>OX438813.1:2835892-4267365 GCA_949316475.1 Hypomecis punctinalis | reverse complement strand
TTAATTACTTAATTTTTTTTTTTTTTTAAATATAATGACAATACTACACTACTACTACATAGAAAGCAATTGGATCATCCACAGACCCTTGAAGGTCTAAAGATAATCCAAGTGCTCAAGCCCATGACTGCCAGTTGGCAGCGTGCCCAGCATGCTGGCAGCATTGCCACGCTGAATGGCAATGCTTATACGTTGAGCCAAATAAACACCAGCATTTTGGTCACGCGTCGCGTCCACCAGACGCTCAGAAAGACTTTTGAAAACGAGATGAGCTCCCGGCCCCCACGGACCCAAAGTCTCAACTCCAAATGGCTCAAATATGTAACCACTACCGAGGTTAGCATATTTGCGCCGCTTGTGCTGCTCAGCCGAATTGGCCGCCGCTCCAGCCCTACTCTGAGTCTCAGGAAGATGTGACGGTGCCAAAGTATCGACGCAAGTTGCGTCCCATACTAAGGGCCGTCCACACTTCCATGGGACCAGCGTCATGCCGTCAGGCCTTTTGCCATCACCACGCGCCAACCCACTCGGTTCGAGTACGGCTGCGATATTGGCGGTGACAAAAGCCCTGCGTATGACATCGTTAAGGCTGGCGTGGCGTCCAATCCGACCAGCGCTTCTTGAGCAAGAGAGACCGTGGTGACCGAGCTGGTCAACTGCAGTACCACACTGACAGCGATGGGCTTCACAACACCTTGCACCCAAGCGTAAGCTGACAGCTAGACGAAATGCAGTTGGGTCTAAAAGGTTACCAGTATTGAAAGAGGGCAATGCTTGCAACCAAAGACCGGACTCCCATACAGAGACTGCAAGGATACGAGCGCGATCCGCGACGCTAGGACACGTGTCTAGAAGAGATTTCCGTGCTAGTTCGCAGATCGACCGATCCCACAGTCTCTGCGACGATAATGTCTTTGGAAGCTCGGTATTTGGGCAAGCGACCCTCCAAGCATTTGTTGCCTCATTATTACTTAATTAAGTTACACTGTGAAACGAATGTTTAATGACCGGGGCCTACAACTTAAAAAACAAATCAAACAAATCGCGATAGCGCTCAGTTGTAAATGTTAACCGCGGTCACCCATCCGAACACTGACCGTGCCGAACGTTGCTTAACTTTGGTGATCGTTGACAGACACCTATATTACTACGCTATGAGCGCAAAATTTATTAGTAACCAAAAATTATTATACATTCACTGAATGAAAATTAATTATTTACAAAATAGAGATACGTATCCTGCAGCACTTTTTTCTCGGTATGTCTGTTTTTTACGATTTCAAGTTGGTGTAGTAGTAATTGCATTGCAGTCAAACCCAAGTCAGGTAAGCCGTTTAGGTAGGTAGGTATGTGTTCTAATCAAGTTCCAACTAAAGCTGTGTTAAGACGACCGAGGACTCGATGCTGTAGAAATACCATTATTTCAACAAGTCTTTGTAGATTTATTTCTTCCAAAACAATGTTCTAAATAACTAGTCTAGACGTGTTCTTTGCTCCGACGGCTCGACCAGAATGGTCTTCAAAACTCCTGCGAGTCCCAGACCATGATTTCTTCGTAAATTATTAATTTCTACGACTTCCTCTGTAATAGCCAACCACAGCTTGTCCACAGCTCGTTTCCTGTTGCATTTACTTTTAAAAGTCTGTGGTTGACTACCACCCTCGAACTATCGTGTGCGTTCAAAAACCGCACATTATTTTAATATATGCAATTTTTGCCCAAAACCCAACAGCTGTTACGTGAAAACTCTTAGAATGAAAACTTATAAAATTAAAGTTACATAATTTGAACTAAATAAACTGTTCCGCACGACTTCCACTTTAGTCAGAATTAGTTAAACAAAAGGTTTGTTTTAAACTTTCAGATTTCCCACACCGTTTGTTCAGAAGTTTAACAATGATTGCATGCAATCGTGACCTTCTTAAGAAAATTAAATATTGAAATAACTTATATGTTATTAGTATGTCAACATTAAATTAGATAATGCTATACAAAAACACTATAACGTCTATTCAAGAGAGTTATTGACCAGAGTCAACAACTCCCTTGTCAAACAAGCCTTCACAAAGTGCATTCCGACCAAATGTCTCCATTATGCTCGCGGCGTTGTCCCTCTGAATAGCAAGAGAGATGTGCTGCGCTAAGTACGCCCCCGACCGCGGATCCTGTCCCTTCTCTCTGAGCCGCCGACCAAGATCGCGCACAATTTTTTTTGCCTCGGAGCACCACGAACTCGCCGTCTCAACGGCAAACGGAACGAAGTCGTACGTCGATTCCATGCAGGAGTATTTGAGGCGTTTCCCTCGGGCCGCCGCCTCCGCACCCGCGCCTGCCAACACCTGGGTAGCTGGGATGTGACAAGAAGCAAATGTGCTTACACAAGTCGCATCCCACACGAGGCAACGTCCCTTCTGCCATGGAATCAAGGTCAGACCATCCGGGCGCTAGCCATCAGAACGGCACAATCCGGGGGGCTCCAAGACACAAGGTACTCCAGCTGATACCAGGGCACGCTTTAAAATATCATTAAGCGCGTGATGTCGAGGTCTTCGCCCGGCACACCGCACGCACCCCAGATGTTATTTGTTAGAGTTTGTGCTAAAAGAAAAGAGTCGTAGAGGTCGCCCGTGTGCCATTTAACTAATTTTGTTAAGTTGACAACAATGCTATGTACACTCTGTGTACTCTGTATCTATACTCTGCGCTGTGTACCTACTCACGCTGTCTGTGCAGTATTGTGCAGTCTATACTTAGTTACGATTTTCATTCAGTTTATAAAATAGCCTCCATACACAATACCTACTTACGTGTCTGGGAACTCAGTAACAATATGATCTGTTTCAATACAAAATGCAACATTAAGCAATGTTTGGCACGGTCAGTTGTCGGATGGGTGACCGCGGGTGGCATTTTGAACTGATCGCTGCTGTAGCTCGTATGATGTAGTGTGGGTGCCGGTTTTTATAGCCGTATAGCTATGTCAGACGCCTTCAGGTGGTTAAATATCTGACAGCATTGCTAACTAACCGACTTATACAGGGTTATTCCTAATTAATTAGCATCATTTTACGGGCTTATTCTGTACATCAAAACTAACAACTTTTGTTCTACGACTTTTGTGAAAACTAAAAAAAAATGCCCACCTGCGACAAAATGTATGGAACAGCTGTTTTTTTTTTAGTTTTGACAATTGTCGCAGAACAGAAGTTGTTAGTTTTGATGTGCAGAATAAGCCCCTTAAAGGATGTTAATTGATTAGGAATAACTCTGTCTATGAATTTACTCAGTTTATTTCAGTAGGTAGGTAAATAAACTAAGATCATAATAGACCAGATACTTGAACTCAACTTTTGTACTTTTAATAACCAACTGAATTAAGACTGATACGATGACATTCACCGCTTATGGTGACATTTTTCCTCAGCCAGCCTTAAGCCGGTAATACACGTACCAGTAGCTGCCATACCTGCATGCCTGCTACTAGCATGATCGTAGGCCCCGTAGCTTGCACGTCTGACACGTAAACCACGTGACATGTGAACGTGAACCTGCCCCGTTCTTCTATCATACAGCTAGACTGACGCGACCAAAGCGCTACCTTTTTATGGTGGACATTCCGCGCGTTAGAACGAAGCGTTTCGAATCCTCATTCCTCATACAAACAGCCAGAATGTGGAACGCTTTGCCTGGGTCTGTCTTCCCGCTAAAGTACACCGTGGGTGTCTTCAAATCCTGAGTGAATAGGTATTTTCTAAGTAAGCGTGTTACACCCTAGACCATACATGCCTGCTTAACATCAAGCAGTATGTAGTCAAACGCAAACCTATACGAAATAATAATAAAAAACGTGAAATCTGCACGGTACAGCACGTGTGAACAGACGTGCAATCTACGGGCATGCCAGTAGCAGGCATGCAAGTGTGCCAGCTACTGGCATGTGTATTCCGGCTTTACAGATAGGTACACATGTATAAATATGGGTATAAACAAACCAGAAACCGTGACGGCAAGAGGAAACACGGTCAGTGGCGACAGCGGCGGTGACTCAGGTTCGTAGTTTAAAACAAGTAGTTACGTAGGTAGGTAAGCAGTAGTTACAATATAATTATACTCGTATTGTATTGTAAACATTATACCTATTTCGTATTATACATACGAAAGTAATTATATGACGTAATTCGGATAAATGTTGCATACCAAAAGATTGTCGTAAATCTAGTACCTAAGTGTAAAATAAAATCAGCCAAGTGCGAGTCGGACTCGCCCACGAAGAGGTCCGTATTGTGGTGAAGCCCTCTTAGCCCCATTCTTCTTGCCATTATTAATAGCGAGCGAAAAAAACTCCTCAAAAATCACGTTTGTTATATGAGAGCCCCCCTTAATTATTATGACAGCCTCGGTGGCTCAGTGACCCTAACTTCTGGATCAAAGAGGCGTGGGTTCGATCCCCACCCAGGGCAAATATTTATGTGATGAACATAAATGTTTGCTCTGTGTTTGGGTGTTATTTAGTTACTATGTATATAAGTATGTATTTAAAAATAAGTATATGTAGTATATCAGTCTCTGACAGCCATATCACAGGCTTTGCTTAGTTTGGGGTCAGAGGCCGTGTGTAAGATGTCCCAAAAATATTTATTTATTTATGAAATTGGCTAAGTGCGAGTCGGGACTCGCGCACGAAGGGTTCCGTACGGTGTTGAAGCCCTAACCCCATTCTCCTTGCCATTATTAATAGCGAGCGAAAAAAACTCCTCAAAAATCACGTTTGTTGTATGAGAGCCCCCTTAATTATTATGACAGCCTCGGTGGCTTAGTGACCCTAACTTCTGGATCAAAGAGGCGTGGGTTTGATCCCCACCCAGAGCAAATATTTAAGTGATGAACATAGTGTTTGCTCTGTGTCTGGGTGTTATTTTTAGATACTATGTATATAAGTATGTGTTTAAAAATAAGTATATTTAGTAGGTATATCTGTCTCTGGCAGCCATATCACAAGCTTTGCTTAGTTTGGGGTCAGATGCCGTGTGTAAGATTTCTCAAAATATTTAAAAAAAAATGTTTTATACTGTTTAAGTACTTGTTGTTACAGCGGCAACAGAAATACGTCAACTGTGACTAAAACTAGAACTTTCATGTCAGTGTCTGATAAAGACGCCTTGGAGAAATCTTGATCGATTTTTCTGATTTTTTGTGTATTCTTGTATATGCAAAGAAGATATAATAATACTGTATAGGTACGTCTAAGAATAGGTTGTAGGCTATTTTTTATCCGACGAAACTGAGGAGGTTATCAAATCGATGCGTAGGTAGGTATATTTTTATGTATTAAGTACTTATTTTATAAATAAACAAATATTTTTGGGACATTTTACACACGGCCTCTGACCCCAAACTAAGCAAAGCTTGTGATATGGCTGCCAGAGACTGATATATATACCTACTACATATACTTATTTTGAAATACATACTTATATAGATAGTAACTAAATAACATCCAGACACAGAGCAAACACTTATGTTCATCATATTTGCCCTGGGTGGGGATCGAACCCACGCCTCTTTGATCCAGAAGTCAGGGTCACTAACCACTGAGCCACCGAGGCAGTCAAAAGTCATACTCAGTTGATAATACCTCACCCTCTCCAGATTTTTTTTTAATATGGTAAATCAACGTTTTCCAAGCCATCTAGTCTAGTAGGTATTGTATACAAGTCGCGGCATATAAGTCTAGCGCTGAGCAAATTGTGGAGGGGGGTGGCTGCGCATGGGTTTAGTATGGCGGTCACTATGCGCAGCCATCCCCTCCACACTACCCTCAGCGCTACACTTACGTGCCGCTGCTTGTACCTAATAACCAGCAGGCCGTGACGACAAGAGGAAAATGGTCGGTGGCGACAATGGCGGTGACTCAGGATAGACTGCTTCCGAAACAAGTACGTAAGTATGGTAGAAGTTACCTACATACTACATACGGAAGAGATTAAAGCCTGAAGTATTAGCGGTACCTACTCGCACCTATATCTATCTATCTATCAGCCGTAGGATGTCCACTGCTGGACATAGGCCTCCCCAAGGATTTCCAATAAGTCCGGTTGGAAGCGGCCTGCATCCAGCGCGTTTCTGCGATTTTTATTATATCGTCAGTCCACCTAGTCGGTGGACGTCCTACGCTGCGCTTACTGGTCCGTGGTCTCCATTCGAGAACTTTCCGGCCCCATCGGCCATCCGTTCTTCGAACAATGTGTCCTGCCCATTGCCACTTTAATTTGCTAATCCGCTGGGCTATGTCGGTAACTTTGGTTCGTCTGCGAATCTTCTCATTTCTGATTCGATCCCGCAGAGAGACACCGAGCATAGCCCTCTCCAGAGCATGTTAGGCTATCTTGAGCTTATTCATGAGGCGCACATTAAAAGACCACGTTTCCGTTCCATTTGTCATCACTGGCAACACACAACTATCGAAAACTCTCGTCTTGAGGCACTGAGGTATATCGGATGAAAAGATGTCACGCAATTTTCCGAACGCTGCCCAGCCGAGTTGGATTCGGCGATTGGCCTCTTTGTTGAAGTCGGACCTACCTAACTGGACTACTTATCCTAGGTAGACGTACGATTCAACAACTTCAAGAAGCGAGCTCTCAACAGATATTGGGGTGGGTACAACATGGGCAACTCGCACCTATAATTAAGACGAGGCATCGGGCCGAGAAACACGAAAACGAGTACTTTTGAATGCGCGATGTGAGAGGACAAATAATATTAATTCAAATTTAAAAAATATCAAAGATAAGGGAAAATCTTGAAACAATTTATGAACCGGACAAAATTTTGAAAAATGACCGGCTATATTAAAAAAAAAACTTACAAATTTCTCACCAAAAAATGTTTAATAATTCGAATGCTCAGAATTATCAGCGACAACACCCCATTATTTTTTTCGAATAAAATAGCTAGATCATTTTTCTATTTTACAGACCGAGAAGTTATTTTTTTTAATGTGTACATTATGAGTAATTAATAATAATTCACTGCCGCCCGCCGCTCTGGCGTGATTCTGTCGAGCGCGTAAAATTCGTCCGAGTGAAGGGGCGCGGTACTCGATTTTTGAGAAATAATAGTTTATTAATGCGTCTCCTTAAAACAAAATTGGCTGTCAGTAAAGGCGGTCTACGGACGATAATTTTAAGTGATAACGTCTTGAGAAAACATTATTAAATCGACAGCTGATACAAGCAGAACGCTTAGGGCAGGCTCAGGCGGAACGTGATATTTTTTCGTGCGTGAAGCTAGCGTTAATCAATTTATAAGACGTTATCACTTCAAAAATGTACTAAAATGTAAAAATGTGGCCAAAGTACGTATCTACAAAATAGGTGACTTGAAATCTCGAGTAGGTAAATAGGTATCTTCTAAGTAAGCGTATTACATCCTAGACCACATATCTAATAACATCAGGGAGTATGTACTTAGTCAAACGCAAACCTATCAAAAAAATATCTATTTTTTATATAATATTTATATTTACATATATTATAAATAACAAAAATTGCTTTTGCTTTGCCGAGGGCTTCGCCCGCGTGTTATTTTAATTTTTATGCTATCCCATGGGAACATTTTGTTTTTCTGGGATAAAAAATAGCTTGTCACTTTTCGTCTTTCAAGCAATTAGCCAAAACTCAAGTCAATGCGTTGCTCCGTTGCTGCGTGAAAGAGGAAGAAACCAACGAACACACATTTGGATATATAACATTAGTAAAGACGTAACAGCTGATTTCTTTCCGCGATTTGTATAATTCTTAATTCTAAAATTTCGCGATAAGTACCTCATGCCTGTGTATATTATAACTACATAAGTACAAAAGCCGCGGTGGTCTAGTGAAGCCGTGGTGGTCTAGTGGTAGTAACACCCGACCTGCAATCGTGAAGTCGTGGGTTCAAATCCCGATCCTGTACCAATGAGTTTCTTTGGAACTTATGTACGGAATTTCACATCATTGGCTTTTCGGTGAAGGAAAACATCGTAAAGCAACCTGCATACGTCCGTAGAAGAAATCCGATGGCGTATGTGAATTCACCAACCCGCACTGTGCCAGCGTGGTGGATATAGCCCAATCACCCTTCGTGGGTAGGCCTACGACCTGCAGTGGAATATTAAAAAGGCTGGTACAGTACATAAGTACATACGTATGTAATTTTTTTTTTCCATGTTACCGGTAAAAGTACAAAAAAATTACTCACTATTCTAAAATACCAAGTTGCAACAATGATTTTCGAAGAAAACAAATTACCTCTAGTATTTCTTTTTCCAAAACAATTTACATAAAGCGTGCCTTGCATACTAAGGCTAATATATGCTGGCTCAAAGGAATTCCCAGTCTTGCAGTCATTCAAAGTATTTCCTACAAAGCCTTTAAACTTCTATCCCTTTGTGAGCGTAAATGAGCTAATTTAAATCGTACTAAAGAGAGATAGGGTTGAATTTTGAGAGATTTATGGAAAGGGCAGGTAAGAAGTCGGCTAGAGGTGAAAGCCATGTAGCTACCAAAAATGGGCTCAACCATGGACGTAACTAGGGAGTTATGGTTCACCTTTGTAACTCAAAACTTAAAAAATCACTTGATGAATACTGCGTGCATTATTATGTTGCGTCTGCTACGCTTGCGTATTCGCTGGGTGCAAAGCGGGGAGTAGGGACAGACGAATCGATCGCAGCGCCCGCCGTGGCTAAAAAAGGAACTCGCGGCGGATGTCATCCTTGCGTATACATAGTGGAGTGTTGTTGTTTATTGTATTTCGTTAAAAATAAAGAAATATGGGTCACGATACCTGCTGTGTTGATAACTGTAAAAACACTGGCGTAAACAGTGCTTGTAAATTCTACAAATTTCCACAAGCACGTTGGAAACAAGAACAACGAATGAAATGGATAACAGCCGTCAAGAAGAAAAAGTAAGTTAACCTATAAAATAACACTTTTATTGTTTAATTATCCATGTAGTATGAGAATGTTAAGTGACTATAATTTATTTGTTGGTTTATTTCAGTGCTGATGGATCGCCGTGGTACCCAAAGCCCCATGACAAAATTTGCAGTGCACACTTCATTGGAGGCAAAAAAGCTGAAGAACAGGGCAGTCCTAGTTAAGTACGTCCCAAGAATATTTCAGACTACATCCACCTCCGCGAGGATTAAGGCAAATTTAGCCATGTCAAGGTATAACCGATACATGGAACGCAGAAACAAAAAAGAAAAAGAATTGTTGAGCAGAGCAGAAGAACCTAATATTCCTTACGAATCAAAAATTAAAATCATGGAAAATACTGCAAAAAAAATTGATAAAGGATGCCAAATAGAAATATTTTCGAGTGTTGAAAATGAAGGAAAAACATTTATATGTAATCGTAATAATAAATATGTGATTCTGAAGTACAGACTGATATACCAAGTGACCCCAAGATTATTAAATACTAGATGAGAACCCGGCTTCGCTCAGGTGAAATGTGACTCATAATACACACACACACACATCATAATTTTACTGTTACTCGATCACCACCTTTACGAAAAGCCCTTCGCTGCATCAATTTTTCACAATTATGACAATGATTATCAAATGCAAGGAGCATAGATGAAGGATAGGTCTTCGCTCCGAGCGAAGCAAAGCAAGGAGTTTAAGCTGATAACAAAATGATGTAGGTATCATAAAGCAAAAGGGTACTTCTTCGAAGACAAAATTTTGGACGTCTATGGGTTTTTTTCTGAAACCAACAAACAAAACAGTGTGTAATTTTTTTTTCTATACAGTTTACCTTTAACTCTACCTGGGACAAGTGATATTTTTCAAATCATTGCAGTCCAAGTATAAATTAAAAATATTTGAAGTTTGTTCTCCTGATTCATATACCGCGTCCGCTTGCCATTTTTCGAAAGAAAATGGTCGATATCGCATTTTCCCTTTGGTAAATCATTATAAATTATAATTATATCAAAAGGAAATGAATTGCACTTTTACAAAAAAAATGTGTATTAGTTATAACTACCTTAGTATGTTTATAAATAGGCTAATAAGAAGTGTCCGGCATATAATACTGATTAATGTGGCGTATGCTGCGCTTGACCGTGCTTGGTCGGGTGATGATGATGAGAGCCTGACTTCTCGCGCAGGGGGAAGCCAGTCGTGCAACAGACGAGCCAGAAGGTGGATATACGGCTGGTTCGCTTGGATCCCGGAGTTACAAAGATAAATGTCTGATTCATCTGTGCTTAGTTCAGGTGGCATTATGATTACAATGCCTGTTTTATAAAATTTATTTTATGGTTTTACAACTTCAATCTGTATTTCGTGTAATGCTTTTGGGTTATAGATTCAAGTAGAAAAATGACAATACTGAATTCAGTATGTATGATGAGTTATGCATGTATTATGGCAAAATCCTGATTCATCTGGCCTGATTCATATGGTCAAAACGCCATATAAATCATAAAATTCATACTGGAAAAGCTTTGAATATAGCTTATATAGCCCAACAAGACCTCGATGACGATAGTTTTTGGATAGAAACTTCGTCAATCGATGAAAAAAATTATTCCTCCAAAATTCACCAGAGATGTCTTATCGACTGTCTTCTTCAGAAAAACGTGGATGATTGTTCAGATTCAAACGATGAGGGCATTTTTGTGTTTAAAAAGCTTCAGTAAAATAAACTTACAAAAGAGTCTCACACTGCTGGTGAAGGTATGATTACTCAATCTTCCATTAAAAAATCAAGATCTCGTCAACAAGAAAAAGGTTTTAAAGATGACATTGAAAGTAGCTCGGGCCCTTGCAAAAAGCTAAAGATTTATTTCTTGTAGTACTTAAATGTGACTTCATTATTTATAGTTAACGATACTAAGAAAAATTATGTTTCTGTGATAGTTACCAAGGAAGATTACTGTCAAAAATTCCATTTAATTGAAGTTGATCTCATGTTTCTTACTTTAATCTTATTTTTTTCATTATATAATAAACAGGATTCGTGAATTGTACATGGAAAAAAATAAACAGAGAGAATAATATAATGTACCAATTACTATACTTACTATTAGTTTAGTTCAGTTCATTTATTCTCACATAGGTACAATAATGCACACGTATGAATGTCAAAAGTAAACAATAAATATAAATTAACATAAAACAATAAAACTAACAGAATGAATACATTTTCATTTACAAATACTGTCATATGTCAGGTTACGCAATGAATTTTAGTCACACATAAAATCTTAGAAAATCTTTGATAATATTTTCAAACATTGCTTCATTTTTCTTAATTATTAACTTTCATGTACCTATTTATCAGTAACAAATAATAGTAATAGTTCAATATGTAATTTAAAATGTTTTCGTTTACCCAGGTAATATAAGAATTATAATTAAGTATTACAATTTTTAGATTTCTAAAATGTAATACAAGAAATATTGTTCATTCGTCAACTTTTTTTCGTGCTATAGTGTTAAAATTTTATGTACGTATGTAAAATATGATTAGATTTCCCTATTACACAGCCAAATTACATAGTTTTTCATTTTCAGTTCTGTTCTGATTCATCTGTAATCAATTCTGATTCATCTGGGCACAAAATATTTGAACGTAGATATCTTAAAAACTACTTAATAAAAACAAGTCCCTCATTGAAATATATGTTCTTTAGTTACCTTTTTTACATATGAACATGCGCGACAGAGCTGAAAGTGAAATAAAATTTTGGCCAGATGAATCAGTCAAAGAATGAAATTTCGAAGAAGTACCCAAAACAATGATGAAAGACATTCATTTTAAGAAATAGGTACTTTCGGCATGATGGGTGTAAACAACATCCCAAAGTAATTGCTCAAAATTAAAATTGCTCAAAACTAATTTTTGGCGGGAACGCGGAAAAATCATGTCGCCTCATCGTACTACTATTTTGTTAATCTTGTGTTTTAATTAGTAATGATTAGTGAAGTACTTTGATATTTCGTTGATTATGAGCTTTTTTACGTGCATAAGTGTAGGCAAATGATATAATGTGACGTATCATGTGTTGTTACCAAAACTCCATAGACGTCTCTAGTAAAGTCTCCGCTGCTTTACTGAGGTATGACTTGAACTATGTTTGGACTTGACCGTGACTTTTTTGGACTTTAACGTGACTACGACAGTGACTATGTTGATAAAATATTATCAAAAATTATTATACCCAATCAACAAAGACACGTGATTTATGACGTCATTTTTTGGTTAGTTTTAACGTCCGATCACGTCATTTTCAACGTGGTGATTCACGTGTCGATGTCACAAATTAAACGTCATTTTCAACGTCATTTACGACGTAAATTAACGTCATTATACTGACGTAGGTTGACGTCATATTGTGACTTCGTGTAACGTCAACAAAGACACGTGATTTATGACGTCATTTTTTGGTTAGTTTTAACGTCCGATCAAGTCATTTTCAACGTGGTGATTCACGTGTCGATGTCACAAATTAAACGTCATTTTCAACGTCATTTACGACGTAAATTAACGTCATTATACTGACGTAGGTTGACGTCATATTGTGACTTCGTGTAACGTCACACTATCACGTTTATAAACGTCATATGGTGACGTCGCCTAGGGTAACTTTTGACGATAGTTAACGTCATGTTCAGACGTTAGTTAACGTCGTGTTCAGACGTTATTTGACGTCGTGTTCAGACGTTAGTTATCGTTATGTTCAGACGTTAGTTAACGTCATGTTCAGACGTTAGTTAACGTCATGTTAAGACGTTAGTTAACGTCACGTTTAGACGTTAGTTAACGTCACATTAAGACGTTAGTTGACGTCACATTAAGACGTTAGTTAACGTCATGTTAAGACGTTAGTTAACGTCACGTTTAGACGTTAGTTAACGTCACGTTTAGACGTTAGTTAACGTCACGTTTAGACGTTAGTTAACGTCACGTTTAGACGTTAGTTAACGTCGCGTTTAGACGTTACGTTAACGTCACGTTTAGACGTTAGTTAACGTCATGTTAAGACGTTAGTTAACGTCACGTTTAGAAGTGTCACGTGTAGCACGTCATTGTGACGTGACCTGGGGTCAATATTGCGACGTCAACTAACGTCAGACTACAAGCTGGGCCTGAAACAGATAAAAATAATTTAGAGAAAAAAAACAAGATTGAAAATAAATTGTGTTTATTAACCAAACAGTCCAGTGAGCCGCACGGTGAAGTCTATGTTATGTTCTAACTGTGGTAAAAGCAAGGTTTTCTTAAAATACCTTGTTAATATATCCTTACAATGAATTATATCTTACAAAGATTATAAAACTATGTTTTATATGAAATAAGAAACTATATTATATAGTTATATATGTATAGTTTCTTATTTCATATAATGTATATACTAACAGTTAATTTAAAGGTAAAATAACGTACTTATTGCAAAAAGGTATAACTAAACATTTACAGAAAATATCTTCTACGGGAAAACAACCGTTTTCCGTGAATTCACAAGCCAAAAAAAACTGTATGTCTAGAATCTAGTTTTACATGTTTTACGTCTGATGACACAGTAACACTTATAAGTTTATCATTATATGTTGTACCAACTTCTAAAAGAGGTAATAAGTCTTCTATAAGTGATTCCAAGTAGAAAGATAATGGCGATGGCTTTGCAGTCCCACAAAATATACCAATGACAAAAATGCTGTTTTTCATTCCAACAACTTTTGCTAAAATAGGCCAGAACTGAGTATTAGCACTGTTAAAAATTGGTAAACCATCAACATTAAATGATAATGTTATTTCACTTTGACCATTTTGATATACCACTGGTAATATTGTTTGTAATAAAGTGTTAAACCCAAAATGCATGTAATCTCCACAATCAAGCAGTTCTGGCACCGCGCGCTGGCAACATAACAGATTCAGTCGCATCGCACGGTGAAGTATCAATGTTGCTATGTTCTTTTTTGACTGAAATTATTTGTGTAATAGTGTAATAGTAATTTATAGAGGTAAGATAGACTCTTCATTAACATTCGTTACAACAGGTGAATTTTCGAAGGATAAATCTGCAGTGTTAGCTGACAAATTTGATTGCGAACAACTGTCATTAATTACAGCTATGCTATTCTCACAACTGTTTATGTTAGTGTTGGAATTACATTTATCCACATTGTTTTGTATTTGTACATTCTCATTAGCTGATATGTCACATTCTGTAATATCAAACAGATTTTTTTTTGTACTGACTTTCACTCTTCTATACATTTGTCGCTTACTTACAATAGCTTTACGTGACATTGTAAATGTGCTCACAGCAGCATAATTATGTCCAAAAAATTATTAAATTAAAGTATTGCTTATAAAACAGTTTCTTAAGTAGTAGTCTTTACTTTTATAGTAGACAAGGATTGCCTTTGAGACGAAGCCAAGGATTGAGAATTGTTTCTGGTCAATCGCGCTTTTGCTCTTTGCGGAGCATGTTTGAGCCACACCTTGATGTCATTTTCTAAATCCTTTTCCACAGTCAGTTTAAAGTGTTTTTTAACAGCACCTGCAACAAAATAAAAGGTTTTATACAAAGTAATCCTACCTTTTTGCAGAAGCTGTCGCGATTTGGCGGTGTTAATACTAATAGAATAGGTATATTTACGATACGCTCAAGAGAAGTATGTATTAGGTACATTATTGTGCATACCCACAAAGTTGTGGGAACAAGTAGTACAAATTAAGTACTGTACTGTACCAGCCTTTTTAATAGTTCGCTGCAGGACCTAGGCCTACCCACGATGGGTGATTGGGCCATATCCACCACGCTGGCCCAGTGCGGGTTGGTGGATTCACACATACGCCATCGAATTTCTTCTACCGACGTATGCAGGTTTCCTCACGACGTTTTCCTTCACCGAAAAGCCAGTGGTGTGAAATTCCGTACATAAATTCCAAGGAACTCATTGGTACGGGACCGGGGATTTAAACCCACGACCTCACGATTGTAAGGCGGGTGTCACTACTTCTTGACCACCATGGCCGGCAAATTAAGTACCTATACATATTTAGTTTATTAATAACAAATAATTAACAGGTCAATATGTAACAAAGACCTTAATCTTCAATTGTCAATTACTACTAACAATGAATTATATTCCTTATGGGGTTCTGCAAATACCAGTAAGTACATACTCACAAAGGTCGGCTGTTCGAAGAACTACTAGATTATAATCTGTTTATAGACAAGAAAACTATGGAAACAAGTGAATGTATAGTGAGTTCAAACTGAATATACTTACATATAATTGCAGTTTTTAAATATAATTCCTCAAATGCCCTTTTATTATTTTTTCCTCTATAATTAAACAGTGACGCCAACTCATTTGTCATGCAATGTTTTAATAATTGGTTGATGGATGTGGTGGTCGAGTGTCCACAGTGAGAAACAGTAGTAATTGCACTGAAAAAAAATACATATAGGTAAATTATGAGTAATATTTTAAAGCTAACATTAACGTCTGGGAGCTACGATGCCACAAACAGATAACCAGATACACAGACATATCAAACTTATGTAACTTATAAGCTGCATATTCAGGTCTGAATATGCAGCTTATAAGTTAGATATATTTTATTACATTACACCTGACATGCTACACTAAGAAATATGTGCCAGTCACTCAACTGGCCTCACAGCGCAGTGGTTAGTATCCCTGACTTCGGCGCTGAAGGTCATGGGTTCAATTCCCACCCCGGATAAACATTTGTGTGGTGAACTCGGGTGTTTGTTCTGTGTCTGGGTGTTCATTATGTATAATAAGTATGTATTTAAAAATATATATATAGTATATCAACCATCTAGTTTCCATATTACAAGCTCTGCTTAGTTTAGGACTAGATGGCGCTGTGTGAAAAATGTCCGCCAATACTTATTTATTAATTGATTGATTACGATCAACTTCAGCTGAGTACATGCTCATGAGCAGTATTATAACATCAAGAAATGGTTCATACTTACCTCAATACTTCTAAGAAAAAAAAACAAGTAAATAACTTACAAAGTTAGCAAATTTGATGTCACATGTCAGGTATTTTTCAATTGCTGTTAATTCTTCTAGATCATTTAACGGTAGCTGCACAGGAAGCTCAATTTGGTGTTGCTTTAGAGTTTAAGACCTCTAATTCATTCTGTTGTCTGATCCAATCTAAGATTTGTTTATTTTGCTCCACTATGGTTGACAAAAGTTGTAGAGTTTTGGTCTCATATCCTGAAACAAATTTTTTTTTCCAGTTAGAGGTCATAGTCGACCTACACTTTTTTAATAAGATGTTAACCATTATGAGATCAATTGCCAATAGAGAGGTGGTTATTTTAATTACTATTTTACCCAAAAAAAAACAAGTAATCAGAACAAACATCCTTAAAACGAAAATCATTGCTGTCTTAACCCCTTATTGCATTGTTATGTTTTAGGCATTACCTGGTGTGGTTCCAGCTGAGGGCTGTCTAGTACTCAGCGGTGTCTGCTTCTGTTGCTGAATCTCCAGAGCGGCAGTTGAACTACTTGCAAAATAATCTATCTCATCCTGTTCCAGGGTTATTGGGGGCTGAACTGACTGAGATTTCTTTGGAGTCACCGTACCTTTAATAAAATAATGTCATTTTAATTTCTACTATACATAGAGCAATAACACTATAATTTTCCAGATTCCCTTGTTTGGTTTAAACGGTTAATTCTGTGACCATAGCATACTGTTTACTTTTTTTTTATTGTAGACATTATGTGGACTATGGTTTAAAAAAATTGATACTGTGTAATATAGGCATCAGCAAAATGCTGCTCGCCTATTATTAATCAAATAAATAAATAAAATAATTACAAAGCACACATCCATGCATGTAAGTATTTAATAATAAAAACAACAAACTGTAACATACCTTTTTGTTTAAATATGTCTGTTGCATCAAATATTTCATCACCTGATGATGTTTCATGATCTGATTGAAATCTGACAGGCTTTCGTCTTCTCTTTGATGTGTTATCCTCATCAGCATCAGTAACATCTATATCACTATTGACTTCAGCTTGTTTCGCTTATTTTCGTGCTGTAATCAAATCCTCTGAAATAATAGTGAAATTGAAAATCCTTTGTTAAAACAATATATGACATAACTGGCCAAGCCGGAGATTGTGGGTTCAATTCCCGCAGTGGGATAGTTATTTGTGCTAATTAAGGTACTCAATAAAAATTAGTTCGAACACAAATATTTGTCCCATGTCTGATTCTCTCCTTCAGAGGGCATATTATTAACCTGTTGATCCACAGCATGGTGGTACATTCTGATTACCCTGCTGACATGTAAATTTGTCACAAGCAACTTAACGGTGTGTTCAGGCAACACACTGTCGCTTGTTGCAAGTTGCTTGAAAGCCAGTTCAATTTTAGTACAGTGAATGTCACATTTGTAAGTCCTAGGTCCATGCCGGTTTCCTACACTGTTAAGAAGCAAACCCGGCCAAATACCAGACTCAATTCTTAGTAAATGAAACTGTGAGTGATTGTATATAGATTCCGAACATAGCTTTTTAATTCACTACTTGAAAAAAACTTTTATAAAATAGAAAATTTCATTGACTTTGATGAACGTAGATACAGTCCCTATTTACTTATTATCTTTTCTTTTGCAATTATTAAAGCATATTTATAGAACTTGAAGAGCTAGTCAATTTTGTTACCCTGTTGTTTTAGGTAGAGATTATAATGTGTTTGTTATTTAAGACTGTGAACTTTGCTAAGTCGCGGCTGTCAGTCGCGTCCGTAAGCCGCGTCCGATAGTATGTTTCCGGCTTAAGACCTTAGTATAACCATATCCCTGCCGAATAAATGACTTTTTTGATTTGATTTGATTTGTAGATTGTTGAGATTCATCCCTGAAATACTTACCAGTTTCGAAGAATTTTCTTTTAAGCTTTATCAGTGGCCATTCGTTGTCAGGTTCATGGTGTTTCAGCAACAGTTTATTAAACTGGCCGGAAAATTTGGACGTCGGCCAAAACGCTTCAAATTTTTTTGGGGTCAGCCATTTTTCACTTAAAATTCATTGAAGTATAATACACGAGAACTGAAGATTGTTGTCTATGACGACGTCAGCCAACTGCCGGCGTACGCCGACGAAGCGCGCCGACCGGCCTTAGTCGCGATCATAGGGGCGCCCTAGCACGAAAATAACGTATCATAGCTACGTCATAGCATATCTCGGAAACATGGCGTCGATTTTGCCCCGCCCCCTTGAAGTGTTGCGCTAAATCAATACTTCGAAAATCGATTCGAAACTCGAATCGATAAAAATATCGATTTTTCCCAGAAATACCTGACTGCCCACAGAAAAGAGACCTTCTCTCTTCTGTGTGACTGCCGATGTACTAAACTTATAAAGCGTAGTTTTTAAGCTATACTAGGCCCAATTATGAAGGCGCTATCGTAAATTAAATAGCAAACTTAAAAAGTGTTCTCTCTATCGAATGCCTAAAGTGATAAAGAGACAGTAATATGTTAATTAGCTATTTATTTATATTTGATTGACACGACACGTTTTAAATTTACTATCATAAATATGTATAACTTTCCTCATTACTTCGCACTTTCTTAACTACTCAAAAAGTCGTAGAACAAAAGTTGTTAGTTTTGATATACAGAACAAGCCCCTAAAACAATGCTAATTGATTAGAAATAACCCTGTTTAAAAGACATCATTCATTTTGGGCTATATCTGAAAGAGTGCCGACCAAAACAATTATTTAGGCAAAAATATTCGTAGATACATAATATTATCCTGTACATTTTACCCCACATGACCAACCCTCTAGAATCACCTCCTGTGCAGTAGTTAGTTACCGAGTTTTGAAAACAATTATTTAAAAAAAAAGATTTTTTCAACCAGCTATGAATGAAACTGAGACACTGTTTAATGTATCAACATACACTTAGGCCAGCGAACGAATATTTTGAAATATTTGATAGTAGACCCTTTTGTGTTCTCTATTGAACTTAAAAACATTTATTTGAATGACAATCATCAAAATCACTGCAGCCGTTTCCGAGATCCAAAATCAATATTAGGTAGTTTAGAAAATACTAAAAAACACGCTTTCTTGGCATATCAAATAAAAAGAGTAAAATAAAAGAGTGTTTTTTTAGGTTTTTTTTACCATATTTATTTTTCAATTATAGATTTTTTTCTATTTTTTTAGTAAATGTATTGTCATCCATCTTTGATAGGTGTGGAAATTTAAAGAAAATGTAGAAATGCACTCAAAGTAGGTCAAAATCGAGCTCAAAGGGGTTGGTTACAAGCAAGCAAACATACAGGTTAAACTAATAAAACCATGTTAATAAAATAAATAAATGACAAGCCAACACATATTAACTACAGTAAAAAGCGTCTAATACTACTGAATATGCAATGAACGGTTCTAATAACTTATTAGAAATAAGCAGGTAAATTGGTGAATATTTTTGTTAATATATGAAAATAATTAATTTCAAAATTCGATAACTACGCAGGGAGTGATCATAGAGGGTTGGTCTCATGGTATAACATGTTTAGAATTATATGCATTAATACTATTTGGTCGGAATTATCAGGATTAGCCCAATATGAATGTTGTCTTTTACAAACCTAATAGTTAACCAAGATTCTACTTAAAAACATAGGTAGTCATTAATTGGTAGTCGGGTTAAAAGGAAGTTTGGCAAAAACGAGTACTGTTCAACCAAAGATTTATTATGACTTCTACCGATTATGCACCGAGAGAAGTATCGAATAACATATTGCAATGCAATAAAATCGTAACTTTGTCCATCACTATTTGAAGCAATGTAAACATTCAATATATTTGCTTTTCTCAAAATTATCGTTTTATGCTGTGTTGTGAATTAAAATAGATAGTTTTAAACGTCATTTATAGTTCCTGCATTGAACACTTATTCATAAATCAAAAACATAGACGTGAAAATACAAAAAAACTACGACTAACCTAAAAATTATAAACATTCGCTTTTGTTCTTAGAACACGATTCGCAGCCCCAAACACAGCAGGTAACCATGGTTGTTTTTTATTGTTTGTGCCCTTATAATGTTATAAATTCTATTTATTTACACGTTTAATACAATATTTGTAGAAATCACAATCAGCTTTGCGATAGCCAAAACACAAATATGAAGATAATTTCTTATTGGTTGGATGGTCTCAGAATAATGACGGCTACAACTGTTAAAAGCCTTTTGGGGTATAGTGGATGGCGGGAGGCGAAGAATTTGATTACATATTTTTAATGCCATAATCTTAAGATATAGGGAAGCAAACAATAAAATTAAAGCAATGAGGTGATGTAATGAGAGTTGGAGGGCAAAAATCAGAATATAATCCACGCCCTTCGTTCCTACAGGACCTCAAATTAGCCGACCACTATAAGGTCTGAATCTTTGCGGGAGGACATAAGAATTTACTTCGTATCTATTCCCTCTATAATCTAAGGTCGCGATTAAACAAAATGGTTGAATATATCAGACGTCAAAATATTATTTAAAAAATTAAAAATAGGGAAATGTGTAGTCAAAACCTCTTAATCCCGTTCTCAATTTCTTCATAAAGCTTCTGGAATTTATTTCCACAAGTAAATACGGTTTACACTATTCGTATTAATTGAAACTATCACATATAATATCATGATTTTAAAAGTAAATAATTTTACAGTTGGTGATGCCAGGTGAAACATAATTTTGTTTCCCCATAATTATGGGAGATTTCGACTAATCGATAATTACTTTTTTGATACTATAGGATATCCGAAGACAAAATACGTAAAGATAACGATAAATAATGGATAAAAGCCATTAGAATATTACGAAAAGAAACTGACTGGATAATAATAGTAAATAGTGAAATAGTAAAATTAACAATAACAATAGATTACAATATAACTTCAATAAATACTAAAAATACAAGGGTACAAAGATAATAACAAATCCGGTACCTAGATTAATGGGCGGCATTAACGTCTACAGCGATTTTAAATAATACATTAATCATTACTATTTTCATAATTATTGATAGTTATGAATCAAGCAGCAGAATCAGGCTTAAATAGGTTACGTTTTGTAATTATTAGTTTAATCAAATAGCTCGACGGCAACAGGTATCTATGTCCGGAGATTGAAGTACAGGTACCTATAGTATAACATATTAGGCTACAATTTTCAAGAAGTTTTACGCGATACAGAGATACTGAAAAAGCGTGGTATAGGTATGTATGAGTGACACAGACTGCACGCGGGCCGTGCGGGGTGCGTGGTAACTAGTGGTAAGAGCTTACGAACTCGGGCGCGGGTGGCGGTGTGGCTATGCTAGCTGTTAGTCTGCTATATTTATTATTGTTTATTATAATTGTTTACTCCAACGGTTCCAGAATAAAAAAAACATCACTTCAATTTTCAAAACAATATATTGTAGATTCTTCATGCAATGCTTTCGAATTTTCTTAAGGAATATCCTGTCCTACAATATGACACGTTTTTGATAATTAAGTATTATTATGGCGATAATTATTTTAATTATCAAGAACGAATAACTATTGGTCGGATAAATGAATAAAATATTCTTTGTATTATAACTTTATTCATAATTACATCATAATATTATATTTGATTTTGATTAATGACTCAAATTCATAATGTTATTACTAAAATGTTGATTATTAAAAATATCGGTTTGTATCACTGACATTGAGAAGATATCGTAACATTTTGGGGAAATTACAATCTAATGAACTGGCACCCTAAGTAGGCATTGTCCGACTAAATTTAAAAATATTGCTATTTCTGTCATTTTCAACGTCTTACCGTACTTTAGCAACTAGTGTAACAGGGATAGAGATATGATTCTTTGATTACCTACCAACAATATTCGGGCGGTTAATGTGTCGCCATGCCTAGCAACGCAGATGTTTGAGTCTGCTTATCTAGACATTAAACATCATTGTTAAAATTACAACACTTCCGTTGCCTGGACTTTCGGATTCTTCTTCTGCCACGATGTATTTCGGTATACTGCAGGGCTGATGCATTTGTGTATATTATACCAAATTCACAGTACTTTACTGCAAATCAAAAATAAAATTTACAAAATAGTAATAACAAGTAGGTTATTATGCCACATGGCAGAGACTTATTACCTAACTGCGACTTTAATATTTTACACCGAATAATTCTATTAATAATATAAATACTGAGGAGAAATTGTACATATCTTACCTCTGTAAATTACTATTACACTATTACACAAAGAATTTCAGTTAAAAAAGAACATAGCAACGTAGACTTCACCGTGCGATGACGACTGAATCTGTTATGTTGCCAGCGCGCGGTGCCAGAACTGCCAGATTTTACCATAATAATTATATTTAATGAACATCATGATCATGGATGTTATTTAAATTTTTATCAGATGATTATATTTTGATAGATTTGGATTTATGAAAATACTAAGAGGTGACCGGCGGTATTAATCACGTCATCAAATAAGTCAAGCGGTAGTATTAGTGTATAACAAACATACAACAAGTTTCGAGAGTTTGTTGTATGTAATACTAATAATATTAGTATATTAGTGTTAATCCGAATCAGTAAAATTGGTTAACAATTACGTTCAATTTTAATTGCATTTAATTAATAGCAGTATGATAGTGCATGTTTTGGCCATATTAGTGCGTTTCTGGCGTACCTATTTTCCCCCTCCACAGAAATTACCAATAGCATGGGAGAATGAAAGTATGCCAATCGGTAGAATTAAATATTACAAATCAAAACTATTCCATAACAAAATAAGCTATTATGCAGGGTTTTTGAGATATTTGACTTCAAAAGTTGAAAAATAGCAACACTTTTATCTCAGAAAGTACGCAATATATTGACATGCTGTTTTTGACTGAGCGAGCGAAGCGAGCAAAGTCTGTGCATCAGGTTGGGCAAATTTTCTTTCGTCTGTCCATTTGTTTATTAGTATGTACATATAGAATGTTTGGATGTTGGTACTCGTGTACAGGCCGTAATTTTGAACCGATATTGATGAAAATTGGTGTACATGTTCTTTTGTTTATTAGAATTTTTAGTCGTTGGCGATTTTTGATTGGAGGGGTGGTTCCGACAAAAAGGGGGGAAATTTGTTGTAGCTCTGTTTACCAGCTGATTTCAATGAAATTCGGCAAATCGATTAAATATTAACAAAGTATTGTGAATATGAGCAACATTGGCCAAGTGGATAAAAAGATATGATATGTTATAACGTTTTTGATTTTGTTAACATGCGACGGGAACATTTTGATAGATAAATTGCGTACTTTGTATAAAAAAGATTTTATTTCTATACGAGATCCTGCAAAAAGTTAAGTGCTCGCGAGGCCTTCAGTTCGGAGAACTACTAGTCATAAATATGTTTGGGAGGATTAAATTTATAAAACTATTACAGTTTGTTTTATCGAAATCGAACCGTAAATACTGGACTTATTGCTGACCAACATAACTTGAACCACGCTGTCATCAAAAATGTTAAGTCATCAAAGAAGCCAATATCTCAAAAACCCTGCACAATAGCTCATTTTGTTATAGAATAGTTTCGATTTGTAATCATTCATTCTATCGATTGGCACTACTTTCATTCTCTCATGCTAAAATTTGTAATTTTTGAGGTGGGGGGAAATTGGTGTATGCCTAGCTTCATACAGAAATGCACGATGCCCACAATATTTGTGTTATAATTTACTAGCGACCTGTCCCAGCTTCGGGTGGACATTTATTTTTTAAACATTTTCGACATAAGTGTTACAGTAAATGTATACTTACAATAAAAAATAGCCTCATATTTTATTAATCCGTGATAATTTAGCATTGAAATGGTGAAAGAATTTCTACAATCGGTCTAGTAATTTTTGAGCCATACCAAAGCATTCAATTTTATACATTTCATATTTACTTTTTATACGTGAAATGAGACATTTTATTTATGTAGAGTTTATTAAATCATGAAAATTCCCAGTTTGAACACGGTGAATTATTTTGCCAAAGTACATGGAAAAGAGATTTATCTGACAACACTGACGACGGTTGAAGTTGCTCCTTGGGCCTCTCGCCTCTCGTAGCCGCCATTTTATCGCGAAGGCGTCAGTTAATTTCTTAGGCATTACAAATGAGTATACGTTTTATGTCCTTGTGTTAAGATTCATATTAATAAATCACGTGATGGACGTTCGTTTAAAAAACTGATATTGGTTAGGTATTTCAATTGCAGTACTTAATATGAGTACGTTACACTTTCAAAATATATTTAATATGTTTCTAAAAATGCTAGTTGAAAAATTATTATTTATAATTACTAAGGTATCTTTTTACGAACAAGTCACGTTAGGCGTAAAATAATATTAAAAAACGATATTTATAAATTGTACTAAATCTAAGATAAAAAATTTAAAATAAAGGTTTAGTCAGTCTCAGTCATTTTCAAGACTTTTTTTTATTCATATTGCTATGTTTTATAGGTAATCATTTAGTGTCTGCGGTAATTATGACTGTGATAATTATTATGACCGACCTAACGCAAGGTAATTTGGTAGTAAGGATTTTCTCGATGTTGACTATTACCGACGTCTTACATGACGTCATATATATTCCAACTACGTGTTAGGTCTATTTGAGACGTCTTACGTGACGTCATATTTATTCCAACTACGTGTTAGGTCTATTTGAGACGTCTTACATGACGTCATATATATTCCAACTACGTGTTAGGTCTATTTGAGACGTCTCTAGCGACGTCAAGTATATCCTATGACGTGTTTAGTACTATTATTAACGTCTTACATGACGTCATATATATTCCAACTACGTGTCAGGTCTATTTGTGACGTTTTACATGACGTCATATATATTCCAACTACGTGTTAGGTCTATTTGAGACGTCTTACATGACGTCATATCTATTCCAAGCACGTGTTAGGTCTATTTGAGACGTCTTTAGCGACGTCAAGTATATCCTATGACGTGTTTAGTACTATTACCGCTGTCTTACATGACGTTATATATATTCCAACCACGTGTTAGGTCTATTTGTGACGTCTTACATGACGTCATATATATTCCAACTACGTGTTAGGTCTATTTGTGACGTCTTACATGACGTCATATATATTCCAACTACGTGTTAGGTCTATTTGAGACGTCTCTAGCGACGTCAAGTATATCCTATGACGTGTTTAGTACTATTATTAACGTCTTACATGACGTCATATATATTCCAACTACGTGTCAGGTCTATTTGTGACGTTTTACATGACGTCATAAATATTCCAACTACGTGTTAGGTCTATTTGAGACGTCTTATATGACGTCATTTATATTCCAACTACGTGTTAGGTCTATTTGAGACGTCTTATATGACGTCATATATATTCTAACTACGTGTTAGGTCTATTTTAGACGTCTTACATGACGTCATATATATTCCAAATACGTGTTAGGTCTTTTTGAGACGTCTTTAGCGACGTCAAGTATATCCTATGACGTGTTTAGTACTTTTACCGACGTCTTACATGACGTTATATGTATTCCAACAACGTGTTAGGTCTATTTGTGACGTCTTACATGACGTCATATATATTCCAACTACGTGTTAGGTCTATTTGAGACGTCTTATATGACGTCATATATATTCCAACTACGTGTTAGGTCTATTTGAGACGTCATATATGACGTCATATATATTCCAACTACGTGTTAGGTCTATTTGTGACGTCTTACATGACGTCATATATGTTCCAACTACGTGTTAGGTCTATTTGAGACGTCTTATATGACGTCATATATATTCCAACTACGTGTTAGGTCTATTTGAGACGTCTTACGTGACGTCATATATATTCCAACTACGTGTTAGGTCTATTTGTGACGTCTTACATGACGTCATATATATTCCAACTACGTGTTAGGTCTATTTGAGACGTCATTTTTGACGTGAGATTTGGTCGAATGACGTCAAAATTTTTTTAATCACGTTGATATGACGTCATTTATCACGTCCCTTGTTGATTGGGTAACTTAATACTTGACACTGGCAAATGCACAACAATGCGACGCCAAAACATAAAAGAAGATAATTGACAGTAGTCAATTAACAGTAGTCGCGTCCGTGAGCCGCGTCTGATAGTATATTTCCAGGTTTACGCAGTTCCAGATAATGCACTGCGCTCTGTAGGTACCAAGGAGATCTATACAGTATGAGCAGTTACGCTAGCTCGTCTTCAAGCACTTTAATTGTCGATGAAGACCAAGATACTTACATTTTATTCGATAGCATATCATTAGTTCATAGTCGATTAAAACACATATTTTGTTAATTAACAATAATTTTACTATTTTTGTTCCATTTCATTTGATATTGAAAAATGTTATCACAATTTTTAGCATATTTATTTTGCCACAATTTTAACACCATTTTAGCAAAGTCTTTATTTGTGCTATTGGCAACACTGCTCAAGATATGTCATCCGGTGTCATTATGGAGAGTCCCTATATTGTACGGCACGTATTTGATGACACCAAATTGTACGGGCTGGAAAGCACGGCCCGTATTTCATGTCCCATGCCACCAATTATCAAGCTGTACAATACGTGTCGTACAATACTGGCCGTACATTATTACCTCGTGCCAATAATGTACAGCCCGTATTTTGCGACCCAATAATGTACAGCCTGATAAAACGTGTCCCAAAGAAAAGGACACAAAATAACATGCTGTACATTATTGTGTCGCAAAATACGGGCTGTACATTATTGGCACGAAGAATATTTGCTCCTATGGGGTGGTTTGTCTGTAACTTCTGACAGTTCCAAATAGATATAATATGCGCCACGCAAGTTGGCGGATGAGAAATTGGCCGCAGATGACACTTGCCGTGATTCGCTAATTGTTGCGCATGTGCATGCACAATGCCGATGCCGCGTGGCGTAGTGGTGAGCACGGGTGAAGAGAGCACGCGGGGGGCACCAGGTTGGCGGGCGGGTGTGCTAACGTTTCGTTTCTCTGGCTCCCGCGCATACTTTTAAAGTATCCTTAACTCGTAAAAAGGACAGGTCGTTTCTGGCGCTTCGCCGGCCGCTGCCGCGGCACGCTCGCTTCGCTCGCTCGGCTCGCGCATTATTGTCACTGTTCACCTAACATAACCTAACCAACAGAATCAAATTACCTAAGACAACTCATACCTTGCTATAAAATAACCAAGGTCCAGGGACACAAAATAACAGGTCGTACAATATCGGGCCGTGCAATACTGTGCCGGACATTATCGACACAGGCTGATAATGTACGGCCTGTATTTCATAGCCCAATATTGCACAGCCTGATATTCCATGGCCAGTGACACAAATTATCATGCCGTACAATATCAGGCTGTGCAATATCATGTCGTGAATTACTGGGTCGTACATTATTGGCTCCCATTATGGAGACCGTGTTTTTATTTGTCAACACCGTTATAATTTATTAAAATACTCGATAATCCGAATTTTCCGGATATATGTTGTCGACTCGAAATCATTATTTTTGTATGTTTTATCATTCAGATTAAGTTTCGATCGAGTCTACCGTACCCCTTGACAAAATTATTAATATAGATGACAAGAAGACGAAAGACCAAGGGTGTAACACTATTCAAAAGACTTTCGCTCATCAAGGAATTATGACAGAAAATAAATATTTTAATGGGTTTCTTTCAATTACTAAGGATGAAGAACTCATTGATCTTGCTGGTGTAACCCGTGACAATTTTCATTTTTCATTGAAACGAATAGTGGATAATCAGAAGTTTATGATTGCCAAAGAAGACAGACTTCTTATTTTTTTGATGAAAATGAAATTAGGAGTTACATTTTCAGCTCTAAGTGTCTTGTTTGGTGTACACGACGAACGACAGTATCAAGAATATTTTATTCATATCTAGTAGAATTAGCTTCTGCAACATCCAATTTGATTTTTTGGCCCAGTAAAAATGTTGTACAAAAGACAATGCCGGACTTCAGAGTCCGCCTAAAGTTCATCCGCTAGTTGGCGCTGCCGTCGCGCACTATTCATTATTGAAATTTTCAATTGTAGTACACACATCATAAATTATAATTTGCTAACGACCTGCTTCACACAGGTGTATTATACAAATAAACCATAACCTTGAATCACTCGAAAAACAATAAAAACCCGAGTCAAAATCCGTTGAGTAGTTTCAAAGATATAAGCATACATAGGGACAGACAGATGTAGTGATATTCATAAATTTATATTACAAATTGTAATATAAAATATGGTTACTAAATATAGCCAAAATATTGTCGCACTCACTCTGCTCGCGCAATACTTACGTTCTTAGTTGCGGAAGCACAAGAATGGTTAATATAAATACTGATTCTCGAATATCGAAACTACAGTCAGTTTACAGTTATTTTTACATTTGTCGTTGTGTTTCTGTCTAACCTGTGATGTTATGTAATGACTAGACAGAGACAGCAACAAATGTCAGAGGTAAAATAACTGTGAACGGACTGTAAAGCTTATCATTCCAATAGTCCGGAGGTGGGAATCAAATCAAAGACCCATACTGCGAAGCCAGACCCACCACGAACTGGACCACGAAAGGCATCAAATGAGTTGATATACTGATACATGTTAGAACTTAGTATCCTTACAAATCATGCATTTATTGTTAAACATTAGAAATCTGAAAGTGTGTCTGTCGGTTTGTTTCTTATTATTTTATGCAGCAACAGAACATCAAATATAATTTATTTTTGTCAAGGAAACATTACAAGGGTTGAAGGGAGTCATAGGCTACTTTTTATCCCGGAAAAATAAAAAAAGGTTTTACGGGATGGCACAATATTCCATATTATTTTTTCGCCAACAATAACAAAACCAACATCTACAGCATCATCCTCATCACCATCTAGTATACCAACCAAGCCACTGGAGCAGTTATGCCAGCGGCCCAGAGCCACGCTCCGTTATTTTAAGGAGCTGGGCTGGCTGGGGTAGACGCTGGAGGGGGAAATGCACAATACACCCCATGCGGGACGTCAGTGCAGGACTTATCGCCCCTACTTCAAATGAGAATGAGAACAAAACCAACTCCAACCGTTTACAGAATCCGAATAGCTCGCACGGATCAATGTATCATCGATGTAGTAACTTTCACATTATTGTTGATTCTTCAAAAACAACTCATGATTTCAATAAAAATTATATGCGACCACATCTGAAGTATAATCTACCAGTACCAGTAACTATAATCTCAGTGATTAGTTTACCAAACAAAATATGATAAAAATCATCATACAAACGAATTAAGGACCTCTATTTTTGAAGTCGGTCAAAAATTGCACGTAGGCGTTGCCGCAGGCCTTTAGCTAGTTGGTGCTTATAATATAGCATTATGTATAATATAACTGCAGATGCTATTTTATAGTTCTACTGCGACAATGTAGTCATAACAAATGATTATAATAAATTCCTTATCAAAATCAATTGACTTAAGTAGTATACATCTGTCAAAGTTAATATACGAGTTTCGCACTTGTTGGTTTATTGTTTAAGCGTTGGTTATTGATAAAGGGGTATTTATAGAAATATAGTAGTAAACAAAGAAGACACCTACTAGCGGAACAGTGAATGACGCGTATGCACTTAGTTTGAACTAAACAAGAACTAAGCATGGCATTTATAGGCAAAGCCGAGCTTAGTTCATGAGTACTTAGTCAGTCAGTTAGTATGCGTAAGGATACGGGCACAAGTGCGCAAGACCCTTCTATAGTATAATTATAATATATACAAGGTTATCCAGAACTGAGAGGCTAGAAAAAGTCACATTCCATTATCCACGCGCGCGATTTGATAATTCTATTCTATAATAAAATGTGACTTTTTCTAGTCTCTCTGGTGTAAAACCGAAAAAGGTGATTCAGACCACCATTATGTACAACTTTTATTATAGGGTCAACTCGGAATATATTAAACTATTATAAAAATATAATTTTTCGAATACAAGCTTTTGAGATCCTGGATATCATATAGCAGCAGAGTACCAGCCAAGACAAGTACAATGAGCCCAAACACAACCGGTTTATCTTGTTTAGTACAGGAGTTCCTATGGCCACCTTCCGACTCAATCATCAGATTAACTCCAGGGTACCATAATATTGCATTGTCACGCAATGTAATATATATCAATGTAACTACATTATCACTTGTTTTATCAATCGCTAGTGCCACGGGACCACAGGTAATTAAAATTTCCCGTGGATCTGTTAACGGGTCAACCCAAAGGGACAACGGGTAACGACTAAAAAAAACAACTTCGCTATCTGGGAAATAGGCTCTTAAAAAGTTTCCTTCAGTGATTCACTAAATCACGATATTGCAATTTCCAAGAAAAACAAACTTCCGCAAGTCTAGCCCATTACATAACATAGCCGGTGAAACACGCCACACGTGCTTATATCACGAAATATGGAGCTACTATCGAGTTTTCTATGTAAGATTTTCTTTCTTTCTTTAAAAGTTTTAGTTCTGGCGCTGGATCAACTCAATACAAGTTTGTACTATGTCTAAGCCGACTGGAGGCAGTATTGCCATCTTGCTAGCTTAGTATACGACCACGAAGAGTTTTTTACCGTAATAATTAGATCCGATTAATTAATTAATTACTATCCGCCTCTTTACTTTTTTTTTTCTTTTAAATTTCAAATAGGTTTGCGTTTGACCACACACTGCCTCATGTTAAGCAGATATGCGGTCTATGATGCAGCACGCTTACCTAGAAGATACCTATTACTCGAGATTTGAAGACACCTACATTGTACTTTAACGGAAAGACAAATTTTTATATAAATATATACGGAAAGATATAGTTTTAAAATTATTGACGTGATAACGTCTTATAAATCGATGAACGCCGGATTCACGCACGAAAAAGTGTCACGTTCCGCCTGAGCCGAGTGTGCAAGCGAGAGCGTGGAACAAGCGATGGAGATACACGATCGGCCTACAGTACGATTTCAGTTTTTATACCTCTGACATTTCTAGCTGTCTTTTCACTGTCTCTGTCTAGTCATTACATTGCTCACCATCACAGGTTAGACAGAGACAGCAACAAATGTCAGAGGTAAAATAAATGTAAACGCACTGTATAACGCGGTCACATTAACTCGACGCATCGCATTAATTTTTAAGCAATTTTTACTCGATCTTAATAAACAGGTAGAAACTTATATTTTATAAAAGATGGTTTGGAACCTTTCGTGCGGGAGTCCGACTCGCACTTGGCCGGTTTTTTGGCACACCGTACTTTAACGCCAAAGTAACGTCACATGGTCAAGCGCGTTGTAAGCGTTCGGCTTGTTTCAATTGTTGATTCAATAATAAGCCCGATTACAGAGGCGCCAGCGTAACTATAGTAGCTAAATAGCATTGTTCTGTTTCTTTTTCACTTTAGGCATTCGATAGAGAGAACGCTTTTTAAGTTGCTAATTAATTTACGTTGGCGCCTCTGTAATCGGGCTAATAGTTTTCTTATGACGTTAATAAAATAGGGATGTTTACTGGGTATGAAAATCATTATTATAATTAGTCCGTCATTTAGATTATTGAAAAATATTGGACACTTATTTTTTCTTTTGTCAATCAAACAAGTAGTGACTAAGATAAACCTTGTCAAAGTTTGAGAGTGGGGGCTCGTGACGGCACTAGCCGGTACATTTCATAGCGGTCAGTGACGTCACGCGGAACTTTAACAGGCTATATCTTCATCAATTTGTGTTTAATTGACAAAAGAAAAAATACGTGTGTAATATTTTTTGACAATCTATTTGACGGACTAATTAATTTTTTTTTAGTAAACATCCCTATTATAGTCCGTACCTACACCGACTTTAAAAAATGGCTGTATATTTTTTTAAATAAACTGTAGATATACAGTTCTTTAAGTGTAAGGTTAACCACACTGTTAATAGGTAACATGCTCTTTGAGCTGTGACCACCTGTGACGCAAATGTTGCAAACTGTTTCAATACTAACTATCACTAAAGCTGTAACCACTCCAAACAGCTGTTAATGATAACAAAGAGGTTTTAAAGTCTTTTATAAACAAAATTATCAGTAACAATAGATGAGGAACTGCGAGAGCCGATAAGTGTTCGTATACAATGCTCTTAGGTTATGTTTTGGGTTAGTTGTAACGGGACTAATGGTTTGGTTCAACAAACCCAGTTATTTACGTCTTAAAATAAATTATTATAAAAATATAACGTTTTGAATATAAGCTATTGAGATCCTGGATATCATATAGCAGCAGATAGCCGCCCAAGACAAGTAAAACAAGGCCAAAATCGACGGGTCTATCTTGTTGAGTACAGGAGTTCCTATGGTCACCTTGCGACTCCATCATCAGATCAGCTCCAGGGAACCATAACATTGCATTGTCACGCAATAATATGTACCATATGCGTGTATAATTTCAGTTTAATCGAAAACCGGGAAGTTTGTCAAGCTTAACTAGTTAAATTCCACCCGAACTTGCATACTTACATACATTGCAAGTTAAATAAAAGTTTGTAAAAACAAAAAAGCTATAGAGGGTTATTTAGTCGTCTACGTCCTGCAGTAGACTATTAAAAAGGCTGGTACAGTACAGTTTCAGTTCAACACAATAAAATCTTTTACTATGGACCAAGTCGGAATTGGAGAAAAAAGTCAGCTGTCCGAAACAAAATTACAACTTGGAAATGTTTTTTTTTCTCGAATTCCAAGTTAGCTCTAGCTTAGATTATATTTACTTTTGTTTTGTATAACTTTTTGTTGCTTGTTAATATAAAGGGAGAATTAAGCCATTGGCTCTGAGATACAGTTATTAACTAGTTCAGAGTCAATGGACAAGTGAATATGGTTAAAAGTGTTTTAAGGCAAATAAAGTTATTTGTTTTTTTTTTTTTATAATAATGATCTGAGTGAACCCCTTGCGGCTTAATAGTCCTACACCTTTTCTGCAAAACCCTGAATGGCTTGATATGAAACCACTAGATACTAGTTCAATACATTATTTAATCAACAATCTATTTATTTATATTTGCAGGTCACTGAGAGTGAAAACGACAAACATATATTTCCATCTCATTTTCTCTCGATACTTTACCGGTTTCATCTGTTAAGAGTTAAGACCACGTTTACAGATTAGCAATGTGTGTGTACGACTCGCCACCTTCAGTACAAACAGTCAATGACATTACGTCTGTTGTCTGTCTAGCCAAAGAGAAATGAAATAACAAGTCACCAGGCTATACAAAGACATATTGAAAATGTAAACAACTTACGGCGATATCCAAGGTTGATGTAGAAGACATATCGATGGTAAAAATCCCATCATTACTGTCAGTTGGCACCACTTTCCCCCTCTTCGGCACTTTAAAACACCCCACCACTTTAAAAGTCCGCACCATTTTCACAACACTATATTTATAACAACTTTTTCACTGAAAAATTCGGAATTTTATATTTGGAATGGTTCGTTCGAAAACCGACGTGCTCTCGCGCATAGCCAAGGCGCACGAATGACAGGTACGTGATTAAGTTGCAAGTTTGTGCCGTGAGTCAAACCAGGTATGAACCGAGGTAAACGGTACAAACGGCGAGATAGCGAAACTAACAATTTTCTATATCAGTTGTCAATTTAGCTAAAGAGATTACGACGGTAACGCTGTCATTCAAGTTGTGTAGTAATTTTGTAGTATCTGATCTGGGTTCTAGTTATTCGTTAAATGGTTTATTTTTATGGTCATTTATTTTCTGCACCTATCGTGTTGTCTATGGACTATTGATGGTTTCTGATTGTTCTTTTGGTTTTCTGTCAGTAGTACCATTGATTAGTTCCATTGATGGTACTTCTGACGTATGTATACTTCGCTAGTACCATCAAGGTACTAGCGACGTATAATTTATATCCTCTACGTCGCTAGTACCATTGATCAGTACCACTGATGGTACTATTCACATACCTATACGTGACTTATACCATTAATGCCTCCAGGCCTGGAAAATAGAATTTGCAAAAAGGTTGAGTACCTACCTATACGGTTGCATACATCAAAACTGTGAATACTAAAAAGTGGAACATATTTTAGGAGGCATTAATGGTACTAGTTGCATATAAGTATGTGAATAGTACCATCAGTGGTACTGATCAATGGTACTAGCGACGTAGAGGATATAAATTATACGTCGCTAGTACCTTGATGGTACTAGCGAAGTATACATACGTCAGTAGTACCATCAATGGAACTAATCAATGGTACTACTGACAGAAAACCGTTCTTTTATCAAATTCTTTGAATAGATTCCGGGTAGACCTTGGTTTTGGTTCCCACGATTGGCAAAGACGATTAGAAACGATTTATCTAATACTTAGATGTTTGGTATATTATTTATGTATTTTTAATTATATATTTAGCCATGTCAGAGGCCTTCAGGCAGCCTAAAAACTCTGACACCAGGGCTATCTACTCGGCTTATACGAACTTACTTATTTTATTATTTATTTTAAATATATGTTCCTACATAATTGATCACTTTAACTCTGAAATAGAATAGAATATACCTAATGTAAAATGCTTTATTGTTCACACAATTTACAATCCTACTTATATAATATTATAAACGCGAAAGTTTGTGAGGATGGATGGATGGATGGATGGATGTATGGATATTTGTTACTCTTTCACGCAAAAACTACTAAACGGATTGAGATGAAACTTTGCAATAATATAGCTTATATATCAGAATAACACATAGGCTATAAATTATAATGATATATTGCGTATGCGGGCGAAGCCGCGGGTAAAAACTAGTATAACAATAAAAGAATACAATATAATTAAAATAGTGTGCGACAACCGGCGGCCTTATCGCTTAGAGCGATTTCTTCCAGGCTGAACTGTGTTTTTGAGACTTATATCTGCTCAGAAGATAGACAGACGACCTGAGAACACACTGGATGGAAGCCACTTCTGTCTGTATCAGCCTCTTTTTTAATAGTCCACTGCAGGACATAGGATTACTCACAAAGGGTGATTGGGCCATATCCACCGCGCTGGCCCAGTGCGGGTTAGTGAATAAACACCTCCGTCTGGTTCTAAAGAAAAAAGTAAGAGAGGCCTATGACTTGCATTGCACGTCGTTTTAGTTCTGACCAATTTTAAAATGGGCAAAAATATAAAGCTTGTTCCAACCAAAAGTTTCTAGTCTTTGAAATTGAAATCTACTTAGTAAATGTACTGTACCAGCCTTTTTAATAGTCCACTACAGGACGTAGGCCTACCCACGAAGGGTGATTGGGCCATATCCACCACGCTGGCCCAGTGCGGGTTGGTGGATTCACATACGCCATCGGATTTCTTCTACGGCCGTATGCAGGTTGCCTCACGATGTTTTCCTTCACCGAAAAGCCAGTGGTGTGAAATTCCGTACATAAATTCCAAAGAATTCATTTGGTACAGGACCGGGATTTGAACCCGCGACTTCACATTTGTAAGGCGAGTATCATTACCACTAGACCACCATGGCTTAATGTAGTAAATGTTATTTAGTAAATGTAATGTTAAGTAAAATGTACAGTCCTAAAATACCTTATGCAAGGTTGGCCTCATAGTACACGTATAACATTAAGTTGGTTAGGTACTTAATGCGTAATAATGACTATATCTAAATGTTTTTGTTTTGGAAAATTTGTAAAACAACCCTTCGACATCAAAAGTTACTAATATTAAACCTTCCTGTTAATATAAAAACAAGTATTCATCACTAACATATCACTCATCGGTATTACTAAACAATTTATGATTGTACAATTGTGATCAAAGTCAAGTAGGTGTCGTACCACCTCGTATCACGAACTGTTGATGATTGGACTTGATAATAGTCACACTCATCAAGAAAATCATAATTGGTTTAGGTACTTATTCAACCGCTGTAAAATCAAGTGGATGATTCAGAAAGAAAACGCGCGTGAAAATATTTATATTTCCTAATAAGTTAATCGATTTATATTCAAATAACGCCATTATTGATTATTAGAGTTATGTTATTGAAACAGGGCCCCATAGCTTTTAATCCCTGCCGAAAAGAGCGTTATTTGTACGAAAATTGATTTAAGTGAATTTTAATTTCGTTAGTAAGTTTTATTTTTTATAAATGACTAGTTTTTACCCGCGGCTTCGCCCGCATGATATTTTGAATTTTTTGACACAATATCATTATAATATTTAGCCTATGTGTTATTCTGATATATAAGCTATATTATTGCAAAGTTTCATCTCAATCCGTTCAGTAGTTTTTGCGTGAAAGAGTAACAAACATCCATACATCCATCCATCCATCCTCACAAACTTTCGCGTTTATAATATTAGTAGGATAAATAACACTCTTATATTTTCAGTATCGGATATTTCAAATTGTAATCCTTATTATTATATTAAGTACCTATAAATCCAAAGGGTGTGGTCCAAAGGGATTGGTTATTACTTTTTCACGCAACAACAGAGGGAGACATTAAATAGTTTTATACCAAAAAATTATAATATAGTTTTAAAAAAGAAACTAAAAAGCACGCTTTACATTTTTTTATCAATGCATTGCTATCGGTCTTCGCACACCTATGTGTGCAAAGTTTGAAGAAAATCTGATCGCTCAAAGTAGGTCAAAATTTAGCTCAAAGGGGTTGGTTACAAACATACAGGTGTGTAAGAAAATGAGAAGTTCCTATGATATCCATAGCACAAAAATCAAAATATCACATAAGCGGAGCTGGGGTCAAAATATTTTTGTCGATCCACTTGCAGCTTTAGCATTTTATTATGATAAACCTTCGAGCAAATATCAATAAACACAAATTTTTCAGTTCACATTGATATACAGGGTTATTTCTAATCAATTAGCATGCTTCTAGGGGCTTATTCTGTACATCAAAACTAACAAATTTTGTTCTACGACTTTCGTCAAAACTAAAAAAAAAATTAGCTGTTCCATACATTTTGTCGCGGGTGAACTTAATTTTTCTATGGAACAACAAAAACTTTTGTTTGAGTTTTGACGAAAGTCGTAGAACAAAAGTTGTTAGTTTTGATGTACAGAATAAGATTGATTATTTATTATTATTGATTAATGTTCATAAAAACACAACATTACATTTTTTGTTGTCATATGTTTCAAGTCAGTAATTTTAATTCTTTCTTTTAATTTAATGCAATTTAATTTAATGGAATATACCTATAATCTAATTAAATATAATTTAATTATTTGCTACATAGCAAAATGTTAGTATTATAAGTAAAATATTATAATAATAATGAATGTAATTGTTATAAGTTAGTGACGTGTATCTTTTATATTTTTGATACCAGTAAATAATATGAATATGAATAAGCCCCTAGAAAGATGCTAATTGATTAAAAATAACCTTGTATTTTGCTTAAAAATAGTATTAAGCAAAATATATCAAAGTGAATTGAAAAATCAGTGTTCATTGATATTTCAATTCACTATGATATATTGTGCTTAAAAATAGTATTAAGCAAAATTTATCAAAGTGAATTGAAAAATCAGTTTTTATTGATATTTGCTCGAAGGTTTATTACGATAGATGGATAGATTTACTCATTGATATTCTGTATTGTTATTCGATATTCAAATATTTACTAGAGTATTTGTTTTAGAGTTGTGCGAAAAATTGTTATAGGTATATTAAAATTATCAAACTAACACAGACACGCAATAGTCTTTTATGTTTACGCCACTAGCGCAATTGTTCAATGATTCAGCAGCTCTTAAAGCCTCTTATCAGTACACGAGACAGGTGATATTAAACTTTACACAACACAATGTTGCTCAGTCTTGTTGGCATTACTGAAACCTGTACACAAGTGTGTACAGCTATGTACACAAATGTGTACAACAAGACAAGCGTCATCTACGCCACGGCCGCCATCGGGGTTTTAAAATAAAAAGAGATAATGCAAAAATACATCGAGCTTAGGCTATTAGCTTGTACAGTGTTCAATTATTGGCTTTATTTGTTTAGAAAAATAATTTTCCCATTGTTTTCTTTCATAACAATCTTCATTCAAAAGAAATTCATACTTTGGGATCTTATTATTTTTTGACATTGCTTGTAAAATAAGACGGCGGAATGAACAAAAATTAAATTAGAAAAAATTAATTTCTATTCAAATTAAGCATTAAATGCGGTTGTTTTACTATGCGCAGTTATTTACCTTATTTTAATGGATTTTTGAGCTACTGTACACATTCTGGTCCCACTTTGAAAACTTCTTTCCTGTTTATCAAATTAATTAACAATTGTAAACGAATGCTCATTTAGTAACAAGAGCTAATGTTAGATCTTTTTCACTTTTCTCATCATACATCGAAAATTACACACTGTTAAAATAACTAAAATTCTGTTTTAGCATGTGCTAATGAAGTTCTTTTATATGATACCTTACATGATACGATTTACTCACTTTGAATTTTGGACCTATATTTTGTGAATTTTGAGGCCCTATTTTTTTGTGATTTAAATACAAATGTACAGTTTTCTGATTTTTTCATATATGTGTACTCTGTGACAATGCTTCTCGTCAAATTTCATATTTCTATGTCAACGGAAAGTACCCTATAGGTTTTGATTTTTGTGAGTGTCGAAATATGCGGTTTTTTACGACATATCCGGCTCTAACTTTTTTAAACGATAACTGAGAAGTTTTTCCTTACACAACTGCAAGAAATCATAGATATACGTATACAGTTTAAATTTCAACTCGATATCTGTACGCGTTCTCGAGATAAATTGTTTTGACATATACACAGACGGACAGACGGACAACAAAGTGATCCTATAAGGGTTCCGTTTTTTCTGTTTGAGGTACGGAATCCTAAAAATGTTAGTTTGTCAAGAATAAAACACGAATAACGTACTTGGATATAAGTTGCAGTGTGCCTTCAGGATTACTATACTCTGTAAAATTTAACTTGATCTCTGCGACAGTTACATATTGACAAATTTAGAGTTGGGATAGTGGAGGAAAAAATCGATTCTCAAACAATGCTGTAATGAAATCGAATGAGTAGTTGAAGGTGAGAAATTGGATTTTATTTACTTACTATTATTTAAGATCAAGTATGTACTCATGTAAATATTGTTATGAGATTAATTCAATACTCATAATAATTTAACGATAGTATTTATCGACGTTTTTCACTATTATCGATGCTAATGTAACATATAATTAGGTTTAGTTTAATTACACATGTAAAAAATGTTATGATATTCAAATATACAATAAAATTAATGATAAATTAAGTTTTATTTAAAATATCGTCAGTACAAACTATCGATATTTTAATTAAAACTCTATCTAAAACTCTGTGGTCTCGATCATTCGTCGCCCATCACTAATCGACATCCCCATAAAGTATGACATTGACAGGTACTGTCTGTACTGTTCAAAAATTCAGGACTTCATAGGCGTGATTTTTCTGACAGCTGTCGCAGAGATCAAGTTAAATTTTATAGAGTATAGAAGAATTTATAAGTAATTATCAAAACTGACAAACAAAAATATAAATCAGCAGCCAAAAAAGAGCCGCTATAAAATGATATAACGAGCAAATCTCTAAATAAACATTTGAATTTCAGATCAGTAGTGAAAGTTCCGATCGTTGCGTAAAACAAGGACAATGACTATAGATGGCTTATTCTCGAACAGTCGAGATTACGTCGGTCGCTTTCGCTGGTATAGCATTTTCAATGAGAAGGACAGAAATGAAGGTAATTTAAAAATAAAATAATAGAAGGACAATAGAAAGCTCTTTCTGAATTGATCTCTCACTTCGGTCACTTTCACTCTTATGGAATTTGTGATTGTGTTGAGCGAGACGAGAAATAAGATAATCAAAAACCACAATGACGGAACATGACTATAGAAGGGTCATTCTAGATCGATCAAGTTCACATGGGTCACTTTCATTCCTACAGTATTCGATATAAGAGGAATAAAGAAGATAATCTAGCGCGTACAAGATTGGTCTATTCAGAATGAGCCTTCTATATATACTAATGGTTATAACTATAGAAGGCTCTGACTCTTATAGCATTTGTAATGAAAGGAAAAGAGACAAAAATAATCCAGCCTGCAAGACTTCGATTAATAGCCCGTTTCAAACAATGAGTTGGAAAGTAGGTTTTAGCCTTAATTCCATTTGGTTGTGGGTGTAAGAACAGTTTCTTAGTAATTCTATGATTCGTGTTAGACATTCACCTATCGTTGATTTTGAACATGATTTGAGCCTTTGAGTACCTCATATTAACATCATTATATTTAACAATATGATAACAGGCACGAAAATTACTGGGCAAAAATTTTTTTATTATAATTTATCCATTAGCTAGATTGTCAAAAAATATTAGACACGTATTTTTTCTTTTGTCAATTGAACAATAAATGACAAAGATACACCTTTTTTAATATCGGGAGTGGGGCTCATGACGTCACTTCTCTTTCAGAAGTCATACATTTGCACGACACTTGTGACGTCACACGGAACTTTAACGGGCTATAGTTTTATTAATTTTGGCTTAATTGATGAAAGAAAAAATACGTGTCTTATATTTTCGGATAATCTATCTGAAGGACTAATAATATATTTTATCTAATATTTTTAGTAGTTCTCAAGTGAAGGTCATTTACTGACAAGCTCAGCTTAGAACATCCACGTAGAAGGTGGATAGGTGACCTTTCTTGGCTCTTTCAACCGGCCCTATTAAGGGTCTATAGAGGAGGCCTGTCCTGGAGCGAACATCATGTGGTTGAAATGACGATGATGACGATTAATATTTTAGACATCTAGAAGCAAAATTTTACTACAAGACCAATCTGCAAATCACTCCAAATATATAAGCTATTGCATACAAAAAGCTCAATAATCCTCTAGAAAATGTATCAGAACAGCCGCTTTTTCGCAATCTCAGAGTTAGTCTAAAATATATCTGATAGTACTTATATGCATCATATAAATTACAGGAAAAGGCTATTATTGACTACTAAATCATTTAAAAATATTATAATAAATAAGCCAAACAAAAGACATCAACGCGCATGCATTAGCAGCTGAGATTCCCAAAATGTCATCTCTAGGTTTCGTGGAATTTTAGGCAATTAGATACAAATCAAATACATAAAATAAAAATGAATTAGACTAAAAGATTCGAGCATAATTCTTGGAAATAAACGTTAATCTTGCAAATGCCTGTCATGATTTTTAGTCGTTGCATCAAATTTTGATCTGATTTTTAAATATATGTCGAATGATATTTTCTAGTATTTGTAAGGTTAACATTTCCCTGGCTTGTGATTGGCCGATTTAACAACGAGCCGGCATTTTAGCCAATAAGAACTGCTTCCGGCGTAGTTTTAAAACAGCCAATCAGAAAACGAGAAAACAAACTGAAGAGATGTAAAAATATTAATCTTTGGTTGAGGGCATTCTCGATTTGCGCCTCGTGGCGAAAGCACATATTCTTAGTCAACAAGAACTGTGATAGTTATTTTAAGAAACTAATGTATCATATTTTATAGTGACCAAATACACATGAAAATGGACTTATTAGTTTGATTCTCTACATATCAGAAGTGCAAATGTAACCTGCAGACCCACAATATGGTATGTACATTTATATTTATTATATTTTTAGATTCGGTGTCTTGTAAGTAGCATTGGTACCGATTCTTAAATCTGTGAAAAACTGTCTTATATTACGCAACTAATTTGGGTGTTAGGTCACGACAAAGTTGACCAAACTGATTGGGGGTAGTGTCACGATTAGATCAAAATTCAACCTTCGGCAGTGTTACTAAATTGTGAAAAAACTGTGCTTATTTTATTCCTACCTACCTGCAGAATAATAGGCATCGCATTTGATTGGTGTAACATGTGGCCAGGAACTCCTAGGCCATGTGAACCTGATCGATTACTGGTAGTATCTTGGCTGAGACACTACTCAACAATACTGTTACCAAGTTTATCAAAACTACGCTTATTCTATTCTCATTACCTACCTGCAGATCAATGAAATAGGCATCGCATTTGATTGGTGTAACATGTGGCCAGGAACTCCTAGGCCATGTGAACCTGATCGATTACTGGTAGTATCTTGGCTGAGACACTTCTCAACAATGCTGCTACCAAGTGTATCAAAACTGTGTGCATATTTTATTCTTCTTACCTACCTGCAAAATATTAATAAGCATCGCATTTGATTGGTGTAAACTGTAACATGTGGCCAGGAACTCCTAGGCCATGTTAACCTGATCTATTACCGGTAGTATCTTGGCTGAGACACTACTCAACAATGCTGCTACCAAGTATATCAAAACTGTGAGCTTATTCTGTTCTCATTACCTACCCGCAAAATAACAATAGGCACCACAATTGAATTGAAGTAGCATATGGCCTACTCATCGGCCATGTTAACCCGATCGATTCCTGGTACTGACTTAGTCGAGACACTTCTCGATAGTGCTGATACCGGGTGATCATAAAACTGCGCACTTGTTTAATTGTGCGGGTACGCAATATTGTGATGCGAATTATATCATTATCGATAATACATATTATTATGTGTAACTGCTGACGAGGTGCTACAAAACATGTTTATTAAGATATGTGTGCCGTGCCTAGACTATGACTAAGGCGAATGTATGCCACCAGTTAAATAAGTAGTTCTTTATAAAGACGCGTACCTTCGAATGTACTTTCTGCCATACTTTATGCGGATCGTTGACAAGACAATAAAAATGTTGCGTAGACTTTAGCGGTACCAATCATTTTGTTTCATTGGTATTTAAGGAAAATATTTTACCGGAGACCCAGAATTTATATCACCTGTGCTCCAAAATAAGAAATAAAAATATGGCTAAAAAATGGCCGACACAAAAAAAAAAAAAGATGATGGTCATATTACTTTGTAGAAAAATACTTTTTGAATTTATATTGGTTCAGAACAGTGTAATAATAATAATGTCAAATTATTTCGCTACGTAAACTTTGGCCGCTATTAATGAAAATACATAATAGAAAAATCATTTTCTAGCTAACATTAAAGTACGCTACAAGGTCTTTGTACATTTTGAAATATCTCAATTTAGGATAGCGTCTTTACTCATTAGTTTTTGGCATTGGTATGGAGACATTACCAGTCTTATTCCAAAGAGGTTCGCCGGTGCCAGGCTTAAACCACGCCTAGCATATCCACGGTTGTTACGGTATTAGAGTTAATCCAAGGATTAATTAAAATGTCCCTATTACAAATCAAGATATAACCTAGAATCAGATAAACCAATGGTAGTCCATGGTTTAAGCGATAGCGACAGATAAAAAAAATATAATTTACAATCATTCATTCGTTCTCGCATGTTTACACCTTTTTTGAATACATTTCAAATGCTTAAATAACTGCGTCTTAATGCATAAATATATCCAAATTGTTAGTTATTTAAGTATCCGTTGAATACAATAACTTAATTCATTATTTTTACATTTTCTTTGTTGGCAAATGCGAGTGTATCTGAAGCCTAAATCCAGGCAAGAAAAAAGTGTGGCTTTGTTTTTGTCGTTTCCGAACTTCATTTCTCTTATGTCTCTAAATTCTAATTTATAATAAGATTGCCGAGTGAAATAATTTAAATCAAATTCTAAGCTAGAATTTGCTAGTCCATGGTTTAAGTTCAGTACTAAAGTTAAAATGTGTTTTGGAATAAGGCTGTACGAGTCAGTGGTTGTTGTGTACTTATTCTGTATCGTTTATTCATTTTGATAATTTGCTTTGGAATGCCTATTTGTTACGCGAATACCCTAAGTGCACCTTCTAATGTTTACTAAGTAACCCTGAATTCGAATCACGATTTAAAATATAGTAACGTGAATTATAATTTACATGTTTAACCATTGATGTGGAGCCATATATTTTGACTGGGCTATAAAAATGATTTAGGCTATGTATGCCACCAGTAAACTAAGTAGAAGCTCGGAGACGCTTATAGCTTATATACGCCATAGGTGAGCATGCTACACCAGTGTTCCAAGTAGAAGCCCGTAAATGCTTTCAGCTATAAGTAGGTACTTATGCCGAGGGCGGGCATGCTACACCAGATAGCCCAGATATGAAATATAATAAATGATTTAGGCTATGTATGCCACCAGTAAACTAAGTAGATGCTCGGAGACGCTTATAGCTTATATACGCCATAGGCGAGCATGCTACACCAGTGTTCCAAGTAGAAGCCCGTAAATGCTTTCAGCTATAAGTAGGTACTTATGCCGAGGGCGGGCATGCTACACCAGATAGCCCAGATATGAAATCAAATGAAACTTTGACCAATTAGATAGCCCGGAGACGCTTACATTTGTAACGTACTTAATTACTTACATACTGTAAGCGGGCTATGTCGGTCTACAAGTATATCGTGCAACGTGCGTCGATAAAATTAGTCGCAACGTGCGACTGGGCTACGTATGCCCTACGAGAATATGGCTCCGATTGGTTCATATGTTTATGCAATATAGTTAATTTACCATGTGTGACTAATTCAGCATTTTATAATAAGTTGAATTAATTAGCCTTAAATGTTCTTTGAATAATTTCAACTAAATATTTGAAAGGTTAATTCCTCATTGAATTGGGAAATTTTCTATAGATACAGAAAGGAAAGTGTTATAGACACGGCCAGCTTACAATAATTTTTAATTGATTATTGGCTTTCCTTAGCCTGACAACAAAAACACAAAGTATGTGCAAGCTAGACACGATCCATAATTTGTACACATCAACTAGCTCACTCGGTTAACTCTATATCACTTTTATCTATCAGAATTTACGGGTCGATTCTCATTTTGATGGTGTTTAGTTTAACGCCACCGAAGAACTTTAATGAAGTTCATTTTTAAAATTTACCTGAATGTGTAATAGATAAGTCTATTATTAAGACAGAACCTTGTAGATGACATTCACAGAAAACTATTATTAGTTATGTAACAATGAGGGTAATAACATCTATGATATCTACCGTCGAGTGTGTCATAGACTGCCATCAGACTGAGATTTTATAGCCTCAGAAAGATTATATTTTTACAGTGGTCAAACTTGCTTTCACAAAGTTACATTCATAATATATCCTGGGATGTGTTCAAACGAATAATTAAGTTATGTATTATCATGTTTGTGCAGCTCACAAGTTAGAGGTTAGAATCATCAAGACCGACCAAAACATTCACGAAAGGTTATAGATATTGAGGTTGTGCTACAACTGAACCATACGCGTTCAGTTCACAAGTCCTAGACTAAGTACCTACACCACGCCGGAATTGTTTCTTTATTCACCCGGTTGCCAACGATGGGTATTGTTTTTCGCGCGTATCTTGTATGTTTGTTTATCAATATCTTTATCAAATTTTCACTCAAGTTCGGTAAACGTAATTGTCTGCAGTTAGCTAAGAGGCAATTTCATTACTAGTAGGATATTAAGTATTACAAATACATGAATACAGTGGCGTTTCATTGGCTTACGATTAACACCAATCAAACGCTTTTGTAAAATTATTTGATTTATTATTATTTTATACTACGGGACTAATCGCGCACTAAAATTACGAGATAAATAAATACCTCCTCATCCCGACGTTTAAAATAATAATGTGTTCAAATCGCGAAAGTTTAAAAACAATATTTGATTTAATCGCGATTCACGGTTGCCCGTGAAATAATTATATGTTTACTAATAAGTATTTCTCTTCCTTTCCCGGAATTATGCTACGAGTAAATGACAAGAAGTCCCAGCTACAGTGCAAAGGACATACACCCCGTTGTCTCCACGAGAGTTCTTTGGCAAATTACGTAAGTCACCCCAGATGATTGACCGCAGTTGGTGCTACGAGTGTAGCATATGCTAGCTTTGTCATCACATCACTACTACGTCGCGGCGGCAGAGGCATGAGATTTATAGCGAAGAACTCGCAAGTGCTGAATTTTGCAGCCAAATAGAGGCTTCAAGTAAACTCATTCCAGTTGACATAACCTGTGGACTTGGACATAACCTTCAACTGAAACTGAACTACCTAATAATGATGGCGGATCTCTACCTTCAAAGTTATATTATTACGACTTCGTTACACAACAACTTCTCAACAGTTGGCTGATTTCAACATGTTCCGTATCTGGTGACAATGAACATGATCGTTCATTAATTCGGCGTTAACCTACAATATATGGTTCAGATAGTGCAAATTAGAAATAAAGTGAAATCGGAGTGAAAAATAAAAGCTTTAAATAATGCAGTGAAATAAAGTTTAGGTTCGAGATTACATCCCCAGTGTTGTGCAATTATGAGTATATAATATAAAGCGACCGTTTTATGTCACGTCCTCAAAATGAGTGTGAATTGTGTGTTCTATACTAAAATACTTTCTAGATAAGGACCAAAGTTTATAAAAAAAAATGCGCATCCTACATAGTCATTTGTCCACAATAAACAGACAAGCCAGAATGCGTTAAAGATTATTCCGATTAAATTAGCTGTGGAAACTTAGAATCAGCATGATACATTATGATTAGGACACGTGACTAGGTCAGATGCCATAAGAGGTTAAAACTAACATAAATATTTCATTTTGTTTGAACAAGAAGTTAATTTTGTTTGCTTCAGAAACGATAGTAATATGAAAACTTTCTGTAGTTTTTGAATATTTATCCACAGATTATAAGCACAAAGTTGATATGACGTAATTACTACGTAATGATGAATGATTAAAGAACACGATATCTGTTCCAATTTTAAATCTAGATTTTCTAGTCTCTTTTCTTAAGTTGCTTAACGAACAAATATGTCACGTTTTTGCATTAATGGGAATATGTAACTATTATACTGTAATCATACGTCATCCATATTTGTTCAAATTCATTGCTCGCACAGCTACTTTTAACGTACTTTTTGATCAAGTTTGTGCATTTTTTTCAGTTTGTTTTGTTTTTGTTAATAAGGTATACTTGTCACTTTGTATCCACAACAGTTAAGTTTGTGTTTTACATTAGTGTTTTAGAATAGAATATAAATAATATTTATTGTGTTGCTGTGTACATACAACAAGATGTTATAAGAAATTTGTTGATAAATAAATATGTTGATCCATTAGAACATAAAAATATTACAAAAAAAATGTGCTCGGATATAAAATTGACGTAATACTCGTAGCTACTAGTTGAACTTGTATTTTTATAAATGTTTTGACCGTTATATCTTCTTAAGTGTTATGAAGCTATTTAAGCTATTATTTTTAAGCTTCTTAAGTGCTATTTATACGTAAATAGTAATTGTCCTTTTTATGTGTTTAATAAGTTTAGTAACGCATTGTTGCTTGAGACAATCTATAGTATTTTTTTTTTAATTTTGTAAACCAATCATATTACGCACATATATATACACTAATCAATGATAATATTTTGATAAATGACTATTGCCCATGGTATGTAATGCAATTTTCTGAAAGGTAAAATTCCATTTATGACTGCGTGATGATAAGCCAAATGTCATGAGCTAAAATTATAAGATAGGTTTATTACATAGTAGATAAGTAGTAATAGTAATCTATTTAATTCTAAAGTCGTATTATTACATTGTTTTTAATTACTATTATTCAGGGTGCACCAGGAGGTAGCACATGAGCCGGATGGCCGAATGTCATGATTTTTAGTCGTTGCATCAAATTTTGATCTGATTTTTAAATATATGTCGAATGATATTTTCTAGTATTTGTAAGGTTAACATTTCCCTGGCTTGTGATTGGCCGATTTAACAACGAGCCGGCATTTTAGCCAATAAGAACTGCTTCCGGCGTAGTTTTAAAACAGCCAATCAGAAAACGAGAAAACAAACTGAAGAGATGTAAAAATATTAATCTTTGGTTGAGGGCATTCTCGATTTGCGCCTCGTGGCGAAAGCACATATTCTTAGTCAACAAGAACTGTGATAGTTATTTTAAGAAACTAATGTATCATATTTTATAGTGACCAAATACACATGAAAATGGACTTATTAGTTTGATTCTCTACATGCCTAGGGGTTATATCTATCATATAAAATTATGTAATATATATTCTATTTCAAACTATTTTCTCCTTTTGTAGTGCTAGTGTAGGTAGTTTTAGCATATAAAGTAGTATTGTATCTTATTGTTGTCAATAAAGGCGCTTTTGCCTGTTAATAAAAAAAAGTCAAAACAATGACAAGAGTAATTCCGATCCGAATCCAAAAATTCAGAAATATTTTCTCCTGATGCTTCTAGACTTATAAAAGTTAGAGTTAGTATTATTTTACTAGTTTTTATCTGCGGCTTTCCCTGGATGATATTTTAGTTTGTATGCTATCTACCAAATCTTGTGTGCTGCTGCGTGAAAGAGAACAAAGAAACCAAAAAAGCACATTTAGATTTATAATATTTTGACTGCCTCGGTGGCTCAGTGGTTAGTGACCCTAACTTCTGGATCAAAGAGGCGTGGGTTCGATCCCCACCCAGAGCAAATATTTATGTGACAAACATAAAGTGTTTGCTCTGTGTCTGGGTGTTATTTAGTTACTATCTGTATAAGTATGTATTTAAAAATAAGTAGGTATACGTAGTATATCAGTCTCTGGCAGCCATGTCACAAGCTTTGCTTAGTTTGGGGTCAGAGGCTACCGTGTGTAAGATGTCAAAAAAAATATAAGTAAAGATATAAGACCATCAGGACACCAGGAGATCATAATAGGTACTTAGGACAAGTGCGATGGCTTTTTTCTTAAATAAGTCTGCTCTTGACTATCAACTCGCGTAATGATATTTCACTCTTCGTTACATCGTACCGTACTAATATACAAATTAGCATGACCGACTTTACCCGTGTACAGAATTCGCGAATATTTCGCACAGATCGAAATAGCATTTTTCACATTATTGTTGAGTTATCAAAAATGGCACAGCCGATTTCGATAAGATTTAAATGAAACCAATTTCAAAGTATAATCTTTCCAATAAAAAAAGAATTATAAAAATCTGACCACTATGAAAAAAGTTATGCGTGGTTATACATAAAAAAATATATATACGCGTCGAATTGTATACCTCCTCCGGTGGTTCGTCGGTCAAAAATAATCTATAAACTATATCTATAAACTTAACAGGCTTAATAGTATAAAGGCTCATATCCTCTATTAGGTACTTAAGCCACGACACATAAAAGTATTTTAATTAACATTCCAAATCCGTAGAACTCAAGAATTTTAGACCTATATCCTTGTGCAATGTTCGAAGAATTCTATAAATGTACGATGTGTCATCCATACTACCTTCTCACGTTTTAATATCTTTCAACTGAAACCTATTTTTTTCCCTAAATTTATGCAGATTGCTCTAGTTGAGTCATGGAATGAGGATGATCCCACTTATTGTGAGATAAAATATACAAATTGAAATGTTTATAATGAGGTATTCTTTGAATGCAAAGCGTAAGGCTTTGAATAGTGAGAATCGAGAGTTAGTATCGAGAAATCGTGGTGCAGATGCTGAGATAATTATGACGCACATAACAGCGATATACAGGGTTACAGGCTAAGTCGACCTGTTCCCGTTAAGCGTGTGTAGTTTACTACGTTTCTGACTGATTTGACTATGAAACACCATTTTCTAAATCTCACAGTTTTCGAGCTATTTGAATTCACATACATTTTGTAAAAGGTTAATTTTACGGACAATATTGGGTAAAAATAATACGACTTACACGTTTCGAAATATCTGAGCCGAAAATTGGGAATTTTATAAATACCAATTTCAAGTATCTATTTTTTTTTAAATTTAGGATAGTGTATTTCATAGTCAAACTAGTCAGAAACGAAGTAAACTACACACCCTTAACGGGAATGGGTCGACTTACCCCGTAACCCTGTATAGTTTGTGCAAAAAAAGAACCGTTGTGGCGTTACAGTGAACTAACTGTAACATTTTAATCAGTAGCCAAGGTACCGCCTACTTGGTAGACGGGAGTACTGATTAAAACCAAATTAGTGTCTGCTGTATCAAACACTTTTAGTTGTACTAGCAATGACAGAGCAGTGTTGTCAACGTAACTAAATTAGTAAACACGGGCGACCTCACCTACAACGATTCTCTTTTTGCATAAACTCTACTCTATTATACTACCCGTTCGGATAAAGAAGCGATTCTAAAATGGCGGCTTGTACTTGCAATTCCAGTAGTACATCGGATACACTTCGGAGAGTGCGCTCAGGAGTTGCACAATCTCCCACCTGCCCCTTTCTTCTATCGTACGGCTAGGCAGGCGCGACCAAAGCGCCACCCTTTTATGGTGGACATTCCGCGCGTTAGAACAAAGCGCGTTTCGAATCCTCATTCCTCATACGAACAGCCAAAATGTGGAACGCTTTGCCTGGGTCTGTCTTCCCGCTTAATTACAACGTGGGTGTCTTCAAATCACGAGTAAATAGGTATCTTCTAGGTAAGCGTGCTCATATCCTCTTTTGGGGTATACCCTAGACCGCATATCTGCTCAGCATCAGGCAGTATGTAGTGAAACGCAAACTTAAACGGAATAAAAAAATAGTAGGTACCTATGTACTCGTAAGTACCTATAACGCAACTCGAACATTTACTGCTCATTTATTCTCTAGTATTTGGTGGAAAACAACCTAAGTCTTTGTTAACTAAGTCTAGCATAGCAAACAGAACGGCCAACGAGGGCATACTTATCACAGTTGTAGGTATTCTGCATTCGAGATAAGCTGACGATTTTTTCAAAGTAATTAGGGTTTAATTGTGCTGTTCTACTTAATAAAGCACAAGTCAGGTCTTGCATGGAATACTGCTCTCACCTTTGGGATGGCTCTGCCAAATATCAACTGGAGGCTCTGGAGTCGATTGAGCGGCGAGCCAGGAGGCTGATTGACAACGACGCTTTGACTAAGTCGCAGCTGCAAAGTCTTGAGCATCGACGTAAGGTGTGTTTGTCGGCCTTTTACCGGATTCACTTCGGAGAGTGCGCTCAGGAGTTGCACATTCTGGTCCCACCTGCCCCTTTCTTCTATCGTACGGCTAGGCAGGCGCGACCAAAGCGCCACCCTTTTATGGTGGACATTCCGCGCGTTAGAACAAAGCGCGTTTCGAATCCTCATTCCTCATACGAACAGCCAAAATGTGGAACGCTTTGCCTGGGTCTATCTTCCCGCTTAAGTACAACGTGGGTGTCTTCAAATCCCGAGTAAATAGGTATCTTCTAGGGAAGCGTGCTACATCCTAGACCGCATATCTGCTCAACATCAGGCAGTATGTAGTCAAACGCAAACATACATTGAAAAAAAAAAAAACTTATCACAACACTTAAAGTATCCATCTGATTTTGAAAATGAAGAAAAATGCAAATACATATAAAATAACATCACATTTGTAATGCTAAATTTATTAATTGAACCACATAAAATTATTATGATAATCTAAAACTAAGTAAATTATAAATAAGAAACACGTGTCTAACTATTCAAAAATATTAAAACTGTAGATAAAAATACGCTATTGTAAGGATTTTCCGTGTAACATCCTTGTCTCGTTTTTTTTTTGTATATACCTAGTGCGATGTGTCATAACACTGGCGCCATCTATCTGTATGAATTAGAGGTTTTGGGTACATGTCCTGTGGTCTTGACTATTATGTTTTACCCATCAAATATTGTACTATCGAATATGGGAGAAACCAAAAAGATATCTGCATTTGAATGGAATACCTATGCCATTTTTGAAATCGACATCGACTGAACTCTGCTTTGAAATACGAGTACAAATTAAGTTCGTGCTGTGTACAAGAAAGCCGCGTAGCGAGGGATGTGTATTAAGTATGGTATTTCAATAAGAGCTATGCTAGGTGAATGAATCGACTCTTAAAAAACACATTCCTACAAAGATATCCCTCTCTACTCATCCTCGCATATCTTTGGCAAAAACAAAGCCTGGGAGGAGCACTACGTGACTAAACTAAGCTAGTTCTAAATATCATCTGACGATAAACACTATATTTTGCTTAAGGCCGTAAGTCTAATGAGGCGAATTCCACTTTGCCCTACCAAGCCACTGGTAGGGCAGATTCCACTGTTTCAATATTTGGAGTGGAATCTGCTTTTGGAGTGATCTCAGAATGTTGTTTTTAAACTTTCGCGATTTGAACGCATTATTATTCTATACTACGGCACTAATCGCGCACTAAAATTACGAGATAAATAAATACCTCCTCATCCCTACGTTTCGGCCGAGTTGCATCGACCGTGGTCACTTGTCTACCCGTCTACCCGTGACCACGAGGAGGTATTTATTTATCTCGTAATTTTAGTGCGCGATTAGTCCCGTAGTATAGAATAATAAGATATTCAGATTTTTTTCAAAGCCTCGGTTTTCCTTAATACTGGGGCCTTTATTTTGATGGCTGCAATAATCTAGTCAGCTGAAATGACTCTCGACCCTGAACGCTATCTGACCACAAACAATACTTGACAAAGTAAAACAATGGTCTTCAAAATGACTTCAAACAAATTACAAGGCGTATTCTCTTATCTCCTCTACCGGGGACGATGGAACTTGTTATGTGTCATCTGGCCCGGTAAAGAAATCACCGGGCCAGTTAAAACTTTTTTCCCATTTTTTCCCATGTGGCTCGGCGCCGGGCTAAGTCACCGGGCCGGATGGGATACACCCCATTTTTCGCCATCCCGGCAGATAAGTACTTGAAATAGCAGTGGACAGGGTAGTAAGTGAGTGTGGTAGTATGGCATTAGCGTAGTGAGTTAGAACAAATGACCGATAGTGCTGTAAATAAAGTTCTCGAATGGAGGCCACGTACCGGCAAGGGCGGTAGGTCGCGTACTGATGAAGCCGTGGTGGCTTAGAGGTAGTGACACCCGCCTTACAATCGTGATGTCGTGGGTTCAAATCCCGGTCCCGTACCAATGAGCTCCTTGGAATTTATGTACGGAATTTCGCACCTCTGACTTTTCGGTGAAGGAAAACATCATGAGGCAACCTGCATATGTCCGTAGAAGAAATTCGATGGCGTATGTGAATCCACCAACCCGCACCGGGCCAGCGTGGTGGATATAGACCAATCACCCTTCGTGGGTAGGCCTACGTCCTGCAGTGCACTATTAAAAAAGGTTGATACAGTACAGTACTGATGACTTAATCGAGATTACAGGACCGCGCTGTACTTAAGAAAGCCGTTTCCAACCGGTATTATTAGAAATCGATAGGTGACGTCTAAGTCTGCCAGAGGTCTTATGGCCAATAATGAAAATGCTGATGATACCAACCTCATAATACAAGTAGTGCGCGCTCTCATCCGTAGAATTACCCATGAAGCGCAACTGATACTTGAACGTTTTGGAGAGATCCCACTTATTCTGGATAGCATCCAGGATGAGCTTCTCGCAGGTCACCACCAGGGGGCTACTGAGCGCATGCAAAGGCACCTTGGCTTTTTTTCGGAATTCGTCGCGACTGCCTGCAAAAAAAGTATTATCATTTGAGGTTTCTACCCACTATAAAGTACCACAAAAAGTACACTGTAAAAAGCTTGGTTGCCTGAGACAGAGTCAAAACGCTTTTTTTTATTTCGAATAGTCTTGCGTTTGACTACATATCTACTGCCTGATGTTGAGCAGATGTGTGGTTTAAAGGTGGGTACTGACCAACGTTACAAGGTGTAATGTAACATTCGCATCGAGCGTGTTACTCTTCGAGCATGTTACGCAGTGTCCTTAAAATCGACGTAACATGCTCGTCAAAACTCTGTGCTCCGTCGCCGCCAGTTCACTCCGAGATGGCCGACAGCGAGGACGTATTGGGAACTTTGATTCTACTTAGTTATTGTTTCATCCAAGTGAAGAAAAAGAAAAAACGTTTATAAAATAATAATAAAATACAAAGTTTTTTCTTTATTCCACTCCATGCTTCTTGAAACTTGATATAATTACGAGAGGAATAACGGGTGATCACTTGCGATGTCCACGTGCGCTCGTGACGACTCGCAACGGCGTACTGACTGAACCGCGTAACAGTCAAAGGATTCGCCAAAAAACCGACAGCCGGGTGGAGCACTCAAAGCGAGCAACGAGCGGCTCGTTGCTTGCTGGTTTTCCCGTAACACGACGTACTGACTGCATGAATGCTCGCTGTGTAACACGTTACATTACGCCCTGTAACGTCGGTCAGTACCCAGCTTATGGTGTAGTATACTTACCTATTTACTTGGGATTTGAAGACACCTACGTTGTACTTTAGCGGGAAGACAGACCCAGGCAAAACGTTCCACAATCATTCGCTTATAGCGATAAGGCCGCCATTTAGTATAACTAAATTGTAATGTTTTTATTCATGTACTTTGTTTGTTTTGTAATCAAGTTAGTTCAATAAAGGATTATTATTATTATATCTATCTACATAACATACCGTGACCATGCTAGGAATGTGTCAGGCTATCAGGCACAGATAAACACGGTACGCTCTAATATGCCCACTATAACGTACCATCAACGTACATAACCATGGTCATTGAAATATTTTACCGATGCCACGCTGATCGTGCCATGTCAGATCAAGCCCCCATGTTCGTAAAATATTTTGCACTCATAAACACACCCAGTCACACACACCATTTCGCGGCTTGCACCCTGCAGTCCTTTCAGTTTTCGTCTAATTGCGTCTATCCCTGTATGTTTTGTTCTCACCAAGCAAATAAGGCAATTCTGCAGGAGACTCACAGACTACTACGCTTTGCCCAACACCGTTGCACTTTCACTGAAGAGCCTTCATAAAAGAATATAATAATACAATGTCAGAGGACTTACTCGCTAGCGAGTTCAAACTAAGATGCTTCTGGGTTCTGAATTTAGCTTCGCTTAAGACATTTGCGACCATATCAGTAGCCATATCTTCATAAGATCTTAGTTTAAACTTAGCCTCTTCCATATTTTATAGGAATAACCTATTACAAAATACCTAATAACACACACTGTTGAACACTTTTACGATTCCAAAGTGAAATCTATCCGTTACCTAAATTTCACTCAAATCTGTTAAAAAATACTCAATCACAAACATACGCATCGCAGTACAATCTAGTAGGTTGTGTGTCAACAGTAATGAGATTAAACTAATTACTAACTTACCTAAGAAAAAGTTTTATTTGACCATTGTTGAACTTCAGCCTGTGCTACATTTCTTAAACCTGCGCGTAAAACTAGAATTTTTACCGTCTTACTACAAAAGTTTCACGCACGCTTTAGACAATGTTTAACAGTACAAATTGCACGGTTAATCTATGTTTAAAGCGTGTTTTATATCTTTTTATGTAATTCCGGGTTGGTCCCATAGTCTTCTTCTTCTTCGTGTCGATTGTTCTAAGGTGATAGATCTAGACTGTGATGATCTATCTAGATAAGCTTTGCCCAGTGGTTAGCGACTGCTACTCCAGGAGGGGTGGCCTCCACTAGATCGCTCAGTGTGCAGGTGTTTGGGCACTGAGAACAGGACAATAGGTGTTGCATTGTCTGCACAGCTCCACAATCGCACTTCACTGAAAGCATGTCAGAGAAACCCCATTTGGCCATATTAAACTTGCAGCGGCCAACTTGGGTCCGGAGTCGATTCAGCGACTTCCACGTTGGCCACGCTAAGTCATTCCCTGGGGGGAGTCATTCCCTGATCCCATAGTAAAAGTTGTTCATAGTGATGGTCATCACTATGAACTTTAACTGAAGGCCAACTCGGAATTCGAGAAAAAAGTCACTTTAGGAATCGACAAAATGTATGAAACAGCCGTATGTCATTCCGGGTTGGCCCCATAGTAAAAGTTGTTCATAGTGATGGTCTAAATCACCGACTTTCGGTTTAGTAGACCAGTTCTGGATAACCCTACTAATGCATGTAGGTACTCAAATCCGTTTGTAAGAATCTTTTGTATAACTATTAAATAAATTAATCAATTTCAAAATCCGCAATGGAGACCCGGACATAATTACTTAATTAAGCAAGTTATCACGATGTTTCCCTTCACCGAAAAGCCAGTGGTAAAATACGTTATCAATTACAATCTGAAGTTCAAGTCTTCGTCGGGGATTTTTCTGTGGATTTTCCAGGTCTTATTGCAATGCACGTAAGCACTAACTTTACGAATCACGAAATAATAGTTACCAAGTTCCTTTTATTGAGTCATTTTATTCAAGGAAGTGATTTTAAAATGTCCAAGTAAGGTATTTTTATTTTTAGGCTTGTAGAAAATGTTTTCTTATTATTATCTTACGTGGCGCATGTTATCGCATCAACATTGACTAAGAAATACGTACTCGATTTCGCCAAACCAAATACACCAAAGTAAATAAAAAAAACTCAGTGATTCAAGAAACAGCTCCTTTATTTGCACATAATACATTATCATGTGGACAACCACTTAGCAAAATAATCGTACTTTGGTCTACTCTTAACAAATAGACCTACAAATTAAATACAAGTAAAATACTAATGATAAGTAATAGATAAATAATAAAATAACGAAGTGGAATATCGTACATGACATCACAACGACGTCACTATTAACTAAGTTAACACGCAAACAATTCTTATCAACAAACGACTACAAAATTACTAAGTTATTAATATTATGTTAGTGTTTACGTATGCTGTACTGTACTGTACTGTATCAGCCTTTTCAACAGTCCACTGCAGGACGTAGGCCTACCCACGAAGGGTGATTGGGCCATATCCACCACGCTGGCCCAGTGCGGGTTGGTGGATTCACATAAGCCATCGAATTTCTTCTACTGGCGTATGCAGGTTGCCTCACGATGTTTTCCTTCACCGAAAAGCCAGTGGTGTGAAATTCCGTACATAAATTCCAAAGAACTCATTGGTACGGGACCGAGGATTTGAACCCACGACCTCACGATTGTAAGGCGGGTGTCACTACCTCTAGACCACCACGGCTTCCAGTACGCTTACGTATGCACAACATCATAAAAACAAAAAAAAATAACAATAACTAAAAATACCTACCAAATTTATTATCATCTTATATAGTAAGGTTACTAATTTAGTCGTCCTAACTGACACAACAAATCTTAGAACCATCGGTCTAAAATCCTGCCGCTCAACTTAGTCCTCGCCTACGCGGTACAGGGGCGCCGGGGGAGACGACAAAGGGGTTAAGTTAAGCGGTAAGATAACAGAGGTCTAAATATTTAAACCAAGCAGTTCTGAACAATGAAAAAAAGATCTGAAACCTTAAAACAGGTGTAGCTCTTCGATTCTTTTGAAAAATTTTAGCTTCATCTTCATCACCGCCAGTATCCAGTCGACGGTGAGAGCAACGTAGCGGACGTCGTGGTCCGTATGTTGTCCTTCAATACGGAAAATTGCCTGGAAAAGAGGCACCTTTATACAAGTTGTGGTAACAAGTAGAAAAGCGTTCGCCTCATTTTACGTATGAACACATGCAAAAACGTTACAATGTTCTATGAGCTATCAAGATGCTGGCACGGCCGAGTTTGGGACCCGCCAGTGCCTACCATTTTTATACTCGTTTTTGTTAGAATACAGACATCGTGAGTTCAGGTCATGAAAGAGCTAGGTATACTTAGAATTTGTGTAATATTTTTATAGCACTGGATTTTCGGTGAAGGGTGTATTGCGAGTAAGCCTGCATGCATTTGAAGAAGCAGAATCGATGACAAGTATAGAATTTTACCTAACCGCAACAAGATCTGCTGCCATGCTTAGTACCTTCTTCTCCTACTTCTTAATTTTTTCAAGCAAGACACAATGAAATGCTCAATGTCCTTTTGATAGTGCGGCAGTTTCCCTGTGTTGTGGCATCACTAACACAGAGAATATGTGTCAGTGCGAGGCTTCAGATGTACTTGTACTTCGGTAAAAGTTGTTCAACTTTGTTTTTGTGTGAGTTCTGTGGCATATCCGATGCAGGAAATTTATAAACGATGGTCTTTTATGTGCAAAGTGTTATTTGATCAATTAATCTTACCGATGGTATAGCTTTAGTCTGCGGAGGTCCCATGTGTCTGACTTGGAGCCTGAAGAATACGGAGACATTCACTTGTGCAACCGGGTACGTTATGGTTGGCTGGCTGAAGACCACCTGGAAAAAATTGTAGTTTTTTACTCCGGGATTTTGACTACGTAAAAGGTCTATCTTCCCTGTATATGAAAGTTACTATATGGGTCTATCTCTCTAAGGCTTATGATTATCAGATCGAGACTGCGTAGAGCCAAAACTAAACTTTAAATAACTACTTTAAAGACTAATAAATTAGGTACATTACGAGTGTTTGTCTATGGACAAATATTGTATAGTAGCTATTCATTAATTACCTTAATGAATAGCCTTATTATAATTACCTTAATGAATTAATTATTAAGTGACCACTCTCACTCGAATATGCAGTGCCCGACAGGGTCCATACTGAACTTTGTACCTTAACTTTGTTATTAACATCCTGTACTGTATGGAAGCATGAATAAATGAAATGAAATGAAATAATTATTCATTGTCTAACTGTAAATTTCGTTGGTTGCGTTAGGTCAAAAGAGTGAAGTGTTTGGGGAAAAGCAAAGCACAACGTGTACAGTTATGTCAGTGTGTCTGGTTGGTCCATAAAGTTATAGAGTACACCTAAAAGGCTTATAGGTATAAAATTGTCTTTGTATCGAAACGGAAAGCTGGCATAATTTATAGACTCAATTAAATCTCTCAATGCAAGTTAATATCTACAGGCAATCTAATATCTACATAAGCAAAAAGCACACCTCAATGTAATAAAAGTTGGAAGACTCATCCTGAGACCTGCTCAAGAACTTAGTTGTATACATGAAGGTCGGGGTGAGTTTCCACTCCTTCTCGATGGTTTCCACAAAGAACTTCTCGTAGTTCAGACTCAAGGGGTGACGCAAATGCTGTAGAGGCACTCTTACATTGGCTACCTCGTTGCGGCTTCCTGGTCAATCACATTTGTATTACACTCGCGAATTGGTGGCGATATACCAAAGATTTGCAAGTTGAAATGACAGTAAGTAAGTTCGTATAGGCCGGGTAGTCCTGGTGTCAGAGTTTTAAAGCCGCTGAAAGGCTCTGACATGGCAAAACGGTTAAAACAAACCTACAATTTAACGTTTCATCCGAGCCACGTTGCTCAGTTGTAAATGCCACCCGCGGTCATCCATCCGAAGACTTACCAAGCTGAACGTTCGCTAACAAACACTTTGTCTAACTCCGCTATGTAATGACAGTGGTCAAAGCCTATCACTAAAGCCTCTTCCCGACTTGAGACGTAAAACCGATAGCCAATGGTGTCACAAACCTCACAAATAAAGACCACTTACATGCAAGCGATTTGTTCTAGGATAGGAGTATAGGAGGATGGTGGTGGATACACAAGCTACTTTCGATAGTCCAATTTAAAATCTATTAAAGAGATATAATTTTAGGAAATATGCTTGGTAAATACACTTTATATCTACTTACTTGGAACAATTTGGTTAGACTATTAAGAACAGTGCACCCGTATTATTTATTTAAAAACTCTGCGCATAACGAGAATGCCGATGTTTGGTCCAACGTACAAACTTAGACACTCGGAAAAATAATGTTAGCAACATGACGCTAAATGGCAGTAAGCTTGATGTTCTGACGCATCTCTGGATTTTGCATGGTCTGTGAATCGATCAGCTACCTTCTAGCTAATAATATACCTACCTATTCATTGTTAGCCCTGGTAAAGATATAGTACTGTACTGTACCAGCCTTTATAATAGCCCACTGTAAGACGTAGGCCTACCCACGAAGGGTGATTGGGCCATATCCACCTCGCTTGCCCAGCGCGGGTTGGTGGATACGCATACGCCTTCGATTTTTTTCTACGGACGTATGCAGGTTACCTCACGATGTATTCCTTCACCGAAAAGCCAGTGATTTGAAATTTCGTACATAAATTCCTAGGAATTCATTGGTACGGCACCGGGATTCAACAACCCACGACTTCACGATTGTAAGGCGGGCGTCATTTCCACTAGACCACCACGGCTTTTCAAAAAATAAAGATATAGTAACTATAGATCAACTTACTAGCTAGTTGAAAGAGATTCTGTCGAATATTCACGCGTTCTTTAGCTTGGTTCATGATAGTTACTACAGCATCTATGGCCTGCTCTTCGTATGAGGCAATCTCCGGTATTGTCTCCGGTATATTCATTGTGTATACTCTTGGTTTCTTCTAGTAAGTACCAAGTTTTTGGTTGGTTGGGGAAGTAATTTACTTATGGTGCTGCACTTGATAGAGGATTATACAATGATTTAAATTATTTTGGGTGCCTGTTGCATTTTAGACTGCTCAAAAATAGTTATGGGCTAAGAAATTGCCAAGAGAAATTGAATTTAAAAAAAGCTTCTTGAAGTTATTGACAAGTTATTGTAAAAACTCACTAAAAACTGTATCAAAATTTTGAAACGAGTCTCTTTTTTTAAACATACCTATTTTATGACACCAAAGAGTATATACTATCTTAAGTATTATTAGGAAAACAAACGAGAATTCACTGAAAAAAATTAAATAATGAGAGTAAAACTCAAAATATAATGAAGAAAACAAGTTGAAAAGATCTGCGCATAGAATTAGAACTTAAGTTTAGTAGAGATGCACAGATCCATAGAATTAAAAACCACGTTTAGGTACAGGGTCCCTGGTAACTTACGCATGTCTTATAGTACATCAAGATCAACAAAAAACAACATTTACTATGGGACCAGTCCCAAAGTCACGAAAAAAACTATTACTACTAGAAAAGTAAGCTATTGCGCATAAAAATTGAAAATCTTTTACCCAAAATGTACTTATGGAATATTTGATGTTTTTTCGCCGATTTGGGTTGATCTCTTTAGTATTATTCAAAATACTGAGTATATACAATTCACCATTTTGAATATCTGCTCTTTGAAAAGCAACGCTCTATAAGACCAAGTTTTAGGTGAGCCCTACATCCACTCAATTTTCGCGATTCACGCCATGGTAGAATACAAGTTTCATGAGTATCATCCATCAGCCATAGGACGTCCACTGCTGGACATAGGCCTCCGCTATGGAAAACCAATAAGACCGGTTGGAAGCGGCTTGCATCCGCGCTTGCGGTTTTAATGAGGTCACCCGTCCACGTACTACTTGACGACGCACGTTCATGCGTTTACGCGCTTCGTTTATTACAGACCTAATACCCTTACTAATATCTTTCAGGACTCAGGTCAAGTCAAGTAATACCCTTAATAATATATTTCAAGACTCAGGTCCAGGAATATTATCTTGCTAAGCAGTTTTAAAAACTAATATTATTTATCACTTACGTTTTAACTATCTGTATTTATTTATGTATGTAAGTAGGTTTATTTTTATTGTATGTATTATAAGAAGTATTTGTGTATGTCTATTATTATGTAGTGTATTTTATTGTTTTTGGATAATTATAGCCATGACAATTACATGTCTCCACACATTAAAGGTTATCTTGAAAAATAGCTTTTAGCGATAAAACCGCCTTTTGTACCATTCTTCTGTAATTTTTTCTTCTTTTGTTATGTTTTACTGCTTGTGGTGTCAATAATGTGTTCTTGTATTGTATTCTATTGTACCCAACTATTTATTGATCCGACCATAAATGGATATGAAGGTACTTCATGTTATATATAATAAAGTACCTACATAGCATAGATAACTTCATATATTATAATAAGCTTCATTGACATTGTGGTTTTATACGATAGGGATAAATCTGTTTTAATTATATTATTAGTCTAATTTTTAGTGATTTACCAACTGTGTCGCAACAATGCCTATTCAATATGAATCACTATTAGGATATCATAAAAGTGGAGTTTGTACAGCTAAATATATATACCGGACGAATAATAACTAAAATACTATACATTTTGTCTCCTATTTTTTATACGGATGTAGACTATACGCAAGTTGTCTTACATGTTTATTGTTCGCCTAAAAAGCCGTGTTGTGAAAATTCCAAGAAAGTGATACATTTTATATCCTTTATTATATACTACGGGACTAATCGCACACTAAAATTACGAGATAAATAAATACCTCATCATCCCGACGTTTCGGCCGAGATGCAGTCTACCCGTGACCACGGCCGATGCAACTCGGCTAAAACGTCGGGGTAATGAGGTGTTTATTTATCTCGTAATTTTAGTGCGCGATTAGTCCCGTAATATATAGTAATAATGTGTTCAAATCGATCGCGAAAGATATAAACAACATATTACATATATCCTTACCTATAAAAGGTATTCGGTTCCAGGATTAGATCCTATGACCTCACAATTGTAAGGCGAGTGTTACTACGGTCAGACTTCGGATGGATGACCGCCGGTGGCATTTAGAACTGAACGCTGCCGCGGCTGTGATGACACCTTAGATTGTAAGTAGATTTTTATAACTTAGAAGGCCAGCCACCCGGCTTATTCGATACGAACCACCACGGCTACTATAGCCCGCGCCATACAAGTTGGTAGATGTAAAGTTGGCTACAAGCTGCACAATATCCAATTCTGACTGAAGCTCACATAAAACCGCACGTTGATTGGTTATTTCGCAGCTTGTAGCTAACTTCACATCCTTCAACTTATTTGGCGCGCACTGTACCCTTACTAATATTATAAGTCCGAAAGTAAGTTTGTAGGCTTATTTATTACTCTTTCACGCAACAACAGAGCAACGTATTAACTAGATTTTTGGCATGGTTACAGTTCAAAAGTTGGAGAGCATCACAGGTTACTAATTATCTATATCTATACCAATATTATAAAGAGGAAAGATTTACGTGGTATTCACACATTTTATACTATATATAACGGGACTAAACTCACGTGTAGGGATAGTCGTAACGACCATAGTTTCGGTCGCATTCGGCGACCTTTCTCAAGTTGGCGAGTGCTAGCACGCGGAGCTGTCTTGCAATCCCTACACGTGAGTTTAGTCCCGTTATACATATATAGTATAAAAAGAGGAAAGATTTGATTGTTTGTTTGTTTGCATCGAATAGGCTCCGAAACTACTGAACCGATCTGAAAAATTATTTCACTGTTGAGAAGCTACACTATCTCCGATGAATATAGACTATATTACATATCAAAAAATTAGGGATCCTTATTAAAATTTCAATAATGTAACCCAAGGTACAAAAAAAGACCTAAACTATTATTTACAACACGTGCGCAAAAAACATTGATGATAGAATAAAATGATGTCCTACAACTTTTCAGAACACATAATAATTATTTACAAAAAGTCATAGAGTAAAAAGTCAAGACAGCATATGTATATCTATTATAGTTACGCCACAGTAAGCGCTTTTTATCAATACTTATAAAATCTGTCTTCTTAAGCAAATCGTACCCGGGTGAAGCCGGGACGGGCAGCCAGTCCCGGATAAACAAAATGTTCCTATGGGATGGCATACATTTCAAAAAAAATACAAGCCGCAAGTTAGTTTACTAATAAAATTCATCAAATCGTCATCTTCCGCAATAAGTAGGTATTTACGCGCCACGACTATTAATCACTCGGCCAGACTCCGGAACTTATCTTACTAAGTACCTACAAGACGTAGACATAACTCTTCATCTCGGCTCGAGTGCAAACAGAGTATATAGTAAGTAGCTGTGAAGTGCGCGCCAATATCAATGGCCGCTCTGCGGGGATGTCATGCGCTAGTAGCCATGCTAGTTTCTCACGTGGTGGGATAGATGCTACTGTTTGCGTCCTATTTGAATTGGCTTTTCTCTAGCTGAGAAATAAGACACGAGCCAAAAAAACAAAATGGCGACTTCAATTGATAAATACGAGTAAATAGTAAATAAGCGCCAAAGACGGGCCGTGATCTCTATAAATAAAATACTTTGAAGCCATCGTTCATAATTGTCGTAATATCTAATTATTCATAATATTCGAAATAAGTCGGTATCTACGCGCCCCGCCTACAAGATACCGTTACTTAACGTACTAAGTACCTACGAGATGAAGAGATAACTCTTCATCTTCGCTCGAGCAGAGTAAAGTAGCTGTGAAGTGCGCGCCAATATCTACGGCCGCTCTGCGAGGATGCCGCACATGGTAAGACAGGTGGCGCTATATGACAGTCGGCGAGAAACTGGAACTTATCGAACTAAGTAGGTACCAACGAGACGAAGACATAACTCTTCATCTTGGCTCGAGCAGAGTAGAGTTAGTAGGCGTGAAGGGCGCCCCAATATCTATGGCCGCTCCGAAGAGTACTCATTATGAACACAGATTAGATAATAGTAATTAAAAAAGCTGGTACAGTAGGTACAGTTTAACTACAGTTACTTAACAAATTCAATGTATCTACACGATAACAAAATTCTAAACAACAAAATAAATATAGTCTATCGCAATGATTAAATAATCCAGTTACTTGTTGATTTCCCGAAGATCAAGCCCCTAGTTAACGAGACAGTATTTCGTCCGGTTGTCAGTTATATAAGGAACAATCATTGAAAGTATCAAATACTGTCAAAAGAAACAATATGGAGATCTGTTAACGACGCCGCGCCGCCGCCGGCGCAAGCTCGTGGCTCAGAACAAGCCGGGTACAAACCGTGGTCGTGAACTAGCTTAGCCGGTACCAATCTGGCGCAGGATCAGGTAAAAACCGTAATATTAAACAGAAGCCTTATGTTAAGGCCTGTAAGGCTTCGAGAACGTCGTGATCACTCAGCGTCGTCATCATAGGCAGGTCGCAGAAGTCCCCGTAATTAGTAAGTTGGCTGAAAATGCCGTATTTTGTTGCTCCGGCATGAGGTCCAAAACTTTACTATACCTGCATGCATAAGCTCAGGGTGAATATCAAGCACAAATATTATTGATATAGTTTTGAAAAATTCTGATAGATTTCATAACGTATACCTAACGTACGTGTACCTACTGTGTATATTGTAGTTTGGTTACGCCTATGTATAATCAAAGATATTGTATTATTATAACTTAAAATAATTTATTCATGGCTTTTAGTGGGCTGAATTTTTAAAAATGTATCGTATGTTGCGGCCATAAAATCTGGTGCGCACTATAACAGCTCTTCCTTCATCTCAACTATGCGTAGTCTGAATTTTTAAAAGAGCTTCGTATATTGCGGCTATAAAATCTAGTGCGCACTATAACACCTTCATCCCAACTATGCGTAGTCTGAATTTTTAATAGAGTTTCGTATGTTGCGGCTATAAAATCTGGCGCGCACTACATATAACTTCATCTTAGCTATGCGTAGTATAAGTAACAGTCCCCTATTGTGCTCACGTGCGTGATTCATACCAGAAACGTAATTTGTAGAGCCGAGCATAGCTGGGAGGTATCTATGCTGGATACGGCACGTGACGTCACAAATGTTGTCAATGTTGTCATAAGACTGCGAGCTACGTAATATCACTTATGACGTAAGTAAACTGTGAGCATTTGGCCCAGGTATTTTTTAGGGTTCCGTACCTCAAAAGGAAAAAACAGATCCTTTATAGGATCACTTTGTTGTCTGTGTGTATGTCAAGACTCTTTATCTCGGGAACGCGTAAAGATATCGAGTTGAAATTTAAACTATATACGTAAACCTATAAATTCTTGCAGTTGTGTAAAAGAAAAGCTTCTCAGTTACCGTATAAAAAGTTAGAGCCGTTTATGTCGTAAAAAAACGCATATTTCAACTCTCACCAATAATCAAAACCAACCAGGTACTTCCCGTTGACATAGAACTATGAAATTTGGCGAAAAGCATTGTCTCAGAGTACACATATAGGAATAAATCTAAAAACTGTACATTTTTATTTAAATCACAAAAAAAAATAGGGCCCTTAAATTCACAAAATATGGGTTCAAAATTCAAAGTGAGTAAATCGTATCATGTAAGGTATCATATAAAAGAACTTCATTTGCACATGCTAAAACAGGTTTTTAATTATTTTAATAACGTGTTTGTACAGAACCCTCGATGTGCGAGCCTGACTCGCACTTGTCCGGTTTTTTTTATAAATATAAGGGGACATCTTACACAAGGCCAAACTAAGCAAAGCTTGTGATATGGCTTGGCTGCCAGAGACTGATATCCTACACATATTTTTAAATACATACCTATATGATAGTACCTAAATAACATCCAGACAGAGCAAACACCTATGTTTATTACATAAATGCTTGCTTTGGGTGGGAATAGAACCCACGCCTCTTTGATCCAGAAGTCAAGGTAACTAACCACTGAGCCAACGAGGCAGTCAACGTGTCATTTATTCATAGGGTGCAGCCAACAGCTCGATTTTTTAAATATTAGAAAACGAATGTTTTATAATCGCATGCATTCTGTTCGCAATAATAAATATTTTCATCAGTGCTCGCTCTTACACACTCGCGGTTCACAAATAGAGCCCATGATATGATGTTAACAATCAAGTTATGCTATGAAAAGAAAAGTTGCTGTGAATAGAGAGAAATTTGTAGAGTAAAAAGAGGGAATTTCATTTTTATGTGTTTAAAATAGGATTACTTTTGCTGCTTCCTGTGTGATTCTGATAAAAAAAGCATACGAAGCGCCAGGTGTATTCGAAAGCTAGTCATACTGTGGGGCCTGATTCTCTATCGACAAAACGTAACGTAACGCGTTAAGTAATATTTTTATTTCAGTGAATTTAATATGGAGAAATATTTGATAAATGTAAAATTACGTTAAAATAAATTAAAAACCAAGTTTAAGTTATGTTATTTGAAAATAAATATTTTTCCCGCGAATATCTCAGAAACAAATAGCATGTTAGAGCGCGTTACAAGCTTGTTTTCATACAGAATCACCCACCTGGATACCGTATACCAGGGATGTCTAACTAAACTATACACCTTCGAAGGCCAATTAAATTTACAACAAAAGCTGGAGGGCCGCAATAGTAGATTGTATCACAGTGGTACACTCTACTTTTCATCACCTCTAAGATAAAATAAAAGGCGCCTCATTTTTTATCGTAATATTATTATTTAGTAAAACGTTGAGTAACAACTAAAATTAAATCAAATGGTATCTAATAATAAAACAAATGAAATAAAATTATTTAGTTTCCTAGCATAGTTATGTGTGGACTCTAAAGCTAGGTCGATGCTTTTAAATGATGCCATGCGAATAGTATGTTGCAAAAATAATGATAAATGCATTATAACAAATATTGATGATCTGTTTTGACAAATAATTATATTATCGAAACTATTTATGTCCAAAACTGTTTTCTGATTTTAACGTGAGTGAAAACAAGCCGTGGACCATACGGTCCACGGCGTAGTTAAATAATAAATAAATATTTTGGGACATCTTACACACGGTCTCTGACCCCAAACTAAGCAAAGCTTGTGATATGGCTGCCAGAGACTGATAAACTACAAATACTTATTTTTAAATACATACTTATATAGATAGTTACTAAATAACACCTACACACAGAGCAAACACTTATGTTCATCACATAAATATTTACCCTGGGTGGGAATCGATCCCACGCCTCATTGACCCAGAAGTTAAGATCACTAACCACTGAGCCACCGAGGCAGTCAAAGTCAGTTATGACGTGGATTTGACCTATGGCGTAAGAAATGTATTGGGAAATGATGCGTTAGGTCTTGCCTTGTGATCTAAGTATGATGTGATTCCAATCAAGTTAGTCATACTGTATAACTTAGCTAAATATATTATTATTAATTAGTATACAAAGTTTTCGTTTTATTCTCAGAAGTTCATGTTTTTTATGTTTATTTAACATTTTTAATTATGTAGATTCTACTGCAAATATTGCAACTTGGCACCAACAAGTGTTAAACGTCATACAGCAAGGTGTGATAATATGTAAATAGCAGATAGGTACCGCAGGAATACTGCAGAAAATAACTTCCTATCGATTTTATTGGAAATCTATAGGTGACACCTATATTCAGCACTGGACATTATAATTATAATCATTAATTTCATATACGATGTATATGAAGTGTTTTGTTGTTTTGTATGTATTGAAATAGATTATTGCTAATGGTATTTAAATTTTGACTTGAAACAGTGGTGTTATCAATAAATGACTATGACTATGACGTATCTTCTATCGTACGGCTAGACAGACGCGACCAAAGCGCCACCCTTTTATGGTGGACATCCCACGCGTTAGAACCAAGCGTTTTGAGGGTTCGTTCTCATAATAGTCCACATTCCCCATACGAACTGCCAGAATGTGGAACGCTTTGCCTGATTATGTCTTTTCGCTAAAGTACAATGTAGGTGTCTTCAAATCTCGAGTGAATAGGTATCATCTAGGTAAGCGTGCTACAAACCTAGAAATATGAAAAAAAAAACGTCCCTACGGCTGATGATGACGATGATGATTAGAAGTGTATCTACATTTGGGAAGGTGACACAGATAACACTTAAAAATTGTAAAACACTCTTATCACATGGCTTACAAAATATACTTACACTGAATCTGAATACAATCATATGACTAAATGTGTACATTTGCTAATACTTTATGTACACTGCGGCTTAAAATCGTCAGCATTTGTAAATTTGAAGATCGGCGCCGGCTGTATGGGGTTCCAACTTTCGCCGTGGGTGAGTCATGGTTTACCTGTTCAGGTCGGTTATGACTCACTCGAGCGTTTTTAAAAATATAACGTATCTAGATGTGGCTTGTGATTGGGAAGCTTAAAAAATATGCTGTATGAATTTCAAGTAACATTATTTAAAATATAATTAAATGACGCAACGCGTGACCAAAATGCTGGCCTCTATTTTGACCAAAGGATCAGTATTGATATCCAACGTGGCAATGGGGCCAGCATTTTGGGAACTATACCCGGTGGTAGTGGGCTTTTAGATTAGGGTTTTCATCGTCATCTATACATACTCATTTTTTTAGTTCAAGTGTTTTCTTTTTTGGTAATATATATAGTTAAGTTTATGAAATGTTACTTAAGTTTTGTGTAAATAAATTAACCTTTTTAATATTAAATGAAAACCAATATAACGCAGAAGATAAAAAAATCTTATGAGTGATACTCAAAAATTTAAATAAAATTTTAGTCATGTGTGTAAAAAAATATATTACTCAAAGCATGCTATCTCTACCTACAGTGTGAAAATAAATTGCTCTAGATAAAAAAATACCTATGGTCTGGTGGTGGGTTTATAAAATTCCCCTGCGTTCATGGCAGTACTTATAATAAATAAATATTGTACTTATAAAAACAATTTACATTTATTTCTTATAAAAATTTAAAATAACAGACACAGTTTGTATGAGCCATCTTCCTCTTGCAGAAAAAAACATATTTTTATTCATTCCTATATGAGTATAATGTAATCTACGAGTAACAAAACAAAATTAAAATATAGTAATTGCATAATAATTTTAAATTTGAATTATGATAGTGGTTCGCCATTCGCCAATACAATTAACTGTACTTATTTGTACTAGGTCCATTGTGTGTATTATCATAATAGAATAACAGTACAAAGTGGAACATGAAATGGTACCGTATTGTCCCGGTACTATCCACAGATCTTGCTATATAAGACATGTCTAGTGGGAACATTGACTTGACATATTTTTTGTACAGGCAACTAATTTTGTTCACAAGCCTTTATACTCGTAAGTAACACACTTCTTTTTTTAAACACACCTACGCGCAATGTTAGATACACAAATTCACATATTACACAAATTCACATATTACACAAAATCACATATTACACATGTTCACATATTATACATATTACACATATTCATATATTACACAAATACTACTCAAAAACACAAAAAATCATTTATTCATATGCACTCACATAAAACTGAGCTCAATGGCAGGCAGTACTTCCAATAATTGAAAAGAAAATCAATTGTTAATGCAGGCAGAACGCCTTATTTTAATTATACTAATTTATGGAAGCATGTGTGCCTGAAATAGATGATAAATTAAATTGAATTATTTTTCTGAGTCATAGAAATGTAAGTAACTCAAATCCGAACAAGTAAAATACCTAGGTAGGTATGTTTGTCATGCTTTACGCGGTGTTTGAATATCGATATATCTGACATTATTTAATTTTGTATTCGTTTACCTCTCTACAGCATTTAATCTTGTTCCTGAAATATATAGTTATTTATTGTTCTATTTAATCAATTTTTAAATTTATGTTTTGCGATTGTGTATTGTGCAATGACGAGATATATTTTGCGGTACTAATTATTATTATACAAACTGTTGTATATTTAATTTTAGTATTAAGCTCAATACATCAATAAATGATTCTAATTCTAACTCTTTTTGCTACATGTGAGTGGCTCGCGCGCTGTATGCAAAAATACAGCCTCTCATAGATTTTAAAGGTAGAGTTTGAGCAAGAAAAGAACCATCGTGGCATTTCGGTGAACTAACAATAAGAGTTTAATCAACAGCCAAGGTACCGACTACTTGGTAGACGCGAGTCTACTAATGAAAACCGAATTGGGTGTCTATCGTATCAAATACTTTTAGTTGTACTAGCAATGACAGAGCAGTGTTGTCAACGTAACAAAATTAGTAAAATAGCACAGGGCGACCTCATCTACGATGCTTCTCTTTTTGCACAAACTCTACTATTAAACGATACTATTAAAAACACAGCCTAAGAAAAACCAAATCTCCAACGACATACCGCGTGGTCGATGACGCATCCAGGCATGCTATATCAAAGCGATCACACATGTCAACGTCACGGCTTGCGCGCGCGCATTCAGTCTCACAACATAAGTAGAAACACTTGAACGTTTCTACAGTGCGTGAGAAACGCACGAACGTGTTAAAAACGAGTTTAAATTAAGAAGTAGATTGTTCTTTTTTTAAATGAGGCTTAAAAAGTAATGCTTGTGAAGCCTTGAACTGAAAGGACAAGAAAAGTGTACATTCTCATTCATTCAACTGTTGTTGTTCTTGTTGGAGACGGTATCGAAACTTTGTAATATTTTTGTTTTATATCTGTGAAAGTGTTAAAAACTTTTTGGAAATGGGTGCATTGGACTGTGTAACCGCGAATAAAATTACTCCTACGGAAAGTACTGAAGTTTTCACAGTTAACATGGCTTCGAGTTACAATTTGAGCGAAGCGGTAAGTTTTTAATATTTTTAGATATATTTACACTAGGGTATAAAAATTAATAGGTTGTAGTTTGGTTTACGATAGCACTCAATTAATTTACATAAACAAAATATTTTTAATTAAATAACTGAGCGAGACAGACAAAGCTTGAGAGAGATAGAAATTTACCGTCCTTTGATTACACACAATAAACAGGATAACAGGTTTTGTATCTGCCAAAATTGCTTTTTTACATGCTACTCAGGTAGATACAACTGTAAGTATAACTTTTGTATACTACATAATAATATAGGTGATACAGTTCCTGGACTTAGTAGTAGTATAAATAATTATCAAACATTGAAGTTTAATTCTTAACTGCCTTATACCTATATAAATACAACCTACCTAAATACTAAAAAGAGACTAAAACTCGAAACAAATACTGTGTCCGTGTGGTTATTATTATCAAAGAGAGATGCTTCCTAAATTTGTACCATGTCAGAGCCCTTAGTCCAGGTTTTGCGTAGTATACTTAAACTTTCGCGTTTCCGTGTGGCTCCATACATTTTGGTTACGTAGTTCTTCCCGTTACCGCCAGGGGCGCTGTACAAAAATGTATAGAGACATACGGAAATAGCTTTAGTTCCAATTTACGTGTAAACCTGGACTAACCCCTTTGTACCTACCTATTTCCGGGTAATAGACTTTTGTTTCTACAAACTTGTTTACATTTACTAATAAAATACATCTATTGGTAACATGTTTATAAAATCAGGTGGTTTCCATACATTGCTTGCACCTCAGCAGAGTCTAATCTAAACAAATAAGTTAGCAAGTAAATATTTGTCTACAACTTAGAGAAAAAAAATGAAATAACATAAAGTGACAAACGATAACTTGACACCCGGACATGCATTATCTATAACTTATTGATTGTGTTATTAGCTTAATTACTCTATTAATAGTTATTGAGTGCAATGAATATGTAACAAATACTTTAAAACTTTATAAATTTTGTAACTAATTATGAGTTGAGCAGGTTAATAAATAAATCAATAATTATTTTTTGCAAAAAAATCATCACACTGTCTTCCACCGTGTACAGAATTCGAATAATTTGCACAAATTGATGTGACATCCTTCATCAATAATTTTTATTGATTTATCAAAAACGGTTCAGCCGATTTCGATAAAATTTAAATGGTCCCATTTAACCCCCTCGCAAATATACTCTTATGAACTAATTTTTTTTTGATTCGGTTCACAATTGGCGAAAATATCTATGAACATACACACAAAAAAAAACTTGCAGACGAACCTACTAGTAGTACGAGTACCTCAAGAACCTAGTATTATTTTTAGGAATTCAGTAAAAAATAAAATTAGACACAAGAACAGACTTTTGTCACATACCTCAGTGCCTCAAGTCGAAAGTGTTCGACTTGTGTGTGTTACCAGTAATTAATAACCTTATTAATAAGCTCCAAGTGGCCCAACGAGCTATGGAGAGGGCAGTCGGAGTTACTCTGCACTTGGAAGAGATAAAACGTCCCTGACTCTGCAAGATCAAATAAGGAGATCAGTAGAAGAACCAAAATTATCGACATCGACGGATTGACAAGGTGAAAAGGCAGTGGGCAGGGCACATAGCGCGGAGGACTAATAACTAATAAGTTTTCGAGTGGAGACCACGTAACGGCAAACATAGCGTAGGATGTCCACCCTCAATGCTGTTGGATGACTTCATTAAGACCGCAGGTTTGCAATTGATGCAAGCCGCTTCCAACCGGTCTTATTGGAAATCCATAGGGGAGGCCTATGTCCAGCAATGGACGTCCCATGGTCCTAAAGATGTGTTTTTATCAAAAAAATAATTATTCTAAACAGGCAGTGATGAGTAAGTGTATGCATCAGTCTGTGGGTTGGTATCTGGTAAGTATGTAATGAGCTCTAGGTCACCGCGATGTAGCCTCGCTGGTTGCGTTATTATTACGGTACCTACCCACTAATCCAATCCTATTGTAATATGTACTTACAGTGCAACAAACTTTAACCCATGGCCTGATTCTCTATCGAAAAAACGTAACGTAACGCGGTAAGTATTTTTTTATGTCCGTGAATTTTGTTTAGAGAAATGTTTGATAAACGTAAAATTACGTCAAAATAAATTATAAACCGAGTTTAAGTTATCTTGTTTGAAAAATAAATATTTTTACACGAATTTCATATAAACAAAGACCACGTTAGAGCGCGTTGCGTGCTTGTTTACATACAGAATCACGAATTCGGTGCGCGGTGGTTGAAAAAAAATCTCACGACGCTATTTTGAAACGTCAATAGCCAGAAATGGATGGTCAAACATAGATACATACACAGTTACACACTCACAAGTCTTCGCATTAGTGTGATTCATTCATATTAACATTTTCAGAATTTTGGTATAACATGAAATATTGGCAGCATTTTATACGACGGTAGCGACATCGCCACCAGCCAAATAGGTTGGTTGCACTGTAGTAGATACGTGGTACTTTGTGGTGTTGTTGTTGTTAGTGGCAAGCATATGAATGAGCCTCACGAACAATTAACATCACTTATACTCAGTAGGTAGCGGTCAGTAGCGGAATAATATTTTTTATCACTAAAAATCCCCGTTTGACCACTAGCTTGTTTGATAATAAGTGCGACCGAAGATTACATTTTTATTTACCATATTTTAGGTATTTATCATTTTCAATATGATTCATTGGAGTGATGCATCTATGCGGCTTTGCCAGAATGACAACGTTTATGGCATCAACATTAACCTTCCGAGTCTTAAAGAAATCTATTGACTGGATTTTCTTATTTCATTAATTCTATATGTCAGTCGTAGGACACCCTCTGCTGGACATAAGCCTTCCCTATAGATTACCAATAACTCCAATAAGACAAGTTGGATACTCCTATAACAGGCTTGCAACTAGGGCTTCTCTGCAGTCTCAATCTGGTCGTCTATCGACCCATTCAGTCCTACCGACATGGATTTATACTGATCTATCTAAAAAAAAACAACTGGTTGCACTTTGGAAGTGCCAGAAGAAGTGAAAACTTGAACATATCAAGTACTATGATTTGTGTGGTAAAATACAATATAACTCCGCAAACTCGCGCGAGCGCCCTGCGCCGTCTTACGAATTTTTGATCAGGTCACGTGTCCTGACGCGAGTTTGACATTTTTCACCCTTCCTAAAAAGTACACAACGCCGCTTAAGAAGTTATCACTTTAAAAAAAGCTATCTACCCATTGACTCGAGATGAATGAATCTATTCTGAATTTTAATAGAAATATCATTTTGAGAATCCAAGCCCAGACTAGTAGCCCAGTCGGGTTAGCATTTTAAACTGGGAAAATTCCCGGCAGCAATTTTTTTGGGCAACAACCTTTAATGGGGGTCACAGGTAATCTATATTTAAAATGGCGACCAAATTTCGCCTTTGCGTTTTCCGCCATCTTGAATTTAAGGGGGAATGGTTTTTGCTTAATATCTCGGTGATTTTCAACTTTTCAACGTTGTTTTAACCGTTTAGCCATATCAGAGGCCTTCAGGCGGCCTAAAAACTCTGACACCAGGGCTATACCCGGCCTATACAAAAATGGTAGGAACTAAAGTTGTTGTAAATATAAATTTATACAATTTAGTCCCTGCAAGTTTTTTTGTACGATCGATATTTTTCCAGTTATACGCGAAAGAAATGCTAAAGTTTAATTATTAAATTATCTCGATTGTTATTAACTTTATGACATAAACGTTTTTTGTCAGACCTGTGACCTCCTTAAAGATTGCAGCAAAAAAATTGCTGCCGGGAATTTTGGCAATATCAGGTCCTTTTTTTGACTAACCCGACTGGGCTTTGGGTACCAAGTTGCATAGGCACGTGCGGAACTGTTCAGCTTTGTAATTGGCTGCACATTGTAGCACGACTTACGGCACGAGTAACGTAGGTGACATCACACAAGGTGTGGTGGCACTGCTAACAGAGTAGTACAGAAACCACCGTGATTAATACCTAGATACTACTAGTTCTCCGGCCAGTAGATCTCGCGATAAATCTCTTTAAGTAAACCTTCATATGACACAGCCCAACGAATTGTCAAGTTGAAATGGGCAGGGCACATAGCGCGGAAGACTGATGACCGGTGGGGTCGAAAAGTTCTCCAGTGGAGACCACGTATCGACAAGCGCATTGTAGAACGTCCATCCACAAGGACGGATGACCTCATTATGACCGCAAGATCGCGCTGGATGTAAGCTGCCTCCAACCGGTCTTATTGGAGATCCATAGGGGAGACCTACCAGCAGTGGACTTCTTATGACTGATGGATGGAAACCTTCAACTCAATCTTGACGTACGCATATATACGCGTCGAACTGAGTACCTCCTCCGCTTCGTCGCGCGTCGATCAAAAAGGACATACGCACTGTACCTATGTAAGCCATCCCTAATCGGTTTAATTGGAATTGGAAAAGGAAGAGAATTTGTAACAAAAAAGGAAAGGAAAAATATAATAGGTACGAACAATCTGAGGTCAGGATGTCGAAAAACGGTTTATCTCGATTTCCGGAATAACTATAAGTCCTAAGGAAATTAGTCATTTGACACGTACCCAATTAAAATGTTGAAAATTAAGCCGGAAACATACTATCGGACGCGGCTTACGGACGCGACTGACAGCCGCGACCTAGACTATGAAAGTACACTGAGCCGTGCACACTATCGGACATAAGTCGCGGACGTCACCTTCGGACGACCTTGAGCGTTAGGACGTCCGAGAGCGATCTGGCACACCGGCCCCCCTACCGCCTAAGCAATAGCAATCGTAATAGCAATCGTTTATGACTTCATTTTAGTCATTTGGCACCGCCTATGTGACGTTAGCCATCAATTGCTTTGCGCGGATTGCGAAAGCAATCGTTGAATGATCAACTTTGATGGCTAACGTCACACAGGCGGTGCCAAATGACTAAAATGAAGTCATAAACGATTGCTATTACGATTGCTATTGCTTAGGCGGTAGGGGGGCTGATGTCTTAAGACTGTGCACATTGTTAAGTTGCGGCTGTCAGTCGCGTCCGTCAGCCGCGTCAGATAGTATGTTTCCAGCATTAGTTTAATAACATTTCGAGAAGGAAATCATCTCGTCAATAGCGCAATATTATGCACTTGAGTGATAACAACATTCTATAGGTAGTTTTTAACAGACTTCCAAAAAGGAGGAGGTACTATGTTCGTCTGTTTGTATATGATATTTTTGCCATTGACTGTCTCGGTGGCTCAGTGGTTAGTGACCCTGACTTCTGGATCAAAGAGTGGATTCGATTTCCACCAGGGCAAGCATTTTTGTGATGAACATAGGTGTTTGCTCTGTGTCCGGGTTTTATTTAGGTACTGTACTGTACCAGCCTTTTAATAGTCCACTGCAGGACGTAGGCCTACCCCCGAAGGGTGATTGGGCCATATCCACCACGCTTGCCCAGTGCGGGTTGGTGGATTCACATATGCCATCGAATTTCTTCTACGGACGTATGTAGGTTGCCTCACGATGTTTTCCTTCACCGAAAAGCCAGTGGTGTGAAATTCCGCACTTAATTCCAAAGAAATCATTGGTACGGGACCGGGGATTCGAACCCACGACCTCACGATTGTAAGGCGGGGTTCACTACCTCTAGACCACCACGGCTTGCTTATTTTATTTAGGTACTATCTATATAATTATGTATTTAAAATATGTATATGTAGTATATCAGTCTCCGGCAGCCATATCACAAGCTTTGCTTAGTTTGAGGTCAGAGACCGTGTGTGAGATGCCCTCCAATTTAAAAATTCAGAACTATGGATTTAATTGTTTTGCTATTTGAGTTCTTTATTTTTTTTTAAAGTTATTTACTTTAAAAAAAAATAAACTAAAATAACCTATAATAGGTAACTAATCTAAACTTAAATAAACTCATTTAAATTTTATTTTTTCAAATTGAGAACTAATTAAAAAAAAAACTTTTTTATTTCGAAAGGGCATACTCTTGAGGTGGTCCTATTCAAATTTTATCGAAGTCGGCTGAGCCGTTTTTGAAAAAACAACAATACCTAAGATGTAAAAACTACTACATGGATGACACATCGATTTGTACGAACTATTCAAATTCTGTACACGGTGGAAGTCGGTTATCCCATTTTTCGGTAAAAATAATTATAATTTACTTACTTAGCCCCAAGTTCACCAACGTTTGTTTACCTAAGTTAAACGTGTGATTACTATTTTTAACCAACGGTTTTGGCTTGCTGAACAGCAATATTTCGTTAAAAAGCAGTTTAAGATTTAGCCAACGGTTGATAAATAAAACATCTGTTGGTGAACTAGGGTCTAAAACCCGATGGAAGAGATCGCTTCCAACGATAAGGCCGCCTTCTGTTACACTAACTTAAGTATTTTTTGTATTGCCGTTTTTATTTATTTTTGTGTACAAAGTGTTTTCTATTCTATTCTATTCTAAAACCCGAGTTTAACCGTTGTTTAAATACAGTAATCACACGTTTAACTTAATCGAATCGAACGCGTTAAAACCAAGCGTTTCAAATCCTCATTCCTCATACGAACAGCCAGAATGTGGAACGCTTTGCCTGGGTCTGTCTTCCCGCTTAAGTACAACGTGGGTGTCTTCAAATCCCGAGTAAATAGATATCTTCTAGGTAAGCGCGCTACACCCTAGACCGCATATCTGCTCAATATCAGGCAGTATGTAGTCAAACGCAAACCTATACGTAATAAAATAAAAAAATCAAGCGTTGGTGAACTTGGGTCTTAGTCTACCAATAGGTATTGACAAAACCGATAAAACCGTTAGGCACGTAATTAAAATATTGAAACATAGATTGATCACATCCCGAGCACGGAATCATCACGTCACTGACGACTATCATGCACCTGATTCAGTGATAACAACATTGTAATTTTAATCTTATAATTATTAGTGATAAGAGTTATTATTGTTTTGATAAATTATACATGCAGGTGTCTTTTATGTTTATTGTGGGCGGGGATTGAAGAGAAAGCGAGACAGCGTGATATCTCTCTGACCTTTTCACACTAATACATAGGCATGTCTTTTTTAGAAAAATAAAAGATATTTCACAGAATAGGAAACTCTTTCTGTTTTCTGTGAAAAAGCTTATAAATGATTTTAACGTTTTGTTTATCCAATTTACTAAGATTAGGCGTAAAAAATACACTCAACATTTGAGAATTTGAACCATCTACGATTAAACTAAGTAAATACTTAATATTGTTATTTTTCAGAAGTGGGACGTTACGTAAGTAGGTACTCGTACCTATCACAATGAGCCTACTGCGGGGAAAAAGCACAATGGCCCTCATTTTTCTGCCAATTTTCGTTTTATAAAAATCTATTTTTTTTAAATTTAATGAAACTTAAATTTTGATGCTGTTGTTTTCCTACGTTGTCTGGAGGTATACAATTCGACGCGTATATAATTATACACGTATATATATTTTTTTATGTATAACCACGCATAACTTTTTTTATAGTTGTCCGATTTCAATTATTCTTTTTTTATTGGAAAGAGTATACTTCGAAATTGGTCCCATTCAAATATTGTTGAAATTGGCTGAGCCATTTTTGATAAATCAACAATAATGTCAAAAATGTTACATCGATTCGTGCATAATATTTGCGTTCTAGCGATGCGCCCCGGCTTCGCACAGGTGTAATATACATATAAACATTTCTCTTGAATAACTCCGTTGCGTAGTTTTAAAGATATAAGCATACATGGGGACAGACAGCGGAAAGCGACTTTGTTTTATACTATGTAATGACTCTGTACACGGGTGAAGTCGGTCATGCTTTTTTTGCAAAAAATAATTATATTATCTACTTTTGACATCATAAAGATATATAAAAAGATAGCTAGACAAAAACATCGCACTATGCTAATTTGAAAGATAAAACTTTAATCAGATATTTATGATTACTGATTAGACTGATAAGAACTCGATTTATTATTACGTGACTGATTAATATTGCTGATTGGATACCAAAATAGGTAAAACAATAATTTTCCTTGTTCTTTTAGGAAGTGCCGTCTACCTGTGTCATTGCCTGCACCATTAACCAAGCTATCAGCTTACCCTGTACTAATCCAAAAGGGTATTATTATGGGACGTAACTGTTACTATGAGACCAACCCAAAAATAGAGAAATAAAATCAGCTGTTCCACACAAAACTGCAACTCGAAATCGGCTAAATGTTTGAAACAGCTGATTTTGTTTCTCGAATTCCGAGCAAAGACTTACCTAGTTGATTTAATCAAGCGTTGTTTTGCAGTAGGTTTTTTTAAATAAAATGAATAGTTTAATTCAACTTAACCTGCGACGAAAAATATAAGGTACCAAGTGTGAAAAAAAATGACTTATTAATATGTTCAAGTTTCCGTGACGTTCGACGTGAATAGATCGCAACAGTGACTTTATATTACATGGAATAGCCTCTTTCCGTTTATGTTGTGTAATCTGGAAATGGCGTAATTTTCTTTTAATGCTAAAACGAATATGAGCTGTCTTCGATTGCATCGTCATTTTGATTTGAATTCGCCTAATTGGTTTGGCTGATCAGTATGATGAGTGTGTTTTGTCGTAAACATGACGCGATTTTCGGCGAGCGCGTAAGCATGTAATTTGTATGAAGAAATGTACAGAGCCACTCGCGGCTCGTTTTTGAAACACAACAAGTTCATACAAATTACATGCTTACGCGCTCGCCGAAGAGCGCGTCATGTTTACGACAAAACTTACACTCAGCATATTGGTGCCTGATTTTCTATGGACAAAACGTAACGTATCGCGTTAAGATTTTTTTTTATTGCCGTGAATAATGTTAGAGAAACTTTTCTTAAATGCAAAATTACATTAATATGAATAAAATTAGAAACCGACTTTATGTTATTTTATTTAGCAAATAAATATTTTTTTCACGAGAATTTCTTACACGTTATGAGAGCGTTTTCATACTGGTGATTCTGTATGAAATCAAGCACGTAATGCGCTCTGACGTGCTGTTTGTTCTTAAGAAATTCGTGTGTTAAATATTTATTTTTCAAACTATATGTTATTTGAAAAATAAATATTTACTTAAACTCGGTTTATAATTTATTTTAACGTAATTTTACATTTATCTTACATTTCCCCAAACGAAATTCACGAAAATAAAAAAATATCGCGGTACGTTACTCTTTGTCGGTAGAGAATCAGGCCCCAGCCCCCCTACCGCCTAAAGCAATAGCAATCGTAATAGCAATCGTTCATGACTTCATTTTAGTCATTTGGCACCGCCTATGTGACGTTAGCCATCAAAGTTGTTCATTCAACGATTGCTTTCGCAATCCGCGCAAAGCAATCGATGGTTAACGTCACATAGGCGGTGCCAAATGACTAAAATGAAGTCATAAACGATTGCTATTACGATTGCTATTGCTTAGGCGGTAGGGGGGCTGGTGAGTTAGAATAGGCTATTTGACAACATTGAAAATATACTATTGGTTGTGGTAATCCAAACAAAACACAAAAAAAAGATATATTTCACTTTATTTAAACTAAAAGATATCTAATTTTCGCTAATCGCACGAAATAAAATACGATATTTTTTTGACATTTTATCTGTGACGTGAACGCTCTAAGAAGTTACATGAGTAAACAAGAATTTCTCGATTGACTGTCGTTTGTGTAATTTGTCTCCTGTGTTTTCGGAGTAATATTATTGGATCTGTAAGTAGCTTTTAAAGTATTTTTTGTCAATTTTTAGATGTGAGCTATTGTATTTACTAGTGTGTGACGTCACAGACCAGCGCCATTACATGTCGTTTTAGCGGGATCTTGAATATCTATTCTTTAACACTTGATTTTCATTGTTAATACATTAGATATCTCGGAAATATAAATGTAGTGGGCCGACTGCCTCGGTGGCTCAGTGGTTAGTGAACCTGACTTCTGGATCAAAGAGGCGTGGGTTCGATCCCCACCCAGGGCAAGCATTTACGTGGTGAACATAGGTGTTTGCTCTGTGTTTGGGTGTATTTAGATAATATATATATAAGTATGTATTTAAAATATGTATATATGTATTATATCAGTCTATAGCAGCCACATCACAAGCTTTGCTTAGTTTGGGGTCAGAGACCGTGTCCCCCAATATTTATTTATTTATTATTATGTACTAACGAATACTCTCCAAAAAACGATTTCCAAAAACTAGTCAAATAACATAGATATTCTAATATTAGGTATCTCAAGATTATGGAGTCTATTGGTAACCTCGGCAGTGATTCGTATTCTGAATCATAATACCTACATTGTTGTGTTTTGAAGTAGGCCCACTTATATCAAACCTATATCAACCTGTTTTATAAGTGTAAATAATAGATAAAGTGACATTGATAGAGAGACCGACATTTTTCACGTACGTAATTTTAGAATGTGAATAAGTTGAAGATAAATCTATACTTTATCAACTGCACTCATTGATATAAATCTATCTCAATGATTCCATCTAAAAATGTCATTTCCGTTTTCCGTCTTATTTGTCATTTTTGTAAGATGTTGAGGTAAATAGCGATGACTCATTTGAAGGCATTTTTTTAGCTACCTTACTACTAACTTTCGTGAGGAAGCTTACACATAGGTATAAAAACAATATGTTTTAACAGAAACCTTTTTATTGCATTTCTAAAAGTAAGACGATATAGGCCGAGTATCTAGCCCTGGAGTCAGAGTTTTCATACTGCCTGGAGGCCTCTGACATGGCCAAACTCTACGGTTACACTCTTTCCATTTAATTCTACTAATTTCGGAACGAAAAGAACCTAACATATCTACTTGGACACTATTGGACAGCTAACTAAAAGTGCTGCTGTACAAAGATTATTTGGCGTAAAATTCTTTTATTTTACCGTCGTGCCCTATCCACTGTCTAATTATGCTATTTTTAAATTTATAGCTGTAGAAATTTAAAGGTTTTTGTTTAATCAACAAAGTAATAATCAAACACCGTGTTATCTTTGATACGCTTATCTTGCGCACGTGAAAAGACACGAGAGATTTTGCGTAGTAGTGACTTCAAAGATGACTGTGCAATTTTAGGAGGCTTCTAGTTATTAAAAATGTCATTAATAACAATATTATTCAGTGATAGGTTGATTTTTATGGTTCCGTACCTCAGACGGAAAAAACGGAACCCTTATAAGGTCACTTTGCTGTCCGTCTGTCCGTCTGTGTGTATGTCAAGAGTCTTTATCTCGGGAACGCGTAAAGATATCGAGTTGAAATTTAAACTGTATACGTATATATATGATCTCTTGCAGTTGTGTAAAAGAAAAACTTCTCAGTTATCGTTTAAAAAAGTTAGAGCCGTTTATGTCGAAAAAAACCGCATATTTCGACACTCACAAAAATCAAAACCTACAGGGTACTTCCCGTTGACATAGAGTTATATGTATATTTTTTGACATAAACATCCGTTCCATCCATTTTTTAGGGTTCCGTACCTCAAACGGAAAAAACGGAACCCTTATAGGATCACTATGTTGTCCGTCTGTCCGTATGTCCGCCTGTGTGTATGTCAAGACTCTATATCTCGGGAACGCGTAAAGATATCGAGTTGAAATTTAAACTGTATAACTGTATCTATGATCTCTTGTAGCTGTGTAAAAGAAATCAAAACCTACAGGGTACTTCCCGTTGACATAGCACTATAAAATTTGGCGAGAAGCATTGTCTCAGAGTAAACATATAAAAATAAATCTGAAAACTGTACATTTCTATTTAAATCATAAAAATAAGGCCTCAAAATTCACAAAATATGGGTTCAAAATTCAAAGTGAGTAAATCGTATCATGTAAGGTATCATATAAAATAACTTCACTAGCACATGCTAAAACAGGTTTTTAATTATTTTAACAATGTGTAATTTTAGATGTATGACGAGAAAAGTTAAAAGTTTTTGTCGATGCTTATGCTATAGAGATTTTAACAACTTACTTCCCAATTTTGTGAAATTTTCTGGATTTGTACGGAACCCTCGATGTGCGAGCCTGACTCGCACTAGTCTGATTTTTTCCTCTTGACTGTATCTTTTTGTCAAAAATAAATCATTGTTTAGATAATATAATTACTATTAACATGCGGCAATTGCAGTAATAACTATTAATTTTTATTATCCACATACGCCATCCAAATCTTTTAAAATGTTGAATAAGTACCTATTGAAATACCTCCGAGAACTTTTTTTAGAATTAAAGTTAAGCAGACGGACTCAACGATGTAATAAAGGCTCTTTTTACTTATACTGCGCAATGTTTTAAACGTAATTTGTAAAAGAAAAACATGGTCTAAGAACTTTTTTCAAAAACATTTCCGGCCGCTTACTTTGACTTATAAAATAAGTATGTATATGATGTGCTTAAAATATTGGGACTTTGTCATAAATTCTATACTTACTAATATATTTTATGGACTTTTAATATTTCTAATAACCAAGAAATCAGATAAGCCGGTAAGTTAAAAGATCTTATCCAATTCCCATCTTTAGTTATTTATGTTTCGAAAAGGACCGTTCTATGTAATAACTAACCTGCGCAATTAATAATAATAAGCCTGTTTATTTTTAAAAATTACAAATACTTCTTTGAGAACAAATAACACTGATAACTGGTAATTATATATTAGAATCACAACAGATTTTCTTGTTCTGATCTTGGAACCCCTTCTAGGGTATAGGCTTCCTCCAGCTTACTCCAAGTCTCTCGATCTTTTACTTTGTCTATCCAGTCGTTTCCCGATTTGACGGCCTTTTCTTCTTTTGCCCATCGGTCCTTTCCATTTCTTCGATTCGGACGTCCATCTCTTGTTCTTATATCTGGCTATATGACCTGCCCATCGCCACTAACTTCAGGGCGTAATTTAAAGCATCTATTACGTTTGTTTTCTTTCGTTAAATGTGAACTTCGTATTTTGTGGATTTTTCTAATTTTTAGTATACTCCGTTCCATCGCTTTTTGGTAGGTCTTAAGTTTGGTTTTTATTTTTTTGTTGTAAGTCCATGTTTGACACCCGTAAGTGAGAGCAAGAACTAGCAAGACAAAAAAGATATCAACAAACCTTTCAAACCAGCGCAATTAATGAAACCTATATATGTTTTTTATTAAACTAGCAAACATGGGTACATGTTTGCTTTAGATCGAGCAAATACTTGTAAATTATAGATCATAGGCAGCTTAGCTTAAACCTTCTGGAAAAATATTATTAAAAAATCGGCCAAGTACGGACGCGCACGCAGGGTTCCGCATAGAAACCCTCTATTGTAAATTTTATTTAAACTATTTATTTTTGAGATGAATTTACAATTTAATATTCTGTGAATATTTTGAGCATCTTTCTGTTTTCGTTATTAATATCGCGCAAAAAATACGTTTCATATATGAGAGCCCCTCTTTAATATTTACTTTATTCTTTAAAATTTATATTTAACTAGGTATATATTCTATGAATATTTCAAGAATCTACTTAGAACCGTTATTAATATCGAGCAAAAACAGCTAAAAGTTCAGGTTTCTTATATGGGAGCCCCCCTTATATAGGTTTATCTTTTTTTCTATTTTTAGTAATTGTTGTTATAGCGGCAACAGAAATACGTCATCTATGAAAATTTCAACGTTCTAGCTATCACGGTTCATGATATACAGCCTGTTGACAGACAGACAGACACACGGACGGACAGCGGAGTCTTAGTAATAGGATCCCGTTTTTCCCTTTGGGTACGGAACCCTAAAAACCGCATAGCAATCGGTTGCGGAGCCATCTAAACGGGTACACAGACATAGGTACACCCAAAAAGATGTATTTGCTTTCTGATATGTTTATTTTATCGAATTTTCTTCTTATATTGAACAGCTGTTTTTTCGCAATGATTATCCTATTGATCCTATAGTAAAAGTTTTTGTACTCATGAATACAATGATGACCTAAAAGATGCCCGTTGTTCCTGCTCTCCTGATACAGAATGTATACTATACTTCAGAGTAAACTTTAAACGAAACAATATATGATTTGAAATACATTTTTTTTTTCATAAGTTTTTCTGAGCGTCTGGTGGACTCGACGCGTGAACAAAATGCTGGTGTATTTGACTCAACGTATAAGCATTGCCATTCAATTCAATTCAATAGTTTTTATTGCACCATAAATACATAATTATTCTCTTAGTCTAATTTATTTATATAGAGTTACATACTAATGGACCCTGTATTAGGATATTACAATTAACTTAAACACTAAGGTGATGGGAACGTTAGCTAGTCTTATTTTACATTTACTAGTTTGCGGTGTCGAAACGTTTGATGTTATTTGGTAGCTTGTTGAATATTTTTATTAGCATTCATTCAGCGTGGCAATGGTGCCAGCATGCTGGGCACGCAACCAACTGGCAGTGGGCTTGAGTAGTGGTAGTTTATGTTGCTTTAGATTATGTAAGTCTTGTATTTAGTGGTAGCTAATAAAGACACTTGCCCTATTAAAAAATAACTTTAAATTACTAACACAACATTTAAATTGTTTTCATGGTTGAAACTATACGGGAAGAGTCGACTAAAATAGACTCGTAAACCACACGTGCGTCACACAATGTAACATACTTGGAGGTGTATGTGACGTTACGTGAAAACCGGAAACGTAACGGAAAACACAGACCCGGAAGATGGACAGAGAAATGCTGAAATTGGCATTTAAATCTAGGATATTGACGCAGTGTGCAGTGCACATAGTAGGCTAATAAAGTAAGCTGACATCAATTTTGATCAATGATGACAAAATATGATACTTTTCGGCCAAAGGCAATGAATTTCAAATGTATGATAGAGCATTTTTTTCGCTACTAAGGTTGTCCCCACAGTTAAAATTGTTTTCTACGAGTTTGACAATAGGTAGTTTTGGCGGGAACGCGGAAAAATCATGTCGCCGCATTGAATTATTTTGTTAAACTAGTGTTTTTATCAGTGATAATTAGAGAAAAATGGTGGTATTTGGTTGATTATGAGCTGATTTACGTGCATGAGTGTAGGCAAGTGATATAATGTGACGTATCATGTTGTTCCGTGTTGTTACCAAAACTCCATAGACGCCTCTAGTAAAGTCTCCACTGCTTTACTGAGCTATGACTTGGACTATGATTGGACTTGACCGCGACTTTATTGGACTATGACGAGACTACGACAGTGACTATTTTGATAAAATATTATCAAAACTTATTAAAACTTAATACTTGACACTGGCAAATGCACAATAATGCGACGTCAAAATTAAGAAGAAGAAGAAGAGTTTGACAATATCAGTATGTAAAGTTACGAAGCAATAGCTTGTTGATGTGTGTTCAAAACAGTATACCCTGATGGTCAATGGTCAATTTTGACCATCGTAATGAACAACTTTCACTAAGGTGGCTACCAGAATTTCAAAAAAATGTTGTGTCAATTTTGTCGTATCTAACTTGAAATAGACCTACAATTATTATTGTATACCGACTGCCATGGAAGGGTATTACTTTTCGCGCGTATCCTGTATTTTAACCTACTGTCCCACTTCTGGGCAAAGATCTCCGCCATTCCATGAGTCGCGATCCCTTGCAACCTCTTGCTATACCCTCTCGAATAAGTCAATGAAGTATACCTCTAAGAACCTGTAGCGCTTATAGCTTTGTTAGACTAGGTGTCTGTCAGTGATCACCAAAGTTAAGCAACATTCGGCACGGTCAGTCTTCGGATGGGTGACCATGGGTGGCATTACAACTGAGCCCTATCTTGGCTCGGATGACACAATAGGCTATTTGACAACATTGAAAAATAAATACTATTGATTGTGGTAATCCTTACAGATAGATATCAGATCAGATAGCCTGAAAAAGACATATTTCACTTCATTTAAACTAAAATATGTGTACTTTTCGCAAATTACACGAAATTAAATACGATATTTTATCTGTGACGAAAACGCTCTAAGTCGGGTGGCAACTCTGGTGGCGTCACATGCTAGTAAACGAGAATTTCTAAATTGACTGTTGTTTGTGTAATTTGTGTTTTGTGTTTTCGGAGCAATATTATTGGATCTGTAAGTTACTTATAAAGTATTTTTTGTCAATTTTCAGATGTAAACTAGCGTATTCACTAGTATTAACTAACGTTATTTACTAGTGTGTGACGTCACAGACCAGCGCCATTACAGAATGTCGTTTTGGCGGGATCTAAAATATCTATTATTTAACACTTGATTTTCATTGTTAATACAGTAGATCTCTCGGAAATGTAAATGTAAAGTGCTTGTAATGCACTAACAAATAATTTAAAACGATTTCCAAAAACTAGTCAAATAGCCTATTGTAGGCCCCGGTTATAATAAACGTTTGGCTACGTCAGAGGCCTTCTGACGGCTTACAAATTCTGAAACCGGGCTAACCACCCCACCTATACGTACTTAGACTTACTTACCTCGAGATATAATTTCTTGGTTCCGTCTCGCCACAAGCGGTCCCGAGATAACAGATAACCTCTCGCCTGCGACTCGAGGCGCGAGCGTGCAGTCGCATGTCTTAAGGCGAAGATAAGCTTCATTCTCTTCGTTCCGGAGAACGGATTGGGGCAGAGATTGGATTGATAACACTGTTGGAATCTATTGTGAGCTAGGAATGAGTAGTGTTCTGTGAGTCAGGGTCAGGGAACGATAGCTTGAGTTAAAGCAAAGAAGATATAATAATGAACAAATAGTACTTACAAAGGAAAGACTGTTGTATGGGTTGTTAAAAAACCTGGAGATCGTTGTACTATTTTTTATGAAAAAATGAAGGAGGTACTCAAGTCGACGCATATATTTTTATTTTTTAGTTATTTTCATATTTATGTATTACCAAGCATAACTTTTTACAGAGCTGTATGATTTCAATTTTTTTTATTGGAAAGTTTATACTTCGAAATTGGTCCCATTTGAATTTTATCGAAATCGGCTAAGCCGATTTTGATATATCAACAATAATGTGAACATTGCTACATCGATCCGTTCCGTTTATTAGCGAATTATGTACACGGATGAAGTCGGTCTTGTCATTTTTTTCTGAATAATAATTATTTATAGGCAAGCTTTTATTAACAATAATAAACAAAAACATATTAAATAAACCAAAAATTATAGTAACATACAACATAAAATACACAAAAAAATGTTGTACAAGGGCGGCCTTATCGCCTTTGGCGATTTCTACCAGGCACTTTCTACCTTTGGATGGACTGGACACGAAAAATAGAAATACACGGTCCTATAACAAAATACAATGCAACACACAATTATAAATAATATACTACTTACTACATAAAAAGTAATTGGATTAATTGGATCATCCACGATTCCTGAAGATCTATAGATAATCCTAATCAATCGTACTACAAATTGGCGAAGTGCCTAGCATCCTAACACGTAGACTTGGATTTTTTTCTGTCTTAACAGCATTGGCATTCTAAATAACATTTTTTATACTTTGAACCAAATAAACATCAGATTCCATATATAAAGAGATGTATCCAAGTGAGTAATGTGCAAGGATACAAGATTATTTTTTGCAAAAAATAGCATGACCGACTTCACCCGAGTACAGAATTCGCGAATATTTGGCACGGATCGATGCAGCATTTTTCACATTATTGTTGATTTATCAAAAATGGCTCAGCCGATTTCGATAAAATTTAAATGAGACCAATTTCTAAGTAGGTATACTTTTTCCAATAAAAAAAAATTATTGCAATAGGACTAATACGAAAAATGTTATGCGTGGTTATACATTAAAAAACGCGTCTAATTTTATACCTCCTCCGGTGGTTCGTCGGTCAAAAATAAATATCTTGAAAAAATTGTGTTCAATTTTGAATAAGTATAGAATTGCATAAAAAGGCAACTTCTTATTTTTCTATAAAAATCACAGCAGCAAGTAACAAATCGAGCGTCAGCCCTATCAGAGCCTTAACCACCACATATTTATTAGGCGTCACATATTTATTAGCTGCTTATTTATTGGTCACCATATTTATCGCGCTAAGCAAAAGAGAAATATCGTCGCCATTTGTCCGCCGGTGTCCGGTCGGTAATAATTGACGATAAAATAAGAGTGAGATTTATCGGGATTTATTGGAAATAGCAATAATATGCAGTGTTGAGGTATTTTTGTAAAGGCCTATTCAGATAGCGCAATTATTTCTTTATTTATTTATTCATTAATTGCAAATATATACATAATTCAGTTAAAAACTAGTTATGGTACAAGTTATAGTAAACCTCATTACGTAGGTACGGCACTATGGTCACTTTAGTTAAATCATGGTTCTGTTTTCCATACCAAATTGCTTTTCAAACCATAATATGGATCCGAAAAGATATTCACCGTTGCAAAAACCCGGACAAGTGCGAGTCCGAGTCGAGGGTTCCATACAAATCCAGAAAAAAACACAAAATTGGGAAGTACGAGTAAGTTATAGTATTGAATAGGCATTGTTGCGACACACACAGCGACACAATCACTAAAAATTAGACTAATAATATAATTAAAATAACAGATTTATCCCTATCGTATAAAACCACAATTTCAATTAAGCTTATTAGTAATCTATGCTATGTAGGTACTTTATTATAAATATAACATGAAGTACCTTCATATCCATTTATGGTCGGATTAATAAATAGTTGGGTACAATACAAGAACACTTTATTGACACCACAAGTAGTAAAATATAACAGAAGAAGAAAAAAAACCCTGTAGGTACCCTGTAGGTTTTGATTTTTGTGAGGGTCGAAATATGCGGTTTTTTACGACATGAACAGCTTTAACTTTTTTAAACGAAAACTGAGAGGTTTTTTTAATATTTTAACTCGATATCTTTACGCGTTCCCGAGATAAAGAGTCTTGACATACACAGACACACAGAGGGACAGACGGACAACAAAGTGATCCTATAAGGGTTCCGTTTTTTCCGTTTTAGGTACGGAACCCTAAAAAAAACTATTGCCGTAGCACGAACACCGAAATCTCGAAAAAGTAAAATCAACTGTTATTTATAAGTTGTAGAGTCGAACTGGTTGTATAGAACAGCTGATATTTTTCCGCAATTAATGCAGTTGATTATGGACTTGTGGACATTGGCTGTTTTTTTTACCTTGTACGGATTTCACTTTTTTTGCAGAAAATAAGAGTTATCTTAAACTCACGGAAATTAATTACGCTCTGACCTGAACATCTAACTTTCCTTTTAATTTACCTTCTGTAATCATACCTGGTATTAAAAAATAGGTTTACATTTTTTACCTGTTCTCGTTTGTCCTGTCCTAGCCGCAATAGCTAGTACAACCTTGTTTGTAGGAAACTGTAGATACTTTCCTCTACCTACTGTAAATATATGTATTAGCTCATAACAGTTCACTGCTGAACATAGGCATACCCTTGATGGGCGATTGGACCATACTAACTCGCTAGTCCACTTGCTGGTATATTTTTCATCACATCGATTCGAAAAGGACTACTTGGTTCGCCTTTAAGTGCGCCCAAAGGTGGTGTTTTCTATATTAAGGAACTTTATAAGTGCGCCGGAATTATCTTTGCCGCGCACTTTTTGAGTTTGGAACAAATAATTTAAGTGCGCCGGAATGATCTTTGCCGCGCACTTTTTGAATTTGGAAGTATATCTAATGTTGGTGTTCAGCGCCAAGAAAATAAATGAAAATAATGTAAATATAAGTTTTAATTTGTTTTATCAATAGATTCTATATTTAATTTCGATTAAGTTGTTACTCTACGTTTTATTAAATAATTATATTACAATAAAATATGAGGCGCCTTTTATTCTCTCATAGAGGTGATGATAAGTAGAGTGTAGGTATCACTCGGGCGCAAAATATATTTTTGGCTCGGGCGACGTACTTTGAATCCCTCGCTACGTTCAGGATTCTACTAAAGAATCCCGAGCGTAGCGAGGGAATACTCTAGAATCCCTCACTTCGCTCTGGATTCAAAAAAGCGTCCTCGCCGTAAAAATATAATTTTACTCCCATATGATACAATCTACTATTCCTTCACTTCATTAAAACTACCGTGAGTATTCATCATAACTATAACAGAATGTGGCTAAAAACTCACGTTATAATTATACGTCGCGCGCGCCTGTCGACGGGGGTACGCGTATTCCCTGAGGATGGAGTTCTAAATAATCCGAAACTGGTCGGATTCCTTGCGGATCGACCGTATAGTTATAACGTGAGTTTTTAGCCGTATTCTGTTATAGTTACTATTCCTTCACCGAAAAGTCTTCTAGTCTCCGAAACCTACCTGTAGGTAGGTTAATAAATTTCAAAGAATTAATTGGCAGGTACACGGCGGGAAATTTGAAAGTCCGACATGACAATGGGCATGATGACTGAGTACAAAAATAAATATTATAATTATACCGTTAGCTAGATTAATAAAAGATATTGGACACGACTCCTTGTCAAAGTTTGGGAGTGGAGCTCGTGACCTCACTAGTGCGAACTGCGACGTAGTCTGTACAAGTACATTTGTAGTGCATTCGCGACGTCACGCGAAACCTTAACGAGCTATATCTTGGTCAATTTTTGTTTCATTGACAAATGAAAAAATACAAGTTTATTTGTTTTTATACTTTCTAATAAACGAATTATACTTCTTAGTCATCATTGCCTACTCCAAGGCAACCATTCTTCCACTCATATAATATTACCTACTTCTTACTCTAGCTTACGCACTTCTACGCTACGTACAACAGCTAAAATTGTACAATCTGAATAGACCCTTACGCGTTGCAAAGATTAACTGATTATGGTAATTTACAACATTTACAGTTAAAAGGTCACCCGCAGCAGAGGTTAATTGCATTGGTCTTTAAGTTTGAATTACGCATTAATACGCAATATGAAAAATATGTAGGTAGCTAAACACTATGTAGTTAGATATCTTTCTTTCGAAGGACGTAGAGTTAGTTCTTGGAGAATTTTAGCTTTTTATTTTATTTTATACCAATGTTATAAAGATTAAAGAAATATTACAGTCGTGGTGGTCTAGAGGTAGTGACACCCGCCTTACAATCGTGAGGTCGTGGGTTCAAATCCTCGGTCCCGTACCAATGAGTTCTTTGGAATTTATGTACGGAATTTCACACCACTGGCTTTTCGGTGAAGGAAAACATCGTGAGGCAACCTGCATACGCCAGTAGAAGAAATTCGATGGGTTATGTGAATCCACCAACCCACACTGGGCCAGCGTGGTGGATATGGCCTAATCATCCTTCGTGGGTAGGCCTACGTCCTGCAGTGGACTGTTGAAAAGGCTGATACAGTACAGTACAGTTATAAAGATAAATAAGTATTTGTTACCATTTAAGCTCCACCAAAGTTGTTCTGGGCTAAGCGGTGCATTATTATCATCACTGTATAAATATCATAATTGCGTAACGAGAAATAAAATACAGTTGTGAGAGCAAAGCCGTGTTTTGTTTTTCGCTAAGTAAATATGGATCGCAATTAATTTCAAATTCATCTACAATTCATTTACGTACTGTTACATATTACGTACCTAGAACCTACAAGTGCAGACGAAATTGAACAGATTATTAAATCGTTGAAAAACACTAATAGCACCGGGTATGACGGTATATCAACCAGAGTAGTTAAGAGTGTAGCTAAAATTCTTTCTCCTATCCTTAGCGACATGATTAACAAAAGCTTTGAGAGAGGCGTCTTTCCCGAAAAATTAAAAACTTCTATAGTCGTACCTCTTTTCAAAAAAGAAGATAAAGAAGATTTGGGTTGCTATAGACCAATTGCGATGATACCTGTATTTTCTAAAATTTTCTAAAATCTTTGAAAAGGTAATCCACAAACGCCTAAGTAGTTTTTTTGAAATTAATAATATATTTGCCCCCGAACAAGCAGGTTTTCGTAAAAAAAAGTCAATAGATAACGCTATATTTGACTTTCTTGGAAGGATATATTCCGGACTGGACAGCAAAAAGAGAATCACTGCTCTCTACATGGATATGTCGAAGGCATTTGATTACGTTGACCACAATATATTAACTAAAAAGCTTGAGCGATATGGTATAAGAGGTAATGTGTTAAGTTTAATAATATCATATTTAGCAAATAGGTTACAGTACACAGAGATTACTAGACTTAATACTACAAACAAAATAGAGTCAAAATTCCTCTCAAGTCGAAGGGAGATAAAATTTGGAGTGCCACAAGGCAGCATATTGGGTCCACTATTATTTTTGGTTTACATTAATGACCTCCCCAGCGCCACAAATCACCCAATGGTTATGTTTGCAGACGACTGCACCGTAATTTTTGCAGATGACAAAAGTGGTGAACACGAACATGACATTAATAGTTCTTTAGAATCAATAATTGACTGGCTTCGAAGCAATAATCTAAAAATAAATCTGGACAAAACACACATTATGACATTTAAAAATAATAATACTAATTTTGACATTTTAAATATACATTATCACGACAGACATATCAATGAAGTCCAAACTACTAAATTTTTAGGAATTCACATTGACTCAAATCTATCTTGGAGAACACATGTAGCTCACGTGTGCTCTAAGCTCAACCAATTTTCATACGCGCTGTATATGTTACGTAAAGTGGCCAACGAAAACACTTTACTAAGCGCCTATCACGCTTATGTAGGATCAACACTAAAGTATGGTGTTTTAGCCTGGGCTAACTCCGGGGAAAAGCTATCAGCTCTAATAGCTCAAAAGAAATGCATTAGAGCAATATGTGGGTTGAAGCAAAGAGATTCCTGTAAGCCCTATTTTCGTAAATTAAAACTACTGACACTACCTTCGATATACATCTACGAATCAGCCGTACTAGTCAAGAATAATCTAGATAAGTATGAAAAATTAACAAGCAAACGGCACAAAGATAGACTGCGTGAGCCATACCGTAGGACAGCGCTTTATAATAACAGCACGTTTATGATGAGGTTGGCTATTTACAATAAACTGCCGAATATTGTAAAAGATACTAATAATGTTGACATTTTTAAATTTAGACTTAAGAAATTGCTAATAGACAAGACATATTATTCTATACAGGAGTTTTTAAATGACAAATCTTTGTGCAAATATAATGTTTAATGTACTCTTAAATTCAATAATGATGATTTTGCATGCCATGATGCTAGAGCATGGTGCTCATAATTATGTAACTAATTTAACACCTACATTTTACCCATGTCTCTGCAAAATAAATATTTTGACTTTGACTTTGACTTTGACTGCCCAACTTTGTCCACCCCTTCGCTCCGGTTTGATAGAGTTAGTCAATAGATCTACTCCTAACTCTTAATTTAAATATAACATACAATACATAGAACACAACATTATTGCAGTAGTAATACTAAAACAGAAAGTAAGAACTTACTTACAGGTTGAAAAACTTAAAATTAGGTGCAAGTTTGGTGCGCCTTTGTCGCCTTAATCGGTATTTTACAAAATTGGTACCTACTTATAATGTGTTTTTTTTAGGAACTTACTTTTTTTTGTTAGCTTAGAATCGGAAATCGTCATAGAATGACCTTACCTTAATATTTTTTACTTGTATTTGACGCAATCCATACCAACATCTTCAACCGCACTTAGTCAGTATTAAAATATTTGCAAGTCACTTATTCACCTGACGTGATCAAAATATGGGTCAATAGAAAAGTAATTAGTACAATTTCAATTCTTGAAATTTTAATGAGATTTAGTAATAAAAACCACAGACGTAGGGTAACCTGTACTTAAACTGTAATGGACCAAATATTTACAGAGACAAAGTGAGAATGTATTCTAAGCGTCATAAGACTCAGAACAATTTGTTCAAATATGTTCTCTTAAATATGGTACCAACTGAATGTTTGGAAAAGATCAAAAAATTATAGTTAATATATTTTTCGTCAATCTTTACAAGTTCTAATAACTTCTAGTTGAGTGATAACCTGCCTATTACGGGTATCACAGGTGGCGCCGCCAAGGCTATAAGTTGGTGGTAAATAAGCACTTCAAAAATTTAACGCTTGCGTAGGAGGCGGGCTGGCTCAGTTGGTTAGAGCGTCAGGCTAGTGATCCGAAGGGGCAGGTTCAAATCCTGCGTTCGCTTCAGATTTTTGAAATGCTTATCACAAAGATAACTCTTTGAGATAAAATCTAGTGTGAACAGCACTCAAAATAAAATCATAATATATTTAAGTTAAATAAAATTCATCGGATCAGGGAAAGAAACGGTGACCCCTCCGGTTGTTTTTTGGTGCAGAGGTTGACCATTGCCATTCAGCGCGGTAATGCAGCCAGTGTGATGGGGACCTTTGCGCCGGGGACAATCAGGGGTGACCTTTTTGATTATTTTTTTGTAAGCTAGGCTTGAGTTTTGTAATTAATGTAGGTATTATGACGCAATGTAATTTGAATTTTGAATAAATAAACTGTTTAATAAAATTTAAATCATGTAATATTAGAGATTCTAAATCTATGACAGCTGTGGGATAGCTTATGATTATGATGGTAATACAAATCTCACAATCTCTTTTAAGCTTTGCATATTCAAAAATAGGGACAGCTCGCGGGCCCGGCCTGTGCGCCGGGACAGGTTGAAAAAATACAAATCTCAGAGTATGACCACTTGTATTTGACCCATCGACTTGGCATTTTTGACCGACGAACCACCGGAGGAGGTATACAATTCGACGCGTATATTTTTTTTATGTTTAACTTTTTTCGTAGTAGTCTGATTTCAATATTTTTTTATTGGAAAGAATATACTTCGAAATTGATCCCTTTTAAATTTTATCGAAATCGGCTAAGCCATTTTTGATAAATCAACAATAATGTGAAAAATGCTACATCGATCCGTGCGAAATATTCACGAATTATGTACACGGGTGAAGTCGGTCATGCTAATTTTTGCAAAAAATAATCTTGTTCCGGTATTATATTTGACCCTCGCAAGTTGAAAGAATTTTCTTTTTACAAAAAACAAAAAGTGAACCATTATAGGTAATATCTTAAGTAAGTATTATACCTAGTCTATTATATCCCTACGTTGAATAATTTACGTATTTTACCCTTCGAAGTAAAATTAAAATCAGCACACTTTGTACGAGTGAGCTGTGCCAATAACGCTAATGACATATCTCTCTACAAGTACAAGTATTTGTGGTTACTATGCGCTACTTTTCAAAGAGAATATCTGGTGCTTTAAAGTAATTGTTTTACGTAGTTTCACACTGAAAAAGTACTTGCGCGTGCGCAGGGATTTTCCTTACATTACTCATTCGATACAACTTATAATGTCACGTATACCAATGTTATTCATTCAGGAATATAAGCAGTGATCGACGCGTTTTTGTTAATTGTTATTTTATTATTTCTACAAAACAGTTGTGAAATTAATAATTGGAGAAAAGTGATTTAATAATTGCAAATTAAATAAATATCTAGCTACCAAATCGTTTTTAGAAGAGTTTGAAGCAAGGAAAGAAGATTGTTTTCAAATAATAAGTTTAAGCAAAATTATAAGATTCGTGAAAGTTTACAAGTATTATAAAATAACTAAAATTTGGGATTTTTTCTGTAATAAAAAGTGTTGTAGTGAAAAAGAAACTTTTTGGATTAAGTGAATTCACGAAAAGAATTTTAAAATTGCAAATAACTTTTTAGACAAATTTAAAAAAACTAAGTCAACGTAGTAATAAATAAGTGGTTACTTTTTCTTTGACAAATTTGGTTACTTCTTTTTAAACGTTGAGATAAAACGTCACTCGTTCCCAAGACGTAGTGACAAACCTTAGTGACAACACTTAGTGACAAAATTTAGTTTTAACTTTTAAAATGGTGCGGAGAAACTCAGTGGTGGTCACAAGCATTGAGGGAATCAAAAAGATTGCTTCACTCACACGCATGAGCTTAAGGAAAGAGGTAAATAAACAACCAATTGTTACAAAATCGTAAACAATTACGCGTACAAATTACCCTTTTGTTGTGACGATTTAGGTCTATTGTATTGTGTAAATCTAACTTCAATACCTATTTAGCTCATTCATAAAAGCTCAATTTTATTTACCTATTCTATGTATCCAGTTATAGGTAATAATAGAAGTGCCCAACGCAATTCATATAATAAAGTTAATGTTGCGGCTTGTAAGTAACTTAATAATATTGATTTATGACATTTTCTTATCATCTACTTTTAATTCTTGCTAATCCGCTGAAAACGTCACTATTGGACGTATGCCTGTCCTATTTATAAAACAATATACGTAACTAGCTGCGCCCCGCGGTTTCACCCGCGCAGCTCACGATTGTGTTAGGTACAATACTGAGTAAAATGTCTTAGTGGCAATTTGATCTGAAAAGCCGTGGTGTTCTAGTAGCCGCTTTACAATCGTGGGGTCATGGTTTCAAATCCCGGTGCCGTACCAACGAAAACGTATTATACCCAAAAATAGCATTTTTCCCGTTTTAAACGCTGATAGGCGATATAATTCAGAAAAATATGAAACACGTGGTCAATTAATTTTGTTTAAGTATATCTATGCCAAATTTCAAGTCAATCGGCCCAAGGAATCGCATCCTCCCATAATAAGTTTGCCTCGCTATTTCACCCACTATGGATTTTGCGATAGGAGTCTCGAATTTTACATGGGGGATTATTTTAGGATATATCCTAAAATAATCCCCCATGTAAAATTCGAGACTCCTAGGACTTGTATTTTTTGAGATTTCGTGATAGGTGAGTCAGTGAATCACGATTTTATATATATAGATTTGTCGGAAGTGACTCGTATCAACATCCTTCAGTGTGCCTTATGGTGCGTAGTCTCCTTTAAAAAATTACGCCAATAGTTAAATATTCTCGAAGGACTCAAGAGCCCGCAATCTTAGCGTAGAACGTCCACCTACTATATGGGCAAACAATATCAATATGAAAACAGGGACTCGTTGGATGTTAGGTGCTTCCAATCGGTCTTATTCTACTTATAGAAGAGGCATCCAAAACGCAGAAAATACGAGAAGTTTTGCGCTCAAAGAGTAAAGCCTGAACTACTCTAAAATAGAGGAGATGGTACCGCGCACGATCAGCTTTTTTCCGTCTCTCAAAGTGGAGTGAAGGATGATGTTGTGCCTGTTGTCGATGTCAATTTTGGATACAGATTATTTCATACAAATGCAGATGGAGACTTTTTTAGGTTTCTTCTATCTTTGATAGAAAGGCTTTTATGGGAGATCTATAGAGGCGGCCTATGTACCTTTTTTACGAGGGGGAAATCTCCGTATTTAAGATGCTTCGGAATTACCTACATCCGGGTTATGTAGGATTGCACCCACTAAAACTCCCTGCCTTTGTGCCTTCTTGGGAGTTCCGAGATCTCCATAAGAACGTACCGGACCTCCCAGCACTTTTTATGCTGTCCTGCAATTGATTGACGCATACGACACTGTAGCCACTCAGCGTTGTCGTCCTTCCAGGGCCCGTTTGAGGACGGCTAGAGCTCCATCTCCAACCACGCGAGAGCCCAGAGGCCCACTTTTAGTAGGCTCTTACTACAGGCAGTGGATACCAATCCCGTATTCTATTGCCCTGTCATCTGGGCCAGGCCCATTTACCTACTATTTTAGATGTCTGAGATGATGATGATAGCACGTACCTAACTAGGTAGATATGCCTTTTTTATCAGCGCGCGGAAGCGTACTATCTCTTTATTTGAGTATTGATTTCGCTATGCTAATATGACTAATATAACTAATATAAGATGTCCCGATACGGTTCTTTGTATTTTTCACGTCATTGACACGATAAGCCTTATCAATAGTGTTATTCGTCTACTCACAAAGCCCTTATTTCTAATCAGTCTCGTGTAGTTTTTCGCAAATAAAGGTGTTTTAGTGATAAAAACTTATTTTTAGTTACCTGAACATTTAGTTTACTTTGTTAGTCATTTTATCGGTGATGAACTAAAACTGTTCAAACTACTTAAATAGTGATATACTGTGCTACGTTTGAACAAAATTAGCTTAACTTAATGGTGGCAAAAAAAGTGTTTGTGTTGTTTTTGTTTTTAGTTAGATAACTAATTTTCCAACGGTTTAGTGCTCAAATACCCACAAAAATGATGATGAGTACTTTTAACTCCTATGGCGCTGTTGAGGTAATACCTACTTAGAAATTCCCGTGATGTTTTGTACCTAATGTGACAATTTTCCGAGTTCGAATGTCATAAATGGTTGAGTTATGTGTTTAAGTTCTGAGTGTCCCATGCAGTGTAATGCTGATGTGTTCTATGTCCTTGTAATTGGGTGTGTCTTGTGTCCAATGGACTTTCAAATAGGTACACATATTTTTCAAAGATCTTGACAAACAGAAAGACATTTTATTTTCAGACAACGCTGTAAAGTTTTTTGTTAAACTTTTCTGAACTGTATATATAATTTGCCTTGTCTATTTTTACTCAAATTAGAGAGTATGCGTTAACCGTTTCCGAAAAAAACATTTGTATTAGCAAACATACTAAATAAATATACAAACAAATAGGTACAAAAATTACTAGTTTAAAGGTATATTATAATGAAAATTTACAATATTGAATTTGTGTCAACCTTTATTAGTCCACCACTGGACACAGATCCATCTTAATAAAGCTATGTTAGATATTGGATAGGCCTAAGTCCAACTGCGGACATCCTACAGCTTATATGATGATTATAAGTAAGCCGTTAACTATCAACCACATACTCGTATTAGGTACCTACTAAGGATGAATTGCAAAATGACTAACTCCATGATTCATAAAATCCAAAGCAAATAGGCTGAAAATAGTTGTTTAGATAATTTGGTACTTACCTAGTTATCACTACAGTAGGTAGTCGCGATAAGAGAAACGCGTATTTAATGTTTACCTGGTCAATATGTAGATACGTACTCTAACACCTCGTTTGAAAAATACGAAATCTACTGTAAAATTTTCTGATCACGACAGTTTCTGCAGTAGCAGATCGACTGCAGCGCCATCTGCTGTACTAATTTTGTGAATCTAAACCATCCAGGGCGCCACACAGTAGAATTAACATTATAAAAATTAGCTCGATAACAGTAACCAATTATACTAATCATAATATTACGTGAAAGTCAAATTTCGATTACAATGATAATAAATAACAAAGCATAATTATTTTTATTTTAGATTATAAAAATACATATGGTTTTCTTAAAATGTGAATGAAGAATGATTTATTAGACAATCTGTAGAAGTTTTTTTCATACATCAACGCGCAGCTCTATGTTAGCTTCAGTCAGGATTGGATATTGCGCAACTTGTAGCCAACTGCACATCCGCCGACTTGTGTGACTCGCCCTATAAGAGAATAAATTTAAAATAATTATCGGATAGCAAGAACCATATCAGTCACGCACACGTCCATATACATGCACATATACACTCACACACACCCACATACACAAACACACACACACACACAAACACACATACACACATACACACACACACATACACACACACACACACACACACACACACACACACACACCCACACACACACACACACACACACACACACTTGATTGTTCAATTGATTGTTCAAAAATGGTTTCTGTCATACTAACTTCTTATTTATGTATCATGTATATACAATTATACATACCTGTTATGTACAATTCTATGCTGGAGGTGGGCGTTGCAATCTGCGACACAGTCTTCCTGACTACTGCGGGTAGCATCGTTTCTTTGTTATATGTTAAGTACCTTATGTTTTTGTACGAAATAAAGAATTTTGATTTTTTTTTTTAATATTACAACCATCCACGAGCCCAGAGGTCCCTATTTTAATAGGCTCTTACTACAGGCATTAAGGTACCGATTGCCCTATTCTATTGACCCGCCTTCAGAATTAAGACTTAATCGTACCTTCATTGCGGCTACTTCTAAAAACCTTCTAAAAAAAATAAAGTTTCCTACCCAAATAGGTACATTTCCCGACTTTTTCATCGTAAAATCTCGCAATGAAACGTAAACAAAGAAAGTAGTAAAATGCAGACTTGTACACTTTACTAATACTAAAAGAGGGCAACGTTCCACCGGAGCAAGCGAACAGAGGATCACCTCTGTGACCTACAAGGTCAATCGAGGTCACGCGGCAAGGTCAACCGATGCCAAGCTTCCAAGGTCAGACCGATTTGGCTGAGACACTGAGATAACAATGTTTCTTGGAGACTGTTTATTTAGATTGGAGCTTACACGAGTCCTTTACAGCGAGTTCATGCAATATACGATAAGAAAATTCTTTGTTTATTTCGACTACGAAAAAGGTTTTTTTTTCTAACTCTAGATTTTCCTTACGGGGTTATTTACTTTCTTTACTATACACCGCGGAACCGGAAACGATTCTTCCCAAAGATTCGTTAAGAATAAAGCCGGAAACATACTATCGGACGCGGCTTACGGACGCGACTGACAGCCGCGACTGATTGGTACACGTGGTAGCCGTGCACACTATCGGACATAAGTCGCGGACGTCACCTTCGGACGACCTTGAGCGTTCGGACGTCCGAGAGCGATCTGGCGACTGTGCACACTGCTAAGTCGCGGCTGTCAGTCGCGTCCGTCAGCCGCGTCCGAGAGTAGTCCAGCTTTATGGATTAACCACTTGCGTAATGAAGATAGTAAAACAACCGCATTGAATGCTTAATTTGAAATAACTCATGGCATCAAGCCGCCATATTTTACAAGCAATGTCAAAAGATAATTAGATCCGAAAATATGAAATTCCTTTAAGTGAAGATTGTTATGAAAGAAATTAAAAGGAAAATCATTTTCCAAAACAAATAATTGAATACTGTACAAGGAAATGGCTTGCTAACTTTGATATATTTTTGCATTATCTTTTTTAGATAAAAGTTAGGTAACTAAAGAGGTTTCTATGTGCTATGTAATATTTACACCACAATACACATGCAGCGCTGAGCTGTGTCGCGTCGGCGGCGGAACAAATTACTTAGAATTGTTCATACTTGTCTCGATACTTTTGCTGAAAATATACGTTATTATCAAAAGAATGAAAAAAACTTTACAATAAGTGTTAATATTTTTAAAACTTGATTTTTAATTGTTTCAGAGCCGTGATGTAGAGTCACAGTCGCGGACAGAGCTGTGTGCCGGCGCTCCCGCCAAACGGCATGCCTGCTGGACCTTAGGCGTCGATCTACCTATTTTTATCATTGGTAAGTGCCATTAAAACAAAAATCATGAACTCGAACCTCTAGCCATGTCTGACATAAACATGGAAATTCACTGCTGAAGCAAGAAAAAATATAAACGTCTGTCAGAGAGGACTCGAACGAAGTATGCTAAATATAAGAAAGCTGGATAAAATACGACACACTAAAATAAGAAAAATAACTAAAGCAACACACGCTCTGAGTTACGCACAAAAATTGAAATGGAAGTGGGCAGGACACATTGCGCGGCTAACAGATCATAGATTGGCCAAATAAGTAACATTCTGGAACGGGCCACTGGGCAAAAGAATGAGAGGTAGACCTATTACAAGATGGGAAGTAACATTAAAGCAATAGCTGGTCTAAACTGGAAACAAGTAGCGAAAGACAGAACTAAATAGGCATCACTGGAGGAGGCCTTCACCCATTCAAATAAAAACTAAGTAACTATAAAATTAAATACTATGATTAAAATAAATAAGATATACATAAAAATCTAAACTAAATAAGAGAACAATAAATAACAGAAATAAACAAATTAAATCTAACACATACATAGACTTTAAGAAATGTAAAAATTTACTGGAAATAAAAAGGTTTTTTCATTATTATTTTATTTATTTTAAGTGTCATTTATGTTTCAAATATCTACTACTAGCTCATAATAAAAGAAGCTAAGAATTAGCCACGGTTTTGCACGCGTTATATTAGTAATGCAGAAAATCAAGTCTATCCGACTGCGACGCGCCGCTGCGTTGATGCGCGAACAAACAAATCAACAAACTCTGTGGTTTGTTGCCTGGAAGAAATCGCTATAGAGGCCGTCATTTTAAAACTAAATGGAGCCTTATTTGAAAATATTTATTGTACCTACTGCCTGTGTTAGAGCAGGTTAACAATTCATTGAACACCAAAGTTTTAGAAACTTTTTGATGAGGTTTAACAAGTAAAAGTATTGTATTCTACTATATAAAAACCAAAAGGAACTGCGTTAAATCGGCTCTTAAAAAGACAAAAGAAGATATGCGATAGGTGCAAACAATAAATCCATGAGTACAAAGGAATCTTTGTTAAAGCGCCTACTTTTTTTGAACTCGAACTTAAATCAACCCAGTCTCACGTTTGATATTATTTACCATCGACTTGGCATTTTTTATGATATTTACCAAACTTCTAGTTAAATATCTTAAATACAAAAGTTTCAACACTTCACTCAAAATTTATAACAAAAAATAAGTATTTAAAACGCTAATGAGCTTCACAATTAACTTGAACTGACTCCATATTTTTCCCATAAAATGTAACTCCTTTCATAATTAAGAACGCATAAAAACACCAAAAGATGTCAAACATCACTAAAATCTTATTGCTCTAAAAATAAACAAATTGAGAGGGGAAAAGAAGGGTAAAGTATAATGTAACACACATGTTGAGACCCCACAGCGTTGCATATGGCAAATGCAGTGAATCGCAGTTACCTTTTTTAGAAAAGAAAGTAAAAGAAAGAGAACATATAGAGATTTTTGTTGTAACTTTTACGATGTCATGATACCTACTCTTTATTTAAATGATTTTGGTTGACTTAGGGATTTTTTTTTAAATAGTCTCATTGCTAAATATATATATATATATATATATATATATATATATATATATATATATATATATATATATATATATATATATATATATATATATATATATATATATATATATATAAATATAGTAATTAAATATGTAAAATAATTCTCGTACAACTTCAACGGGCTAAATTAAAAATAAGTATTTTTATGATTTGTACTAAGTAAGAAAATGACGTTAAAAGTTAGTAAATGGCGTTTTTTAGGGTTTCGTACCTCAAACGGAAAAAAGGAACCCTTATAGGATCACTTTGTTGTCCGTCTGTTCGTCTGTGTGTATGTCAAGACTCATTAAATCGGGAACGCGTAAAGATATCGAGTTGAAATTTAAACTGTATACGTATATCTATGGTTTCTTGCAGTTGTGTAAAAGAAAAACTTCTCAGTTATCGTTTAAAAAAGTTAGAGCCGTTTATGTCGTAAAAAACAGAATACCTAATTATTTCGACACTCACAAAAATCAAAACCTACAGGGTACATCCCGTTGACATAGAACTATGAAGTTTGGCTAGAAGCATTGTCTCAGAAAATAGGAATAAATCTGAAAACTGTACATTTTTATATAAATCACAAGAAAATAGGGTCTTAAAAATTCAAAGTGAGTAAATCTTATAATGTAAGGTATCAAATAAAAGAACTTCATTAGCACACGCTAAAACAAGTTCTAAATTATTTTAACAATATGTAATTTTCGATGAATGACGAGAAAAGTGAAATAAAAAACTTTTTGTCGATGGTTATAGTATAAAACAACTTACTTCCCAATTTTGTGAATTTTTCTGGATTTTTACGGAACCCTCGGTGTGCGAGCCTGACTCGCACTTGCCCGGTTTTTTACGTGTTAAGCAACAATGATACAACAGTCAGTTTACCTACCTTAAAATAAAATACAATAGAAATTGAATAATTTCAACATTAAAAATTCAATAACAATCTAAGTATTGTTTATCTAATTTTATCTATCTAGGTAGGCATTAAGATGGATTATTCATTTATTATTTTAATTTATTGGACATATTTTAGTAAGTAGATTCAAGCACGTAACAGGTAAGTAAGCACGTAGCTTATCTACAGGTCCTATCATTATAAAATTAACGTAAAATACGTTACAAGGTAGGTAATTACCTACTTTGAGGTATAAAAAATCAAATAAAAAAATATATGTATTCAACTGAAAAACATTAACACAATCGTGAATCCATTGACACCGAACTAGTATAAAACTATGTTTCGGGTGCCAAAGGCTTCTCCCAAAATAATATAGAAAAAGTAATAAATTTAACAATAAATGAGCGAAACTAAAATTAAAGAATAATAAAGAAAAAAGTTCATTTATATTTTGCAAATATTGAGAAATTTTGTTACTTTTTTTAAATTTAACCAGTATGCAAAATTATAATGTAAGACGATAATATATTAAACATTAAAACATCAATAATATAGAAATAAAAAAAATACATTAAAAAAAAAAGATTTATTTAATAGACATTCAAATGCGCTTAGTATCGTTGAATTTCACAGTTTTCTATCATAAAATATTTGCTAACAATTATTAAAATCAAAATAGATGGCTGTATCAAAATAATATAGGTTAGGGTAGTAGGTAATTTAAATCACTTCATTAATAATTTAATAAAATGTAGGCTAAAGGCTAAGATAGAGAAGTGGTAGAGAACATAAAACATGTTAATCGATACAAATTACCAACTCCATTATTGGATGATTCGATAACGCCTATCTCGGCGAGAAATCGATTTTAATCGATTATTTCAAAATGATGACCGTATCAGCCCGCATCATCTATAATTGCTGGGGACTTGAGAACCAAGCATTGTAAATCCATAAAATTTAATTTTTGCTACACATGACTTTTAAAAATAGTTTTATAGCGGAAATAAGGTTTATGATCTTAAAGAATAAATTAATTTTAAGACTAACTGTGGTAATAAATCGTTTTTTTATTTAAATAAGCAAGCAATGATAATAACAAAATAATAATATTGTGTGTCAGAGTTACAATACTGCATTGGATACTACTTACGCCATCTATCGTCGAGTAGATAAACAAAACACAAAAAAAATTGATCTGAACCTCTGTAAAATTAATTTACTATCGAAATATCATAACTTTAAGACAGAACTTAAAAACCAGTGTAAACAGAAAAAATCTCAACAAAATGTATTTTTTTTTTGTCATCGGCGATTTTCGGGGCTATTTCTCTCAAAAAGGAGGGAAAGAGCGACATATTATTATGTATAAGTAAACCGATTTTGATTACGACTATTTACGACGTGTGGCAGGATTGTTTGTATAAAGACCTATCTAGATTGTACGCCAGCGTTGTGGAATAAACCGCTCCAGTACAATCGAGTCAGAAGCCAGCTGATACAATGTAGTAAATGGATGTCAACTGCATTGCATAACAGATAATTTGTATCATATTATGTGCCTATCCATGCGGGAGCGCACGTGGATTGTCACGAGGAGGATATCGCGGGTTATACGCTTAGCTGGTTTATTTCTATTATTTCTTGCTGTGATTGATGTGGATTGTAGGTACCAAAGAATTATATACGGGCACGCACATAACAAGGGAGCGGGGGTTTACGGACTGTTTCAAGAATCGCACCAAACCATTTTTATGTAAAATGTTGCCAGGACGCACCAAGTATAACTCCAACTATTAATATTACTATTCATCGTTACATTATTGTTGATTTTTAACCGACTTCCAACAAAGAGGAGGTTCGTCTGTATGTATTTTTTTGTGTGTGTTCTTCGCCATTTTCGCCAATTGTGAATCGAATCAAAAATTTTTTTACAGAGTTGTCCCATTTGAATTTAACGAAATCGGCTGAGCTGTTTTTGAAAAATCAACAATAATGTAAAAATTGAATACTTACAGCAATTTGAACTATTTGAATTTTGTAGTTGATGGAAATCGGTTTAGCATTTTTTGCAAAAAATAATTTTTGAAATACGATTCAGCTGATTTCAATAAAATTTACTTGGTAAAAAAAATTTAGCTCAAAAGTATTATCTACCAAGCAAAAAAATGAATCATCAAAATCGGTTCATAATTGGCGAAGTAATCGCGTAACTTATACCATACATGCAAAAAATGCAGTAGAATAGAAAACCTCCTTTATTGAAAAAAAAAATTTGGGAAAAATTATGTTCTCGAACTTATGTTCTCAAAGTCTTCAGCCTTACTAAGCTCATTGGAAAATCCGCTACATCAATACCAGAGGTTGTACGGGCTGACAATCTTTTGGTGATACAACGCCATCTATTAGTGAGTAGCAAAACTAATAACGAGCCTTCGTCAAAGTTATAAGTAGGTAATTTATGGGATGTTCTCGTATTCTAGGGCGTACTTTAGTGCTTATCAATATGATCAACTTTTACGATGGGATCAACCCTGAAATCGCAAAAAATAAGCCTTTCCAAACATTGTATTGATCAAAGTCAATTAACTAACTCAAATTAATTAGCTTCTAGAACTGCGTGCTTCATCTTCGACCACAACGTCGCTTAGCATCAGGCGAGTTTATAATCAAGCGCGGATTTTTTTTTTATTCCGTATAGGTTTGCGTTTGATTACATACTGCCTGATGTTGAGCAGATATGCGGTCTAGGTAGTAGCACGGTTTGGGTAAGCGTGTTACACCCTAGAAGATACCTATTTACTCGGGATTTGAAGACACCTACGTTGCACTTAAGCGGGAAGACAGACCCAGGCAAAGTGTTCCACATTCTGGCTGTTCGTATGAGGAATGAGGATTTGATTTGCGATAAAAAAAAAACTTTTTTGACTGTGGGTACAATATGCTTTAGAATATGTCAAGGCGTAACAATTGTTTTTAACAAAAATTTGTGTTTTTGTATTCTGTTCGAACGAGATAAACATCTATTATAGTAAATACAGGGTTAGGTATTACATGCCCCCACGTTACGACCAATGTGGGTAGTGAGGATGTTACTTATTACATGCGGTTACTGGGATCTCGTTACAACACCTGCAAAATACGACTTATGTAATATCTACCTATGTGGTGCACTACGTGGCACATATTATGTGTTATTCATGTCGAATCCAATAAATAAATTATGGGATATCTGACACACGTTCTCTGGCCCCAAGCTAAGCAAAGCTTGTGATATGGCTGCCGGAGACTGATATACCACATATTTTCAATAAGGCGAGCCAGGAGGCTGATAGGCAACGAAACCTTGACTGAGTCGAAGCTGCAAAGTCTCAAGCATCGACGTAGGCGTGTCTGTCTGCCTACTATCGGATACACTTCGGTGAATGCGCCCAGGAGTTGCACAATCTGGTCCCATCTGCCCCTTTCTTTTATCGTACGGCTAGACAGACGCGACCAAAGCGCAACCCTTTTATGGTGGACATCCCACGCGTTAGAACCAAGCGTTTTGAGTCCACATTCCTCATACGAACTGCCAAAATGTGGAACGCTTTGCCTAAGTCTGTCTTTCCGTTAAAGTACAATGTAGGTGTCTTCAAATCTCGAGTAAATAGGTATCTTCTAGGTAAGCGTGCTACATTCTAGACCGCATATCTGCTTAACATCAGGCAGTGTGTAGTGAAACGCAAACCAATATGAAATAAAAAAAAAAAACAAAAAATAACATACTTATGCAGCGTCATAGGTATTAAACGCAAAAAGATCGGATCTATGTAGTACATCTAGACTCTAGAGTCTAGACAAACAACCTTTGTTCTAGGACTTTTGGAAAATCATGAAGAAAAAATCAGCTTTTCCATCCAAAAAGCTCGTAAACGCGCAGCAAAATGTATGGAGAGGCGAATTTATTTTTAAGAATTTTCAAAAGTCGTTTGTTTTGATGTACTAGACCCGCCCTTAAAAGGTTCTGCGTTTAATAGGCATAGTACATTGTACATAGTATACAGGGTTATTTCTAATCAATTAGCATCATTCTAGGAGCTTACCCTGTACATCAAAACTAACAACTTTTGTTCTACGACTTTCGTCAAAACTCAAAAAAATTTTTGTTATTCCATAGAAACATATTATAGTTCACCCGCGACAAAATGTATGGAACAGCTGATTTTTTTCTGAGTTTTGACGAAAGTCGTAGAACAAAAGTTGTTAGTTTTGATGTACAGAATAAGCCCCTAGAAGGATGCTAATTGATTAGAAATAACCCTGTATATTGTACGATAGGAACTATTACGTAGAACGCGGGAATTACAAAACGCGTAACAGGCATACGCCTAAGATCAAATCCTGACGATCCGGAGCCTGGTAACTGGTAACAATGCCTGGTAACAATAATTGTGGTTGCTTATTACTATAGTAAATTGTGTTCTATTACGCGGTACATCACCCTTACCTAACCTAACCATAACTATTATTTTACGCACATAAATAATGAACGTTGTTATTTCAAAAATAAATAATAGGAAAACCATTAAACCGCTAATGAGTATCAGAGACTACGTACCGACTGATTTATTTGTTTTGTTCTTTAGGTAGTTGATCTATATTTTCCACGGGAATCCTACAAACCATTCTACTGTAATTTATTTTATTATAATTATGTAACAATAGGTCAACGATTTACTTTAACTGCGCTCAATGTTTTATATGTTTTATACCGTATTCATATTTTTCGTATCCAATCCATCCAAAGGTTGCCTGGTAGTAATCGCCAAAGGTGATAAGGCCACCATTGTACATCTTTTTTGTAATTATTGTAATTTTTGGTGTGCAATAAAGATATATTTATTTATTAATGTTTAAAGCTTAATTTGACAGATTTAAACTAACTACGACAGGGACATAGCCGTGGTGGTCTAATGGTCGTGACACCCGCCTTACAATCCTGAGGTCGTGGGTTCAAATTCCGGTCCCGTACCAATGAGTTCTTTGGAATTTATGTACGGAATTTAACTACACTGGCTTTTCGGTGAAGAAAAAAATCGCGAGGCAACCTGCATATGTTAGTAAAAAAAAATCGATGGCGTACCTATGTGAATCCACCACTGGGCCAGCGTGGTGGATATGGCCCAACAATCTTTCGTGGGTAGGTCTACGTCCTGCAGTGGACTATTAAAAAGGCTGCTACAGTACAGAACTGTACGACAGGGAGAGCAACACTATATTTGAAGCTGTCAAAATCTCAATTCTAAGTATGTTGGATAGCTCGATTAGAATTTCCAATAAGTACTTAGGTTCAGCAGATTCAAGTGTCTTGCATGCAATACGATGTTTTGCAATACTTATTCTAAATCTATGTTACTGAAATCCTAATCACTGATTACTTGGCTATTTTCACCAAAGTTAAGCAACGTTCGACACAGTCTGTCTTTTAATGGGTGACCGAAGGTGGCATTTACAACTGAGCGCTACCGTGGCTTGGATGACACTTTAAATTATAGGTCCCGGTTGCTTTAACCGTTTAGCCATGTTAGAGGCCTTCAGGCGGCTTAAAAACTTTGACACCAGGGCTAGCCACCCGGTCTTTGCTTATTAATTTTACTTATTTTCTTTTCTTGGGGGCAATGTCACTGCATGTAACGTTGGTGCCTTGTTCGAAGCAACACCTTTTTTTTTTTTGACCCAGGAAAATCTTTTATGGATACCACCAAACCTGGGAAGGCCGGTGGTTATGTGGGAGTCTCCATAGTCGATGGCATACCCACTAAAAACCTGGGGTGTTTCCGCCACTGCGCCATGTGTCGGGGCTACGGGCACGCTTCCGCACTCCTCCGCGGCACTCGAAGCATTACCTCAGTAAAAAAAACTGAACAAAGTTAAACTTCATAATCTAAAAAAGTCAATTTATTATATGTACTGTTTTTAAGTGAAATCCATGTTTGAGCAGAAACAATTTCCACAAAGTTTGTTTAATGCAATTTAGTGACGAGACAGATTCAGCTTCAGATCATTTATTGGCCATTTATAACATGTCAGTCATACAAGGCAAGTCAGAAAAAACGTCAGCGGGTGTTTACAAAATTAAAATATAGAAACTATGTAATTTAAAAATTCTTAATCATAAACATTTATAATCAATAGTAAATAAAATAATAATAAAAGTCAAATTATACATCAGCTTATACGTCATAGGAAATCACAAAAATAAAATTACATATTAGTCATAAAATTTGTTTTGTAGTGGAACTTTTCTAAATGTATGGAGTTGCATGCAAATATAGAAATATAGAATCAATGTCAAATATTATTTTATTAATCATATAACACAAGACAAGCAATATGGCTAGCCTGATTAATAATTGTAGCGTAGGTGGCTCCACATATTATGTTACACATAACTAGAGTTTGTGTACAAAGAGAACCGTCGTGGAGTTACGGTAAACTAACAAAAAGGCTTTAATCAGCAGTCAAGGTACCGACTACTTGGTAGACGCGAGTCTACTGATGAAAACCGAATTGGTGTTTACCGAGTATCAAACACTATCAATGACAGAGCAGTGTTGTCAACGTAACGAAATTAATTAAATGGCACACGGACGCCCTCACCTTACGACGCTTTTCTTTTTGCACAAATTGTACGCTGGAAAATATCCAGAAAATCCAGTGTGACCTGCCTCTGTCCAAACCTACTATAATACATCCTCGCACGCAATTCGCAAAGCAATTTGACTTTGACATTGACTTTGAACTCGGGCGGACGCGGGTGTTGCCAAATAAATTGGGTAATGACATAATGGCAACACTCAGGAGTTCGTACCCACACGCGCTGGGGACGGCCGATGTTTGAACCAGGAATTCCTGGCTCTATTATTAGGAATAGATTCGAATCAGGAACTGCGATTGTGTTAGTTCCTGATTCTATATTACGAGTATCTACTTAAGATATACAGCCTTGGCCAAAAGTATTAGGCTCCCTGTATTTTCACTCTATCTTTTAAACTAATTTAACTCCTTTTTGACATTTTTAACCAAATTAGGTGTCAATTCAATCACATCAACAGAAATGAAAGCTTGTTTACTTGTTAGAGTTCAGAACACAAGTGACCTTTGACTGATAAGATCGAAAGAAAACCGAATCCTTTGTTTTTGGTCACCAGGTGTTTTATGACCTTAACAAAGAGCCGCTTGATATTCTAAGAAGTTATTTATGACCCCGGTAAGTCATTTAAGATAAGCACTCAGTTATTGGTTAAGTAGTAAACATGCATTTTGATTTTTAGGGTTCCGTACCTCAAACGGAAAAACGGAACCCTTATAGGATCACTTTGTTGTCCGTCTGTCCGTCTGTGTGTATGTCAAGACTCTTTATCTCGGGAACGCGTAAAGATATCGAGTTGAAATTTAAATTGTATACGTACGAGTATATCTATGATCTCTTGCAGTTGTGTAAAAGAAAAACTGCTCAGTTATCGTTTAAAAAGTTAGAGCCGTTTATGTCGTAAAAAACAGCATATTTCGACACTCACAAAAATCAAAACCTACAGGGTACTTCCCGTTGACATAGAAGTATGAAATTTGGCAAGAAGCATTGTCTCAGAGTACACATATAGGAATAAATCTGAAAACTGTACATTTATATTTAAATCACAAAAAATAGGGCCTCAAAATTCACAAAATATGACATAGAGAATTTAACAACTTACTTCCCAATTTTGTGAGATTTTCTGAATTTGTACGGAAAACTCAATGTGCGAGCCTGACTCGCACTTGTCCGATTTTTTAATAGATAGAGAGATTCAAGAGGAAGGTCTAATTATGTATAATACACCTGTGCGAAGCCGGGGCGGGGCTAGTACCTAATATTCAGGAACATTGTCTTTATGGTTTGTGATGTTTATCAAATTATACTCGTACATAGCGTTTACGATTAATTTCTATAGTGTTCCTGTCGTCTTGGTAGTTTATCGTCGATATATCTAGTCGAACTCACTAGTGCAGGTAGTGGCACCAGTGGCACGAAAGTCTAGCGCTGAGGGTACTATGGAGGGGATGGCTGCGCATGGTGACCGCCATACTAAACCCATGCACAGTCATCCCCTCCACACTTCGCTCAGCGCTACACTTTTATGCCGCGATCTGTAAACGTCTTACGCATCAGGTAGCCTTAGTCCAGGCTAACCCAATACACAAACTGTAGTGAGTCTGGAGTAAACACGAAACGGCATGTTCGCGGTATAGTACGTAGTCTCCATTTAAGAACATCGGCCATTCGATCAACGAACTATGTGCCCTACCCACTGCCATTACAATTCAAATTCATTTCTACAATCCAAAAATAAGGAAATAACTTTGCATAAAAAATTATGTACATACACAATGGTGTTAGTTAAACAATGTCTCTTGTGTAACTTATGCGTTGTCAGAGGAAAATTTGACAATTACACAAAAAGGAAGAAGCTCTCTTTATTGGAAAACCCTTGAAACATACGTCTAAAAGCAATTATCCTTGTTACAGTGCTCGGATTAATCGGCTTGTTTGAACTGGGAGTCATCCCGTGCCACAAGTCAGGGTTCTACTGCAACGACCCAGCTCTCTCCTTCCCTTACAATGGAGATACTGTCAGCACAGTGATGCTCATGTGTACAGTCTTCCTGTGGCCTATGCTTGTTGTAAGTATTGATATCTCTTAAATCTTCTATCAATAAGATGCATACTAATAGCTTTAGAGCGGGACTCCACCAAAGCGGAGACGGGACGAGCGGAGAGGAGAGGAGGTTTTTTAAACAACCAATAGAATTGTGTTATTGACACATCTCTCCGCTCAGCTTCAATGGAGATCGCTGTGCGGAGATTTGTAATATTTGTATGGCGCGATGGAAGCGGAGATGTGAGCTGTGCGCGGACGACGCGCAGTGGAGACGAGAGATGTGAGCGGCGTGCAGTGAGTCAGTGAGCGATGTCACTCTCCCCCCTCTCGCCCACCAGCAACCCGCAGAGCCCCGTGCGCGCACCCTAGCTGAAAAACATCTCTTCTCGCACAGCACACAGCACACTGCACACATCTCCGCTTTGGTGGAGTCCCCCGAGCTGAAAAACATCTCTTCTCGCACAGCACACATCTCCGCTTTAGTGGAGTCCCCCGAGCTGAAAAACATCTCTTCTCGCACAGCACACTGCACACCGCACACATCTCCGCTTCGGTGGAGTCCCGCTCTTACGGTCACAGTTTACAGGAAAACATCGTGAAGTAACTACCTAGTAATTTTTACCGCACACTATCGCAAGTCTTTGCCGAAATACCAGTCACCTCTCACGACCCGCAACTAGGACAATTTGATATTGCAAAATCACTTTTCGAATTTGGTAAAGCATGGTTGATAGGTTCAATAATAAACCGCCTTACCACAACAGATTTAAACACGGTTTAAACCCTGTTTAGCCGTGTACTTTGTACTGTTAAACATTGTCTAAAGCGTGCGTAAAACTTTTGTGATAAGACGGTTAAGTTGTTATTTTATACTCGCTACTATGTTTTATTGGGATACCTTATCACGGACTCCTAGGTTTTTATTTTAGATTGTGTACCATTTTACTAATCGTCATCTATTAGCATTATCCACATCTTTGTTTGTCAAGTTGCTGGTTATAGTAGCAGAGAGTAGCATAGTAGCAGAGAGGCATAGGCCTCTCTGCTACTATGCCATCTGCAAACCTTATTATAGAAAGTTTGTTTTTAAGGGTCAAACTGTCTTAAAGATATCTAAAATTTCAATTTTCTACTTATTTCAGATGTTCTTTACCGAGTTTGTCTTCACGAATACTGACATCGCAGACGCGCGCTCCAAAATCGCCCAAACCCTTAAAAACGCGTCTTGGCTCTACCGCGCCTACCTCTACGGGTTCGTGATGAACCTGGCGATCATCGAGGTCATGAAAGGAATCGTGGGTGGCCCCAGACCCACTTTCTTCTATATCTGCGAGCCAGATACCGCTAAGACTTGCAATGGGTAAGTGGAAACTTTTCCTACCATTTCATAATTTTTGAATGAAGGATATAGTTTCCAAAACATAACTCTACTGGGTGGTTTTCAAATGATTGGACGTTATTCTCAAATCACGCCACTTTAGCATAGAAACTCGTGTTGCCATTACTCGTACCCTGCTGACAAAGATGTACCTTTAGAGTGACATAGACGCTCACACCTGAAGTTGTGAATTTGGTAGATAAATAGATAAACTCCATATTGTTACACATCTATAAAATGCAAGAACAACATACACCACAGAGAAGTCTGATACAAACTCCAAAATACAGATCAGAACATAATTTGCCGAAGGATTTAAAGTTCGAGACATTATAATATTATACCAAAATTTAAAAAAAAATTTTTTTGAACTTTATGAAATTAAACGACGTAGGCCGCCATCATTAAACTAAGAGTGGGGTAGGCACGTCAAGCATTAAACCCTCTTCGTATTTATCGAGGATTTAAAAAAGCTTAACTGAGCTAAAGAGTTTGTAACTTAATCTTATTCTTCCTCGCAGATCTGAATTCGTGAGCAACTTCGAGTGTACGTCGACACGTTTCTCATGGTGGGATCAGCTCGATTCCTACCGCAGCTTCCCTTCAGGACACACCTCCATGGCTGTCTACTGCGGACTCTTCGTCGCGGTTAGTATTTTCTATGATTCTTTTGTTTGCTAGATTTTAATTGGCTTTGTCTTTGGCTTGCCCAATGGTGCAGTTCCTACCTTCAAATGGTCGATTGGAATATATGCTATACTGGCTTAAATCAGATTGGTCGATTCACATATAGCATGATTAATGCAAGTTTTCTCACAATTGGTACTCTCAAAAAGTTCTCGCTTAACAATTGAATCAGGGATGAATTTATAGATACTTTGCGCAAGTCAGAAGGTTCTATATATTGAACCGGTATCCTAATAAGTATTCAGTTATATAAATGAGATCTATGTGATGATTTTTTAGTTTTTCTTTTAATTTACTAAACTAACATTCAATTTATCTACAGTGGTACCTCCAAAAGCGCGCGTTCAACTGGAAGCACCGCACCATCCTACTAGTTCCCGCTCTACAACTCCTCAGCGCCACCTTCTCTGTGGTGGCTTCTCTGACGAGAATCACAGACAGACGGCACCACTGGTGGGACGTGCTGGCGGGAACTGCTGTCGCTTTTCTTACTCTCTTATATGCTGTAAGTATCAACGTCTTTTCCGTATCTGTTATAGTTTTATGGGGTTGAAACTAATAAAGATTCAATTTTGAAAATGTATTTATTTAATACAAAATATAGAAGGGAAAGAACAAGTACAAATATCGTTTCATATTACATACCGATTCATAATTATATCTATCGCTAATTCGAAGATTCTGTATTTTTTTGCGCTCGCTGCGCTCGCACTCGATAATGTCTACTATGCTTTGTCGACAACCCTTCAAACCGACATTTTGATTTTGTATCCAAATAAAAATACCTACTCACTTGAAATATATAAAAGTACCATACAAGTGTTTGTAGTTTTTAAGTGTACAATTTAAAAGATACCTACAACGATAAAATAATTAAACATTTCGATCGTTTTCATGCCTATTGGAACTCTACCAGTTCAAAACCCCACAAGGCAAGGCATTACGCTCATCATTAAATCTGTATTGTCCCATCATTAAATTTTCTAGAAATATTAAAATTTCCTTCTCGATATTTTTTTTGTCTAGAAATATTGTTCTCAAAATAAAAGCACTATATTGCACTTAACGAGCTAGAGCGCTTACCACCAAGCGCTCAGCCTGCCTATTTCCTAACTCAGTTGAACAAAATAACTAATAACATCATTTCTATCTTTCCAGGTAATTTTCTTATGTGACAACTTTTCTTACGCGACCGTAAAAAAACAAGAAGAAGATAACAGCAGAAAAACAACACGGACTCTGTTATTCGACGAGCGCATTGTAGTATAGATATAAAATAATTTCTAGGTAGTAACAAATTGTTATTCAAATGTGAAATATTTTGTAATGAAACGAAATCCCTAAGGTAAAGCCCACAGGTAGTGCTTAGGTTTTTTTATATAAGTCTATGCTAAGGGTTGCACACGATTCAAGACGACCCACTATACTGTCGTCTATAACCTAAAAAGTCGTTAATCCACAAAACCAAATTTTAGGGTATTGGCGAAAAACGCGGGACTAGACAGATAAAGTACTTTAACTATGATTTAGACAATTATTTGAAAAAATGGCTTTAAAGCTAAGCTATTATTTATAGAACAATGATGTTTTCAAATAATTATGGGATCATAGCGGTATTTAAGTTATGTTTTGTTGGATGACGACTTTATTGACTAGTAGACTAGTAAAGTAGAAATAAGAATGTCAATAGCGGTGTTTTTACAATTTCTCTCTTCTAAACTATAAACGATATAAAAATAATTCTTACAGTGACCGATAGATAATTTTAAACTCAATAAGAATGTGTTTAAAAGTGAAAAATGACCCCCTGTGGCTTACGGTGTTATAGCTTGTAGACGGCAGTATAGCGTGCCCAACTGCCCATAGTCCAGCAAACAATTGCCGCAAAAAAAGTGTATTATAAGACTACGGCTAAACACATCGCAACTTCGCTGTATAAATACTACTTTGTAAATGTATTTTAGCGTATGTATTTATTTTATTACTTCTTACTGCATTTATTGTAAAGTACCTAATTTAATGCTTTAGAAAAAAACCGAAAACATTAGGCACTCATCGTGTGGCTGAACCCTGATAAAAAATCGATTTAATTAAAAATAAAAAAGGGCCTAAAAAGCCATGAAAAAATATTGACATGAGTCTAATAATTGTATAAAAAGAAAAGTGCGAGTATTTCTCATGTTTTTAAACATATCACTGTAAATAATTTCTAGACATAAGATAGTAAACTAAGTTTTTGATAAGTTTTGATATTTATTGCTCAAAAGAAATCCGAGGTATTATTTTTATTCGTAAAATATATTTATTTATCAGATATATTTTATTATTTTACTTATTGCCATTGTTGGTACAAATGAAAAAATATGCAAAAAAAAAGAATAAATAAATTTTATTTATTTAGATACTACTTTTGTGTTTAACTTTCCTCCAAACTATAAAGATAAATTACTCAAATATTTTTATAGAAGCACGTGAATGATATGAAACTCCGTACATGGCCTGGCATGTGCCTGGAAGAGATTGCTATAAGCAATAAGGCCGCCCTTTGTTGCACTATTTTATGTCGCTTGTTTTTTTCCTTTCTGTGTATTTTTTCTGAATTGTATTTCAGTGTTAATAATAAAGTGTTTATCTATCTATCTATCTACATGAATTCCAAATAACTTATTGGTACGGAACTGAGATTTGAACCCACGACCTCATGATTGTAAGGCAGTTTCTGATTGTCACTACCGTTAGACCAACGGTTGAATTATAATTCCTGAGTAGGTATTAGATAGATAATTCTTTATTAGCTTAACCAAATACATTACAAACACATGAAAAATAAAAACATTAAAGATTAGTAATACTAAATGGCGGCCTTATCGCTTCAAGCGATTTCTTCCAGGCAACCATGAACGGACAGGAAATAGCACATTAACTAAAACAGCGGCCTTAGCAAAAACGAATTTAAAAATAAACAATGAACACTTATAACAAACAAAAATAAGCAATACTAACTAACTAACCTAACCTAACCAATAAATAAATAATGTTTATTGAAATAAATATATATGCCTACCTAGACACATAAACATACATATGTATTACATAATACAAAAATAAACTTACTTATATAATTACATTCTATTAATACTTATACTTACTTAAAATAAATAAATATACAAAGCGAGCAGAATCAAAAATATTACTAATTCGTAGCATAAAAAAAACCATTAAAAATAAGCACCGCCTAAAGGCACAGCACCCTAATAGGGCCCTTGGTCCAATATGGGCCATAATAACAGAGATTGCGCCACCGACCGACTGTAGGGCCATTACGTCCCATTACAGGACATCACTCCAATGAGGATGTAGCGAGGATTCGATTCCCGTGTGAGGCCCTTTGTTTGACAGTACATAGGGACGATAGGGACGAATCGTTTTATTTTATTATCATAAATGGACCAGCCGGGAAATAGAAGGAGTTGGAGAAGTATAAAAATCACGGCATCACAATGAAAGAAAATATTCTCTCCTATATCATCAATTAGGTACAGTATGTATTATTTGATAAGTTAGAAGACAATATCCATAAGATGCTCGGAGTCTCTCTGCGAGATCGAATCAGAAGTGAGGAGATCCATAGGAGAATCAGAAGGCTTGTACACCGGACAACTCACCGTTAATAAACGCGTCTACAGAATGTTTTAATGATGATTGAATATAGTATAAAACCACTTGCCAAACATATCATATTTTATGAACTTTTTACTTAGCATCGACGTAGGGTGGCGTGTCTGTCAGCCTACTATCGGATACACTTCGGTGAGTGCGCCCAGGAGTTGCACAATCTGGTCCCACCTGCCCCTTTCTTCTATCGTACGGCTAGACAGACGCGACCAAAGCACCACCCTTTTATGGTGGACATCCCACGCGTTAGAACTAAGCGTTTTGAGTCCACATTCCTCATACGAACTGCCAGAATGTGGAACGCTTTGCCTGAGTCTGTCTTTCCGTTAAAGTTCAATGTAGGTGTCTTAAAATCTCGAGTAAATAGATATCTTCTAAGTAAGCGTGCTACATCCTAGACCGCATATCTGCTTAACATCAGGCAGTGTGTAGTCTAACGAAAACCTATTTGAAAAAGTAGCCCGTCTTTTTCTTCTTCTTTCTTTCGAGTCTATGCGTTATAATTTGTAATGTATGTATACTTACAAAACAATGTAGATGTCATGTTATATAATATTACTAGCTTAAAACCCGCGGCTTCGCCCGCGTTGTCTTAGTACATAGGTACTTACTTAAAATGAAAATAGCCCGCGGTTTGATCTATGTTGTCTTTGTACATGCTTATAATAATATCTAATAGTGCGCGATATGGCCCGCGTTGTCTTAATACTTGCTTAAAATTACTTGCAAGGATAATGCCCACGGTTTGGTCAAAATTGTAACAGTATTTGCCTATAATGATAATAGGTGACGGTTTAGCCCGCGTATTGTTAGTACATGTTTAAGATGGTTATTTATAGCACGCAGCATGGAGTGCGATGTCTTAATACATGCTTAAAATTATAAAAGCTTGCCGTTTGGCCTGCATTGTCGTATTACTTACAATGATAATAGCCCATGGTCTGGCCCGTATTGTCTTAGTACTTGCTCAAAATGATAAAAGCCCGCGGTTTAGCTCGCGTTGTGTTAATAATTAGGTATTTATAATGATAATAACCCACAGTTTGGCCCACGTTGTTTTAATACTTACTTAATTAAAATAACAGCCCGCGGTTCAACCCGCGTTATCTTGGCATTTGGTTATAGTAAGTAAGTAAGTAAATTCGTATAGGCCGGGTGGCTAGCCCTGGTGTCAGAGTTTTTAGGCCGCCTGAAGGCCTCTGACATGGCTAAACGCTAATTTGCTTATAATAATATGTAATAGTTTGCGGTCTGGCCCGTGTTGTATTAATAAACCTTTAAAATTATAATAGCGTGCCGTTAGCCTGCGTTTTTGTATTACTTGTAATGATAATAGCCCACGATCTGGCCCGCTTTATTTTCGTAACTGCTTAAAATGATAAAAACCTACAGTTAGGCCCGCGTTTTCTTGGCACTTAATATAATAGTACTCGTAGCTCGTGGTTAAGCCTGCATCAGGCTCGATTATGAAGGCCCATCGTAATTATAATAGCTAATTATCAAAATTATATCTGTTTCATTTTCACTTTAAGCATTCGATAGAGAGAACACTTTTTATGTTGTTATTGTATTTATTATGGCGTCTTCATAACTGAGCCTATTATTGTATTACTTGCAAAATAATGCCTACGGTTTAGCCTGAATTGTCTCAGTATTTGGTTATTTAATTTACTTGTATCTAAAGCTTATTACGGAGTACCTACGTGAATTTTTAGATGATAAATTGCCGAATTCCTGAAATTAACTCAATAATAAATAAATATATAAAATTAATATTGGGGGACATCTCACACACGGTCTCTGATCCCAAAATAAGCAAAGTTTGTGATTTGGCTGGCAGAGACTGATATACTACATATACATGTAGGTTGACTGGCAGATAATGCTGTTTAGCGCTAAGTCCTCCTTTTGTACAAATAGTGTGCAGGAAAGTGTTAAATAAATAAATAAAAATACATTAATAACACCCCGACACAGAGCAAACACATATATGAACATCACATAAATATTTGCCCTGGGAATCGAACCCACGCCTCTTTGACCCAGGAGTCAGGGTCAACCACTGAGCCACCGAGGGAGCCAATAATAATAATTGTATGAGTAACTATGTAAGAAATTTCACTTTTCTTTGCTGGAAAACATTGAGGCAACCTGTACGTACGTAGAAAAAATCAATGTCGTATGTGAATTCAGCAACCCATGGCCGGCGTGATGGATATGGCCCAATTACCCTTCGCGGATAGGCCTATTTTCAGTCATCCATCAGCCGCAGGACGTCCACTGCTGGACATAGGCCTCCCCTATGGATCTCCAATAAGACCGGTTGGAAGCGGCTTGCATCCAGCGCGATCCTGCGGTCTTAATGAGGTCATCCGTCAACCTTGTGGGTCGACGTCCTACGCTGCGCTTGCCGGTACATGGTCTCCACTCGAGAACTTTTCGACCCCAACGGTCATCAGCCCTCCGCGCTATGTGCCCTGCCCATTGCCATTTCAACTTGCCAATTCGTTGGGCTATGTCGGTAACTTTGGTTCTTCTACGGATCTCCTCATTAATGATCCGATCTCGCAGAGAGACTCCAAGCATAGCCCTCTCCATAACTCGTTGGGCTACTTGGAGCTTACTAATAAGGCCCATAGTGAGAGACCACGTTTCTGTGCCATAAATCATCACTGGCAACACACACTGGTCAAAATCATTCGACTTGAGGCACTGAGGTATGTCGGACGAGAAGACACTACGCACTTTTCCGAACGCTGCCCAGCCGAGTTGAATTCGGCGATTGGCCTCTTTGTTGAAGTCGGACCTACCTAACTGGACTACTTGTCCTAGGTAGACGTACGAGTCAACGACTTCAAGAACCGAGTTTCCAACAGAAATCGGGGTAGGTAAAACATGGGAATTACACATGACTTTCCTCTTGTCCATGTTCATCTTAAGACCCACCTGTTTCTATTATCCGTAGTACCTATTTTCAGTAGTGCTCTATTAATTAAGGCCGGTACAGGTATTCGACATGTTTCATTAAGTCAGTAGAAATTTAATTTTCCAGGCAAATGAAAAAATGGCACACAAGTCGTGATTCTAGTCAGGCATGTTCTAGGATGCTATTATACTACCCCAAAAGCACGTGAATAAAATCAGCTGTTCAACACAAAAAGTTCATCGACCCGCGACAAAATGTATGGAAAATGTAGGTAATTTTCGCTTGTCAGGGTTGATCCCATAGTAAAATACCTATATTGATCCATATGTGCGCTTAACACTATTGGCTCACAAAATAAAAAAAATTGTAAACTTTTGGGGACCCATTTTGCCCCATTTAAAGATAAACTATCGTTATCATAATCCTATTCTAGATACTACATTATTTAAAATAGCGCATTGAAGTTTTGGGATGTATCTGACCCCTAAGGATTTTTTTTAAGGAAAATTCAGAAAAACAGGTACAGCTATATTTTTTATTTAGTCTCAAAAGCATCTATACAAAGTTTCATGTCAATCGGTACAGGGAATAAAAAGTTACATGCAAACAAAAAGAGCCCGTTTTACCCCGTAAGATAGAGTTGGATACGTTTTTCATCCTTAGTGCTTCATTATGTCGTACGATGTAAGTATATTCCAAATTTCAAGCTCATATATTCAGCGGTTTGGGCTGTAGCCTAAACTTATTAATTTTGCGTATCCCTAAGGAACCTTATAGATTTTCCTGGATTTTATTAGTTCCTGTATTAAAACATGCTGTGTGCTTCCTTCATACCAATTTTCAACCATAAACGTTCAGCTGGTTCGATGTAATTGGCGCTTTTTTCACCAACTTTGGAACCTTATTTGACCCCTTAGATGAGGAAAATTCGGAAAAACAGGAAAAAACGTAACTTTTATTTTGTTTGGAAAGCATGTATACAAAGTTTCAAGTCAATCGGTACAGGAAATAAAAAGTTACATACAAACGAAAAGGGCCCGTTTTACCCCCTCAGAGGTCGAAAGTTCAAAATTTTCGTCCTTAGTGCTCCATTACGTCGTTCAATGTACCTACATTCCAAATTTCAAGCTCATATCTTAAGCAGTTTAGGCTGTAGGCTGTCTGTCAGTCAGTCACTCAGGGAAGCCTTTTATATAATAGAAGATTAGAGCACAAGTGGCCAAAAAGTATAATAATATATAAAACATTATATTATTTTACTTTATTTAATACGAGTAAACTTAAATATTGTATTCCCGAAGAGGGTAGAACTGTGATACTATAAGTAAGTATATAATTTTTAAGACCAATAAATTATATCTGATTCTGATTCTGAAAGTCTACACACACTCATTTAAACATAGATGGGCACAGTTAACCCAAAAGTTAACTTTGTTAACCGTTAATTAAAATGTTAACTTTGATAATCGTTAAAGCGTTAAATTCACAAAAATTAACGCAAGTTAAAGTTACCATTTAAAACTAATGATTGTGTTTGGGCTGAAAGAAGGTTTTTACAATTATTTGTAAAAGTTAATCCGTTAAGCAATTGTCAACTTTTTTAATTAACGAGTTATTGCCCACCTTTGATTATCAACCATACACCACCGTGAAACCGGTGAAAAAAACGGTCCATTGTCAGGTGAAAAAACCGTCCGTTCTAGCAGTGGACTATTAAAAAGGCTGGTACAGTACGAGTAGGTACCATATAGTAAGTAGATCTAACCTGAACACGATTGGCACAACACCGGTGGCATACAAAAAGAAAGGGACGCACAGAAGTAGACGACCAAGAGGTGATAATGATGACGATGATGACTTTTATCTTTGATAATATATAAAATTACGCAAACGAGATGAAAGGACATGTCCACAAAATGTATGGAGGCTGGTATAAAAATAATCAAAAATTCTAACCACAACACTCGTTACATTTCGAAAAAGTTCATATTTTTCTAAGACTATTACATCAGTTAAAACCAAAGAAAAGCCCTTCGTTTTTTTTTTTAATTAATTTTGAATCTATAAGGATAAATAAATATATTTGGCTCAATATGTAGTTTATCTCTAGCAACCCTAATTAAGTAACCCCCAAATTGTTAAATAGAAGCATTTTTACCAATTAGACACAGTTTTTTTGTCACATTATTATTCTTACTAACTGATCACACTGGTAGGTTATAATATTTAATTTTAGCAAATTAAGAGATGAATGTGGAAGAATCAGCTACGAATGCAAGTAAAATAACGATAGAAGCACTTTACTATTGCTTAACTGGAAAATATACAAAACTGTATTATTATTTTTCATACAATTTATCACATTTAAAAAAAATGTAGGTATAAAAAAATCTAAATTAAATATTTTTGAGAAGCCCACAAATGAAGCTTTCAAATGACGTATATACTCGTATCATCTTGGTTCGATTTTTCTCTGAATAATATACCACTTGTGGACGTCACCTTTGAAGCTATAATTAGGCCGAACCAAATTACTGAGATGTTAGCTACAAATTGCGCGCAAAAACCAATTCTTACTGAAGCTCACTTATCGGTTGCGCGAGGATTGGATTTCGATTTTGATTTGACGTACCTATACCCAAAGTTTTAAAAATGAAGTGTGTTAAAAATTAAATGATAGTAATTCTTTTGACGACTAATATATTTGATCTGATATTAATTCTATAATTGCATTCAACTCTATAAGTACATTTAGGAAAGTTCCACTACAAAACAAATCATATGACAAATATTATGTTATTTAATTATTGTGATTTCCTGTGACGTGTTACTGTTGTATAATTTGACTTTTGTTATTGTTTTGTTTATTATATTGATTATTGTTTATGACTAAGAAATTTTAAATTATATTACTAGTTGCTATTTTTATTATTACTAAAGAAAACACCTGTTTTTACTTACGTATAATCTTAGAGTATTTTATTAATACTCTAAGCGTATAATATAGCGGCCCGGCCGCGATATTATACGTGAGTAAAAACCAGTGGTTTCTTTAGTATAATAAATTCTCACGCGAGTTTTAATGAAGTGATTTTTAATATTATTTTTTCAAACTGCTTTATCTATATGAATGACATGTTATATATGGCCAATAAATGATCTGAATGTGAATCTGATATATAACCCGAGATTGACAGTTTGGCCAGCGTGGTAAGACACTAGTCACAAGAGCGCCCGCTATCACGAAAGCCCCACTGATAACCAATTTATTTTTCCTACCGTCGCCGTGGAAGGGTCAATGACAATAAATCACAATAACCGAGGGGATAGTTGAGCTAATGACTAACGTAGGGAACCTCACGTACCCAGCATGCCTATTTTAAAGAAAGGTACACAGAGTATAGAAAGTACATATAGGTAGGTAATAATGGTAACTTGTTCAATTGATGACAAAAATTAATTGAAAAAAAAAATCGTTCTTAAAATTGCGTGACGTTTTCTCATTCGATACATCTTAGTGCCTCAGGAGAAGAGTTTTCTATAGTTGTGTGTGACATATCGAACTGAAACGTGGTCTTTTATTGTGGGCCTTATGAATAAGCTCAAGATAGCCCAACGTGCTATGGAGAGGGCTATGCTCGGTGTCTCTCTGCGGGATCGAATCAGAAATGAGGAGATCCGCAGACGAACCAACCGACATAGCCTTGAGGATTAACAATGGTAGTGGGCAAGGCACATAGTTAGAAGAACGGATGGCCGATGGGGTCGTAAAGATCTCGAATGAAGACCACGGACCAGCAAGCGCAGCGTAGGACATCCATCGACTAGGTGGATTGACGATATAATAAAGATCGCAAGAACGCGCTGGATGCAAGCCGCTTCCAGCCGGTCTTATTGTAATTCTATGTGGGAGGCCTATGTCCAGCAGTGGACGTTCTACGGCTGATAGATAGAAATGTAATGAAATTGATGAAGTAGTATGAGTCTGGAAGAAATCGCTTAAAGCTATAAGGCCGCCAGTTAGAAACCTATAAATTGTACTGTTTTGTCCCTGTAATTTGTTTTTTATGTAATGTGGTTGTCTAATAAAGTGTTATTGTTTGTTTTGTTTGTTTGTTTATTTGTATGAGCAAATTACGCAAGCAAGATCAAGAAAGCTATAGCACAGGCCGAATTCAAACTTTTTGGCGGCTGTTAGCAAGATACGCAAACCACAGTCAGCGCGCGAAATTATTTTTTTAAAGTTTTCGGAATTTACAAATAAACTGCTTGTTGTAAGTAAAAAAACCATTTAGCGGCCATGAATAGATAGTGTCAACGAGGTATAGGGGAAGATCAGGCAATGAGAGTCAGTTGGCAATGGGAGTCACCCAAATATCTGGAGATATTTGGGTGACTTTGGGAAACAAAAATAGTTTTTGGAAATTTAATATGAGTAGGTAGTTCGGCAATAAGTTGTAAATAACCCAAAAATATGAATTTCACGCGCTGACTCTACTTTAACCTTAATAGTAGAAAGTAAACCGCAGGCACACGTTGGACGCATACCGCTTCCAATTCGTCGTGTCGGAAATCCATAGGAAAAACCTATGTCCAGCAATGAACATCCTACGACTAATATGGTGATAACAACCACGGATTTGGCACGGGTACCTGGGTACTCCTAGTACTCCTACTACTACTAGGTCCCACAAGGTGGACGGATGACCTCATTAAAACAGCGGGATCGTGCTGGATGCAAGCCGCTTTCAACCGGTCTAATTGGAGATCCATAGGGGAGGCCTATGTTCAGCAGTGGACGTTGTAAGGCTGATTGATGGATGGACATAGGCTGGCTTTGCTGGCTACTGATTTTTAGGTGAAAGAAATACCGTGACTTCATATAATTTAGTTTTGTTTTTTTACCTCTGGAGAATATTTTTTCTTTCGATAACATACGTGCGTGGCCAGGCCAAGTAAACGATGCAAAGCCTGCGTCCAGGTTTTGCGTAGTTAATTTAAACTTTCGCCCTTGCGTGTGGCTCCATACATTTTGATTAGTTCTTCCTCGTTTACGCCAGGGGCGCTGTACAAAAATGTATAAAGCCATACGGAAACAACTGTATAGTTTCAATATACCCCTAACCCCTCTGTACCCCTGTAGGTACTAAAGACTCAGAATGGTAGAAATTACTCAATCATTGTTCTGTGTAACTATAACAGAATACGGCTAAAACTCACGTTATAATTGTATGGTCGATCCGCAAGGAATCCTACCAGTTTCGGAGTATTTAGTACTCCATCCTCAGGGAATACGCGCACCCCCGTTGACTAGCGCGCGCGCACTGAAGTTTGCGGCGTCTGCCCGCGCAGCGATGGACCGCGCCTGTATTCCCTGAGGATGGAGTACTAAATACTCCGAAACTGGTCGGATTCCTTGCGGATCGACCGTATAATTATAACGTGAGTTTTAGCCGTATTCTATTATAGTTATGATGAATACTCACGCTAGTTTTAATGAAGTGATTATTCTGTTTCTTGATTTTTGAAGTAAAAGCTTCTTTATCGGCGTCGTGCACTTTTTGGGATGGGTAAAAATTGTTAAACTTGCGTCAGGACACGTGACCTGATCGAAAATTCGTAAGACGGAGGGAGTAAGTTTTCACTTCTGCCGGCACTTCCGGAGTGCAACCCGTTGCTTTTTTTTATAAGTATTGAATGTCAAGCTAGATGTTACTACAACTTTCCATTACAGACTTCCAAAAAGGAGGAGGTACTGTTCGTCTGTTTGTGTGTATTTCTTTGTGTATGTTCATTGTTCATCGATATTTTCGCCAATACTTTTTAACAAGCTTTTATTAGTTTCACCTGTATGTTTGCTTGCAGGCTTATAACCAACCCCTTTGAGTTCGATTTTGACCTAGTTTGAGCGATCAGATTTTCTTTAAACTTTGCACATGTTTGTGCAAAGTTTGCAAACGTTTATCAAAGAACGATGACAATGCATTTATAAAAAAAAAATTGATGACTCCTAAGCGTGTTTTTTTATTTTTTTTAAAACTATTTCTATATTATTTATTTCGAAACAGTATACGTAGTCCCATTTAAATTTTATCGACGTCGACTGAGCTGCCATGTTTTTGAAAAATCAATAATTTGAAAATTCTACATCGATGACACATCGATCCGAGCTATTCGAATTATGTACACGGTGGAACTTGGCTATGCCATTTTTAACGAAAATTAATGACTACCAAAAGATTAAGATTAGGTATTAAGTAATTTAACATCAAAGTTTATTCATTTTATTTGCATCACGTACACAAATTACGCGTGCACTGCGGTATAGGTGCCCAATTAAATATTTAAGTGGTAAGTAAAAAAACCCTCATATACTTATGAGTCATACACGTCACACCATGTAGGTTTTTACGCTAGGGTGCCTACATTACTACCAACTCATCCGTGAGGGAGCCACTGCTGCATTTATTTAACAAACGTGATAGCCTGTTGAGAAAAAAAAACAGTTTTATTTTTGGTCACTGTAAGATACAACGTTGTAGATGTGCTAAAAGCTTTGCGTAGTTAAGTGATAAAGCCAACTAGAGCCACTATTGCTGTTTTAAAGAAATCTTAATGGGTAGTATATGGAATTTTTTAGTACAATCATTTTATCACTTTGGAATTAAAGTTGTAGATAAACAAGGTGGTTAACGACGGTTAGGAAATGGCAGTTGGTCTTTTTAAACATTTCCTACCTGTATAATTAGGTAATAAAGACGTCGTGCCTAATTTACGTCTGGATTTTCCAGGAAAACATATTTTTTAGGGTTCCGTACCTCAAACGGAAAAAAACGGAACCCTTATAGGATCACTTTGTTGTCCGTATGTCAAGACTCTTTATCTCGGGAACGCGTCAAGATATTGAGTTGAAATGTAAACGGTATTATAACTAATTAGATAGAGCTAGATCGTCGAGACACGATCTAGCTCTAACGACTCAAGCTACTACCTTTGAGGAAGTAGAAGCAACCCTCACAGAGGCCTTACATGAAATGGAGGAGTACTACAGAGCAAATGCTCTTAGACCAAACCCTTCGAAAACACAAAGCTGCGCATTCCATCTCCGCAATAGGCAAGCAGACCGACCTCTTAATATCTCCTGGCAACAAGTCCCAATTGAACACTGCCCGACCCCGAAATATCTCGGTATTACCCTTGACAGGTCCTTGACTTTCAAAGCACACTGTCAAAAAACAAAACAGAAGGTCTTCTCAAGAAACAATCTTTTACGCCGGCTTACTACCACAAGATGGGGAGCTTCCCCCCAGGTACTTCGTACGACAGGACTTTCCTTGTGCTTCACAGCTGGGGAATTTGCGTGCCCAGTGTGGCACCGATCTGCCCACGCTAAAGAGGTGGACATTGCCTTAAACGACACCTGCCGCATTATTTCCGGGTGTTTAAAACCCACACCTTTAAATCTGCTTTACCCATTAGTTGGTGTTGCCCCACCACCCATCCGAAGAGAAATTGCGTGCGCTGTGGAGAAACAAAAACAAGAGACAGACCTCCGACATCCTCTGTATGCTTATAAACTTCCCCCACCCAGGTTAAAAAGTCGTAAAAACTTCATTCGCCACACTGCACCCATTACAACAGATCCAGCTGAAGCTAGACGTAGGCTATGGACAGAAAAACATCCCGTCCCACCCAGCTATCCTTCCCCAACAGAAAACCTTCCACCGGGCCACGACCTGCAATGGCCCATCTGGAAGTCCATTAACAGACTCCGAACACAAGTGGGCCGTTGTAGGTACAACATGTGCAAATGGGGCTTAGCCGAACCACCAAAGGAGGAATGCGACTGTGGCGCCACTCAACAGACGATGGAGCATCTACTACAATGCCCACTTTGCCCTAACACCTGCACACAAGAAGATCTCCACGAGGCCAACACCGCCGCAGTCTCCGTGGCCTCTTACTGGTCGAACAGCATATAAATTTTATGATCGAATCGCTGACTCGAAAAGAAGAAGACTAATTAGATTGTTTTCATATGGTAGATCTACATAAGGCTACACCCTGCGGGGTCGCAGTCATCAAATATTGGGAGAAAATAATACCTATAACTTTTTTGAACCATTGACACGACGAAGAAAAAGATATGATTTACAATACCTACTCTGGAACATTTTATTAAGTAAAATTATTTTTTAGGTAGGTACTTTTTATACAATCGTGAGAACGTGGGTTGAAATCTCAATCATGTGAAAGGAAAAGTTGCTTTTGATATCCTTTGATTTAGGTAACAGTATTTGTACTTACGAGTACGTATCTAAAGAAAAATACTGTGAATTTAGTTCATTCGTTGTTGTAGATACTGTACTGTACCAGCCTATTTAATAGTCCACTGCAGGACGTTGGCCTGCCCACAAAGGGTGATTTGTCCATATCCACCACGCTAGCCCAGTGCGGGTTGGTGGATTCACATACGCCATTGAATTTCTTGTACGGACGTATGCATGTTGCCTCACGATGTTTTCCTTCACCGAAAAGTCAGTGGTGTGAAATTCCGTACATCAATTCCAAAGAACTCATTGGTACGGGACCGGGGGTTTGAACCCACGACCTCACGATTGTAAGGCGGGTGTCACTACCTCTTGACCATTACAGCTTTCTAGTTGTAGATACTGCGGGACTTATTCTATTTTCTTAGTATTAAACATAACAATAGTAATTACACTTAATTTGATTTAATTAACTTAATTTCATTGATCAGTCGCCGATTTTAGTAGAAAATCCATTTAAAATTTAATTTGATCTCAAGAATGTAGAATTGTTGATCAAGTGTCCTAGATTTACTTAGATTCTAGGCGCCAAAATATCATTAGAAAACGCTTATAAATCAATTTGATAATTAGGTTTAGATGCAGATAGACACGTGTCAGAGTTTATCGACCGAATGTTAATTCTTTGACACACCGTCAGATAGTAATGATTTATTAGTGAATTTAATTTGTAAAATTAGAACTAATGAATTGAATGAAATGAAATATGAAATGAAATAATATTTATTCGACACAAAATACACAAATACATTATAAAACCAAAATTGAAAAACTATAAAGGAGTAAAATGACAGAAATGTCGAAAAGGGCTCATCTCAGCATTAATGCTGAGTGCAGGTAGATACCTTACACTCAGCGCTGGTTTTCAGATGAGCCCGTTATCGAGGGTATAAACAAAATACAAATAATAAATAATCGTCGAAAAGTAGGTATGGACAAAGAGTACAAAAATTACAGAAAAATACCATATCAAGAAATCAAACTAAACAACCAGTTCACATTGAAACTACTTAATAGAAATATAGACTATATTAAACTAGTGCCACATAGGTTGAAAGCTACCTACCTAATCACTACATAGTATAAAACAAAGTCGCTTCCCGCTATTTGTCTGTCCCTATGTATGCTTATAACTTTAAAACTACGCAACGGTTTTTGATGCGGTTTTGCGGAATGAATGAATGAATGAATGATTTATTTGTCTGTAAAACTAGGTGTAATTTACAAAGTTCTTAAATTAATATTAAGTATGTTCTCTAGCTTCTACCTAAAATAGGTGTACAGACGTTTACATGGTATTACAATTATTAAACAATAGAATTATAAGTAAATTAATATCAAAAGTATGATAATGTCAATGGATTTAGTTATATTATGTCAAAACAGGTAATGTCAAGATATTATTACAATTTATAGTCATTGATGCTCTTGTCATTTAGAAAGTCATTTACACTGTAATAGGCCTTGTCAGCTAAGAAATTGTTTAATTGGTTCTTAAAAATATTTAAGTCCTGTTTGCATCGGTTTGTATGTATTTGCAAGGTTTATATGACGTATAATACACCTGTGTAAAGCCGGGGCGGATTGCTAGTAAATAATATGTAGTACTAGTTTTTACACGTGGCTTCGCCCGCATGATATTTTGATTTTTGACGCATCATATATCATTATAATTTATAGCTTATGTGTTATTCTGATATATAAGCTATATTATAGCAAAGTTTCATCTCAATCCGTTCAGTATTTTTTGCGTGAAAGAGTAACAAACATCCATACATCCATCCTCACAAACTTTCGCGTTTATAATATTAGTAGGATTATCTGGGCCCTTCTCGGAGTCTCTTTATGAGATCGAATCAGAAATGACCCGTGTAAACGTAGTAGTAGGAAAAACTAAAGGGATACAGCCAGACAGATGAGCAAGTTGAAGTAGTAGTGGGTAGAGCACTTAGCGCTCAAGACTGCATGATAACCGATAGAGTTCGAAATGTTCGCAAATGGAGAGCAAATACTGGCATGCGCTGCTTATGATGTCTTCCCAAAAGATGGACAGACAATCCCCTTATGGTGCTTCCACACACTCCAGGAGGAGGAGGCGAAGCCCTCGCCACGATGAGGCGAGTTGAGACGACACGAGCGCACTATCCACACACTCGTGCTCGCGTCCCCTCGTATCGCCTCGCGGAGTGTGTGATTAAGATCACAGAATGGCATTGGATGCAAGCTCTTCAATCGATCTATTGAGAACGATATTCATATCTAGATATGAATATCGTTCTCTCACCCCTGCTATAAGGATGACATTATGACAATGATGATAAATCATTAATTTAAAAAAAAAATGAATATCACAAATATAATATTTGATTAATGGTAAAAATAAGCAAATTGTAATTGTGGATAGATTAGAGATTTAGAAATGTAGGTTAAGCTAGCTTTATATTTGGAAAAAGTCGGAAAAACAAAACATGTATTTTACGCTTGCCAAAGGACGATTTTCTCAACACTTTACCTATTAATCCATTAATACCTAAACTAGGTCACGTTAATAATATTCGCCCACATACACACAACACTATAAAATACCTTCTGCATTACTTTATGGACCTAATTAGCTCGTACTAATTCTGTCAGTTGATTATTTTAGCAGATAGGATGGGAGGCAACGTTTGGTTTAATCACATCTTCTTTTTAAGGAATGTTTTTTATCTACCAATATGTGACTCATTTTATTGGTTCCGTATCTCACACGGAAAAAAAACGGAACCTTTTTTAGATCACACTAACGGACAAAATTGTTGTCCGTCGTCAAGACCTTGTATCTCGAAAACGCATAGAGCTGACCTTATAATAATATTATGTATCCATCCATCCATCCATCAGCCAAAGGACGTCCACTGCTGGACATAGGCCTCCCCTATGGATCTCCAATAAGACCGGTTGGAAGCGGCTTGCATCCAGCGCGATCCTGCGGTCTTAATGAGGTCATCCGTCCACCTTGTGGGTGGACGTCCTACGCTGCGCTTGCCGGTACGTGGTCTCCACTCGAGAAATTTTCGACTCCACCGGTCATCAGTCCTCCGCGCTATGTGCCCTGCCCATTGCCATTTCAACTTGTTTATCCGTTGGGCTATGTCGGTAACTTTGGTTCTTCTACGGATCTCCTCATTCCTGATTCGATCCCGCAGAGAGACTCCGAGCATAGCCCTCTCCATGGCTCGTTGGGCTACTTGGAGCTTACTAAGAAGGCCCATAGTGAGAGACCACGTTTCTGTGCCATAAGTCATCACTGGCAACACACACTGGTCGAAAACTTTCGACTTATTTATTATATTATGTATACGCAAATGCAAATTTACTGTTCCTTAAATTGTAGCTGCGTAAACATCTAACTTTTCAGTTTTCATGAAAAAATTCTTACGGCCGTTAATGTCATAAAAAACTGCATATTTTGGCACTCATAAAGGAATCAAAGGGTACTTACTCCGATATTTGGTAAAAAACATTGTATTCTAACCTTCGAGCAAATATCTACAGACAGAGCCACAATCCCTAAGGGAAAGTAGTAGAAAATATCCGAGCGCCGTCATACATACCAACTTAGATATTTACATTAAATAATTCACAATGACGCGTTTTTTCAATCTTGACGTTATGTCATCTAATTATTGCTTGTAACCGAGCACTTTGGAATCGCGCGGCGTTGTAGTCGGCTTGCAATCGCTTTTGACTAACTGAAAAGCCTGCTCACTACGTAGCTTGGGCAGAGTTTTGGCTCGGACACTTTTTTTGCACGATTGTGACTCTATAGATATTTGCTCGAAGCTTCTAACACAAATAAAGGGAAAAATCTGAAAACTGTACATTATTAATTAAGTCACAAAAAATAGGTTCTACAAAGTCAATGCAAGGTCTAAATTATGTAGGGTATCATACTATAAAGCATTTTTAGCTAAAATTATAAAAGATTTTTAATTTTTAAGGTTACCAACGGGTCTTTCACCCTTAATATTCATTTTTTCATCATTTAATATTATTACTATTAATATTATAAACGCGAAAGTTTGCGAGGATGGATGGATGGATGTTTGTTACTCTTTCACGCAAAAACTACTGAACGGATTGAGATGAAACTTTGCAATAATATAGCTTATATATCAGAATAACACATAGGCTATAAATTATAATGATATTGCGTCATAAATCAAAATATCAAGTGGGCGAAGCCGTGGTTAAAAACTAGTATTTAATAACGCAGTTCCTGACATCGTAAGATATAGGTATTGTACGAAACCCTCAGGGAGCGAGTCTGACTCGCACTTGTCTAGTGTTATTACCAGTTTTTAGTCCATAGTTTAGTGTGGGTCTGTAATAATATCCCTCTCTGTCTCCTCGTCTAAATTTCGTCACGCGAATCGGGGTCAACGACCGCGCTGAACAGATGTTTTGTGCAATAGGTATTATTCCGAGATAATGCAGATATCACCGAGCTTTGATCTTGATTCTGCTTACTGAGTTATGGGACATCTTGTATGATTTACTTTGTATTTCTTACGCTTACATTGACGACGCCTTTACAGAAAGAAAAACATATTCTCTAGGTGTATGTATAATTATACAATTACGAGTTTTTACCCGCGGCTTCGCCCGCATACCCAATATATCATTATAATTTATAGCCTATGTGTTATTCTGATAAATAAGCTATATTATTACAAAGTTTCATCTCAATCCGTTCAGTAGTTTTTGCGTGAAAGAGTAACAAACATCCATCCATCCATCCATCCATCCTCACAAACTTTCGCGTTTATAATATTAGTAGGATATATCATTATAATTTATAGCCTATGTGTTATTCTGATAAATAAGCTATATTATTGCAAAGTTTCATCTCAATCCGTTCAGTAGTTTTTGCGTGAAAGAGTAACAAACATCCATCCATCCATCCATCCATCCATCCTCACAAACTTTCGCGTTTATAATATTAGTAGGATAATTATGTAGTCATGGTCCCCCATACTTAAATCATACTAATATTATAAATCTGAAAAGTTTGTTGGTTTGTTCCTCTTTCACGCAGCAACGGAGCAACCGATCGACTTGATTTTTGGCATGGATATAGTTCAAAGGCCGGAAAGTGACGTAGGCTACTTTTTATCCCGAAAAAATAAAAAGTTCCTGTGGGATAGCACAAAAGTCAAAATACCACGCGGGCAAAAGCTAGTACAATTAATATTGTAGCGTAGCGTTATATTTTGTTTGGTGCTTTTTCTTAGGGTCGAGAAATGTATTTTGGTCAGCATTTAAATTGTTCCCGGGGTTTTTTGACCGTCTACCAAATAATTTTTGTCCTCAACAGTGTGCTACACAGTGCGTCACAATTGGCTGCTCCGGTGGTACTGCTCCTTTAGATTCGCAGTAGACATAGATACATACGCCTTAAAGTAACCGTTTTTTAATATCAAAAATAAATCTCATATTTCAAACTATTTTCACCTAATGTATCTATTTAAAGGTGTGTAGGTACACACTACACCATAAATCACTCAGCGACTTTAATGGAAGGCGTTTACTGTCGGACGTCAAACTTGTCAACGGGAACTTTGACGTTGGACAATTTAAAAAAAAACTGTCTTTTATTTTTGAAAATAATTATAGAACGTTTTAGGCCAGCGCAGGTGATTGGAGCGTTGATTGACGACTGTAATACGTAATACTGATGCGGGAAATTGTTCTTTATTAACGTGGGCCGAAACGACCTCTTCTTTCATCGTTCACTGCGTTTCGCCCCGCGGGCCGAATGGGGACCTTCAAAAAGAGTCTTGGGCGATTCGCCCCGCGGGCCCAACTGCTTGCGGGGCGAAACGCCGCAATACTCGATTAAAGTGTGGGTCGAAAAGAAAACGAACTTGTTACTGCGCAACGACTTGCTTCGTGTTCACAGAAATAACAGACAGCATTAAGTTTTATTTGGCCTATACACAAGTCGCTGTGTCGTCTTGTATAACTAATCAACCTTTGATTAGTCCACTGCTGAACCTATGTTAACATTACCCTTGATTATTAGCTCTGAGGATTTTGCAGAAACACATAACTTGTCTTTATACAATACTCTACTTAGTTTGTAAAAAGAATTTATGATTGGACTAAAATAGAATGTATCTTACCCTAATGCAATGCCTCACAACAGCGAAGTGGTGGGTTCAAATCCCGATCCCGTACGTGTGAGTTCTTCGGAATTTGAGTACCAAAATTTCACACTGGCTTTTCGGTGAAGGAAAACATCGTGAGGCTACCTGCGTAGAAGAAATTTGATGGCGTATGTGAATCCACCAACCCGCACTGAATCAGCGTGGCAGTAGCGTATGGTCCAATCGCCCTTCATAGGTAGACCTATGTTCAGCAGTGGACTATTAACATGTACAGTATGATATTTTTTTAATCGTGAAAGCAAACACTAATTGAAACGAAGGTTCTTAGAAATGAAAGTACTAGGCTCTCAGCAGCACGAACAAGTGTGTTGAAGAGTTCAATTCAAAGACTCCACATAGCGATTTTATTGCCATGGAATTTTAAACCACACCTTATCGCAATAAGTATCGAAATGTTTTGGCAGGCAATAGAGAAGGCTGGAGAAATGCAAAATCTATGCAACTATTTTGACAGGGATTTATAGAGTCTGTGCTATTTGAATTAGAGTTGAAAATTGCAGTGCTACCTGGTAGTTAGAATGGGATTTGCTTTACTGGACAATGTGGAGGATACTTGATGGCGCCTAGTTGCTACGTTGGATAGTTAGAGTTCCGTACCCAAAGGGTAAAAATGGGACAGGTATATATATACATCCTACTAATATTATAAACGCGAAAGTTTGTAAGGATGGATGGATGGATGGATGGATGTAACACATAGGCTATAAATTATAATGATATTGCGCCAAAAATCAAAATATCATGCGGGCGAAGCCGCGGGTAAAAACTAGTTAATGATAATTCATTTCGTTCCTAGGTTCTCAGGGTGGGGCAGAGAGCGTCCACAGAGACTCTCCATCGCAGCCTGCCTTGAGCTTTACACTTCACCTCCGGCCCTCCGGCCATGTTTTGCCAATTTTCCAGATATCCGCCATGATAGAAGATTCAAGATTCAAGATTCAAGATTATTTATTTGTTAGACACATGGTAGTGTAGACAACATACAAAGTTGCATACAGATCTTACAAAAGTTATAAAACGCATGTTCTTGCCGTCGTGGCGTACAAATATGAAAAACACAACAGCTAAATACAATTCATACAAAAAAAAAAATTCAGATGTAGTCTAAAATGTCAAATATCAAAATGTCAAATATAATCTAAAAAATGTCACAGATAAATAATATAGGTACTAATAAGCTATACAATGTCAAAAAAATAAAAATAAAATAATAATAACAGAAATGAATATAAACAAAAGAGTTCGAGATATTAATATTGTTGTCAGAAATTAATCACTCAGTCTTTAAAATATTTTTGTCGTTTAAGAATTCCCATATTTCATAATAACATTTTTTGGCTAGCAAGCCCTTCAATTTATGTTTAAACATACCAATGTCCAAGTCTCTTATGTCTTTGGGAATTTTGGTATATATTATAGGGGCCATACAAAAGATACTTTTTTGCATTAATGCAGTTTTAGCAGGTCGAGGGCAAAGTCTCATCTCGTCCTGGGACCGGGTACGTGTGCCTGCATTAGTCCAGCTACCAAAGAGGTGGAGATTTGCTTTTACAAACGAAGCAACTTCTAATATATATAATGACGGTAGTGTGAGTATAGCATATTTTATAAAATATGGTTTGCAGCTATCCGTCCTGTAGAGATGAAACATTGCCCTGATGCATCTCTTTTGAGCCTTGAAAGCAGTCCTTTTGTTAGTAGAGTTGCCCCAGAAAATAACGCCATATCTCAATACTGATTCAGTCATTCCGTAATACGCCGTTATTAAAGCATTTTCATTTATTAATGTCGATAATTTGAACAACGCGTATGACGTAGAGCTTATTCTTTTCGTTAAATTTTCAATGTGAGCTTTCCAGTTGAGATTGCTGTCAATGGTTAGCCCAAGGAATTTAGTAGTGTCTACTTCCTGTATGACGCTATCTTCATACTTTAATGTTACACTCTTCTGTATTGTCGTTGTCGGAAGTGCATGAGGTTTGTTTTTTCAAGATTTATTTTTAAGTGATTTAAGGTCATCCATTGCATTATGGAGCTTAGAGTATTGTTTATTTCAGATTCGTACGTGTCTCTATTTGTGCAATTTATTATCACAGTGCTATCGTCGGCAAATAGGGTCATAGGATATTTAACTGCTCTAGGTAGATCATTAATATATCCCGAAAATAGCATAGGAGCTAACACACTGCCTTGTGGTATACCGTAATCTGGTGTACGCGCATTAGATCGGTATTTAATTTCTTGTTTTTTAGCTAGATCTAGTTCTGATATCTCAGTATAGTGCTTTCGGAAACTGACATATGACTTAATTAGATCATTGATATTCCCTCTAACACCGTATGTCTCAAATTTACTTAGAAGGATGTTATGCTGGACGTAATCAAAGGCTTGTGTCATATCGCAAAATATTGCACAAACAGGCGTAGTTGTGTCCATATTAGTCATAACAATATCTAGAAAGTCATATATTGCCATGTCTATAGTTTTTTTTTCACGAAATCCTTTTTGTTCATCACATAGTATACCTTTTTTCTCTAAGTAGTTGTAGATTTGAGAGTAAATGTATTTTTCCAGTATTTTTGAGAAGATCGGAATGAGTGATATGGGCCTATAGTTGTCCATACTTTCTCGATTCTTTTTTTTGAATACTGGTTTAATTATGGATATCTTAAGTGCGTCTGGATATATACCTGTATTAACACATAAATTCATGATGTAGCTCAGGTGCTCACATATGTATAAAGAGACTTGTTTTATTATTTTGGTACATATGCCATCGTAGCCTACACTATTAGTATTTTTCAATGAATTAATGATTCTATAGATATCGAGTGCAGAGCTAGGGAAGAAAAACATAGATTCCGGCCTACTTACAATAAATGATTTATTTTTTTGGTTGTTTACATTACTAATCGGCACAATTTTGTCGATGAAATGGTCATTAAATTTATTACATATTATATTATATATTATATTATATATTATATATTATATTATAACGAAAATTATATAGAACGTCGCCAGGTGTGCTTTGGTCGGCCGAGTCATTTCTTGTCTTGCAAGTTCCAGTCAAAAGTTTGTTTTGGAATGTATCTAGAGTCCAATGGAGCATGTGACCAATCCAGTTGGATTTACGGCGTTTTACCTAGTCTTTGATTGGACTTTCGTGGCATCTTCGATGTAGATCAAAAGATCTAGACAGTATTCCTTTATCTATCAGTGACGGGATACGATAAAATCACACACGATACTAAGGCACCATAAGCTACGAGTTTAAATGATAACTACGACGATAAAGCCTAATAGTAATAGCCTAATAGTATACTTCATACTCAAGTTTGACTTGCTTCCGCGCTCTTTGCAGGCTCTTATGATAGAGCAAGTCAAACTTGAGTCTAGCTGTCAAGAGTGTTCGAAGCTTTCATAGGTGGCTCTACGCTTTTATAATGTGCCATGGATATTGGTTACACTTAAACATCTTTTAATAATAGCACTTTAGAGGACAGCGTTTGCCTCTCACACATCCCACAACTTTATTTAATGTGTCTTGATCAATGCTCTAGAGTCTAAATTGATGAGAAAAGTATCAAATGTGATGACTTATACTTGGGATTTCCCGATTTCTTCTTGGGATAGGTAAAACATGTTAATAATAAATAAATAAATAAATATTTTGGGACATCTTACACACGGCCTCTGACCCCAAACTAAGCAAAGCTTGTGATATGGCTGCAGAGACTGATATACTACATATATTTATTTTTAAATACATACTTATATAGATAGTAACTAAATAACACCCACACAGAGCAAACTCTTATGTTCATCACATAAATATTTGCTCTGAGTGGGGATCGAACCCACGCCTCTTTGATCCAGAAGTTAGGGTCACTAACCACTTTTTATTTACTTATTAAACTCCACAGACTCCAGGATCTGTGCTTTTTAAGATATACATTTTAAAAAAAGATTTGAACAAAATTTCTTATAACTAAAGGCTTTACAAGAGGACTCTAAATCTAATAAAAATTTTAAAATACGATTTTAAACTACATTGATTTTAAATATAATTTTCCTAATTACTATTAATATCGCGCAGAGCCTCCATCACCGCCGCGATTTGGTCTTTAATGGCCATCTTTAAATTATAGTCTACGATGACCTTAGTACCGAATTATAGTACTTTACATGTTCAAGTTTTCACTTCTGCCGGAATCCCTGGAGTGCAACCCATTGTTTTCTTTAAACTTAATTTTTTTTCAACTAGGTGTCTATTTTTTTTATTAAAAACATTTACGTGTAGCTTTAACGGTGTCGGGGAAATATTGAAAGCACGCACAAGTAAGTACCAAGGCACCATAAACTATGAGCACAGCCTTATAGAGCGCGGAAGCATGTCGAACTTGAGTCTAGCTGTCAAGAGTGCTCTAAGCCCTCATAGGCTCTACGCTTTCATACTATTGTGCTATTACACTTGTACAACTTTTAACAGCACTTGAATAGAGAGCTTTTACCTTTCACGAGTGTGGTCGCCATCAGCTAGCAAAGAGAATATAAGTAGGTACTGACATCGGACATACAAATCATAATATTCTCATATACCTACCTATAAAATAATATACCTACGTACTACGTTCTGATCTATTATCCGCCGTCTCTGGGCAGTCGTCGGATAGGTATTAAATGTGAGTAAAACTGTAAAACCATCCCAACTATATCTGACATAATATCTGAGAAATACCTCACTATAATGATGATTCATTCATTCATTCAGACTTTACAGCAAAAAAACTGTATTTTCAATTTCGGATTTCCGCTAAATCAGTTTTATAATAAGTTTCTATACTAGTAACGCCATCTCTTGATGAGTAGCGAGGTGAATACCTCGCTACTCGCATCGCATTGTGTTCTAACTGTTCAATACAGCAAGTTTTTTTATTGTAATAATATTATATTCATATTTTAGGGTATTATTATTTTAAATTCGGAGCACCTGAGTAGGCGTTCGGTCAAAATTGAAAATCTTCAAATCGCATTTTTCGCATTAAGAGAAATGAATTCGAAAAATTTAACGATTTTCAAAAGGTTTTTCTACAATCGTTTTAAAACCAATTTTACATCAAACTACGCCTACAAACTACCTAGACAAAGGGGGCAGTCGTCTGTCTCAATCTAAACCAAAACAACGCGGTAATCGTTCAAACCAAACGATGTCCTGTCGAGCTTGCCCCACCGCCCTTGAACTTTCGCGCGTTCAAGTGCAGGGTACCTACCTAGTCCACTGTTATATAATCTGTGTCAACGGTACATTCGAATACAGCTTTCTTAATTTTTTTTTTTTCGCAAAATATGGCATGACCGACTTCAACCACAGAATTCGAATCGATGTAACATGATATAACATCCATGTACATTATTGATGATTTATCAAAAACGCGATAAAATTTAAATGAGACCACCTCGGAAGTATACCCAAACCGTAAATATTGTTTTTTAAATACCGATAAACTTAGCCAAAAAAAAAAACATAGTTACTACTACAGATTATTTTAAAAGTTATAAAATTAATATTTATCTAAGCCTTAATATTTTTACCGAATCTCCGAGCATAACTCTCCAGAAGGAGTCAGAGTCTATCTGCGAGATCGAATGAAAAGATATTTAGAGATTCGCATAACATCAGTTTCCGACATTTGCTCAGGAGATTGGCAAGTTGGAATAGCAGGAGCAGGGCGCATGGCACGAAATACCGATGGGGTCTAAAAATCTATGGGTTTTCAAGTGGAGACCACATACCTACTGAAAAGCGCAGCGTAGGACGTCGACTGACATGGTGGACGGGTGACATGCTAAGACCGTAGGATCGCGCTGAATGTAAGCCGCTTCCAACCGGTTTTTTTGGATGTCTATATGGAAGGCTTGTGTGTAGCAATGGATATCATACGATGAAAGACGATTTGTGGTTTGTGGGCTTGTCGGTACACGGCTACCGCCACCGAATTGGCTAATGGCTATAATGGCCCAATCTGAGGCTCTTCCTTCGTAATTTGTGTCAAACACGAATTGATTTATCTATCTTGTGACGCAGATGAACCTTTGTTGCGGGTTTTGGTTCCAATTATAATCAAGAAATAATACTAAATAATATAATCGGTCAAGTGCGAGCCGGACTCGCACACGAAGGGTTCCGTACAGTATGGGATCGAAAGACTTCAGTGATTCGCTCGAGGGACCGCCCTCCGATTTTACCTATTTTTGTGTCGTTAAGTCGCTCGCACCTACGAAATACAGACAAGAAAAAGTATTTAAACCAAACAAGTTGAATACCTAACTAACAGCCGTAGCTTTGACCAGTTAAATACTGACTGATAGTTCCAAATGTTGATTTCCTACTACTTTTATTATAATTACTCGTATTTAGATGATAATAGTCGTGCCACGATTGGAATATGGCCGAGGCAGATGGCACAGTAAGAGAGAGGCCGATACCCAGCAGTGGGATAATGAAGGCTGTGGATGATGATGATGATGAATCGTGTCACACATATAACAATGTTGATTTTTTTGTTAACGCTTATTCACTATACAGGGTTATTTCTAATCAATTAGCATCCTTTTAGGGTTTGGGTTTTTTCTGTACATCAAAACTAACAACTTTTGTTCTGCGACTTTTGTCAGAACTCAAAAAAAATAAATCAGCTGTTCCATACAATTTGTCGCGGGTGAACAATATTTTTCTATGGAACAACAAAAATTGTTTTTGAGTTTTGACAAAAGTCGCAGAGCAGAAGTTAGTTAGTTTTGATGTACAGATTAATCCCCTTAAAGGATGATAATTGATTAGAAATAACCCTGTATACTTACAAACGCTAACGTTTACACGCTCGCGCGAGCATGTTTCCCTCGGGCGAATCACTGAATAAGTCGATCGAAACACGGCTAAAAATTCAGGTTTGTTCAGGTTTGTTGAACCCCCGGAAATATTTATTTTGTTATATTTTTGGTACCATAATCGTGTTTGTAGTTATAGCGGCAACATTGAAATACATCATCTGTGAAAACTTTCTAGCATTCTAGCTATCACGGTTCATGAGATACAGCCTGGTGACAGTCAGACAGACAGACAGACAGACATCCCCGTTTTTACCCTTTGGGTATACGGAACCCTAAAAAGAAGTGTACCTACGTTTCAGTCTTGATGCACATTTAGTAGGTACGTATATTATAAGCAGGCAGTTTGATATAATTACGACGCTACTTCTGGTACCCTGGTATGGTATTTTTCATCGAGACGCTTCCATCTAATATTAGATTACGACACCTTTATTATCCTTAGTATTAAGTTAGTTTAGTAGCACATTTAATTTTATCTAAGTATCTTATTGATAAGAAGCGCCATATCGCCATAAAACATTTGCAATGCCCGGAAAGGGCGACTAAGTTTGTAAGTGCAATTTTTAATATAAGACCTATGTAACACTTAGTGGCAAATAAATGAATATGAATAATTATGAAGACTGGTTGTGCGAGAGCAGATGCCTCAACTCACATTACACGATACGCGATAGGGACAGCTCGGTGACTAGACGCGACGACAGACTACCGCCGTTATGTCTCCAAAGGAGTTTGAATCGGCCTATACCAAACTTGGACTAACGAACTTAAAAAAAATTGAATTATGTTTACCGGCAAACTGATAAAATACGCGACGCCGAAATAAAAAAAAATACTGACAATCGATTATGTTTACCGGCAAACTGATAAAATACGCGACGCCGAAATAAAAAAAAATACTGACAATAAGCAGTCTCCAAAGGAGTTTGAATCGGCCTATACCAAACTTGGACTAACGAACTTAAAAAAAAATTGAATTATGTTTACCGGCAAACTGATAAAATACGCGACGCCGAAATAAAAAAAAATACTGACAATCGTCAATAATGTCAACCATATGTCAACATCGTAGTCCGATTACTTTGGTCCGAAATTCAGCAACAGTACCAAAGAGAATGAACAGTACTTTGATGGCAATAGCGTAAATTACACGACATTGCATTGGCGAAATTGTGAAACGCCCTTAATTTTAAAATTTTATAAGCTCACAGCTAACACAGTATATCAGCTAATAACCAATACAGCTATTGGTTTCAAACCATTTTCAAACCTATTGACTGACGACTTGCTGACGACGCAAGCGATGGTAGTGTTTACTGGCGTTAAATGGTGTTGTTGTTACTCTAGTGATGTGATTCGGACAAACAACATTTTTTGAAACAAGAAATCGTTTTCCGATTTTTCGTTTACAAACAAAATACAAATTAAATGTAAATTCGGTTTCATTTAAACAATTCGTAATACTTTACAACGAATTAGTTTCTAGTGTGTACAATCAACAATGGACCCGCTAAATGAGATATCCGGTGATGAGTTTGTGCGGTTTCTTCAGAGTTTAGGGGTGGAAACGTATAAATTATCTTTTGAATGGATGCTGAACGATCCAGAGTTTGCTGGAGTCTTGAGGTGGATGTACAACAGTTTAGACTATAACAATGCCTTATCTGCTCGTGAAGAATACAGGTATAAAGTTGGCTTCGTTTACCTATTGTTCTTTGATAGCAGTCTCAAAGATAAAGGGATGCATTTGCATGTTTAATATTTATTTCTGGCCTGTAGTTAGTTAGTGGCCTGTAGATAGTTAGGCTACTCACTATTCATCTTTTTTATAGGATTTTGATAGTTTAAATAGATTAATTGGTCTATGTTTAATTATACCTATTTATTTAGACTCCTATAAAATTAATATCTCAAAATTTTTTTATTTAGTTACAATTTTGTACCCGCCAAATCACATAATTTGGCGCCTTTGATGTTAGCTACTATAATACACTACACACGATAGCCATAGAACGTAAATTTTTAAAAACGTTTATTATTTTATGTAATTTATAAAAAAAACTACTGCACTTATGGATTCAATTTGTCAAAGATGATTATTATACGGGATCAAGGAGCAAACTTAGGCAGTTGTCATATTTTTAAAACCTCTCATTTAAAAGTGAACTTTTGTGTAACATGACGCAGTTACGTTCTATCGGAGCTGTCAAAAAAAAAATAAACGGTTGGTTCTATTATAGCTGCATGTAACCCGATCCTGACTGAAGCTTGCTTAACATTTGTGCGAAGATAGGGTAATCAGCAGCATGTAGCTAACATTACAGCTGTCAAGTTCTCTGATTCAACGTATACCATCGCCATTATTATTTTTTTTGTTACATTTTACTTGCTATAATTCAAAATAACATTTATATCACTCAGATACAATGAACTACAGAAAAAAGATGCATTACTGTCTCCGGAAGATCTTGATGCTGCTATATCTTCAATACAAGATCAGTACCCTGGCATCTGTCTACCAGGGGACCAGGAGCCGAGAGAGGAGGTTGAGTTAGACATACATTTCCTAGAAGAGCGCCTCGCTACATTGGAAAAGCAAGAGGCGGTTGTAAAAGAATTGGTTAGGCAGAATGAGTGAGTATTCATAGACTACTACAAAATTTCTTCTATTTGTTTGATTTTTTTTTTTTTTTTTTTATTTATTTGATAAATTACAATGATAGATAACTCGTTCATACATTGTCTTAAAACCTTATTAGGTTTGTCTAGACAATCTAGTTCTCTTATAATAACAGTATTAAATATTCTGTGCTACAAAATACATTTTCATACATAAACAAATATATTATATACATATCAGTGCAGATAAACGTACAAAAAGATCATCAAATACATTTTAAATGATAACGAAGAACCAATACAACATAGCAAATAACGCGCGAACGCACAGATTCTTCTATATTATTGATTATATCTATGTTTTTAGCAATGATTGATTTTATGTCTGCATGTTTGACTTGAAATTAAAACTTGAAGTACTTATGTCATGATAACTTTATCACACAACAAATTCTTATCCTACTAATAACTTAACTTATAAACATTAGTTTTTGAGTATGTATGGATGTTTGTTACTCTTTCATGACCAGGAGCTGAACCGATTTGATGAAATTTGGTATAAAGGTAGCTTAGACCTTAGATTAACACATAGGCTACTTTTTATCTCGAGCCAATGTGGTTAACACCGGGGGGCTCAGCTAGCTTAATTGTACTACATTAAAGGCAGTGTGTCTTAGCTTATTTATTATCCACGGCCAGAATAAACTCCAGTAGGTGAGAAATTGTGAATTTGGATCCACTAGACTAGATGGAGAGTTGACTTGATTGTGCCATATGCAAGCCACTACCAACTGGTCTTATGCAAAATCAATAAGTCCAAAGTTATTGACATAGCCAAGAGGATTGGCAAGTTGAAATGGCAGTAGGCAGAGCACATAACACCTGATTGATGTAAAAAGCCTATTGAAACTACAAACTGATACTAATTAATGATGAACTATTTATTAAAAGATTCTACATACTAGCAAAGACGACATTTTAGATGAAATAGAGAGAGGCATGCGCGCGCGTGCGAGAGCGAGCAAGAGTTAGCTGTCATAGACAAAGAGTGACAAAGTATCAAACTAAAATAGCCGATGTACTACACAAGGTTTATTAATTTATTATATTATAATTACTATAACAGATGGGTTAGAAAAGTTCTCTAAAGGAGACCATGTAAAGTAAGACATCCTCCCACAAGTTGGATGGATAACTTCATCAAGACAGCAAAATCACACTAGATGAAAGCCACTTCCAACCGGTCTTATTGCAGATCCATAGGGGAGGCCTATGTCCAGCAGTGGATGTCCTATGGCTGATGGATGGATAGCAGAGTCATAATATTCTGGATTCTGTAGGTACATAAGTAAGTACTGCAGTGGTCATCCTAATTCTAATTTGAATTGGGGGCGATATGTCCCACACCGACGTTCCGCATGGGATGTTTTGTGCGTTTCCCCCTCCAGCGTCTACCCGAGCCAGCCCAGCTCCTTAAAATAACGGAGCGTGGCTCTGGGCCGCTGGCACAACTGCTCAGGTAGCTTAGATGGTGAATGAGATGATGATAATGCAGAGGCATCATGCAATCCGTTAGCTATTCTAGTGTCTTCTGTGGCTTTGCAGTGCCACAGAACATGCTCTACAGTTTCGTTATCCTACAAACAGCCGCGACATAGTGGGCTATCAGTGGCTCCTAGTTTATACAAGTGACTATTTACGAGTAAGTTGCAGTGACCAGTTAAGAGTCCTACCATAAGTCGAAGGTCTTGCCGCTGTAACTTCAATAGGTTGTTTGTGATGTTTCTATTTCGATTGGGGAAAGCAGCCTTAGAGTGCTTGCAGTCCTCCTTTTTTTTGTGTTCATCCAATTATTGATACAAATATGATAATAATTGATAATATAATATAGTGTATATTATTATAATCATCAATATGATATATCTAATTTTCCAGCCAGATCAAAGAGCACTTGACGCTAGAGCTGGCTCAGCTGAGCTCGGCTCACCGACAGTGCAGCGAGGATGAGGAGACAGCAGCTGAGGAGTGTACTACCCTGGCTCGGGAGATAGAGGAAATGAAGACGGAAGTCATACATGTTATTGCTGATAACTTGGATGTGTACTCCAATTGTAACGCGAACAAGGTGCGTATTTTGTCATAAATAGCAATTTTAATATGCGAGGACATGCCAGAAATTGCTTAAATACCATCCCTACATTGTCCACTAAATAATTTGCTTCCTCCATAATGCCTGGAAGAGATTACTATAAGCAATAAGGCCGCCCTTTGTTGCACTAGTTTATGTCGCTTGTTTTGTTTTCCTATCTGTGTATTTTTTTTCTGTATTGTATTTTAATGTTAACAATAAAGTGTTCATTCGTTTATTCATTAATGCGAACAGCAAGGGACTGGAATGCCCTACCTCTCTAAAGTTTGTAATATCGTGTTTTAATACCCTTTTCCAGCGGTTTCGTCCTCACGATATTTTTGTATTTGTGCTATCCCATAGGGACCTTTTACTTTCAGGATAAAATGAAATTTAATTAAAATTAGTTTTTGGGGATAAAAGTAACACTTAGAACACTTTCTAAACTTTTAACTAAACCATACCCACGCAAAAATCAAATTGTGTCCACCCTCTGTTGCTACTTGAAAAAGTAACAATCGCTTCAAAAGTCGGCGGATGAGAAATTAGCCGCAGATAACACTTCGCCGTGATTCGCTAATTATTGCGCGTGTGTGCACAATGCTTACAAGTGGCGTAGTGGTGACGGGCATAGGGAGCGCGCGGGAGCCTTGAGGTTGTCGGGCGGGTGTGCCCCGGCGTCTCGTCTGTCTGGCTTCCGCGAAATCCTATATTTCACCTTTTGTGCTCAGCGTTCTGCGCCTAACTTCCCATCCGCCAACTTGTGTGACGCGGATTATAATTAAACTACTGGCTAGGCCTACATCTGTATCGAGAGGTCCAATGTTGAATTTATGCAGACAGACTTCCTCCTATACGCTTCATAGTAGTAAAGAAGTACAGCCTTGGCCAAAAGTATTAGGCACCCTGTATTTTTACTCTATTTTCTAAACTTATTTTACTCCTTTATGGCATTTTTAACACAATTAGGTGTTAATTTAATCACATCAACAGAAATGAAAGCTTGTTTACTTTTTTTTTTATCTCGGTTCTTCTCCCCCCGTGTTTGGCGGGAGTGAGGATTCCGACTCGAGCAGGAGCTCTTTTCGGAGGCTGGACGCCTCGGCCTCTCTGGGCCGAGGGGCGATGTTTGGAGGGTGCGAGTACCCTTCCCAGTCCGCGAGGACGGGCGGCTTCTCTCAGCACCCTCGTTAGCCGTTACGTGGCCATTGCTGGCCATCTTGGCTTGGCATCATGTTGGCCATCTTATGGCGTGGTGGTGTCGAGGATTGGAGTCTTCACGACCTGCACTAACCAGGTGCAGGCGGCATCTCTTCCTCCTCGACTGGGTGACGTGACGCACGTCGGGTCCGGTGGCTCGTCCGTACAGATGAACGCAGCTTCGAATGGTCAGTCTCGGGAGTTACACTCGACCAAGACCGACTGAAGCGCGGAGCGGGGCTCTCTCGATCTGTCGGTGGTTTGTAGCGATGCGGATGGGGAGTGGGATCGCTAGCCCGGCTCAAGCGCGCCGCCGCGCGAGCCAGGCATCACGTCTCTAACATCCCCTTGAGACTCGGTCGTCGAACGCGTTGGTCGACAACGAAGATTGGGCGGCGTCGAGCTCACGCCAGGGCGGAGTGACGCCCACTCGTGGTTATCCGATAGTGCCACAGTAGTGGCTGGCTTCAATTTGTAGTGGTGCGGACTCGCGTAGCGGCAGAGTCCGGTACGGCCGCGCGTCGCCTAGGCGACAGCAGCGGCGCGTTGGCTGGGCTTCACGACGCTTGGACGTCGTGAGATGGGGTCAGGTGGTGCGCGATGCGCGTGGTCAGTCCGGTGAATACGCGCCCCGATCGAAATCAGAGGCGCGTGGTCTTGGTTGGTGGTAGGCGGCCGGCTCTACGCCCACTCTGTGCGGCGTGCATGAGTTGGCGGAGCGGGTCGCGCCGCCGTCGCTTCGGGTCGGTTGCTCCTCGGTCGCTGCGCAGACAGCCGTGTAGAGGCAAACGGGGTCCGCGGCAGTCGTCCATGGAGGCGTCCCTCATCGCGTCGGCGGGGTGCAGCCTGGATTACTCACAGGCCGCGGGTTTGACATAGCTGGTAGTGGCGGCCGGCTTCAGGCCCACTCTGTAGGGCGTACATGAGTTGGCGGAGCGGGCCGCGCCGCCGTCGCTTCGGATCGTCTGCTTCTTGATAGTCGCGCGCTGCATCACCGTCTAGCCCAACGGGAGCGGCGCGGCTAGCTAGACGTCTCGGCTAGCTAGACGGGGGGGGGGGGGGGGGGGGGTGTCTAGCACCCGCCCCTGGATTCAATGAGGGTCGGTCCGGGGAGGCGAACCTCAACCCCGATGTTGTCTAGTTTTGATGCGGCGCGTCTCGAAGTCGTCGCTTCGCCCGCGGACCGGAGGGTTTCCCTCCCGAGGTGTGCACTCCATCGGGGTGGGGAGCCTTGCGGCCCTCAGGCAAGGCAAGGGCTGACGATGGCGCGCCGGGGCGCCGGGTGAGCAAGCTCAAACCCGGCGCTGGATGTCTTGATGATGATGCGGTAGGCGCGGAGTAAACTCGACGCGCCTACAGTGGTTTCAGTGCGGTTGGAGGGGCGGCGACGCTCACTCCGCCGAGCGCGATGCCCGGGCCCGGGCCTCGGCGGGCCGGCGGCTTAATCGCCGCTCCTCGGTGGTCTACAGTGGTGCTCGCGGCTGTGTCAACATCGCATCATGCGATGTTAGTGCAGCAGGCGGTCGCGTTCTGCGCAGCGCGATGTTCGCGGTGCTGGTGCCTGGCGGCCATGGCGACTCGGCTCGACGTCGCTAGCAGACGGAGCCAGTCGCGGTCGGCGGCGCACGCGTGGCTTGCGTTTTTCTGTAGGCGCTCGATCGTTGCGGGGGCGGGGGGGGGGGGGGGGGCCCGCGAGGACCCGACCCCCGCCCGTGGTCGCGGTTTACAGAAAGACTGTGAGCTTCCTGTGACTGGGAGCAGCGGAGCTCGAAACCAGCCAAGGCAGGCTCGCTTGTTTACTTGTTAGAGTCCAGAACAAAAGTGACCAAACATTGACTGATAAGAACCGATAAAAAGGGAGTCCTTTGTTTTCGGTCACCAGGTGTTTTATGACCTTAACAAAGAGCCACTTGATATTCTAAGAAGTTATATATTTTAATTTTTTAAAGGTGCCTAATACTTTTGGCCAAGGCTGTATACGATTTTTAAGAAAATTTATATTTTTGTTCTTGTTGACGCGGCGAACTTCGTTACACGCAATATATAATTTGACGTATAAATTGCCATTTTACGATTGAATGACTGATAATGATCTGTATTTTTCAGGAGACATCAAAACAGTTTGTGACATTCAGTCCGATAGAGTCGTACCGTCAGTCCATGTCGCTCCTCCGCTCGCACCACGACTTGTACGTGAGCAAGCATCTAGGGGCCAACCTCAACACCGTCACCGAAGAACTGAGGGACGTTGCTGTTTCAGCCAAATCTATGGAGCAAAAGTTAGTAGTCCCTTAGAAGTAACTCTTCAACAGGCAGACCTGTACGTAAGCAAGGATCTGGAGCCAACCTCAACACCGTCACCGAAGAACTGAGGGATGTTGCTGTTTCAGCCAAATCTATGGAGCAAAAGTTAGTAGTCCCTTAGAAGTAACTCTTCAACAGGCAGACCTGTACGTAAGCAAGGATCTGGAGCCAACCTCAACACCGTCACCGAAGAACTGAGGGATGTTGCTGTTTCAGCCAAATCTATGGAGCAAAAGTTAGTAGTCCCTTAGAAGTAACTCTTCAACAGGCAGACCTGTACGTAAGCAAGGATCTGGAGCCAACCTCAACACCCTCACTAAAGAACTGAGGGATGTTGCTGTTTCAGCCAAATCTATGGAGCAAAAGATAGTAGTCCCTTAGAAGTAACTCTTCAACAGGCAGACCTGTACGTAAGCAAGGATCTGGAGCCAACCTCAACACCCTCACTAAAGAACTGAGGGATGTTGCTGTTTCAGCCAAATCTATGGAGCAAAAGTTAGTAGTCCCTTAGAAGTAACTCTTCAACAGGCAGACCTGTACGTAAGCAAGGATCTGGAGCCAACCTCAACACCCTCACTAAAGAACTGAGGGATGTTGCTGTTTCAGCCAAATCTATGGAGCAAAAGTTAGTAGTCCCTTAGAAATAACTCTTCAACAGGCAGACCTGTACGTAAGCAAGGATCTGGAGCCAACCTCAACACCGTCACCGAAGAACTGAGGGATGTTGCTGTTTCAGCCAAATCTATGGAGCAAAAGTTAGTACCAACACAGTTCACAAAGAAACAAAAGTAGCTTTAAGCAGTCACCAAATGTTATCTGCAAATCTGATGACATTGTAGAAGCAGCGATAATGATGGGTTAGATGTACCAATTGTGCCATCTTAGTGTGATTTTTGGCAATTTTGAATTTTAACGATTGTGTAGGCAATTTAAATGTTAAAACAATATTAGTTTTTTTAGTTTACATACTACCTGATGTTAAGCAGATGTGCTGTCTAGGGTGTTGCTACACCCTAGACCTAGCACGCTTACCTAGAAGATACCTACATATTTACTCATGATTTGAAGACACCCACGCTGAACTTTCACATTCATAGAAACATCCCACTAATATTATAAACGCGAAAGTTTGTGAGGATGGATGGATGGATGGATGTATGGATGTTTGTTACTCTTTCACGCAAAAACTACTGAACGGATTGAGATGAAACTTTGCAATAATATAGCTTATACATCAGAATAACACATAGGCTACAATTTATAAAGATATTTTGTGAATTGTCCAAAATATAACGATAAATGTTGAGTAAGTAAGAAAAATCTGCCATCTGCGAGCTACTCTAGCGTGCGCTGTAAGAATGTCAAAATAAACAACTGTCGATCGAATATCTGTCAAATCAATCGATGAGCAGTCCTTGGATATCATCATACTGATAATATATTATGTACCTATATATACCTATATTTAATATTATAAATCCGAAAAGTTTGTTAGTTTGTTCTTCTTTCACGCAGCAACGGATTGACTTGATATTTGGCATAGATATAGTTCGAGGGCCGGAAAGTGACATGGGCTACTTAAATAAGAGGTTCCTGTGAGATAGCATAAATGTCTAATTCCACGCGGGCGGCGCCGCGGGTAGAAGCTAGTTTTTCATAATCTATTTATGCACGTTTTAGATTCTAAACCTGCATAACATAGTTTCGCAAGGTATTCTAAGTGATCACAAAATAAAGCAATAGTTAAGACAATTAGTCTTTAGATGGGTGACCGCAAGTGGCATTGTACAAGTACAGGGTAGGTGTTCCGTTTAGATGTTAAATAAAATTAATTGTTGTTCCCAGATTAACCGACGCCGCACTTTTATACATCAAATCAAAAGCAGATTTAAGCGGGGAGCAAGCGAAACTGGCCCTTCTGTCAAAGAACTACAACATCCACCCCAGCCAAATAACGAACTGCCTGCTAGAAGCCCGAAGTGCTTTAGAGTTATTAGAGCAGGAGGAGAATATAGCGGAGCAGCGAGCTCGGAGCGGAGTTGAGGAGTTGGCCAAGAGTCGGACAGAATTGGCCGTGGGTATGGCCACTGTAGCTTGTTTGGAAGTTCGCCTGTAAGTACCTCAGAGGGAAATATTTCCCTAGTGGCCTCCGTTCCTCCCCAATAGCCATCCATACCTTGCAACATAAACAGTCTAATAAACAAGCATTCTTATCCAGTGACTGTGGGCATGGCTAATGCTGCTTTCTTGGAAGGCCAGCCTGTATTAGGCTACGAGTATTTGACAACATTAAAAATATACTATTGATTGTGGTAATCCTTAAATAGCCTGAAAAATACATATTTCACTTTATTTAAACGAAAATATCGTGTATTGCAGTGTTACTCACACACACACACACACGCACACACACCCACACACATATAAACACACACACACACACACACACATATGCATTTTGATTGTGTTTTTATTGGGTTTTCATTGGGATGTTGTTAGTGAAATTATAATTTATTTGTATGCTAAATTATTGTAATCTGTTTTGGCTTTATTTGTGTTTTTTATATTAGTAATAATTATTATTATTGTAACGCTGTTGATTACAAGACATAAAATAAAAAAACAAAAAAAAAATGTCTAATTTTCGCAAATCACACGGAATAAAATACGATATTATTCTGATATTATATCTGTGACGTAAACGCTCTAAGAAAGGCGGCAACTCTGGTGACGTCACATGATAGTAAACAAGAATTTCTCGATTGACTGTTGTTTGTGTAATTTGTGTTTTGTGATTTCGGTGTCATAGTACAGGATCTGTAAGTTACTTTTAAGGTATTTTTTGTCAATTTTTAGATGTGCACTAATGTATTTACTGGTATTTACTCACGTTGTTTACTGTTGTGTGAAGTCAAGACCAGCGCCATTACAGAATGTCGTTTTTGGTGGGATCTTGAATATCTATTCTTTAACACTGATTTTCATTGTTAATACAGTAGATCTCTCGGAAATATAAATGTAGCGTGCTTAGTATGTACTAACGAATAACTTAATACGATTCCCAAAAACTAGTCAAATACCCTATTATTTATTTATACGCGAGCAGCGTAGCACGTGCGTACTGCCTATATCAAGCAAAGTCGAATAAAATTAGTATTTATATCTCAAAGAATTTTTTCCTTCTTTATCCAAAGGTCCAGTCTATTCTTAAATGTGTTTATAGTTCTTGCTGAGATGACATCCTCAGGCAACCTATTCCAATTGTAGACTACTATTGCAGAGGATGTGGTGTGCAGTGTTGGTTTGTGAAGGTGTAGGCTGTAAGAGGATTGTATGGCGTCTGCTATCGCGCATATTTTCCTTTAATGTCGTTAATATCCGGAAGATTATAGAAGCCATTGAGAATTTTGAAGATTTCAATCAGGTCTCCACGCAATCGTCGTTCTTCGAGGGTCGTGAGACGAAGAGCTTATAACCTATCTTCATATGTTTTGCGGCGCAGAGTATATAGAATCCCAGTGGCTTTTCTTTGTGAACTTTACAGCAACTTATTACTCCTGATACTCCTGATCTAGTAAATTGTCCATTGGAAAGTAGCCTCCATCCTCCAGTGAGGACTTAGACCTGTAGTAATGGCCACTGCCGCTTGCTTAGAAGGCAGACTAAGTCAAATTCCTTGTGTTCTAACTGCCTCTTGGGAGAACTGTGGTCAAAGTCTCTAGTTTAGTGGGACGGGTTAAGAATGGTGTCGTCCCTCCAAGTGGCCTCTGTTCCTCCCAAAATAGCCATATTATACCTCACAGTGTAAATAGATACATGAATTGTTATGATTTTATTTTGAGTGCTTTCCACACTAGATTTTATCACAGGTGGCGCCACCAACGCTATAAGTTGGTGTAATATAAGCACTTCAAAGATTTGACGCTTACGTGGGAGGCGGGCTGGCTCAGTTGGTTAGAGCGTCGGCCTAGTGATCCGAAGAGGCAGGTTCAAATCCTGCGTTCGCTTCAGATTTTTGAAATGCTTATCACAAAGATAACTCTTTGAGATACATGAATTATTGAAACTAAGAAAAAGCACAGATAAAAATAATATAAAACTATAAGATGTGTAACATGTGTTATCGCCAAAAGCAAAATCTTCCAGGCAATCTTTTCCATCCATCCATCAGCTATAAGAAGTCCACTGCTGGGCATAGGACTCTCGTATGAATCTCCAATAAGACCGGTTTATAAGCGGCTTGCATCCAGCGCAATCCTGCGGTCTTAATGAGGTCATCCGTCCACCTTGTGGGTGGACATCGTACGCTGCGCTTGCCGGTACGCGGTCTCCACTCGAGAAAAGCCGTGGTGATCTAGTGGTAGTGACACCCGCCTTACAATCGTGAGGTCGTGGGTTCAAATCCTGGTCCCGTACCAATGAGTTCTTTAGAATTTATGTACGGAATTTAACACCACTGGCTTTTCGGTGAAGGAAAACATCGTGAGGCAACCTGCATACGTCCGTAGAAGAAATTCGATGGCGTATGTGAATCCACCAACCCGCACTGGGCCAGCGTGGTGGATATGGCCCAGACACCCTTCGTGGGTAGGCCTACGTCCTGCAGGGGACTATTAAAAAAAAGGCTAAAATATTATAAAGTTGTCTAATTTTATTCCAGACACATCCAGTCCTGTATAACCCAGCTGACGGACGTGTGGCAGCGAGCGCTCGCCCTCGACAGAATCCTATACTACGCGCTCCGAAGCGAACTCCGCACTATGGAAGACTTCCTACAGTTTGCTGCTGACTTGAAAACATATGCCTTAGATGAGACTAGCGCTGTAGCTAGTAGAATAGTGAGTATCATTTTTTGGAGTTCCGTACCCAAAGGGTAAAAACGAGACCCTATTACTAAGACTCCGTTATCGGTCTATATGTCTGTCTGTCACCAGGCTGTATCTCATGAACCGTGATAGCTAGACATTTGAACTTTTTACAAATGACGTATTTCTGTTGCCGCTGTAACAACAAATACTAAAAACAGATTAAAATATTAAGGGGGACCCCCATATAACAAAAGATAAAAGAGATTTTTTTGCCGTTTATTGCTTGAAATTAATAATAGCAACAGGTAGACGCACTCCTCAAAACTATAGGCCAATCTCCCTTCTAGCTATCTTCTCTAAACTTCTCGAGAAGATTGTGAACCATCGCCTTGACATTTATCTGGAGAAGATAAACTTTATCTCAGGCAAACAATTTGGCTTCAGAAAAGAAAAATCGACAGAAGGCGCTGTTGAACTTTTGATCAAATCAGTAGCGAACAGTTTAGATAAAAGGAATAAAACTATAGGCGTGTTCTTGGACTTGGCCAAGGCCTTCGACACTGTTTCGCTGACAATTCTATTAAAGAAACTAAAACTTTGCGGAATCAGGGGATTGCCACAGAAATGGTTCAGAAGTTACCTTGGTCAAAGAAGACAATGTGTAGGTATACATAGGGACGGAAACAAGCGACACACTCCTTATTGAATTTGGAGTGCCTCAGGGCAGTGTACTCGGACCTACGTTGTTCATATTATATATTAATGACATTCATGCGACTTGTTCTGCCGATACTGAGCTTATTTGTTACGATGGCGACACTGTCGCCCTATTTCACGGAGAAACATGGAAATCTGCGTTTAATAAAGCAGAATTAGGTATGACACGGATAAAACGATGGCTTGATCAAAATCTATTGACTTTAAGCTTTGATAAAACCAAGTATTTATGCTTCCACAAGTCAAAACTGTCAGAACCAGCACCTGGATTAAATATAGCGATCCATTCCTTTTGCAATCAGCGTGATTGCAACTGTGGATCCATTTCCAGGCAATAAAATATCTAGGTGTCACAGTAGATGAATAGCTTTCTTTTAAGTCCCATATAACAAATTTAGGAAATAGAGTTCGGAAGCTGATCCAAATTATGAAATCGTTACGCAACTCTGCTAGTAATAAAGTCTTGCACCTTGTCTACACGGCGCTTTGCGAATCGATACTTCCTTACTGTATAGTCGTGTGGGGTGTTATCGGGAGTTACTACATTGTTGGAAGTGGAAAGAGCTCAGCGCGCAGTACTCAAAGTAATGCTTAAACTACCGTATCGCTACCCCACGGATGACTTATATACTGTGGCGGGAGTGCTGCGCGTTCGCCAACTATATACCCATAAAGTGACCCTGATGGTGCACCGCAAAATGAATGCCAGGTACAATCATGCTACTGCCAGCACAGATCCCACTGAAGTCAAGAGGAGACCGCCCCGCGCCACTGAACCACGAACTAAGACGGCTTTCGCCCAACGTTTGTCTAGTTTCAGATTTCCTTTTATATATAACAAAATCAGCAATATTTGTGCTTTACGCCACTTAACATTTAGTGAGTGCAAAAAACCGTGTCTAAATACCTACAACAGTTAACATACGCTATTACAGAAAGACTCCTCGACGTACTCAAATGATTACATTGCACACACACACACTACGCACACTGTAACTGTACTAATAACTATTTGTGTATTTATATAACTCTTAATCACGGTTTTTCGGCTATCTGTATTTAAGAACTAAATTCGCACCAAATATTACATGGTAATTGTCATATAAATGTAGTCCCCGCGATACAGGCTTTGCTTAGTGCAGGGACTACAAGCATAACATTTTGAAATTTATTTTGTATAGTGCACTTGTTAATGTACCTTTAAGTTCAATTTAAACGTTTTATGATAATAAATTATTTTGTATTTTTTTTTTTGTATTTGTAGACGGTCGAAATATTCACCGAATATTTAGTTATACAGGGTTATTCCTAATCAATTAGCATCCTTTTGACTTCCAATTTTGACGAAAGTCGCAACACAAAAGTTGTTAGTTTTGATGTACAGAATAAGCCCCTAAAATAATGCTAATTGATTAGGAATAACCCTGTATATTCACTTCAAATATTACAATTAATTAAAACTAAATTGAGGCGTATGTTACGGTACGTAATCCTTCGTGCGTAAGTCAGACTCGCACTTTACTGATTTTTTTCTTTATACTCCTTTCTTATTTCAGGAATCAATGAACGAGATATGCTCCGAACACGAATCCTGCGCACAGAAGTTCCAATCCACCAATCCTCTCCTACAAACGCTGTGTAATTTACTCGGACTACCTCCCGCTAGTGATCCATCATTAATGGTCAAGGCGCACAGCGATCTGCGAGAAACTTTGACAGAATTGGAACAAAATGTACAGGATGGGTTTAGGAGAAAGGAAGATGCTTTGGTTCAATAGTGAGTATAGATGATTTTCCTTCATTTTTATCCATCAGCCATAGGACATCCACTGCTGAACATAGCCTCCCTCATGGCTCTCCAATGAGAACGATTGGAACCGGCTTGCATCCAGCGCGATCCTCCGGCCTTAATGAGGTCATCCGTCCACCTTGTGGGTTGACATGCTATATCGTTTATTTTTTTTATTTTTTTATTGTTATGTTGTAAATTGTGTGAACAATAAAGCGTTTTCTATTCTATTCATGCTACGCTGCGCTTGCCGGTACGCGGTAATCACTCGAGAACTTTTCGAACTTTTTTGTGGGCAACGCAGTACTTAGTTTACAGAAATGGTCACTACTCGGACCCCATCGGTCATCAGTCCCTGCCTACTGCCACTTCAACTTGCGAATCCGTTGGGCTATATCGGCAACTTTATTAATTTTACTGAATTTTAAAAAAGGGACCTCTATTCGGCCCACGCTATACAGGGCTATCCAGAATAGGCTATTTTACTATGAACGCGAAAAACTATAAATGTATTTTTGACATAGCTTAGGCAAAAAACAATCGGAAAATATGCCTTTTAGATCATAAATCAACAAAATAAATTTTAAAAATCAATACAAAATATTCCGTCTTTTTAATCAGTGCATAAAGTAGTCGCCGCTATGTTGTGACGTCATCCGGCTATGTAAACATAGAATAGTTTGTCCGGTGTTTGTACACTAGTATTCCAGGAACATCACACCAACGGTAACTCATTATTAAACATTTATAATAACTCATTTTCAACATAAATCTCAAACTTACAAACAAAGACACTATCGTGAAAAATATTTACGTGCATTGTTTACATAGCATAGTGACGTGATTCATGACCACAGAGTAAAATAATGACATCCATCGTTTTATGTCAATTACGCGCGAATATTTGAAATTGTTAAATTAAAATTCATTTTTAAAACACTTAACGATTAAATAATTATTTTTTGTATTTTTTTTTTGTGGTTTATTAGACCAACAGGATCTAACTGAGATGCTTTTGAAAAATCACTGTAATACCCTATTGGTTTACTAAGCCGAAAGGGGGTCATTTAGACCAATAATGATGGCATTATGAACAAAATTTTCTATGGGGACTGGCTGGAATTCGAGTAAATATACATTTTGTCGCATTCTGGGTGAACCACTTAAATAATTCCTAAAACTTTTTATAATAGGCTATTTGACTAGTTTTTGGAAATCGTTTTAAATTATTCGTTAGTATAATCATATTACATTTATATTTCCGCTCGGTGGCTCAGTGGTTAGTGACCCTAACTTCTGGATCAAACCCAGGTAGCAAAGTGACGTCAATGACGCATAAACGACGTCACTCTTAGGTCATAATAGGGTCGGTCGTTAATGCGTCGTTGATGACGTCATTATGTACGTCAATTAAAAGTCATTATTTCGACGTCTCATATTCACCATAAAATTGACATTTTATTGACGTCCATTTAGGGTCAATATCAGGACGTACTATATTCGCCACAAAGTAGACGTTTTACTGACGTCCATGTAGGGTCAATATCAGGACGTACCATATTCGCCACAAAGTGTACGTTTTACTGACGTCCATCTAGGGTCAATATCAGGACGTACCATATTCGTCACAAAGTGGACGTTTTACTGACGTCAATTTAGAGTCAAAGTCAGGACGTACCATATTCACCACAAAGTGGACGATTTACTGACGTCTATTCAGGGTCATTATTAGGACGTATCATATTCGTCTCTGGTGGACGTTTTACTGACGTCCATTTAGGGTCAATATCAGGACGTACCATATTCGCCACAAAGTGGACGTTTTATTGACCTCTATTTAGGGTCAATATTAGAACGTACCATATTCCCCACAAAGTGGATGATTTACTGACGTCTATTCAGGGTCATTATTAGGACGTATCATATTCGTCTCTGGTGGATGATTTACTGACGTCCATTTAGGGTCAATATCAGGACGTACCATATTCGCCACAAAGGGGACGTTTTATTGACCTCTATTTAGGGTCAATATTAGGACGTACCATATTCGCCACAAAGTGGATGATTTACTGACGTCTATTTAGGGTCATTATTAGGACGTATCATATTCGTCTCTAGTGAACGTTTTACTGACGTCCATTTAGGGTCCATATCAGGACGTGCCATATGCGCCACAAAGGGGACGTTTTACTAACCTCTATTTAGGGTCAATATTAGGACGTACCATATTCGCCACAAAGTGGAAGATTTACTGACGTCTCTTCAGGGTCATTATTAGGACGTATCATATTCGTCTCTGCTGGACGTTTTACTGACGTCCATTTAGGGTCAATATCAGGACGTACCATATTCGCCACAAAGTGGACGTTTTATTGACCTCTATTTCTGGTCAATATTAGAACGTACCATATTCGCCACAAAGTGGATGATTTACTGACGTCTATTCAGGGTCATTATTAGAACGTATCATATTCGTCTCTAGTGGACGTTTTACTGACGTCCATTTAGGGTCAATATCAGGACGTACCATATTCGCCACAAAGGGGATGTTTTATTGACCTCTATTTAGGGTCAATATTAGGACGTACCATATTCGCTACAAAGTGGATGATTTACTGACGTCTATTTGGGGTCATTATTAGGACGTATCATATTCGTCTCTAGTGGACGTTTTACTGACGTCCATTTAGGGTCAATATCAGGACGTACCATATTCGCCACAAAGGGGACGTTTTATTGACCTCTATTTAGGGTCAATATTAGGACGTACCAAATTCGCCACAAAGTGGAAGATTTACTGACGTCTCTTCAGTGTTATTATTAAGACGTATCATATTCGTCTCTGGTGGACGTTTTACTGACGTCCATTTAGGGTCAATATCAGGACGTACCATATTCGCCACAAAGGGGACGTTTTATTGACCTCTATTTAGGGTCAATTTTAGGACGTACCATATTGTACCATATTGTTTGCACGCGCGCTCGCATCGGTGCGGACGTGTTTACTTTTTGTCGCAGCAATTATTTCTATTTAGTTCGATCGCAATGTTTATGTTTTGCCGGGCTTGTAAAAAAGACGTTACCGGTGAACTTATAATGAAGTGTACACTATCAAACTGTGAAAAAGTGTATCATATATTGTGTATCGGTATTAAAACACGAGATTTCGAGTCTTTTTCTACGGACTATGTGCGCCAATGGATTTGCCCGATGTGTGACAGCACAAAAAGAAAACGTGCTGGGAATGACACGCCAGTTCGCACTCCAGAACATAGGAAGTTACCAACAATAGCGAGCCCTAATTATGTCAATAACCAACGGGGTAGCAAGTGCAGTCAAATGGAAGTTTCCGTGCTGGAGAATGACGGCGGTTTGTTATCAGAATTCCAAGAATTTCGTCGGGAACTTAGAAAAAGATTACATACGCAAGACCAACATATTTTACAAATTCAAAATGTATGTTCAGCTACTAATGACGAAATTCAGGTACTAAAGACCGTTATAAAAGATAGGCGATGTTCGTGCGATTTGACCTCAATAGATACCTACTTAAAATGCTTTGCGACCGCAACCAGCGCATCGAGTCATTGTAATGTAATGCACAAACAAATCAAATAATTTCAAGTGTCAGCAAAAGTCCGATGCAGGTGCAGAAACAAGTTAACACCAACCTGATTAGTGATAACAGTGCATTAGTAATTTCTCCAAGAGAGAATAAATAGTTAATCTAAATGTGCCATGGTCATAAAATTGCTATGGGATTGACATTGTAATTTTAAGACTATGGATTCATAACAATTATTGATTATATATAACAGTCTATGTATGTATATACTTCTTGAATATAAATATATTATGCTACTTACATTGTTTTGTTTGGTTTCATCCATAGTCCTAAGAGTCTGTTCAGGGTACATGTATAATATAGGATGCCTGCTATCGCAAACTAAATTCTAAATTCTTTTCGTCATTTACTTTGTTCACAGGAAAGTGACTGGGCTGTACATATTAGGGCAGCCATCGTCGTTGGAGTATTGTCATTTACTTAGTTCACAGGGACTGGGCCATACATACAAAGGCAGCCGCCGACATAGTAGTGACGTCATACACAGGATTCACAGTAACGTCACTATGAATACTGTATATGACGTCACTCCAACGTTAGTGTCTACCTTAATATGTACGGCCCAGTAACGTCCCTATGAGTACAGTAAACGACGTCTCTCCAACGTAAGTGGCTGCCCTAATATGTGCGGCTTAGTGACGTCTTTATGAATACAGTAAATGACGTCGCTCCAACGTCAGTGGCTGCTCTAATATGTACGGCCTAGTGACGTCCTTATGAATACAGTGAATAACGTCGCTCCAACGTCAGTGGCTGCTCTAATATGTACGGCCTAGTGACGTCCTTATGAATATAGTGAATAACGTCGCTCTAACGTCAGTGGCTGCCCTAATATTTACGGCCTAGTGACGTCCTTATGAATATAGTGAATGACGTCGCTCCAACGTCAGTGGCTGCCCTTATATGTACGGCCTAGTGACGTCCTTATGAATACATGAATGACGTCGCTCCAACGTCAGTGGATGCCCTATTATAAACGTCCAAGTGTCGTCTCTATGAATGCAGTATATGACGTCACTCCAATGTCAGTATATGGCGTCACTCCAACGTCAGCATATGACGTCACTCCAACGTCAGTGTATGGCGTCACTCCAACGTCAGCATATGACGTCACTCCAACGTCAGTATATGGCGTCACTCCAACGTCAGCATATGACGTCACTCCAACGTCAGTATATGACGTCACTCCAACGTCAGCATATGACGTCACTCCAACGTCAGCATATGACGTCACTCCAACGTCAGTATATGACGTCACTCCAACGTCAGTATATGGCGTCACTCCAACGTCCTCCAACTTACGTCATGAGGCTGTGACAAATTGTCGTTATCTGAAGAAACTACCGACGTCATGATAATGACGTCTCTTACGTCGAGCAGTACCGTAAACGGACGTCATAATAACGTATAAATGCTACCTGGGAAGAGGCGTGGGTTCGATCCCCACCCAGGGCAAATATTTATGTGATGAACATAAGTGTTTGTTCTGTGTCTGGGTGTTATTTAGTTACTATATATCTATATAAGTACCTATGTATTTAAAAATCAGTCTGGCAGCTATATCACAAGCTTTGATTAGTTTGGGGTCAGAGGCCGTGTGTAAGATGTCCCAAAAATATTTATTTATTTATCTATTGTATTAACAATGAAAATCAAGTGTTAAAGGTTAGACAAGATCCCGCCAGTATGATATTCTGTAATGGCGCTGGTCTGTGACGTCACACACTAGTAAATAACGTTAGTTAATACTAGTAAATACGGTAGTTCACATCTAAAAATTGACAAAAAATACTGTAAAAGTAACTTACAGATCCAATAATATAACTCCGAAAACACAAAACACAAACTACACGAACAACAGTCAATCGAGAAATTCTCGCTTGCTAGCATGTGACGTCACCAGAGTAGCCGTCCTTCTTTGCTTCTTGCTGCGTCTACGTCACATATAAAATATCCAAAAAATATCGTGTTTTATTTCGTGTGATTTGCGAAAATTAGACATATTTTAGTTTGAATAAAGTGAAATATGTCTTTTTCAGGCTATTATATATATTACATATTATCTGTATGGATTACCACAATCAATAGTATATTTTCAATGTTGTCAAATAGCCTATTCTACTTTTTAAGATATTTTTCATTGGTATGGGACCGGGATTTGAACTCACGTCTTTACGGTTGTAAATCGTGTGTTACTATACCAATAGACCACCACGACTTACTGTACAATAAAAACTTATTATACCTATAGCGTTGGTGGCGCCACCTGTGATACCCGTATTAGACAGGTTATCACTCAACTAGAAGTTATTAGAACTTCTAAAGATTGACGAGAGATGGCGCACTGCTAAATCATTGTTATGATTTTATTTTGAGTGCTTTCCACACTAGATTTTTATCACAAAGAGTTATCTTTGTGATAAGCATTTCAAAAACCTGAAGCGAACGCAGGATTTTTTTTGAAATGCTTATCACAAAGATAACTCTTTGAGATAAAAATCTAGTGTGGAAAGCACTCAAAATAAAATCATAACATTTATTATACCTATCTATATTATTTGTTTCCAGTAAAAACTCTGCAAAGCCGTTAAAAGACTACATTTGGAGCGGATGTACGAAACAAGCCCACTGCTGGGACCTAACCGTCGCCTCTCTCTCGCACTCGTTGAAACACCAGATGGAAGGAGTGGACAAAAAAGTTCTGAAAGCTAGCGAGCTTTACACCCGTGTCAAGGTTTGTACTGTACTGTACCAGTCTTTATAATAGTCCACTGCAGGACGTAGACCTACCCTGCCAATTTTTGTGGCGCTCAGTATAATCTTTCTGATTTATTATAAATTGACGATTGAATGATGAAAGTATGTATCATATTCGACAAAAAATAAATTAAGTATCATTTTCTAGTTTTCTACTGACTAATTTCAGTCCAGAAAATTAAAAGGATAGTTTCGTTTTTCCAGAGTGGCGACAAGAAGAATCTAAGAAAGCTGTGGCAGTGGTTCCTCACAGATCAAGCCAAATTCTTAGCTGCAATGAGAAACTGTACCTTTTAACCTAACGGCTTTATGTTAGTACTACCATTAGTCCACTAAAACTCTAGTTAAAATTTATATGAACACCGGATACAACTCACGATTATTTGAACGGTAGAGCCGCTTTGCGTCCGACCGGTTTCAGAATAGTTAGTACTCCTTCATCAGGGAATACGCGCGCCCCAGACAACGGACGCCCGCGCACTGATCTTTTTTAGTTTGCGGAATTCATTATCATAACGTGATAAAAGCTGGACTGATCATTTATTATTTTCAATAGCAATTATGTCTTTTAACGTTAGTTCAAATCCGGTGCCGTATCAATATAAGTTCTTTGCAATTTATGCGCGAATAAACACGCCATTTTCGGTGAAGGAAAACATCGTGAGGAAACCCGCATACGAGTACGTCTGTAGAAGAAATTTGATGGCGTATGTGAATACACTAACCTGCCCTCCGACCGCCTAAGCAATAGCAATCGTTTATGACTTCATTTTAGTAATTTGGCACCGCCTATGTGACGTTAGCCATCAATTGCTTTGCGCGGATTGCGAAAGCAATCGTTGAATGAACAACTTTGATGGCTAACGTCACATAGGCGGTGCCAAATGACTAAAATGAAGTCATAAACGATTGCTATTGCTTAGGCGGTCGGGGGGCCGCACTGGGCCAGAGCGGGGTGATTATTGCGTTTCAATGCCTTTCATTAATAGACCTATGCTTGTACTGTACTGTACCAGCCTTTTTAATAGTCCACTGCAGGACGTAGGCCTACCTACGAAGGGTGTTTGGTCCATATCCACCAAGCTGACCCAGAGCGGGTTGGTGGATTCACATACGCCTTCGAATTTCTTCTACAGACGTATGCAGGTTGCCTCACGATGTTTTCCTTCACCGAAAAGCCAGTGGTGTGAAATTCCGTACATAAATTCCAAAGAACTCATTGGTACGGGACTAGGATTTGAACCCACGACCTCACGATTGTAAGGGTGTAATTACCTCTAGACCACCACGGCTGTCAATAGACCTATGACCTATGTTTAGTAGTGTCATTTTTTCGCTAGATCTGTCCGAGAAGCATGGCAAAGGGACAAATAGTCTTTCCACCATTATATCCCCTCGAAGAGGAAATAAAGTATGGATCGACAAAGTTAAATATGTAATGACTACTGACATTTTAAAGTGGATAAAATGGTTTTCTCCCTTTGCCGTGCTGATAGGAATTATTATAATAAATGTAATAGTGATAAATATCATGCATGAATCCTTAGAGCAAAAAAAAAATCAAGAGAGAACGTTGTTGAACAGTCAAGTGGAGCCGGTTTTTTATACATGTGTTGAGTTCGTCGGTGTTGCGTCACCATAGTTCAACTGACAAGCCAAGGCGTAGTTTCGCTGTACGTGTTTGTGTGTGTAATTGTGAATATACATGACGAGGCCTAGTTTTTCCGGCTTCACTTGTATGTTCACAACATTTTTTTTTCATTTTTTTTATTTGGTCTGAGCCATGAATCATGCATTTTCAAAAATACATTTTAAAATTTATAATTTTAAGGTGAATAGGCTTTGAAACTAATTTTACCTCACTTTGATTAGATAAAACAACAGTCGGGTATACTGAGCGCCACATAAATTGAAGGATGGGAAGTTATGCAGCGTTCTGCGCAAAAGCCAAAATATGGGTATGCGCGGGAGCCAGAGACGAAACGCCGGCGCACACCCGCCCGCCAACATCGTGCCTCCCGCGCGCTCCCTACGCCGAGCTCACTACTTCGCCATTTGTATAGGCATTGTGCACACATGCGCAATAATTAGCGAATCACGGCGAAGTGTCATCTGCGGCTAACGTCCCATCCTTCAATTTGTGTGGCGCTCAGTATAAGTCCGTATAGGCCGTGTGGCTAGCCCTGGTGTCATAGATTTTAGGCCGCCTAAAGGCCGCTGACATGGGTAAACGGTTAAAACAACCGGAACCTACAATTTAACGTGTGATCTGAGCCACGGTATCGCTCAGTTAGTTATAATTATTACTATTGCAAATCTTGCTGTTCCTCAAAAAAACCAGTTGCTACGACAGTGCCTTACAACTTATTTTAAAATAAATTGAATAAAAAAATTCAATGTACAAAATTTTTTATTTTCATTTTACCAACAACTTCGATACAAAATCTAATAATAAATTACTAAAATCACAACTTGCAACCCTAGTTATCTTAAAATATCTATTTTAGAGAATAATATAACCTTAATCTACTATTTACAAATAGGTAATGGGTATACGTAAATTAACAACACTGAGCGACCAACATATCTATGGAGTGTACAGAGTTGAAACAAAATTAAAACATAGGAAAAATGTATTTTTTTTAAAAGGCATCTAAGATACTTCCTTTTAGTTTTCTAAAATTGGTTGACTAAAAAATAACAGAAAATAGGTAACGGTATTGAAGTAGTCTTAACTTTTGCACCCAATGATTCTGTAGACTAGAATCCCTAACTATACTCTATAAAATTTAACTTGATCTCTGCGACAGCTGTCAGAAAAAATCACGCCTATGAAGTCCTGAATGTCTTAATAGTACAGACACCTGTCAATGTCATACTTTATGGGCATGCCGATTAGTGATGGGCGACGAATGATCACAGAGTTTCAGATAGAGTTTTATTTAAAATATCGATAGTTTATACTGACGATATTTTGTATAAAACTTAATTTATCATTAATTTTATTGTATATTTTAATATCATAACATTTTTTACATGTGTAATTAAATTAAACCCATTACATAAATAATTTATGTAACATTAGCATCGATAATAGTGAAAAACGTCGATAAATACTATAGTTACATTATTATGAGTATTTAATTAATATCATAACATTATTTACATGTGTACATACTTGATCTTAAATAATAGTAAGTAAATAAAATCCAATTTCTCACCTTCAACTACTCATTCTATTTCATTACAACATTGTTTGAAAATGGATTTTTTCCACCACTATCCCAACTCTAAATATGTCAATATGTCACTGTCGCAGAGATCAAGTTAAATTTTATGGAGTATAAAATGCCGATTAAAGTTTCATGTTACCTGTAAAACCTGCCAGACTTATTTTGTGCCCACTTTTATACAGGGTTATCTAGAACTGGTGTACTAAGCCGAAAGGAGGTTATTCAGGCCATCATTATGAACAATTGTTACTAATGAGCCAACCCGGAATTAGAGAAAAAAATCAGCTGTACTTAAGCTGTCTTAAGATAGTTGATTGAATCGGACGTTACTTTGCGGAAATTCATCTTCAAATCTTTGTTTGGAATAAATATTTAGTGTATTTCCGCTATCTTGTTGTAGGCAAATAAGTTTAAGGGCATTTAAAAAAAATACATACAATAATTATACATTTAATTTTACATAATAAATAAAATAATAATAAATATCACTTATTTTCACTACACTCTATATATTTTTTAAAAATAATACATTAATAATCCGTTAGCAACAAATAAATATTATAAAAAAATGTTGCGAAAAAATCAGCTGTTTCATATTCGACATTTTGTCGATTTCTAGTAGCAGTTTGTATAGAACAGTTGATATTTTCTTCTCTAATTCCGGTTTGGCCCCATAGTAGCAGTTGATCATTATGATGGTCTTAATCACCCTCTTAATTCGGTTTTGTACAGGGCAAGCAGGTAACCCTGTATTTTATAGTACTATTTGAATAATAATTATACTCTATAAAATTTAACTTGATCTCTGCGACAGCTGTCAGAAAAACCACGCCTATGAAGTCCTGAATTTCTTAATAGTACAGACAGTACCTGTCAATGTCATACTTTGTGGGCATGTCGATTAGTGATGGGCGACGAATGATCGTGACCACAGAGTTTTAGATAGAGTTTTAATTGAAAAATCGATAGTTTATACTGACGATATTTTAAATAAAACTTGATTTATCATTAATTTTATTGTATATTTTAATATCTTAACATTTTTTACATGTGTAATTAAATTAAACCCAATTATATGTTACATTAGCATCGATAATAATGAAAAACGTCGATAAATACTATCGTAACATTATTATGAGTATATAATTAATATCATAACATTATTTACATGTGTACATACTTGATCTTAGATAATAGTAAATAAATGAAATCCAATTTCTCACCTTGAACTACTCATTCGATTTTATTACAACATTGTTTGAAAATCGATTTTTTCCACCACTATCCCAACTCTAAAAATGTCAATCTTCTACTGTCGCAGAGATCAAGTTAAATTTTATGGAGTATAGGTAATAGTTGAGATTGTGTAGAAACGTAATATATGACCTCCTAGCGTAACGGACTAAATGAGGCGTTTTCTAAAAAAAAATATAGTAATGAAAGTATCCAATAGATGGCGAAAATAGTTTGAAATCGTCCTTTGGCTATGGAAATCGTACTGTCATTGTCAAGATGTCTTTTTCTTCTTCTTTTTTATGTTTTGGCGTCGCATTGTTGTGCATTTGCCAATGTCAAGTATTAAGTTTGAATTTGTTTTTATCATAATTTTGATAATATTTTATCAAAATAGTCACGTCATAGTCCAATAAAGTCGAGGTCAAGTCCAAACGTAGTCCCAAGTCATACCTCAGTAAAGCATTCGAGACTTTACTATTCAATTCAATTCAATTCTTGTTTGTGGCTTCTGTGAGGGTGTTTCACAATTTCGCCAATGTCTTGTGTAGACTGCCATCAAACGTAGAGAATTTGTACGGTGTCTAATGAAATACTGTATTTAATTAGTCCATACCTGAGACTTTACTATAGGCTTCTCTCTCTCACCCTTAGCTCTCACCCTTAGCTCTCACCCTATTCTAGTTGACAATGACAGATCAATTTATATGACTAATACGCCATCTAGTAAGTTTTGTAAAACAATTTTTTTTTTGAAAACGCCTCATTAAAATGATTTTTTTTTACCCAGTCATCACGCCGTTTAATCCTTGGAAAAAGTGTAATACGCATGAAGATGTATTATTAATTTATTATGTTTTCTATTTGGAAATCAGTCATAATTTCAGTCCCAAGTAGGTCTCGGCGTTTTCCTAATGAAGGTGTCTTCAGGCGCAATATGTATGGGGTTACTGAAGTCCACTTCTATATGCTCCGGGATCGCGTCGTAGTAAGTTATATGCTCGTTTACGTTGTCTGGAAACAAAATAAAAATCGTCAAAAAATTTACTCTGGCATATGACGGTTTACAAGGACAGCGGTGCCGGCATATTGTGCATGTAATATTACCGTCGTTATAATTTTTTCACCCCATCACGGTGTCAATAACTAATCTCTAGGAAATCATGTCATTTTGTTGGCTCCCTCCACTTGAATACACAGCTAGGCTCCACTTGTGGATCCGCGGATACCTTTTTCTCCTCTTAAATCCACCGTGGATTCATGGATACTTTTTTTCCACTTAAATCTACAAGTGGATTCATGGATAGGTACTTCTTTTTCCATCTAAATCCACAGGTGGATTCACGGATTTTTTTCCTGCTGCGATATTCACCAGTTGGATCTGTGGACAGTTTTATTCCTTTTCTTTGAGAAGCACTTGATCAAAAATCCTCAACCTGAACACTTGAAAAAGTCTTGTCGCGGGTGATCGCAGCAGAAAAAAAAATCCGTGAATCCACCTGTGGATTTAGATGGAAAAAGAAGTATGTATCCATGAATCCAGTTGTAGATTTAAGTAGAAAAAAAAGTATCCATGAATCCTCGGTGGATTTAAGAGGAGAAAAAGGTATCCGCGGATCCACAAGTGGAGCCTAGCTGCGGATCCAAGTGGAGGGAGCCATTTTGTTTGCATAGATAGACAACGTTTATATTTACGAGTAGGTATGTAATGCCTGCGATTGTGTTTTCTGTTATATTCACTAAGCATGAGGTGAGGGTGACGGATGACTCGGAAAGGGGAATATCTTCTAGCTAAAAGACTGGTCGTGGCGACCATGCTGACCATTTGTGTGATATAGCGGTGATGATAGCTAAGAAACTTCAAGTCTAACTACTCTATTAGCGGCACTAACTTACTACACTTAATATGAGTCTTTAGACAACTTTGAACAGTTTAAAGACTGACTTGTAACTAAATTATTTTGGACTATACTATACTAGTAACTATAATAGGTTTAAAGACTGACTTGTAACTATACATTATTTTGGACTATACTATACCTAGTAACTATAATAGGTTTAAAGACTGACTTGTAACTATAAATTATTTTGGACTATACTATACTAGTAACTATAATAGGTTTAAAGACTGACTTGTAACTATACATTATTTTGGACTATACTATACTAGTAACTATAATAGGTTTAAAGACTGACTTGTAACTATACATTATTTTGGACTATACTATACTAGTAACTATAATAGGTTTAAAGACTGACTTGTAACTATACATTATTTTGGACTATACTATACTAGTAACTATAATAGGTTTAAAGACTGACTTGTAACTATACATTATTTTGGACTATACTATACTAGTAACTATAATAGGTTTAAAGACTGACTTGTAACTATACATTATTGTGGACTATACTATACTAGTAACTATAATAGGTTTAAAGACTGACTTGTAACTATACATTATTGTGGACTATACTATACTAGTAACTATAATAGGTTTAAAGACTGACTTGTAACTATACATTATTTTGGACTATACTATACTAGTAACTATAATAGGTTTAAAGACTGACTTGTAACTATACATTATTTTGGACTACAACTTACTAGTAAGGTTGAGTGTAGCGATGATATCGTTGAGATGTTGGTTGTGTAAGGTGGCCGTGACTGTGGCGCGGTCTCGAGCCAGGCTGCGGCGGTGGCGAGAGCTGCGCGATACGCTCGTGTTGTACCGGCTCAGGAGGGGGAGAGTGAACACTGATGAGGAGAGGGGGGTGTTGTCTGGACCAAATTCCTGTGAAAAAAAAAATGATCTTTAGATTTTACTCGTTCATTCGACGAACTTCGTGGCATCTGATATTTTTCCACATTTTATTCTGGATGTTTTTTTTTTTATTCAAATTAATGGCCCACAGACTCCAGGTTCAGTGCCTTTTGTTAAGTAAGTTACAATTGAAAGAATGTGTCTGTACAATAGAGAGGGGTTAGTTTAAATCTTAGTCGAAGTTAGTGGTTTCATTGCATTGCGTGAATGCCACGAGCAAACCGGCGACCCGCATGCAGCACCCGATCACGAGTATGACGCATGTATCAGCCATCACTCTCCTCGACCATATTTAAGGGAAGAGAACGACCCGACACACGACGCCGCCGCAAGAAGGAGCCTTCGATGGCGAGCATGAATGCTTGGGGCATGCACGCAATGCTAATTGCTATTTATTGCACACTTATTATGATTTATTTTGTGAAATCGATCACCAGCAGAGTCCAAGGCTACGTTTCCGTGTGTTACTCGGTGGTATCTATCTGTGATAGCTCCCATGTCCTTCTATTACAACTCTTTTGCCTCCTGGACCTCCTCCTAAATTGCATTCTGGACGTTTTATCACATTTGGTTTCACCGTGCATTTTTATGCTACCATGGAACGTATATATAAAAAAGAAAAAGAACGCATATTGTTTTAATGTCCCGAGACAGTCATGCCACCGTCTGCAGCCTTGCGCTCTTAATGGCCTCGCACCTTGAAGAATTTTTCACTAAGTGTTGAACCGGTACGCCACGCGCTCCGCTCCTGGCACGCTATACGACACGGACGGTCTGGGTCCTCAAAACCTGTGATTGGTTAATGGCCATAACTGTCTGTAGGTTTGCTTGAGGAATAATATTCTTAGCAGGCACTTCCCAGATACGCAGTAAGAAGTATTCTGCTTGCCGCACGCTGTCCCCAGTGGAAACCATAGCCTTCTTGTCCATTCGGTAAGTGTAACCGATTCGCCACACGCTCGTCCTGGCACGCTGTACGACGGTCTTCAACATCTGTGATTGGTTGATATAGCCATAACTGTCTGTAGATTTCTTTAAGTAGTAAATCTCACCAGACATTTCCCCAAGACGCAGTAGGAAGTATTCCGTTTGCCACACGCAACATCGAGTAGGAACGCAATAGAAACGAGCACGCTATTCAACTAGGATGGTCCAGTTCCTCAAGACCAGTGATTGGTTTATTGGCTATATTATAGCTGTCTTTTGAATGTTGTTTAAAGGAGGAATTCTCACCAGACACTTCCCCGAGACACAGTAGAAAGTATTCCGCTTGCCGGACGCGGTACCCAGAGGAAACCAGCCTTCAGTCCGTTGACGTGGTAAAACCGATGCGTCACTCGCTCGTCTTGGCACGCTATACGGCACAGATGTGTCCTCATTATAGGCCAAACCAAACGTCTTGCCGGCTGTGACGTTATAGCTACAAGCTGCGCCAAATCCAGTCCTGACTGAAGCTCATACGCTGCTGCGGAATTGATTTTCACACAGCCTGTAGCTAACTTCCAGCCACCAAGAAATTTGATTCGGCCTATACTTATGATTGGTTGATGGCCATAACTATCTAGGAACTCTATAAGGAGGAAATTTCACCAGGCACTAAGTGTTGAACCGGTACGCCACGCGCTCCGCTCCTGGCACGCTATACGACACGGACGGTCTGGGTCCTCAAAACCTGTGATTGGTTGATAGGCACAACTGTCTGTAGGTTTGCTTGAGGAATAATATTCTTAACAGGCACTTCCCAGATACGCAGTAAGAAGTATTCCGTTTGCCACACGCAATACTGAGTGGAAACGCACGCTATTCAACTTGGATGGTCCGGAGCCTCAACACCTGTGCTTGGACGATGGCCTAGGCTGTCTGTGGGACGTTTTCAGGAGTAATACTCACTAGGCACTTTCCAGAGACGCAGTAGGAAGTATTCCGCTTGCCGCACGCCGTGCCTAGAGGAAACCAGCCTTCTTGTCCATTTACTAAGTAGAACCGGTGCGCCACGCGCTCGTCCTGGCACGCTATACGGCATGGCCGGTCCGGCTCCTCTGGAATATTTAAATAGCTATAAGTTCGAATTGTCTTCTAAGTAAGTTCATATAAGCTGGGTGGCTAGCTCTAGCGTCAGAGTTTTAAAGCCACGTGAAGGCCTCTGACATAGCTAAGGGGCCATTCAAGTATTACGTAAGCACTATAGAGGGGTGGAGGGGTTTATCATTTGCTTATTTTTGATGACATGGGGGATGGGGGGGTCTAAAAGTTGATTACGTCAGCAATAGGTAGTTATTTATTTCTTTTCGCAAATGTGTGTTAAAGTTCTCTATGCTAAATTTTATTTCTTATTTCTAGAATTAAATATGCTGCTTATGAATCCATAAAAAAGAAAAAGGTACCAATGTTTACGTAAGAATGGGGGGAGGGGTAAGAACTTTGCTTACTTTTGCTGACAAGGGGGGGGGTATATGAATGTAATAAATCTGCTTACGTAATAGTTGAACGGCCCTTAAACCGTTAATCAACTGCATGGGACCCAAATTCAAAGTGGTTTATTTTAGTCGTCGTCATGTTCTGAGAAAGTCTCTTTTTCGTGGTTACGCTAATAGTAGGCAAGTATAAAGTAACGCCAGATTTTCTAAGCTCTGGTAGAAGTGCTGATTTTATCAACAGTCCATGCTGTTAGTGATATTTTCTATGAAAACCTGCGCGTTACGTGTCGTCCCAAGTTTTGTTTTGAAGAGTCTTGCGTGAAACATTATATATCTAATAGTTATATATTTTGCGGTAGAAGTGCTCACCCAAGACAGGCGATATCTGCATCCCGAGGCCAGACAGCCTTCTCACCCGCTCCTTGTACTTGCTGCACACCATCGTCGCATATTGGTAAGGAGACTTGCGCTGCGTGCAACCCTGGAAACGCATATGAATGCTTGAAAATGGTATAACTTTGTGAGAGAAGACTTGCTTGAGAAACCTATAAAGCTGTGCGTTTAAAGTCAGATGCCGTACCGTACCAACGACTTTGTAAATTGTATGATAGTAATTCAATTCAGTTAATTTAAGATGGCAATTGAACTACGACCAATTTGATGCCAAAAATGCCGCTGTAAAAAATCCCATATAATTTGTAGTTTGAAGTAACGATTTAGCGCGTAAAAACATTATAAAAACTAACATCCTAAGGGCATTGTCGCCGTGGTGGTCTAGTGGTAGTAACACCTGCCCTGCAATCGTGAGGTCGTGGGTTCAAATCCCGATCCCGTACCAATGAGTTTCTTTGGAACTTATGTACGGAATTTCACACCATTGGCTTTTCGGTGAAGGAAAACATCGTGAGGCAACCTGCATATGTCAGTAGAAGAAATTCGATGGCGTATGTGAATCCACCAACCCGCACCTGGGCCAGCGTGGTGGATATGGCCCAACCACCCTTCGTGGGTAGGCCTACGTCCTGCAGTGGACTATTAAAAAGGCTGGTACAGTAAGGGCATTCACGGGATCCAATCATCCTAAGGGTACGTTTGAAATCGCCAGTTCGTTCTTAGCAGTGTCCTGGCACAGCTGTATGGCGGTGGTGACCGTGATGGCCGCTTTTACGAGTCTGACTCACACTATGCCTTTAATGCAGATACGCCATTGAGACCCTACTGTCTAGTGACTATACAGTCTAGTTTTCCTCAGCGACTCAGTGACTCACCAGTTCGTTCCTAGCAGTGTCCCGACACAGCTGTATGGTGGTGGTGCCTGTGGTAGCCGCTTTAACGAGTCTGACGCCCACTCCGCCCGCGATACAGTGGTAATGGCACCCGCTCTGAGGACGCCATTGGGACCCCACTGCCCGCCGCCATGATGATTTTGTACTGGGAAGTGGAAAAGAAAATATTTTTACAAGGTAAACTAAGTTTGAAGCTGCTTGCAGCGACAAGACCTCCGATTTATGGCAGGCCTTATCACTGGTCACTGCAACTTAATGTCACTTGTAGAACTCATTTTCTATACAAGGTGATCGTTTAAAGCGACTGACAGCTCACTATGTCGTGATTATCTGCAGGAAAGTGAAAGGGTAGAAGCATGTTCTGTAGCACTGGCATCGCAAAGCTACAAAAGACATTAGATTCGCTTACGGATTACATGACGCTCCTGCTTTCCACAGTAGGTATCGATGTCTACATCGCCATATTAAACACTATCCAAGCCTTAAGAGCAGGTGTGCCAGCGCAGTGCCGGAGTATCCCTAAGGCAAATTAGGATTGCCTAGGGGCCCCGTGATTCCATAAAAAAAAACTGGACTCCAGACTCCATGGCTGTAAAGGTTCTGTAATAGGGGCCCGAGAATTGCACTGCCTAGGGGGCCCTGATAGGGTTAACCAGTGCCAGCGGCCCAGAGCCACGCTCCGCTATTTTAAGGAGCTGGGGTGACTCGGATAGACGCTGGAAGGAAATCGCTGGAAATGCACAAAACACCCCATGCAGAATGTCCGTGCAGGACCTGTCGCCTCCCACACCGAATAAGATTACCGTTCAAGTATTACGTATGCAATATAGGGGGGTAGAGGGGTCTATCCGTTGCTTATTTTTGATGACAAGGAGCATGGGGGGGGTCTATATAGTGATTACGTCAGCAATATTTATTTCCTGTTCATGAATCAATAAAAAAGCAAAGAAAGGGGGGAGGAGGGGTAAATAATTGTAATAAATCTGCTTACTTACGTAATACTTGAACGGCCCCTAATATATTATAGGTACTTAAGCTAATAATAAATTTCATGCAATTTGGTTTATAAATGTGGAAGTTATAAGGGTTTGTATTAATGAGACAGACACACGGAAGGTATAAGGGTTCTTCGTTTTACTACGGAACTCTAAAAATAACTTACGAGGTAGTCTTCGTGTGTGGTGTGGCAGTTTGCAGCTGCAGAGCCTCCCATTCGCAGTCAGACTGCCTGAGCGAAAACTCTGCGTCGGGGTTGGAGGAGCAGCTGAACTTCTGTAAAATAAAGTTATAACTATAAAATAGCATATAACCAAATAGGCTTTCTCCAGTAGTGGAACACTACAGGCGCATAAACAAACATTTTATTGTTTCAAATCGGGCTTGGAAGACTAATGAGTAAAAGGATTATTACCTACTATGACATGAATTAAGACGAATTGACATTAACCGCCTTACCACAAAAGATTTAAACACTGCCATTTGTACTGTTAAACATGTTCTAAAGCGTGCGTAAAACTTTTGTGGTAAGATTAGGCTTGATTTTGTTTTGTACACAAAATATGAATTAAGATAATTTAACATTTAAAATAAAAAAATTGTCTGAGAAAGGCGAGCATGGATTGAATTGCAACTTCATTCAAGTCAATTCGACAAAGTATTCTGAAAGTAAAATATTATATGAGTTGGTCTCTAATATTATTTTGGATGGCATATCACAATTAGTTATGCGAACGCAGCTGGTTCACGAGGACCACTTGCTAAGTACGGCCAAAGAAGATATAATAATACTACGTATAGAACGGCCACTCGTTATCCCCCACCCGTTTGAGCCTTCCTCACTTCCACCCCGCGTCAGGACACGATTTACTACTCTGCGCGCGGGCTGCATAGGCCGCTGTAAATACCCGTGTATCGTTCGTGCGTATGTGTAGTGTCTGTGAATAAATATAGTGTTGTGTGCGTAAGACAGCAGATTTTGTATGAAGAAACGCGGAGTGTCCGGGCTGTGGTACGGCGGATGCGAAGTTCTCTACAAGCTGCGCGATATCCAACGCGCAGTTAGGATTGGATATAGCGCATCTTGTAGCTAACTTCACATACGCCGACTTGTATGATTCGATCTATAAATATGAGCTAGAGTTCTTATGCTTACCTACTGTGAAATAATATGCTATAAACATCATCATTCAGTATTAACATAAAGATTAGCTGTAAAAAGACAAATGGTAAATAATAGATGCTTATTAAAATCATTGATGTATTTGTAAAAATCTTAATATTTCATTACAATAAAAAAATCATAAATTTGTCACTGTAGAAATAAAATTAAACTTAATCGTACATACTAATAAAATTAAATATACTACTGTTGTAATTTCGCCTGCTGGAAAATCATAGGATTAACAGTGCCATCAATAAAACAGCACAAAATTTTACAAACTAAGTAAAGCTTAGGCTTTGACACATGTTTAATATCGTCCTTGACTTGTAGAATAGTAAACATAGCCGAAACTCCTACTGGTATAGTGTCAGGAACGGGCGGAAGACCTGGACTTTCTTTCTTCTTCGCTTTCCCTTTTTTGCCTTTCTTTCCCGATGCATCAGATTCTGTTTCCGTGTTGCTATCAGGTTGGGATAGATAATCATTGGGAGATACAAGAATTTCGACTCTTTCGGGTGTCAGTCTTATCATTTTCCATTTTTCGTAAAGAAAGTCTACCCATGTGATGAAAATATTTGATGCAACAGCTGGAGTGATGCTGAATAATTTGGCCAGTTTACTATCTTCTTTGTTTTGACGTAGCTTTATCAACGTTAGGAAGAATTGGTCTTCGGCACAAAGGACATTACGTCTGTTCTCTAAGAAGTAAACTTCAGTACCTAAAGTACCAAAAATGGCCATCAACTTTTCGTAACAATCTATTCCGGTACGAGTGATAATTTCTAAGTTATCATTCTTGAAGTGTTCTAAAGTTAGCAGCTGCTTACTTTTCTGCTTCATCAGTCTTATTTGTGTCTTGTCTACTTTGCTTTCCGCTTGCATTGCTTGTAAGATTTGGCCTTCAGTTATTACTTGGCCGGTAGCAACTGCGGGCGTGGAAGCTTCATTTTGGGTCTCAGTGATATCTTGATTTTGAGGTACTGCAGATGTGTTATAGGGTACTGCAGATGTGTTATAGGGTACTGCAGATATTGGATTATAGGGTTCTGTAGATATTGGGTTATGCGGTACTGTAAAGGGATTTTCTGGTGCTGAGTAAACTGGATTTACAGATAGTGAGGAAATCGGACTGTCTGATGCTGTAGTAGAAATTGTGAAAGCTTGTGCATTTAGTTCAGTGGTCATTTCTTGAGTTTGGGTTGTTATAGGTTCTTCAGGAAAAACATTATGTTCTGTATTAATATTATTTTCTATGCTTTGTGAATCTCCTGTGACTGCTAATGGGTCTACATCCATGCTTTGAAGATTTTTTTCCTGATTTATTGGAGTTTCCGAAGTTGTAGGATCAGTGTCGACTTTTTCAATGTCTTCAGGTTTCTTGTCTAGATCAATACCCATTTTTTTAAGTATTGACTTTTTCTTTGTGTTCCAAGGAAAACGTGACGGGATGACATTCTTTCTTAAAACTCTTTTTTTGTTTTTGACACCTGAAACAGTTGAAATAGAATTGAATAAACATGAGATGCAGATACAGATCTGGGGCCTTTTAGGGTAAGGGCCCTAACTTTGTGTATACTTTTCCTCTCGCTTGCTCTCGTGGTGCGTGTAACTGGCGTGAGCAGAAGAAAAAGCGAAGCCGAACATCAGGGCGCTTACACAAGAAAGCCCCAGGTTGTTCAATGTGGATTTGATTTTATATTTCATTGCAATTTATCTAAATCAATGCGAGACTCAAGTTCACTCACGCTGATAATATACCTACCTAAATCTTACAAATTTTTTTAACTTGTTAGGGTTATCCAAGTAAAATTGTACTGTTTGTTGTGTTTTTGTCACAATAAATCATTGAATATAGAGAGGTTAGAAAGCAGTGAAGCATCAACGATCTCAAAATATGTAAAAAAAATAAATAAGAGCTGTGAGAATATGCACTGACCTGTGTAGAATCCTTCTTTGAAGTAGTCAACGGGTTTAAAGTGCGCTGCGCAGATTTTGCACGTTCTTGTTGGATTATAGATCGTTGATTCGCTCATTCTTGCAGCTATTTCCCACAGTTTTCTGAACTGCTCGTTCCTTGGAAAGTTATGGACTCCTTTCGCTTTACAACCGGGCACGGCACAATCATACATTTTGTCGTCAGTTTCGATGTATTGCAGGCGAAATATAGATGCTTAATGGACTTGGTTAGAGCGTAGAGCTTCCGCACTTGATTTTTAGTGATTTAACCGATTATTTATTACGATTTTCATTGAAAATAACAAACCAAACCACAAGCGGGCACTCCGCTTCGCTTCTTTCTTCTTTATTTTTGACATTTGACAATTTTGACATTGACACTATTGATTTTTTTTTAAATGTTCGCCCATTTTTGGTTAGGCTAAAGTCTTTAAGGCCATATCGCTTAGTCATACATATTCTTTGATTTACATTGTTTTCTTTGACTCTTCTTTTTTTAGTAAAGCAGTGGAGACTTTACTAGAAGCTTCGATAGAGTTTTGAAGACATCACGAAAAGACATGTTTTACCACATTATACTAGTTACTTGCCTACACTCAAGCACGCATTTCAGCTATTAATATATGAAATAATACAACTTTTGTACTATTAATACTGATAGAAACACAAGTTTTAGAAATTAATACAATGCAGTGACACGATTTTCTCGCGTTCCCCCCAAAAAATTAAACAACAAAAGACTTGACAGTTGTGCAGTGTTGCCAGACCCAGTCTATTACAAGTAACGATTTTATTAGGAAAAAAAGCTACTTAATATAAATTATTTTTTGTTACAAACTCCTTCGAATTTAATTAAAAAAAAAAAAAAAAAAAAAAAAAAAAAACTCCTTCGAAATGATAAATAAACAGTATTCACATTATTATATTTTAATAATTAGCCTGTTTCCTCTGAAAGTACAGTAGCGCTCGTAGCGTAGTTTGACTAGGTGTTTGTCAGCGATCACCGAAATTAAACAACGATCTGCACAGTCCATGGTCTAGAGGATAACTCTTCCAAGGCACAGTCAGTATTTGGATGGGTGACCGTGGGTGGCATTTTCCAACTGAGCGCTACCGTGGCTCGGATGACACTTTAAATTGTAGGTCCCGGTTGTTTTAACCGTTTAGCCATTTCAGAGGCCTTCAGGCGACTCTGACACAAGGGCTAGCCACCCGGCTACGAACTTACTTTACTCTGAAGGTACAAAAAAATTCCTCTGCGCAATGTGCCCTGCCCACTGCCATTTTAACTTGCCAATCCGGGGGGCTATGTCGGTAACTTTGGTTTTACGGATCTCCTCATTTCTCCGTTAACCGAACCGGATTGAAACCGTCATTAATTCGGCCCCTGACCCCGAACTAAGCAAAGCTTGTGATATGGAGATATAATTGTATCTAATATGTACTGACCTGGCAGTGTCCCTGGATGCAGAACATTGGCGCGGCGCGTGAGCACGCGGTGCCATCAGGGAGCGACCAGCCGCGCGACTTGTATCCTCCACCGCGCGTGTCGCACCACACTGCGCACGCGCTGCTCACGTCTGCAACAATACATGATGACTACCTTTTTACGAAGAGGAATCTTCGCAAGATACCCGGGCTGCTTTGGGGTAGGTACCTATATAATATACATCCAGGTTATGCTAGTTACGTGGGATTGTTACCCAATAAAGCTCATTCGGTGCCACTCAGTGCTCTGCCTTTGTGCTGTCTGAATGGAGCGTAAGTAAGTAAAATGTAACAGGAAAGTCATAAATCCCTAGCAAAAAGCTATCGGGAATACCTACTAAAGTTCCCGTCTTGGGTAGGTACCTACTGAAGCTGAACTAATTTAGCATTTGAAGACTGACTTTGGCTAAAACTGTTTTTTGCGTACTACTACGACCAATGATCGACTTCGATGGTTGGTGGAACACCTAAACAAACTTGGCACCCCATCGCGCCATGAGTTCTACATTTTCTAGTGATGACACTACACAATCACTTTCATCAGTTGTCTGGACTTACCATCTGAGTCTATCCTTTGCAGTCCAGTGCCAATCAGATCTGGATCCACGTCTCTAGCTCTTGAGCAGATCTCGTCTGCAAACTCGCGGACTGTCATTCGAGGCACGTTGTTACACTAAAACAATATCAATGAAACAAGTTTCAGAAATGGCCTGCAAAGTTCTGCTTGATTGTTGCAAGATCCAATAGATACCTGTTGTGCGTGGCATGATTGGTATTTCTTGTCGTGCCCGACGCAGTAGTTGTTTCCATTGCTAGTTCTGTAAATATAACATGAATTAGATAGGTACCTAATTATTTGGTCCTAGTTTTGAGTAAAAAACATCGGTGTACGAAACGTTAATTGTTAGACAGCCAAGTGTGACTGAAATGAGCGGAATAAAGCCAGTAGGTACCTATGGTGAAAACAACGTGTCCATTGGAGTAAGAAAGCGTCAAATAGGTACAATAATTTTGTATACATGAATGTTTGAATTTCCATTCGCCTTGCACTACCACCGACCCCGTCAGTAATTCTGTAAGTAGTCCAAAGATACCTGGGTCTAGTACAACGCTGGATATCGCATGCTATGCCAGCAGCTGCGGGTGCTAGCGTGTCCTCCAGAATCTAAGCTGAGGCACACTCCGACCACGGCGACCAACGTCCCCACGCGCCGCGCACTGTTGTCGACCCCGTCAGTAAGACAGTATGTTACCTGGGTCGAGTACAGCGCCGGGTGGCGAGCGCGACGCCAGCAGCTGCAGGCGCTAACGTGTCATCCAGTAAACAAGCTGAGGCACACTCCGACCACGGCGACCAACGTCCCCACGCGCCGCGCACTGTTGTCGACCCCGTCAGTAAGACAGTATGTTACCTGGGTCGAGTACAGCGCCGGGTGGCGAGCGCGACGCCAGCAGCTGCAGGCGCTAACGTGTCATCCAGTAAACAAGCTGAGGCACACTCCGACCACGGCGACCAACGTCCCCACGCGCCGCGCACTGTTGTCGACCCCGTCAGTAAGACAGTATGTTACCTGGGTCGAGTACAGCGCCGGGTGGCGAGCGCGACGCCAGCAGCTGCAGGCGCTAACGTGTCATCCAGTAAACAAGCTGAGGCACACTCCGACCACGGCGACCAACGTCCCCACGCGCCGCGCACTGTTGTCGACCCCGTCAGTAAGACAGTATGTTACCTGGGTCGAGTACAGCGCCGGGTGGCGAGCGCGACGCCAGCAGCTGCAGGCGCTAACGTGTCATCCAGTAAACAAGCTGAGGCACACTCCGACCACGGCGACCAACGTCCCCACGCGCCGCGCACTGTTGTCGACCCCGTCAGTAAGACAGTATGTTACCTGGGTCGAGTACAGCGCCGGGTGGCGAGCGCGACGCCAGGAGCTGCAGGCGCTAACGTGTCATCCAGTAAACAAGCTGAGGCACACTCCGACCACGGCGACCAACGTCCCCACGCGCCGCGCACTGTTGTCGACCCCGTCAGTAAGACAGTATGTTACCTGGGTCGAGTACAGCGCCGGGTGGCGAGCGCGACGCCAGGAGCTGCAGGCGCTAACGTGTCATCCAGTAAACAAGCTGAGGCACACTCCGACCACGGCGACCAACGTCCCCACGCGCCGCGCACTGTTGTCGACCCCGTCAGTAAGACAGTATGTTACCTGGGTCGAGTACAGCGCCGGGTGGCGAGCGCGACGCCAGGAGCTGCAGGCGCTAACGTGTCATCCAGTAAACAAGCTGAGGCACACTCCGACCACGGCGACCAACGTCCCCACGCGCCGCGCACTGTTGTCGACCCCGTCAGTAAGACAGTATGTTACCTGGGTCGAGTACAGCGCCGGGTGGCGAGCGCGACGCCAGGAGCTGCAGGCGCTAACGTGTCATCCAGTAAACAAGCTGAGGCACACTCCGACCACGGCGACCAACGTCCCCACGCGCCGCGCACTGTTGTCGACCCCGTCAGTAAGACAGTATGTTACCTGGGTCGAGTACAGCGCCGGGTGGCGAGCGCGACGCCAGGAGCTGCAGGCGCTAACGTGTCATCCAGTAAACAAGCTGAGGCACACTCCGACCACGGCGACCAACGTCCCCACGCGCCGCGCACTGTTGTCGACCCCGTCAGTAAGACAGTATGTTACCTGGGTCGAGTACAGCGCCGGGTGGCGAGCGCGACGCCAGGAGCTGCAGGCGCTAACGTGTCATCCAGTAAACAAGCTGAGGCACACTCCGACCACGGCGACCAACGTCCCCACGCGCCGCGCACTGTTGTCGACCCCGTCAGTAAGACAGTATGTTACCTGGGTCGAGTACAGCGCCGGGTGGCGAGCGCGACGCCAGGAGCTGCAGGCGCTAACGTGTCATCCAGTAAACAAGCTGAGGCACACTCCGACCACGGCGACCAACGTCCCCACGCGCCGCGCACTGTTGTCGACCCCGTCAGTAAGACAGTATTTTACCTGGGTCGAGTACAGCGCCGGGTGGCGAGCGCGACGCCAGCAGCTGCAGGCGCTAACGTGTCATCCAGTAAACAAGCTGAGGCACACTCCGACCACGGCGACCAACGTCCCCACGCGCCGCGCACTGCTGTCGACCCCGCGCGCTCCACGCACTCTCCGCCACGGCAGTACTGGTAGATAAAAATAGTAATTGTGGCATTGAGGTCAGTATCGAATACGGAAAAATAGCATTCCTTCCCTCCTAACCAATACGATATATTTTTTTTTCCTTCTGTAGTGTTTCTGGATTCTTATCTGCCGTAGCCGCAACCAAAGCCAATTATTCTGACACGTTCTCCCATTCTCATAATGAGTGCTGGAATCACTCACTTCCACCCGCTTTGAAACGAAAGATCGGTAAGTATTAATAACTAGCGGACCCGGCGAACTTCGTACCGCGAAAGTTAATGAATGTAGGTAGCTAACCTTACGGAAATACCTACATTAAGATATTTTAAGTTTAATGGCTGTCATCCATAATGTAGATCTGATTGAGCTATCTCACTTTCGTGAAGATAGCATTGTTCTAAAGTTGACAGTTATGGAGATAAACTACTTTTAAGTTCGACAGCTCTCATACAAAATGTAGATCTGGTTGAGCTATCCCACTTTTGTAAAGACAGTAATGGTCTAACATCGACAGATACGAAGATAAACCACTTTTAAGTTCGATAGCTGTCATCCTAAATGTAGATCATTCTGGTATATCTATCTCACTTTTGTAAAGATAGCATTGATCAAAAGTTGACAGTTACGGAGATAAACTAATTTAAGTTCAACAGCTGTCATACAAAATGTAGATCTGGTTGAGCTATCTCACTTTTGTAAAGAGAGTAATGGTCTAAAATCAGCAGATACGAAGTAAGTAATTGTAAGTGCGCCACAAAATATTAGCCCCAATTCAATGTGAAACGGTACACACATATTGTAGCAAACAATCATTTCAAACCCAAGAAACAGTCAATCTCAACTAATAAGTTTCGTCATGATTATCATCCGCATCTTTTTGTCCCACTGCTGGTTATAGGCCTCTCTTTTTCTGTGACATCTGCCTCGGCTCTTTGCCGGTCGTGACCAGGTTCGACCGGCGGTATTGATGATATCGTCGAGATAGTCGACCCAACTTGCTGCCGCGCCGCACATAACTGAGCGCTCTCACCTATTCAAGTACCCTAGTTGACCAGCTCGGTCACCACCGTCTTTCTTGCTCAAGAAGCGCTGGTCGAATTGGTTGCCTCGCCAGTATGAACGACGTCACACGCAGGGCTTTTGCGACTGCCAATATAGCAGCCGTACTTGAACCGAATGGGTTTGCGCTTGGTGATGGCAAAAGGCCTGACGGTATGAAGCTGGTCCCATGGAAGTGTAGACGGTCCTTAGTATGAGACGCGACTTGCGTCGATACTTTGGTGCCGTCACATCTTTCTGAGACTCAGAGAAGGGCTGGAGCGTTGGCCGATTCGGAGCAGCACAAACGGCGCAAATATGCTAACCTTAGCAGTGGTTACAAATTTGAGCCGTTTGAAATTGAGACATTGTGCCCGTAGTGGCCAGTTTTGTTTTCAAAAGTCTTTCTGAGCGTCTGGTGTACCCGACGTGTGACCAAATGCTGGTTTTTATTTGGCTAACGTATAAGCATTGGCAATCAGCCTGGCAATGCTGCCAGCATGCTGGGCACGCTGCTAACTGGCAGTGGGCTTAAGTATTTGGATTATCTTTAGACCTTCAAGGGTCTGTGGATGATCCAATTGCTTGTTATGTAGTAGTAGTTTATGAAGTTTCACATCATAAGTCTTGTATTTAGTGGTAGTTAATAAAGGCACTTGCTCTATAAAAAAAAGTCAAGTACCCTTGCACCTTGCCACTGTCCAAACCTAACCTGACATCATAATACTTTATACTTATAAATGCTTCTGTTGATTAAGATAAGGTTAGAGTGTACGGGTTCCCGCCTTGTCGTGGCGGGGGAACTTAGTAGCCGAGGCTTATGGGCGGCGCAGGAATCCCAGATAGAGCCGCTTCTCTGTGTTTCTTCTAAGACAGCTGAGAAGGCGGCGCTCGGGGTCTCCCGATTTTTTGGGTCTTTTCTCCCTTGGCAGCTTAGAAGTTTGCACTCGTGGTTGGGCCGCTTTTCTGGGCTTTTTAACTAAAGCAGCTGAGAGGCTGGCTGGCAAGTTGCGTGCCTCATGAGGAGTGCCGCCACTGAGGCGGGCTGCACTTTTATCACTGTTCAATCCTAACCAAACCAACAGAAATGTATGTTCGTGTCAAGATCACAGTTCACAGTCAAGGTTAATAACCTTAGAGTCAAGATACTTATACTCATGCCATACTACTCTTAAAAATCAAGTCGATCCGTTTCTTCGTATATTAGTATGGATTCTGTACCATAAAGGTAGAATAAAGAAACATGTTTAACCTCTAATGGTATATTTAAAAATATTTTTAATGTCATACCAAATGACGGCCCAGTATTAAACGTCATTTTAATATGTATAGCATGGCATAGAGAAAACCATTTATTCCAATTTTAATGTCAGTTGTCATTGTCAATCCATACTACATTTCCTTCTCGAGGAGCTATAATGGTGAAAAGACAATTTGTCTCTTTGCTATGCTAAGCGTGACATTCATAAAAAGTATTCAGTCAATGTATGTCACCTGTCATCTTATTACGTTTCGTCAATCCATATCAGGCCCAATTATGAACGCGCCATCTTAAATTTAATTTGAATATAAAATGTGTTCTCCCTATCGAATGCCTAAAGTGAAAAAGAAACAGAAATATTCTAATTAGCTGTTATAATTACGATAGTGCCTTGAAATTGGGCCTATTAGCGTCGTTGTGATAGGTGACAGTTTCGCTAACGATTTTTAAGGGAATAGATGATATGAAAAATATAATATGAATAACTATTAAAAAAATAAAAATAAAAGAACGGGATAAAAAGTATCCTATGTCCTTCTCCTGGTTCTAAGCTACCTTCTCACCAATTTACAGCCGAATCGGTTCAGCCATTCTTGAGTTATAAGTGGAGTAACTAACACGACTTTCTTTTATATATATAGATTTAGGGCCTCAAGAAAATTGGATGATCCAGGTATTATTCTTTTTAATAGCTAAGTATAAGTCATCAATATAGAATGTAAGAAAGAAAAAATGTCAAATCGATGCTTTAAGCTTATGTTTTACCAGTACCTAACTTACTAGTACCTTACTAGTACCAAAGTACCTTCACCCAGAAGCATTGCAGAGCCTTTGCATTGTAAACAATGCCGAAAGATCAACAGGCTTATTTCCGTAATTCAAATGAAATTGACAAAATTTTCTATTAATTTACCGAATATCAAATTGTTCAACATAAGGTAGGTAACAGCTGTTTTCTGATTCTTTGACAGAAGGTTTAATACTCACCATCTCTTCACCGCATTTTGTCCCCTCCAGAGCAGGGTGCGAAGTCCAAGTATACCTTTCCCTTTGGCAGTGAAGATCCCTACAAATATCTTCCAGGCTTTGAGCACCCGAGTGTCGACTTCCTCGTCCGTATTTCAGCATGCCTAAAACAATTAGGAAATACAGTCAAGCCATTATAAGAACGACTTTGCTAAAAACCTTCTTGCCCATTGTTTTCGAAGTCATGCATAATTAGGAAAATTGCAGGAAGAAGCACTTAAAATATAAATCTACAATGTATGAACAAACTACTTTGTCAAACTTAGCTTCATGAACTAAAATTAATAATCTCCAAGTAGATACTCCTCTAGAAGACCTCTTTATGATCAATGTTATTCTGCTGATAGCGCTTAACTATCTTCTATCTTAAATATTGTTAAAGCATCTTAAAGTTGACGCGAAGATTTATTTTGTTTATTGAGATTTAATATTTATTTCGAATAAATTGCCTCGCCATCATCACCATCTTGCCTGAAGGTAAGCAACAATGTGGTTGAATACCACCAGTGGATGGTCATTCCACTATCAGACCAGCACCAAACACCGACGAATTAAAGTTACCGACATTGCCTAGCGGATAAGCAGTGGGCAGATAACAGAGTTCGGAGAACGGATGGCCGATGAGACTGTAAAGTTCTCGAATAGAGTCTACGCACCAGCGAGCGCAGTGTAGAACGTCCACCGAATAGGTGGATGCCGCTGGATGCAGACCGCTTATAGGAAATCCATTGAGGGCTATATCCAGCAGTTGCAGTAGACTCCCTATGACTGATAATGATGATGAAGATGATCAGGCCAGTCTTATAGGTACAACGTGCAAACACGGTAATATTTAGTTTTAGCTTTTAAAGTAGGAAAATAGTAACTATAAAATAGCCTTGAGGAACCAATCTTATAAGAAGATTATAACTGTATCTGATACTTACATTGTTGATCAGCGTCAAACCGCTCTCCTGGCAAAATACCTTCGGCACTGTGATCCAACTGACCAGCCGAGTTGCCATGATCCAATAGGCACCGAGACTGTACCGTGCTAAGAAAAAAGAACAAGTAGGTATTATTATTTTGTACTACGGGACTAATCGCGCACTAAAATTACGAGATAAATAAATACCTCCTCATCCCGACGTTTCGGCCGAGTTGCAACGACCGTGGTACAACGTAGGTCGAAACTCGGCCGAAACGTCGGGATGAGGAGGTATTTATTTATCTCGTAATTTTAGTGCGCGGTTAGTCCCGTACTATAAAATAATAATGTGTTCAAATCACGAAAGTTTAAAAACAACAAACAAGTAGGTATTTAGGAAAATTGAACAAAAGTAACCCAAATGTGCCTAAACATAGGGGGAGTTCGGACACCTTGGCGTGTTTTTGTTTCTTCGCTTTAAAAGACATGCGTAAAGTAACTGTGGCAACACTACTTGTCTAATGTCGGTACGTATATATGTGGGTACAAACATAGGTACTTATACATTTCTGTGCAAAAATCACGTAAGTAATTTTTGTATGACTCTTTTCTGTTTTAGGCCGCGCCATATAAATTGGCGGGTGTGAAGTTGGTTACAAGCTGCGCAATATCCAATCCTGAGTGAACCTCACATAAAGTCGCACGTTGATTGGCTATTGCACAGCTTGTAGCTAACTTCACATCCGCCAACTTGTGTGGCGCAGCCTATACGTTATTTTTCTTTATCTGTTATTCCGATATACTGATTGGCTAATCCGGGTATTAGAGTATTAAGCCTGCTATGCAGTTCATACTTACTCGAGGAACTTCTGCAAGTAGTTCTTACTACACTGAGACCAGGTGATCTTCCCGCTGCCCAGGGTTGGGCTCATGATGTAAGCGCTGGGGTCGCAGCCGTTGTCAGCCAACAGGCCATCGTGGCGCATGCCCAAACTAAGATGGAGAAATTAATCAGAGACAATTTTCTGAAGCTTGAAATTCTTCAGAAATAATTTTACTAATTTTTAATAATTTCGAGCATTCGAAATTATTTAGAGACAATTTACTGATGCTTAAAATTATTCAGAGCCATTTTACTAATGCTCGAAATCATTCAGAGACAATTTATTGATGATCGAAATTATTCAAAGACAATTAATTCACTGATGATAGAAACTATTCAGAGACAATTTAATAATGGTTGAAATTATTCAGAGACAATTTACTGATGTTAGAAATTATTCAGAAACAATTTACTGATGCTAGAAATTATTCAGAGAACTTTATTGAAGCTAAAACTTATCCAGAGACAATTTACTGATGCTTGGCATAGAATTAGAAAGTAGCAATAGAAGACATGAGAAAAGCACAAAATGTATTGCAACATAAAAGTCATAATCAACAGACATACGAGTCAACAGCGAAGACACAAATAAAATAAATGAAGCTAGTAAGTATCAAATAGTAGATTTGCACATATTATCTCGAGAGTTAACTCTATATTCCCTCGCTGCGCTCAGGGTCCATATCGCCCGTGACGTGACACAAGAGACGACTTCGTTCTGTAAGTGCATGATCTATTATTGAAACAAAATGTTATTGTACAAAACATTTTGAAGAACAACACAATATGATGTTGGTCAAACACATAAAATCTGAAAAGGAAGATACTACACTTACTTGTGTCCAATTTCGTGGGCAACAACATAGACACTTTCAAAATGCCTTCCTTCATTGACCGTACAACTGCTTGTGACTGTGCACATCCCAGCCACTGGTGCAAGACCTGCAACGTCATCATAGGCTAAATGACAAAAAATATATAATGCCGTCAGATAAAAATTAATGAAGATATAGCCCGTTAAAGTTTCGCGTAACGTCACAACTAGACTACAAAATTATCACAAAATTATCAAGAGCGGGGCTCGTTACGTCTATTCTAAGTGAAAAGTCTCTTCTCCTCCCAAACTTTGATAAGGTTTAACTTTATCATAATTTATTGTTTGATTGACAAAAGGAAAAATACGTGTCCAATATTTTTTCGTAATCTAACGTACTAATTATAATAATGATTTTTTTCCCATTCAATCGCGCCTGTTAGGAGTAGATTGAAGAGAAAAGTTACTGGCATTATCTTGCGATAATGACTGTAAAGAAATTGTACCTAGGTCTTAAAGACCAGCAATAAATCTTCTTGAGAAGCCGATGACGATTGAAGTTACTTCATCTATTTGATTCAGGCATTAGGAACGGTCGTTAAACACTAATTTGTGATGAAAGCGTTTAGAATTACGATCGTTTGTATAATGATCTATTTAGCGTCATTGTGGTCAGGTGTCTGAGTTATAAAAGGTATAACAGTCGTAGTACTTTCTTACCAATATTATGATTTTGTTTTGGAATCAATGGGAGAGTAGAGTAGTTAGCACTTATAATTTGATGTTTAGTACTAATACTACCATGATACATAAGTCTTTTTTCCTCAGTGCCCCCTTTGGTATCCTCTGAGCCATATTTCAAAATGTTAGATAACTTTTTATTAAAGTTTCTGCTCGCAGGATCGAAATATTATTGTAAATTAGTAAATGAACAGAACTCGAAAGATTCCATGCCTGAACAATCGGTATTGAATGAGGTGCAAATATTTTACGATAAATGTGATCATAATATTCATTCAAAAATTAATACTCATATAGTTTCAGAATATTCATTGAAACTTCTATTCTTAAAATTTTCGGTCCAAATTCTGTAAAAATTCACCTACACCCTGTTTTTTCTAGTACTTAACCTAACTAACTATAAGACACATTACATTACTCACCCACAACTTGACTGCTGACTTTCCCATTTTTATTCACAACATATAAATCCAGACCAGTAAGAATAAGGGCATGATCCCAATGCAACGGATCATTATCACCTGGTGGATTCTCCAACCTTTGCCACGTACAGAAATTGCTTAAAAACCTGTCAATATCATGTGGCCTTTTCAAATTTGCTGGATCCTCGTGCAGTATTTCCAATCTCTTTAGAATAAAGTTCACAGGTCTTCCCAAAGATGGATCATGATATATGAGCTGTACAGCATTGATCATAGCCAAGACGAATCTTACTAATTCTCTCTCCGTATCTTTTGGAAAATTTGTCGTCATGTGTTTGTATAGATCTCTGTCTACAAATACTGCTGTTTCTACAAAAACTGCTGGTAATATTCCTCTCTTTTGTCTAGTATTGGTTACTCCTAATTTCTCTATGAAAGCGTTAATAGTTTTGTTCCTATGAGCTATATTTAATTTAAAATCTTCTAATTTGTTTTTGTTGACACCTTCTGTTACGTCTCGTTTTCTTCTATGTTTGCTCCATATTTTATTAGTTTCTGGTATATTATCACTAATGTTAGTGCTTTCGACACAAGTGCGTTCATTTCCTCCATTTTTGAATGGAGTTTCATTGCGTTTGACTATAACGTGTGCTTTTGAGTTTTCGTTGTGAAATCTTTCCGGTAACGGATGTATGTAATAGTAACTGTCGTTTGATTTGACTAAGCCTCTCTGCAACAAAAAGTAATTTTTGATTAGGTACATGTTACAATTAAAGTGTTTTTTGTTGTAGGTATCTTCTGTACTGTATCGATCTTTTGAAATAGTCTATGGTTGAATTTAGGGTTGAACTTCCTAAAAAATTGAACGTGTTCTCTTAGAGCCCATTTCACGAAAGAAGTCTCGCAGATACAGCAGCACAATCGCATGGCCGATCAATTAAAATCCGATCTTCTAAGGTTTACACAAGTTCTACTAATTTTCCGTGGGACTTCTTTGATGAAAAGGACTTTAGGTTCAAATCTGTGGGTGTCACTTCATTGATTTTCTACTACGTACTTATCGTATTTTTTTTCTGGCACGAGCAAAATTTTTTTTGTGAAAACTATAAATTATTTTTTATTAATATTTTCACATATTCAGTAAAATGACTACAGTATAATCCGCAATTTTTTTAGCAATATCCTTCAGTCTCAAATTAGGTTTTATACTGTTATTTATAACGTAGTCCGGTTAATACGATGAAGATTGCAGAAACGCGCTGGATGCAGACCACTTCCAACCGTCCTCATTGAAAATCTACAGAGGAAGCCTATGTCCAGCAGTGGATGACTTACGGCTTATTGATGGATGGATGGATAAGACGACAAAGCTTTACATAAATTCCTTGAAGGTCATTAGTGTCATTATAATCGAATTCTAGTACCTACCTATATTCTTTCCAAAATAATGGCTCAACTTACCACTTCTCCACATGCATATATTGCAGCATTATCACTCCTAAAGTAACACCTATCCAACTCCTCATCACCATGCTGGTCCAGCGCAGCTTCAGTCGTGTTGGACCACCTCCTCAGCAGCAGGAACTTGGGGTCTAGGAAGCTGTTCTTAGGACTCAGCTTCAGGTCTAGATGCTTCTTCAGGCCGACTAGGTCCTGGTCGTCATAGGACAATGAGCGCTTTCGGCGCTTCTGGTGATGTAGGTGTGCTATCTCAAATTGTGCTTCTGAAAGACAAATTAGAGACTTACGCATGGTGGGTGACTCAGTTTGAAATTGAAGTAGATATTTTGAAAATATTATGAAGTGATTTATCGGCCTTGGGACGTCCACTGCTGGACATATGCTTTTCCAATAGATTTCGAACATAATAATATGAATTATTATTGTATACTACGGGACTAATCGCGCACTAAAATTACGAGATAAATAAATACCTCATCATCCCGACGTTTCGGTCGAGTTGCATCGACCGTGGTCACGGGTATTAGTCTCGTAGTATATAATTATAATGTGTTCAAATCGCGAAAGTTTAAAAACAACATAACAATATGAAGTCCGTACGGATTGTAGGTATGTGGCTGGCGTTCTAATAAGATCTGTTTTCTTTGTTAGTATGTCCAAAGCTGGCTCCATTCGAAAACTTGAATGCCTGTTAGTCATCAGTTCTGCTAGATGTGTGCTCCGTATATTTACTGACGGTATCACTTCAAAATCGACTCAAAATTGTAGAATTATAGAAAACAAATGAATGAGTGGTTTAATTACACTAGGTGGTAGTGGTTTCATCGCCTTGTATAGGTCGAATCAAACTCAATGGCGCCTGTGAACTGAGGCGAGTCATTGCGCAGTAACAATTTAACCAATTAACATCCTTTTAGGGGCTTATTCTGTGCACCAAAACTAACAACTTTTGTTCTACGACTTTTGTCAAACTAAAAAAAAAATCTGTTCCATACATTTTGTCGCTCAGAATAAGCCCCGAGAAGGATTCTAATTGATTAGAAATAACCCTGTATACTACGGGACTAATCGCGCATTAAAATTACGAGATAAATAAATACCTCATTGGTCTACCCGTGACCACGGTCGATGCAACTCGGTCGAAACGTCGCGATGATGAGGTATTTATTTATCTCGTAATTTTAGTGCGCGATTAGTCCCGTAGTATATAATAATAATGTGTTGCGAAAGTTTAAAAACAACAATTTATCCATAGGTACGTCAGCGATGCAAGGAGTGGCAATTTGTAAAGCTTGTAGCTGACTTCACCGACGCAATTGAATTTGATTCGCTCTATACTTACATTGGAATTAAGTGAATAACTTTTAACTTACCATTAGGACTGTTACCGAACAAAAAGAGCCTTTCAGATTCAGACAGATGTTCTAGTAACTGCTGGGAATGTACCTGTAACAATAACAGTAGAATAATTTAATGGGATTGAAAGAATGGAAAAGACAGAATAAGAAAAAAAACCGGACAAGTGCGAGTCAGGTTCGCACATCGAGGGTTCCGTACAAACACATTGTTAAAATAATTAAAAACATGTTTTAACATGTGCTAATGAAGTTCTTTTATATGATACCTTACATGATACGATTTACTCACTTTGAATTTTGAACCCATATTTTGTGAATTTTGATGCCCTATTTTTTGTGATTTAAATAAAAATGTACAGTTTTCAGATTAATTCCTATACTCGTATGTGTACTCTGAGATAATGCTTTTCGCCAAATTTGATAGTTCTATGTCAACGAAAAGTACCCTGTACTGTAGGTTTTGATTTTTGTGAGTGCAAATATGCGTTTTTTTACGACATAAACGGCTCTAACTTATTTAAACGATAACTGAGAAGTTTTTCTTATACACAACTGCAAGAAATCATAGATATACGTATACAGTTTAAATTTCAACTCGATATCTTTACGCGTTCCCGAGATAAAGAGTCTTGACATACACACAGACGAACAGACGGACAACAAAGTGATTCTATAAGGGTCCCGTTTTTTCCGTTTGAGGTACGGAACCCTAAAAACTGAGGCAATCACGGATGGTTAGGGGATATCCGGCCCTAAGAAAAACTGATGGGCTGTGGGCGAGTTATCCTCGTTAAATTTTTTTGGCGACATCTAGCCCGAACCTTTTTATTAAGTACAGTGGTCCAGTTATCTTGAGCTACTATAAAGGATATCTGGCCTATGGGATAGAAAGCTACAAGATTTGAGAATAGAACACCAAAGCCTGTTGTTACGAATTTTGTCTGTGTTTAAAGCGTTTTCTGATATTGGTAAAAGCCGCCTAATACGAAACGATGTTTGACTTCAAAATACGTAGGCCGCTACCTGTAGTTCACACTATGATTCAAAATACGCACAATACTTAAAAACATTTGATCGTATCTAATTATTATTTGTGACAGACATATTCCGAAGATATCATTTTACAAAGCATTGTGTACAATCTATACTTATTCTGAGATCTGTGTTGTATTCGTAATTAAGATGTGCAACTAGGTAGGTAGGTACTTGTCCAAACCAAATCATCATCGCCATTGTCGCTCGTGAGAGACACACGACAAAGCTTGTCTTACCAGTTTTATTAAGTTTTCTAACATTAGCCATTAACCCTATTGTGAGCTATTGTCTGTTATTAAGCAAATGCAGCCTCGGCACCGTAATTTGGACAATAGATGGTTTTCGCACGGAGACTGCGATTAATCGGAAGCGTGGTGAAAGGAGATGAATTCTGCTGATGTTTGGTTTTCGAAATTCGTTTTTGGCTTTTAAAGTTCCAATGTACTTTCTTATAAAGTATAAATAAACAAAATAAATTAAGTGGTTTCATCTATAGGGTTACTCAAAGGGTGTATTAAGCTGAGATGAGGTGGTTCATACCAACATTATAAACAACTTTTAGGTAGGTAGGTACTATAGAGCCATTCCATCCCAGCACTCGAGAAATAAAATCAGCCTCAGCTATAAGTCAGGACTATTTTGAGTTGTATTTTTTATAGAATGCACATTTAACTCCAATTCTGTTTTGGTCCCATAATACAAGTGATTTATAATGATGTTCTGAATGATGCCCTTTCAACAAAGATTGTAGTAGTTTCAATAACTCTGATATGGGCTTTTCCTAGCTCTTACAAGATTTTTGAGGCAAGTTTCAGCATTGAATTCTTGATCTTATTGATAATTCATAAGAGGAGATATGTTTTCAATGTGGACGTTTTACAGTTGATATGACGATGTTGTTTTTAAACTTACGCGATTTGAACACATTATTATTATATACCACGGGACTAATCGCGCACTAAAATTACGAGATAAATAAATACCTCCTCATCCCGACGTTTCGGCCGAGTTGCATCGACCGTGGTCACGGGTAGACTGAGGTATTCAGGAGGTATTTATCTCGTAATTTTAGTGCGCGATTAGTCCCGTAGTAGGTATATAATAATGATATGACGATATCCTTAATTTAAGTCTTTTTACACTTACGATTTCACAAAAAATCTAAATACTTACTACCTGCCTTTTCATCTTTTGCTGTCCATTATATTTAAGTCTATGAACCTAGACATTGTAAAAATTTAATGATATTCATAAAATAATGCAATTATACTCTATAAAATTTAACTTGATCTCTGCGACAGTTATATATTGACATATTTAGAGTTGAGATAGTGGTGGAAAAAATCGATTTTCAAACAATGTTGTAATGAAATCGAATGATTAGTTGAAGGTGAGAAATTGGATTTTATTTACTTACTATTATTTAAGATCAAGTATGTACACATGTAAATAATGTTATGATATTAATTAAATACTCATAATAATGCAACGATAGTATTTTATCGACGTTTTTCACTATAATCGATGCTAATGTATCTATATATAATATATATGATATATATATAATTGGGTTTAATTTAATTACACATGTAAAAAAATTTATGATATTCAAATATACAATAAAATTAATGATAAGTTAAGTTTTATTTAAAAAATATCGTTAGTATAAACTATCGATATTTTAATTAAAACTCTATCTAAAACTCTGTGGTCACGATCATTCGTCGCCCATCACTAATCGACATGCCCATAAAGTATGACATTGACAGGTACTGTCTGTACTATTAAGAAATTCAGGACTTCATAGGCGTGATTTTTCTGACAGCTGTCGCAGAGATCAAGTTAAATTTTATAGAGTATAGTGATTATATTACCTTACTTCATACGGAAATGTTGCTACTTTATCTTTTGTGTTTACTAAATTTTTAATTTAAAATATGTAAAGTTAGAGATTTATCTGCGCACTGCAAGGTTGAAATTAATTTACACTTGTGAGGTATTCCGTGTTTATGATTGTATGCTAAGTGCATGGTATGGAGTCTTATCTTTATTAGATAAGTCATAATTTTATAGTAATGTGTAGGAAAATACACAAATAAGTTAAATTTTAATGATATACTTAAATGGTGGATCATTAGTGGATTTTATATAATTGATATATAAATAATTATCGCTTTACGATCCTCTCGTGCTCTCAAACTTAAATTTCCTACTTCCGGTCACTCGAATCTATCCTATCATCATTCCTTTACTGTTCAATCCGTTATGCTGTGGAACGCACTGCCTGTCACGATCAGACAGGCTCAATCACTAAACATTTTTAAATCTCTTGTTTTAAGCACTATCTGTCTACTTGTTATATTTGGTACATATATGTATATATTTTATTATGGTTTTATGTATGTATTTTATGTAGGTATATAATTATTTATTTATTTGTAAGTATGTAATAATTATAATTTGTTTTTGTATCTGTGTATTTGGTCTATGTAGTTTATGCTATTGAACTGCACCGACCGCAACATAATTATCCTAATATTATTTCATTTAGGTTGCCTGGAAGAAATCGCTGCAGGCAATAAGGCCGCCCATTTTTCTACCGGATTATTGTTTTATTTTTCTAGTTTAAGTTGTTTTGTAATGTATGGTGTGAAAATAAAGTAATTTTGTATTGTATTGTAATTATCATTAGTGTAATTCGTGCATGCGGTACTAATTGAACAAATAAATAAATTAGGAAAGATAATATGCCAAGTCGATGACCATATGTATTCCTATAGATTTTAAACTACTAAACGGATGAAAGTTCAATTCAAGTTCAATTAACGTTTCTTCGTTTTTCGTAAAATTGCTATTCTATTCTATTATATTGCTAGTCGTCATTATTGCGTCTATTTAGGTTTTTATTAGCTATAAGGTATTAAACGTAAGTTATACTGCATTACGCGGTAAGTGCTTAGGTACGTGCAGTTTCTCTCGAGCTTTCGTTTTGATTCGTGTACTAAGCAGATTTAATAGAGTAACCATTATAACGCCTCTTTTCACTTTCACTCAGTAAGCACCTATTTATTTCACAACTTACGACTCATTCCGTGATTTTTGTACCAAAACTGTATATGAAGTTCCGACATTCCGATGCTGGCAACCATTGTGGTCACATGTAAAATTATTCGATATAATAGGGGAGGATAATTATTTTTTAATTTATGAGTTGACAAGGTCTGACTCGTAAAATTACTTTATTCCACAAATAAAACAATCTCACCCCCAAAAACCTATTGTCCACTTTAGGTAGTGTATTGACGAGCACGTAGCTACTCCAAAAAAAGTCATTGTTTTAACTCAACAATGACTTATTTGAGAGTCGCAGTAATAAATCTATGAGTCTGCGGGGACGAGGGGTAGAATTCTGCTCAGCTTATCGTGCACTTTACATCCGCCATATAGATGTATACCACCTACTCGTAGAAGGTACACGTATTCAAAATGAGAGGCGGGCACTTGAGGTGACTTATCACTTCAACAGGCTCGATGTTGGATTGTATAAGACTACTTGCTGATCCTAGCTCTGATGCAGCCGGAGCGCTATTCGATTTGGTGAGTCGCTTCAAGTGATCCGAAATACGTAGCTAGTACTATTAAGTAGTTAGTAAGCTAGAATAAGTTAGAATATATAATGGGACTGCCATGTATTATACATAATATAAAAGTCCCAAAAAATTGGATAAAAAAAAAATATCCGCCATATACTTTCAGAGGCTTTTATGAGTACCTACCGAGCCTTTATTAGCAATATACTTCAGGATGTATTTAAACTCGTCATTATGATCAACATTGACTGTGAGACCAAGCCCAAAATCGCAAAAAAACAGACCTAAAAAAGAAACCTAGAGTATTTTTTTTATTTATATTAGCAGCTCTCCCGTATAGCAGGTGGCCCGGTTGTGGCCACTGACCCGGCTGTCGTCATTTTAGTGTCAAAATTATTGCATAAATGGTACAATATTTATGTTATAACACAAACAATGTTACGACATAAGATAAAAATTTAAAAAAAAAATGAGATTCACACAAACAATATTTATGTTATAACATAAACAACGTTACAACATAAGTATTGTTATAATTGTTAATTTTTATGTTATAAAAAACAATGTTACAACATAAAAATATTGTTTGTGTACCTAAAACTCAAATTAAAACATTTTAAAAAAATATTATTTGAACATTAAATTGTCTCTTTAATCGTTAAAATTCCAAGTGGTCACAAATGATAATGATACAGGTCTAATAGCATAAATATTATTGCATTAGGCTATTAGTTTACCTAGTTTTAAGTAAATTACTCAAGTATAGTTCTACATCTGTAAATTAAAAAAATTTATATCTAATAATTATTCAGACAATGTTGAATAATCCTAGTCATACATTATGATAAAATTGTTACGTCCTTATTAGAATACTACAATATAGAGTATTCTCAATAATTAAAATCAGCCATGCCCTATGTAACAGGGTGACATGTACCTAACTAATTAGATATACACTCTAATTGTACCTATGTGTTTTGCTGAAATAAATAAATAAAAAAATACTAAGATGGCCACAACCGGGGCGCCTGCCCTATATGAACAGGAGATTTCACTACCTTTCCGTCCCAGTAAGTCCCGCAGTATCGCGTGAAAGTGTGTAATTGCCCTACAGCTGGGATGCTCTGCATACAATGGCTTGCAAGCCTTACGTAACAGATACAGCCCGCCGATTGCTTTCTGATGCATGGGGATTGTACCTTGGGCAATATGTGCAAATGGCATAATCAATAAGTACCTAAGTAACTTCGTATAGGCCGGGTGGCTAGCCCTGGTGTCAGAGTTTTTAAGCCGCCTGAAGGCCTCTGACATGGCTAAACGGGTAAAACAACCGGGACCTACGGTTTATCGTGTCATCCGCGGCAGCGTTCAGTTGTAAATGCCATCCGCGGTCATCCACCCAAGATATGATAATCGCAAAGATCTTGTTTTGCTTGCTTATTAATGAAGTCTGATTCAAACTAATGCCTCTGTGAGTAGCCAATGTTACTCCCAATAGTGGTCGTTGTTTCCTTAGGAAGTCAGGAACACTTAGTAGAGCTCTAGAGTTCGATTAATAAGTAATTATTGGATATATGGACGTAATACTTGTTTTCCTATAATTAGTAACAGTTTCCTACATTTCGTTCCGTTGCCCATACATTTCCTGGCGCATAAATGATAACTTTTCTGAGGAAGTAGCTATCTTTTGTGGTTTTAGAAGACAATATACAAGAGCAATATTAAACCTGCTAAAACAATCTAAGTGTTGTGAGTTTGATTGTAAATAAGCAGTGCAGTTTTCATACTGGCGGGAGCTCCATGCTCATTGTAGGATCTTGAACCTTATTTAAGTAGTTTAATTAAATTTATTACAAACTAAACACACTAACCATTGAGCCCTTTTTAATTAGACCTAGGACTTAGGTCAAATCCCGGTCTCTCACCATATAAGTATAATTAAGTAGTGGATAATTTTATTGGAATTTATATTCAGATTTTCACATCAATGGTTCTCCGGTAATGAAAAACGTCGTGAAGAATCCTGCATACTTACGTCTGTACCAGAAATTCGATAGTGTATATCAATACTCTAATCGATATTGGTCCACGTGGTAGACATTGTTCAATTGTTGTTTAACGGTAGGCCTATGTTCAACAGTGGACTCATAAAATTATTTAGTTTTTGATTCAATACTAGTTCACGGATTTCAATAACCGCTTTAGTTAGAGTTAAAAAGCTGATTCTAGATATGAAAGGTACCTAGATGCAGTTCAAAATCGTGTCAGTACTTATCGTAATCCTTTGTCAAATTCTCCAAGCATATTCCGCTTTGCCAAAAAGCTGATAGGTCAGGGTCGTGTCTTTGTTCGAGTGAAAGATATAGTTCAAGTTTGACATTTGGATTCCTACAATTGACTGCCTTGGGACGAAGGCATTGCATTCAGAATTGGCTACGGTTTTCGCCTGACGGATGTGACTTGAGTGATAGGCAAGTGCAAAAAGCATCTGCAAAATCGTTGTTTTCTTGTGTGCAGTATCTATAACTTGCGGCATTTATTTATTCGTATTGTCATTTGAGATTAGTACAATACCTACATTTAAAATTTGTACTTAGCTTTTTGAAGTTCTTTTCTCCTACTGGATGTCAGCTATCATGAAGACTATAGAGCCTTCTGAGCCTGAGCCTTGTTCTGGCTAAGTAATTTCTTTGGAAAGATTAGAACCTTTTAGAACTTTTGATAAGATAATTGATTGAACTGTCTATTTTCCGATTTTGACTGGCCGATAATAATGTACGGAGCACAGGTGTACGGAGATATGCTACGAGTACTTACTACTCATCAACGACATACGTAGCACTTTTGTAAGTGCGTGAATGATATACCGAAGCGGAGTAGGGCAAAGTTAGCTTCTTATTTTATAGTGTGGGAGTCCTGCACTGACGTCCCGTATAGGGTATTTCCTCCTCCAGCGTGTACGCGAGCCAGCTCGGCTCCGCGTGGCCCTAGGCTGCTGGAAATGCTGGCATAGCTTGCATAGCACATTTATGTCGTAAAAAACCGCATATTTCGATACTCACAAAAATCAAAACCTACAGGGTACTTCCCGTTGACATAGAACTATGATTTTTTGGCGAAAAGCATTGTCTCAGAGTACACATATAGGTAGGAATAAATCGAAAAACTGTACATTTTTATTTAAATCATAAAAATAGGGCCTCAAATATAACAAAATATGGGTTCAAAATTCAAAGTGAGTAAATCGTATCATGTAAGGTATCATATAAAAGAACTTCATTAGCACATGCTAAAACAGGTTTTTAATTATTTTATCAATGTGTTTGTACGGAATCCTCGATGTGCGAGCCTGACTCGCACTTGTCCGGTTTTATTTTAGTAGGTAACGTAGATACTGAAAAATTACATTGGAAACAAAATAAATTATTTCCATCGACTTTATTTTTTTATGAACTATTTTTATTTACTTCATAGAACAATACCTACATCATCTATAACTTCACTCCGAACGAAATCAGGACGGGCGTCTAGTGTTTCATAAATTGGAAATACAATAAGCAATTTGCTACCATTTCCAAGAATACAATCTTGGTCATCAAATCGCCTCGGCTTTCATTTACCGATTAGTTCGTCGAGTTAGACGATGCAATCGCATTACCTATTACTCTTGCAATCGAACTTATCATTCGGTAATCTTTTATCTGAGAAACTAGATACACTATTACGTTTTTTGATTGTCTTAAGATAGGAAAAAATTATATTACATCCATCCATCAGCCAAAAGACGTCCACTGTTGGACATACCTAGGCCTCCCGTATGGATCTCCAATAAGACCGGTTGATAGCGGCTTGCATCCAGCGCGATCCTGCGGCCTTAATTAGGTCATCTGTCCACCTTGTAGGTGGACGTCCTACGCTGCGCTTGCCGGTACGTGGTCTCCACTCGAGAACTTTTCGACTCCACCGGTCATCAGTCCTCCGCGCTATATGCCCTGCCCATTGCCATTTCAACTTGCTAATCCGTTGGGCTGTGTCGGTAACTTTGGTTCTTCTACGGATCTCCTCATTTCTGTGTGTCTTCTCGTCCGACATACCTCAGTGCCTCAAGTCGAAAGTTTTCGACCAGTGTGTGATGCCAGTGATGACTTATGGCACAGAAACGTGGTCTCTCACTATGGGCCTTATCAGTAAGCTCCAAGTAGCCCAACGAGCTATGGAGAGGGCTCGGAGTCTCTCTGCGTGATCGAATATTACATAATTGAAAAATAATTTATAGGGAGTATGAGTAGGTACCATAGCAAGTGTGTAACTCGAGTGATTATTTATCCAATAGCTGCGAACTTCGTTTCACGCAATATCTTTATAAATTATAGCCCATGTGTTATTCTGATGTGTAATCATTACTATTGCAAAGTTTCAGTAGCTTTTGCGTGAAAGAGTAACAAACATTCATACATACTCACAAACTTTCGCGTTTATAATATTAGTAGGATATAGAGTCTTGAAATATTTTGACTATTTTGTGCATGAGTTCAATGCATTTAAAAATAAAGTATTTAAATACTCGTAAATTTAAAAGGAGTAGCTTGTAAGCATATTACCTAATGTTTAAAATATAAAAAAGCCTACAGCAAAATCAACCATAATAAACTATTAAATATATACCTATACTTATTAAACCAACGACCATATCAGTCGTTCATCGATCGATATTGATCATACTTAAAATTTTACATTTGAGCTCATTAGCAACCAACGTGAAGCCGTGGTGGTCTAGTGGTAGTAACACCCGCCTTACAATCGTGAGGTTGTGGGTTCAAATCCCGATCCCGTACCAATGAGTTCTTTGGAATTTATGTACGGAATTGAACACCACTGGCTTTTCGGTGACGGAAAACATCGTGTGGCAACCTGCATTTATCAATAGAAGAAATTCGATGGCGTATGTGAATCCACCAACCCGCACTGTGCCAGCGTGGTGGATATGGCCCAACCACCCTTCGTGGGTAGGCCTACGTCTTGCAGTGGACTACTAAAAAGGCTGGTACAGTACAGTACTAACAGTATACCTACTCATTAAACCAACGACCATATTAGTCGTTCATCGATCGATATTGATCATATTGTAGGTACATATGAGGCTCATCAGTAACCACCTAGATGCAGAAAATGGTCTCCCTATCCAAAATCCACGTAAAAAAGCATTATTTACATCACCATTAGGTTGCAACAAAGTATATACCAATAGTGTTTTTTTTTATTCCGCAATAGTATCGACACAAGATTATTTTTTGCAAAAATAAGCATGACCAACTTCACCCGTGTACAGAATTCGCGAATATTTCGCACGGATCGATGTAACATTTTTCACATTATTGTTGATTTATCAAAAATGGCTCAGCCGATTTCGATAAAATTTAAATGGGACCAATTTGGAAGTATACTCTTTCCAATAAAAAAATAATTATTGAAATCGGACTACTATGAAAAATGTTATGCGTGGTTATACATAAAAAAATAATATATACGCGTCGAATTGTATACCTCCTCCGGTGGTTCGTCGGTCAAAAACTAAAAACGATGCAACTAAACTAGTAGCATCGACGGCTTTGTTTAAAGCGAAGTATGTACTCGTAATTAAGAATGTGGCGAGCCGAGACGAAAAATGCAAGATCTTGATGTGTTCAGACAACGTGGAACACAAAGGGACGTACAGACGCGCACATATGACCGAAGGATTCGGCCGAAATTTCCGGGTGCTCATGCAAATTTTGTATGATTGTGTAGATGATTACAGCCGTGGTGGTCAAGAGGTAGTGACACCCGCCTTACAATCGTGAGGTGGCGGGTTCAAATCCTCGGTCCCGTACCAATGAGTTCTTTGGAATTTATGTACGGAATTTCACACCACTGGCTTTTCGGTGAAGGAAAACATCGTGAGGCAACCTGCATACGTCCGTAGAAGAAATTCGATGGCGTATGTGAATCCACCAACCCGCACTGGGCCAGCGTGGTGGATATGGCCCAATCACCCTTCGTGGGTAGGCCTACGTCCTGCAGTGGACTGTTAAAAAGGCTGGTACAGTACAGTACAGTTGGGTTAATGATGTACTCGTACTAGAACTTAAAATGACGCTATGTTTGACCGACGAAACGGACTCAACTCGACGGGTATATTTTTTTATGCATAACTTTTTACGTAGTGGTCCGATTTCGATAATTATTTTATTATTGAAAAGAATATACTTCTAAATTGGTCTTATTTAAATTTTATCGAAACCAGAGCCATTTTCGATAAATCAACAATAATGTGAATATCATCATCATCATTCACAATTAATTTCAATCCACTTCATATGTTTTACACTACAGAGATCCAAGAGGAATAATGCGGTCGATCGATATAATCTGATAGAGGTGCATTGATTTAAAAACGGTATGAGTTAGTAAGAGATATGAAATATATCTCGATTCTGTGGTTGTTGTCTTATTTTTTTTTGAAGAACGTCCAATTTCAATATAAATTTGACAATTTTGATAACTGTTAGCAAATAATTCCAAACATTTAAAAAAATATGTACATAGTCCTTGTTTGAAAAATAAACATTATACATTAACATTTTCTGATAAGAACAGTCTGCAACTGGTAACAACGTTAGGTTTTTAGTAGTTTTTATTCTGTTTACAACAATCATTCAATGTAGAGTTCTACGTACGTATAGTCTGTATTGCCTTGGGTCTGTCCTAAAAATATCTAGAGTATAGACGTATCATTTTAGTACTATAAGCGTGGCTTATCATACATGGGTCTAAAACATTTTTCTAATTTCTACGGTCTACTTTAGCGATAGCTGGACCACCAAGTTCTTTTTTGTGGCATTTAGAAATAAGTTTATTTCCATTTAATGAGTTTTAGATTTTTTAAATGTTTCATATTAGATAATCATAAGCACTTACACCATTATTAATAACTTCATAGCGTCGTATAATAAACACGTAATACATTTTATCAAAATATCTAATAAATAAATAGATAGAATTGATTTTGAAAAAATAAATCACTTTTGTCGGCAACTGTAGTAATTTGTCAGTGATATTAACAACATTACAACCTTGCGCTTCTCAACGAGCCTGTGCTGGACTTTTTTTGATGCAATTGATAAGAGACAGCGGGTAATGATATATTCTCTATACTATATTATCTCTCATCTCTATACTGCGATCAAGTAGGGCTCCGGCACTTTGTTCATTTAGACTTCAACCTTTTACAGTCGATGAAGTCTACAGACTGATTACATCACACATCCCACCGAAGGTGTCACGGGATATCTACGGTATAAGTATGAGACTTTTAAGGACGGCTGCTGCTCCTTTGGCGTGGGTGCTTGCTGAACTTTTTAATCGATGTATGAAGGAGGGAGTTTATCCTACTCCTATGAAGATCAGCAAAGTAGCCCCTATATTTAAAGGAAAGGGAAAGAAGACTGATGTGGATTCGTATAGACCAGTGTCTATAATCCCGGCTATATCAAAGGTCTTTGAAAAAGGGCTCAGCGGGCGGCTTGTAAGTTTCCTCAATGATACGAATTGCCTATCTGATAAGCAGTATGCATACCGTGAAGGCCGATCGACAACTTCGCTGGCGCGCGAGTTAATTCGTCGTATCATCTCAGCTCGTGAGGGAAGAAAACAGGTCGCCGTTCTATGCTGCGACCTATCCAGGGCCTTTGATGTCGCCGACCACGCTGTGCTTTCTGGAAAGCTGTCTGAATATGGTTTCGTAGGGAAAGCTCACAGTCTGCTAAATAGCCTACTTAAAAATAGGTCACAGATAGTGGTCGGAGACAGTGGAAGGATTAGATCAGATCCACAGAAATCGACTATGGGAGTGGCGCAGGGATCGTCAGCATCTAACTTACTGTTCTCACTTCTGCTGAACGACCTGCCTGAAGCAGTAACGACCGCCGAAATTCTTATGTACGCCGATGACGTGGCTGCGATCGTCACGGCGTCAACTGACGATTGCCTAGAACGGAGGCTAAATAGGACAGCAGCGCAGTTGTGTTACTGGTTCTCTACTAATGGTCTCGCCCTTAACCTCACTAAGACACATTTTCTTCACTTTGACCTATCTGGTCGAAGCCGGAGAGCGTTAAATGTAAAAATCGAAGGGACTGTGATAGGTCAAAGCAAGAGTACGACATTTTTGGGATTTGAGGTGGACTCTGCATTGACATGGAATAGTCATGTTGACAAAATTTGTGGTAAAATAGGCAGTGCGTGCTTTGCGCTTAAACGAGTGTCTAGGCTGGCGTCTGCGGACGTGGCCCGGTCATGTTACTTTGCCACGATTCACTCGTTAATACAATATGGGGCTGAGCTATGGGGCCAGTGTTCTGAATGGAAAAGAGTCTTCCGCCTCCAGAAACGCGCCATAAGAGCAATCGTGCAAGTAACACGGGACACTTCCGTAAGACCTTACTTTAAAAGCCTAAGAATACTCACACTGCCTTCGATAGTCTTATTGCAAGTAGCTATGTATACACGAACTCATATAAATAATGAGGCCAATAACCACGACCTAAATAAAAAAATATCCTTGGTGAAGTCTGAAAAGCTTACACATGTCATGGGTCCACTTGTGTACAAAAAATTGCCAGGCTCAATAATTTCAGCACCAACGCTGAACAGCTTCAAATTCCGCCTCCAGCGCTGGCTTATTGAGCACTCCTTTTACGATTTAAGTGAATTCTTCGATGATAAAATTATTGATTAATTAATTTATTTAATGTGATGAATGAAATTCAGTTTTATTGATTGTTTTTAATCGTTAATGATTTTTGTTATTTTTTGACTTGTAAATTGTTTTTTACCAAATAAATGAATATGAATATGAATATGAATATGAATATGATACGAGGTACCTACCTATTTTTACCGACTTCCAAAAAGGAGGAGGTACTAGTTCATCTCTTTTTTTAAATATTTTTTCATCGATATTTTCGCCACTTGGGAACCGATTCAAAAAATATTTTTTAATTCGAAGGAGTATACATCCGAGTTAGTCGAATTTAAATTCTATCGAAATCGGCTGACCCATTTTTGATAAATTAACAAAAATGTACATGGATATCACATCGATTCGTGAAAATTATTCGAATTCTGTACACGATGGAAGTCGGTGTTGCGATTTTTTTGCGAAAAACAATTATTTATTGCAATTTATGCGTTTGACCATAGTTTGATTATGGCCATATGATAAAATGTACATACTTTATGCTCGTACGTTGTGATCAGCTCTATATGTACAACCGAAGATGGTAAAATGCGGATTGACACTCTTAAAAGACATTAAATACTTCTTATATTTTTTAAACTGCTTATGTTTACTTTTACATTAATTAAATACTTCTCGAATTTTTTATAACTGCTTATGTTTTGTTCGTCACACGCATAAATCCGTCGCAGGGCTTTTTGGTTTCGTGTGGTCATGTTTAAAAATTCCTAACTCCGCCAGAAAAATAAAAACATCATAATTTATTGCAGACTTACTGTGTTTTACTAAAAATAATACTGGAAAATAGGATTTTTCCTTATTCTAGAGCATTATTGATGTGTGCTTGACAAGCCAAGGAAGGCAACTGTGTTAATTTTGATCAATATAAAAAGTCGTTTAAAAAGCCGAATTCTAAACGAATTAACGACTGACAGACGCGACTTAGCAATGTGCACAGTATTAAAACATCCGGTGTGCCAGATCACTCTCGGACGCCCGAACGCTCAAGGTCGTCCGAAGGTGACGTCCGCGACTTATGTCCGATAGTGTGCACGGCTCAGTGTACTTTCATAGTCTACATACCTATCAGTCGCGGTTGTCAGTCGCGTCCGTAAGCCGCGTCCGATAGTATGTTTCCAGCTTTAGACGTCTCAGTGCAATAAAATAACTTACATAGGTACTGGCTGTTTATTTGCCACTAGTTTTTACTCGCGGTTTTGCCCGCATCATGTTTTGATTTTATGCTATCGCACAGGAAAATCTTGTGTATTCATAATCGATTTCTATGCATGTTCAACGCCATGTTGCGGTGATAATCTTATAGGGTGTTTTCCGTTTTTTTCCTTATTCTATGCATGCAAGTTTGCAATCAATGTCGCTTATCTGCCACTAAAGTTTCGCCCATCTATATTACACATGTTGGTAAACTAATAAAAAGGTGTTTTGCCTATCCTAAAGGGACCACGAAATTTTTCGGGATTAAAAGTATCATATGTCACTTTCGACCTTTCAAACTATATCCATATCAAAATAATTAATCCGTTACTCCGTTGCTGCGTGAAAGAGTAAGAAACCAACAAACATACTTTCGGATTTATAATATCAGTAAGGAAGGATTGATATCGAAAAAGTGGTATCAATTAATTATGGTATTAAAGTAGGGAATAACTTTGATACTTTTTCATTTTAGGTTTAGCTATTACTTAGGTACCTACTGGTTTTTTGTTTGCAATCGATACGTTAGGTAGATAGTTATGGTGGGATATGACTTTGATTCTTTTGCAATTATATATTATGTAATAAAGCATGTATATGCAATTATTATATTTGCTTTAGTGGCTTTTTTGATATTGAATGGAGGTTTGACGACATTTTGTCCGACAATTTCGAATTGCTTTTCCAACAGAGCTCTACCGTGGCTCGGATGTTAACTTGTAGGCTCGATTGGTTCAGTTATTTGCAACAAGTCTTCAACTGAGTCTTTAGTCGTTTCGCACCACAAGCGGTTCGGACCGCGGTGTGAATCGCCCACTAGGCAGCTTAAATTATAACCTCTGACACTAAAGATAGCTAACTGGTTTACACGAACTTAATTAACAAAGGTACATACACATATAGCATGCTTAATCATAATATCAAACAAGTATAGGTACAGACAGGTAGATAGATAATGTTCTTTTTGTGATAACCATTTCATAAATTGACGCGCTCGCAGGATTTCTTTGATTGAGCAACGCGTCATCTCTCGTTGATGGTAAGAAATTCTAATAATTTCACATTGAGTGACGACTGTCTGGTTTAACGCGGTAGTCACAGATGGTGCTTCTAACACTGTAGAAGTTGGTAGTAATATGATAAACACTTCACTAATTTGACGGGTTTTAAGTACAGCGTTCTAGCTAATTAGGACAAACATCTGGGCCGGAATCCCAGAGGGATGCAAGTTCAAATCCTGCGAGCGCGTCAATTTTTTAAATCTATCACAAAAATAATATTTTCTAAAAACCTAGTGTGTGAAGCACGATAAAATCAGGTAGATAGATGTATAATCTTCCACTATAAGTATTAGGTAGGTAGGTAATTATCTTTATGAACCACGTTAAAATGTATGTAAGACAATCACTACTCGTTGAAGACAGGGTCAGAACTATAAATTGAAATTATGCATTTACCTGTCATGCACGCGCCTGCGCAGGTTGCCGATGCACGTAATTATGGCAGACATCTGACATCTAAGGTTTCATTTTATTGCTATTCTGACAAGTAACCGACATAGCTCTGTATATTGCTAAGTTGAAACGGCAGTGGGCAGGACACATGGCACGGAGGACAGCAGCTAGTCTAGGATGCGCACCAAGTAATATTTATTTTGACGTGTCAGAACGAGACAGCGTTATGCCAAAGTGTATATCTCTCACTTTATCACACGTCAAAAGAAGTTCTTATCGTGGCCAAAGAAGATATAATAATCGTGGCTTTGCGTGGTCGCATGCTGGACTAGCTCATGATTTATAGGGTCGAAGAGTTCTCAAGTGCAAACGAGCGTACGTTTACTCCCACCTGTTCTGTTGAGTAGTTCTGTTGACAGAACTACTGGGATTTTTTTCCCATTAGTTCTATCCACAAAACATATGGGAATATAATTCCCACCTGTTCTGTTGAGTAGTTCTGTTGTGATTCAAACTATTTCCACCATTTTGCAAAGATTCCGCAACCGTTCATCGATGACCGGTTCGTCAATGTACTGTTCGTCGAAAAGACAGATTGGTAACAGAACAGGCGGGGATACAGTTGAGTTTTATGTCCGGTGTATAGTTTTTTAAATCACAGAACTAATGCGGAGAAATTATCAGTAGTTCTGTCAACAGAATTACTCAACAGAACAGGTGGGAATAGTAGAGATAAGTCAGGTGAAAAGCATAGTCTTTTCAGTCACAGAACTAATGGGGGAAAAATCCCAGTAGTTCTGTCAACAGAACAGGTGGGAGTAAACGCAAGCGTAGCGTTGGACTTCATCCCAGGTGAACTGACGGATCAATCAATAAGACTAAAACTATTATATTTTTGTCTCCGAAATGACCATTTGAAATCCATCACACAAATATAATAAATACACGTTGTAAAATGTATTTAGAATAATTTTGTTATCTTAGTAAGTTCACCTAGAAACGAAAAGAAAATTTTAAAAGACGCATACGCCGTACACTATACCCGTGTATTACGGGTTTTTTTTATTATGTTGTTGTTATTATGTAGTTTAAGTATACAAATATTCAGCTGGGCATCTCAAATTCCGATATTCTTACCTAATTTTGACTAAGATGAGTGATTATAAATGGATATTGCACTGAAAAAAATGTTGCAAAAGACATTGAGCAGAATGTATTTCTCCTCAATGTGCAAAGATTATGAAATACGAAAGCTATCACAAATCTACACGTTATAGTATGGTAAGGGTTCTCAAAACACTAGAAGTAAACACTATTACCACACATTCGCTGTTACCTACATCTATTCTAGTTGAATTTATTTTGTAGTACCAGGTGGAATTCAGGTCAGCTGGGCCGTAGGTTCGGCGGCTGTATTTTAGGTTCCGATTTAATGTCTGCGTATCCGAAACCAATTATTAAGCAGCCTGATAACTAAGCAGGTTGGCACGTAGTTAAATAATGTCTGTGAGCAAGTATTTTACGATATACGAGTGTTTAGGTTGGGTCTACTATATAGATATATATACGCGTCGAATTGTATACCTCCTCCGGTGGTTCGTCAAAACTAAAAAAAAATTTTGTTTCATAGTAAAATATCGTTCACCCGCGACAAAATGTATGGAACAGCTGAATTTTTTTTTGAATTCTGACAAAAGTCGCAGAACAAAAGTTGTTAGTTTTGATGTACAGAATAATCCTCTAAAAAGATGCTAATTGGATTAGAAATAACCCTGTATAACAGATACAATGTTAAGATTTTAGTAATCTACAGAGAAGCTTTTTTGAAATTATAATACGGCAGTGTTCACATAAAGCTGCGCATTGATTGGGTTTGAGCTTGAAGCTAACTTCACATCCGCCGACTTCTGTGATTCGGCCTATACCTATACCACTAATTAGGTATGTTTCCTAACTTGGTAACAAGTATTTAACCTAATTGGATCTAGAATGCGGCACTTCTATCACGCAATACCTAGCGCTAATGACTTTATCAGCGCCGAGCACAATTAAACACTTAAAAGGGAGATAATTATGTCACTTACACTCATTTTGCACAATACCCGACTACTTGAGCCACTTACTAAATAAACGCTAATTGTAAGTTACGTTTGTAATATAAATTAGTAGCGTTTTGATTTCCATCTCCTCATGGTAAGGAGTAAAAAAAAATTAGATGATAATTTTAATTCGTCGTTTGAACGTTATGATGTAGATCCACTTTCACGTTAAAGAAAAAAAACATAAAATATACAACAAGGCTTTTTCATATTTTATAGTCTTTAGATTTGTTTTAAAACCTTCATAGATTTACGCATAATCAATTTAAGTACTTGTCATAGCTTTTTCTTGTACTGTATCCCATTACATATTTTTTCATTCTTTTAAGTTTCCGACGGCAGAAAACGTATCAAAGAAGGCTGTTTGTGACATAGTAGATCCCAAACAATTCGTCGCCTCAGTCTTTGTTTGGCCTATCGACCAAGCACCAAATTTTTCAGGAGACGTTATTTTTAGTTTAAAAATCAGATAATCAACAAATTATAAAACAATTTAGCGATATAGGAACAAAATAGTAAGTATTTATGAAATGTCAAAGTTGCATTTTAATAAAACAAGTTCAAATGTGTTATTTATGGGTTCTTTGTGGAGATAGGTCAAATCTGTTCCGAAAAATTTTTGAGACAGGGATATTGGCACAAACACATGGTGATAGGGCTCGAACGTGTAGAGAAATTTTAGTTCTTGAGTGCTCAAGTGACCATCGTGACTCGCATACAGCGTGTTCAATATTTTATCAGTGAATTTAAATACTTTGATCTGTAGAAAATGAGGCAGGTAGGTATTTAAGTAATTTTACAATTAATGTCGTGAAATAAAAGGTGTCAATTTTATGTTGTTATATTTTATTTAATACATTATTAACAGACTGCAAAATATTCTACTGTCTTCTTTGTGATTTGTAAAGTAGGTACTCTCATAATTATTTCAACAGCGGAGATGATGATGATGATAATCATAAATTGTTTTTAGTAGTTTACTTCGCGTTCATTGATCCCAAACTGTAAATAAAATCATTTGAGGTACTTATTTAAACCTGTATAATTAAAAAAAAAATATGATAATAAAATCATTACCCTCGTATTATAAAAAGCCTGCACACAAAAAAATCTATATTCCATTTTATGGTGTAAAAACTAACTACAATAAAATCAGTCAAGTGTGAATTGGACTAACGTACGATGGGTTCCGTACCGTAGATAATATCATAATGTATATTACATACTTTAATAACTCAATTAAATCTGTGAATATCATGTTATGTCACCTTTATACATAAATATGGGGGATATGCCAGCTTTCATACAAAAATATTCAAACCCCTTTATTAAGATTGATTTAAACAACATGTAACTTTTTATTTCTTTTGTACTAGTTTTATTAAATAATGTCAGAAATAATATAAAATTATGTTGTACATCTAACTTATATGTTGTATTTAGTAATTTTTTTTTGTACCCATTACACAGGTAACATAAAATAAACAACAATTAGTAAAATGAGTAAGATAGGTTACAAAATAAAAACAAAAGCTTTGTGCAGTCAAATTAATCGATTAGAGTAGTGTTACTAATCAATTTAAATATTTGCTAATTTTATGTAATTATTCTATACGCACAAAAATAAACTCGTTTTGTTTTAAATAAAAAAAAAGATTACTGCCGATATTACATCATCCTATATATTGTGAGACTTTGATCAGATTATAGAAATATAGTAAAATAAAATTATCTGTATGCCTTACCTTTCTAAATTCAGTTTAACTTGATCACAACTGTGTTTTTTTATCGTCACAGACATTGTAATTAGATTTTTTTTATATTTAATACACCAAGACAATTAAATTTACTACAGAAACACACACGAGCGGTTAGTTTTTACACAAAATGAACTTCATAAAAAAAGGTTGGGGTGGCGTCATGGGGTGCGACCTTCGCTGTGATTGGTAGATCGGAGGAGTTGTGGCAAACAAAGACTGAATTTGAGTTTTCAATACGGATGTTGGCGCCAGCTACGTATATTGGCTAAACAAAGACTCAAAACTGATTTCGATTTGGAGATAGAGTATTTTAATTTTACAAATTGTGCAATTTCTACCAATAACTTGAAAAAATGAATGAATGAATGAATGAATGAATGAATGAATGAATGAATGAATGAATGAATTTATTTGTCTATGAAACTAGGTAAAGTACAGATGTTATACAATATATACATATAAAGTGCTCTAGCTTCTACCTCTAGAGGTTTATAGACTAACAACTTAGACTAATATTATTCTAGAATAATTACATAAATTTACCAAAGTGTTATAATCATGAAAACATTTAAAAGATATACCCAATTAATTGTCATCAAATAAATCAGTTAAAATATTTTATAAGTGGTTAAAAATGTCAATTAAAAATGTCAATTACATAGCTAAATCATTATTTAATGTCATTTAATTGCTTGTCGGTTAAAAACATGTCAACTGTGTAGTAAGCTTTTTTTATTAATAAGTCATTTAACATATTCTTGAAAATATTCGGATCTGTTTTAGTTCGTATCACCTTTGGTATCTTATTATAAACTATAGGCGCCATACAAAACACACTCTTGCTTAGAAATGTACTTCTAGATGCTAGGCTGCGTAATTTACCTTCATGTCTGCTTCCTACGGGCCACATTTCGAATAGGTTAGGGTTTAATTTTACGAATAAAGCAATTTCGCTTATATACATACATGCTAGGGTTAAAACTTTTAGTCTAATAAAATGTGACTTACACGAGATTCTCTTTTTTAGCCCGCACATAGATCGAATGCACCGTTTCTGTGCTATAAACGCCCTCTCGCGGTCAGTTGAGTTACCCCAAAACACAACACCATATCTCAATATCGATGCGGCGTGTCCATAGTATGCAGTTAATAATGTTGAATCATTTGCGACTTTTCGCAATTGATATAAGGCATATGCAAATTTGTTCAACCTTTTACAAACATTGTCGATATGGTGCTTCCAAGTCAATTTGTTGTCAATATTTAATCCTAGAAAACGATTTAGCTCTATTTCTGATACTTTTTTCCCTGCATATTCAATGTCAAAATTCAGTCGATTACTCTTTGTCATTTTAAAATTCATTAAATGTGTTTTATCTATATTAATAATTAAATTATTATTATATAGCCAATTAATAAGAGATGTCATAGTATTATTAATGTCAGATTCAATTTCATTTTCATCGTCATTTATAAGCAATACCGTACTATCATCGGCGAAAAGTGTCATAGGATGATTTGTAGCCTTGGGAAAGTCATTTATATAGATTAGGAATAGCAGTGGCCCTAACACGCTACCTTGTGGGACACCGTACCGTACTATTCTCTTCTCAGATTCATATGTCTTAATAATGTTCGTTTTAGGACACATTCTATTTATATGTGTTACCTGCGTTCTATTACTGAGGAAAGACCTGATCAGGTTGTTTGCATTTCCCCTAACCCCATACCTAAGAATTTTTCCTAACAAAACTTCATGATCCACATTATCAAACGCTTTTGACATATCCATATATATAGCAGATACTTTTTTTCTTTTGTCAACATTGATCATTACCTTTTTCAAGAAGTTAAAAATAGCCAAATTGATGCTTTTGTTCTTTCGAAAACCGTATTGGTACTCTGTAAACATATTACATTTTTCAAAATAGTGGTATATCTTATTATAAATAACCTTTTCGAAAATTTTTGAGAAAACAGGGATAAGGGTTACTGGCCGGTAGTTGCCAACTTGTGCCCCATCTCCTTTTTTATAAACAGGTTTCACAATAGATATTTTTAAAGCTTCTGGATATGTGCCATTTTCCATGCATAAGTTAATTATATGACTAAGAATTGGAGATATAATGACCGATACATCCTTGATGACCTTGGTTGTAATACCATCTGCACCCACACTATTGGTGTTTTTAAGCGAAGTTACGATTTTCAAAATATCAAACGGAATTGTAGGAGTCAAGAATAAGGATGTTCCATTGTTATTGGCTAAATTTTCCATTTTTTTATTATTTGTAGGAGTAATGTTTTTGTGGTTTTGAGCAACATTTATAAAATAGTCATTAAAACTATTCGCAATTTCTAACGGATCATCAATGGTCTTACCGACGTTATTCTTTATATTAGTGATCGTCTCATTAGGAAAATTAGTTTTATTTCTATTGATTACTTCCCAGGTAGCCTTTGATTTATTTGTTGCATTTTTGATATGATAATTATTTTGTGATTTCTGTGTCAACTTAACTATCTTTTTGAATCTATTTGAATATGTCCTTAGTGCCTTTTTTGCATTCTCAGTTTTATTTATCCTATATTTCCACAAAAGATTAATCTTATTTCGAGCGCATGTTTTAATTCCTCTTGATACCCATTTAGGGCGTTTTATATGGTGACATTTTACTTTACTCTCAGGGAAGCACATGTCATATAACAGTTTGAACTCTAAGTGAAACTTTTCAAACGCGACATTAGGATCTTGACAATCATATACGTCCTGAAAACTGAGACTACTAATGCATTCATAAAATTTTCTCCGGTTATCAGCACTGTAGTCCCTCTTTATGACATACCATGACTTAATTCGGCAACTTTTCTTTACGGGGCAGTTGAAAAGTTGTGCCATGTGGTCTGACAGGGCTAACTCAGTTATTTCTCCTGTAGCCCCACGAATATTATGGATTACATTGTCAATGCAAGTGCCACTACTTATTCTTGTGGGTTCCGTGAAATGGAATTTTAAGTTGTAACTATCTAACAGTTCCTTAATGTTTTCTACGTGATTGTTATTCCCAAGAATGTCAATGTTAAAATCTCCGCATATTGCGACCTTGTACTTGATATTATGGCAGCACCGGTTCAAAATGTTGGTCAATTGTTGCATAAAAGTATCGATACTATCTTTTTTATTTTTAGGGGATCTATAGATACAGACAATGTATGTTTTGTGTTGAGGTAACTCTATAGCGCAACATTCAATGGTGTTAGGTATAGATATATTATTAGTTATTTCAGCAATTTCTGTGTAATCTAGATCTTTTCTTATTAATATGCATGCACCCCCATGTCTTTGTTCCCTGCAGCAATATGAAGCTAGCTTAAAATTAGGGACCGACAAAAGTGAAGTGTCTTCTTCTTTCATGTTATGCTCTGTTAAACATATAATATCTACATTTTTACCTTGAGACGTTAAATTTTCTAAGCATACTGTCAATCTATCTGTCTTATTTATCAGACCATCTATATTTTGATGCATTATACTAATAAAGTTATAAACGAAAAAAATTATTAGTGTTGGTAGTAGATTCACCACAAGTAGCAGTTCCGTTAGTTTCAGTATGTTGAGTAGAATTATTTTCCAATATGTTATCATCATCAGTACTGGGATCCATTGCAATAGAAATGGTCTGACTATGAATGTCATCATTAGTTTGTGTCTCTCTGTCAACAAATATTTTAGTTTGTTGTGATACTTTTAAAGCTTGCATATAGTGTTTATAGTTAATTATGTTGTTGATCCTTAATATTTCTCTCAACAAAAGCTGACTAACGTGAACAGCAAAATGTCGACGATGAGGTCTTTGTACAGCATAATTCATATTTAAATAAGAAGCATTTTTATATTTGCTACACACGAACCTCAATTCATAATTGAGTTTCCTTTCATTAAGGCTTTTATTGAAAGGAATCTCAGTTACTATAACATTGGTATGACTACAAAATCTTAGCCATTGATTTACATTTAGTTGAAAGTCATGAGGGTTTTTATCATTTGTACCGCCAGTAACTATTACAAAATCATTCATTGTATAACCATACACTTCACTCGCAGATGTCTCAAAGATATTTCCGATTGTAGCTCCTGACATCCATATGCATTTGACGCTATACTCCTCTCCTAGTAATTTCTGTAGTATGCATCTTACATAGCGTCCTTGCTCATCGGCTAGCACTAAAACTTTCTTCTTTGATTTATTATGGTTCGTACAACCGATTTTTGAGGTTGCACTATTCTCAGTCTCGACGGATGCGTTTAAGTTACTCTCAGTGACTTTATGGTTATTTTGTCCAATTTCATTTCCTTCTGTATTTATTATAGACGCTGCGTTGGTATTTTGTTGTAGCCTTTCACTTGTATCCGGTTGTTCATCCAAATTGACATTGGGGCTCGAATCGTATATAATATGTTGTTGGTCTTGTCGAGTATCATCTGCACTATCAATAGCAAATCGACGTAGCAAGTCGATTTGCTATTGATAGTAGTCTGCAAATTGATTACACCATTAGACGTGTAATTTTTTTATCTCTATTATGATATCAAAAAGTCATTTTTGATAAAAGTGGTCGATAGCCCATTCAAAGACTGAGGCGACGAATTGTTAGTTTAATTATTTCAAGCTACTTCTATATTTAAAGTGTAGATTGTGTAGTGTACGTCTCGATTCAGTTATTACCAGTTGTGAAAGTAATATGTATTGCTAATTTTAATAGTCTACTGCAGAAGGTAGGCCTACTCACAAAGGGTGATTGGGCCGTATCCACTACGCTGGCCCAGTACAGGATTCACATACGCCATCGAATTTCTTCTACGGACGTATGCAGGTTGCCTCACGATGTTTTCCTTCACCGAAAAGCCAGTGATGTTAAATTCCGCACATAAATAACAAAATACTCATTGGTACGGGACCGGGATTTGAATCCACGACCTCACGATTGCAAGGCGGGTGTCACTACCTATCACTGCTTTTGATATAATGATGTTGAATTAATTTTATCACTATGCTGATAGCAAACTGAAGCTCAAGTAAGTATTGTATTTACCAACAGTACCTAGATAGCGTTCCACAAAAGTATAGTACTTACCTATTTCGTAAAGTTTCTTGTACTAGTTGCCAGTACGTATGGGAAAAGTTGAATTCTCTCGGTCTTTATGTTAATAGAATGCACAAAGAATGTACTAGTTCTGGTACTTATTAGGTATCTTAAAGTACCTACATGGGAACTTAACTGTTGGGAAAGTATTTGGTACTAAAAAAATCAAACTAGGTACAACCTAGGTTCCATAACATGCTTTAAGTATTAGTACTAATTACAAAATTATACCTGCAATGACAGATAGAGTACGATTATTATTCCATTTATAATTATTTCTCTCAGTTTGAAATAGCAAACTCCCTTTATATATACGTGTATTAATTTAAAGTAGCCACTTTAAAGCCTGGCTAACAAACCCTCATGTTTCATGTGGTGATTGGCTTTTGTTTAATATTTTTAGGGTTCCGTACCTCAAAAGGAAAAAAACGGAACCCTTGTAGGATCACTTTGTTGTCCGTCTGTCCGTCTGTCCGTCTGTGTGCAAGACTCTTTATCTCGGGAACGCGTAAAGGTATCGAGTTGAAATTTAAACTATATACGTAAAGCTATAAATTATGTTATGTAAAAAAAAGCTTTTCAGTTACCGTATAAAAAGTTAGAGCCGTTTATGTCGTCAAAAAACGCATATTTCAACGCTCACAAAAATCAAAACCTACAGGGTACTTCCCATTGACATAGAACTATGAAATTTGGCGAAAAGCATTGTCTCATAGTACACATATAGGAATAAACAATGATGTTTTTCTCACTGGGAATAAATCTAAAACTGTAGATTTTTATTTAAATCACATAAAAATAGGGCCTCAACATTCACAAAATATGGGTTCAAAATTCAAAGTGAGTAAATCGTATCATGTAAGGTATCATATAAAATAACTTCATTAGCACATGCCAAAAACTGTTTTTTTTTATTCAAACTGTTATCCCAACCAAACGCTAAGGAACTCAGCCGACTGACTTCGAGGAATTGCTATACACCACTATGCCACTATACAGCTTTTAGAAAGTACTTGCATTTTTTGCGGTTACCTCCCGGACTATTACTGATAGAGAAACTGACAGGAAGCTCCATATTTCTATGATATTCTTGTTATCTTCGACCATATCTTGCTAGATATGGTCTTACCTAAACAGATTTTTTCTAGAATTTTAATCGATTTACAATAAAAGAGAGGTTCTCAATGCGGTTTTACTTTTAAATGTAGGTAAAGCTAATATCTTCGGCGATTGTGATCATGTTTGCAAATTTCTTTGATAACAGAAAACACCTAGGTATAATGCTCTCCTACAGTGATGATGAAAGGCGTAAAATGGTGATGGTGAAATAGGTACTATCGCCCTCAAGTTTTATGGACTGCTGACTTCATTAAAGGCGCGGTGCGGGGCGGGAGTACGGCGTGTCTATTAGTACCTGTTTCAATGGACGACAACACACAGTACGCGTGCGCGGGTCGGGCGCGGGGCGGGCGCGTTGTGTGTGTTGTCGTCCATTGAAACAGGTACTAAAAGACACGCCGTACTGCCGCCCCGCACCGCGCCCGACCCGCACCCGACCCGCGCCCGCCGTATGTCTGAATTGACCTTTAATATCACATCATTGCGATGAGTGCAAGTCGCTTTCAATCGGTCTTATTAGAGATCTATGAGAGTAGTTGAAACGAACAAACGAACGAAATTTTACGACAATGAGATTCCGACTTTAAGGCTCAAGCATAGCTTACTCCGAGATTCGTCGAGTTATTTTACTTAAATAATCATATTATTGTCTGGTTCATATAAAACTAACTAGGTATACCTATTACACAATATTTCCATCATTTTATCATTTACAAGGTCATCTCGATATCAAACTAGCTAGCCTGTATACTCGAATAATATCGTTTATTTTTAACTACAAAGTAATTATGCTAATTCTGGAATAACAAGATAGGAATATTCTAAAAGCCTGTTTGACAATCTCGAAGAAAATCGCAAGACTGGGCATAAATATCTATAAGTTAGCAGAGAAAATAACTGGTTTAGAAACCACACTATTATATTGTGACACTTAGCGATCTAATGATAATTGAATTAACTGTTTATTCATCATGCAATAATATCTCTATTAAAACGGAGAGTTCTGTAGTTACACATAAACGTTTTTAAGGAACTGGCATTGAATGGTCTGCGGACTACTTTTGTTTTTACCGACTTTCAAAAAAAGGAGATATCGATGTTTTCGCCTATTGTAAACTATTCAAGATTCCATATAAATTTTATCAAAACCGACTTTTATTGAGGCGATTTAATAAATCCAAAATAATCACTTCATTAAAACTCGGGCGCTAGTCGACGGGAGCGCGCGTATTCCCTGATGAAGGAGTACTAATTACTCCGAAACCGGTCGGGTTCCCAGCAGCCCGGCCGCGATATTATACGTGAGTAAAAACCGGTTTTTAGTATAATCCAAAATAATGTACATGACAAATCGAATCAATTCAAATTCTGTAAGATTTTTGGCGAAAAAATATAATTATTATTGCACGCGTGTTTTGTTGACGTTTCAAATATCACTTACGTACTTACTAACATCGATATATGGAATTTAAAACAGAAAAAATAACAAGTCGATGCTAACTCAGTGCGAAATTCAGTTCAGTAATTTTAAACCATCCCACAACATACACGCAAAAAAATAATTAACATCAATATTTTTTGTTACTTCCTTAATATTAAACAATAAGCTATAACAAAGTTTATTGACATTAATAAATATGTGGTACGGTTTAGCGTTGCAGGTATGAGAGAGTCGTCTATATACATACTGTTAGGTAAATCAGTCATTCTCATCAATGTATTTACAAAGTCAAAACCAAAGATCAAAAAACCTAAAAGTGCATCCAAAAATGTATTTAATTCTTTTGGGGATTAACAGAAAATACCTTCCTTTTCTGCAATTTGACTTTAAGTAGGTAGGTATAATCAATATCTAGCATTGGCATAAGCGCATATCCGAAGGTATGATTGATTGCCATGATTTATCTTAAGAGACAGGAAATCTAGTTGTTCTTTATATTATATAGGTTCACTTACCATTTTAAAATACCAAACATAAAATTTGTTCACTGACTCAGTTTGCAATTGACCATATCCTCAAACTAATAATAGACTTGATCTATTATTTTGAAATCTAAGTTATTAATTATCTGTAACAATAAGTACCTACAGTTCACTCACTACCAGACCAATGCAATACGTAATGTATAAACAAAAACAATACTAGCGTAGTTAGAGTCAGGCTCTACCAAAGTGCTGTGAGGAGTGAAGCGGAGCTGCGTTTAGCAGTGAAGTCCCTGATACGTCTTTTGCCGTATTTATACGGCGTTCAGGCCTTATTGTTATTGTTGTTAGTTTAGTTCTAATCTCTGTTGTTGTTTTTCCTGTGTTTAGTTTTCCTCAAATGAAGATATATATATCTATCTATCTACCTACCAGCCTTTTTCATAGTCCACTGCAGGACGTAGACCTACCCACGAAGGGTGATTGGGCCATATCCACCACGCTGGCCCAGTGCGGGTTGGTGGATTCACACACGCCATCGAATTTCTTCTACGGACGTATGCAGGTTTCCTCACGATGTTTTCCTTCACCGAAAAGCCAGTGGTGTGACATTCCGTACATAAATTCCAAAGAACTCATTGGTACGGGACCGGGGATTTGAACCCACGACCTCACGATTGTAAGGCGGGTGTCACTACCCCTTGACCACCACGGCTTCTATATAAATAAGGCAAAATACGGCTTGCAAATTTTTTTTAAGCCGTATTTTCATATAATATTTTGTATAAATATCACATTTTAAAGGACGCGGCTTTTCATCTAATTTTCTTAGACATTTTTACTAAAATACGGCTTATTTGAGGTTGACATACTGCCGCTCTATTATTTACTAGGATCAACACTGACGTTTAGCAACGTTGTAGTCAGTATGTCCATTAAAGAAATGTCATACTTGCTTTAATGAGAAACTAACAGCTCCGTTCAACTTGAAATAGTAGTTTTGTATTCAATTTCACAAACTAAATTATTTTGCTCTTTGTATGCATGAACATTACGAGAGCGACAATTTTTTAATGTTTTCTACATGAATTATGAATAGACGAAGCTACAAAACTTACTCTTACAATGCGCAAGCGCAGCGATTACGAATTTTTCTATCTCTCAATTTAGAAAAATAATTTAAAAATGGTAAAAAAGTCAATTGAAATCTTATTGAGTGTGAAGAGCTAAATCATAAAGTGTCCCGCTTTTAGCTCCAGGTTACTCAGCTAACTGTTAAATCTGATATTGTATATAATGCTTCTATCCGTTTTGGTGGAGTTTAGGGCTAACACTCGTGTGTACAAACTCATGAATATGCACAAGTCTGCCTTTCGTTCCGCCAGGGTTTCCACATTAGATTTATGTAGGGTTTTTATTTGCTAAACTGTAAATTGGTTTACATATTCTTTCTCTGATGATGCAAGATTTTGAAGGATCTTAACCCCTTACCGCATACAGGGACAAATTTGGAACATTTTCAAAAATCACTAATAACAAACTATGTATGCCATCTATGTATCTAGGTTCGCATTATTTGCCAAGCCAATGCACGTATGAACCCAGAAAAATACAGATCGCGTTTATAACTAGTTATGTGAGTACGAAATTTCGTCGGTAAAGCAGTGTGTTCCGCCATTTTGGTCGAGCATGAGGTTGAGAGTTTTCGATGAGATATTTTTAATTGTTTTGGGCTAAACATCATTAAAAAAAGTGTCTAGGAGTGAAGAACAATGGACCCACGACGGTTTTATGGCAAAAAACGTAAGTTTCAACTTTTAAATTATGATTAATTTATTATTTAAACTTTGTGCTAAATTCGGAACATTATGCAGTCAAGTTTCAATTTACCCGTCAAATTTGGAACATCATGCAGTAGAAGGACAAAACAAATTTGGCACACTATGCAGTGTGGTACAAGTAGCCTATGATAAAGTACATGTTTTAATTTATAATTCTCTATATATTATGTATGTATGTTTGGCTAACTAACCTTGCAAACAAAATCAGACCCTCCTTCTGATTAATGTACATATAATAGGTACATCTAATGATGGCGATGAAAGGTGGCCACGGCATCTCTGTGATAAAACAACAAGCTTCCTAAGTTTGAGATCATTAGATGATGGACGCCATTGTTATTTATGAAATATAAACTTTAGATAAATTGCTGTACAAGAATATACCTATTATTGATTATTTTTTTGTTTGTCTTAGATGCAATTTCCCCTCGAAATCGATGTACTGCAATTATACCAGACATCAGTGAAGATGAGAATATTACAGACGACGAATTTCGACATAAAAACTTAAGCTTATAAAAAATTGTGTTTTTTTATACGACTACTAAGTACTGCTGCATATTGTGACGAATTCGGAACACATGTTTTTATAAACTAGAGTGCATGTTGTGCCAAAATTGGAACTATTTATTTTTTGTTAATTTTTAAATAACTATGAATTTTTTATTTTTTTTATTATTTTTTATGGATACCCCTGAGGCACAGGAACATCATAAATTAAAATTATTGAAATCTAAAAATCCATGCGGTAAGGGGTTAATGATATTTCGAATCGATAATGGATCTATCAATCAACGACTGAAATGGTAATCTTAGGTATAATAGTAATAGTAGTCAAAAACCAATTCAAAATTGGAATTATAAACTGGCACCAAGCTACTCAGACGACGTTCACATTTTACATTGGTCAAACCATTATAATATACTCGTACCTAGGTAAAATATGCACTATGCAAAATATGTGTCGACGAAACATACAATTTAGGATGAAGCACATATATATAATAATAACTGATTGGTTGTTCTATGTGAGCAATAATTTTATGAATCTTATTGGCTTCATACCTAGTAATTATTTAAAGCAGCAAGTTTAGATACTTTTTCACTCTTGACTATACATGGTTATTGGTAATCAATTAGCACCCTTTTAGGGGCTTATGAAAACTAACAACTTTTGTTCAATGACTTTTATAAAATCTCATTTGTTCCTCTCAGAGCCACCTGTCATCACGACCTTTAATCGCTTTGACACAAAAATGACCCAATTTTACATTGATCAAACCAATCACCCATTAAGTTAATATGGACAAGTCATGAACACATAACTCGGTTACTCACGACCAATTTAACTAGTGGTTAAAGTTGATGTATGACGGAAACATCGGTCACTGTTTTAGTTGAACTGCATGAATTAGAACTGCTGACCCTGGAATACGAAGGTCAGTATGAAATGGAATGATGAATGGTGTAATCCATTCAAAATACTGAATCAAAATTTTTAGATTAAATTGTTTGTTTGCGAATATTTGGGCGGTGGAATTCAGAGCTGCTTTTTTGATATTCAAAACGTCAGACAGGAAAATATTATCGTTTTTATATAGGTACGTTTATTAACCTGCACTATCCAACTGCCCAGCGGATTAATAAGTTGAAGTGGCTAGTGACAGGGCACACTGTTTTTTTATGTAAATGTTCTTCAGGGGTTTCCTCTAACATGTGCCAGAGACGTTATGATAACAAACGTAATGCATGTCATTCGATTGAATGTAATTTTACTACAAATATTTTGAAGACTTTAAATAGGGCTGATACTGTTTAACTAAAACAGCTAAGACTGTTTGCATAGACAAACGGTGTGCTCTGTGTTTTCCAGTGTGCTTTGCACAAATTTTCGATGTGACCGTATTTTTTTCGAATGAATAGTATGTCAGTACTGTAAACAGCAGCGAAGATAGATAGGTGGACTCACCTACAAGGTAAACTGACGATCTGCACCCCTAGCATGGCAAGGGGATAAAACCACTTTATCCACTTTTAATGTCAGTTAATGGCAATTCATACTTAATTAATAGGTAGATTTGTTTGATTGCGACTCGCGTCACGTCATGGTCAGGGTGCGTCACTGTCAGTTTTCAGCTAATGTCAGTTGACGCGTCGCATCGGGTTATGGCGTGGCGCGAACATCATATTTTCCAAATTAGATATTAGTTTAATTTTAATTATGTTTGCACGCTGTTGCTCCAAAAATAGCATCATTATTTTTTTTTTCAAATATTAGTATGAGACGTCACCTACCGGTCCTGCCGGAAGACCAGCGCTGGTTGATCCACAACCAGCATATGGGACCGGGTTGTGACAAAAATAAAATTAAGTAGGATAGCATTGTAAAATAATTATGAGTAATTGTTTATGAGGTTTATTTTGTTTTGTTTTGCTGTGTTGTTTACTTTGTGGTTATGTTTAATTTTATTTTTGTCTTAATCAAGAATTGTCTATTAATTTTTACTCTGAGGAGGTAAGTTTCAGAAAAACAATTTTCCTTATTATTATGTACTACGGGACTAATCGCGCACTAAAATTACGAGTTAAATAAATACCTCATCATCCCGACGTTTCCACCGAGTTGCATCGGTCATGGACACAGGTAGACTATTGTCCTCTTTGCCATGCTAAAAGTGCTGATGAAGACCACTGAAACTCGCTACTTCACGCGCTTTTTCTAAGTCGTTCGCCTTTACAATTGCTGTTTAGTCATCTTATTCGCCAAAATATCCGAGGTTTTCCACGGACTAGATGAACAGATGTTATCAAGCCCACAGAAACACGCTGGATGCAAGCAGCTTCCAACTTGTTATAAGAAATTCATAGGTGACGCTTAAGTTTTAAGAAGTGGACGTTCTACGACTGATGGGTTAGCGTGAATGGTCTGCTAAAGACTAGTAGTATTCTTATTAGTAGTATTCTTATACTAGTAGTAGTATTCTACTTTTAAATATTCTCATAGACATTAGATTTTACTACCCAACTAAAACAATACAAAAATATATAAGCCTTAAAAATTACGATTATGGCACTAACCTTGTTGATTCTGTCTTAGTTCTAAAATTAATAGTATCGTTGAAAGAACTAATTGCACCTATTATTTGATAGATCAAAACATCGACCTCAGAGCAAGGCCTCATTGTAACCGCACATTAGTATCATAATTAACTAATAATTAAAAACGTGATACGCAATACTACTAGTGCTACGTTGTTACCACACGTCAGATAACTATAACAGAATACGGCTAAAACTCACGTTATAATTATACGGTCGATCCGCAAGGAATCCAACCAGTTTCAGAGTATTTAGAACTCCATCCTCAGGGAATACGCGCACCCCCGTCAACCCACGACGTCAGATAAGACAATTTTAGTGTTATAGTCCACATTTGGGTCATATAGGGTAGCGTCATATTATGACCCTACTCCGCATAACCATCCATTTTGTCTCCCTCAGTGGTTCAGTAACCCTGACTCCTGGATCAAAGAGGCGTGAGCTCGATCTCCACCCAGGGCAACCATTTATGTGATGAACATTGGTGTTTGCTCTGTGTCTGGGTGTTATTTAGGTACTATCTATATAAGTATGTATTTAAAAATATGTGCATGTAGTATATCAGTCTCTGGCAGCCATATTAGCCCAGGAGACTCTGCAGCCATATTAGACCGGATACTCATTTATTTTTTGTAAAATTCAAATTGGTATCCCCACCAAACGCTAAGCATCTGACTGAATCCGGGGTATTATTGTACACCACCATCTAATCCCAAAAATTCAGCTTTTAGAAAGTAGTTGCATTTTTTGTGCTTACCTCCCGGACTATATCACAACCTTTGTTTGGGGTCAGAGACCGTGTATAGGTGTCCCCAAATATTTATTTATTTATTTATCTATCCATCAGATAGTTGGGCATTAGTGTCTTCTTACTATTTCCAATAAGTCTGGTTAAAAGTGGCTTGTTTAAGGCTTGTCTAAGTTAGAGTTATAGCTATTATAGCTAGCTGTACATACATTTTTAGCAAAACAAATAAAAACTTTAATTGAGATGGGTTTGATGAATGAATGTGAGTCGTAAATCTTACTACTTACTCTACCATTGAAATACAAATGTGGAGAAGGTTATTCTATCATTGCACCCCGTTTTAATATTTGCAGTACGGTTATATTAACTGAGAAAAAAAATGAAAATATATCAGAAAAAAGGAGAAAAAAATTATAAAAAAAAATCGAATAAAAATTTGTAGAGATATTGTATGCTAGGTATAATTAGTAGTGGTTAATAACAGAATGTTTAACTTTAGGCTTAGTGCTTTAAAATTTTAATTTGATTAGTTTACTAACGTAAGTTATAATTTCTTGTAACATATTATATGTACCTATTCTACTGTGTAACATATGTATAATTATATATGCATGTCATATTTATGCTCACACAAAACTGCATGAGGCAATCAAATTGGCCGTTCATTACGTTCATTAATAAAATAGAAAACTGCGTAAGCAAATGTTCAGCTTGACAATGTCTCCGACTTATGTCGGAGGAAGTACAAGAGAAACAACAATAAAAAAAAAAAAATACTGAAATGTGAATCACACGTATGTACCATTTTAATCTGTACGGCTATCTCTAACCGTTGGGATGATGAGATACCCATTTATTTATCATATATTTTTAGTGCGCGATTTGTTCCGTAGGTCAGAAAAATAGCGACAGTAAATATCAGCTAAGTATTCGTACTTTGGACATCATAAGAGTTTTATTTACTTATAATTTACATTCATTTACTTGTAGATTTTTTGTGATCTGAGCTAAAATGCTATTAGATTTAAAGTTTTATAAAACCGCCAATACTCCGAAAGTTACCAAAATTTTGAAAATACTTATCCACCACCTCAAGAAGCAATGTATGTCAATGTTCAATGCAGTTAAATTGCAACACCACATCGTTGCCAGACTAATTGAAGATGTTTCCAAGATTATAACGGTTTGTTGAATACAAAAATTGCTATTAACATTGCTGAAGGTAATTAAGCTGATAAAATACCCCACTGGCCTACATTTTGGTGCGAAAATAGTCGTAGAATTTGATCGTATCGACAATTTGAAGGGTAAACTGCGCTAGCGCATTTTTGACTCCTGATGTTTATGAAGTCTATGATTATTGCTGTATTATATTTTTAGTAAGCTGCTTAGTATTGAAAAACTGTATGAAATAGTTTTGTATTCAATTTAAAATAATTAAAACATTTATTTCATTTTATCTGAGTGCATAAGAGAGTAGGACGTCCACTCAGATGGAAAAAATGCTTATTAGTTAATTTGGCTCATATAAGCATTGTCATGCAGCACGGCAATACTGCCAGCATGGCTAGACAAGCTGATAACTGGCAGTGGGCTTGAGCATTTGGACAATCTTTAGACATTATTATTATTTACTACGGGACTAATCGCGCACTAAAATTACGAGATAAATAAATACCTCATCATCTCGACGTTTCGGCCGAGTTGCATCGACCGTGGTCACGGGTAGACTGGAATGTGAAACAGCTGCTACCGCCAATTCAACTTGAACTTGAAAAATTGTCACTACGACATACAACACTGACGGTATCTAATAATGTCCTTCTACCTACACTACGCGATTAACATTTGTTGACAACAGGATTCCATGACGCCGATAACTTAAAACTGTTTCACATTCCAGTCTACCCGTGACCACGGTCGATGCAACTCGGCCGAAACGTCGGGATGATGAGGTATTTATTTATTTCGTAATTTTAGTGCGCGATTAGTCCCGTAGTATATAATAATAATGTGTTAAAATCGCGAAAGTTTAAACAAAACAGCATTATCTTTAGACCTCCAAGGGTCTGTGTATGTAGTAGTGTACGTAGTTTTAGCTTATAAAGAAGTATTGTATTTTGTTGTAGTTTATAAAGGCACTTTTACCTGAATAAAAAGATAGACAAATGACTTCCTTAAGACTGCAGGATTATGTTGGATGCACTCAACTGATTCCAAAATGGTGTCATTGGAGATATACAGGGTTATTTGCTTGCTCGCCTGGCCATGTCTTTAAATAAATAAATATTAATATTTTCTTTAAATAATGAAGTGTCAACAGATGTAGTGATATTATTTTATAGCGACTAGCGTCTAGCGACCCGCCCCGGCTTCGCACATGTGTATTACACATTTAAACCTATCCCTTGAATCACTCAATCTATTAAAAAAAACCGAATCAAAATCCGTTGCGTAGTTTCAAATGGGGACAGACAGCGGGAAGCGACTTTGTTTTATACCATGTAGTGAAGTTAAGTGTCAATAATTGTTAATTTGATTCTGAACTAGGTGTAATTATGTTTTACATAACATCACAACGTCACGAAAATGTTATCCAGAACTTAAGCTAACATGATTATTATGACATAGAATTATGGTGAAAACAAGTTTTTCACGTATTTCTGTTCAAGCTCTCAATAAATTAGGTAAGTCTATGAACAGGTTTGCATGTCATTAAATTAGGCTAAATAGCCTTGAACCATAGTCTATTTTGGAAATTTTGAATAATTTTTCATATGCATGATATTATCACTTTATATCTATGTGCAGTAGGAATTTATGCTAAATCTACTAAGTGAAAAACATTCAATTCATAGAGTTATGTTTGCCAATGTTTAAATTTATAACTTTAGTGTACACCATAATATAGATAAGTATCTATTTATTCATTGTTTATTTTATCAAAGTATCATTTTTGACCGACGATCCACCAGAGGAGGTATACAATTCGACGCGTATTATTTTTTTTTTTTATGTATAACTTTTAATGCATAACTTTTTTCATAGTAGTCCGATTTTGATAAGTCTTTTATTGTTGAAAAGTGTATACTTCGAAATTGGTCCCATTTAAATTTTATCGAAATCAGCTGAGCCATTTTTGATAAATCAACAATAATGTGAAAAATGCTACATCGATCCGTGCGAAACATTCGCTAATTCGGTACGCGGGTGAAGTCGGTTGTGCTATTGTTTGCAAAAAATAATACAACTTACAAGTCTTGACTATAAAATATTGAATTTTCAATGTAACATTCGCAACCGTAAGAAGTCGTATAATTCGACTTTGTAACTAACTCCCAAAAAGGAGCAGATTCTGTGTTCGTCTGTGTGTATCTGTTTTTGTGTAAGTTAACATCGATATTTTTGCCAATAGTTAACCTAATCAAAACATATTTTTAGTTCAAAAGGGTATAGTCCCGAGATATTGTTTGGCCCTATTGTAATTTTATTGAAATCGGCTGAGTTGTTTTTGAAAAATCAATAATAATGTAAATAATTGTATACATGAATTTGAGCGAGCTATTTGAATTTAGTACACGATGGAAGTTGGTGTTTCCATATAGCCTAAGCATACCACAATTTTCTTTTCACAAAAAATACTATAACGTAAAGTAAACAACCTAGTTACTAACAAAACAGAAACAAATTTTTCTGACCTTACGAAACTTTCAATCTATTTTTACCACGTAACTATTACAAACGTAATATTTGAATAGAAATTGTAAACATTTCTTTGGCAGTTAGAATTTCGCCAACTAACCCTAATGGAGTTATCGATCGCGCTATAATCGTATTTTTTTAATAAAACTGCCAGTCATCTGTAGAAAATGTTTAGTTCTATGGCTTAGTCACTTGTTTGGTTAGTGTAGTTGACCGCTTCGGAAGTGATACGACTTTTTACTGCGGAACCATTGAACCGTGTGCTCCGGTTGTCGGTTACAACATAATTGCTCTCGTTTTCTGCTGGATAGCACCAGAAAATCTAGAAATATTGATATAAATATTAAGATTGCAAACTTTAGGATTTTTTTTTGCAATGCATAGAAATCTAATCCAAGCCTTGAAGTTGTGTAAATAAAGCGATTTTCTAGAAGAAATTTTAAAGCAGGACTTTTTTGTATTATAATCAGTCAATCGCTAGGATTATACGACTTATACCTCTTAGTTCTTACAGTTTTTTAAATGATCTTAAAGTGCTTCTGAAAAGTTGTATATTTGCGCAAAATCTTGGCAGATAAGTATGCATAAACTAAAAACTTTTCTGAAAAAATATGACGTACGAGAGTGCAATATTTCTTACTCAAGCGATTGACACCAAAAACAACATTTTTTTACAAATCCAGGAAAGAGTTTTTTCCCGGTAAATTTTATCAAAAATGTACTGAAAAATTTCATGATGTTCTACAGAAATCGCGAAAACACTGGTTGATTCACGATACTCTTAAGAAAAGACATCAACGCGCGCTTAATTGTTTTCTATCTTCTATAATGTAATGTTTCTCGGATATACTTATTTAATTATTATGTACTACGGGACTAATCGCGCACTAAAATTACCAGATAAATAAATGCCTCATCATCCCGACGTTTCGGCCGAGTTGCATCGATCGTGGTCACGGGTAGACGAGTGTTTATTCCAGGTCTATTATAGGGCTGTTATATCTCATACACAACTATTATACAATGATTATGTAGAGGTGGCATCTTCGAACAGTTACAGTAATATTACGTCGTGAGGCATTTAGCGCCGTAACGGTCTTGGTGCAGTACTTTGTCACGTTCCCGCTCTTCCGTCACGCGACGTGACTCACGAGACTTTGATGCTGTAAGATTTATTTTACACATCCTTCTATGTATATTAAATCCGATTACAGAGGCGCTATTGTAATTATATTAGCTAAATAGCATAGTTCTGTTTCTTTTTCACTTTAGGCATTCGATAGAGAGAATGCTTTTTACGTTACTTACTATTAAATTTACCTACCATTTAATACGCTGGCGCCTCTGTAATCGGGCTCATAGTGTTAGTAAAAAAAGTAAAATTAAGTTCGTGTAGACCGGGTGGTTAGCCCTGGTGTCAGAGTTTTTATGCCGCCTGAAGGCCTCTGTCATGGCTAAACGGAAAATAACTGGAACCTACAATTTAACGAGTCATCCGAGTCACGGTAGCGCTCAGTTGGAAAATGCCACCAGCGATCACCCATCCAAATACTGACAGTGCAGAACGTTGCTTAATTTCGGTGATCGCTGACATACATCTAATCAAACTACGCTTCAAGCGCTATTGTGTTCAGTACCTACACACAATATTTATAGATGTGTAAAACCAATTTAAGATGCTATTTTTACAACGAAATATTGCTTTGTTTTTGTTTAATCTGGAAAGTTGCCACCATTAAGCAATATACAGGGTTATTTCCAATGAATTAGTTTCCTTTCAGGGGTTTATTCGGTACATCAAAACTAATAACTTTTGTTCAACGACTCTTATTTCATTAAAAAAAAATGTTGTTCCAAAAAAAATATCGTTCACCCTCGACAAAATATATGGAACAGCCTCAGAGCAACTAAAAAAATCAAGAGAGAATGTTGTGAACAATCAAGTGAAGCCGACCAAAACTACGCCTCGCCGTGTAAAGACAATTACACACTCATCAACGTACAAGGAAACTACGCCTTGGTTTGTCAGTCGAACTATGGCGGCGCAGCAGTGACGCACTCACACATGTATAAAAAACCGACTTCACTTGACTGTTGAACGACGTTCCCTCTTGATTTTTTTATTTGCTCTAAGGGAACAACTGATTTTTTTGAGAATTAATAAAAGTCGTTGAAGAAAAGTTATTAGTTTTGATGTACCGAATAAATCACTGAAAGGATGCCAATTGATTAGAAATGACCCTGTATATTAGATATAGTCTGTATCAGACACTACAATAATAGAAAAAACATAGTCTGAGAACATAAAATTACAAATAGGTTTTTGAACGGCGGCTTAAATCGCCTGAAACAATTTTTTTCCAGGCCACTAAGTCTTCCTGGCCTGTAACCATAACATAGTGATATGTTTAAATGTACTCAAGATTCCTTAAATTTCTCAGTGATTTCAGTTTATTTTATGTGACTATGAAAGTCATAAACCGTAATAAGTTGCATAAGTCCTGACTTTGTGGGTAATGAGTATATTTCGTAGTGAAAAAATACGCAAACATTTCCTTACTCTTATATGCCATTTCTAGAAATCTGCTGACACTAACCGGTAAATAAACCGTGAATGTCAAGTTCTACCAATTAATTCGTGATTTCGTAAAGCCAAAGTTGATGAACTTCGAGAATTAACGATGAAGATTCCCAATGGGCTTCAAGCGGAACAAATGTCCAACCTTTGAGTAAATGCTATCAGGTTGCGAAACTAAGTCCTAGCTGGTTTGTTACAATGGGCTTTGAGACCGTGACCGGAACCAAATGTACGTGAACTTCGTGATGTAAACTTACGGCTTAACGTAGATGGAAGGAAGCATAATATAAAGAAAATAAATATTCATTCATTCATCAATCATCGAAGATCGTTTATTCATTATTCCCGTTGTTAATCAATAAATAAGCAAACTTGCAACAGTTATTAAGCGGTAAATCATAGAGGTAGTAGTTTACCTCTATAGTTTCTATTAAAGTTTACACTGTTTTTCTAGATGACGTACATATTCTAATGAAATTAAATGATTTACATTTCACAAAAAATAGAGTAAATGGAGAGTTTTTCCTTAGAACACGCTTTGCGTTAGCGTCTCCTGGCAACAAGCGCGCGACCGTGGTCTTCTCTTTTCATCATCATCATCATTTCAGCCATAGGACGTCCACTGCTGGACATAGGCCTCCCCTAATGATTTCCAATAAGGCCGGTTGAAAGCGGTTTGCATCCAGCGCGATCCTGCGGTCCTAACAAGGTCATCCGTCCACCTTGTGGGTGGACGTCCTACGCTGCGCTTGCCGGTACGTGGTCTCCACTCGAGAACTTTTCGACCCCATCGGTCATCAGTTCTCCGCGCTATGTGCCCTGCCCATTGCCACTTCAACTTGCCAATCCGCTGGGCTATGTCGGTAACCTTGGTTCTTCTACGGATCTCCTCATTCCTGATTCGATCTCGCAGAGAGACTCCGAGCATAGCCCTCTCCATGGCTCGTTGGGCTACTTGGAGCTTACTAATAAGGCCCATAGTGAGAGACCACGTTTCTGTGCCATAAGTCATCACTGGCAACACACACTGGTCGAAAACTTTCGACTTGAGGCACTGAGGTATGTCGGACGAGAAGACGTTACGCAATTTTCCAAACGCTGCCCAACCGAGTTGGATTCGGCGATTTGCCTCTTTCTTGAAGTCGGACCTACCTAACTGGACTACTTGTCCTAGGTAGACGTACGAGTCAACGACTTCAAGAACCGAGTTCCCAACTGAAATAGGGGTGGGTACAACATGAGAATTACACATGACCTTTGTCTTATCCATGTTCATTTTAAGACCCACCTGTTGAGAGACTCGATTAAGGCCTTCGAGCATCGTGCTGAGTTCTTCCATCGACTTTGCCATGACCACGATATCGTCGGCAAATCGAAGGTGAGTGATGTATTCGCCATTGATGTTGATGCCGAGTCCTTTCCATTCCAGGAGCTTAAAGGCGTTCTCCAGAGTAGTAGTAAACAGTTTCGGAGATATTACGTCTCCCTGTCTTACGCCTCTCTTCAAAGGGATCGCCTTGGAGCTCTCTTCCTGTACTCGAACCGACATAGTGGCGTTATTATACAAACACTTCAGCACTTCAATGTACCGATGGTCAATACGGCATCGTTGAAGAGACTCAAGCACAGCCCATGTCTCAACCGAATCAAAGGCTTTCTCATAGTCCACAAACGCCAAGCAAAGTGGCAGGTTATACTCCTCGGTCTTCTGTATAATCTGCCGCAGCGTATGTATGTGGTCCATGGTGCCAAAGCCCTTCCGGAAACCGGCTTGTTCGGGAGGCTGGAAGTCATCAAGCCTGCGTTCGAGACGATTCGTAATGACCCTTGAAAACAACTTATAAACATGGCTCAGAAGCGAGATGGGTCTGTAGTTTTTCAATAAGGTGTTGTCACCTTTTTTGAAGAACAACACCACCACGCTTCTGTTCCACGCTTCTGGCGTTATGCCCTCGAGGACGACAGTGTTAAAAAATTCTTCTCTTTTATTCTCATATATTTAATTACCGTATGAAAGAGATGGAACTATCGAGGCATTAGATGCACTGCATGGGTGCGCCGTGATCATTTTGTGATGCTCAAAAAACGAATATATTTGAAATTAAATAGAAATAAGCATTCCACATTCAATATATTCACAAACTTGGAATAATGCGTTCGTGAAATGTGATGCACCATCCTTTTTACCCGCGTGCCTGCTATTGTTTGGACAGTTTTTACCGAGCATTTCGTCATCGCGCAGCGTTGTACTTGCACTGCGGTCGTTTCACAACTAACTTAATAATCTGCCCACTACGTAGCTTGGGCAAGCTTTTGGCTCGGACACTTTTTGTACACGACTTTAACTCTAATATATTTCTCCTCAATGGATATGTCCAATCTATTTTGCCATTCCTTGGCATCTGTACTGTACTGTACCAGCCTTTTTAATAGTCCATAGACGTAGTAGACATTCCGGACCCACGAAGGGTGATTGGGCCATATCCACCACGCTGGCCCAGTGCGGGTTGGTGGATTCACATACGCCATCGATTTTTTTCTAAGGACGTATGCAGGTTGCCTCACGATGTTTTCCTTCACCGAAAAGCCAGTGGTGTGAAATTCCGTACATAAATTCCAAAGAACTCATTGGTACGGGACCGGGGATTCGAACCCACGACCTCACGATTGTAAGGCGGGTGTCACTACCTCTTGACCACCACGGCACCTTGGCATCTGATATGTATAAATTGTACAATAATGTCAATTTTTTTAAATAAATATGTAAATTAATGAAATATATAAGTCAAGTGTCAAATAATGTAATTTTAAAAAGAATATATAAAACATATTCAATAATGTCACCTCATTCAAATATATTCAATAATGTCATAATATTCTAGGATACCATTACAACTATATTCGTAATAAGTGCAACTTTTACAATGGGACATGTGTTAAAATCACAAAAAAAAACCAATTATAACTGAGCGCTGTGCGTGGCTCGAATGGGTTTAAAAATCTAGTTATAATTAGTACTTTAGTTAAATTATTAAAAAATATTTGACACGTGTTTTTCCTTTGACAATCAAACAAATGACGAAGATAAACCTTATTGAAGTTTGCGAGTAGGGGTACTGAAGTATACATTTGTATGGCACTTGTAACGTATACATATATATACATATGTATATATATTCATCAATTTTTGTTTAATTGACTAAAGAAAAAATACATGTCTAATATTTTTTGGTAGTCTATCTAACGGACTAAATATTTTTTTATATTTTTTTTAGTTATCATCCCTATTACCGGTAATTAATAAAATTAGCAATTAATTACATTTTATCAGAATATCAGTGAGAGCTGGAGATAGTAGAAACTGCGATACGCAACGATAGAGACGAGATGTTGAGATTACTCTAGCTTCCTTACTAGCTCTACAATACCAAGTTATACTCCCACTTGGATTGTAGCGCCACCATTTCAATTTCTAAACAAATTTTGTGGTAGAGAAAAGAAAACGGTTAGTTGTATCGTTTCACCAACTTTTTCAATAAGTTACTAACTCTATATCACTAACAACTTTTATGCCCACTTGGATGGTAGCGCCACCATCTCATTTTTCTAAACAAAACTTAAGGTAGAGAAAAGAAAACGTTTAGTTGTATTATTTCACCAACTTTGACAGTATCTTTGTTGGTCCCATAGAAAGTAGTGTTTTTGTGGTGTTGCATGGAATGTGTAATATCATCTGCAATCAGATTTATGTAATATCTCTATTAATTGTAGTAAAAGTTTGTGAACTGCTTGTACTTTGGATTGAGATGGTATCTGCACTTCCGTTGAAATTGCGGTGAGAAAGGTGCGAAATAATTTCATAATAATTATGATTGTATCTAGTGCTACTTTAAATTATTACCTCAGTAACTTCGGGCAATATATACAGAGTCACAGTCCCTAAGGGAAAGTGCTAAAAAAATGTCTGAGCGCCATCATACATACCGACTCAGATATTTACATTAAATAATTAACAATTACCAGTTTTCTCGAAACTCGATGCTATGTCACCTAATTGGTGCTTGATATCGAGCAGTTTGGAATCGCGCGGCGTTATAGTTGGCTTGCAATCGCCTTACGACTAACTAAAAAGCCTGCCCACTACGTAGCTTGGGCAGAGTTTTAGCTCAGACACTTTTTTCCACGATTGTAACTCTATAAATAATTGCTCGTAGGTCAGTAACCATTAATTTCTCTTGGTAATTAACAAAACATTATTTTACTTAAAGAAAAGAAAACCAAGCATACCTACACAAGTCCTAGGGTCTCCTAGAAAGAGTATACGAAGCTGAAAGGGGGTGACTTAGATCATCATTTTGATCAACCTTTATTTATCGGTTATCATTATTATTTCAGTTTATATTTCAGTTTATATAGTTAATATTTAGTCTTTTAGAAATCATTAAATTGAATTTGAAAATTTATATAATAAATAAAAACAATTAAAACGTTTATTGTTCTTAAAAAATAACATAAAGCAAGTTGCTAACAGTGTGTAATCAAACGCAAACCTATTCGAAATAAAAAAAAAAAAAAAAAAAAAAAAAAGTTGCACACGAGATCCCACACTAGGCCGACCTGTGTCGTGATCTAGGCTCTTCCTTATGGTATCAAAAACAAAATTACCCTTATAGTATACAAACTTAAACTAAATGTCTTAAATAACAGTTAACTAAATCTATACCTAATTGTAATTTTTTGTAATGTAATAATTTGAAATAGTATGTTTTTAAATGGAAATCGTACAAATAATACTAAAGCAATTCCATTCATCAGTGTACATAATAAATGTCCTCACACCTATTTTGGTAGCCATTGCTACATATTTCATGTATTGTACTTATAATGTATCATTAAAATTATTTAGCATTTTCATTTTCATCAACTGTTAGAATTAAGGCTCTTTTATGGACTTCTGGTGTCTATATAAGCCGTGGTGGCTTAGAGGTAGTGACACCCGCCTTACAATCGTGAGGTCGTGGGTTCAAATCCCGGTCCCGTACCAATGAGTTCTTTGGAATTTATGTACGGAATTTCACACCACTGGCTTTTCGGTGAAGGAAAACATCGTGAGGCAACCTGCATATGTCTGTAGAAGAAATTCGATGGCGTATGTGAATCCACCAACCCGCACCGGGCCAGCGTGGTGGATATGGCCCAATCACCCTTCATGGGTAGGCCTACGTCCTGCAGTGGACTATTAAAAAGGCTGACACAGTACAGTACAGTACAGTATGGACTTCTGTAAGTCAGTTTCACAAAAAATGTAATAACACTAATTGAAAGCGGCTTGCATCCAAAGTGTTTCTGAAGATCAGATCATCGTTTCAACGTGTAGACGGGTGTCCTTCACTGTGCTTGCTTGTAGATGGTCTCCATTCTAAAGCTTTACAGCCCCATCAACTATTTATTATTCTATGTTGTGCCCTACCCTTTGCCATTTCAGCTTAAAAAGGATCCACAAAAATATCATCTGGATCCGGATCTCAATATTTTGATGTATAATAAATTCAAAACTTCAGAACCAGTTTCACATTGCCTTGGTATGAAACATGAATGAATTCAAGTCACGAAACAAATAGTAGCATTACGACATTATTTACAACCATAGAGATTTAGAGAGAGACCTTTCTTTACGCAGCGCTCAAGGCACTTATAATACTTACATGTAGCAAATACGCTAAAATGTACAATGTTTATGAAAAATGGTATTGGTATCAATGTACTGTCAGCATCAATAAGAAATGTAAAAGAAACAGAAAAAAATCCAAGTCGATGACTGTATGAGATGTACTGTGCAAAATGCGTTAAAATTCGCACGTTTCACCGTGACAGTTGGATCACCTGGTGATGGCTAGCAGTGTTGATGTTTCTGGCAAGAATAAATAACTATAACACAAACAGTGAATGAATATGAATAATCGATTTATTGTGCCTTGTGACATAAATATGAATCATACACATGTTCACAGCAATTAGGGGCGTAAACCCCTGAGAACCCTTATTGTACTGTACCACTGTAGAACGTAGGCCTACCCACAAAAGTTGATTGAGCCATATCCACCACGCTGGCCCGGTGCGGGTTGGTGGATTCACATACACCATTGAATTTCTTTTACGGATCTTTGCAGGTTGACTCACGATGTTTTCTTTTACCGAAAAGCCAGTGGTGTGAAATTCCGTTCATACATTCCAAAGAACTCATTGGTATGGGACCGGGTACTTGAACCCACGACCTCACGATTGTGAGGCGGGTGTCACTACCTCTTGACCACCATGGCTACACCCTTAATTATAAGAAAATTCTGTATCTCAGATGCTAATGTTTTCCTCCACGTAGTCACATAACTTATCGTAGCTAAATTTTTAGACAACAGATATGAAAATAATTTGACGTAGAAAAATAAATACTAATAAGCAAAACTAGGAAAGATGTAAAATGATATTGTTACGAGATGGGTTCTTTGATAGTCAGTTAAAACGCCGATTATTCACTTTGCACTTTATTGCACACAATAACTTCACAAAAATCACAAAAACACACGACACAACTGGTTCGCACAAACACTTCACACTGGCACTGATATTCACACAAACTAGTCACTTCACAATCACTGGTATCGCACTCTAACCCGAGTAGTTATCGCTTCGACGGTAAACGAATAAAACTGATCCCCAAGGGTCGGCCGGCGTATTTATATCCGTTATTTCCTACAGTCTCGAACCTACGAGATATTTCGCAACATTACTCGATCTTAATAAACGCTATTGTGTTAACAAGTAAACAACTTGAAAGTTCGAGAATTCCCTATTGTTTTTCAAATACGTAAACACCCAACAATAGACGACATACAAAGACTGACCCCGCTCGAGTCATAAAACCATAAAACCGAATGCAAAAGGCACCAATAAAAACACAGAACAATAGAGCTTCCCAGAACCGGATCACGTACACACCGCAGATTACATCATAGTTACTCTATACCTACAACGGGCGTCTACTGCGTTACAATATGCTATTATGATTTCAAGCAAAGGCTCCCAATGGATCGAGACAACATGTCTCATCTCGTGAGATCTATGCTAAAGACATTATTTAGAACATTAGAGCAGGTTTGATCTCGTGCTTTACTTATTGTTATGCAAAGCTATTCATTTCAATATGGCGTGGCGTTCTTGTGCAAAGCTTCTTTGTTTTTGAACTGGTTTTTATGTTTGTAAAGCTCTTGCAGGATTCATTTGGGAAAGTACATCTTTGCCGTAACGTACCAGCTTTTTGACAGTTTTTTGTTGAAAAAAAAGCCTGGCTTATACTTATTATAGATATTGTCTAAAGGTCAGACCAGTGCGGTTTGATAGATTCTCATAATATACCATCAAGTTTCCCTCCTCAAGAGACTCATTGGACGGGACTACTTCTAATCAAGACCTTCGTTTCATAAAAAGAGGGTAACGTCATAGTCCCATACACGTCCCATATAACGTACAGTTAGATACTGTCTAAATGCTGGGTAACCATAACATCTAGATGTTCAGAAAACCCTTAGCACGACTATTTTATGCACTTTTACTGACAGTTTTCTGTGTCCATCCAGACTTCGTTTCCTCTAAGAGTGCCATCGACTAGGCATTTTCTATATTGATGAAGAGGGCATAGTACTTAAGTTGGAAGGACGTTTTGTCTATTTTCCATAATAAAAGTGCACGATTTTCACCTATAAATCTCTGGTGGCAAAGCAGCAATATGTTAACCAGAAACCAAAAATGTGGCTACGCAGTGGGCGAAGAGAAAAATAAAATGTCATCGGAACGGTTTTACAGTCACCATTTCTTAGTTGCGTAAATACTAGTAAGTTAGACAAAAGTTGTGTAGCACATTTGTCTTCGGATGGTAATCGCGGGTAACAATTACAACTGAGCGCTGCCTTGGCTTGGCTGACACGTAATATTTTGGATCCTGGTTATTCTAACCTTTTAGGCATGTCAAAAGCGTTAAGCTGCTTAAACATTCCAACATCCAGGCTAGCTCTCGGGCTTATACCATCTCACTTACTTTTACCTTGAAAGCTCATAGGTACACATTTCATCACTGGTCCGCATTAAGCTCTAAAGTTTCTTCCACACAGACCATAGTACAAATTAGTTTCGCCACGATGCACGATGTCACTGACAGGTCTGTGCGTTGACACCTGCCACAATGCTCGCGCTTCGACAATTAGTCTCGCGTCGTGCCTTTTGTAATGCCGAAATTGTTTCGCCGGTGGTTTTCGGAGAGGATTGACATGGCAAAGTGTAAAAGTGGCATTACAACTTTTCACCATAACGTAGTAGGAAAATAGAGAGCGGAACATTTACGCTTCAATATATGGACAAGAAGTCCCTACAAATGAGGACCCACATGGTTTTAAGAACACCAAGAGAAAAGTCTACCATAAATGTCGATTGAATTAAATTTGTCCGCAACCGTTGTCTTTGCAAGCCTAGGCCTTGCCAGGTCTAGAGGTAGTGACACCCGCCTTACAATCGTGAGGTCGTGGGTTCGAATTCCGGTCCCATACCAATGAGTTCTTTGGAATTTATGTACGGAATTTCACACCACTGGATTTTCGATGAAGGAAAACATCGTGAGGCAACCTGCATACGTCCGTAGAAGAAATTCGATGGCGTATGTGAATCCACCAACCCGCACTAGACCAGCGTGGTGGATATGGCTCAATTGCTCTTCATGGGTAGGCCTACGTCCTGCAGTTGACTATTAAAAAGGCTGGTACAGTACAGGACAGTTGTCTTTGCTCTGGAACCAGATGAACAAAATTCATAATCTTAGGCAATGAGGTTTCTACTTAACCTTTGGTTTATATGTCCAGTAGTCGATGTAGTATGATAACATATTTTTTTAAACTTGTGTCTATCTTATATAAGCATAATTTTTAATCATCGGTTTAGTTTTGTTGATTAAGATTTTTGGCAGTTCTAAGTATGCTACCTATATCAGAACAGCTCTCACTTCCGAGTAGCTTGCCTATTCAAAACGATATGTACAATCCATCTATATGTCAGCCATAGGACGTCCACTATTAGACATAGGCCTTCCCTATAGATCTTTAATAAGACCGGTTGGAAGCGGTTTACTCCTGTGTAATCCTCTTGTTAGTCCACCTTGTGCGTAGACGTAAGTACTACGCTGCGCTTGCTGGTACGTGATCTTCACTCGAGATCTTGTAAAAACAAAACTTTTATAAATATTTAATATAAATAAAAATAAACATTTTGGGACATCTTACACACAGTCTCTGACCCCAAACAAAGCAAAGCTTGTGATATGGCTGCCGGAGACTGATATACTACATATACTTATTTTTTAAATACATACTTATATAGATAGTAACTAAATAACACCCAGACATATACCAAGCACTTATGTTCATCACATAAAAATTTTCCCTGGGTGGGGATCGAACCCACGCACGCCCCTTTGACCCAGAAGTTAAGGTCACTAACCACTGAGCCACTAAGGCAGTCAAACTAACTAACTTTTAACTAGTATAATTAATTATGTAATAATATTTGCAAAAGATACAATCATGAATATCATGTTTTAGTAGCAAATACAAGTTTGTACTCTATGTTAATTAAATTGACATTATCATTGGGTGTTTGACCCGAGAACTAAATCCAATGTGGCCTAGACTACATTTTACGACGCAATATTGTAAGAACAAAAAATAAATTAAATAAGAATTTATGGTGCTTTAATCATAAAACTAAAAAGTTCGTTACAACAACGAACATTTTTGCAAACAGAAAACCGGTTCATTCCTAATTTATAGTTATCGAATAAGCATCGCATTGAAACATGATCGTGTTTTCAAGATTATCAGATTAATAAGTACCTACTACAAATTAATTACAAGTATGCACTTTACTATTTGAGAAATAATGTTTTGAGATCTATTTACGGATTATTAATTAACTGATTTTATACGATGTAACTTATATTACATACGACAGAATTGAAAAAAAAAACATATCATGAACATTAATTTTGAATTGAATAATTTGATAAAACGAACCGAAAATTTATGTCTAAAAAATGTAGTTAATGAAAATTGGTTTAACCATTGGAGACCTACGATACTACATCTTCATACGTTCAGAAATAGCACATTCCAATAAAAATAGTCTCCCGATACCACCGAACATTCAGAGCGCAGATTAAAAAAATACGTTTGAACAGATTTTTAATATCGAATTATTGTAAGCGGCTAACAATTATTTATTATTCTTTCGGACTCAATTGCTTTAAAGGACTAAACGTAGGGTTTAGGATCCATAAAAGTAGTTTGGTATTAGTATTATCCTACTTCCTACTAATATTATAAACGCGAAAGTTTGTGAGGATGGATGGATGGATGGATGGATGGATGGATGGATGGATGTATGGATGTTTGTTACTCTTTCACGCAAAAACTACTGAACGGATTGAGATGAAACTTTGTAATAATATAGCTTATACATCAGAATAACACATAGGCTACAATTTATAAATATATTTTGTGAATTGTCCAAAATATAACGATAAATGTTGGGTAAGTAGGAAAATTCTGCCATCTGCGAGCTACTAAGCGTGCGCTGCAAGAATGTCAAAATAAACAACTGTCGATCGAATATCTGTCAAATCAATCGACGAGCAGTCCTTGGATATCATCATACTGATAATATATTATCCTTACTATTTTAATATTATAAATGCGAAAGTAACTCTGTCTGTCTGTCTGTCTGTCGCGCTTTCACGCCAAAACTAATGAACCGATCTCAATGAAATTTGGTACACAGATAGTCTAGAGCCTGGGAAAGGACATAGGCTACATTTTATCCCGAAAATTGCATAATTCCCGTTGGATAGGACAAAATCTTGCGTTAGCAAAACTGTCACCTATCACAACGACGCTAAAAGGCCCAATTTCGAATACACCATCGTAATTATAACAGTTAATTAGACTATTTCTGTTTCTTTTTCACTTTCGGAATTCGATAGAGAGAACACTTTTTACGTTGCTATTAAATTTACGATGGCGCATTCATAATTGGGTTGATTGAGCCTAACATGGATTCACAAAACGTAATTAGATGACAGGTGACATACATTGACTGCAGACTTTTATAAATGTCTCGCTTAGCATAGCAAAGGGACAAATTGTCTTTCCACCATTATAGCTCCTCGAAGAGGAAATAAAGTATGAATTGACAATGATAACTGACATTAAAATTGGACAAAATAGTTTTCCCTTTGCCATGCTACATAATTTACAATGACGTTTAATTACTGGGCCGTCATTTCGTCTGACATTAAAAATATTTTTAAATATACTACCATTAGAGGTTAAACATATTTCTTTATTCTACCTTTATGGTAGAGAATCCATGCTAATATACGAAGAAACGGATCGACTTGATTTTTAAAAGTAGTATGGCATGAGTATGAATATCTTGACACTAAGGTTATTAACCTTGATTCTGAGTTGTGACCTTGACACGAACATAAATTTCTGTTAGGTTGGTTAGGATTGAACAGTGATAAAAGTGCAGCCCGGCTCAGTAGCGGCACTCATGAGGCACGCAACTTGCCGGTCAGCCTCTAAGCTGCAGAGAATCCATGCTAATATACGAAGAAACGGATCGACTTGATTTTTAAAAGTAGTATGGCATGAGTATGAATATCTTGACACTAAGGTTATTAACCTTGATTCTGAGTTGTGACCTTGACACGAACATAAATTTCTGTTAGGTTGGTTAGGATTGAACAGTGATAAAAGTGCAGCCCGGCTCAGTAGCGGCACTCATGAGGCACGCAACTTGCCGGTCAGCCTCTAAGCTTATATTAATATTTAAAAACCCCAGAAAATCGGCCTAACCTCGAGTGCAAACTTCTAAACTGCCTAGGGGGAAAAGACCAAAAAGAATCGGGAGACCTCGAGCGCCGCCTTCTCAGCTGTCTCAGAAAAAACCCAGAGCAGCGGCTCTACCTGGGATTCCCGCGCCGCCCATAGGCCTCGGCTACTAAGTTCTCCTGTCACGACAAGGCGGAAACCTATGGGCGGGTACACTCTAACCTTATCGTAATCAACAGAAGCATTTATAAGTATAAGGTATTTTGATATCGGGATAGGTCTGAACAGTGACAACAAGGTGCAAGGTATTTGATTTTTTTACAGAGCAAGTGCTTAAGTGATTAACTACCACTAAATACAGACTTATAATGTAAAACTTCATAAACTACTACTACATAACAAGCAATTGGATCATCCACAGACCCTTGGAGCTCTAAAGATATTCTAAATGCTCAAGCCCACTGCCAGTGCTGTTTATACGTTGAGCCAAATAAACACCAGCATTTTGGTCACGCGGCGGGTACACGAGACGCTCAGAAAGACTTTTGAAAACAAGATGAGCTCCCGGCCAACACGCGCACATTGTCTCAATTTCAAACGGCTCAAATATGTAACCACTGCCGAGGTTAGCATATTTGCGCCGTTTGTGCTGCTCCGCTGACGGCTCCAAAGTATCGACGCAAGTCGCGTCCCATACTAAGGGCCGTCTACACTTCCATGGGACCAGCTTCATACCGTCAGACCTTTTGCCATCACCACGCGCAAACCCATTCGGTTAGAGTACGGCTGCGATATTGGCGGTCGCAAAAGCCCTGCGTATGACATCGTTCACAATGGCGTGGCAACTAATTCGACCAGCGCTTCTTGACCAAGAAAGACGGTGGTGACCAAGCTGGTCAACTAGGGTACTTGAATAGGTGAGAGCGCTCAGCTATGTGCGGCGCGGCAGCAAGGTGGGTCGACTATCTCGACGATATCATCAATACCGCCGGTCGAGCCTGGTCACGACCAGCAAAGAGCCGAGGCAGATGGCACTGCAAGAGAGAGGCCTATACCCAACAGTGGGTCAAAGAAAGCTGCGGATGATAACGATGACGAAACAAATTAGTTGAGATTGGCTGTTTTTTGGGTTTGAAATGATTATTTGGTACAATATTTGTGTACCGTTTCACATTGAATTGGGGCTAATATTTTGTGGCGCACTTACTGTATTAGTTACCATATTTTTTTGACAAGATAAACATAAATTAAATTATATTGTGGGCGAAGCCGCGGGTAAAAGCTAGTTATCAATAAATTTCGAATTTCGTACGTTATGCCGGGGCCATATTGGCTACAAAAATTATAGTTTTGGTTCCAATGCATTTACAAGTATGTGTAGATTGGCTTTGGAATGATATTGATGATCTAATGTCAATTGATCCACAAATGGTGTGTTGGAACCAAGACTGTAATTTTTAGCAGAAATAGTCAATAGACTCAATTTTAAAGTTGCCATCCTAATTATAAAATCAATTTAGGGTATTCTTGTTTCTTTTCCGCTGTATGCAATTGATAGAGAGAACAATATTTTACATTGCTATTAAATTTACGATGGCGCCTTTATAATTGGGCCTAATCAGCCCAATGTGCGGTTCCAGGTTTCAAGAAATTATGGATCTCAAGTGTCCCAGTTACGCGTGCTATATCTTGGTGTCATCGACCATAGTCACGTTTTTTGTACTTTTATCTTAATTAACTTTATCAATGTTTCGTCATTACATGTCACGGGTCAAACATCTATAGATAATTATCATAGCCTAAAATAGAGAATTTAAAGATAAACTTGCGTGACATGAAGTATTCAATGTTGAATAAGAACTTGCGAATATAATATTGGCGGTTTTCTCAGATTTTCTAATTCAGAAATGTCATTGTACAGCTGAATAACTATTACTACCCACTGGGAAGGCTAGGAAGTAATGATAAAAAGTTTGTCAGTGTAATGGAGTCTTGCTAGAGCCACTCCAAGCTCTCCAAAGAAAAAATACATTTCTTAAGTTCTTAAAGCCAACAAAGTTCTTGATTTTCGTTCTGCGATATTGAAGAAGGTCCAGAATGATAATCTAAGTATCTTTTCGACATTTTGTTCAAATGTTTGATATGACTCAACTTCAAATAGTGAAAGAAACCGTAGTGAGAAAACTTACATGTCTGAAACTTTGTCATGATTTTATCTGTAAGATCTGAAATCCTCTAACCTACATTAAGTTATCATGGTGGATTTAAGTTTAATGTGAAGACGCCTGTGCTGACAGTGGGCGCAAAATAATACCAAAGCCAAAATATCTGTCTGTCTTGTCTTTGGCAAATGTTGATTTGAGAAAAGGCACAACCATACCATCAATCACACGGGACACCATTTCAAAATTATTCTTTTACTAACTTAGACTAAGATTTAAACTAACCCCTCTCTATTATACAGTCGCATTCTTTCAAATGTAACCTACTTAACAAAAAGCACAGAGCCTGCCGGCCGAGCATACGCACCACGAGATAATTCTATCGATGTGTGAGAACGAGACAGAGTTATGATGAAGTATTTATCTGTCGTGGAAAGGGTGTGAGAAGCCGTGGTGGTCTAGAGGTAGTGACACCCGCCTTACAATCGTGAGGTCGTGGGTTCAAATCCCCGGTCCCGTACCAATGAGTTTTTTGGAATTTATGTACGGAATTTAACACCACTGGCTTTTCAGTGAAGGAAAACATCGTGAGACAACCTGCATGCGTCCGCAAAAGAAATTCGATGGCGTATGTGAATCCACCAACCCGCACTGGGCCAGCGTGGTGGATATGGCCCAATCACCCTTCGTGGGTAGGCCTACGTCCTGCAGTGGACTATTAAAAGGCTGGTACAGTACAGTATTTATCTGTTACTTTTTCATACGTTGACAAACTCTTTTAATGATCGTATGCTAGCTGGCGTCAGTGGGTCATTAGATAAAATATTTTTTTTATGTATTATTTTTATAAGAAGGCATTGGTTAAAGACGAGAATAAAAGTAATAGAAACGATTAATTTGGCACAAATGACAGTTGATGATAACTCGCTGTACTTTACCTTTTACCACCTATACTTTATTTAGCGCGTGTCAGATAAAAAAGCGTGACTTTTTGACACTTATTTCATTATCATCAGAATTAAACGGCCCGGTGAGTGGGCCATTGTTCTCGCCGCGTCAATGCTCCAGTTGTCATGTGGACTGGCAAGTGCGGGACTGTCCTTTGCTGTACCGTTCGCGAGATGGTGAAAGGTTTCACACTTTAGATCACTTTGGATTTGTTGTCACAGATGTGCAATGTGCATATTTCCTGTAACTCTTGGCTGGGCTTCTGTTTTGTTTTTTCAGGAAAATAACTTTGTACTTCCATAAACTATATGTATCGTGCATTTTTTTAATTTAATATTATTTGCGTTTGGCTACATACTGCCTGATGTTAAACAGATAATAATATTATACGGTCTAGGGTGTAGCAGCTTACCTAGGAGAAACCCATTTACTCGAGATTTGACGACACCTATGTTGTTATGATTTTATTTTGAGTGCTTTCCACATTAGATTTTATCTCAAAGAGTTATCTTTGTGATAAGCATTTCAAAAATCTGAAACGAACGCAGGATTTGAACCTGCCCTTTCGGATCACTAGCCCGACGCTCTAACCAACTGAGCCAGCCCGCGATTTTGAGTGATAACCTGTCTAATACGAGTATCACAGGTGGCGCCACCAACGCTATAAGTTGGTGTAATGTAAGCACTTCAAGAATTTGACTTGCGTAGGAGGCGGGCTGGCTCAGTTGGTTAGAGCATCGGGCTAGTGATCCGAAGGGGCAGGTTCAAATCCTGCGTTCGCTACAGATTTTTGAAATGCTTATCACAAAAATAACTCTTTGAGACACCTATGTTGTAATGTACTGTACCAACTTTTTTAATAGTCCATTGCAGAACGTAGGCCTACCCACAAAAGGTGATTGGACCATATCCACCACGCTGGCCCAGTGCGGGTTGGTGGATTCACCTGCATACGGGCGCATGCAGGTTGCCTCACGATGTTTTCCTTCACCGAAAATCCAGTGGTGTTATTAAATTCCGTACATAAATTCCAAAGAACTCATTGGTGCGGGAACGGGATTTGAAACCACGACCTCACGGCCTAACACCTATGTTGTACCTTAGTAAAAAGACAAAATCAGGTGAAACGTTCCTCATTATGGCTGTTTGTGTGAGGAATGATAGGGCTGGAATATTACTGATTGGAATGATATTACTGATTGCTTCGAGCAGGGTTTCACTATCATCTTTTAGAGCTTGGATAATAAGTACAGCTTCACCATATAGCTACCTATTCAAAGAAGTCCTGACTGTTTTTGAGTTTCCGAATCTAGAGGGTAAAAACGGGACCCTATTATTAAGACTCCGCTGTCCGTCTGTCTGTCTGTTACCAGGCTGTATCTCATGAACCGTAATAGCTAGAACATTGAAATTTTGATAGATGACGTATTTCTGTTGCCGCTAGAATATAAATATTAAACATCTACAGATTATACAGTTAAATGGTGATAGAAGTTATGTGTCTATACTGGGCATGCTGTTTCAGTATTTAATCTTTTATGTCGTAAATCAGTATTTATTATTTTATAAATTTATTTATTTATTTCATTAGTACGGCATTAAACCAATTACACTAATTACTATATAGTATTACTATTAGTAAATTAAATTGAAATTATTACCATTTCAATAGATGAAAAAATTAAGAAGCCGTGGTGGTCTAGTAGTAGTAACACCCGACCTGCAATCGTGAGGTCGTGGGTTCAAATCCCGATCCCGTACCAATGAGTTTCTTTGAAACTTATGTACGGAGTTTCACATCATTGGCTTTTCGGTGAAGGAAAACATCGTGAGGCAACCTGCATACGTCCGTAGAAGAAATTCGATGGCGTATGTGAATCCACCAACCCGCACTGGGCCAGCGTGGTGGATATGGCCCAATCACCCTTCGTGGGTAGGACTACGTCCTGCAGTGGACTATTAAAAAGGCTGGTACAGTACAGTACAGTACAGATGAAAAGATGCACCAGATGCATGTAGATATTATTGTAGAACTACTCAATTACTTTGTTGTTACATTTAAAATACAATTCCCAGCTATGATTATATTGGACATTGAATATCGAATTAGGCAGAGAAGTCAAACTAGTTCTAACAAAACCCCACAGTCTCTCATCTAACCGCAACGTGCTGCGTTTCAGGGCATGTCGTGATATGAATTGGTAATTTTGGACGATTTCTTTGACAAACAGACGGTCGTGACTCGTTTACTCGTTGAATTAATTGAAATATTTCTGTAATTGCGCACGATTCGAGAGCAACTACGTGGATAAAAATGCCCTTAGATGGTGTATGGTTCAATTTTGTTACTTTTTACGTAATGAGTAAATGACAATGATGAAATGACTGCCTCGGTGACTCAGTGGTTAGTGACCCTAACTTCTGGATCAAAGAAGCGTGGGTTCGATCCCCACCCAGGGCAAATATTTATGTGATGAACATAAGTGTTTACTCTGTGTCTGGGTGTTACTTTTTTTTTTCTGGACGCGATGCGTGACCAAAATGCTGGTGTTTTTTTGGCTCAACGTATAAGCATTGCCAATCAGCGTGGCAATGCTGCCAGCATGCTGGTGATGCTGGGCACGCTGCCAACTGGCAGTGGCCTTGAGCACTTGGATTATCTTTAGACCTTCAAGGGTCTGTGGATGATCAAATTGCTTTCTATGTAGTAGTAGTGTAGTATTGTCATTATTAAATAAAAAAAAAATGGGTGTTACTTAGTTACTATCTGTATAAGTATGTATTTAAAAAAATAAGTATATGTAGTATATCAGTCTCTGGCAGCCATATCACAAGCTTTGCTTAGTTTGGGGTCAGAGGCCGTGTGTAAGATGTCCCCAAATATTTATTCATTTATTATTATTTAAATGCAACTAGGGATTGAAATTTAATGCTGCAAATGTAATCTTAGTTGCAGATTATACGTAATGCCCGTTAGATCCTTTGCAGAATAGTCTTTTATAGAGTTTGTGCAAAAAAAAAACCGTCGTGACTGGTGCCGTTACAGTGAACGAACAATAAGATTTTAATCAGCAGCCAGGGTACCGACTACTTCGTAAACGCGAGTCTACTGATGAAAACCAAATTGGTGTCTACCAAGTATCAAACACTTTTAGTAGAACTATGATTAGCAATGACATAGCAGTGTTGTCAACGTAAAAAAACCGGACAAATGCGAGTCAGGATCGCACATCGAGGGTTCCGTACAAACACATTGTTAAAATAATTAAAAACCTGTTTTAGCATGTGCTGAAGTTCTTTTATATGATACCTTACATGATACGATTTACTCTCTTTGAATTTTGAACCCATATGTTGTGAATTTTGAGGCCCTATTTTTGTGATTTAACAAAAATGTACAGTTTTCAGATTTATTTCTATAAGTGTACTCTAAGACAATGCTTCTCGCCAAATTTCATAGTTCTATGTCAACGGGAAGTACCCTATAGGTTTTGATTTTTGTGAGTGTCGAAATATGCGGTTTTTTACGACATAATCGGCTCTAACTTTTTTAAACAATAACTGAGAAGCTTTTCTTTTACACAACTGCAAGAATTATAGGTTTACGTAAATAGTTTAAATTTCAACTCGATGTCTTTACGCGTTCCCGAGATAAAGAGTCTTGACATACACACAGACGGACAGACGGACAGACGAACAGACGGACATACGGACAGACGGACAAAAAAGTGATCCTATAAGGGTTCCGTTTTTTTCCGTTTGAGGTACGGAACCCTAAAAATTAGTGAAATGGCACACGGGCGACCTCACCTACGATGCTTTTCTTTTTGCACAAACTCTACTAGCCGTATCAGCCCAAAAACAGATTTCAAGATTTTCACGTTGGCTTTTGACAACAAAACTTTCCCTCTGGTTTTAACAGACCGGCCGGTAGGATTAAGTCATACGCCTAAGCAAAGAAGATATAATCATACTATGACCTGAGTTAAGTTCAAGTAAATATTGATACAAATACGCGAATGCAAAAAAAGTAAAAAACGCAAAAATATGACTATTTTCACTTAATATGTGATAAAAAAATTCAAGGTGGGTTTGATTTAATAACAAACATTTTAAAGTGAAAACTATACAGAAACTTTCGTTATTATTTTTATTTGCTACTAAGTAGGTAAAATGGTTTAGCCTTTAGAAGATCTCTTATTGATCTTAGAGGTTATAATCCTAAGTGTAAACTCACGTAACTGCTATAACAAAACAAAGTTTTAGTGATAGTTAAACGGTACCTTGAGTTCAATAACTATGTTATTCATAACTTATTCAATTAACACAAACCAAGCATCCTCTTTACGTTGATTATTGCAAAATTAACTTGATTTGCGTGGCGTTAAAGTCATTGAAATAATTTGAATAAAATAGCTATAAACCAACTTGGCTGAGACCGTGAACGGTTTACGCAAATTATTCTTGTGTAAAATTAACTTTGTGTAGAAAAGTTTGTGTGAACTTGTAATTGCAGAGTGGCCAGATTAAGAAACTTTGAACTTAGATGCAATACATAACTTGTATTTATAGTTATAGTTAAACCTGTTATTAATGCACTTAGCAACTGCAATGTGACTATCAAACTCTGGGCGTAGGCCTGTGAAAGTTATGGCATGAACGATAATATTTGTCATTAAATACCAATGTCAGATTATATAGCGAAATATAGATATTGCATAGCCAAAAATGTCGAAACCAAGTCAATAGGAATTTTTTAGGTAAGCGCGCTAGGTCTAGACCGCATAGGTATACCTAAGGTGTAGTATTCGATCAAATATATATAGGGTATATTTGATCGAGGGGTATACCTATAATCTTGTTCCATCTATCAGCCGTAAGATGTCCACTGCTGGACATAGCCCCAACTAAGGATCTCCATTAGTAAAAATATCAATCAATTTTTTTTCACACAATTGTAGAGTTTCAAGTAGAGTATGTCTCATTTGCAATTAATAAGTTTAGAGTATATCTCTTAAACTATCGTACTGTAATAATTTGATTTCCATATACGAGTATTTGGCTATTCAATGACTTTATTTCGGAATTCACCCCATAGACACTGAATAACGACAATTCGTTTTTTTAGGGTTCCGTACCTTAACAGGAAAAAAAACGGAACCCTTATAGGATCACTTTGTTGTCCGTCTGTCCCTCTGTCCGTCTGTGTGTATGTCAAGACTCTTTATCTCAGGAACGCGTAAAGATATCGAGTTGAAATTTAAACTGTATACGTATAAGTACCTATGATTTCTTACAGTTGTCTAAAGGAAAAACTTCTCAATTATCATATAAAGAAGTTAGAACCATTTATGTCGTAAAAAACCGCATATTTCGACACTCACAAAAATCAAAACCTACAGGGTAATTTCCGTTGACATAGAACTATGAAATTTAGCGAAAACCATCACCTCTGAGACATCAGAGTACACATATAGGAAGAAATCTGAAAACTGAACATTTTTATATAAATAAAAAAAATAGGGCTTCAAAATTCACAAAATATGGGTTTAAAATTAAAAGTGCGTAAATCGTATCATGTAAAGTATCATATAAAAGAGCTTCATTAGCATATGCTAAAACAGGTTTTTAATTATTTTAACAATTTTCGATGAATGACAAGTAAAAAAAAAAAAAACTTTTGACGATGATGATGAGTATAGAGATTTTAACAACGTACTTCCCAATTTTGTGAAATTTTCTAGATTTGTACGGAACCCTCGGTTTGCGAGCCTGACTTGCACTTGTCCGGTTTTTTTTATATTTCGTATGGGATTGCCGTTTGACTAGGTAGGTATATACTGCCTCATGTTAAGTAGATATGTGGTCTAGAGTGTAGGACAATTACCTAAAAGATACATATTGACTTGGTTTCGACATTTTTAGCTATGCAATAACTATATTTCAATAAATAACCTGACATTGGTATTTAATGACAAATATTATCGTTCATGCCATAACTTTCACAGGCCTACGCCCAGAGTTTGATAGTCACATTGCAGTTGCTAAGTGCATTAATAACAGGTTTTCCCTGGTCTAAATTACTAGGGAGCCAGCTTCTAAGACTATGCAGTTAAATATGGGTACTTAGTTCTAGCTATTAACATGTAGGAAAGTAATTGCAGGTCCTTCAACTCTGACTTTACAGCTAGACTTGTATTAAATGACCACATATATTACTTAGGTTTATATAGCGTAATATTATTTAGCCTTCAACTGTATAGGGAATCTTACAGACTACAATAGCATTATATATATTTAAATTCATAAAAGAACACATTACAGTACTGTACCAGCCTTTTTAATAGTCCACTGCAGGACGTAGGCCTACCCACGAAGGGTGATTGGGCCATATCCACCACGCTGGCCCAGTGCTGGTTGGTGGATTCACATTCGCCATCGAATTTCTTCTACGGACGTATGCAGGTTGCCTCACGATGTTTTCCTTCACCGAAAAGCCAATGATGTGAAATTCCGTACATAAGTTCCAAAGAAACTCATTGGTACGAGATGGGGATTTGAACCCACGACCTCACGATTGCAGGTCGGGTGTTACTACCACTAGACCACCACGGCTTAAAAAAAACACATAATTATATACATTTATAAAACATTAATGTAACCTTTCACTATTATTTTACTTTAGGAATAAAATGCTTTCTTTATTTTATTTTATATTTTAACGTTATTTAAGGTGTAGTTTTGCATTCTTGCTCAAATAGAGGTTAATAGATATTCTAATAGTTTTGAACAGTTCTTCTTACTCCCGAAACCACAATTTCAATCAAATCGTCCTAGTTTGAATTAAAATTAAAATGTCTCCGTGGTGTCAACTTTTGTTTAGTCACTGTTGAACATGGGCTCATTTTCGGGCAGTTGGGCCATATCGATAAAGCTGGCTTACATCTTTTAAATTTTTTCATATGCTGTACAATTTTTTTCCTGGATATAGGTGCAAAAAGGTCCAAAAGAAAAAAAGGTCCAAAAAAAAACAGCAGTACAGGTACAGCGACACGTAAGTTTAGGACTGAGGGTAGTGTGGAGGAGGGGATGGCTGCGCATGGTGACCGCTATACTAAGCCCATGCGCAGCTATCCCCTCCACACATCGCTCAGCGCTTAACTTACGTGCCGCTACCTGTACCTACCCATTTTGAATGAATGGTTTTAAAAAATTCAGACGTCTGGCTTTGCAAAAATGTGCACAAAGCCGCTAAATAAATTTTCACTTCAAAAATTGCTTCTTTCTACTAGTACCTATCATCATCAGCCTGTGTCAACTCACTGCTAAGTATAAAATCCCCCCCCTTATGTGTCATTGTTGCCTATTAAGTATCTTGGACTAATCTACAAGTATCTACTAAGTTTTGTAAGTTTTGTGGTTCGAATATTTCAAAACTAAGCTCCTAAAAAGTTCTAAGTACTTATAACACTCAAAGACTTAGCTTACTTAAAAGCGTTTAGAAACATTTCCATGTTTAGATTCGGTGACAGATTGTTTTGCTCCAGAAACACATTTTCCATTCACTTACTTCATATTTGTTGCGCTAAGTTTTTATTGTTATTTTTGCAACACCTACTAGTAAAAGAAATAGTGCAATTTCGTTTTAAGTGATAACAATTGATGAAAGAAATTATTATATTACTTATAAACTAAAAACCTCGTATTCAATGTAGTAACTACATTGTTATTTTTTTTTTTTTTTTTTTAAATGAAAACTGATGATTTATAACTGATAGCCGATAGGGAGGAGTAAGTTTTCTAACGACGACAATATCGGTTGATAACATACGATTTGAGGCTCTATTTTTAAACCTATACCTATGCGTTAGTAGTCACGAGTCCCAGTAAAAGCAGGAGAGAGCATTGAATATCTGTGCTAGTGCAAACGGGATAGCAAAGTATACGATTATTTTCCATTGATTCAAAAATTTAGCTCCTAACTAAAGATGGCAGGAACGCGCTTGATGCAAGTCTGGACTGCTTCGGTGGCCCAGTGGTTAGTGACTCTGACTTCTGGATCAAAGAGGCGTGAGTTCGATCCCCACCCAGGGCAAGCATTTACGTGATGAACATAGGTGTTTGCTCTGCGTCTGGGTGTTATTTAGGTACTATCTATAAGTATGTGTTTAAAAATATGTTTATGTAGTATATCAGTCTCTGGCAGTCATATCACAAGCTTTGCTTAGTTTGGGGTCAGAGACCGTGCGTAAGATTTAAAATATTAAAAAAAAAAACATTCCTAAGCTTCCAGCTTAACATTGATCCCCTGGGAGCGTGGAAGGGCGCTGGTATGGGACGCAACATGCGTCGATATCTTGGCCCGTTCTCGCCTCAGTGTGACAACTCAAAGAGCCGGAGCCACGGCGGAGGCCGCAGAAGACGCTAAGCGGCGCAAACACGCATCACTCGCAAGTGAATATGTATTTTCGCCGCTTGGCGTCGAAACTTTTGGTCCGTGGGGTCCATCCCTAAAAAAATTCTTTAAGACAATTTCGCCAAAGCTTGTTGACGCTGCTGGTGACAAGAAAGCTGGCTCATTCCTTGCACAGAGAATCTCTTTAACCATTAAGCGTGGGAATGCAGCCAGCGTTCTTGACATCTTGGTTGGCGTGTGGTAGGGACCACACGGACACAGTATTTGTTTCGATTTTTAGCCTTTTTTTGTATATAGGTAGGATATATTTATGTAGGTATAAGGTAGTTAAGAATTGAATTTGTATGTTTTTTAAGTTATGTAAATAAATATTAACTTTCCTAAGCGGTCTTTTTGAGAATAATTATTATACTCGTATTGATGCCACAGCAGTGGACATTCCACGACTCCTGGTACCAAACGCCTAGACTCTAGACCCTACATGTACCAAATACCTACTAGGTATGTGTAAATCAGCCATTATGGCAGATAATAATACCACACATGAGGGCAAGTTGATGTATTGCATTGAGCGATTTTCTATTTATGTTAATTACTACACACATGTAAACATACTGTTCATTGTTAGAGCCGGTAGTTGCAGGTTATTTAATTTCAAAGGTATTTGCCACTGTCAAAATTTTAAACAAAAAACAGTATATTATGCTCGTGACAGGTATTTAGTTCACGATTACGATGTCAGTTCAACTAAATTAATTGTAATGATTGATAGGTGTGCTTGCGTTTGGTTATATGAAACTTATGAGTTTCTTTGTGTTTGAAAATTACTTGTGTGTATGGTATAGATAGCGTTTTGGAATAACTTTTAATGAGTTATTCATTCATTTACAAAGCAATCAAGTCAGAGTACATATTAATTACAAAAAATATACATAATATGATATTAGTTCAGAATGTGCACTTGCTAATATTAGGTACAGGGTTGTTCCTAATTTTTGAGATTTGACAAAAGTCATTGAACAAAAGTTGTTAGTTTTGATATACAGAATAAACCCCGAAAAAGATGCTTATTGATTAGGAATAATCCTGTATATACACAATACAGTTTCTTTTGTCCCAAATAAAGGTTAAGTCTGCGAACAGTTCATAGGTGAAAGAATATCGGCAAAAATGACTGAAAAAAAAAATTAATCGTTCTGTTGACCAACAGTCCAATGAATGGGTCGTAGGAAAACGGTTGCTTACAATTCCTTGATGCAGTCTACAAAGCATTTCTCGTAAAAAGCATATCTTAAATTACAGCAAGTAGGTATTTTCGATATTGATTTGTAATGTTACCCACAGTAAACAAAACAAAATTCCAAAAATCAACGCTAAAATCGCGAAATATGAATCAGCTGTTTCATACAAAAAGTTCCAGAAAAATGTAGTGAATATATTATTATTCCCGATTTCAAGGATTTCAAGGCTTTCAAGAATAGGTTATATTATTTACTACATAGCAAAACTCTAGCATTATGCTGTGTATTACAATATTTTATCAACGTCTAGACAAACACTCACTACTTGTATGTTTGTATTTACCAAGTATTTTCTCTTCAGTTGAGAATATTTTGGCCTGTTCAAATTATGCTTCTTCGAGAAAAAATGCTATAAAGGACAGGTCCACAAATTGTATGAAGGCTGGTATATATTAATAATCAAAAATTCTAACCACAACACTCGTTACATTTCGAGAAAGTTCTTATTTTTCTGAGTCTTTTACATCAGTTAAAATAAATAAATATATTTGGCTCAATAGGTAGTTTATCTCTAGCAACACTGATTAAGTGACCTCTAAATTGTTGAATAGAAGCATTTTTACCAATAATAGACAGTTTTTAAGTGTTTATTTGTCACATTGTACTAACTACTAACTGGTTACACTGGTCGGTTATCATTTTTAATTTCAGCAAATTAAGAGATGAATGTGGAAGAATCAGCTACGAATGCAAGTAAAATAACGATATAAGCACTTTATTATTGCTAAACTAGAAAAAATACATGGCTGTATTATTGTTTTTCGTACAATTTATTTTTCACATTTAAAAAAAATGGAGGGATAATAAAATCTAAATTAAATATTTTGTAGAAGCCCATAAATCAAGCTTTCAAATTATGTATATATCATCTTAGTTCGATTTTTCTCTGAATAATATACCACTTGTGGACGTCACCTTTATCGACGCAACTCTACTGTTCGAAAAGCTACTTGTAGGTATAATTCCGTCCAACACACCGTGATATTGACACTAAAAGGCAAGAATTCAGCGCAGCATTGACCTAGGTCTTTGGCCATAAACGCGTGTGAGCGTACGCGCATGTTACATCACAGCCATAACAGTCGCGCAGCTATCTCGGAACTTTGAAGTATTCCATCTTAAACGGAACGTTGAGTTAGGTTTGCTAAAGAATTTCAATCGATGCTACTTAGTTTAATTATTACACTACTAGCTGACCCGGCGAACTTCGTTTAACGCAATATCTTTATAAATTATAGCCCATGTGTTATTCTGATGTGTTAGCATTATTATTGCAAAGTTTCATCTCAATCCGTTTAGTAGTTTTTGCGTGAAAGAGTAACAAAGATCCATACATCCATCCATCTATCCATCCATCCTCACAAACTTTCGCGTTTATAATACTAGTAGGACTAGTAGGATTAGTAAGAAGTAGGAATATCTTTGACTTGCTATTCCGCTGGGCTACGTCTAGAATTGTTGTTTTTTATAACAGTTTTTACGTTCTCATTCCTGATTTGGTCTCGCTTACATGGTACGCTTAGTTTCATTTACCTTAGGTAAATCATAAAAATAAATGAAGTAGCCTCAGAGCAAATAAAAAAATCCAGAGGGAACGTCGTTGAACAGTCAAGTGAAGCCGGTTTTTTATACATGTGTGAGCGCATCGCTGTTGCGCCGCCATAGTTTGACTGACAAGCCAAAGCGTATTTTCATAGTTACCTGGATGTGTGTGTAATTGTCTGTACATGGCGAGGCGTAGTTTTGGTTGGCTTCACTTGTTAGTTCACAACATTCTCTCTTGATTTTTTTATTTGTTCTGAGGTAGTAGCAAACATTTTATTTTACACTATCTTGTTACATTATCTTCTGAGACTCTGTAAGCTACAATGTATTTTATTTATTGTCAATAAATTAATTTTGAAATCATTGAAGGGATAATTAATTCACGCCTTAAAGTGCATAATTCATTCTTTATTACATTTACAGCCTATATACATTTTTAAATGATGACTGACAAGGATACCGAGCTTATTTACTTGGTAATATTTAAATAGTATACTTATGTATAGTACAATGAAACTGGTAGTTGTGTTTCTTCTATTGATGTCATTGAAATGAATTAATAATGCATGTCTTTCATATTTAAATATCTCATTTCTTTTATTTGTATCTCATGTGATTTCCATTGAAATACCAGTTCAATAACAACGACTGACGAGGTTACCTCGCTTAGTTAATTTTAAGTAAATTCTTTATTGTAAGGGATAGTAGAGTTAATGCATGTCTTTCAGCATAAAAAAAAGACTCTATTCATTTTACATGTATTCTATGGGACGATTGATTTGGTTAACCATGGAGTTATATTTCTTCTTCTAGTTAAGTAGTTAAAAGGGAATGTTAATACGCGTCTTTTAAAGTGGTTAACCTAACTACATTTACATAATGTTTTTATAGGACAAGGTTAGTTTGTTTAGTTATTTTTATAATATCTATAAAAATTATGCGTACCATGGACTCAAAATCAAAATTCAAGACGTCTGATGACAATGGTGATGTTGACAATAGACGGACTGATTGATATTAATGTAAAGTTATAGACAAGTTATAACAAAGTAAGTAAATTGTATATTATGTAAATTCTAACAATAATCTAGTAAAGATCACAAACAAACGAAATCTTATTATGTTCACAATAAATTCGAACTTGATTTTAAATTTAAGCTTGAAATATTTATACAGGGTCATAGGTATTAGATAAACGCTAAACCTTTACCGCATCTAGACAAACAACTTTTAAAAAAATCGCAAAAAAAAACTTCTTCTCCATACATTTTGCCGCGCGATGACAAGCTTTTTGTATGAAAAAGCTGATTTTTTCTTCGTAATTTTCTAAAAGTCCTAGAACAAAAGTTTATTGTCTAGATGTACCTACAAGACCTTCCCGACCGTTTAATACCTATGACCCTGTATAGGTACCTACAAACCTAAATGATTTTGCGGAAATTCCATAAAAGTATCAAGACTAGTTTTCCAGCTTAGTTAATTTTACTACCAACTTGACACAATATGAAATATAGCTAAATTTCACGAGCTCTATATAATGTACAAAACATGATATCATCTAAATATTGCAAAATGAGAAATGATTCTAACATTTTTATCAAAACTAATTTAATTATCTCACACGTGAAGAAACCAGACTGACATAGATAAAAAATATTTAAGAGTTCAATAGGTAATCTAGCTTACGAGATAATACGTCCTCGTTGCATAATTATATTGATAACTTATGATATGATAACTGGTTCAGGTTAATGACTTTTTGGCTAGAGACCGAGAAGAGATAGGCCCTCTTCAGATTATGGCATGATTATTTTATTTCTAGGATATATAGCATACTAAACTGTACTGTACTGTATGAGCCTTTTTAATAGTCCACTGCAGGACGTAGGCCTACCCACGAAGGGTGGTTGGGCCATATCCACCACGCTGGCCCAGTGCGGGTTGGTGGATTCACATACGCCATCGAATTTCTTCTACTAACATTATGCAGGTTGCCTCACGATGTTTTCCTTCAACGAAAACAATTGTGTTAAATTCCGTACATAAATTCCAAAGAACTCATTGGTACGGGACTGGGATTTGAACTCACGACCTCACGATTGTAAGGCGGGTGTCACTACCATTAGACCACCACGGCTCTTTGTAAGGCGGGTGTCACTTCCATTTGACCACAACGGCTTATAGACCACCACGGCTTAAGCTAAACTGTAATTATTTTCCTCCAAAAAATGTTATTGTACTGTACCAGCCTTTTTAATAGTTCACTGCAGGACGTAGGCCTACCCACAAAGGGTGATTGGGCCATATTCAACACGCTGGCCCAGTGCGGGTTGGTGGATTCACATACGCCATGGAATTTCTTCTACGTACATAATATTATTATACATGTTGCCTCACGTCCAGTGCGAAATCCCGTACATAAATTCCAAAGAATTCATTGGTACGGGTCCGGGATTTGAACCCAAGACCTTACAATTGCGGGTGTTATTACCACTAGGCCACCACTGCTTAAAAATGTTACAACTAATCAATAAATAATACAAAAAATCTTATTAGATTTTTGTTGATTTTTAAAAAACCACAACCGATTTCGGCAAAATTTTAATGAGACTACCTCTAAAGTAACATTGTATGACAGGTACCAGAAAAGAATAATCAAAATCAATTCATAATAATATTTGGCAAAATAATCGCGTAACATACATACAAAAAAAAATCAAATTGAAAATCTCCTTTTTGATGTTGGTTGAGAAGGTGCCAACATCAAATAAGTTCACTATGCCACAGTATGAAGTAAGACAATTATGTAAATCAAAATCGCACAACTATTAATAAATCGATTGTTTTTTTGTTGACATCTTCTGCTAGTTGAAATTGTGTCAGTACACACATAGTGTTATACAATAATACACAACAATTATATTAATATCAACAGTATAACATGATTTAAGTGAAAGTTTATGTGTCATATAGTAAAATCAAATGTTTTAATTTCTTAAAAAATTATATATGAACAATATGGGTTGAATGAGGTTGTCAAGTGGTACCCAGTTTAATATTTCTGATATAAATTATTATCGTAGGTGTACTCGTAGGTACATACTTATCATTACGAAAATATTTCGTTGTGGGAACTATTAACTATGGTGTATTTTATATTTGACTTTAAAACTATAAAATTGATTCTTATAGGGTTCCGCACCTCAAACGGAACAAACGGAACCCTTATAGGATCACTTTGTTGTCCGTCTGTGTGTATGTCAAGAATCTTTATCTCGGTAACGCGTAAAGATATCGAGTTAAAATTTAAACTGTATACGTAGGTATATCTATGGTCTCTTGCAGTTGTGTAAAAGAAAAACTTCTCAGTTATGTTTAAAAAAGTTAGAGCCGTTTATGTCGTAAAGAACCGCATATTTCGACACTCAAAAATCAAAACCTACAGGGTAATTCCCGTTGACATAGAACTATGAAATTTGGTAAGAAGCATTGTCTCAAAGTACACATATAGGAATAAATTTGAAAACTGTACATTTTAATTTGGATCACAAAAAATAGGGCCTCAAAATTCAAAGTGAGTAAATCGTATCATGTAAGGTATCGTATAAAATAACTTCATTAGCACATGCTAAAACAGGTTTTTAATTATTTTAACAATGTGTAATTTTCGATGTATGACGAGAAAAGTGAAAATAAAAAACTTTAATGTCGATGGTTATAGTAAAGAGATTTTAACGACTTACTTCGCAATTTTGTGAAATTTTCTGGATTTGTACGGAACCCTCGGTGTGCGAGACTGACTCGCACTTGTCCGATTTTTTTTGACATTTGTCTTAAAGACTTTAAAATTGATTCTTATTTTTACCGACTTCCAAAAAAGAGGATGTACTATGTTCGTCAGTATGTACATAGGTATTTGTTTGTCCATGTTCATCGATATTTTCGCCAATCGTAAACCGATTTAAAAAAAACAACTTTTTATAAAAAAAGAGTAAATATATTCCTGAAGTGGTCTCATTTAAATTTTACAGAAACAGCTGGGTTGCTATTGAAAATTTATCAATAATCTTAAAAATTACTACATGGATGACACATTGATTCGTACGAATTATTCGAATTATGTACTTGTATGGTCTAAAAGACATGCCAGTTTTAGAAAAAAAATAATATGACTGACAGGAAATCAATTGGTTCCTAGATCTATCGGAGCTTTTCTATATTTCTATTTTGCCTATACTCTTTACTATTTGCTTTCAATAGTGGTAATCAGTTACCATCTCTTCCAAAAGCTACCTAGGTAGTAAATGTAAGTAGTTTTACACCTTATCTCAACATTTGTATTGGATATCAATGGTCGTGACCATTAAACGACCATAAAATAGTACCTAGAAAGTAGATAGAAAGCTCCTGTATCTTAGACCGTAGGGCTATCTCAGGGACGTTTTATCTCTCTTCCAAGGGCTATCTAGACAACTCGATGCTTTTGTAAAAATTTAAAGCCAAGAATCATAGATCCTTCGCTCACTCAAGTCACTTATTAATCCAATAGGATTTTTCCCCGTGTCTAGATAGAAAAGGAAGCTATTTATTAGCTGTCTCAATCAATATCTAAGCAAACAAACATCATGAAAGTTCCACCTCCATCTAATTCTTACTTCCCTTCTCACAGGTCAAGGCCAAGCTGCGGTCGTCGAATTCCTCTCATTGTTAGAATTACTCCAAAACCTTGAACTGCGAGTGGGCTACTTGTATTTATTTATATTTATTGCTAGAAAGGGTTGGCGTACACTAACTGTTCAGGTTAAGCGCCAAGACTACGTGCTCTGTTGCATAATAGGCTTTTTCGAAGAAAAATTGGGTCAACAATTATTTTCTAGATAATTATGTATGCGTTAGCTTAAACTCATAATTACAAATAAAAATAAAATAATTTAAAATTCTTATTTGGGAGCTGAAATAAAACACTAGAAGAAAGACTAAATACTTGATAGTATTTTAATGTAGCATTGTTTAAAAATAATTGATCAAACTTTCAGACATATGATAATAAGATAATTAATAAGGTAGGTAGATTGTTTTAGTTCACATAAAAAAAATAGAGCTATGTACAGTTTCCAGCTATCCTAGCATACACACCACAACATATTTTTTATTGACGCGTGATAAGGTGGCAGATATTAATATACATCTACATAGTAGTTTTTTTCTCTAATCATCTGAAAAAAACGTACGTAGTTTAATGTTGTTAGTCAATCGATATTGGTCCACACAATACGATACCTGGTCGACACAGTGCACTGTAACCCCTGCGCACGCCCGTAATTTGTATGCGTAATGAAACTGGCGTGGGTCTGCCTTACGCCGAGATTAAGTTTTATTACCCTAGATTGGCTGTTGCTACCCACTACCTACTTACTGTCAAGATGAGCTTTGAGCAGATTTACTGATCCTGTTTTATAAGACGTCTGAATATTTTTTATCTCGAAGCATCCTATTTTAAAAGACTTCTGAAAATGTAAATTTTCAAGACAATTACGTATTTATTTTACCATCGTAAAATCACTCGACCTACAGTGCACTAGAGTTATGCTCTAGTACTGCTCTACAAAATTTTGTTTTTGTAAAGTGTCCCTTTTGCAAAAATAGTTATTACATAAGAAAAGTTCGCGAAATTTGGACAAAATATACGAGAACTGCAAATTATTTCATTTGTGATTTTGGAGTTGGTGCCATTGGTTGGTAGGTTGGTGCAAAATTTGGTAATAATGACGACTACACCTCTGCCACCGATAGTTAAAAATACGCATCTAACATTGATGATTGATTTTTCATAATAATGAGTACTTCTTCTAGTAAAATTGATTACGAAAAAAATTGTTGATACCTACGTATTTTTAATTACCAGGCGCAGAACTACATAGTACTTAACTGACTCTAGCTAGGATGTAAGATATGGTCTAGAAAAAATTCAGGGTAAATAGCGAATTAATTAGAGGATTTTGCGAAAGTTGCCACTACGAGAACTTTTTTTTTCACAATTCCTAGTCAGACATGAACTATATTTAAAAATATATCCTGTAAAAAGTTACGCTAATAAAGTACACAGAACTTTACTAAGTATCTACGTAAGTACATCTACACGGATAATAATAAATAGGTAGGTATATTTAAAAACTTACATCATTTCCAAAAAGCTCTTCGCTCGTAACATCCAAAACCACCAACAACACCGCAGCAAGAAACACCCTCCAATACACCATATTTACAGAAAATACTACAAAAATATTCAAAAACTTCACATTTTCTAACAACTACAAATAAACAACAAACTTTTTCGTCAACATTTCGCTTCGCGCTAAAATTTGACAGCTAACTTTTTTTGGCAAATGCATTCATGCTTGTGACCTATTTACTGTTGTTAACCTCTTACGCCGGTGTTCGCGTGTTATGTTTTTAAACGAGTTGCCGGTGAATATTGGTTGGCAAGCGGCAGTTCTCGCGGTTTCGCGCCGTGCGACTGCGCGGTATTGTGCACGCCATTCGGAACAAGTGTTAGAATAGTTAGGGTTGGGAAAATGCGAAACTATCGAGCGATCACTATTGTGTTAGATAATTAATATTTATGAAGATTATAACGAGCTGAAGTTATAAGTATGAAGATATAAATAAGAATGATTTATGTGTAGAGTCAAATAAAGAGATATCTTTCCTTTTGAACATCATCATCTCAGCTGGAATAACTACATTCTATGAAAGATCTGACTTTATTAAGGATACATTTTTATGAAGTGTGATCGATGGTTAGCGTTAAGGCTTCGATTTGTTGTAAATACTGTAGGTACTATTTGTAGCGATATAAAAATAAAGAACATCAAATTCATCATCATCAATACATCACATTATATAAAAAACATTATCGTTATAATGTTTTTTATTACTTATCTTCAAACTTATTAAAAAAAACATTCTGAAGATTTTATCAAAATTGTCATTATCATGCTTACAAATAAGTTAACAGAGTGAGAAAAACGAAAGTGCTCCAAAAATGGGCTCTTAAAATGAAATTCATGTTGAAATCACATCAGTCATATATTTTAATTATGTGTTTCCTTTGGAAAGTAACACAGTGGGTAGGTACCTAAGTTATATTTGATCTTTATATATTAGACTCAGTTTTGGTGATTGTTTGTATTAATTTTATATTATATGTGTATCTCTGTGTTGTGTGTTAGATATGTGTTTAGTTCGTATTTTAATTAAATAAGTGAGACTCATAATGTACTTTACAAGGCGTCTTTTAGTGATCACCGAAGTTAGGCAACGTTCGACACGGTCAGTCTTCGGATGGGTGCCCACAGGTGGCATTTGTACAGGGTTATTTCTAATCAATTAGCATCCTTCTAGGGGCTTACTCTGTATATCAAGACTAACAACTTTTGTTAAACGACTTTCGTCAAATCTAAAAAAAAATGTTGTTCTAAAGAAAAATTTAGTTCACCCGCGAAAAAATGTATGGAACAGGTGGTTTTTTTTTAAATTTTGACGAAAGTCGTAAAACAAAAGTAGTTAGTTTTGTTGTACAGAATAAGCCCCTAGAAGGATGCTATTTGATCAGAAATAACCCTACATATGAGCATTACCGTGGCTCGTATGACTCGTTTAATTCTAGGTCCCGGTTGTTTTAACCGTTTAGCCATGTTTGAAGCCTTTAGGTGGCTTAAAAACTCGCTGATCTATAGGTACAATACCTACTTCTTTTTTAGCAAAAAGAAATAAATCACAATTTTTAAATCGATACTTAAGAGCTTTCTTACGCGCATCCCTACTCAATTGCAATTTCAAACTGACAAAAACTATTTTCCAAACTATGCCAGCTGTTAATATGAATAGGCAAGGTTTTACTTTCGTTAATTATTTAATTTGCACTTTTACTTTTGTTGCGTTTTGAAATGGTGCTACTTTTTACACTTGTTAGGTTCAAGGCGTTTTTATGTCCATAACTTTGTGTTTTTAATTTTAATTTGTTTACCTCAACTTGGTATCGACGCGCAGGTAACAAAAATAAACAAATAAAATAAATCCTTTATGGAATTCGTCTCAGAATAAGGACTAAAATAAGTATTCGAATTCATGATGAATTAGTAAATTAAGTTTTGTTGTTGTATAATTTTTTTTTTTTATGAGAAATAAGTAATTGACAAATTGAGTAAAATCAAATAAATCTAAAAGTAGATAATGGTAAAATAAAATAATAAAAATCAATTATTTCTTGCAATGCATTAAAAAAAATCCTTAATGTAGGTACATTGCTGTTATAAAATAATGTTATAGGTATTTTTGAATTGAAAATTTCCTTAACTTCACCAATATCTACTCATTTTTACTTCAAGAGTAGATAATGGTAAAATAAAATAATAAAAATCAATTATTTCTTGCAATGCATTAAAAAAAATCCTTAATGTAGGTACATTGCTGTTATAAAATAATGTTATAGGTATTTTTGAATTGAAAATTTCCTTAACTTCACCAATATCTACTCATTTTTACTTCATATTTCAATTATTTATTTCTCATAACAATATGTATACCTACATAGTTATTTCTAAACAATTAGCATCCTTTTAGGGGCTAATTCTGTACATCAAAACTAACAACTTTAGTTCTGCGACTTTTGTCAGAACTCAAAAAAAACAGCTATTCTGTATAGGTACCTACTTTGTCGCGGGTGAACGATGTTTTTCTATCGAACAACATTTTTTTTTTAGTTTTGACAAAAGTCGCAGAACAAAAGTTGTTAGTTTTGATGTACAAAATAAGCCCCTAAAAGGATGCTAATTGATTAGAAATAACTCTGTATTCATATTGTTATGAGAAATAAATAACTGAAAAATGAAGTAAAAATTTGTAGATATATTGATGAAGTTGAGGAAATTTTCAATTCAAAAATTATTTTATAACAGCAATGTACCAACATTAAGGATTTTTTTAATGCATTGCAGGAAATAATTGACTTTTATTATTTTATTTTACCATTATCTACTTTTTACTCAGAACAATAGTTGTTAGTTTTGATGTATAGAATGAGCCTATACTTCTGTAATATTATATTTATTCTGATTCTTTTATTAAGTTATAAAAATATTTAAAATAGATATTGCTAGTGATACTATAGTTGTTTTACATTCTGCAAAAAGCCCTGTGCCGGTAAGCTCCTAGAAAGCTACTTCTTTCTATAGTGCCGATTGTGGCTCTATACATAGGTAAGTTTTTTTTATAATTGTTCCTTTACCATCTTTCTATTCTTTAACTTACTAGCGGTCTATTTGCTAACGCTCAATTTATAAGCAAAAGGTCGTTGGGTTCAAATCCCCGTCATGTTTTATTCATGTACCAATGAGTTATGTTAGTTATTTGAAACTTATGAACTGAATTTCACATCACTGGCTTTTCGTTAAAGGAAAACATCGTGAGGCTACACTGCGTCCGTTGAAGGAATTTGTTAGCGTATGTGAATCAACCCGCACTTTGTCAAGGGCTAAAGCTCAATCGCCCTGCGCGGGTAGGCCTGCGTTCAATATGGTCTAAGGCGTGTACAGATACAGACAAATGAAGATATGATCCATGTCTAAAGTCTGCAGTGAGTGATTTTATAATAGGCTTAGAAAATCCAATGTTCTTAATGATTACAACGTGCAATGTGCATGCTATTGAGTGGCCACATAAAATCTGCTTTCTACAAGTAGGTGTATTAATCTCATCATACTTTCGCCGAGAAATGGAAACTTTCAGTTTTGCGTATCCAGAGAATACTAACGCCATGTTTTTCTTTATTCGCAGTGTGGCCATGTTGATCTTTTTACCCGATATTTGTGGAGTTAATTAACGACTTGCTAAAGCCTGGTATTTTTGGGTACGCAGACGACAGTACAGTCATGGAGAGCTACACATCCGAAGCAAGAACGAGCGGGGCACAGATCGAGTCACTCAGAGAGGCTATGGTCGAACGGCTCAACTTGAGTCTGGAGGCGGTATCTGACTGGGGTGATGCTAACCTGGTCAAGTTTAATGCCACGAAAACTCAAAGCTGTTTGTTTTCGGCCAAAAAGAGGCCCTTCCAACTGTCTCCTGCTTTCCGTGGTGTATCCGTTCCGGTAACTAACAGTCTGGAACTATTAGGCGTTACGCTATCATCGACTCTCAACTTTGGGTCTTATATAGAGTCAAATGCCCAATTAGCCTAAAAAAAACTTGGTGTTCTCTCTAAGGTGAGACGGTATTTCACACCTGAGCAACTGCTTAGTCTTTATAAAGCGCAAGTCAGGTCTTGCATGGAATACTGCTCTTACCTTTGGGATGGCTCTGCCAAATACCAGTTAGAGGCTTTGGAGTCCTTGAAAGGCGAGCCAGGAGGCTGATAGGCAACGAAACCTTGACTGAGTCGAAGCTGCAAAGTCTTGAGCATCGACGTAGGGTGGCGTGTCTGTCTGCCTACTATCGGATACACTTCGGTGAGTGCGCCCAAGAGTTGCACGATCTAGTCCCACCTGCCCCTTTCTTCTATCGTACGGCTAGACAGACGCGACCAAAGCGCCACCCTTTTATGGTGGACATCCCACGCGTAAGAACAAAGCGTTTTGAGTCCACATTCCTCATACGAACTGCCAGAATGTGGAACGCTTTGCCTAAGTCTGTCTTTCCGTTAAAGTACAATGTAGGTGTCTTCAAATCTCGAGTAAATAGGTATCTTCTAGGTAAGCGTGCTACATCCTAGACCGCATATCTGCTTTACATCAGGCAGTGTGTAGTCAAACGCAAACCATTTTGAAATAAAAAAAAAAAAAAAAAAGTTTTCGTAAGAGCTTTATGCATTAAAATCGCAATTAAAATATTTCTTCAACACTGTTAGTAGCACCAGGTCCGATTAAATTTTTGATCCGTACTTGCAAATCCTGACTTTTTACTCGAAAATACTGTAATCAGTTAAATGTATACTGTTCCTTTTTGGGTCAGCGTGGTGAAAATGGCCCAATCGCCCTTCCTGGGTCGTTTAGGGAAATTAACCTTTTCTACGTTTTCAATTGAAACCTCGTTTAACGATTTATCATCACTGATTCGTTATACGAATTCTTCAGTCTTTCAGTTGGTAATTCTATTTTATTTTTCACTGACACAGTCAGTCTAGAGCCATCTTTAGTCCATGATGGATGGTTTTGTGTTTTGTTGGATTTGAATATTTTTCTTCTTCTGGGGAAGTGCCTACACCGGCCCCCCTTTAAAGTCGGCATGGTCTGAAAAAGCAGCCTACATTGACGCTTGAAAAATGCTTGAATATTCTTCTAAAATATAAAACTTTTGCAGATGTTTTGACGCGCCCTCATCGCGGCCCGGACTACTGGACGGCTACTGCTCGCGAAAACGCCTGCGAGCCAGCGATTTGTTGAATCGCCTTTGCCCGTCTGATGAAGCCTCCGCCTGATAATGAAGCAGTGGTGCTACGAGAGCTTCGCCCGCCGTGACAAGCTTTCCCTCCCGCTATATACTCCGTGATTTTAACTACAATGCGAAACTCAGTGCTATCGTGAACTTTAAGCCTAACCTTAGTACCTACCTAGAGTAAGTCCAGTGTCCCTATATCTTTGTCTGTGTTTTTATAACGTCCCTCTGTTTTTATAAACTCTCTGTACCTATTAAATTCTCTATGAACTGTATGAAATGCTTGTTTCTTGATAGCGGCTAGTCTGGGCAGGTCTAGGACAAGCGTTTCATTACAGTAGGCCTACGTCCTGCAGTGGACTATTAAGAACACAGACAGAACAGACTATTAACGCTAGTACAGTACAGTACAGTACAGGCCTTTCAATTTTAATTCGTCAATTTGCTTGACCAAAGCTATGTTTATCGGTTTTATCAGCGATCGTTTCCTACTACCGAAGACCTCAAGGCAGCTAAGCCATAACGAGAAGGGATAAATGCTGACTAAAGCACGAATTGTAAACTTTACATATGTAGGTATTGATTTATAAATCTTTTGATAATTTTATCTGCCGGTTTGAGTTACTTTGAAGAGCTAAAATAGAAAGATAGATAAACTCTTTATTGAGCTAAGAGTTTATATTGAGCTAATTTTTGGAGTAAAACTTCTAATGCGAATTCCAACAAGGTCGCGTTAAACGTTTAACACTACCATGTTACAACGCAAGAGGGAGAGAGAATGCAATAAGTAAAAGGTATGAGCGTCGTGAAATTAGCTGAAATATGTACGAAGTTTCACTTCTTCTTTCTTTTGCGTAGGGACTTCACGAACTATTTTTTTTAAGACTATATAATTATAAATGTACAATGTACAAACCGGCCGAGCTACAATAAATTAACTTTTATTTTGATTCATAGATCGTTACTTTTTTATCTAAGTGCGATATCAAATAATATTTTCTGGTAACACCAGCCATCAGACAGACGGACGCGTGCTCTGAATTCGATATGGATATGGGCAGCTCTGAATGCTAAGCATTGTGTTTACGGATACGGCTATTATTTCTAGTGAAAGTGTTTTGTTTTATTATTTTGGACTTTTTGGAGTGGTGCTCGGATTTTTTAACAGTAGGTAAAGGTATTCTTGAGTAATCATGTAATTGCGAAAGTTTGTAAGGATTTTGGTACATTTGTTCACGCTGAAATGGATTTTTTTAGACTATAGATTTCAAGGTTCTTTTCATAGTACTGTACTGTACCAGCCTTTTAATAGTCCACTGCAGGACGTAGGCCTACCCACGAAAGGTGATTGGGCCATATCCACCACGCTGACCCAGTGCGGGTTGGTGGATTCACATATGCCATAGAATTTCTTCTACGGACGTATGCAGGTTGCCTCACGATGTTTTCCTTCACCGAAAAGCCAGTGGTGTGAAATTCCGCACATAAATTCAAAAGAAATCATTGGTACGGGACCGGGGATTCGAACCCACGACCTCACGATTGTAAGGAGGGTCAGCACTACCTGTAGGCCACGGCTTACACCTATGTTGTACCTTAGTAAAAATACAAAATCAGGTGAAACGTTCCTCATTCTGGCTGTTCGTGTGAGAAATGATAGGGCTGGAATTGGAATGATATTACTGAATGCTTCAAGCAGACAATTTAACAAATCATCTGAGTCACCGTAGCACTCAGCTGTAAAGACCTGCGGTCACCCATCCGAAGACTGTACCGTGCCGAACATTGCCGCTATCCAATCTCAAAATACCTGTATAGAGCCCTAGTTAAACTGATTTTCCTCCATCAAACCTTGAAGTCGAAGTTATTGAATATACACAATATTTTCAAAACTATTGAATCCTCTATTCAATCAGCCAAAGGACGTTCAGCCCCCCGACCGCCTAAGCAATAGCAATCGTAATAGCAATCGTTTATGACTTCATTTTAGTCATTTGGCACCGCTTATGTGACGTTAGCCATCAATTGTTTTGCGTGGATTGCGAAAGCAATCGTCGAATGAACAACTTTGATGGCTAACGTCACATAGGCGGTGCCAAATGACTAAAATGAAGTCATAAACGATTGCTATTACGATTGCTATTGCTTTAGGCGGTAGGGGGGCAGTGCTAGACTTAGGCGTCCCCTATGGATCTCCAATAAGACCGGTCGGAAGCGGCTTGCATCCAGCGCGATCCTGCGGTCTTAATGAGGTCATCCGTCCACCTTGTGGGTGGACGTCCTACGCTGCGCTTGCCGGTACGTGGTCTCCACTCGAGAATTTTTCGACTCCACCGGTCATCAATCCTCTGCGCAATGTGCCCTGCCCATTGCCATTTCAACTTGCTAATCCGTTGGGCTATGTCGGTAACCTTGGTTCTTCTACGGATCTCTTTATTCCTGATTCGATCCCGCAGAGAGACTCCGAGCATAGCCCTCTCCATAGCTCGTTAAAAACTCAATTACTCATAACACAATTTAAAAAAATACTACTCTACGCTCGATAGAAAATAAAAACGAACATACCGCTCTTTCAGAACAATTTCGTGTTTTCTAAGAATGTGTATTGCATTCTGGAGACCTTTCCTATGCGTTTAATTTTTTTAATTTGTTATTGCACATGAATTGAACTAGATATAGTTCTTCCATAAAATTTAGCAAAAAGTGGTGATACCAATTTTATATTGATTTTTGAATGAAAATCCTGCGAAACCGGGGCGTATTGGTTTTCACTTGCTCAAATGAAAAATTACTCTGATACTGATCGCTGACAAACACCTAGTCAAACTACGCTATGAGCGGTACGTAGCTTTCATAGTAAAAATTGGTTTATTTGACTATCCATAAAGAAAAATATTTGACTATCCACAAATATATTAGGTTTAACATCTTATAGAGAAACGAAGAAACTTTGATATATCCTTTTTTGTAGTTGGGTTATTTTGGGCCTTACTTATTTTTAAGCTCGAAATAGCCCAACGTGCTGTCGAGAGGGCCTAAGCCCGCTCGATAGCACGTTGGGCAATGACTTTCGATCGACGCAGAGAGACTCCGAGCCTATGCTCGGAGTCTCTCTGTGAGATCGAATCAGAATAGAATAAGAATAGGAAATATTTATTGGCCATAAAATAACATTAAACGTTACAGGTAAGTCATGGTTTACAATTATTGATGTCTTACTTACTAACATAATTATAATCTGGTACATGAAAATGAGGATTCTGAAAATTGCATTGACATAAAGTTTACTTAATTTGTAACATGGATTAACTTCAAAGAATTTTTTTATTGTAGTTTTAAATCGATCAAAATCTAACTTAATTACATAATTTGGTAATTTATTATACATAGGTACATATTTTATTGTTCAGTCCTTGTTTTTCTAATATAACTAGCCTAGTGTAAGGCTTATCAAGCTTTTCCTTATTTCGTAGGTTGTATTGATGCCTATTTTGGTTTGTAGGTAATTCCAACTCGTGTATTTCCAGTAAGCAATTGTAAATGTAAAGAGTGTCACTGTCATTATCTGATTACTTTTGTTTTTTTTGCGGATTCGCGTTTTTTCATGGTTTTTTCAAACCATTAATTATTCTAATTGATCTTTTTTGACATCTTAATACTTTAACAATTTTTGTAGCATTGCCCCAAATTGTAATAGCATATCGTATAATCGAATGTATGAAATTAGGAGCTTCAAAGAAGAACTAAAGTTACCGCCATAACTCGGTAGATTGTCAAGATGAAATGGCAGTGGGCAAGACACGTAGCATGGAAGACTAGTGGTGATGGAGATGGAGATCGCTTTCAAGAACCAAGCCTTCACGATTTGTGAGTATAAACAAAATTGGTAAAGCACGAGTCGAGAGCTTGTAGATTCAGAAACCGATGCAAGGTCTACTGTTTAACGAACTACAAGCTTCTTTTATTGCGAGCTTGCGAACGAATTAGCGTTATTCGCAAAAGCAAATGTCGATCTCAAGAAGTCGTATTAACTTGTGAAGTTCGTGCCAGTAACCTAGACTGGGATACAATAAAAGCGCAATTATTTATGCAAATTCTCTGATAATGAAACAAAGGAGTAACGGGCTGTCACGGGCCAGGAGGATCGGAATAATGGTGATAATTACACCTTATTTATTGAAAGTAAGAAAAAATATACCCACTTAACGTAGTTCAGTAGTAATGGTCTATATTAGAAGGATTCATAACATATGTTGGTTTGTTAGTCCTTTAAGCAGCAACAAATTAATGAAGTAACTTGATTCTTGGAGATACTCGTGGTTTAAAGAATGTTGAAAAAACGAAATGCTCCTATAATATAGCAGAAAATTTTAAAAATCACGTAGATGAAACCGCGGGCATAAAATATTAATTTTATTAATCCGATAGTGTGCTGTTGGTGTACTCTTTCACGAAGCTACAGAGCAATGGATATACTTAGTTTTTGGCGTGAATGTAGTTAAAAGAAGTTGGAGAGTGACATAGACTACATTTTATCCTGAAAAAATAAAAAATTGAAAAGCGTAGAGTATAAAATCGAAACATAACACGAGCATAGCCGTGTGCAAAATCTAGTGTACCATAAAATTGTAAGAATTAACTTTACACATTTTATGACTGCCTCGATGGCTCAGTAGTTAATGACCCTGATTCCTGGGTCAAGGAGGAGTGGGTTTGATTCCCACCCAGGGCAAATATTTATGTGACGAACATAGGTGTATGCTCTGGGTATTATCTATTAATAATAATTATCAGTATGTATTTAAATGTTATGTGGTATATCAGTCTCTGGCAGCCATATCACAAGATTTGCTTAGTTTGGGGCCAGAGACCGTATGTAAGATGTCCCCTAATATTTATTTATTATTTTTTATTACTTACAATTCGTAATGTAAAGCTATCTCAGCTCCAACTACCTCTTTGCCTATAAAACTGCAGTAATGTAATGAATTCCTTCCTCAGTCTTCCCTTTCTCTCCGAACAATGCTATCAGCGAAGTCACTCTACATAGAGCAGAGAAAGGCTCAACAATGGAGCCATGTGATGTGACATATCGATCTGTATCCATTCATTGCGGGAACAAAACTTGTGGAGACTTCATTGTTGTACGTTTTTTATTTAAAAAAAATGTCGTAAACGCAGCAAAAGAACCTGCCCCCCTTGGATCACTAGCCCGACGCTCTGCCATCTGAGTTAGTTCCTCCCAACGACCAAATTTGTGGAGTATTTATCATTTTTCCACCAACTTATAGCGTTGGCGGACACATTACTTCATTAAAACTACCGTGAATATTCATCGCAATTAAAATAATACGGCTAAAACTCACGTTATAATTATACGGTCGTTCCGCTGGGAATCCGACCAGTTTCGGAGTATTCAGTACTCCATCCTCAGGGATTACGCGCGCTCCGGTTGACTGGCGCCCGCGCACTTGAATACTCCGAAACTGGTCGGACTCCCGGCGGAACGAACGTATAATTAAAACGTGAGTTTTAGCCGTATTATGTTAATTGGGCGGACACAAATAACTCTTTGCGATAATCCTTGTGTAAAAAGCACTATAAAATTATAAATAATTTGACAGGACTAAAATAGTTTTCATACTTCTATACTCTCAACAATTTAGGTATCTTTTAGCTTTATTAGTATTTATCATTATTTTAAAAAGTTAATGTTGCTTGTTGTTTACATATTTTTTCCCTGCTAGTCAAGTATGCGACCACGAATAGTCATGAAAAGAACTCATTTCGATGTGTGAAAAAGTGACAGATATATACTTTGCCAAAACGCTGTCTCGTTCTGACACTACGAACGAAATAATTCGTGGCGCGCATACTAGCCCGGCTGAACCTATATCTAGTAAAAAAAAATTATGCATCAATAAAATTAGTGCAGTTATTTGAGAAGCTAAAGATAGAAGAAATATACTATACAGAAGTCTCTGTGCCACTTATGTCCTATGCGAGAGGTACTAGTCGAAGCGGAACTATTGCCTCATGGCATGTACATTTTCACTATTTCACTGGATTTCGTACTGTACGAGTACATTGTTCGTGGAACTTGCATTCATAATATAGTGCATCGTCGGCAGTACCTAGTAGGCTACCTAGGCTTTAGCAGTTTTTTTTTCTATAAATATTAGGAGACATCTTACACACGGTCTCTGACCCCAAACTAAGCAAAGATTGTGATATGGCTGCCAGAGACTGATATACTACATAATTGTACATATTTTTAAATACATACTTATATAGATAGTAGTAATTAACATTCAGATTCAGAGCAAACACCTATGTTCATCACATAAATGCTTGCCCTGGGTGGGAATCACACCCACGCCTCTTTGATCCAGAAGTCAGGGTCACTGAGCCACCGAGACAGTCAAAATTTGTATTGTACCTATAGTATAAGGCCATAGAGCTATTACAACCACAGGAATAATGTGGACGATCGAAAAAATCCAATAGAGATGCATTGATTTGATATTGCATGAGTTAGAAAGAGACATGACAAATATCTCGATTCGTCGGTTCTTGTCGGACTTCCGACAAGGAACATCAAATCCCATTACTTATTTGACAGTTGTAATAGCAGCTTGGAAGATTTTCTATGCATTTTTGTGGTTGAGAATGGTCTCGAGCGACTACAGCGCTATCTCTCTGATTGTAGTAACTCTGTGGCTTTGGCAATACCTAGTGGTAGGGGGAATTTTCACTATTTTTTTTTCGCATAAGCAAATAGAAACTGTCTCCTGGAATTGTGACAAAAAAACTCATAAAAACTTTTTGGTAGGTATCAGCCTCTTTAATAGTCCACTGCAGGACGTAGCCCTACTCATGAAGAGTGATTGGGCCATATCCACCACGCTGGATCAGTGCGGGTTGGTGAATTTACCAAGTCCAGCGCCATACGCCATAGAATTTCTTCTACGGACATAATTATGCACGTTTCCTCATGATGTTGTCCTTCACGGAAAAACCAGTGGTGTGAAAATCCGTACATAAATTTCAAAGAACTCATTCGTTTTTGGTGACATAGTAAAATAGATACAAAGTATTACTCTCTTTGATGAGTATTTTTTATTTTTATTTCGATCTATGGCAAGTTGACATTTTCGTAATTGCTATAATTATATCTATTTAAAAAGAGTTGCACAAAAACACATAATTATATCTTAATACCCGAAAAGAACGGGTGCCTATGAAAAAATAGGTTTTCTGTGTAACCCTGTACAATATATTTTACAAGTAAGGCGCTGTCTCCACGAGCGAGAGAATCGCGGCGATATTATCGTCGTGCCACGTATTTCTATACACTCTCTAGAAGCCGTCTCCACACGACGATAATATCGCCGCGATGCGACGAGTGGCAACGAGCGCGCGAAACGTCGTTACATCGTCGCTAGCCCGTCGCGACTAGAAGCGGGCCCGCCGCGCGCTCGTGGCGCTCTCGCGACGAGCGCGCAGCGGGCGCGCTGTCAAACGCAGCGTCATTCCCGCGTTGCCTCTCGTCAAGCAAGGACGTTTCGACAAGCTTTTTAAACAATATTATAAAACGCGTCGTCAAGGAAACGCGGCGATACCGTTACGAGTCGCCGCGGAAACGCTGCGATTCCGTTACGATACGCGGCGAAATTATCGCTCGTTCGTGGAGATTCTCCGACGATATGAGGGCGGACTCGTCCCGATTCTCTCGCTCGTGGAGACAGCGCCTAATATTTAGGTCTACGTTTTATAGAAGTGTAGCAGGAGCAAAACGGAGCAAAAATAGGCAGAGCTTGACAGTCCGTCAGTCCGAAAAAAAAACAAAACAATAATCGTGAGCTAGTCTCAGACCAAATAAAAAAAAACATTGCTAGATTTTTTATTTGCTCTGAGGAGCTAGCATAATTTAAGTTTTGTATTTCGGTAAGCAAATATGGCATTTTTCCGTCTGGGCTTATGGACTATAATGCTCTGTTTAGCTCCTCACAGCTCTTTTCTACTTTCGTGGAATCTAGGCTTTATAGAAAAGTTGATAATAAATTATGACTAGCTACATGATGGCCCTAGATAAGTAACTACTAGTAAACATATAGTAAGATAAAATAATAAAGAAGCTGAGATAGAAAAAGTTAATCTACCTATACCTATAGGCAGAATCAAACTTAATGATTTTATGAAGTTAGTTACAAACTGCGCAAATCCCTACCCCTTGCTGCAGCTGAATGATGAATTTTCTAAATACTGCGCAACGACTCGAGTCGTGTTCATAGACGCCACGTTAGTTTGATTCGGATTATTCAATATATCTTTCGTTCTAATTCTGCATAATTTAGTATGTTAAGATATATTTTCTCCAAATTTGGGAACCAATGATTTAGAGTATGGCTAATAAATTCACAGTCACGCTTAATCTCTAGCCGTAGCGCTTTGACACTATTAAATAAAATCGCCAAAGATATTGATATTTTTGGATGCACTCTGGCTAATTTCACAATAGTGGCTCTGAAAATATGTGAGAAACGATAATTTTAAATAAATAGTTTGTGTTTTTTGTTTCTCTTGTTTTTTTGGGTTCCGTATCTCAAACGGAAAAAACGGAACCCTTATAGGATCACTTTGTTGTCCGTCTGTCCGTCTGTGTGTATGACAAGACTCTTTATCTCGAGAATGCGTAAAGATATCGAGTTGAAATTTAAACTGTATACGTAGGTATATATGGTCTCTTGCAGTTGTGTAAAAGAAAAACTTCTCAGTTATCATTTAAAAAAGGTTAGAGCCGTTTATGTCGTAAAAAACCTCATATTTCGACACTCACAAAAATCAAAACCTACAGGGTACTTCCCGTTGACGATTCCCGATTTTGTGAAATTTTCTGGATTTGTACGGAACCCTCGACGTGCGAGCCTGACTCGCACTTGTCCGATTTTTTACCTAGATAATGTTTTGGCTTATTAACTAAGTTTTTTTACTAAAATATTGCTATTTAGCTTCTCATTCTAAAACCTTTTGAAGGTTAATGCTGAACTTGGATGAAGACATCTTGAATGTTTGCTCCTGAAAAAAAAAACAATATCTAAATGTTGTTCCATCTGAGCTATGGCCTCTCACGCAATCAGTGTAGTAAAATACTTCCCGTCTAACCACAAAAGTTTTACGCACAGCTTAAACTATGTTTAACAGTACAAATTGCACGGTTAAACAGTATTTAAATCATGTTTAAATATTTTGTGGTAAGGCGGTTATAGGGCATGCTTGCCATAGATAGATAATAATAGGCGCAAGTATGAAGGCTTTTAAATAGAAACTATTATACAATATAAATTTTAAAGTATTGGTATTCTTGTCTAATAGGTCGCAATGAAAAGGACAGCTACAATTTTAGTAATTTTAAGCATGCTAAGTTAAGCCTTCATTATTGAGCCTATTTTATGTTAGTTGGGTAAACGACAATTGTATTCACATTATTTAAAAAAGCGTACAGATAACAGTCATATAAAGTTCAAGTTTGCATACCTTATGTAACTTAGATTTACTGATCTTTAATATCAATATAACCGAAACTGATCAGCTTACAACCAATGCGTACTACCTGTGATGACGTATGGTGCCGAAACGTGGACGCTCACCAAGAAAACTATATACAAAATGCGAGTCGCACAACGAGCCATGGAGCGTGCTATGCTAGGCATCACGTTACATGACCGAATTCGAAATACGGAGATCCGTAGGAGGACAAAGGTGGCAGATATCGGATCCCGTATAATCAATCTCAAGTGGCGTTGGGCTGGACATTTAGCCAGATGTGATGATGGCAGGTGGAGCAGGTCTCTGACTGAATGGTGGCCCCGTGACGGGAAGCGCAGTCCCGGTAGACCCTTACAACGGTGGCGTGATGACATCCAAAAGTTTTGCGGCAACACCTGGATGAGACTAGCACAGGACAGGGATAGTTGGCGTAAAGGGGAGGAGGCTTATGCCCTGCAGTGGGCCGAAATAAGCTGATGATGATGATGATGATGATCAGCTTAAAATATTTCATATTATACTAAACGAAAATTTACTTCAACAAATATAATAGCAACGATGTTACGTTGTCACACGTTTGCTATATAAAATCTTACAGGAGTTTCTAAGTGTCTAGTGAGTTTTGCTTAAAATATTATCAGGCGTTTAGAACCCATGTTCGGAACGGATTAGCTTTGGAACTAATTTAGCTTTAAAAGCTGATATGATCGAAAACACAAAACAGGAGCTTAATTTTCAGAGAACAAAAGCTAGCATTGAAAATCTAAGTTAATGCAAACACGATAATAATAGATTATAGAGGCGCCAGCGTAACTATAATATTAGCTAAATAGCATAGTTCTGTTTCTTTTTCACTTGAGGCATTCGATAGAGAGAACGCTTTTTACGTTGCTAATTAATACGCTGGGGCGCCTCTGTAATCGGGCTTAATTATACATGTAGGTATTTATGATAAGTACATAGTTTGAGATGCTAAAATTAATTTAAATAGGTACCACTTGCTTGAAAACTACCATATGCCATACAATCTCAAAGTAAAATACGTCATTATTATCTTAACACAATCTCGAGGGCTCGGGCAGGGCAATAATTTTATAATATGAAACTTTCTAGGGATTAAAGTGATTTAAATCCAACAAAAACATTTTAATGTGAAATGTAGCCAAGACAAGACCACAGTTCGCACTATCTAAAAGTAGTAAGATCTCATGTAGGGCCAAGCTTCTAACTCTACACGCCTTAACTCTACAAGTCCTTATTCCAAACTCTACAGCTTAGTCAATATATGTGACTTGGCTGTTTCGCTAACTTCACATGGGCGCAAAGTAAAGATTAATTATTCACTGATCAACAACCAAGTCTGTCTTTGTTTTGGGCGGCCTGAACCCCTCGCTTCACTCCGGACTCTATATAATTCATTTATTTCTTGTCTATAGCTATAATTCATTCTTTCTCTACATAAATAATTCAACTATAGAGTCCCTTGCTACGCTCAAGGTCCAACACAAGTGACATAAGACAATACTTTGACTTTTTATTTTAATAATACAGTACTTTGTTCCCATGTTAAATAATCTAATATTCTTTCGTTTCAAAACTTGAGCTCTTTTTGCTTTATATTTTTAAGAATTTCTCTGCTTGTACTTACTCCGTAAGTACAAGCAGAGAAATTCTTAATATTAAGTATCTGTACTTATTAATAGTACAGATACTTAATCTTGACTTTGTACACCATTATTAATTGTGTAAGGATTACATTTTGATATCAATCCAAAACTTACACACATTAAAATTCGCCAAACTACCTCCACCATTGCACTAAAGGTGGTATTTGACTTTCGTGTGTCGTACTTTCATGCTGTAGTCGGGAGGCCGCCGTGCATTGGAATAGAGTCACCACCTTCTTCCGTATAGATATTAAGTTTCTAAAGTGCATAATACTTACATTAAAAATTTATCTAACGCTTGTTTATTGCAAGGCGACCAGGCGGTAGCTGGGTTGCGGGGGCTGTACTTAGCACCCATTATGTACCGCTGTGCTCGGCACTGGTTGTACGGCAGGCCGTCGTGGGTCACGCCAAGACTGGAATCAATACATGGACGAGATGAACGGTCAAGAAAAAATAAAAGGATCCAACATGAGATTGAAATTTATATGAACACCGGATACAACTCACGATTATTTGAGCGGTCGAGCCGCTATGCGTCCGACCGGTTTCAGAGTAGTTAGTACTCTTTCTTCAGGGAATACGCGCACCCCCGACAACGGACGCTCGCGCACTGGAGTCAACGACGGCCATGAGCTGGGCGGCGGCTCGCGCCTCCCGCGCCACTGCCCTCGCCTCTCGCGCCTCCGCAGCGCGCGATCGGCTACTCGTTACGGGTGCTGGATGGTTTTCTTCTGCTTCTTCTTCCTCCGATGGCACATCTTGTGCTGAACAACCTCTGTCCACACACCATACACTGACTGTGTCCAGCGCTAAGCCCTCTGACACAAAACTCTGCTGCTTAGTGTTTAAAACCGGTCTCCACGACGGCGCCAAAGTCCAACCACCATCCCGATTGAAACCCTGCACCTTGCGGGGAACCAGGAAACTTTCCTTAGCTAAAACGGTCGCGCGATCAAATCTCAGGAAATAGTTAGGTTCCTGAGCATGCTCCGCTACGGCAGACCTAATCGTGTCCATATTTTTCACACTATATATCAAAGGGAGGCTATTGAGATCGCGCGTCATCCGAATTTCAATCGGGATGGTGGTTGGACTTTGGCGCCGTCGTGGAGACCGGTTTTAAACACTAAGCAGCAGAGTTTTGTGTCAGAGGGCTTAGCGCTGGACACAGTCAGTGTATGGTGTGTGGACGGAGGTTGTTCAGCACAAGATGTGCCATCGGAGGAAGAAGAAGCAGAAGAAAACCATCCAGCACCCGTAACGAGTAGCCGATCGCGCGCTGCGGAGGCGCGAGAGGCGAGGGCAGTGGCGCGGGAGGCGCGAGCCGCCGCCCATCTCACGGCCGTCGTTGACTCCAGTGCGCGGGCGTCCGTTGTCGGGGGCGCGCGTATTCCCTGAAGAAAGAGTACTAACTACTCTGAAACCGGTCGGACGCATAGCGGCTCGACCGCTCAAATAATTGTGAGTTGTATCCGGTGTTCATATAAATTTTAATAATGAATCCTCACGCTAGTTTTAATGATGTAACATGAGATTGACATGAATATACGGCATGTGAATTTATTAGCCATACTCTAAATCAGCGATTCTTAACCTTTTTCAGCCGCGGACCTCCATGAAATCAAGTATAATGCCAAGGACCCCTAAGTGAAAAAAAGTGCAATTTTCGGACAGTATTATTTTTTAGTATTCCTTCAAGAACAACTTTTTCGTAGAAAAACATTAGTGCGAAGGTTGGTGCTGCTTATTTGCAACTAAGTTAGAAATGTTCGGGTTGATATTATTACTCAGTTGCAATCTCAAATCAGATTCCACATGTAACCTATTCCTGTATTTGTTTTTGATATATACAAGAGTAGAGAATGCCTTTTCACATAGGTACGTGGTGGAGAAATGTTCAGTAAGCGTAATAATTACGAGATGTTAGGCGTAGGTAATTTATTTATTTGTGTTAATACTCTAAGTAAGATAGGTGCGTTTGGGACCGCGGACCCCCAAACATATGCTCGCGGACCCCCAGGCGTCCGCGGACAACAGGTTAAGAAACAATGCTCTAAATCATTGGTTCCCAAAGTGGTCCAGGCGGACAAGGGTGCACGGGAGATTCAACGGGGGACTACGATGGCGTGACCAAAAAATTGGGTTCACAAATCGTATGCGGTGGCCCACCATAATTTTTCTGGTTTCCATAGTAATGAACTAAAATGTTGGCTTCACCTATCAATGTAGGAGGACAATATTAAGAAGCTGGGTGACTGTTACTGTTATAGGCCGAATCATACAAGTTGGCGGATGTGAAGTTAGCTACAAGCTGCGCAATATCCAATTCGGGCTGAAGCTTACATAAATTGTTTGGTGATTGGTTTTCGTGCAGGTTGCAGATAACTTCACATATTTATTGTATGATTTGGCCTAGGTATAATAAACTTTTGATACTTGGTCGGAACTCGGCAACAAAGCAAATTCCATCTCCACATTTTTTAGTGACTGGGTATATGAGAGAAATGAACTACCTAGTTGCAGGGGGTCCACTAGGACCAGCAAAATTTTTAGGGTAATCCCACCTGTGAGCTACTTCATGTGCCATAATGTAGGCGATGTTCTGTGAGTGCCACTCTAGAATTGTGCAGCTGTTTCTCATGCTGCAGATGCCTCTCATGTAGCTCCGACCTGAAATAGAATTTTTTTTGTTCGATATTATGGCACGCTCGGTTTTCATATGAAAAATGTTCACTAATTTTGAGTGGCGCTTTGGTGACAACAAATGTAACTTTACTGTTCTGCCGTTCGATAGTAGAAGGGGCTCGTAATTCTTGGGTCTTAGAATTGTATCCAATAAATCTGACAACTGATATTAGTTGTAAGAGTTGTAACATACTGCTGGACACAAGTCTTTCCTGTAGTTTTCTTAGAAATAAAGTAGGGAACAGCTTGCATCCAACGCGTTCTTGCGCTCTTAATCAGGGTGTCTGTAAAATATACGACCAAGTCGACCATCGGCCCTTTAAGGGTAAGCCAATTAGTCGGCAGTGAATCATAATCGGGCGGTTAGACCCGACTAAATCCGAACGCCTACGATGGCTTTAGATCTTAGTTTAGCATTTGGCTCCAAGCACATTGTAACGTCTATGACGGCTGAATGAACTTTTTTTAAAATTTTTTTTTATTGAAAATTACTAACCACTGATCATTCCAGGGTCTTGTTGCTGTTAACCAAAATTTCCAATTATTTGATTATACTGTACGAGGAGAGTTAGTAGGTACTTGAAATCTTAGCCTAAGTTAGTTAGTCGATGCACTGCGTAAATGCCACGAGCAGACCGGCGACCCGCAAGCAGCACCCGTGCGTGTGACACATGTGCCAGCCATTGCTCTCTTCAACCAAAGGAGTTGGTAAACTTTTTGTATGGGAGGTGGTCCTTGAAAACCGGCAGCGATGCGAGCTGTATTAATGTTTAGTGCCATATTTAAGAAAATTATTTCACGCAAAAACATATTTTTGTGTATCGCCGTTTTATTATAATATCTCTTTTTTATTTCACTAAGTAGAAAATATTCAGACTGAACTGGTAACACTAAGAAAAGATGCCTGGCAGCTCCATCCAAATTTTTCAAAAAAAAGGCGATTTCAAATATAAAGACTATCGATTCTTACGATCCATTGTTTTGTATTATTATGCGGAAAGAGACAGTGTTATAGTAATAATTACTAGGTACACTTGAATTCGTACACGTGCGTGGAAAAGTAAACTACATCAGTGAAACGTTATTAGATTTATCTATTGTCTTAAAGAACAACATAGCTACTTCCTTCAATATTTGTTTCACTGATTCCTCACTTCATAGATTATATTTTGTAAGACACTTTTGACACACATTATTATTAGTAAAAACTTCCCATCAATCTATCAGCTATAAAACGTCCACTGTTGGATATAGGCCTTCCATATAGATCTAAAACAAGATCGGTTTGTAGCGGCTTGTATCCAGCGTGATGTTGTGGCCTTAATGAGGTCATCGGTCAACTTGCCAATGCCGCTGGGCTATGTCGGTTAACTTATAAGCTAATCGATGTTCTACGTTCCTATTTCATTTTATTTATATAGGTACGTGATTTTACTTTTACGTCATAAATAAAAAAAAAAACAAACAATATCAAGAAATCATTAGCCGCACTGTCATTAGTTGCGTTTGCGATAATTTAAGTTACAATATCGATACATCGATGTTTGACGATACAGCACTAAGGGCACTAACGTGAACAGTGATTTCAAACACAGACTACTATAGACTTAGTCTAAGTATCAGACAGGAATCTTCAAACAACCAATAGCGGGCTGGTATTTTAGAGTTTGACATTTATTTATTTTTTAAAACATGGCGACCAACCCTCTATTGGTTGTTTAATATTGACAATGTCATTTCCTATTGCTGTTTTATAATGTCACTGTCAGTTTTTTTTTTCAATTTAGGCTTAATGCAGTTATTTGGCGGAGCACACAGTTCATTTTTCAATTTTTTTTAGAACCCATTTAAAAATTGAATGGCGATGAAAAAAATTCTGAAAAATATGTTTTTGAAAAGATAATTATATAAGCTTTCTATTGGTATATATTTAGTTTCTGCAAAATTTCAAAAACTGCATCTTTTCCATATCCTTTGAGGGAAGAGAACGACCCGACTCGTAATGTCGCCGCAAGAAGGAACCTTCGATGGCAAGCATGAATGCTTGCGCAATGCACGCAATGCCTGTTTCTCAAAATATACACATAGACATTTTTCACGTCTTGATTGAACGCGTCAATTTTAATTTTAATCATTTTTTTGCAACATATGTAGCTGTAGCTGTACCAGCCTTTTTTAATAGTCCACTGCAGGACGTAGGCCTACCCACGAAGGGTGATTGGGCCATATCCACCACGCTGGCCCAGTGCGGGTTGGTGGATTCACATACGCCATCGAATTTCTTCTACGGACGTATGCAGGTTGCCTCACGATGTTTTCCTTCACCGAAAAGCCAATGATGTGAAATTCCGTACATAAGTTCCAAAGAAACTCATTGGTACGGGATCGGGATTTGAACCCACAACCTCACGATTGCAGTCGGGTGTTACTACCACTAGACCACCACGGCTTTTCATATGTAGATATTATTGATATTACATGCCAAAGTTCACAAGTGACATGTTATAGACAGTCATATACATAATTATGGCGCTATAAGAGAGTTACAAATTATAACAATTCATTTTTAAGTATATCTCAATTGTTAATAATTTAGTAATGTCAATAATTATGTCATTTAAAAAATCATTAATAGTGTAATATGCTTTTTCAATCAAAAATTTCTTTAATCTAAATTTAATTGTCATATCAGATTCTTTTATATTCTTAGGTAGTTTATTATAGATTTCTATTATTTTAACTAAAATACTTTTGCTAAATAGAGCTTTTCTAACTTTAAGCACTCGTAGCATATTTTGTGCCGTTTCGATTTCAATGTTTCAAAGTTATCTAAATTATTCCGTACGAGCAGAGAGAGCTTAATTAGCTGTATACTATCATTTTTAACCCCACTGCTATGTGCCTCTAAAGCTTCCCCTTGTTAATTACATTTATCTCGGTTCATTAATTCCATCTATCCACGTCCTGTTGGTTTTCTAATATCGTAAACCTCATTCTCAGGGAGCTGAGGTTCCGCCAACCTGATTTTGAACCATTACTTGGTTATAAAAGTTCACCGCTTATTAATTTTACTATGTGTAAGGATACTGCTTGTAATGAGGCCTGTGATGCCTATAATGTTGTTGCTTACGAGACCATAGATATTTATGAAGTAGTTTTCTTTTACCCGGTGCCCGAGACACTTCGGTATAAGTAATTTTTTTGTGATATGTGCCGTAATACGCTTATTTACGTTGCTTACATTATAGAAGACTAGTTTTTACCCGCGGCTTCGCCCGCATGATATTTTGATTTTTGACGCAATATTTTTTGTACACCTATGTAGTTTCATAGACCAATAAAGTCATTGTATCATTTTTGTAAGAAGTACCTATACGGAATTTTGGAGATACCCTATAAAAACTGTCAAAGTTTCGTATACGTTCGAAAGTCGATTATAATATAGACTAGTTTTTACCCGTGGCTTCGCCCGCATGATATTTTGATTTTTATATTCATATCATTATAATTTATAGCCTATGTGTCATTCTGATATATAAGCTATAGTATTGCAAAGTTTCATCTCAATCCGTTCAGTAGTTTTTGCGTGAAAGAGTAACAAACATCCATACATCCATCCATCCATCCTCACAAACTTTCGCGTTTATAATATTAGTAGGAATATAAAATATACCTATATATATATATAGTAGGACTAGTAGGATAGTGCGTGAGCGTGTATGAATTGGTGATTTGTTGGGCTCTGTGAGTAAGAAATAATTGTTATATTTATAGGCGTTACGCGTCGTCGTGAAAATCGGTAGAAGAGCGCAGTGGATCGGCTAGTCGAGTGGGCACATAGAGTGGACGACTAACATCGGATGAGGTTGAAACAGTCTCGACTGGTAACCACGTCCCGGCAAGCTCAACAAAGGACCACTTATAAGGAGGACGTATGATCTCATTAAGACCACAGGATCGCGCTGGATGCAAGCCGTTTCTAGAAATCTATTAGAAATCTTTAATTGGGGAGGCGTAAGTCCAGCAATGGACGTCTTGTGACTGAAACGAACGCGCGTGATAGTAACAGTTGTAATTCTAAGTACTTACACAATTTCGAGAAAAATTCGCTAGCGCTAGATTGGAAACCATTTTGAGAGATCAATGGATGAGACCTAATAAATGATAGTAAGTGCTACTTGATAGCATCGTAGAAGCGTCGTAAAAGCGGTGATGGTGCTGATGACCAATGTAATGTAATCGTATTTCATGAAAGATTCATAATGATACGATCACAGCGCGCTGATGGCGTTCGGGCGGCTTTTCTGTACTAAGGTACTTTATGTGAAAGACATAAACCATAAATTCCAATGTTTCTGAGAAGCAATCAACTTCTAATGCAAGCAAGAAGCCATTGTAGCCTACTGATATTACCGCTCGCACGTAATCGTGGAGTACTGTATTGCACTGTATAAGTCTTTTAATAGTCCACTGCAGGACATTGGCCTACCCATGAAGAGTGATTGGGCCATATCCACTACGCTGGCCCAGTGTGGGTTGGTGGATTCGCATACGCCATCTAATTTCTTCTATGGACGTATGCAGGTTGCCTCACGATGTTTTCCTTCACCGAAAAGCCAGTGGTGTGATATTCCGTACATAAATTACGGTACGGGACCGGGATTTGAACCCACAACCTCAGGATTGCAAGGCGAGTGTCACTACCTCTAGGCCACCACGGCTTATTATTTGGATTATTACGGGGATCAGTGGCCCAGTGCGGGTTCGTAGATTTACATACGTCATCGAATTTCTTCGATATACAGGATTATTTCTAATCAATTAGCATCCTTCTAGGGGCTTATTCTAGGGGGAAGCCGTGGTGGTCTAGTGGTAGTGAAACCCGCCTTACAATCATGAGGTCGTGGGTTCAAATCCTGGTCCCGTACCAATGAGTTCTTTGGAATTTATGTACGGAATTTAACACCGCTGGCTTTTCGGTGAAGGAAAACATCGTGAGGCAACCTGCATATGCCAGTAGAAGAAATTCGGTGACGTATGTGAATCCACCAACCCGCACTGGGCCAGCGTGGTGGATATGGCCCAAACACCCTTCGTGGGTAGGCCTACGTCCTGCAGTGGACTATTAAAAAAAGAGGCTGATACAGTAGGGGCTTATTCTGTACATCAAAACTAACAACTTTTATTCTACGACATTCGTCAAAACTTCGACGACCTTAAGGACGATGACGACGTGGAAAGGGAGCGCAGGGCGTTGGCGGCTCGAGGGAACATGTTGGCCCGCAGATTTGCTCGTTGTTCTGATCAGGTCAAAATCACGCTATTCAAAGCGTATTGTCAGGGGTTGTACACGGGTGGACTGTGGTTCCGGTGCTCCCAAAAGTCAAAGGATACCCTGCACATCCAATACAATAATGTATTCAGGATGATGTTGAAACTCCCTCGATTCTGTAGAGCCTCTAACATGGTCGCGCAAAACCACGTTGATGGCTTCCACGCCCTCGTTAGGAAGATGGTGGCGTCACTAGTGAGGAGGCTACGGGGGAGTGACAACACCACCCTGAAAGCGATAGCGGACGACCCGCATGCTCCTATACTGAGCCATCTCGTGCGGACCATGATTCCGCAGGGGATGCCTCCAAAGTATATGACCAAATAAATATTAACTAACCCTAAAATATGGATTCGAGTTGTCCGAAATAAATAAATTTTGAATTTGAAAACGCAAAAAAAAATTGTTGTTCCATAGAAAAATATTATTCACCCGCGACAAAATGTATGGAACAGCTGATATATTTTTTTAGTTTTGACAAAAGTCGTAGAACAAAAGTTGTTAGTTTTGATGTACAGAATAAGCCCTTAGAAGGGTGCTAATTGATTAGAAATTACCCTTTATACCTACAGCACCACGTGGCCACGCAAAACGTATCACGCGCTAGGGCTGCCCGTTTTCAGTATTTTAATTTCATCTACTTGAGTTTATAGTTTTGTGTATTAAATTTATTACACAACCATATTGTACCTATTATGAAGTAAAATCATTATATTTATTATAAAAAAGTTATTCGTTGATAATGTACAAGGAAGCGTTCAATAAAAAATACATATTGTGCTTTTGGATGTTTTTAGGGTGTCGTAGTAAAAACGAAGAACCCTAAAAACGTACATCACACGCTTACTAGTTACAAACCCACACGTTCGTTCGTCAACACGGCGCGCCGCGACTGACCAGCATACCGAGAGCATACCGAACTCCGAGGCGTTTATGATTCGCGTTGCGACCGATGTACAGGTAAGTATTGAGTTGAGTAGGGATAGGGTCCTGTAGGATAATCTAGGGAATCTATCAATAGGTACTAGTTTGACATTGTCATACTAGATCGTAGGGTCTTGTAGGTAATGTTAGGTATTAGCAGATTGATAGGCTCCCTCTTAGCAACTTGCAGTTTGACTGTTACAGTACTCAGAGCTCCCGCTCTAGTGCTTTAATAGTTTCATCAGGCGTTTAGATAACTGCCAGTAGCCCATTGGCAGGTAGCTAAACGCGCTGAAGACTGCCAAGTCACAACGAACCTAGAGTAATACAGATTTACGACCTGCATTGCTCTGGGTTTTATATCAGGCGTTAGATAATTTAGTAGTCGGGGACTATTATTTAACAACGCCTGGACATATGGTCCGTTGGAACAGTTATGAAGGTAGAATACTGTTAGATAACATTACTCTGGCTATGGATATAAAACTACTTACCAGTACTAGATCTCACTTTATTTTTCCTCGCATCCAAATGATACACATCCAGTCCAGTAAACAACACCGAATAAAACCACTGCTTCTTCAATTCCTTCATGTCTCCTTGCCACTGGCAGTAGCTGTTCAAATACTTGGAAACATTTTCGTTCATTTGGAACTTCTTTGTCGTATTTCTTAGTAATTTTACTCCAAGTAACTTAAAGTGTATAGTTTGATTTAAGCTCGGGTGTCTGAATAGTGTTTCCACGCTTTTTAACACGTCTTGGAAGTAGTTTTTGACCGTTTTCCTGTGTTTTTGTGACAGGTCTCTTGTTAGAGGCTTGTCTAGATGTATCATGATGGGGATGGAGATTTTTCGTGGTCTGCTGTCAGTGTAGTATTCGATTGTGTTGGTGTGAGGGTCTTTTGGAGTGGCATTGTTTCTTCTGATGGCTTTGGTCTGAAATTATGAAATATTTATTTAGTAATCGTAAGTTTCGAATAGCCGTGGTGGTCAAGAGGTAGTGACACCCGCCTTACAATCGTGAGGTCGTGGATTCAAATCCCCGGTCCCGTACCAATGAGTTCTTTGGAATTTATATACGGAATTTCACACCACTGGCTTTTCGGTGAAGGAAAAAATCGTGAGGCAACCTGCATACGTCCGTAGAAGAATTTCGATGGCGTATGTGAATCCACCAACCCGCACTAGGCCAGCGTGGTGGATATGGCCCAATCACCTTTCGTGGGTAGGCCTACGTCCTGCAGTGGACTATTAAAACGGCTGGTACAAGTTTCGATTAATACCGTGAAAACACGCTAAGTTCAAGTCACTTCTGATTTTATTTTAAATCCTGCATGGCCTATGTACACCAATGAAAGTTCTATCGCTAAAATAATAATTAAGCCTCATTTATAATTTGTGACATTGCTTTTAATGTACTGTACTGTACTGTACCAGCCTTTTTTTTAATAGTCCACTGTAGGTCGTAGGTCTATCCACGAAGGGTGATTGGGCCATATCCACCACGCTGGCCCAGTGGGGGCTGGTAGATTCACATACGCCATCGAATTACTTCTACGGACGTATGCAGGTTGCCTCACGATGTTTTCCTTCACCGAAAAGCCAATGATGTGAAATTCCGTACAAAGGTCAAAAGAAAAGAGGGAAGGGAGGCATTTGCCCTGCAGTGGGACAATAATGGCTAAAATAATAATAATAAAAAGTTCAAAAGAAACTCATTGGTACGGGATCGGGATTTGAACCCACGATCTCACGATTGCAGTGTTACTACCACTAGACCACCATGGCTTTTAATGTATGCCAATAAAAATACTAATTGACCAAGGGAACGAAGTGAGTAAAACGTCTCAGATTTGACTTGACAATTTTGCTTTCATCTGCCCGGATGTTGATTATCCTCTATGAGTGCGCACTCAAAATCGCGTCAAAATCCATTGATGGATTTTGACGAAATTTGGTAGATACACGTGTTCTATATGTCTATTTTAAATTTCTTCGGTAAAAGTGGAATTGCTGAAAGTAGCGTTTTTTATCAACCGATTTTATAATTTTTGACTAGATCGCTTAGTATCAAACCCATCATTTAAGAGTATGATCGAAATCGGCCAAGAGCGAGTTGAGATATACCTAGGCTCATGAAGATTATTATGATTAGCTTTCGAATGGGTGAATGTGTCTTTTTGCTTTTAAATGTTTCTTCCATTACACTGTTTAGCATAAATGTTTAGCTAGAACTTTGCTATACGCTATGAAACAGGGTGACATGGACCAGTAAGTTAGTTAGTCTTATAATAAGATCTAATTATAACTTTATTTATGTGATATTGCAAATAAATACATATATAATACAGTTGAATTATTTATTTAGTACTGTACTGTATCAGCCTTTTAATAGTCCACTGCAGGACGTAGGCCTACCCACGAAGGGTGATTGGGCCATATCCACCAGCTGGCCCAGTACGGGTTTGTGGATTCGCATACGCCATCGAATTTCTTCTACGGAAGTATGCAGATTGCCTCACGATGTTTTCCTTCACCGAAAAGCCAGTGGTGTGAAATTCCGTACATAAATTACGGTACGGGACCGGGATTTGAACCCACGACCTCACGATTGCAAGGCGGGTGTCACTACCTCTAGGCCACCACGGCTTATTATTTCTTTAGTACAGTCGATTAAAAACAATAAAATTACCAGTTTCACACACATACATACCATTAAACAAAATTTAGATAAGTGTTACAATCTGTATAAGCCGTATGAATGTTTATAATACCTATTAGGTAACCTACGCGATTTAAGTACCTATACATAGAAAAATTAACACAAACACTTGCAAAAATACAATAATATTAACATTATCGACTTTATATTTATATTTATATTTCCGGGAATCACAATTTATTTTTGGATAGCTTATCTAAGTCAATGGTTAGGTTGTAATGTAGGTATTTCATTTGACTAAGTACAGAGACGAGTGGAGTTGAATTATCTCTTCTATATCGAATTAGGCATGAGAAAATTTGTAGATGAACCAAAATACGATAATATAGTACAGGCTATTGGCAAGTTGAAGCACCTGTAGCATACCTATATTGAAAAGAATAGATGGCCGATGGGACTAAATTTCTCGAATGGAGACCACGGGAGAGCTCTGGCAAGCGCAGTTTCTGACAGACACTTGAATAAGCATTAAATTATATCAACATACGCCATACAGTCAGCATTTGACTTCTACTGATATTTTGTTTAAGAAGTTTAAATCCATGATAATATTTAATAAATTATTATTAATAAATATTATAAAAATATCACTTTTAAAAAATACAATCTTTTGAGATCTTAGATATCATGTAGCAGCAGAGTGCTAGCCAAGACAAGTAAAACGAGCCCAAACACGACGGGTCTCTCTTGTTTACTACAGGAGTTCCTATGGCCACCTTCCGACTCCATCATCAGATCAGCTCCATGGTACTATATTATTGCATTGTCACGCGATATACATATGCGTGCAAAATTTCAGCTCAATCGGAAACCGGGAAGTTGGTCAAATTTAACTTGCAAGATTCCACCCGAACTTACATACATACATACATTAATTGCAAGTTAAATAAAAGCTTGTAATAACAATAATCTAGGCTTTTATCATTACGTTAAATGAATAATAAAGAATAAAAGAGGCACTAAAATATTCCTGAAAATTTGTAAGACATCATTAAGAACTGTTATAGTTTTTACTATTTCGAATTCAAAATATCATCTACGTATTGTATCCTGACCATAGCCACAGTAACTTACCGAATGTCTACAAATCCCATTTTCAAAACACAACACGAGTAAAAGCACGGCACTGAACTTCATGTCCTGAGCAGCTAAGTTGTACTAAGCTCGCGCGTACCTACTTAGTTTACTCGTACTACTCCACTGTAATGATATGCTGCTATGTGTGCGTTAAAGTATATGCGAGAAGAGAAGTGATAGAAAAATAGTAGATTGTATCATATGGGAGCAAAATAATATTTTTACGGTGAGGGCGCTTTTTGAATCCCGCGCTACGCTCGGGATTCTTTAGTAGAATCCTGAACGTAGCGAGGGATTCAAAGTACGTCGCCCGAGCCAAAAATATATTTTGCGCCCGAGTGGTACACTCTACTTTTCGTCACCTCTATGAGAAAACAAAAGGCGCCTCATAATTTACTATAATATTATTATTTAATAAAACGTAGAGTAACAACTAAATTGAAATTAAATGGTATCTAATAATAAAACAAATGAAAACTTATATTTACATTCTTTTCATTCATTTTCTTGGCGCTGAACACTAACATTGCAAATACTTCCAAATTCAAAAAGTGCGCGGCAAAGATCATTCCTTCGCACTTATAAAGTTCCTTATGAAAACACCTCATTTGGGCGCACTTAAAGGCGAACCAAGTAGTCCTTTTCGAATTGATGTGATGAAAAAACTTGGTTGTCTGTGAAATCGGTTAACGGACAATAATTTGTTGAATCAACAACTGAAACAAACCGAAATTAGGCCGACCGCGCCTCTCTACCGTTAGTTCCGCGCTGTCGCTTGCACGCTCGGCACAGGTGGAACATGACACTTTGTCGTGCGTATAGCTAGCGTTCATCGATATATAAGTCGTTATCACGTCAACAATGTCAATCAATTATTTATAAGACGTTATCAAAAAATGCTCGACCGAGGCAGGTTTCGGTCTTGAAGGCGTAGACAAAATCATATTCCAGTAGCAAATTCGCCAGCAATAATCGCGTAAATGTATGGAATAGAACTTACCTTTAGATAACTATGTCACGTAAGCAAATAAATAAAACGATAAGTGAATGAGAGTGAAAACGATTCTCGAAAGTGTCATTTCTCTTGGGTTTTGTAACTACACTAAATACCTACAATGTTAACAATAAAAGTGTTAAATATATGTATTTATGTCACATTTTTGACCGACGAACCACCGGAGGAGGTACTCAATTCGACTCGTATATTTTTTATGTATAACCACGCATAACTTTTTTCATAGTAGATTTTAATAGTTCTTTTTTTATTTCAAAGAATATACTAGAAAATTGATTTCATTTAAATTTTATTGAAATCGGCTGTGCCATTTTTGATAAATCAAGAATAATGTGAAAATCGATCCGTGCGAAATATTCGCGAATTCTGTACACGAGTGAAGTCGCTCATGCTATTTTTTGCAAAAACATATTATTAACAATGTCTTGAACATTTCAATGCTTGCTTTTAATATAAAGACTAGATAAGACTAGAAGAGAATTGGCATCGGCCGCGTAATTGAGCAGTCAGTACCCGGTTCCCTCTAATATTAGATTACGACACCTTTATTATCCATAGTATTAAGTTAGTTTAGTAACACATTTAATTTTATCTAAGTATCTTATTGATAAGAAGCGTCATATCGCCATAAAACATTTGCAATGCCCGGAAAGGGCGACTAAGTTTGTAAGTGCAATTTTTAATATAAGACCTATGTAACACTTAGTGGCAAATAAATGAATATGAAATATGAAATACTAACAAATTGTTTTAGATCTTCTCAACGCTTTAGTGCGCGACTGCACAAATCGTACTACTTAGGTATAATTAGCGATGCCTAGCTTTCGTCCAGTTCATTCATAACCGGAGAGGAAACCCCGGGGGGCATTCTCTCTCTCATTATAGCACATAATCAAACATTATAACAATCTTACAAAGGTAATGTTTATTGACTGATGCTCTTGATATCGGTCAGTAGAGCACGTTTAATATTATGAGCCTATTTGGTTGGCTTTGGAAAATAGGATCTGAATTCTAAATTGATATTATTTTCCATTTAAAATGACTATTGATATTCATCTCCATTTTGTAATGACTAAAAACATTTTGCAAGTCATAATTTTCACCTTGTCACTCACTCTACTGAACATTCTTATGACCTACCGATCTAAGTATAGAAGTTCGAGCGATAGCAAACAATTGTGCATTTTTAGAACAAAAAAGGCTTTTATACTAAAAAATAAAAAAAAAACATTTGTATATATTTTGATAGAGACTGATATACTACATATATTTATTTTTAAACACATACTTATATAGATAGTAACTAAATAACACCCAGACACAGAACAAACACTAATGTTTATCACATAAATATTTGCCCTGGGTGGGGATTGAACCCACGCCTCTTTGATCCAGAAGTTAGGGTCACTAACCACTTAGCCACCGAGGCAGTTAAACTGTAGCGAGGTCTATAGTTTCATCATCATCATTTCAGCCATAGGACGTCCACTGCTGGACATAGGCCTCCCCTAATGATTTCCTATTAGACCGGTTGGTAGCCGCTTGTATCCAGCGCGATCCTGCGGTCCCGTCATCCGTCCACCTTGTTGGTGGAAGCCCTACGCTGTGCTTGCCGGTACGTGGTCTCCACTCGAGAACTTTTCAACTTCATCGGTCATCAGTTATCCGCGCTATGTGCCCTGCCCATTGCCACTTCAACCTGCCAATCCGCTGCATAATCTATAGTTTCCATAATACTAATTAAGTAATTAAAAGATATGAGTATAAATAATAGAAACTTAGAGATACTTACTTAGTGATCTTTGCCTTGAAAGTTATAAAAAAAGGTTACTTAGTTGAATAAGTTAATGTGATGTTTTTTAGTTTATTTTACCGTCAATAAAATATAAAATTAATTGGTGTTATTTTATTATGGTCATAGAGAAAAAGTTGTGACGGTAAATATGTAAAATAATATTTACTAATACTTAGATACTCACTAATAAAAATATATTGCTTACGTTATTTCTGTCACCTTGAATACGACTAAAAGTACTTTACCATTTTTAAGATTTTAGACATACTCCATAAAAGTTTGTGACTTTACCCACCTAACGTTTTTCTCGTCAAATCTGTAAATGTTCAGCTATAAAACAAATCACACATAATTTGTCGTTCCTTCTACGGATATCGATACTTTAAAGCCCTAATACACGTCCCGATTTGATTGAGTCCTACCAAATATGGCAAGGTGAAGTCGGCCTGATGACGGGGAAACGAATTTCTCGAATGGAGACCACTTATTAGCAAGCGCAGCTTAAAATATCCGCTGATAACGTGGACATACATTCTGATTGATTGATTGCTGTATATGGTCTTTTAATAAATAAATAAAAATTAACTGGTCTTGTTGAAAATTCAGAGGGAAAGCCTATGTCTTACAGTAGACGTCTACACCTGATATTACGGTGAAGATTGAACATCTGCGCAACATGGACATACGATCTGATTAATACCATAGAAATACGCTGAATATGGTCTTTCACCTAATCTTGTTGAAAATCTAGAGGGTAAGCCTATGTCTTACAGTTGACGTCCTACCACGATGATGATGGAACATCCGCGCAACGTGGACATACAATCTGATTAATACCATAGAAATACGCTGGATATGGTCTTTCAACTGGCTATGTTGAAAATCCAGAGGGAAAGCCTATGTCTTACAGTAGACGTCTACAGCTGATATTACGGTGAAGATTGAACATCTGCGCAACGTGGACATACGATCTGATTAATACCATAGAAATACGCTGGATATGGTATTTTAACTGGTCTTGTTGAAAATCCAGAAGGAAGGCCTGCGTCCTGCTGTGGACGTGCTACGACTGATATTATAATGATGTTAACATATAGAAGGTCATCTAATAGACGAGTCCTGCAAAACAACTTGCAAACGTTAAATTGCTCAGAACTAATATGAAATCAATTGAATCGTGTTATTCGCGGAACAATGACATAAGCACTAGCAATAAACAAATTCAAGAGCAAGCGAGAGCAATTTGTTTGAAACATGTCCTCGTTTCAAGTTCATTGGTCTTTCAGCGGATATAGAGTAGATCAATTGACATCAAAAATTTTGACCTCCGACCATATAGGTACTTCAGTCAAAATATCTTCACCTGCTCCGATAAACCCACAACTGAGTATTGGCTTATGACCTTCTTTTTTACCGATTTCCAAAAAGGAGGAGGTTCTATGTATGTTTTTTTAGGGTTCTGTACCTCAAACGGAAAAAACGGAACCCTTATAGGATCACTTTGTTGTCCGTCTGTCCGTCTGTCCGTCTGCCTGTTATGTCGTAAAAAACCGCATATTTCGACACACACACAAAAATCAAAACCTACAGGATACTTCCTGTTGACATAGTATGTACTATGAAATTTGGCGAGAAGCATTGTATTAGAGTACACATATAAGAATAAATGTGAAAACTGTACATTTTTATTTACATCACAAAAAATAGGGCCTCAAAATTCACAAAATAATATGGGTCTTCCAATTTTGTGAAATTTTCTGGATTTGTACGGAACCCTCGATGTGAGAACCTGACTCGCACTGGTCCGGTTTTTTTTATTGTATAATGAAGTGCACCCATCCCTACCAGAGGAGATAGCTCGGTAGGGATAAGTAAGCCTCTAAAATAATGTTAATTGATTAGAAATAACCCTGTATAAGTGAACGCCTATTCATCAAAACATGCTATCAGTGTTTTATTTCGGTTACCCAGATGACTGGAATAAGCAGATAACCCCATGTTTCCTGTTTAAGTGCCTAAATTATAATCTTTTTTATTTTCAATTTATAACTACGAGTTCAATATCATGTCATATTATTATAAGATAGCTTACACAACAAAGTTATGCCAATAATTTGAAGGTTACAGAGTTATCTATAAGTAGTGGACTCAGTAGGTTCGAATCCCCGGCCCCGTACCAATGAGTTCTTTGGAATTTATGTACGGAATTTCACATCACTGGCTTTTACGGTGAAGGAGAACATCGTGAGGCAACCTGCATACGTCCTGAGAAGAAATTCGATGGCGTATGTGAATCCACCAACCCGCACTGAGCCAGCGTGGTGGATATGGCCCAATCACCCTTCGTGGGTAGGCCTACGTCCTGCAGTGGACTATTAAAAATGCTGGTATAGTGCAGTACAGTATTGTAAAGTAGTGTTTTAGTAAAAATTGTTCGTAATTATGGTTTTAATCACCCACTTTCGGCTTAGTATAGGGGAAGCAGATAACCCTGTATAGATTGAGTTTGACCACATCCTGCCAAATCTTAAGTAGGTGTATTGTCTAGGTTACAGCACATTTAGCTATATGGTACGTGAATGGCTTTCGTGAGTATGCCTATGTTCATTAGTGGAGATAATGGAAAATCAAGAACCGAGGAGTACAGTACTTACTTCGGTTTTCTCTTCTTACCCTACTTATACCTATGTATCTTCATGTAGAGGCAATACATTGTGTACACAACTGCCCAAATAAGAAGTGTAATGTTTTTAGGGTTCATGTGGGAGTATATATAGTAAGTATTTTATTACCGACTTCCAAAAAGGAGGAGGTCTCGTTCGTTCGTCTGTATGTATTTTTTTGTGTATCAATATTTTCGACAATTGTGAACCGATTTAAAAAAATCTATTTTATACGAAAGAATATACTCCCGAAATAGTCTCATTTAAATTTAATCAAATTCGGCTGAGCTATTTTTGATAAATAAACAATAATGTACATGGGTATAACATCGATTCGTGCAAACTATTCGGATTCTGTACACGGTGCAACTCGGTGTGGCGTTTGTTTTGCAAAAAATAATAATTCTATTTTATTTTTATTTTATTCGTAAGATACAGTGATATAATTATAAGCTAAATTGCTAAGAACTTTCGCATATAAAAGTCTAATAATGCTTGTTTAGCTCAGTACAGTAGGCATATATTATCCTACTTATATGTATCCTATCCTACTAATATTATAAACGTGAAAGTTTGTGAGGATGAATGGATGGATGGTGGGATGGATGGATGGATGGATGTATGGATGTTTGTTACACTTTCACGCAAAAACTACTAAACGGATTGAGATAAAACTTTGCAATAATATAGCTTATATATCAGAATAACACATAAGCTATAAATTATAATGATATTGTGTCAAAACTCAAAATATCATGCGGGCGAAGCCGCGGGCAAAAACTAGTATAATATTATAAACGCGAAAGTTTGTGAGGATGGATGGTTGGATAGATGGATGGATGTATGGATGTTTGTTACTCTTTCAAGCAAAAACTACTGGACGGATTGAGATGAAACTTTGCAATAATATAGCTTAGATATCAGAATAACACATAGGCTATTAATTATAATGATATTGCGTCAAAAATCAAAATATCATGCTGGTGAAGCCGCGGGTAAAAACTAGTATTCTATAGTTTAGCGTAGGCTGAGTTATAACATTGTTATTTGAAAATTGAGTGAGCTTTATCATTTCTAGGTAAGGCTTACTAAGTAATGTTACAACAAAACAGTAGTTTTTGTAATATGACCTAAATAGAGACTGATAATAGCCTAGACAATTGAACTATGTTTTTAAGTCGCATAATACATTAACTTGATTTCTTAATTCGGATACCTGAAAGCTGAAGAGACCTTGCGAATGTAAAGCAGTATTATCGAGTTAATTTGTTTTAAAAAATACACCATTTGCACATCCATCCATCAGCCATACAACGCTCACTGCTGGACATAGGCCTCCCTTATAGATCTTCAATAAGACCAGTTGGTAGAGCTTGCATCCAGCGTGATTCTGTGGTCTTAATAAGGTCTTCCGTCCACCTTGTGTGTGGACTTGCTATGCTCCGCTTGCACCTATGTACGTGGTCTCCACTCGAGATCATTTTATACCTCATCGGTCATCAGTTCTCAGTGTTATGTGCCATGTCCACTACCAATTTTCAACTTGCCAATCCGCTGGGCTATAGGTATTAGTAACGTTGGTTCCTCTAAGATACATGGCAAACATTTGCAAAATATTCGCTTGTGTACAGCGAGAGGCACTCTATTATTATATTAGTATGTTTTCTGGTTATATATTATATCCTCATCCTAATGTGTACATAAAACATTGTTATAATCGTTTGCTTTAATTTATTTATTAGTCTTTTTTTTTCGCTGCTGTTCTTTTTTTATTTTTAAGTAAGTATGTATGATCTCATAGATAATTAAAGAAGGTAAATTAAGAATAAGTAACGCTTTAGTATTTAACATTAACACTATCATGTTACATAGTTTTATACTAATAAAGAATTGAATTGAATTGAAGAGTAAGTATGTATGATCTCATAGATAATTAAAGAAGGTAAATTAAGAATAAGTAACGCTTTAGTATTTAACATTAACACTATCATGTTACATAGTTTTATACTAATAAAGAATTGAATTGAATTGAAGATCTTCTCATTCCAGATTCGATCACTCAGATAGACTCAGCATAGCCTTCTCCATAACTTGGTTACTTGGACTTGGGGCTCATTACAAAGACCCATAAGATACCACAATTTAGTCATATTTTTGTACACATACATTTTTTTAGGGTTCTGTATCCAAAGGGTAAAAACGGATCCCTATCACTAAGATTCCGCTGTCCGTCCGTCTATCCGTCTGTCTGTCACCAGGCAGCATCTCATGAACCGTGATAGCTAAAACGTTGAATTTTTTAAATACAGTAGTTGTAAGTACTTTCTCAAAAAGTATGTCTTAAAATGAACATGAACAAAACGAAGGTAACATATGTAATGCCCATGTTGTACCCACCACAATATCTGTGGAGGGCTTGGTTCTTGAAGTGGTTGACTCGTACGTCTACCTAGGATAAGTAGTCCAGCTAGGTAAGTCTAACTTCAAGAAACAGGTTGATCGCCAAATGTGACTCGGCTGGGCAGCGTTCGGAAAAATGCGTGACGTCATTTCATCCGATATACCTCAGTGCCTCAAGTGATGACATATGGAACTGAAACGTGGTCAGATAGCGAAACGAGGTCTCAAGATAGCCCAACGTGCTATGGAGAGTATTGGAGAGGGCTGTTCTCGGTGTACCTCTGCGGGATCGAATCAGAAATGAGGATATCCGCAGATGAACCAAAGTTACCGACATAGCCCAGTGGATTAGCAAACTAAAGTGGCAGTAGGCAGGGCACATAGTTTGAAGAACGGATAGTCGATAGGGCTGTAAAGTTCTCGAATGGAGACCACGGATCAGCAAGCGCAGCGTAGGACGTCCACCGACTAGTAGGGCTCACGACTTAATAAAGATTGCAGGAACTCGCTGTATGGAGGTCGCTTCCAACCGCCCTTATGGGAAATCCATGGGGGAGGTCTATGTCCAACAATGGACGTCCTACGGCTGATAGATAGACAGTAGTCATATTTGATGTTTAGTTTTGCTAGTTGATTGAATCAGGCGTTACTTTGCGGAAATTCATCTTCAATTTCTTGCGAGCGACCTCAAAGAGTCAACACGTCTGAAGATGCCTCGTTGGGAGGCGAAACACGTGTTGAACAGAGTGTAGTGCAGTGAGAATAAGGGTGTTATTTATTAATGAAGTGTTTTCAATATTTTGTCATATTATTTTTAAAAGATTTTTATAATATTTATTTGTTGTTAACGGATTATTAATATAGTATTTTAAAAATATATGATAGAGTGTAGTGAAAATAAGTGATATTTATTATTATTTTATCTATTTTGTAAAGTTAAGTTTTTTAAATGTATAATTATTGTAATATTAGTGATTCTTTGTATTTTTTTTATATATAATTATATACATATGTCCTTAATGCACTTAATGCCCTTAAACTTATTTGCCTACAACAAGGTAGCGGAAATACACTAAATATTTATATAAAACATAGGTTTAGTTTTGCAGCACATGATAATCCTAAATCTCGACTCGTTCTTGATTGATTTACTAAGAATGTTTCTTATTTTCAAGTATTGGTAGAAAAATATCTGCTGGCTTTATAATCGTATACCATAAGATGTAATCATGCTAGAATTTGCAATGACTTCACCATTTTGGCTCTCATTATGTCATCGTCTTACAAAGATACTTGCTCACAATGTTGTTTGATGACAGATATGTACTTAAATACCTGTCAAATACCTATATTGACCTAGAGAAGCTATTCCCTACGAGGTAGAAAAGCATACATCGACTTGGATTTTTTTTATTTTAATTCCATATAGATGAAGATGAAGAGGCGTTTTTTTTTCTCTGTTTTGTACTTACACCGGCCTTTTAATGTCTTATGCTGGACATAGACTTACCCACTGAAGACAAATAATAATAATAATAAATTTATTTCAACTGAAAACATTATCACATATTTATCATGAATCCATTGACACCGAACTAGTATAAAACTGTGTTTCGGGTGCCAAAGGCTTCTCCCAAAATAACACAGAAAAAGGTCAATTTACATTTTGGAAATTTTGACAAAAATAAGTTACTTTTTTAAATTTAACCAGTATGCAAAATTACAATGTAAGACGATAATATATTAAACATCAAAAATATAGAAATAATAAATAACTTACATTCTGCAAATCTTTATAAATATGGGTTACTTTTTTAAACTTAACTAGTGTACAACATTATTACAATGCAAGACAATAATACATTGAACATTAAAACATCAAAAATTAAAAAAAAATATATATATATATAAAAGTTAAATAGCCAACCCTAAGAGTAATTGTAAAGTCAATTTACACTTACAGGAGTAACCAATTCAACCAGCATAATAAGTACCTTCAATGTAATTGTAATATTGTGTTTAGTATTGTAATCATAAAAGAAGGATTTAGTAAACTAAACTATTGTATCCATTGCGTACAATCAATGCATATTAATTATAACAAAATAAATTTAGAAAAAGAAAAACAAACGAACCATACCAATAGTCCTAGTCCTGCAGTCAGTCTAATCAGTCGTATCATGTTACATTCAAGTTTTCAAGCATATTTTCAATATCATCATAGTCAAACTTATCGAGCCAACTCACTATAACTTTTTTAATCTCGTTGTTACTATACCTTTTTATTTTGCTATCGCTATCTAATTTATTACATAGAAGAGGTACAACACCCTCAAATTTTCTTCTTGCAAATCTAGTTTTAGTTCCTGGTACAGGGCAGCGACGTTTGACAGACAATTGGACTATATTCACTAAGCTGGCCATGGCGGATTGATATATTAATACTTCATTGAATTTCTACTACGTATGTTTCCTAACATTTTTTTTCTTCACCAAAAAGCTAGTGGTGTGGATATAAATTTACAATGTCTACCGGTGTCGGAGTCTTAAGCGGTGACATCTATGGCAAATTTTGTACAACTCTTGCTATGAGGCCAACTCTGAAAACGTAAAAAAACTGCTGTTCCATACGATTTTTTATAGACTTATTTGACAAAAAGTATGGAATAGCTGTTTTTTTGCGTTTTCAGAGTTGTTCCCACAGCAAAAGTTGTTCAAAAGGACGTGTCCACAAAATGTATGGAGGCTGGTATAATAATAATTAAAAATTCTAACCACAACACTCGTTACATTTCGAGAAAGTTCATAATTTTATGAGTCTTTTACATCAGTTAAAACCAAAAAAGAGCCCTCCAATTTTTTAAAATTAATTTTGAATCTATTAGGATAAATAAATATATTTGTCTGAATAGGTAGTTTATCCCTAGCAACACTGATTAAGTAACCTCCAAATTGGTCAATAGAAGCATTTTTACCAATTAGAAACAGTTTTTAAGTGTTTATTTGTCACATTGTACCTACTAACTGGTCACACTGGTCGGTTATAATTTTTAATTTTAGCAAATTAGGAGATGAATGTTGAAGAATCAGCTACGAATGAAAGTAAATAACGATAGAAGCACTTTATTATTGCTAAACTAGAAGAAATACATAGCTGTATTATTGTTTTTCATGCAATTTATTTTTCACATTTAAAAAATATGAAGGGGTAAAAAATCTATGTTAAATATTTTTGAGAAGCTCATAAATCAAGCTTTCAAATTATGTATATATTATCTTGGTTCAATTTTCCTCTGAATAATATACCACTTGTGGACGTCACCTTTGCCTGATATTATCGTACCTATCTATTTCAAGCTTTGGAATTGCGATGTCGCGGGCTCGAATCCCGGTTTCGTACCAATGTTTTCTTTTCTAACTTATGACTTGAGTTTGAGTGAATGGTGTGGACCATTGAAGTTTTGGTGAAGAAAAGCATCGTGAAGAAACCTTCATGTCGTGCATACGCTATTGAATATGGCCTATTTGTCCTTCGTGAATAGGTTTATGTTCAACAATGGACTATCAAACATTCCACCGCACGGTCACATTTGTACATTGCCCTGTCAGTAGGTACAGTACAATACGATAGATACTGAGGCATTGAGATTCGCAGTTCTGCGTACAAATAATTCTTAGAATAAGTCACGCAAAATTAGCACTTAGTTCTTATACTTTATGACTCATCAAATCATTCCATAATTCTATGTCTTTACAATTCATCGTGACGAATTCCTAGCAAATGGGTGTTGTAAAATAACTGTCTTCATATCAAGGTTAATTTGAGACTGAGGCTGTGAACGTGACGTCATGGGTCTTGAGGATGTGTGTCAAAGGAAATTAGAGTGTACGGAATTTCGGGCTATTTAGATTTCACTAACATAGTGGCATATTGGCATCGTTCGTTTTTGACGTGATGGATTGAAAAATTGATGAATGACAGCTGCTTGCACGAAAAAGTGTCACGTTCCGTGTGGGCCGATTGTGCAAAGAAGAGCGTGGAACAAGCGATAGAAGCAATACAATACAAATCGATTCAGGAATGTTTTAAGTATTTGACAAACATAGCTTTTGATCAGTCTCTTATTTGAAAAATTAAGGGTTTGACGTGTCTCGAATTTGGCTAATATAGATTTGACGAATCAAATATTTGACGACCGTCTGCGTTATCATTCTTACAACTGTATCAGCCTTTTAATAGTCCACTGCAGGACGTAGGCATACCCACGAAGGGTTTTTGCGCCATATCCACCACGCTGGCCCAGTGCGGGTTGGTGGATTCACATACGCCATCGAATTTCTTCTACTGACATATGCAGCGGGGCAAGCATACGACCACGATTCAAAGAATTATTTCTCGATATTTCTACAATAAAGCAATAATTCGATATTTCGGGCGACGTTAACATGACTACGCAACGGAATGAAGACATATTGTGAGTGCTTATTGGCTGTAGCAGTCTTGTCGAGAATCTCTAACATGTGCAAGCGAAATTTGTCGAATTTTGACATTACTTCACGAGTATTTTTTGTCCTTGTTTTTGAGGCCGAAATACGCAGAAATAAAAGGTTGAACAAATATTTTCTTAAAATTAAAATAAAAGAACGAAGTTCGTCGTCATTTTCAGTCAGTGGATGACGTGAGAAATGTAAAGAAATTACAGAATATTCAATTTATCATCAGTAGGCTGTCCACTGCAGAACCTCGGCCTCCCCTATAAATTTCCAATTAGGCCGGTTGGAAGGGACTTGTATCCAACGCGTTTCTGTGATCTTTATGATATTGTCAGTCTAACTAGTTGGTGGATGTTCTACGCTGCGTTTGCTGGTCAGTGGTCTCCATTGGAGAACTTTACAGCCCCATCGGCTATCTGTTCTTCGAACTATGTGCCACTGCCTCTTTAACTTACTAATCCACTGGGCTATGTCAGTAACTTTGGTTCCTCTGCAGATCAATCTCGCAGAGAGACACCAAGCATAGCCCTCTCTATAGCACATTAGGATGACTTGAGTTTATTTATAAGACCCACAGTAAAATACCACGCTTACTGTACGTTTACCACTGACAATACACAACTGTCAAAAACTTACACGAAAACGGAATTAAATTCATTCATGTACACTTTGAAATAAATAAATGATTTTAAGAATCTTCCGTTCGCCGTAGTATTATTATAATTATCTTCTTTGCCACAAGCGCCATCTATCCGCAAGTCCGGAAGTGACACGGGGCGGGGCCCGCCGCGAATATGCACCAATCACAGAGATTTGTAAATCCGAACGACATTATCCAGTTAAATTTGAATGGTCTTTACAAATATTATGCGAATACGAAATATGAGGATATCAGATTTTGTCGTATTACTTATTACTCGGATCTATTCAATATTACTCATCTTGTATCGAATACCATTATATCAACCGCACGTTTAAATTACCAGTGTAACATCTGTTTCTTGTGACGATTTAGCCCAAAATAGCATCAAAATAGAAATTTAATTTCGTTATTGCGCATCTTAGCTGGACAGGTTGCCTCACGATGTTTTCCTTCACCGAAAAGCCAGCCGGAATATGTACGGAATTTAACACCGCATTACTTTTACAGACCTTGCAACCAATTATGCACTTTTAATAAGTCGAATCATAGTTAACGGTGGTAATATTAGATAAGTTTGATTTTGAGAAAAAAGTTTAAATTTTTTGTGAATAGAATAATATATGTAACTAAATATTAAGGAACACTAGGTATGTATAAATATGGGGGAATACATTTTAAAAAAGTACAAAATTATTTACAAAATTTTAATCATAACAGATAACGACTATTTGAACACATACTGGCCATATCGTCCAATCAAACACACTTTAAATAAAAGAATATAAGAGTAAAACACTAAAAATATTCTCTACTAAGTACTTACAAAGTACTATAAGAGAGTAATTAAAAAAATCAGGAAAATTGTACAAAATTCTTGCATCTTTGTAAAAAAATATGGAAATATCAATAAAATCAGTAATACATAGGTATCTACTTAAACTTTTTATGCTGCGGTGATTTTAATCTGAATCTTTGGGTCATTAAAATTAGAGTGAGAAATCGCTATTTATAAGGTTCAATATGACTCTACGAATCACATTAAAATAACTTATTTATAAGTGCAATGTATGTAGGTACGTTTTTGCATGAAAATATGAGCTAAGCTAAGCTTACATTTCATTTAATCACTAACCTGAATCTACCAATACCAAAATTCTACCAAAACATGATAGAGCCAAGCTGAATAATTTAAAATTATAACACTACGAAACTTAAAGAAATTTAAATTTTTGTGCTCGAGCTCATTCTATATTTTCTTTCACTCAAAAACATTTCAATGAAATTAGGCTTTGTTAAGGTTAAGAAGGTTGTTAATTTTTATAAATTAACAATGCAATGAAATATCAAATGATTATATTATTACTCAGAGCAAATAAAAAAATCAAGAGAGAATGACGTGTACAGATAATTACACACACAGGTAACAATGAAACTACGCCTTGGCTTGTCAGTCAAACTATGGCGGCGCAACAGCGACGCACTCACACATGTATAGCAAACCGGCTTCACTTGACTGTTTAACGACGTTCCCTTTGGATTTTTTTATTTGCTCTGAGTATTATTATAATCATTTGATATTTCATTGCTGTCGACAGAAGATAAGTTATATCATAAGTAAAGGTAACATTATTACAGAACGCTTGTTGACAATACATTCCTACTTGGTAGTAGGTAGTTGTAGAAAAAAACATCTACTAGAATTTGTAGGTATTTTTTAAACTAGAAATCAAAGCGAAGTTTAGTAACCAGCATCAGCGTCGTAGCTGCTCTTTTGACTGTTGTAAGTACCTGAAATTGTAATAATTTAGTATTATTATGTATTTACGTTTGCACTGGTATAGTTTCGATTTTCCGAGTATTTCGATTCGACTTCAACTCGATTTTCTTTAAAGTTTGGAATGAAACGCCTGAATGATTTCATAGAGCAAAGCTATCATCCATATTTGCTGTTGTAGTTAGAAATGCTTCTTACTACACACGCATTGATTTGGTGAGATGATGATTTGTACAATAACCGTGATTTTGAAAATAAATAACATTGAACGTTATTGATTTTTTTTGAGGCGGGCAGCTGTCTATTTTTGCCCACTCTAGAATAATAAAATGTACATATTGACCTTTTAGATTTCTGGGGTGCGCAAAAACGTTTTGAGATTGGATAAGACCCACCCGTACCTCTCTCAGTTATCCCCATGCACGAGTTGCTTACAACTGATTCTACTGAAAATCTACAGAAGGCCGATATCTAAGTATAATCGTCTCCTGTATGATACAATTTCGAATATTTCATAATATATCTATCTACCACGTCACTTACCACGTCAACTAGCTGCAGAATCTTTAAAAATAGCTAAAGAGATAGATGATAGCGTGAGCAGATGGGCTGCTCAGCAACTCTTCTCAACTTCTCTCCATGATAAATCTAAGAGTTCCCTAAAGGTCCTTCAAACATCCTATTAGCCTTCAAAGTCATCTTAGTTGTACAAATTACAGGCAGCATTATTTCTTTAGTAGATCATCTAATTAAATTAGTAGTCTTGTTGACTTTCCTGAATTTGACTTGTTTAATACACGTAGAGATATATCTAAAATTAGTGCAAATATTGCTAATAATTGGTTCGATTCTAACTGTTTGTAATTATAATCATTTTTCAACATAACGTAACCGTATTCTTTATTGAAAATGTTGTTTATTGTTACAATGTACTGAGCTTAATGAAGAAGAATTATTAGACTTTTATATGCGAAATCTTGTTAATAGTAGATAGTTATTTAAGATCTTAGTAATTCAGCTTGTAAATCGCTGTATGTTTTCCGAATAAAATTTAAAAAAATAGTTAAATACCTTCGGTTCTGCCGGCGTCGGTGAGTTGCAGGCTCTTCAAGATAGCTTCAGGGATGGGTGGTGGAGTAGGCAGATGGGCTCCCTCTGCATGGTAACCGTTCTCGTCAGCGGTGTAGCTTATGGAGTAGGTTTGTCCGTCGTCTCCGATGTATGAGAAGGAACCGGTGACCTGGAGGGAGCCTTCTTCAGGCTTAGCGCCGGGGATTACGCGACCTGGAAGAAAGTTTACTTTTAGCAAGTTTTATGATGTAAATTTGTCGTGAAATGGAATCAGGATATTTTTTACCGCGTCAGAAACTACAAAAATCAAGTAAATAAGCACAAGCAGCTTATGGTATGTGATACTGTGGTCCCAGAGCCGCTAAAAGTGCGTCGCCTACTTTATAGGATGAGACAACTTTGTAGAAATCACCTAAATTATACCTGTCTCTGGTACAAAAAGAACCGGACGAGTGCGAGTCAGGCTCGCACATCAAGGGTTCCGTTCAAATCCAGAAAAAATCACAAAATTTGGAAGTAAGTTGTTAAAATCTCTATACTATAACCATCGACATAAAGTTTTTTTTTTTACTTTTCTCGTCATACATCGAAAATTACACATTGTTAAAAAAATTAAAAACCTTTTCAGCATGTGCTAATGAAGTTATTTCATATGATACGTTACATGATACGATTTACTCACTTTGAATTTTGAACCCATATTTTGTGAATTTTGAGGCCCTATTTTTTGTGATTTAAATAAAAATGTACAATTTTCAGATTTATTTCAATATGTGTACTCTGAGACAATGCTTCTAGCCAAATTTTATAGTTCTATGTCAACGGGAAGTACCTTGTAGCTTTTAATTTTTGTGAGTATCGAAATATTCGGTTTTTACGACATAAACGGCTCTAACTTTTTTAAACGATAACTGAAAAGTTTTTCTTTTACACAACTGCAAGAAATTATCCGTCTAGCCACAAAAGTTTTACGCACACTTTGGGCAATATTTAACAGTAAAAATTGCTCGGTTAAACAGTGTTTAAAGTGTATTTAAGTCTTTTGTGGTAAGGCGGTTAATATGTACGTATACAGTTTAAATTTCAACTCGATATCTTTACGCGTTCCCGTGATAAAGAGTCTTGACATACACACAGACGGACAAAAATATAAGGGTTCCGTTTTTTCCGTTTGAGGTACGGAACCCTAAAAACAGTCGAAATTGTGGCAGTATAATAAACAGCATTATCTAGCATACACGATGTGTGATATTGACTAAAATGAGTACTTACCAAAAACAAAATCACTCATTTACAACTTTGAAATGGCTTAAAAGACTAACATCTAGCTTACCTTACTCACACACAACTTACACTTTTTCTTCAACTTCTTCAATCATATGCCTAACATCTCTAAATGGTAATAATGTTAGCGTCTGGTAAATTAGGCAGAGTACCTAAAGATGGGTTTTACATGGGTGACTAAATTCGTACGATTTTTGCCGCGCGACGAAAATCAATTGTATAAACCTCAGAAAAATTACAAGTAATAGAAACCGTACGAAACTAGCAAGATATATACATCACATTGTCCCACTTTAAATATGAAATTTAAAAGGTGTTAGAAAAAGATGCACATACACCCGAACTTACGTTATTTAGAAGGGTTTCACAAACTAGCATTGAGCTCCAAGTTCAAAAAGGTAAGAAGTACTTAGGAAGGTAAAATGATCAGAGATTTTAACCTTCTGCTGGAACTAGAGGCTTCAAATTTCCTATTATATCGCAAAAGATAATGTGGAACCAAATTTTAACCAATTTGACATTCAAACTTGTGATTTTGACGTATGCCGACAGACAATGCGTTTATTTTGTTCCACTTTCGCGTATGCTAGCTGTATAACCAAATATGAAAAGACAGCTGTAACGAAGTTTTTATTTGAGTAAAATTTAGCAAGGTTTCTATCACTTTTGTCCTTATTCTGAGGTCTAAATTGTGTGGTCGGATTGCCATTTTAGATGGTGGATTTTCACCGCGCGGCAATATTCGTGCAGTTTTGGTCACCCGTGTAAAATCTTCTTTAAATACCTAGCCTATGAAAAAGTTTATGATCCTACCTTCTTGTTCCGCTTTAGTGCCATCGCTGGTCTCGTAAGCGTAGTGGTACCCGTCCTGGGTGATTTCGTTGTCGTATTTCAAGATTTCGGCGTTAGCTGACGCAGATGCTGTTGCCGAGCCTCCAAAGTTGGGCTGCGCTCCGAAATTCTGGGTAGAAAGGAAATAATATTTAGTAAATAGTCAATATTTCAACTAGATTAGTGTTAGCGTGTGATTGTATCGTGGCTGAACAAGGATCGGCCTAGGATATTGTTCTACTTGTTTTCTTCAGATTTAAATATCCTGAAATTATTTTCATAATCATCATTATGCCTGTCGTAACAAGTTATCTATTGGACATAGACATCAGTAATATATTTATGGAATTACTTGTATGAGACTGTCACTAGACACAAAAGTGGCGAAAAAAGGCGGAGGAGTAAGTATAAGCTATCGATGACCAAATTGATGATGAAATTATTTACAATATAATTACACACTTTGTGGGACAAGAGGGAGGATTGCAGGCATGCCAAAGCTGCTTTCCCAGCCCTGAACAGAAACATTACAAACGATCTATTGAGGTTGCAGCGGCAAGACCTCCGACTTATGGTAGGACTCATCACTGGTCACTGCAACTTGAATAGTCACATGTATAAACTGGGAGCCACCGACAGCCCACTCTGTCGTGGTTGCCTGCAGGAGAATGAAACGGTAGAGCATGTCTTGTGGCATTGCAAGGCCACGGCAGAAACTAGAATCGCTTTCGGGTTGCATGACGCTGCTATTGCTTTGTCGTCAGCATCTACAGCGTCATCCTCATCGCCATCTGGTATACCAACCAAGCCACTGGAGCAGTTATGCCGGCGGCCCAGAGCCACGCTCCGTTATTTTAAGGAGCTAGGCTGGCTGGGGTAGACGCTGGAGGGGGAAATGCACAAAACACCCCATGCGGGACGTCAGTGCAGGACTTATCGCCCCACTTCAAATGAGAATGAGATGAGAATTACACAGATCCAGAAAATGAGTTCTATTTATTTGCTGTTCGAATAAAAATTGTGGGATTTAATCGTGATATAAATAAGTAAGAATTGATGAAATTATTTTTATCGTGCTTCACACACTAGGTGTATAGAAACTTTCTTTTTGTGATAAACATTTCAAATTTGCATCTGGGCCGGAGTCCCAGAAGATGCAGGTTCAAATCCTGCAAACGCGTAAATTTTTGAAATGTTTATCACAAAAAGAAAGTAAGAATTGCTTTGAAAATTATGTTTTAGAGAGAAAAAATAATGAATCTCGGTAGTACCTGCTGCTGTGAAGGTCCCAGTGGAGTTTGGAGTCCAGCGTTAGCCCCGCTGGAAGACCTCGCTCCAGGCGGGAGGTAGACCTTGTCCAGCTTGTCTCCAGCCGCAAAGGAGGCTACAGCAATGATGATTAGCTGCAAAATACATTATTGTAATAAATAAATTGATAATTATTTCATTAAATCATAGCAAAGATAGTACATGAACCGTAGAGTCTTTGATTGGTTCGCGTCACAAGCAGTTTCGACCGCGATGTGAATTGTCCTACTTATTCGTATTGAGTATGTAGTTTTTTTATGATTTATTCCGAATATTTTTTTACATTTCTATCATTCGTAAATGAAGAAGTTTTAGCTATAGTTATGCAGCTATACAAATACTATGTCGTGATGATAAACAATTTTATTATTTAATTCGATTTTTTTTATGAAATGGATACCGGATACGGATGAACGTATATTCATCACAGCACTCTAGAATCCGTGATTATTTTTTTTATTTCTCTGCGTCCATAAAAAAGGTGGACATAATATTTTTGTCACGTTGTGCCTACTAACTGGTCACACCAGTAGGTTATAATTTTTAATTTTAGCAAATTAAGAAATGAATGTGGAAGACTCAGCTACAAATTCAAGTAAAATAATTATAGAAGCACTTTATCCTTGTTAAACTAGAAAAAATAAAAAACTGTAGATGTTATTATTTTTAATGCAATTTATTTCTCACATTTAAAAAAAATGGAGGGATGAAAAATCTAAATTAAATATTTTTGAGAAGTCCATAAAACAAGCTTTCAAATGATGCATATTAATGATATATATAATTTTGGTTAAAAAAATTCTGAATAATATACGTCTCTTTTATCGTTCGTAAACCGACTTTGCAGACAACCAATGTTTTTGCAATAAACAAAGACGCAATCCGCCATATCGATAATGCAAAAGTTGACACACCATACACCGATGTAGGCGTGCAAACTTTAATTCCAAACCGAAATAGTTTTATCGCCGTAAAATGTCATTTTCCGCGTTGTGGCGACGCTGCGGTTATTTCACACCTTCGCAATTATTATAAAGTGCGTCTTACCGCATCCGCAGGTGAGAAAATCGGCGAGTTTTAATTTTATTTAAACACCCGAAATGCATAATAATTATTGTAATAAAATAATTATTTTTTGCAAAAAATAGCATGACCGACTTCGCGGTCCGCCGAAGTACGAAGTACTACGGATCGATGTAGCATTTTTCACACGATTGTTGATTTATCAAAAATGGCTAAGACGATTTCAATATAATTTAAATGAAACTAATTTAGAAGTATATTTTTTCCAATTAAAAAAGAATTATCGATATCGGACTACTACGTAAAAAGTTATGCGTAAAAATAAAGTACTCGTCGAATTGAGCACCTCTTCCGTTACGTCGGTCAAAGAATATTTAAAATAGAAACTTAAGCTGTGATAATTGTTTAAAAATAAAACTAAATCAATGTTACCATTTCTTAAAAATAATGAAGTGACGGAACAACTACGACATGGTGAAAAAATCAGGCATTATTGTATATATGGATATACATCAATTCATTGACTCTCAACAAAATGTACGTGGAGTAGCTGATTTATGTACACGATTTTGCCTTTGCATTGGTCTCAAAGCAAAAGTTATTAATAATGTGAATCTCTACAAATCCCCACAGTTTTAAGAAAAACGCTGACTACAAAATAACTGCCACAATTTCCATCTAAAACCATGACCTAGAGTAGAATCTGGGCAAAAATATATTAGTATTTCTGGAGCTAAATGATAATAATAATATGAATAACGATTTCTAATCAATTTTAATATAAAGATCATTTTTAAAATTGCGATCAGTTACTTAGAAGATAAAAAAAATTAAAACATAACTTGAAAATGAGAACGCAATACTTGCGCTACATTGTTACTTACAATTTTGTAGTATCAAATATAAAGTACATGGATATTGATGCGATTGTGAAGGCAAATGTGCTCTAGATTGTTTGACATACCTAAGTAACTACTAGGTATTTCATTGGGTTATTCACGTTTGAAATGTCAAATTGTTCATCGTGCAGAATAGAATCATTAGGTAATAAACAGTATTGATTTGATCTGCATCATTAAGTTGGAAATTTTATGTCAATTTTATTTTTCGCGGAAATAATCTATTTCATGTTTATGGATTTTCTTAAAGATATATAAATTTGTCAATATCTGTGATTATTAAGGTGTTATGTTTTAAATAATATTTCAATGTAGATCGGTAAAAGAGCTTATCAAATTGACTCTCGACAAAAGCTTCCACCGTAGTTTATTTTTTAATTTGTGTAGAATGTGTTGAAATCTTCTGTATTTTGGACAAAAATATTAAAATTTTACTGCTTTTTCTGATTAAGATGTGATATCAAATTACATGAACTAGACCTTTCGTATACTTTGAAGCTTTCTAACACAGAATACAAATTAATAATAATATATCAAGTAAGCTTTTACACAGTTTATAATACTTAGTTATGGCTTGATTACTTAGCCTTCTTTTGAAATATTGAAAATTGTGTAACTTTTCGGTGTAACAACTTTTTTGGAACATTTTAAAATATGTTTTAGTGTAAAATGATTATGTTAAATGTTAATAGGTAAAATTAGAAGATACATAATTATTCACTCTGATCTTAGAAATACCCTTATCATACCACCTGGGCGTTTATTTAGCTAAGGATTTTTTTTCGGATATTATTATATGAAATTGGTCATAATGATTATTTACACAACGGGACCCACCCCTTAATTCAAAGAAAACGTCAACTGTTCCGTACAATAATTATTTTTCGAAAAAAATGGCAAAACTGACTCTCATCGTGTATAATTTCCAATTAACAAAATAATAACATTGTTGCTAATTTTTCAAAAACGGCTCAGCCAATTTTGATAAAATTTGAATGGGACCATTTCAAGAGTATACACTTTTGAACTAAAATAAGTGTATATTTTTTATATTGGTTCACAATAAGCGATAATATCGATGAACATACTACACAAAAAACAAAATACATACAGACGAACACAGAACTTCCTCCTTTTTGAAATTCGGTTAAAAAGTTCATTGCCTCTAGACAAAACAATGATAATAGAACAGTTAATTTATTTTCCCAATAACGATTGGCCCCGTAGTAAAAGTTGGTCAACGTGAATTGAATGATGTTTTGAATGATGATTGAATTGATGATGAAGTACAACGAAATCCCAGATTATTTTTGTTGTTTATAGAATCACTCTGTATTAAATTTAGACGTATCCTAGAGAAATACGTTCACCACGACATAAGATACACTTGATACAAAATAGGCCATAATCACAAAACCAGGTGCAATCCGACAATCCAGATCCATCTAGGTCATCGCTCCTATTACCAAAGCACTCGATACGCGCAATACGTCGTGACAACCAAATAGACAAGTAAACACTTTATCACAATTGCTAAATAAATAAACACTTGTACTAACGAATTTCATAGTTGAGCGCTCGCCTAGGGTGATTCGACTTAAATGTGACTGCAAGTGAATCTGCCTTCAATTTATACCTACTGATGCGCTCTGTTCGATTTTTTGAGTGATATAGTTTCGATTACGTTCGAATTGGGTTGGTTTGGGTGGTTAGCTGTAGAAATATAAATATGTATGGTTTGCAAACTAAGTAGTGCAGACCAAAATACTATTTGGTTAAGAGGAATACCAAACAATTTTCGTTTATGATTTCATTAGCAAAAGTTTTGATATTATCGTATTAAACGATGCAAAAAAGTGTTGGCATAAAATATTATTTGGTCAACAGGTATACTCATTTTTGATATTAGCAAGAGTTTTGTCAATGCATTGATAATAATGATTTTAAGAATGAATTGAATTTTTTTACTGTAAAAACCGGGTGAAAGTCCTTATTTTGAGGGCATTCTTGATTCGCTCGTAGAGAGATCGAATTAAAGAGATCTGCTAACGAATAAAAAGCCATGGTGGTCTAGTGGTACTGACACCCGCCTTACAATCGTGAGGTCGTGGGTTCAAATCTCGGTCTCGTACCAATGAGTTCTTTGGAATTTATGTACGGAATTTCACATCACTGGCTTTTCGGTGAAGGAAAACATAGCAGGCAACCTGCATATGTCCGTAGAAGAAATTCGATGGCGTATGTGAATCCACCAAGCCGCACTGGGCCAGCGCGGTGGATATGACCCAAATACCTTTCATGGATATGGTAGGCCTACGTCCTGCAGTGGACTCTTAAAAGGCTGATACAGTACAGCTAACGAATCAAAGTTAGCAAGTCATATTGGAAAGCGCATAATAATATAGGCAGTAGATAAAATCAAAATTAATAAGTGATGGGGTTGCAAATTTCTCGAACGGAGATTAAACACCGGCAAACGCAGCTTAGGACGTCATTGGCAAAGTAGACAGATGACTTAATTAAGACCAAAGGATAGCGTTGGGTGTAGTGCGCGTAAAATCTAAATCGAAATATCGGTGAGGCCTATGTAGAGCAGTTGTCCCAAGGCTGATAAGATGATGATAGAAAATATTAAAGCAACTAAAAACTTCTAACGCTGACAGAATAAAGCATACCCATTTGAATTAATCCCTTCACGGGTATATCAGTAATTATAAGGTCGATTTACACATAACAAAAATACAAGGATTCTAAAGATTCAAGTACAATTTTGGATGTACAAGTTTTGCTAATTGCGCTTAAAAGAAGCTCAATGATTTAATTATGAATTTAGTAATTGGGTAATAAATGTACAGAACATGTTCATTTGCGTGTAACCCCGGACTTGCACACGAATTTTAATTAAGTCATTTTGAGATTCGTGAATTTAGACTTTATGGTGTATAATTATATCGGATTTGACTGTATTTATCGTATTAAATGAGTAATTATGTCATGATTTAGCATTTGACTACGTTATAGATTCATTTTATCGGTGACGTAGCGTGCTACGCCGCATGCATGTACCTACTTAGCAGCGCAATAGTAATTAGTTATACGATATACATAATGTACCTATTAAGCGTTACCATTGCTTGGATGACGAATTATAATATATTTTTTGCAAAAAATATAATAATAAAATGTCAGAAAAAAACTCAGTACTTCAGAATTATTCACTACCGACTACATAATATGAAACAAGGTCGCTTCCCGCTGTCTGTCCTTATGTATGCTTATATCTTTAAAACTACGCAACGGATTTTGATGCGGTTTTTTTTAAGAGATAGAATAATTTAGGAGAAAGGCTTATGTGTATAATACACCTGAGCAAATACGGGGACGCTAGTAATAGTATAACATGATTATTTTTTACAAAAATTAGCATGACCGACTTCACCTGTGTACAGAATTCGCGAATATTCGCACGGATCGATGTAGCATTTTTCACATTAATGTTGATTTATCAAAAATGGCTCAGCCGATAACCATAAAATTTAAATGGAACCAATTTCGAAGTATACTCTTTCCAACAAAAAAGAAATATTGAAATCAGACTACTACGAAAAAAGTTATGCGTGGTTATACATAAAAAAAAAATACATACGCGTCGAATTGTATACCTCCTCCGGTGGTTCGTCGGTCAAAAACATAATGTGTGATCACAATCACAAAAGCTTAAAAGGACATATGTGTAAGTTAGCAGGCACCCGTATATCTTTAGTTTTGTTTAAGTTCGATAATATTAAATTAATCCAAAGCTTCATGAATGTGTCCTCAATAAGCCTTATAAAGTTTTAGCTTAGCGAAGCTAGGTTCTTGTCTTCTTTAATAGTGCTGTGGTCATAATCATAAATATTAATTATAAACGATACGAAATGTGCATTAACTTCGACAAAATTTATGAAACAGTTGATTTTTTAGGGTTCCGTACCTCAAAAGGAAAAAAACGGAACCCTTATAGGATCACTTTGTTGTCCGTCTGTTCGTCTATCCGTCAGTCCGTATGTCAAGACTCTTTATCTCGGGAACCCGTGAAGATATCGAGTAGAAATTTAAGCCGTATACGTATATCTATGGTCTCTTGCAGTTGTGTAAAAGAAAAACTTCTCAGTTGTAGTATAAAAATCTTAGAGCTGCTTATGTCGTAAAAAACCGCATATTTCGACACTCACAAAAATCTAAACCTACAGGGTTCTTCCCGTTGACATAGACCCATGAAATTTGGTATTGTCTCAGACTACACATACATCTGAAAATTGTACATTTTTACTTCAATCATAAAAAATAAGGTCCAGATTCACACAATATGAGTTCCAAATTATATTAAATAAATCGTATCAAGTAAGGTATCATATAAAAGAGCTTCATTAGCTAATCAGGTTTTTTATTATTTTAACAATGTGTAATTACCGATGTATGACGAGAAAAGTGAAAAAAAAAAATTTTTGTTGATGATTATAGGGTATAGAGAATTTAACAACTTACTTCCCAATTTTGTGAAATTTTCTGGATTTGTACGGAACCCTCGGTTTGCCAGCCTGAATCGCAGTTGTCCGGTATTTTAATTGCATTTTTGACATTATAATAGCCAGAGACAAATCAGTAGAGATCATAATATTTTTTTTTCTTTCATATAGGGGTGGGTTCGATCCCCACCAGGGCAAGCATTTTTGTGATGAACATAGGTGTTTGCTCTGTGTCTGGGTGTTATTTAGGTACTATCTATATAAGTATGTATTTAAAATATGTATATGTAGTATATCAGACTCTGGCAGCCATATCACAAGCTTTGCTTAGTTTGGGGTCAGAGACCGTGTGGGGGATGTCCCCCAATATTTATTTATTTTTTAACCCATTATTTTACACTTCGTCCTTTACCTTCTTAATTCCTTTCCTCTTTTAATCAGGTTGCCTGGCAGAAATAGCTCTAAGCGATAAGTCCGCCGGTTATCGCACTGATTTAATGTCGTGTTTTGATTTTTTATGTAATATTGTTAATTGTGTCAATAATAAAGCGTTAATTTATTTAAGAGCTAAGTTACCAATTTATTGGAAAAAATCACACTTGTACAGGTAGCAGCACGTAAGTTTACCGATGAGGGTAGTATGGAGGGGATGGCTGCGCATGGTGACCGCCATACTAAACCCATGCGCACCCATCTCCTCCACACTTTACTCAGCGCTACACTTATACGCGACCTGTATGTAAAACAAAACTAGATGCTCAAAATGTTGAACTTATATAGTTCAAATAGTTCAAAATTTTGCGTGGCACCTCACCTTGAGTAAAATGTTAACGACATATTCAGCAAAGTTCATTGTTAACATTGCCCTTTAAATTACTGGAATACTCGAGCTTTCACGAAACTGCTTGGCAACTGCATAACTGGCAAAAGTCTTATAACAATCTGTAATTTGATGCAAAAAATTACGTGAAAAGGTTTTCAGGAATTTAATTATAAAACAATCTCATGATTTATTGCGAAATAAGTCCTGTATTATAAAGATAATGTGTTCAAATCGCGAAAATTTAAAATAACAAAGGTTTGCAGGAGTTTTGATAATGGATTCTTTTATTTTAATTGAGTTGTTGCATATTAAAAAAATCTGAGCGTCTGGTGGACGCGACGCGTGACCAAAATGCTGGTGTTTACTTGGCTCAACGTATAAGCATTGCCATTCAGCGTGGCAATGCTGCCAGCATGCTGGGCACGCTGCCAACTGGCAGTGGGCTTGAGCACTTGGATTATCTTTAGACCTTCAAGGGTCTGTGGATGATCCAATTGCTTTCTATGTAGTAGTAGTGTAGTATTGTCATAAATAAATAAAAAAAAATAAAAATAAAAAACCATTATTATTGATGGAAAGAGAAATTGAAAATGAGTATCGAAACTGAATGCGGAAATCCGAAGACAAACCAAAGTTATGCACAGGTACATAGTCTATTAGACTAGTAAGTCCAAGTGTAAGTGGACAGGGCACTTCATCAGGGCAGGGCAATAGAACTAGTATAGCCGATATAACCGTAAAGTTATATCGGCCAGGATATAATAAACATATCTATATCATAGAAAGAGACTAATTAATTTATTTATTAATGACAATACTACACTACTACTACATAGAAAGCAATTGGATCATCCACAGACCCTTGAAGGTCTAAAGATGATCCAAGTGCTCAAGCCCACTGCCAGTTGGCAGCGTGCCCAGCATGCTGGCAGCATTGCCACGCTGAATGGCAATGCTTATACGAAAAAAAAAAAAAAAAAAAAAAAAAAAACAGACTATGTATTGATAAGCGCAGCGCTAGATGTCCACCATCATTCAGTCTGAAAATTTAGCCAAGACCTCATAAACACAATGAAATTAAGCAGCTTCTTAGTCTCACTGGAAATTCTTTACCAAGGTTTATACCAAGCAGGGGCTGTGTAAGCGCTCTGAAGATCGACTTCTTTTTTTCTCCCGTTCGCTCTCATGGCGTGAGTAACTGGCGTGAGCAGAAGAAAAAACGAAGCCGAACGTCAGAGCGCTCACAATAAGGCTCCAGGTCTTACTGCTTTGATTTTGATGTTTACAAGGTAAAATATCCACGTTAAATAAGTTGGTATGTCTTGGGTGGCTAGCCTTAGTGTCAGAATTGTTAAGCCGCCCGAAGAACTCTGATATGGTTAAACGGTTAAAATCAGGACCCACAATTTAACGCGTCATCCGAGCCACAAAAGCCTGTACCTGTACCAGCCTTTTTAATACTCCACTGCAGGATGTAGGCCTACCCACTAAGGGTGATTGGGCCATATCCACTACGCTGGCCCAGTGCGGGTTGGTGGATTCACATACGCCATCTAATTTCTTCTACGGACGTATGCAGGTTGCCTCACGATGTTTTCCTTCACCGAAAAGCCAGTGGTGTGAAATTCCGTACATAAATTCCAAAGAACTCATTGGTACGGGACCGGGGATTTGAACCCATGACCTCACGATTGTAAGGCGGGTGTTACTACCTCTTGACCACCACGACTATGCCGATCTTTTTTGAACACGTCTTGTCTACCGATTTGACATTAAATCATTAAATTTGTTAAGTATCAAATCTTTATCCGGACACAAAAGCACTCTGTTGTAATTGCCCCTCGCGGTCACCTATCCGAAGACTGACCCCGCGCAACGTAGCTTAACTTCGATGATCTAACGAACACCTAGTCAAAGTATCAGCGCTATGCTTTACTATCAATTAATATCCACGCTGTAACATCACTAAAGAGCATCATTGATTATGGATGGGATCCTCAATACATGTGTAATCTGCGAGATTTACTGCGATAAACTAAAGTTTTTTCAATCGACTACAGAAGGTTAATGAGTAAATTTATAACCCGTCTTCTATTTCTTTTAAAGGACTTTTAGCTATTTTGCAGTCGCCTCAGGTGGTCATGATTCAGCGAACGACTGAGAGAATTGTTATTTAATTTACGGTCTCTACAGATTAGTAAAAAGCAATCCCACATAACATTATCATGTAAAATGTAGCCAAGACGAGGCTACAGTTCGCACTGTCAAAAAGTTATCCAGTACTCAAGTTGAGCCAAGCTCCTAATTCTACGTGCTTTAACTCTACAAGTCCTTACTTAGTAAACTTTACAGCTTAGTCAATATAATTGGCTGTTTTGTCTGTCTGTCACCAGGCCGTATCTCATGAACCGTGATAGCTAGAACGTCGAAATTTTCACAGATGACGTATTTATGTTGCCTCTTTATGAACAAATACAGAAAAAAATATTTAAGGGAGCCCTCCGGCCTCCATACAACAAATCTGATTTTTTAGCAATTTGTATCAATCACAGATCCGTTCGTGTCCGGAATACTGCTGCCATCTTTGGGATGGCTCGGCTAAGTATGAGCTGGAGGCCTTGGAATCGGTGGACCGCCGAGCTGTTCGGCTTATACCTAGGTGATGAAAAGTTAGTTGCGAAAAAACTTCATTGCCTGGAGCATGGCCGGTCTGTCCATTTTCTATATAATTTATTTCGGAGAGTGTGCATCTGAGCTGCACGACCTTATCCTACCATCCCCTTTTTACTACAGGACAAGTAGGAGGACGCCTCATTACCCCCCCTGCACTGTCGATTTTCCTTTGATACGTACGAAGCGGTTTGACTCAAGACTCAACATTTCTGATTCGATCAGTCTTCCTGCTCCTGCTCTATTATCCAAATGCTTTTACACTGCTACACATTAGACGATTTTTTAACGATAATCTAGAAAACATTATAATAAATCGGTCCAATACAAATAATAAAATTGCCATACCCTTATCAGGGTCATATGTATAACTTTAAAAATATGTTAATTAAAAACTGCATGTAAATTATAAATATATGTTGCAATAAATTAGGCTATTACACATTATACGATTTTTTTAACGATAATCTAGAAAGCACTATGATAAATCGTTCCAATACAAATAATAAAATTGCCATACCCTTATCAGGGTCATATGTATAACTATAAAAATATGTTAATTAAGAACTGCATGTAAATTCCCTATGTTGCAATATATAATAATAGTTTGAGTTTGCTTTCCTGTTTCCTAAGAGATATGATCTAAAGCTTTTCAAGGTCATAATGAATAGGTATCTTCTAAGTCTGCGTGTTTCATCTTCTACCACAACGTCGGTTACCATTAGGCGAGTTAGTGGTCAAGCGCGGACTTATTCGCGATAAAAAAGCCATTTTCCGATCAATATTAATAACGACGACAAATAGATGCTTGAAATTTTTAAAGAATATTTCAAGCAGCTTTTGAAATACTTAAAGGGGCTCCCATACAAGAGTCGTGATTTTTAAGGGATGCCGTATGGAAATACCGCACGGAACCTTTAGTGCGCGAGTCTGACTCGCACTTTGCCGATTATTTATAATTTGAGGTTTGGGCCCATTGTTAAAGTTGGTAATAGTGTTGTTATAATGATAATGTAATGAGTGTAAATTACAAATATGTCTGTGTATATTATACATGCGTACAAGCATTGTTTCTCTAAACGTATAAAATACCTAAGGTTGTAAAGCTCTAAAATTAGTGTTTGTAGACATTTGGAATGCCTAAACTCAACATGGTAATGTCGCTGATAAAATCTCAAGCACATTGTTGAAATATCGTTAAGGTAGGTACGTAAGGCAGGTTGTACACCAAACACTCCAAACAAGTATCTACCTATAGGGCTAATCAGAAAGCATGTTACGCTGATAGGGAGTGATTTAGGTCATTGTTATGAACTACTTTTATATTTTTTTATATACTATGGGACTAAATATTCTTTTTAGCCTTTTGTTTTCTATTTTTGGTTTATTTTATTGGCTTTAACCAATTCACGTCATCTATCTATCTATCTATGAATAATAATGTGTATTTGTGCTTATAACGAAAAGTTCTCGAGTGGAGATGGAGACCCTCAAGGTGGACGGATGACCTCATTAAGACCGCAGGATCGCGCTGGATGCAAGCCGCTACCAACCGGTCTTATTGGATATTTTTAGGGGAGGCCTATGTCCAGCAGTGGACTTTATGGGTGAACAAACGAAGGAACGAACCTGTGCTTAGATAGGTGTATCAAAATTATAGATGTTAAAGCATAATAATAAAATACTCTTCGATATTACTTCGTTGATAATAATATTTTGGCTAGCGGCCGGGTCGAACTTCGTCCGGGCTGAACAGACAATCTTTGAATGTCTAGTTTTTCTTTACTGCAAAATGTTTTTTTCAAACAAACCTTTTTCTTGAAGCATTTGTCTGTTGATAAACAATTTTTTCTATTGTAAGGTCAAAGAGGCGTGGGTTCGGTTCCCACCCAAAGCAAATATTTATGTGATGAACATAGGTATTTGTTCTCTGTCTGGGTGTCATTTAGGTATTGTCTATTTAAGTATGTATTTAAGAATAATAATATGCACTTGTAGTATATCAGTTTCTGATAGCCATAACACAAGCTTTGCTTAGTTTGGGGTCAGAGACCGTGTGTAAGATGTCCGATATTTTATTTAATATTGTTTAAAAAATCTAAGCATATAGACCGCGGCAAAAGGACTTTGTAATAAACTAGTGTTTTTTTTTCAATTTCCTTTGCATAATTATCATATAATTTAGTTAAAAAACGAGATATAATTAAATATAACTATGTTATTAAATTGTTAACAACATTCTCAAAATAAAATATTTTCAATAAAGTTATAACATCACAATCCATTTATTGTGTTGCCTCGGTGTACCGCCAGCCTAAATTCAAAGACAGCGAAGCTCTCGCAAAATGGTGATACCATAAACTTACTACGTAATACCTTCGTACTTATATGAAACTCCAGCTCACTACTATCTTAGTTTCAGTATATCATGAGATAGTAACCATAGATATACCCGTAAACAGAGTTGTCACTTATTCTTATGACTAAGTGACAACCTATATATAACTATATTATTCGCCTACAAGTTAAGCATAACTTTATATTCGCACAAAGTTGTAGGAAATTGTTGCCCTAAGAACAACAGACAAGTTTTAATTTCTCTAGTCACACGGCCAACGCCACCAGCGTTTCGACATTTGGTTAGGTCTTCCGTCTTACGTTCGCAAGTCCGGAATAGGTACTATTTGAATAGGTAAGTAATTAGTACGACGCGGTATTTGGAAAACCCAATTTAAATTGATTTTTTTTTCAAAAACTTCATGTAAGCGTTCAAATTGAATAATTTTGTAAAATGATAATGAATTGTAATTATATCGCGATTGATTTTTTGATTATTATTCGCGATTAATTTTTTAAGCTAATCTAATTAATGAATCTACCAAGCTCGGATTTCTTTTTACGTAGTTAGTACTTATTACAATAATAATTATGAATGCAATGCAATGCATTTTCCGTGATTTCTGGGTTGATCACATAAATAAATTGTTCTTAGTTAAGTATTACACCCATTAAGCATGAAACTTGCAATAAGTTGTAGTAAGTTTGTATATGGCACATCTGTAAATTTCAAACATCGTGTTGTAGGAACATGTCAGTAACATTGATCTTATTGTTAGGTTGAAACTTATTTTAGTTATGTTACTGTTATATTTCGCATGAAAGCTTACATATCAACTTTGCAGGGATATAGCCTCCCAAACCTACCTAAATTTATATAATTAACATTGTTGCAATAATGTAATTAAAACGTTATAAATAAAACATTGCAGTTTGCAGCAATTAAAACTTTACCTACAGCGCGGCCGTTAGGGCTTTGTTTCAAGCTCGCTGTAAGCTTGCATGAACGTTGCAACCTTATATTTGTAAGTTCAAGCTTGTTGACGTTACTTTCAGTAATATTATTGCAACTTTTGCTTGCTTAGTGGAAAACTTCTTGTTGGCTTAGTACAAGGCAAAATTATATCTCCGTAGACGCCACCTCTACAAGTATTTACTCTATGGATGTAACATTAGGGACGTGCAGTCGACCAAGGCTCCTCATTTGTCAGTCGGTTACAAAACCCGACGTGAGCTATGGCTAACATCAAAAATAATTAAACTGAAACTAATGTAATGCATGCCATGCAAAATGTTGACTAATGCTGATGTGAGAGTTGCAAAAAACATTATTTAATTTTGATGTATGTATAATATGCCCAGTGTTTTATGCAACTTCCAATTTTTTTTATTTCGTATAGGTAGGTTTGCGTTTGACTACACACTGTCTAATAGTTGATTGAATCAGGCGTTACTTTGCGGAAATTCATCTTCAAATCTATGTTTTGAATAAATATTTAGTGTTATTTCCGCTATCTTGTTGTAGGCAAATAAGTTTAAGGGCATTAAAGACATAAAAAAAAAAAAAAAAATTACAAACAATTACTAATGTTACAATAATTATACATTCTAAAACTTAATTTTACAAAATAGATAAAATAATAATAAATATCACTTATTTTCAGTACAATCTATTATATAATATATATATATTTTTTTTAAATACTATATTAATAATTCGTTAACAACAAATAAATATTATAAAATCTTTTAAAAATAATATACTTACTTGTATAATTATTGTAACATCAGTAATTGTTTGTAATTTCTTTTTTTTTTTATGTCCTTAATGCCCTTAAACTTATTTGCCTACAACAAGATAGCGGAAATAACACTAAATATTTATTCAAAACATAGACACTGTCTAATTTTAAGCAGATATTCGGTCTACGCTGTAACACGCATACCAAGAAGATACCTAGTTACTCGGGATTTGAAGACACCCACGTTGTACTTTAGCGGGAAGACAGACTCAGGCAAAGTGTTCACATTCTGTGAGGAATAAGGATTCGAAACGCTTGGTTGTAACGCGCAGAATGTCCACCATAAAAGGGTGGCGCTTTGGTCGCGTCTATCTAGCCGTATGATAGAGGAAAGGGGCACCTTGACGCGCGGGCCTTTCCCGTACTCAGGCTGTAGAAGAGGGCAGCCCTTTGTGCGTGACTCAGGTTGTACAACTCCTGGGTGCATTCTCCGAAGTGTATCCGATAGAAGGCTGATAAACACGCCACTCTACGTCGATGCTCGAGACTTTGCAGATGCGACTGAGTCAAGGTTTTGTTGTCTATCAGCCTCCTGGCTCGCCTCTCAATCGATTCTAGAGCCTCCAGCTGGTATTTGGCAAAGGCATCCCAAAAGAGAGAGCAGTATTCCATACAAGACCTAAATTTAGCAATGAAATTAGCGTTGTTATATAAACATTATGTGACTTTCAGATGGTTTTCTAAATCAAGGTATTCTTAAAATGGTTTTATATACGACTGTATTTTAGTGTGGATTTAGGAGTACCTATCTATAATATTATGGACCAATTTACGCGATTTTTTAAATAATAGAAAATTAATTAAATAATTCGCCAATCCCTGCGATTATTTCGGTTTTCAAATAAAAAAAAATCTATTTGCAATCTGTGCGCAATATTAGAACACCATCATTAAATTTATTCTATTTATTTATTATGTTCACCCATAAGTCTATTTTCTCTAATACGCCGTAAAAATGATGTTTTTTATGGTTCCGTACCTCAAAAGGAAAAAACAAATGCCTTATAGGATCACTTTATTGTCCGTCTGTCCGTCTGTGTGTATGTCAAGGCTCTTTATCTCGGGAACGCGTAAATATATCGAGTTGAAATTTAAACTATATACGTAAACCTATGAATTCTTGCAGTTGTGTAAAAGAAAAGCTTCTCAATTACCGTATAAAAAAGTTAGAGCCGTTTATGTTGTAAAAAAACGCATATTTCAACGCTCACAAAAATCAAAACCTACCGGGTACTTCCCGTTGACATAGAACTATGAAATTTGGCGAAGAGTCTCAGAGTACACATATAGGAATAAATCTGAAAACTGTACATTTTTATTTAAACCACAAAAAAATAGGGCCTCAAAATTCACAAAATATGGGTTCAAAATTCAAGGTGAGTAAATCGTATCATGTAAGGTATCATATAAAATAAATTCATTAGCACATGCTAAAACACGTTTTAAATTATTTTAACAATATGTTTGTACAGAACCTTCGATGTGCGAGCCTGACTCGTACTTGTTCGTTTTTTTTGCTTCACTATTCAATTTGACTAGACATTTGATCTCTATCTAATAGGGATGTTTACTGGGTATGGAAATCATTATTATAATTAGTCAGTCAGTTAGATTATTGAAAAATATTGGACACGTAGTTTTTCTTTTGTCCATCAAACAATTAGTGACTAAGATAAACTTTGGCAAAGTTTGAGAGTGGGGGCACGTGACGGCACTAGCCGGTACATTTCATAGCGGTTAGTGACGTCACGCGGAACTTTAACAGGCTATATCTTCATCAATTTGTGTTAAATTGAGAAAAGAAAAAATACGTGTCTAATATTTTTTGACAATCTATTTGACGGACTAATTATATTTTTTTAGTAAACATCCCTATTGATACAATCAAAATAATATCTGTGTCTAGCGTACATCTCCTAGAAAAGGCACAAAAATACAAGGAAAAAAAACAATATTGACAAAAGAAATTGCAAACTCGAACAGAAGCTGCAAAGTCAACATTGATAATAAAGTGTGACACTGTGACAAATACTATTACAAACACAGTGTAATGCATCGTAAACGATAGCCAAATGTCTACATTTTTACAAAAAGGTTGCTTCTTTCAACAGAGTTCGAGCGTAACTACAGTGCTGTAATATTTATCGTAATAAAACAATTAAAGTGACATAAATGGATAGATAACTACGTTTTTTTCATCGTGGAGTGGAGGTAAATTGTTTACTTCATTTGATCAATGGTCATACTGGCCATACGCTTGAGCAAACCTTGCGAATTATTGAATTGCGTGTAAAAATTGCTATTATTATAATAGAAGGTATTTAGGTCAATTATTATTATACATTGCCAGTTATGATACTGTTTTCCCAACATAATTTATCCATGTGTTTTTTTAATTGGGCAAAAGTGTTTTTATTAACTACAATAAGATACAATACTACTTTATATGCTAAAACTACCTACACTGTACTGTACTACATAGAAAGCAATAGGATCATCCACAGACCCTTGAAGGTCTAAAGATAATCCAAATGCTCAAGCCCACTGCCAGTTGGCAGCGTGCCCAAGGATGTTTCCAGTATTGACTGTATAGCACATACTCACCAAATAATTTGATTAGTAACTTTTATTAATTGAATTTTTCAGAAATTTACGAATATACATGAAAAAGTTTTCGAAAGAAGATAAGCTCCTAATATAAGGCAATGGCACTATGACTTTAAACTTTTCTAATGGACAGACAGACAGTCAAAACTCATTATTTACAACCACAATATGAAAAATAAACACTATTTACACATATACGACCAAAATATGATTATAAATTGGCGGCCTTATCCCGCCTTACCCATGGCGATTTCTTCCAGGCAACCTTGCACGAATATGAATTGACAATAATTATAATGAATTGTGTTACATTTTAATGGTGACGTCAAATCGTCAGAAAAAAGAAAAATTGAAATAGATCAAATTATTGTATGCGCAATTAACAATCAATTTTTTTTTCAATAAATATCAAAAATAATAGATATAATATCTTATATGTACCTATCAGCTGTTCTAGGTTGTTCAGCTTGGGCTTAAATCAATCTCTTCTAGGCATCTAAGCCATTTTTGGTCATACATTGTTCTGTACCTTGTTTGTAATTATCTTGAAACAATGTTATATACGCCAGTTATTATATCTCTATGGTACCTACAGATAATAAAGACACTTGCCCATTGAAACCTTAAAAAAATGCGCCTACACAATACCGCTAACCCATCAAAGAATATCTTGACCTATTGAACTTTAACTATGACTATCAAAATAATAACCACACATTTTTGACAGTTGACATCTGACCCTAAGGCGTTGATTTAAAAGAAATAATCCATGATAATATCTAAATATCCCATAGCGAGCCAGTTACAACATTTATCGAATTACATAATTAACCTGCTAGTTGAAAGTAAAAATAGTTTAAAATCACGAATAGTTTGATTGAAGTTGCGAAACTTTGGTAGCTTATTGAAGATTACTTACTTACTAGAGGGCACTCACAACTGGGTTGAGCCTTGAACTTAGCGCGTGGGTTAAGTTACGAGATACTTCAGAGTTTAATGTTTATTTTTTCAAAGATAAGAAAGTTTATCTACTTCCTGATTCAAGTTCAGTGGAGATGTGAAATGTATGTGCATAGCGTGAGTTGTAAGTTTATATATTTCTTTTTGAATTTGTATCAAACTTTGTCCTTATATTACGAGACTTATCACTACTTAGTATAAAATAAAGTAGCTTCCCGTAAATATGCTTAGATCTTCAAAACTACTCCACGGATTTTAATGCGATTTTTTTCAATAGATACAGTGATTCAAAAGGAAGGTTTATAAATGTATTTAATACACCTGTGCAAAGCCAGGCCGGGTCGCTAGTCGAGCAATAAGACATGAAATAATTCAATATATCTTATCTCCTTTTGAGATGTTATAACCTGTTTTTGTTATTCCAGTCCAGCGATCGAATCCAGCGCTGGATTGATCTGAATTGAATTGAACGGAACAGCAGGCCAATAGCACTAAAAAATTACAGCTGAACTACAATTGAACTTTAACTGAACTTCGACTTTTTGTCTATTTTCGTATCGCGCTAATGATTTTGACTAAAGTTGAAACGCAACTCGGTCAGAGATGGAACGTAACCGGTGTCAAATGAACGGTTGGTGTATGATGTTTAGCGCAATACCTAATTCCTTGAAGCTGAATTGAAACTTAACTACAATTGCAACCGAACTTTAACTGAATTACAGATGGAACGCAGCTATTTTAAATTAACGCGATTGGCCTGCTGGAATAATGTAAGCTGGCAGTGCATTTAAGTGGCGGTGTATTCGTTTAAAGAGTAGGTACCTATCAGGATTACCTCCAAAGTGTGACTGTGCGGAATGCAGCCATATAATAAATATCATAATTCTCTTAACGACAAACCGCCATACAACACCGCTCTTTTCTAGGATAGCTTTGCCGTCATATAGTGGCTGCAAAATTGTAATTGTTAATTAAGACGAGGCACCGGGCCGAGAAACACGAAAACGGCAAAAACGAGTACTTTTGAATGCGCGATGTGAGAGGATGAATGATATCGATTCAAATTTAAAAAATGTCATAGATAAGGGAAAATCTTAATAAATTGAATGAACCGGACAAAATTTTGAAAAGTAACCGGCTTTATTAAAAAAAAAATAAAACAAATTGCTCACCAAAAAAATTTTAGTAATTCGAATGCTCAGAATTATCAGCGACAACACCCCATTATTTTTTACGAATAAAATAGCCAGATCCCTTTTCTTTATTATAAACCGAGAATTTTTTTTTTTTAAATTGTATATTATGAGTAATTAATTAAAAACTCAATCAAATCTCTTCGCGCCTACTCTAGTTTAGCTTTTACTCTACAGTGTTTGCTCAGAATATTTGATCCGGCACTATCTGGGCCGCCGCCGCCGTACCGGTGCGACGTTGCGACTCCGACGAGCGCATGATTCGCTCAGCGTCGGGCTGGCAACGCCGCAAAGTACGGACGGCGCGAGATGCGTGCTGTTTGTTTTTGGTTATTGTCTTCTAGGTACTCTGTGCGACGACAACCGAGTAATTTACTTCAGAATTATTTTCAAAATTATAAGTTAGACTTTAGTGTACTATATTATATTGTAGCTTTAGAACATTATTATAGTAGGTAGTAAGTTAGGTACTTAGTATTTTTATTTGGTAGTGTGTAAATAGTAGTGAACAAGTGTGCATAGAAAATGGGGAGGAAAAATAAGCGGAAAGAATTGTTTTTACAAAAACGAAAAAGAAAACCTAAAAAAAATGACGGAATGTTTGGGTAAGTCGAATTACATATATAATAAACTTGCAATAAATAGTTGCACTCTAATGCCCTAATAATAAAGTCTATATTTGGCAAATACACATTCGTCTACAGATTATGGATTATCACATTCTTACTACCTAGGTACTTCAATTTTTCTGCATTTACCTATATTTACAATTTTTTTAGGTCAAAAAAACGGAAACTGCAACCTGACGATTGTCAATCCACATCCTCAACAGGGCCAGTAGATAGAGAGTGAGTCCATGCCAAGTACCTATCTATCATGTCAGCAATCAATTTAAAGTATCTAGTAATAATACTCCGTCTATTCTTTATTTTCAAGTGTGTACCTACTAAGATTTGTCTGTACAAACTAACCATACTGTAGGAAACAAATATCAGAACAAAAAGCTATGGAGTCGTCTCTTGATATTTTAGAAACCTATCTAAAATAATGATATTTATTAGGTGATGTTCTATCACCTAAATAATTGTGTTAGCTTTAACTTTTTAATAATTATATAATTACATCATTTTATTTTGTAGCCACCCAGAAATATCACCAACATACGCAGAGTTACACAACGTGTTGCCGACATCTGGGGATTCAGAGGAAACGGTAAATTTAAACACTTTTTTTAAATTATCACGGTTATAGTATTGTCTTTTACCGACTTCAAAAAAGAGGAAGTTGTCGATAGGGTTATTATTTTTTCTTCTTTTAAATAAACGAAATTAAAATTATTCTCCCTGCTTTATCACAAAGATTTTCCAGGTATTTAGTGAGTAGTTAGTACCTATACCTCCGCCACTGTACTCCATTTTGTACATGTCTAATTCCTTTAATAGTAATGTAAGTAATTTAATTTCAGTTAAAAGAACCAAATCCTGAAAATGAAGAGTTACAAAATGTGTTGCCCACATCAGAGGATTCGGTGGAAACGGTAAACTTAAGTACCTTTTTAAACTATCGCGATTATTGTCTTGTCTTTTTACCGACTTCAAAAAAGAGGATGTTGTCGATTTGGTTATATTTTGAAAATGTCGTTTTTTACTTCGTCTGCAAGTTGAACTTGTGTAATTTTGTTTCAGTTAAAGGAACAAAACCCTGAAAATGAAGATATTCCATACATATTCGAAAGTACCTCTGAAACTACAGTAAGGATTTTGTTATAGCTAAGGCATGTTTACATAATAAGAAATTCAAACTAAATAAATACTAAAATATGTGCTTAAATTTCAGATTCATACAGAAATACCCGACTTGGGGCATCGAGTAATAGATGTTAATCATTTTACATCACAACTAATACAACTCTCTCAACATGAATCTCTGTTTGACTGCGGATTAGCCTCAATGAAATTAGTTTCTGAACATCGAATTGGATTACAATCGGAATTTACATTTGTCTGCTCTATGTGTAATTATAAAAACAAAATAAAATCATCTTTGGCTGATGTAAACAAAGATGTTGTTGCAGGAATAATGGCAGCAGGTTGTGGTCACGCGCAACTGAAGCAGTTTTCCGCAGCAGTAGGATTACCCATTATGTCTGAACACACTTACAATAAAATGCAGGACGATGTTTGTGACGATTGGGAAGAAACTGCCTGGGAGGAAATGAAAATAGCCGGAGAAAAAGAGAAAGAAGCAGCTGTTATTGAAGGCAGGGTTACAAAAGATGGCATTCCCATGATTGATGTCATTGTAGATGGGTGTTGGAGCAAACGCTCATACAGAACAAACTATGCTGCATTATCGGGTGCTGCAGCCATAATTGGCAGACGTTTTGGCCAAGTTTTGTACATGTGTGTCAAAAATAAGTATTGTTGTATTTGTGCCCGAGCTCAAAACAAAAAAGAAAGTCCCAAAGAACATGTCTGTTATAAAAACTTTGAAGGGGCTTCTACTGCTATGGAATCCCAAATAATAACTGAGGGGTTTAAACAATCCATTGAAATGCACGGTATAATATACGCGCGACTTATTGCTGATGGCGACAGTAGCACCTATGCCAAAATAATAAATGCTCGGCCACACCCAGGCTTAACAGTGTCAAAAATTTTCTGTCGGAATCATTTACTGAGGAACTATTGCAATAAGTTACAGCAACTTACTTCAGACACTCACTTCAACGTACAACAGACAGGAAATATTTGACACAAGAGAAAATAATGCGCTCCAGGAAATATATTTGCGACGCTATAAAACTTCACAAGGAGAGCCAAAATACAGATGGTTTATATAAAGATATAAACGCATCTATTGGCCATGCGTTTAACTCTCATGAAACTTGCAACCAGTTATTATGCAAAAAACATATGCAAATAGACGCTCCTAATCCGTTTTTTGGGAGTTTGCTTTGGCAAAAAATAAAAACTCATGTCGCACGATTGGCTGAAAAAGCCCATAGTTTAATTGAAGATGTCGACAGTAATGTAGTGGAAAGATTTAACGGAGTCATTGCCAAACTTGTTGGTGGAAAAAGGGTAAATTATTCTCAAAGAAGAGCTTACCAAGCAAGATGCTCTGGTGCAGTAATATCTTTTAACACCGGCAACTTGCTGTCGACTGTCCACCGTAATGTTTATGGAAATAGCCCAAAAAAAACTATTACAAAATACGAAAGAGCTGTAAATGAAAAAAAGAATAGAACAAAACAAAACTGCAAGAGGAAAAAAAATCGTACTTTGGTGCCGCGTACATTAAATCTAGATTATGGAGAAATTGTGGATAAGCCAGACTTGGATGACGACACATTAAAAAAGGCCAAAGACACCTTCATCCAGAATTTGACGAAAACCGAAGAACAGCGAAAAGACGTAGAAAAACGAACTATACTACAAAGTGAATCTGGAGAATGGTTGGAATTAAGGCGAAGCATGTTAACTGCATCAAACTTCGGTAAAATTGTAAAAAGAAAAGAGTCGAATACATGCCGAAACTTAGTAAAAAATTTACTTTACAAGCCAAATATTGACAACGTGTCATCAATAACTCACGGAAAAAAGCACGAAAAAATTGCAATCGAACAATTATCGGTTATGGTAGACACAAAAATTAGAAAATGCGGTCTATTTATAGATGAGCAATATCCATTTTTGGGGGCAACGCCTGATGGGATTACCGATGACAACAAAATAGTCGAAATAAAATGTCCCATAGCACCATTTAAAATGGGTATAGACGAGGCGATTGAACAGAATAAGATGCATTTTTATAAAAAAAATAAAGACGGCGAAATAGTAGTCAACAAAAAATCAGACTGGTATTTTCAAGTCCAAGGCCAGTTACATATTTGCAGAAAACAGGAGGCCTTACTTGGAATATGGTATGGAGACAAAAAAATGAAAATAGAAATCATAGAAAGAGACGATAAATTTTGGTCAGATATAATGGAGCCAAAACTGCTTAAATTTTACTATGATTGTCTTCTTCCCGAGTTGGTTGACCCTAGACACATAAGGAACAGGCCAATTCGTGACCCAGAATACGTGATTTCAAAAGGGAAAGAAAATGATTCAGCTACCATTTCAATAGAAAAAAATATTGTATTGTAAAAATACAAATGTTGAACCAATTTGAATGTATCCCCAGACAAGGTAGGAAGGTGTGTTGTGTTATTTTAATTGTATAAAATTTCGTTATCAAAATAGGAATTGATTTTTAAATAGATTAATTTTTGAGGGGGCGTGTTGGAATATGATACAAAAACTAATCTATCTCACTCTAACATGTAATGTATGTGAGTGTTTCTCTTTCCTTCACGACGTTTACATTATAGTAAAATACCCCTTTGTTCTACAACTTTAATGCTTATTATGAATTCCTCACCACTGTTCTTATAGAGCTGTGCTAGACCGCACTCGCACCTATCCTACCAAATATCGGTAAATAAATGATTTATATTTTAAACCGATTAACTAAATATTTTATTTCTGGCATCCAAACCCTTTTCTAAGTGTGTGAAGCACGATAAAAATAAGTTCATTGATTATGATACCTGTACATAATCAACATTAATTTGTATACAGGGTTATTTCTAATCAATTAGCATCCTTTTAGAGGTTTATTCTGTATATGTACATCAAAACTAACAACTTTTGTTCTGCAACATTTCTCAAAACTAACAACTTTTGTTCTGCAACATTTCTCAAAATTAAAAAAAAAAGCTGTTCCATACATTTTGTTGCGGGTCACGGGTAGACTCACTATTCTACGGAGTGTCTACCCTTGACCACGGTTGATGCAACTCGGACGAAACGTCGGGATGATGAGTTATTTATTTATCTCGTAATTTCAGAGCGCGATAAGTCCCGTAGTATATAATAATAATGTGTTCAAATCGCGAAAGTTTAAAAACAGCAGTTGAAATAACCCTGTATTGTATGAAAAAAAAAAACATTAAAAAGATCAAAATAATTTTTGCCTTTTTTTTAAATTGTTGATTAAGGACAAGGCGACTCCATGATTATCTATGCTCTAGGCAAATTGAGTTGACGCGTGCCGCCGCCGCGCCGTTAGCAGCGCCACGTACGCTAGCCCAGCGTTGCCGCCCGCCGCTCTGGCTTGATCCTGTCAAGTGAGACCGCGTAAAATTTTGTCCGAGTGAAGGGGCGCGGTACTCGATTTTGAAACTATAGTTTATCAATGCGTCACCTTAAGTTCTTTCTAACTTACGGTACCGTGCCATACTGCCTAAGAAAACTTTCTAGTAATATCCTTCACTTCTGTATTACGGACGCTTATCACTTAGACTTCACCAATATCACACTTCTAGCGCATAACTGGTTCTAATTAGATGCTGTCAATTGAATTCAATAAAGAAGTTCTGTAGACGAGAGCTACTTGAAGATCGTGCTTTTTAAATTTTCTTTAATTGAACATTGCGCATTGCTTAATTAGTCGAAATTGGCATGTGAGTTGATGTGAGCAACAGATTATTGATTTAGACGGTTAGGAATAACGTAACCAAAGATATTTGTCCGAATTGGAATACAATTTTCCAATCCAATTTAACTTAGTTACCGAACCGTACCGTAATTTACAACAATTTTACTGACATGTAAACCCAAGTTAGTATTAGGTACTTATTTTTTGGACATACGTTTAAGAAATTTAATGAATGATTCAATAGACATGATTACTAGTTAAAAAACCCGGACAAGTGCAAGTCAGGCTCGCACACCGAGGGTTCCGTACAAATCCAGAAAATTTCACAAAATTGGGAAGTACGTTGTTAAAATCTTTACACTCATCACCATCATTTACAAAAGTTTTTTTTTTTACTTTTCTCGGCATTCATCGAAAATTGTTAAAATAATGAAAAACCTGTTTTAGCATGACTGTGCTAATGAAGCTCTTTTATATGATACCTACCTTGCATGATACGATTTACGCACTTTAATTTTAAACCCATATTTTGTGAATTTTGAAGCCCTATTTTTTTGTGATTAAAATAAAAATGTTCAGATTTTGTGATTTAAATAAAAATGTTCAGATTTATTCCTATAGGTACCTATGTGTACTCTGAGACAATGCTTCTCGCCAAACCCTGTAGGTTTTGATTTTTGCGAGTGTCGAAATATGCAGTTTTTTACGACAAAAACAGCTCTAACTTCTTTATATGATAACAGAGAAGTTTTTTCTTTACACAGCTGTAAGAAATCATAGATATACGAATACAGTTTAAATTTCAACTCGATATCTTTACGCGTTCCCGAGATAAAGAGTCTTGACATACACACAGACGGACAGACGGACACAGACGGACAACAAAGTGATCCTATAAGGGTTCCGTTTTTTCCTTTTGAGGTACGGAACCCTAAAAATCAATAATATAATAAGACCGTGAGTTAGGTTATCAAAAAATATCGTACGCTTATTTTTTTTTGTCAATCAAACAACAGAAAGTCATCAAAGTTTGGGAGTGGGGGTCGTGACGTCACTTCTATTACAGAAGTCTATACATTTGTTTGTCTGTGAGGTCACGCGGAACTTTTAAGGGCTATCTTCATCATTATTTGTTTAATTGACCAAAGAAAAATACGTGTCTTATATTTTTTTGGTAATCTATCTGACAGACAGACAGACAAAACTCTTTATTTACAACCACAATATGAAAAATAAACACTATTTACACATATACGACAAAAAAATATGATTATAAATTGGCGGCCTTATCACCCATGGCGATTTCTTCCAGGACTTATTATGTTTTTTTAGTCATCATGCCGATTGTCTAGATCAAGAAAAGACTAATTTATCTAAGCTAGATAGAATCCAGTTTTGAAAATAAATAGTTTTCAATTTCAAAAAGTTCTAAGTCATTCAACTGCTTTTTAGAAAATATGCAATATTCATTTATCTAAAAATGTATGTACAGCTTATTTAATTGTCATTTCAGAGTTGCCGGTGACGCACTTTATCAGACAGTCAAAGTTATAAGTGATATGAAACACTTAAAAAGTTAGTTTCGCAGTTATCCGATGATTTTTTTAATTGACTTTAATAATAATAATATAGCCATTTATTTCATATCCTTATAAAATATGCATTTCTTATTTATAATGAATTTACACAATTAACAGTAAAATTTACTATGTATACAATTTATCTATTCACTTTCACTCTCTTCATGGATAGGAACCCCTCTTTGGGTGTAGGCCTCCTCCAGCTCGTTCCAAATTTCTCTATCTTGTGCTTTTGCTCTCCATTCTGTTCCAGCCGTCGCTCTTATATCGTCAGACCACCTTTTCCTAGGTCTTCCTCTTCCTCTCTTGCCAATTGGCCCATACCATCTTGTTGCTTCGATTGTCCATCTTTTATCACGGTACCTCGCTACGTGGCCCGCCCAACGCCATTTTAATTTTAAACTATAATGCAGTGCATCTATAATCTTGGTTTTCCTTCTTATTCTTTCACTTTTGATTTTATGTAGCTTTCTTATTTTCAGTATGCTTCTCTCCATCGCTTTTTGACACATGACAAGTTTAGATTTTACTTTTGTGCTATTTGTCCATGTTTGGCAACCGTATGTGAGTGTTGGCAGAATACATGTATCCAGCACCATCTTTTTCAGATTAAGGGAGAAGTTACCTTTCATTATCTCTTTGAACGACCAATATTTTTTCCAGCTTATGTTGTTTCTTCGTTTTATTTCTTCCTCTTCTTGGTTATCTGCTAGTGATATTTGTTTCCCCAAGTTATATAGTTATCCACGTATTCTAGTGGCTTACCATTGAGATTAATTGATTTTTTAAAAAATTATTCATTGACTTTAAAACATTTTAATTCTTTTAAAATATTTTGAGGTATCCTACTCATAAGGCATCAATGTCTTAAAAAAATAATGAGTAGCATCACAGAGGTGATCATTCATACTAATAGCGAACACGATATCATCTACCATTTCGTGGCCCATTGGTTAAGTATCTGTTTAACTCCGATCACTATCTGCAATCAAGGTCATTGTTAAGAGAACCATACGTGGGCTATAATTTTTGAAAACTTGAGTAGTTAAGGCTGGTGTGCACTGTACGACTCCTCACAAGTTTGATTTAAAAATTGAGAGATTAAGTTGTGCATTAATCACAATTTGTTGAATATTGCAAATACCCTTAGGTCTATTGACTGCCTCGATGGCTCAGTGGTTAGTTCTGGGTCAAAAAGGCGTGGGTTCGATTCACATTAAAATTATTATGTGATGAATATAGGTGTTTTGTCTGTGTTTGGGAGTTTATTTAGGTATCCTACTAATATTATAAACGTGAAAGTTTGTGAGGATGGATGGATGGATGTATGGATGTTTGTTACGCAAAAACTACTGAACGGATTGAGATGAAACTTTGCAATAATATTGCGTATATATCAGAATAACGCATAGGCTATAAATTATAATGATATATTGCGTATGCAGGCGAAGCCGCGGCTAAAAACTAGTGATCTATATAATACATGTATGTATTTAAAATTGTGTATATAGTATATCAGTTTCTGGCAGCCATATCACAAGCTTTGCTTAGTTTGGGGTCAGAGACCGTGTGTAAGATGTCCCCAAATATTTATATAATATCACAATTAATAGTGTAAACATAAATATAGTAATTCAACAGTGCAGTGACAGACTAACTACGGAATACGGATGTCTAGAGGTCTTACCGCTTAATGCGATATTTTCATGTTTGCTTGTACCGGCGCCACGGCTTGTAACTACTTGCTACAAATTTCAATGAAATTATGTGTATATTTTTGAAAAAAGTGTCCAACAATTAAAATTATGTAGATAGTTACTAGTGTCGTAAAGCCAAATAAAAACATCTTGGCGTCTGTGATGTTAACTACAAGCTACGGATAGCCCAATCTCAAGCGCGAGGATTGGGTTATCCGCAAAATGTAGCTTTATGCGGTAATAACTTTGTTTTTAGGGTTTCGTACCTCAAACGGAAAAAACGGAACCCTTATAGAATCACTTTGTTGTCCGTCTGTCCGTGGGTCCGTCTGTCCGTCTGTCCGTCTGTCCGTCTGTCCGTCTGTCCGTCTGTCCGTCTGTCCGTCTGTCCGTCTGTCCGTCTGTGTGTATGTCAAGACTCTTTATCTCGGGAACGCGTTAAGATATCGAGTTGAAATTTAAACTGTATACGTATATCTATAATTTCTTGCAGTTGTGTAAAAGAAAAACTTCTCAGTTATCGTTTAAAAAAGTTAGAGCCGTTTATGTCCTAAAAAACCGCATATTTTGCACTCACACAAAAATCAAAACCTACAGGGTACTTCCCGTTGACATAGAACTATCAAATTTGACGAGACACATTTTCTTAGAGTACACAAATAGAAATAAATCTGAAAACTGTACATTTTTGTTCAAATCACAAAAAATAGGGCCTCAAAATTTACAAAATATGGGTTCAAAATTCAAAGTGGTTAAATCGTATTATGTAAGATATCATATAAAAGAACTTCATTAGAACATGCTAAAACAGTTTTTTAATTATTTTAACAACGTGTTTGTACGGAACCCTCGATGTGCGAGCCTGACTCGCACTTGTCCGGTTTTTTTTCAACGAACTAAAATGCGTCGTCCCTCTACAGTGTATAATCTCCTTTATAATTAACCATATTATAATTTTCTTAAGGTGGGCACACACGGTCAGTTCAACTGATCAGTTTTTCGCGTCACTCCAATTAGGGTTCATTCAATAATTAAAAGGTGGGAATTGGTGGCTCCATGTATAAACCACTACCAGAAGCTGGGCACACATGATGAAATGATCGCATCAGTTCATCAAATAATTGCAGCGGGGTCCTAATGTAGTCAACTATTGCCGATAGGTACTGCGATGGTTTGCATGTTTGTAGCACTTCGATGATTAACTGAATCTTCAGTAACTCACGTAATTTCAATTTTTTATAAAAAAATATCTGAACCAAAGTTGTTTGGAATTTGATTTACTACAACTTTAATTCACATCAACTTTGGTAGGATAGATATTTTTCGAATATGACAGTGGTGCCATTGTAAACAATATGGCACCACCGTCTTATCAAAAAAAACATCGATCCTAGACAAATTTGATGGGAATCAAAGTTGTAGGAAATCAAATTTCGAACATTTTTGGTTTCCAAAATTTCTCATGAAAAATTGAAATAACAAGTTATGGAAGAAGTAAAATGGCACCACTGCCTTATTAAAAAAAATATCGATCCTATAAAAAGTTGATGGGAATCAAAGTTGTAGGAAATCAAATTTTAAACATTTTTGGTTCCGATAATTTCTTATGAAATATTGAAATAACACAAGTATGGAAGAAACAAAATGGAACCACTAACTTATAAAAAAAATATCGATCCTGGAAAAAGTTGATGGGAATCAAAGTTGTAGGAAATCAAATTTCAAGCAACTTCGGCTTCGATAATTTCTCATGATAAATTGAAATAACACAAGTTGTGAAAAAAACAAAACAGAACCACTAGCTTATTAAAAAAAATATCGATCCTGGAAAAAGTTGATGGGAATCAAAGTTGTAGGAAATCAAGTTTCAAACAACTTTGGTTCCGATAATTTCTCATGAAAAATTGAAATAACACAAGTTATCGAAGAAACATCATGGCACCACTGGCTTATTAAAAAAGTATCAATCCTAGAAAAAGTTGATGACAATCAAAGTTGTAGGAAATCAAATTTCAAGCAAATTTGGCTTCGATAATCTCTCATGAAAAATTGAAATAACAAGTTATGGAAGAAACAAAATAGAACCACTAACTTATTAAAAAAAATATCGATCCTAGAAAAAGTTGATGGGAATCAAAGTTTTAGGAAATTGAATTTTAAACAACTTTGGTTCCGATAATTTCTCATGAAAAATTGAAATAACACAAGTTATCGAAGAAACATCATGGCACCACTGGCTTATTAAAAAAATATCGATCCTAGAAAAAGTTGATGAGAATCAAAGTTGTAGGAAATCAAATTTCTAGGAACTTCGGCTTCGATAATTTCTCATGAAAAATTGAAATAACAAGTTATGGAAGAAACATCATGGCACCACTGGCTTATTAAAAAAGTATCAATCCTAGAAAAAGTTGATGAGAATCAAAGTTGTAGGAAATCAAATTTCAAGCAAATTTGGCTTCGATAATTTCTCATGAAAAATTGAAATAACAAGTTATGGAAGAAACAAAATAGAACCACTAACTTATTAAAAAAAATATCGATCCTAGAAAAAGTTGATGGGAATCAAAGTTTTAGGAAATTAAATTTTAAACAACTTTGGTTCCGATAATTTCTCATGAAAAATTGAAATAACACAAGTTATCGAAGAAACATCATGGCACCACTGGCTTATTAAAAAAATATCGATCCTAGAAAAAGTTGATGAGAATCAAAGTTGTAGGAAATCAAATTTCTAGGAACTTCGGCTTCGATAATTTCTCATGAAAAATTGAAATAACAAGTTATGGAAGAAACAAAATGGAACCACTAACTTATTAAAAAAATATCGATCCTGGAAAAAGTTGATGGGAATCAAAGTTGTAGGAAATCAAATTTCAAGTAACTTCGGCTTCGATAATTTCTCATGAAAAATTGAAATTACACAAGTTATGGAAGAAACAAAATAGAACCACTAACTTATTAAAAAAATATCGATCCTGGAAAAAGTTGATGAGAATCAAAGTTGTAGGAAATCAAATTTCAAACAACTTTGGTTTCGATGATTTCTCATGAAAAATTGAAATAACACAAGTTATAGAAGAAACAAAATGGCACCACTGTCTTATTAAAAAAATATCAATCCTGGACAAAGTTTATGGGAATCAAAGTTTTAGGAAATCAAATTTCAAACAACTTGGGTTCCGATAATTTCTCATGAAAAATTGAAATAACACAAGTTATCGAAGAAACATCATGACATCACCGGCTTATTAAAAAAATATCGATCCTAGAAAAAGTTGATAGGAATAAAAGTTGTGGAAAATCAAATTTTAAACAACTTTGGTTCCAATAATTTCTCATGAAAAATTGAAACACTTAACACAAGTTATCGAAGAAATATCATGGGTCCACTGTCTTCAAATTTGAAACCACCAATTTCCCCCTTTTCACTAACTGAATGAGCTCCCAGTTGGAGTGACGCGAAAAACTGATCAGTTTAACTGACCGTGTGTGCCCACCTTTAGACGTCTTCAAAGTGCGTGTTAGAATTCGTCTCTTATGACACATAGGGTGTTGCAAAAGTGAAAGTATATGAAATACTTATAATACTTAGCTTGAAGATGACCTGTCAGATCAGACTGACCTGTTAGGTATTTATTTTTTTCTGGTGAAGTAACAGGGTAACGGAAGTTATTGTAATATTAAAGATGCTGTGAAGAAATTTAAACGCAATATCTAAAGTAGATTGGTTGCAAAATTGCTGAAAGGTGAATGCGTTTAGCAATATTTGTGTTATGTGTTAGATATTTGGAGACGAATCTATAGGTCCATATATTATTTGATGAGACGCTAGGCCTAGTTGTTAAAGGCGAATAGTCCAATATTTATGACCCTGTGGGGACGGGATTGGCATACCACGTATGTTTTGGTTTCCTTACAAAATAACGCTTCGTTAACGACCCTCTTAGTTTACTTGACATTGATGTTAGTATTAGAATATTATATAAATAACTAGAAAAAAAAATTAAAAATCATTTATCTACGCAACTTAGCCATTGAAACGAAATGATGATGATGATTAAAATATTTACACTGAGAGCCACGGGTTCGGTTCTTTGGCAGGTAGAGTTGAGTTGAGTAGGTAGGTCGTTGTTAGTGGTGCCTGCCTTCTAGCCCGCTCTGCAGAGGTATGCAGAGCCCACCATGGAGGGTCTCCATAGTGGGCTCTTCATAACTCCTTTGCAATCCCATAGGTACCTACGCTCTGCACCCGGCTGAGGTGGGCACCGTATCCAACTGAGGTGGACTGCAGTATCGCGATTGTGACACTGCAGCCGAGCTCTTTTAGGCGGGAGCCACTGCAGGGTGGAACTGGCGGTGTGTGTGCCATTGCCAACCCTACCTTCCGCGGCCTTAACGAATACTGCTAACGTGTGGCCAGGCGCGTGGAAGAGGAGTATCGCGTGGTTTGTCGTCCGCCATTCTCCCTATTCTTTGCAGCAGTGGGGGCAGGCGCAGGCCACTTTAATTGATCCGCTGCATCAGGCCAGGGCGTTTGGATACGGGTTCTGTCCAGTGCCCAGTGCTGGTTGGTTCCGTAGGTGGATGACGATGAGTATTGTGTTCCGATACATCGTTATTAAGGCGGCAGTGCAAGTTCGTGGGGCCCGAGTTGGGCCAATACTGTCGGGTGCCAGAAAGGAGTGCGAAAGCGTGCTGTAGTCCCGACACCAGGCGTAGTGGTGGAACACCTAGGTTTATTGGTAGTATACAGTTAGCGAGGACTCCCACATAACCACCCTTCTGCACTCGAAGTGTGGTGGTAATAATGGTATCCATAAAAAAATCCCGCGTAAAAAAGGTAAATGTTGAAACAACGAATTTAAAATGGCAAAATATTTAAAACTCCTTCGAATTCCTAGATACTAAACGTTTTGATATTGAGTTTTTGATTCGTATGTTTTCTAAATTAGAGTTAAAAAATAGTATCATCTAAGACTGCACTCTTCATGTTCGTCTACATTGTCGCTTACCATCAGGCAAGACGCTAATCAAGCGTTTATTTATACGCAGCAAAAAATATATGTCCTGGGACTCCTGGGTGTTACCCACTAAAAACTTTGGGATGTTGCTGCCTTGCGCCACTCGTTCGCGGCCTCACGAGTTCTGATCCCCTAGGTCCTGGCCCTGTTTCTTTCCTTAAGGGGCGCGCGGAAATAACGCACGCTCCACCTCGGAGCAAAGAGAATGTAAATAGCCTCGGGGGGTACGCTTGTCAGACAACGGACTCCGCCGTTGCCCAAGCCCCCTATTATGGGGGTTGAAAGAGAGCGTGAAAGATCCTCCTCCGACGCCCAGTTCTTCGGTGGCGCATCGGTAGTTCCGAGAGGTTCTCTCCTGGGTGTTATTTGTCTGATCTTCATTATCTTAGCGTCCCGTGTCATCTCTGAAACAGGAAATCTCAGTGCAATGAGTTAGTTATTTTATTACATGTATCACTCTAGGCAGATCAACCTGCGCTCGCGCCGATGCGCGCGTGTCGATGGCTCACGACGCGCAAAGTTCACGCATTTCGTCCGCTCAATGTCGGCCGTCTGCCCTAAATAGCTTCTAATGTCGTCGTGAATCCGTTTCGAATGGATCAATACCTAAGATTATAGCTAGGTATTTTGTGAAGATACCTAGCTGTTATTCTAGATCTTACTATGAAAACTAACGTGGCTTTTACACATTTTAAGAGTGATTGTTTACGGCAAGTTGTTTCACCGGATAACGGACCGTTTTTTTCACAGGGTTCGCGGTGGTGGTGGTGTGTAGCGATGCACATAGTATACAGGGTTATTTCTAATCAATTAGTATCCTTTTAGGAGCTTATTCTGTACATCAAAACTAACTAATCTCAAGAAAAAAGTTGTTGTTCCATAGAAAAATATTGTTCACCGAACAAATTCGACAAAATGTATAGAGCAGCTGATTTTTTTTTGAGTTTTGACAAAATTCGCAGAATTAAAGTTGTTAGTTTTGATGTAGGTACAGAATAAGCCTCTAAAATGACGCTAATTAATTAGAAATAACCCTGTATAACAAAGTCGCTTCCCACTGTATATCTGTCCATATATATATATAAACTTTTGTAGTAAGACGGAGAGTTTCAATCGAATTCAGTTACCGCAACTTTCTTAAGTAAAAAACCGCATCAAAATATATATATATATATGCTTATATCTTTAAAACTACGCAACGGATTTTGATGCGGTTTTTTACTTAAGAAAGTTGCGGTAACTGAATTCGATTGAAACTCTCCGTCTTACTACAAAAGTTTACGCACACCTTAGACCATGTTTAACAGTACAAATTGCACGGCTAAACAGGGTTTAAAGCGTGTTTAAATCGTTTGTAGTAAGGTGGTATAATTATGTTTATATGTTGTCTTTGGCTCGAACACTTTTTTTGCACGATTCGACTCTATAGTTACTTGCTCGATGGGCCCAGGCTTAGAAAAATCACTAACAACTTTCTTGCCATTTGGCCTTTGCCTTTACTTTATCCTAAAGTTATTTTGATAACGTGAAGTAAGTAACAGAGAGCACTTTTGACCAGTTGGTAAGCTAGTAGGTACCTGCCTTATACAGTACTTATGTTTATAAGTAAGTTCGTATAGGCCGGGTGGCTAGCCCTGGTGTCAGAGTTTATCTGCGCGGTTTCTGGTGTGGCTAAAAGATTAAAACAACCGGAACCCACAATTTAACGTATCATCCGAGCCACGATAATGCTCAGTTGGAAAATGCCACCCGCGGTCACCCATCCAAATACTGACCGTGCGGAACGTTGCTTAATTTTGGTAATTGCTGACAAACACCTAATCAAACTACGCTACGAGCGCTACGCTCGCTTATCTTTTCATAAACATAAACTTATGTTTATAAACATAAATTTATATTTATGAAAAGCATAGGTACTAAAACTGAACTTAATATAATGAGATTCTTCAGTATGAACAAATTTTATTACAGCACCAACCCTGAAATCGCAAATAGATATCAGCCCTTTTATTTATTGTGTCCAAAACCTCTGTCATTTTGCATTCAGGTTTGTTCCCATAGTTAAAATTATTCGTAATATTGTAAGTATTGTAACAGATGTGTGGTTATAGTATGGTCTGCTACAGCTTTCGTAAGCTTGTTGTATATTTTACAATAAGAAAAAAGATGCCATCTAGCGATCTATCTAAGCACGACTCGACTTAAAGTGATTGTGAGCTAAGTTATTAATTTGGCGAGATTCACGGTGCGATATCAAAGTAACTTTTGGCAGTCGCAGTAAGCGTTAGTTTATATCGATTTAACTAGATGGCGACACGAAATGGAAATAGACATAGATCCCACTGCAGGATCATAGTGTTCATACCGTACACGTTTAAAAGTATTTTTACAGACTTCCAAAAAAGAGGATGTACTGTGTTATTTTTTTGTGTATGTTCGTCTATATTTTCGCCATGCCGTAATTGTAAACCGTTTTACTTTTTTTTTTAATTCAAAACAATATAATCCCGAGGTGTTTCCATTTAAAATTTATCGAAATTCGCTGAGCCGTTTTAGATAAATTAACAATAATATTATTGTCATACCGTTTCGTGCAAACTATTCGAATTCTGTACACGGTGGAAGTCGGTAATGCGGTTTTTTGCGAAAAATAATTATTGTGGCGAATAAGTAGGTAGGTATATGCCAAAATATAATTTTGATCTCCATAAGCCAATTTATCCTTGTTTTTTTTTTTAATATAATACGTAATTAAGAGACAAACCAGCTAACGCCTCGTAAGGTTAAGAAATCGTCGCCAAAAACAACTGCAACATCATAAGTCTACGAAGTTACCAGTGCGATGACTACGTTTCAGGATAAAGATTCTGTTCACAGTTTTCATGGAGCGTCCTAAAGCTTTCGTAGCGTTTTACTGCTTTGTTGAAAAGCCTTTTCATCCGTCTTTAACAAAAGACGTTCTCAGTTCAACTTTCCGATGACGATTATCTATTTTTTGACCGACGAACCACTGGAGGAGGTATACAATTCGACGCGTATTTTTTTTTATGTTTAACCACGCATACCTTTTTTTATAAGTCTGATTTCAGTAATTATTTTTTTATTGAAAAGAGTATACTTCGAAATTGGTCCCATTTAAATTTTATCGAAATCGGCTGAGCCATTTTTGATAAATCAACAATAATGTGAAAAATGCTACATCGATCCATACGAAATATTCGCGAACTCTGTACACGGGTGAAGTCGGTCATGCTAATTTTTGTAAAAAATAATCTTGTATCAAAAAATATATTATATATAAAAACTTACCATCTTGTATAACCCATTGTAGGTATACGCAATAAAAATGCAAGTATGACTATAACTATGTTTTTTTGTGACGTTGGAAGGTCATACTTCACAGGTTGTCGCATTTAAATTTTATTGATACCGACAACCGACTTGGTTGTGTGGTTTTTGAAAAATCAACGTACAAATTTGTCATTCATCCATTTACAGCGAACACAGATTGAATAATTTTGTAATATTTGGCGAAATTCCTAAGAATAAAGAAGCATTGCATCTGTAGGTTGTGTGGGGAACATACGGAACGCATGGAGCACCTTCTGTGCACATGCGATGCAATGGCTAGTAAGCGAATGAGTCTCCTAGGCGTCGGATATCCAAAACCAGAAGACTATAGGCTCGTATCTCCTAGTCTCGTTGTAAAACTCATGAGAACAATTTTCGACGAGACTGGGGAGGAGTAAGTTATCTAGGGGACCACAATAGATCCCAATGGGTCGAAGTGTCCGAGTTATTTCTTGGCCCCTCTGTAAGATAAGATAAGATCTGTAGGTATCACAGGCAGGTACATAATAATAGCAAATCGACAAGAGCTATAAATTACAGAAAAAAGTACCTAATAAGTACAATTTGGCAGATATATGGTGCATAATGTAATATAGAGATGGGCGTTCCCGCAACAAGTGGGCGCGGCGGCACCTTGCGCGTTTCTCAGTGTGTGACCTTTCACACGCTGGGGTCGGCAACATTTTAACGTTTTGTACAAAATAAAGCTTCACCTCGTCATAGAAACCGTTTTGAATCATAAAATGTTTATTTGAAAAATATCTAAAAATGTAGGTTACTTTGTGATGGAATGAGGAACTGAATTTCTATTACAAACTTTTTTCCAAAATTGGATGATGTGATGTTTGTGTTGTCACATTTAGTTTAGGGTACATATTTAGCACTTAAAATTTTTTTTAATTACAGTCAAACCTGGCTAACTGAGAACTGGATAAGTGAGGCACCTCTATAAGTGAGAGTAATGGCCAGGTCCCGTCATATTACACCTCAAATACCTCTATAAGTGAGAGACTAAAACCTCTATAAGAGAGAGTCGTTTTTCCCTCATGGACCTCTATAACTGATAGTACTACTTGTCTGGACCTCTATAAGCGACAGTTGAGGGTAATTAAACATCTGCACTCTATGACCCATTCTTAAATTTCGTGGAACTAACTACCTTTGTTGTTTTTGGATCGTGTTCTATTCAAAAAATTTTTTTGTGTTTTGTAGAAATAAGTAATATTGTTTTTGTATAGCCACACGTGCGTTTACACTATCTTATTGGTCAAACTTACTACAGTTGATAGGTATCAATTGAGGAGAAAGTTTGAGTGTTAATAAATACATAAATCTTTAAGAATAAATAAATAAATCGTGATAAGCTATTGAATGCGTTCAAAAGTGGAAAATCTTGAAATAAAATACGCAATGAATTTGATTTATCAGTATCTAACTTTTATAAAATAATAAAATCAACAGACCCTATACGGTCTCAGTGCTCTAAAGCACGTGGAAATAAAGAGTCTGCGTTTTGTTTTTCCCAATATTGAAGAGTGTTTTTTTAAATTGATAAAACAAACTATTAATTATTTATGTTTAATTCTAATCAACACAACCCAAACAATTAGTGCCTATACACTGTTTATAAACATATTAATCATTCTTCACGCATGTAGATACCTATATACAAATTAGACGTATTTTTTAACCTCTATAAGAGGGAGAGATGCCACTTCTGAAACTGGATAAATGAGAAACCTGGGTAAGTGAAAACCCTCTATAAGCGAGAATGAGGTGGCAGTCTCTTCAACTCTCTCTTATCCAGGTTTGACTATATTTATATTCTATTTATTACAAAACAGCTTCTGCTTGTAATGCTGTTCATCATCATGTTTATAAAACAAATTTTGAAGAAGATTTTATCTTAAGTTAATATGGGTCATTTAAATTATTTTTCACAAATTTTAATACCTTTTTGTCCACGATATCTAAAAAAATAAGTGAAACAAGAATAATAAAAAAACTTTTGTTTTAAATCAAGCTTTTACTGAATAAGTACTTGCCATAACGAATCAAACGAGCCGAAACTCGATAGGTTCGCGTCGTTTTGTTTCAGAGTTCCTAGGACCTCTTGCTAGCTCCATCATCAGACTCTGGTTACCATTGAAAGACAAATTACTGGTCAAGACGATTCAAATGAGCCCAAACTCGATGAGGTTGTGTTGTTTCATTGCAAAGTTCCTTTGGCCACCTTCCAGCTCCATCATCAAATAAGCACCATGTCATCATAATATTGCATTGTCACGCAATTTACACAAGTATGCAAAATTTCAGCCTCATCGAAAACCGGAAAATAGATCAAATTATAGACAGACAACGGGACAGGTGAAACTAAATAAAAGCTTGTAAAAACGTATTTTTTACGGTCGATCATAGTCAATTAAAATAAATATTGTTACATTCATTACAGATCGTATCACACGTATACACAATAGATATGAAACTACGAAAGGTGACGTCCACAAGTGGTATATTATTCAGAGAAAAATCGAACCAAGATGATATATACATCATTTAAAAGCTTGTTTTATGGGCTTCCCAAAAATATTTAATTTAGATTTTTTCACGCCTCCATTTTTTTTAAATGTGAAAAATAAATTGAATGAAAAATAACAATACAACTTATTACTTTTTCTAGTTTAGCGATGATAAAGTGCTTCTATCGTTATTTTACTTGCATTCGTAGTCGATTCTTCCAGATACATGACTTAATTTGCTGAAATTAAAAATTATAACCTACCAGTGTGATCAGTTAGTAGTTACAATCTGACAAAAAACTCTTTAAAAGTGTGTCTAATTGGTAAAAATGCTTTTATTTAACAATTTGGAGGTTAATTAATTAGAGTTGATAGAGATAAACTACCTATTGAGGCAAATATATTTATTTATCCTAATAAATTCAAAAATAATTTTTAAAAAATAGGAGGGCTCTTTTTTCTCTGTTGTGGTTAGAATTTTTGATTATTATTATACCAGCCTCCATACATTTTGTGGACATGTCCTTTAGTTTATGAATACGATAAAATGTTGTCTACCCCTGCTGGTGAATCAGAAGACATACCAACTAGGTCACTTTGCTCGGCTTAGGTTTGGTAACAGTATTCTAATCAATCTTCTGGGAAATATCTGATTGCTAGAAATTGGTAAATAAATTCAAACTAAAATAAATATTCAATATTTTTACCGACTTCAAAATATGAGGTATTAATGTTCGTCTGAATGTATTTTTTTTGTCTATGTTCATCGATATTTTCACCGATTGTTAACGGATTTAAGAAAACTCTTTTTTAGTTCAAAAGAGTATGCTGCCGAAGTGGTTTCATGTAAATTTAATCGAAATCGGCTGAGCTGTTTTTGATAAATCCACAAGAATGTACATGGATGTCACATCGATTCATGCAAATTATTCAAATTCTGTACACGGTGGAAGTCGGTGTTGCGATTTTTTTCGTAAAATAATTATCCTTCGATTGTTTTTCATATTTGCGAGTGTGAACTTGATTTGGCATAAATTGTAAGTAAGCTACGTTGGTATTCTTAATCATAAAGCGTATAAAATGGAATTTTTAAATTAAACATCCATCCATCTATCTATCAGCCGTAGGACGTCTACTGCTAGATATAGGCCTCCTCTATAGATTTGCAATAAAGTCGGTTGGAAGCGGCCTGCATCCAGTGCATTCCTGCAACACAGTAACATGGTATAGATCAGAGTTTTTATGTTAATGTCTTGATTTTAATAAATAAATAAAATAAAATAATTATTCCACCAAGTCAGCGGACGTCCTACGCTGCGCTTACTGGTCCGTGGTCACCATTCAAGACCATAAGCACAATTATCTTTCAAAATTAACATCCTCTCCTACCCGGAATTCATAAACTAATGCCAAATTCATTGAATGGCTTGCACCTGAACTTTAAATGCTATCTTCTATACTGGTTGCAATCTTACAATGTCAAAATAATAATATCTCCATTACGTTTTAAATTAACCTTAATTAATATATCTTTACGACTTCTTCTTGAATTAATTTTAACGTACAAGTGTAATGTCGATTATTACAAAGTAATAACTAGTGTTTGCCTGCGGCTCTTTATAAATTGCGTACACATTTGAGGTTTCATATACTCGTACTTAATGCGTGTAATTTCTTAATATGATTGAATCAACTGCTATCTTCTAGATTCAATTTTGTTTTACAAGCATTTATTTTATTTGCAATGGATGTACCTATGTATATTATTTATTTGCAATAGCCGTGGTGGTCAGGAGGTAGTGACACCCGCTTTACAATCGTGAGGTCGTGAGTTCGAATCCCCGGTCCCGTACCAATGAGTTCTTTGGAATTTATGTACGGAATTTCACATTATTGGCTTTTACGGTGAAGGAAAACATCGTGAGGTAACCTGCGTACGTCCTGAGAAGAAATTCGATGGCGTGTGTGAATCCGCCAACCCTTACTGGGCCAGCGTGGTGGATATGGCCCAATCACCCTTCGTGGGTAGGCCTACGTCCTGCAGTGGATTATTAAAAAGGCTGGTACAGTACAGTACAGTACCTATGTACTCGTAAGTTCGGGTGGAATCGTGCAAGTTAAACTTGACCAACTTCCCGGTTTCCGATTAAGCTGAAATTTTGCACGCATATGTATATCGCGTGACGATGCAATATTATGGTACCATGACACTGACCTGATGATGGAATCGGAAGGTGGCCTAAGGTGGATAAGAACTTCTGTACTAAACACGACAGACCCGTCGTGTTTGGGCTCGTTTTACTTGTCTTGGCTAGCACTCTGTTGCTACATGATATCCAGGGTCTCAAGAGCTTGTATTTTTAAAAAGTTATATTTTTATAATAATGTATTAATTAATAGTCTCTCTAATCCATAACATTATGATCCTGAGACGAATCAAATCAGAATCCCCCTAAAAACCAAAGTTACAGACATAGCATAGCCCAGTTCATCAGCAAGTTGAAATGGCGATGGGAAAGCCACGTAGCACGCAGGCGATGTAAAGTTTTGGAATTATGACTATTTAGGCCGTGGTGACCCTTCACCTGGTGAATCACCCTTCGTGGGTAGGCCTACGTCTTGCAGTGGACTATTAAAAAAAGGCTGATACAGTACATACAGTACAGGCCGTGGTGGTCTATTAGTTATGACATTTTCCTTACAATCCTGAGGTCGTGGGTTCAAATCCCGGTCCCGTACCAATGAATGGACTGAAGACTGAAGTGGACTATTAAAACGGCTGGTATGCAGGCCTATATTCAGCAGCTATATCTTGCGCTTGAAATCATGATGATATTGATTTTTACTTACCATTTATATGTTGATTATTAAAAGAAATTGCTTTGGCTTTAAAGTTTATACATATTATTTTATATTCAACTCATATTAATTAAAGCTCAAATGTGTCTTAATTAAGTAAGTACTTGTTTAACTTTTAAAATGTATGTTACACAAAATTATTTACTTAGATACGGATCAGATTATGATCTTTATTATAATAATATTTGCATGAAATTCAGAATCCACTAAAGTGGAGCCAGGCGGAGCGAAGTAGACCGTGTATCGATTAGGTATAAATGTTTCTACGCCATTAACACCATATTTGCACACAGTCTTGAACGGAGCCGGAGCTATTTTGTTCTTTTCTAAGCAAGTATGGAATTTATACAATAGGCTTACAGATTAAGAGTGCGCCTAATGCCATGAAAAAAAAAACAGATTTCACCCGCGCTTCTTGCATCGGCCGCTATCATCTATGCTGCTTTGTTTAGAGTCGAAAATCGCATGACACAATTCATGATGATTATAGCTTTTTTAGGTGACTTTTTAGGTGACATTTTTATTTATTTATTCAAATTTTAAGCATATAATAAAAAAACTAATCGATTACTCTATTAGGACATTAGTCTGGCTACGTTATTTGTCAAAAATAATGTGGTGCTGTCGCTGATAATTTTGAGCAATTGAAAAAAAAGTTTTTTTTGTGATGCGGTGTTTTAATTTTTTTTCTAAAGTAACCATATTATTTTCCAAAATTTTACGCGATTACTCTGCGACTATAGGTTTTTTTTTCTTTCCTATACCTAGTATTTTTTTAACATGGATATTGTGTTATCTTTACACCACGTCTTTAAAAATACACCTTTCGCTTGATTCTGGCATTAGGCGCCCCCTTAAAACTATCTACTCAGCTCCGCTCCGACCCACTTTGGTGGAGTCTAGGGTTTATAGTTATTAAGCTAGGAGGATGCAAATTGCAGTAGAAGTGCATCGGTACAGATGATTGATTGAAGATTTTATTAAATGTCACGACCGATGCATAACATGATCTCGTCACAGAAATAAATGTAACAAGATTATAAATATAGAAAATACCTACCTACACTTGTATATTTCCAAAACGTTTTCTTTAAAATAACATTGTCTTTTGTAATACAAATTTAAGAGAACTTCACAAATTTTCGGAAATTCGCAGGTGTAAGAGTTTCCAGTCAAAAAGGTTTTTTTTTCTTCAAGGTTTGAAGAGCAGGTCATTAAAATCAACAGTAAAGTCAGTATACAGGGTTTTTTATAACCAATTAGCATCCTTTTAGGGGCTTAATTCTGTACACCAAAACTAACAAGTATTGTTCAACGACTTTCGTCATATCTCAAAAAAAATCAGCTGTTCCATAGAAAAATATCGTTCACCCGCGACAAAATGTATGGAACAGCTGATTTTTTTTTGAGTTTTGACAAAAGTCGTAAATCAAAAGTTGTTTTTTTGATGTACAGTCTCTGTATGTGATAAGTCTCTAAAAGGATGCTAATTGATTAGAAATAACCTTGTATACATAGTTTTCAGTCAGTATATCCATAATTAATGGATTGACGAATGCATCGGTTCCTGAGATTGTCATATTGAGTTAAAACAAAAACAAAAACTAGGCAGTATATCCTACGAGAATTTCGAGCATAAAGACGAAACCTTGCATCCCAAAATTGGCTACGACGTTAGGCGGTAGGAGGTCACATACGATTATGGATGAACAATAAAGGCCGAAACACACACACGGCGGGCGCGGGTCGGGCGCGGGTCGGGCGCGGGTCGGGCGCGGGTCGGGCGCGGTGCGGGTCGGGAGTACGGCGTGTCTATTTGTACCTGTTTCAATGGACGACAACACACAGAACGCGCCCGCCCCGCGCCCGACCCGCGCACGCGTTCTGTGTGTTGTCGTCCATTGAAACAGGTACAAATAGACACGCCGTACTCCCGACCCGCACCGCGCCAGACCCGCGCCCGCTGTATGTGTGTTTTGGCCTTTATACTACATATTGAATTGTGTATTCATATAATACTATAACTCTATAAAATTTAACTTGATCTCTGCGACAGTAGAAGATTGATATTTTTAGAGTTGGTATAGTGGTGGAAAAAATCGATTTTCAAACAATGTGGTAATGAAATCGAATGAGTAGTTGAAGGTGAGAAATTGGATTTCATTTACTTACTATTATTTAAGATCAAGTATGTACACATGTAAATAATGTTATGATATTAATTATATACTCATAATAATGTAACGATAGTATTTATCGACGTTTTTCACTATTATCGATGCTAATGTAACATATAATTGGGTTTACTTTAATTACACATGTAAAAAATATTATAATATTACAATATACAATAAAATTAATGATAAATTAAGTTTTATTTAAAATATCGTTATAAACTATCGATATTTTAAATAAAACTCTATCTAAAACTCTGTGGTCACGATCATTCATCGCCCATCACTAATCGGCATGCCCACAAAGTATGACATTGACAGGTACTGTCTGTACTTTTAAGAAATTCAGGACTTCATAGGCGTGATTTTTCTGACAGCTGTCGCAGAGATCAAGTTAAATTTTATAGAGTATAACTCGAATACTCGAATTGTTGGTTGTTGAGTAAAAAAATGGGACATCAATCGTCGTCGACGTTGATACGAAGTGGAATTTACTGAAATAATCAATTTGATATCGTATGTAAATCTAATACTGTACCAAGTAATGGGCAAAGCTCGATATATTTTTACATTATCTCTTTTATATAAAATATCGTGTGAACGGATTGTCGCCGGCCATCGGTGGCTGTGGTAGGTAGCCCATTTACCACCGGACTTAAGAGATTTCTATTGTAACAGATAACATCGTAGATAATGATGAGCTGAATTGTAGTTAAATGCCTAGCCCGTCAAACATGAAAGTCTAGTTTTTTGCTCTAACTTAGTATTACAAAATCATCTTTCAAACAGTATAATTTTATTCAGCAACACCCTTCACGCTGCTCTGCATCCATCAAAGACATATTTTTCACATCCTGGTTCAGCAAAAACTGTTCCGCGCTTATCTTGCAATCAGTACCCCTAGTACGAGTTTGTCGAGTCTATTTTAACTCCATCGAGTGCGTAAAGCGCAAACTAGCTGACCCAGATAACTTTGTTTCACGCAATTGCTCTCACTACACGGAAATCTTCTTTGGCTCAGGCACAACAATTTTGTTAAAGATCATCACAACATCAAATGCATAGTTTACGATTCTGTAAAGGACATGCAGACAAACATTTATTTTTGTATATAAAGATGGCTTAGACAATAATTTCGTGTGAAAATAAAATTGCGCTAAATCTTATTGGTACAATATAATACAATACAAAAACACTTTATTGACACCACAAGTAGTAAAACATAACAGAAAAAGAAATAACGACAGAAGAATGGTACAAAAGGCGGTCTTATCGCTAAAAGCGATTTCTTCCAGACAATCTCTACTGTGTGGAAACATGTAATTGACGTGGACGGTGGTGTAAGCATAAATGAATAATGTAAAGCTATAAATATCCAAAAACAATAAAATACACTACATAATAATAGGCATACACAAATACTTCTTATAATACATACAATAAAAATAAACCTACTTACATACATAAATGGTAGGTAGGCATGGTAGGCATACCTCAAAGTGACGAGCGTCGTTAATTATGGTTTAGCGCTGGTTATAAGTTCTGAGTGGTGCAGGCCTGCCAATGACACACGTAACGGAGCAACAAAGGTATAAAGGAGCAAAAAATTATATACGAAAAAGTCCATTTTTTATTTAATTTTTTCTAAACATTTAAAAAAATGGCTCACATATCATATTTTTACGTCTGTGGCTATTTCGTATTTAACTAGCAATACCTATAGTGAGGTAGATTGACTTAATTGCACAAAAACATTATATTTAACGCTGTTAAAATCCCCAGATTATTTTTATAATAAAGCTTTTAGTTCATCCTAACTTTATCAAAAGCGTAAAATCTCGACAAACTCGTACTATGGACACTGATTTGATGTACGCGACGACCTTTGCGTACAGCCTTATGTTCGCATCAATTGATGCATGAGGTGTATCTTTTAATTAGTCCGATATTCAAATGTTATTAAATTATAGAGCTAGAGGCTTAGCTGCAATTAGGCCGCAGTTAGGTGGCGAGAGGAGCGATTTTAAAAGTGAAAGTATTTGAATTTAGTCGCTTTGTATTATTGTAGATGATGATTTCTGGTTAGAAACTAGGTGAATTATTCCTACTAATAGACTGGTTTATTTATAAAATATTTATCACGCAGTTGTTCTACGAAAACGTCAATTAATACATTGGCTACCGGGGCCACTTTTTGACACCACAGTGATACCTGCATTTAGCTACATAAGACTATTTAGACGCAAAGAATAAGTAAAAAAAGTATTTTTTTTCTGAAGTTTGACTCAGTCACTCCCATCCAAAATAGTACCTACAGCCTAGCTAGTAGTTAGTCTAGTCTAGCAATAAAACTTTCACATTTTAAGCGCGTCCACGTAGCACAAAAATCTGTAAGCAAAATTACTAATGTAATATTAGCAAGCATAGCGAGCACGAAAAAATATTCAAATGTTTTTGACAATATTTTATGGATTTGATAACCAGAGGGATAATGGTGGTCGATCGAGAAAAATCTGTAAAAGTTGCATTGATTTAATATGGGATGAGTTGAAATGCAATACACATGAAAAATATATTGATTATGACTACTATCAAATATGAATCCATCATCAGCACTGGGCAAGATTTCCCCTCAGACCAAATAAAAAAATCAAGACAGAATATTGTGAACAAACAAGTGAAGCTGATAAAACTACGCCGTGTACAGACACAATTACACACACATACACGTACAAAGAAACTACGCCTTGGTTTGTCAGTCGAACTATGGCGGCGCAACACCGACGCACTCACCACATGTATAATAATTATTTTTTGCAAAAAATAGGATGACCGACTTCACCCGTGTACAGAATCGTTACATAGTATACAACAAAGTCGTTTTTCACTGTCTGTCCCCATGTAGGTATGCTTATATCTTTAAAACAACGCAACGGATTTTGATGCAGTTTGTTTTAATAGATAGAATAATTCAAAATAAATGTTTATATTATGTATAATACACCTGTGCTAAGCCGGGGCGCATCGCTTGAACGCAAATATTATGCACGGATCGATGTAACACTTTTCACATTAATGTTGATCTATCAAAAATGGCTAAGCCAATTTCGATAAAATTTAAATGGGACCAATTAAACCAAAAGTATACTCATTCCAATAAAAAAAAATATTGAAATCGGACTAGAAAAAAGTTATGCGTGGTTATACCAAAAATAAAATATACGCGTCGAATTGTATACCTCCTCCGGTGGTTTGTTGGTCAAAAAACCGCCCTTCATTTGACTGTTCAACGACATTCTCTCTTGATTTTTTTATTTGCTCTGAAGATTTCCCATACATTTTTGTCATTGAGAATTGCCTCAATTGACAACAGCGCTATCTCTCTTGTTGTATTAACTCTGTGCTCGAGACGGTATGCTCATAAGGTAAAATACTATGCTTGACTGACGCATGATCTCCTTCTAACCATGTACAGAATCCTCCACGGTATACTAGACTGCCCCACTCTACTGTCAGAGGTGAGTCGACTCTCAGTACCAGAGAACCTCACCCGTTTCCGCAGCGGTCGAGTACCGCTGTTCTCCCCCGTGCCCCCGCGCACCGTGGCGCGAGACCAGTCCCCTATCTGCCGAGCACAGCGACCCCTTAATGCGCTGGTGTCCACATATACACAGGTTGATGTTTTCGCCGACAAATGGTCCATATTTGTAAATAAATCTTTACTGTACAGTGAAAAGCACACTATTTTAGAATAATATTTTATAATTTATATAGATAGGAACTATTATACATCATTCAATTTGGTATGTATCTAACAAGATTTTAAGTGTTAATTGTGCTGTACCAACTTGTGTATTAGTTAGTTATTTATTTAAGTGAGTATTTACTCACTTAAAGCAGTGTCTCATTTTTTTTTATACCTAATTTTTTTTTTTTAAGTATTAAGAGTAAAATAACTAACGTACTGGTGTAAACTGTAATGTTATTTATTAAGGAAATAAAGATTTGAATTGAATTGTAAGTGAATAGCTACTTTAAACAACACGCAACTTTACCTCATTATAACACCTATCTGCTTCCGAAGTAGGTAATCTATTTTGACTCGCGTCTCCTGTCACCAACTCCTACACCTCCTATAATTATAACTAGATCAAGTAACGTGGCTCGACGTGAACTCATCTCCCAAATGCCACAGCCTTGTATTGACGTTTATTGCCATCGATCGATCGACCGGCAAATATTTTGTGAAATTTGCATCTTTTATAATTAATTGATTTATTGGAGTACATGACTTTTGAAATTTATGGGTTGTTTTATTGCAAGTGGCACCAGTTTTGTTTTTGAATTATTCATCTTTACCTCCCGGACACTGGCCTTCACTACAGATTTTCATCAAGACAAATTCAGCGACTATTTATACAGGGTTATTTCTAATCAATTAGCATCCTTCTAGGGCCTTATTCTGTACATCAAAACTAAAAAAAAAATTTGTTGTTCCATAGAAAAATTTACCCGCTTTTTAAATTTTTTTTTTTCACCCGCGACAAAATGTATGGAACAGCTGTTTTTTTTTAGTTTTGTTGAAAGTCGTAGAACAAAAGTTGAGTTGTTAGTTTTTATATACAGAATAAGCGTATACGCTCGCAAAAAAGATGATCGATCCACCTTCTTGGTCGAAGTCCTACGCTGCGCTTGCGCACCTACAGCTCTGGTGGTCTGCATTCATCGACGTACACCTATGTATGTTTCAGTGCGAGATCGCATCAGAAACGAGAATATCCGTAGAAGAACCAAGGTTACCGACAAAGCCCAGCAGATTGGCAAGTTAAAATGGCAGTGGGCAGGGCACATAGCACAGAGGACTGATGACCGATGGGGTCGAAAAGTTCTCGAGTGAAGACCACATACCGGCAAGCGCAGCGTAGGTTACGAGGTGGGTAGACGATCTCATTAAGACCGCAGGATCGCGCTAGATGCAAAGCCACTTTCAATCGGTCTTATTGGAGATCCATAAGAGAGGCCTATGTCCAGCAGTGCACATCATATGGCTTATGGATGGATGAATGGATTGAAGGTACCTTAATTTTTTTTCTCACTCGTTCATGTCTTGCAGCAGGAACATATTACTCGTAAATAGATGATACAGATATATACACAATTGCGCATAGAAGGGATTATTCAGATAGAGTCTACTGTACCTGTACCAGCCTTTTTTTAATAGTCCACTGCAGGACGTAGGCCTATCCACAAAGGGTGATTGGACAGTATCCACCACGCTGGCCTAGTGCGGGTTGGTAGATTCACATACGCCATCGAATTTCTTCTACGGACATATGCAGGTTCACGATGTTTTCCTTCACCGAAAAGCCCGTGGTGTGAAATTTTATACATAAATTCCAAGGAATTGATTGGTACGGTATCGGCATTTGAACCCACGACCTCACGTTAGTAAGGTGGGTGTCATTACCACTAGGCCACCGCGACTAGAGTCTACTATTATAAGCGAAAGCCAAGGGCCAACCCGGAAGACAAGAAAATACCAGCTGTCTCTTACTATTCTACTATTTTATTATATATTCGTCTCTGCTATGACTGCCTCGGTGGCTCAGTGGTTAGTGACCCTAACTTCTGGATCAAAGAGGCGTGGGTTCGAATATTTATGTGATGAACATAAGTGTTTGCCCTGTGTCTGGGTGTTATTTAGTTACTATCTATAAACACATAAGTATGTATTTAAAAATAAGTATAATAATATGTAGTATATCAGTCTCTGGCAGCCATATCACAAGCCGTGTGTAAGATGTCCCAAAATATTTAAATATTTATCTATTATATAAAAGGCTTCCCTGAGTGACTGACTGACAGACAGCCTACAGCCCAAACCGCTTAAGATATGAGCTTGAAATTTGGAATATAGGTACATTGAACGTCCCAAAGTTGGTGAAAAAAGCGTCAATTACATCGAACCAGCTGAACGGTTATGGTTGAAAATTGGTATGAAGGAAGCACACAGCATGTTTTAATACAGGAACTAATAAAATCCAGGAAAATCTATAAGGTTCCTTAGGCATACGCAAAATTAATAAGTTTAGGCTACAGCTTAAACCGCTGAAGATATGAGCTTGAAATTTGGAATATACGTACATCGTACGACATAATGAAGCACTAAGGATGAAAAACGTACCCAACTCTAACTTACGGGGTAAAACGGGCCCTTTTTGTTTGCATGTAACTTTTTATTCCCTGTACCGATTGACATGAAACTTTGTTTAGATGCTTTTGAGACTAAATAAAAAATATGGCTGTACCTGTTTTTCTGAATTTTCCTTAAAAAAATCCTTAGGTGTCAGATACGTCTCAAAACTTCAATGCGCTTTTTTTAAATAATGTAGTCTCTAGAATAGGATTATGATAATGATAGTTTATCTTTATAAAATGGGGCAAAATGGGTCCCCAAAAGATTACGATTTTTTTTTATTTTGTGAGCCAATAGTCTTAAACTTAGCGCACATATGGATCAATATAAGTATTTTACTATGGGATCAACCCTGACAAGCGAAAATTACCTACATTTCCCATACATTTTGTCGCGGGTCGATGAACTTTTTGTGTTAAACAGCTGATTTTATTCACGTGCTTTTGGGGTTGGTACCATTGTAAAAGTTAATCAAATTATGAGTATAATAGCATTCTAGAACATGCCTGACTAGAATTACGACTTGTGTACCATTTTTCATTTGCCTGGAAAATTAAATTTCTAATGACTTAATGAAACATGTCGAACACCTGTACCGGCCTTAATTAATGGTGCACTACTGAAAATAGATACTACGGATAGCACTACGGATAATAGAAACAGGTGGGTCTTAAGATGAACATGAAAAAGACGAAAGTCATGTGTAATTCCCATGTTTTACCTACCCCGATTTCTGTTGGAAACTCGCTTCTTGAAGTCGTTGACTCGTACGTCTACCTAGGACAAGTAGTCCAGTTAGATAGGTCCGACTTCAACAAAGAGGCCAATCGCCGAATTCAACTCGGCTGGGCAGCGTTCGGAAAAGTGCGTAGTGTCTTCGCGTCCGACATACCTCAGTGCCTCAAGCCGAAAGTTTTCGACCAGTGTGTGTTGCCAGTGATGAATCATGGCACAGAAACGTGGTCTCTCACTATGGACCTTATTAGTAAGCTCCAAGAAGTCCAACGAGCTATGGAGAGGGCTATGCTCGGAGTCTCTCTGCGAGATCGAATCATTAATGAGGAGATCCGTAGAAGAACCAAAGTTACCGACATAGCCCAACGGATTGGCAAGTTGAAATGGCAATGGGCAGGGCACATAGCGCGGAGAGCTGATGACCGTTGGGATCGAAAAGTTCTCGAGTGGAGACTATGTACCGGCAAGCGCAGCGTAGGACATCCACCCACAAGGTGCACGGATGACCTCATTAAGACCGCAGGATCGCACTGGATGCAAGCCGCTTCCAACCGGTCTTATTGGAGATCCATAGGGGAGGCCTATGTCCAGCAGTGGACGTCCTTCGGCTGATGGATGACTGAAAATAGACCTATCCGCGAAGGGTAATTGGGCCATATCCATCACGCCGGCCGAGCACGGGTTGCTGAATTCACATACGACATTGATTTTTTCTACGTACGTACAGGTTGCTTCAATGTTTTCCAGCAATGAAAAGTGAAATTTCTTACATAGTTACTCATACAATTATTATTATTGGCTCCCTCGGTGGCTCAGTGGTTTGTGACCCTGACTTCTGGGTCAAAGAGGCGTGGGTTCGATTCCCAGGGCAAATATTTTTGTGATGTTCAAATGTGTTTGCTCTGTGTCTGGGTGTTATTAATGTATTTTTATTTATTTATTTAACACTTTCTTGCACATCATTTGTACAAAAGGAGGACTTAACGCTAACCAGCATTTTCTGCCAGTCAACCTACTGGTACATGTATATGTAGTATATCAGTCTCTGCCAGCCAAATCACAAACTTTGCTTAGTTTGGGATCAGAGACCGTGTGTGAGATGTCCCCCAATATTTATTTTGTATATTTATTTATTATTGAGTTAATTTCAGAAATTCGGCAATTTATCATCCAAAAATCCACGTATGTACTCCGTAATAAGCTTTAGATACAAGTAAATGAAATAACCAAATACTGAGACAATTCAGACTAAACCGTTGGCATTATTTTGCAAGTAATACTATAATAGGCTCAGTTATGAAGACGCCATGGTAAATATAATAACAACATTAAAAGTGTTTTCTCTATCGAATGCTTAAAGTAAAAAAGAAACAGAAATAATGATGATAATTAGCTATTATAATTACGATGGCGCCTTTATAATCGAGCCTAATGTGGGCTTAACCACGAGCTACTATTATTTTAAGTAAGTGCCAAGAAAACGCGGACCTAACTGTGGGTTTTTATCATTTTAAGCAGTTACGAAAATAACGCAGGCCAGACCGTGGGCTATTATCATTACAAGTAATACAAAAACGCAGGCTAAAGGCATGCTACTATAATTTTAAGGATTTATTAAGACAACACGGGCCAGACCGCGAACTATTAGATATTATTATAAGCAAATGCCAAGATAACGCGGGTTGAACCGCGGGCTGTTTTTTTAATCAAGTAAGTACTAAAACAACGTGGGCCAATCTATGGGTTATTATCATTGTAAGTAATACGACAATGCAGGCCAAACGGCAAGCTTTTATAATTTTAAGCAAGTATTAAGACATCGCAGTCCATGCTGCGTGCTATAAATAACCATCTTAAGCAAGTACTAACAGTACGCGGGCCAAACCGTGAACTATTATCATTATAGGCAAATACTGTTACAATTTTGACCAAACCGTGGGCATTATCCTTGCAAGTAATTTTAAGCAAGTATTAAGACAACGCAGGCCAAATCGCGGACTATTAGATATTATTATAAGCATGTACAAAGACAACGTAGATCAAACCGTGGGCTATTTTCATTTTAAGTAAGTAACTATGTACTAAGACAACGCGGGTGAAGCCGCGGGTTTTAAGCTAGTTTATTGTATATTTGTGGGATTGACTATACTGTAAGAAATAAGTTGTGTGTGCTGTGTTTTTGTGTCGCACAGTGGCTTTATTTGATCTTAATAATATTTCTAGCATGAAATATCATCTCAGTTAAATCTACCGTTAAATATGCAGCTTAAAATCTTAGTTTATTTGTTTCGATAAAAATAATACATGCCACAGAATGATCTTATCATCCTTATCTCAAATGTATAAGGTTGGAAATCAGTAGAAGCATAAAAACAGTAAGCAAAGTTCAAGGAGATGTCCAAATTTTTAACGGGGCTTAAATAGTTCGGACGTTTGATCCATTTCAAAGGTTTTTCTTTGTTCTGTGATATTTGCGATCAGCAATGGGTCAATGGTGTCAATGATTCATATGATGGACGGATGATCTTCACTGTATTTATTTAACAAGGTTCTATTAAAAAAAAAACTGCAGAAAAAATCTCGACGAAATCTGCTTACAATCCTGAAATATCCGAAAAATCATATTTTCCATAGATATTATATGAAGGGTTGTTTAGAAAAGGGTGTGCTATGAAATAGTGATTTAAATCATTATTATGAACAACTCCTGCTATAAGGGCAACTCCCAAATAGGAGAAAAAAAAAACCATCAGCGGCCCCTTTGAGAAAATATATAGAGAGCTATAGTCCTTAAGTAAAGCACATTCAGCACATTCATACGAAAAGCCAGAATGTGGAACGGTTTGCCTGAGTCTGTCTTTCCGCTAAAGTATAACGTAGGTGCCTTCAAATCCCGAATAATTAGATATCTTCTAAGTAAGCGTGTTACACCCTGTACCGCATATCTGTTTAGCATCAGGCCGTGTGTAGTCAAACGCAAACCTATATGAAAAAATGCTTTTCATTACATTGTAAAAATCCCCCCCATATTAAAAAATATATCCATAGATATAAGTCTCTCTCTATACATGTATCCCCAAAATTATTTTTTTATTATTTAATAATGATACCGTCTAACCACGACCTACCTACAACGCTGACTAAAGTTATTCTTACTTAAATTTAAACCTTAAACTATTTATTAACAAATTTTTAACGAGCTCGTATGTAAACTAAACTTGAACTAATTATTAACGAAATATGGCCAATGATCGTTTAGTGTGAACCCAACGTTGTGATCCGCAAAACCCAGATTATGGTGATTTTGGAAACTACCTAACCGATATTTAAACAACCTAAAATTCTAATACTAACTACATAATTACCTATAGCTAGGATATTTCTAACGCATAATGAAACTCATACTCATATTGACTAGGTACTTGGGGACCGTAAACCTAAAGAGTCAAGATTGCCCGTTCTACACAATTTTCTTAGAGATATCAAGAGAACATAATACTAATTCCTAAAGGATAGAGTACAAATATCAAGAGACAGTTATGAAATTACTTTCCTCAGGATTAATAAAATTGATAGAATCCTTGGGAATTATAACTTTAAATGGAAAAATATCAAATTATAATAGCATAACAACAGATATCACGGCATAGGTAAGGCGCCCCTCCACCGCGTCAAATAGTCTCCCTCGTCTGACCTGACTTGGGCAGGAGTCCTCCGTATTGTTGTTATGAGAACAGCCAGAAGGGCTATACTACTTATGTCAATGCTGTCTGTCTGTCATATGTCTTCACAAAAGGGGGCAAGACTGTCTTTTTTGCAAATTATCCCAATCTTCGGTTACGGTGTCCGAAGCCCCTAATGGAGGAACCCAGGTTCCTCCATTCCCACAAAATTAACCTCATATGGTGATATATGAGGGATCTGATTTAAAAGTTCACTGTGGGGTTTCCCTAAGTCCCAAAGAATGGAACCAAGAGAATCCCCTAGACCCTATGGAAGTTACCTACCTACCTAGGCTATTACCCTACCTATATTTTCACAGCTAGCTAAAAGAACTTACGTCTCTGGTATAACCGTCTTAACATTAAAGGAATTACATCAAAGAATATCCAAAACTTAGTTAAATATAAACGATAGTACAATTTAGAGTCTCCCACTCTAAGAATCGGAATGCTCATCAAGGACAGTTAAAGTGTGATCATATTTATAGTTCTCTGCTTGTAGAAAGACTTTACTTATTAATAAGTTAAACTTAGTAACAGCATCAAGCCTTTGGTTCATAGTCAGTAAATTTAACTTCTCTATTAAGTGGTTCACCCGCCATTCGGCCGAGAGGTTACTGATCCCCAGATCGATTGTCTGTTTTAGAGGCATTTACAGCTAAAAACCCAGCCCCGACGCCACTCAACTCTTGTGAGTAAAATAGCTAAAATTGAATGATGAAATATCTGTATAAAAGCAAAGTCAATTCTAAAAACTCCTGTGAATTTCCAAAGTATCAACTATCCTTTGATAGAACCTTCAGATTCTTTACATGATGTAATTATGTCTGTACTACTAACTTTAGTACTCTATGAATTTGAGTATACTAAACGCTTTGAGTACGCTAAAAATACGTATGACTTTTCGAAGATTAAAACGTATATTTCAAATCCGGGTATTTAACGTAAACAAATATCATCAAGATAAATAAATGTAGGGTACAATCATAAATCTTCAAGGTTCCGTTGAACTTTGGCATACGCTATAATCGCAGCGCAGTAATCAAATGAATATTACACACAGCAATATTAAAAATAAGGCGCTTAATATAATCCTTTTAGGTATAGAAAAACACAATATATTTCATATAAGAAAGTCCAACCCTGCAAATAGGCACAGTAAGAACAAGCAAGCACATGAATAACAAATCGACAATGCAAATAAAAAGTAAGATTGTGCGTAAGAGATTGAGGGTATCCAATCAGAAGATTCTTTGAAATAAATTAAGTATTTTTAAGGTCCAACTAAGGGCACACGCCAGACTCAAAATAAATAAAGTAGGTATTTTGTAAATGTTTAAAAGTCGCATACTTTTACAAATCAATCTCTCACAAATAAATCGGAATTGCCTCACCAAATGAGTATGTTCCATCCTATGGCTCTCGTCTTCGTAGTCGGCTAGCTTTCCCTTCCAAAGTAGTTCAGCGGCACGCTGGAAATATGTCCGTTTCTTAGCTTCGAAGTCCAGCGCTGCATCGAATCGTCTTCAGGTTGCACTTAGCTGTGCCAATCTGGCTTACCAAACGTTATGCAAATCGAACAAAATCAATCCGCAAGTTTCTCCTTCAATTTGCACTACATTTAATTATAATTTCACTTATATAAAACGATCCGCACTGAATTACACTATCACAAAGCCGATGTCACTAATTTTCACTTTTCCGACAATTACAACAAAGATTTGGCAACGCGAAATAAAACTCCCGATAATCCATCAGAGAAATGGCCTCCGAATTAAACTGTGTATTATATCCATCAGAGGTACGGCCTCCTCGAAATCCCGACGTTAACAACCCCGGATCTGGTCCCCCGCGCCCTTTTATACTAAACTACTCGTAGTTTATATACGATTACGATTGCTTTAACTGCAATCGGTGCACTAACACAACAATATGCAATAACACGGTTCCTGCTAAAAGGGCCAATATTTCAAATAATCACCACACGGAACATTATGCCATTAAAGCTAAAAACACCCATTCGGAACAAAAGCCCAACAACGCAATCATATGCAATACCCGCAAAAGAACGCATAAGGCAACTAACGTTGAAAACTAGCATACCCTCAATTTGGATCTTAACGCTAATAAAGCAAATATTTGCAATTCTCGCATTATGGAGCATATTCACTTTATGTCAGTGACGTCACTGGTAGTTTAATATAATGTTGCCACCCATAAAATTAAATTAAATATTTCGTTACTTTTACAGATTCCCTGTCATTTCTACAAATACGATTTAAACTATTTTCTTTACAGAATGTAGCTAGAATAATAGTCATCTAATCCGATGACAACACATATCAATCTTATGCCATTGTTTTAACGCTTTTCTCTTTAAACAAATATTACCATACAATAATATTACACCACTACTGTTTCTTTTTTAAAATCACGCGCTAGCATTAGTGATTTTTGGCCCGGCTTTGCGATGATTGTTATTGTGAAGTGTAAATATTAAATCCTTGTAAAATAATCGGATAAAATAGCTCGAAATACCTATAAATATTATTACAAGATTACTGCTAAACGAATATGCAGTATTTAAAGTTGAATGGTAAGTAAATTATTGCAATTGGACTATAATTCTTAAAGTAGGGACAAGATAATAGGTCACTTTGGACATTTCATCAAAATTCAACAACGTAACCTTGTAACGGCGGGCATAAAATAAGAACTGCACAATTGCTTAACTTTTTTCAATTACGTTTACATATTTATTGTAATAATGACCGATACGAGTAATTTTACGATTTGCTTTCACTAATAAACCATTCTAAACATAATAAACAATTTCTGATCTAAAGAACTGAACGTCGTTACAATGTTGCGTCAGTCAACCCTTTTTCTTTTTAAACACTAGGGATGTTACTCTAAAAATCGAAAGCTGATAGGATTGTAAGTTGAATCGAATGCAATGATTACTTGTGAAGAAAAATCACCATAAATTTATAACCACGTTGTGATTATAATAAAACCTAATTATACATATTTATTATTCTTTTAACTAACTATGAAAATACAAAAAAATAACTAAATAGAAAGGTCATTGATGTTGGGTGCAATTTAGGTGGATGTTGCTGGCAACACCAGTGCCTGTCGATGACGCATGTCATGTCGCCATAACATGATGATGACGCAGTCTTTTGTTGTTGTGCGAAGTGACTGTGCGTTTTTGGTGTGCTCTCTGTTATTTTCTTCTGATCCGGCTTTTTCATTGAACTGATCTTACTGACTACGTTTACCTGGCTATAAATTGGACTCCGATTGCTTAACGATTATTAAACAAGAAAAACATTACAGTCTTACTATGTCGAAACGGGGGAAAACTCTAAACAGTCAATCTCGCGAACTAGTGCTGAAATTGTACAATTATTTTGGACGTGAATCAGTTAACGATGGGCCTCTTTTACCATTGAAACCACCGAGAGAACGCGTTGCCGAAGCATTGGGAATAGGGAAGAAGACAGTAACTCAAATTCTGAAAGAGAAATACGGACCATCAGGCTCAGAAGATAATACTTTACGTACACCGAAAAAACGAAAGAGGGACAAGAAAATTGTTGACGTTGATAATTTTGATGCTACTGCAATTCGCAACCACATTTATGGATATTACTCGAGAAAAGAATATCCTACACGGGAAATGATGACTCTGCTACAAACTGCATGTGCAGAAGTCACTACAGAAGACTGGCGAAAAGTCGTGGAGAAGACAAAGAAAATAATTTTACAAGATTTTGAACGAGATGTGAGAATAGACAATATTATTGAAAATGAATTAATAATATCTCTGAGTGCTGACAGCAGTGATGAAGATAGCAGTTCCGATAGTTCAAGTGAATAAAAGCAATTTTTTTGTTAAATTACGTAGGTACTTGTCTTATTTTGCTCCTTTAATTTATGAAAGAAAAAATAATAATGGGACAGGGATTCGCATGATCATTTTTAAAATTCACATATGTTTCAAGTCTGTATCGATTGATTCGATTCATTCATTTAATCGATGTTCTTAAGCAGGTCACCTCACTATGAATATAAAACTGACATCTGTCAAAAGTGACCTATTATCTTGTCCCTACTTTAGCGTATGTAACCTAAACATTCCAATCTAATTATTCGATGTTCGTTTCAGGATACTCTTTTCAGTCTTTGACATTCTCCCAGCCTCCGAAAAGTCTTCAACTCCATATAAAAGATCCCAGAGATTGCAGGACAGCTTCTAACCTAGCGACAGCGGCTAAAACTCCTTAAAATTGGCTAACATTATATTAGGTATTGTTACCTATAGAACAAAATAACACGGTTATTAAATTACTACTCTTTACAGTTCTTCTCAATAAAGATTATAGGACTTACTGTAACTCAGTCCACCAAATGCTGATTTTTTGCTAATAAGCGCTAGTAGTTCTCAGCCAGCAAACTAGTTAGACTAAAATACCAAACATATTGTGCAAGTTGCCTTCAAAACGTACATAAGCTTCCTGACATCCTAATATCTCTTCCCGATTTTCTTAAGATACTAAAATTAAGAAACTTATTACTAATTTAATCTATTCCAGCCTGGATTCGGCGTAGAAAAGGAAGGTTCCACCGTTTCTCGTACTCTGTGACTCGCCTCCAGTTCATCCGACGTCCAAGGCCCGTCCCATCATTACCAAAGAATGTGAATTTTCTTCTCATTGTGGTAATACATCAATAAAGGTAAAATATATCATATTTTACATCTATTACCTACATTATTTTAGCACATTATTTTCTATAACTCTAGTTGAGTTGCTCAAAATATTAAATTTTAACAATTAAATGTACCTACCTAGTGGGAGACGTAGTTTGTTACATGAGAAATACATATAAGTAGCTACATGTGGACAGCTATGTACAAATGGACCTTTACAACATCTATTCGAAAATGACTACTTGGTTCGCCTTTAAGTGCGCTCAAAGGTGGTGTTTTCTATGAGGAACTTTATAAGTGCGACGGAATTATCTTTGCCACGCACTTTTTGAATTTGGAACAAATAAGTGCGATGGAATGATCTTTGTTGCGCACCTTTTGAAATTGGAAGTATTTGTAATGTTAGTGTTCAGCGCCAATAAAATGAATGAAAATAATGTAAATATAAGTTTTTATTTGTTTTATTATTAGATACCATTTAATTTCAATTTAGTTGTTACTCTACGTTTTATTAAATAATAATATTACAATGAAATATAGGCGCCTTTTATTTTCTCATAGAGGTGATGAAAAGTAAAGTGTACCACTCGGGCGCAAAATATATTTTTGGCTCGGGCGACGTACTTTGAATCCCTCGCTACGTTCTGGATTCTACTCTAGAATCCCTCTCTTTGCTCTGGATTCAAAAAAGCGCCCTCGCCGTAAAAATATTATTTTGGTCCCATATGATACAATCTACTATTGCCATAATATAATGCCTTTGCAAAACTATTAAATTAAAGTAGGAATAAGAATGACTCGCATCTTTCAAATATTTTTATTGGCATTAGCTAGTCTACGATGATCAAATACCCATAATTGTTACCAGTCTTATTAAAATTGCGCAATGTATCAAATGTAGCAGACACAGACAAGTTAGACTTACAAAATCCAACTAAAACGTCTGGTTAACTTAGAGCTGGGAAACAGATAATAATCATGCAAAATGTTCGCCGATCTAATCGTGAACACATCTAATAAATGAATATGAGACTTGATCTGTAAATTATGAACTTATGTACCTAGTATCTGTTGGTATTGAATACGCAAATTTTGAAATGTTTTCTAAATTCTCATTTGCTTTACTTTATACCCGGGCTAGACTATAACAACAATGCCGCATGCCTTAGCTTACTCTGTTAGTATGGCAAGCAATGGAATTTAATAATAACGTTAAATAATTTACTAAATAATAATAATATTATTATGTTCAAATCCTACATAATATTATAAGAGCGAAAGTTCGTGAGTATGTATGTTTGTTACTCTTTAACGTAAAAACTACTGAACGGATTGAGATGAAACTGCAATAATATAGCTTATACTTCAGAATAACACATAGACTATAATTTATAAAGATATTGCGTGAAACGAAGTTTGCAGGGTCAGATAGTATGATTTATTTTAGTATTATCCTCTTAGATGAGTCCGTCAATGGGGACATTGGCTAGATACAGCTGAATTAAAAACAAATTTTGTGTGCCCAAAAAAAACCGGACAAGTGCGAGTTAGGCTCGCACATCGAGGGTTCTGTACAAACATATTGTTAAAATAATTAAAAACCGGTTCTAGGATGTGCTAATGAAGTTCTTTCATATGATACCTTACATGATACGATTTACTCACTTTGAATTTTGAACCCATATTTTGTGAATTTTGAGGCCCTATTTTTATGTGATTTAAATAAAAATGTACAGTTTTCAGTTTTATACCTATATGTGTACTCTGAGACAATGCTTTTCCCCAAATTTCATAGTTCTATGTCAACGGGAAGTACTGTAATTTTATGTGAGCGTTGAAATATGCGTTTTTTTGCGACCTAAACGTATATACTTTAAATTTCAACTCGATATCTTTACGCGTTCCCGAGATAAAGAATCTTGACATAAACACAGACGGACAAACGGACAACAAAGTGATCCTATATGAGTTCCGTTTTTTCCCTTTTGAGGTACGGAACCCTAAAAAATCTTAAGAGTCGGTTTACGGACGATAGGTAAATAAAAATTAATTTATTAATAAATAATAATCAATTATTAAATTAAAATAGGTAAATACGTATGATGTGGAAAACATTGTTGAACCAACGACTGAAAGTAAAAAAAAAAAAGAAAAAACTGAAACAAGCTGAACATTCAGACCGGTTGTGCCTCTCTATCGCTGGTTCCACGCTTTCGCTTGCACGCTCGTCAAAAGCGGAACATGGCACTTTTTCGTGTGTACGAGCCGGCCTTCATCAATTTATAAGACGTTATCATGTCAAAATAATTATTTTTTGCAAAAAATAGCATGACCGACTTCACTAGTGCACAGAATCATTACATAATATAAAACAAAGTCGCTTTCCGCTGTATGTCCCCATGTATGCTTATATCTTTAAAACTACGCAACGGATTTTGATGCAGTTTGTTTTAATAGATAGAGTAATTCAAAAGAAATGTTTATATGTATAATACACCTGTGCAAAGCCGGGGCGCTAATGCAAATATTATGCACTGATCGATGTAACATTTTTCACATTATTGTTGATTTATCAAAAATGGCTCATCTAATTTCGATAAAATTTAAATGGGACCAATTTCGAAGTATACTCTTTCCAATATAAAAAGAATTATTGAAATCAGACTACTGTGAAAAAAGTTATGTGTGGTTATACATAAATATATATATATATATATATACGCGTCGAATTGTATACCTCCTCCGGTGGTTAGTCGGTCAAAAAAGAAAGATCTGTTATAACGCAATGCGAAAAATAGAAGAAGTTGGCGAAAGAAAACTTTGAGCGGGGAATGAGGATAATATTGATAAGGCATTTTCTGTCAATCAGGTTATAAGGTCATCAAGCCACAGCCGGGCTAGTTACTACGCACCATAGTTACGAAAGCCCAAAAATAGAAATTTCAAATAAGTAATTTTGCTTCTTTTTTTCTAAGAACATAATGAGTGCCAAAATGCCTAGAACACCCTTGCGTAACAACAATTAAAGTGGCTGAAGACAAGATAAATAGAATTAAGATAAATGCCATGTTCACGAAAGCGTGTAGTTAACTAAATTGAGCATTTGGGTTCCGTATTCATCGAATAAGCCGACATGGCTTAATGGGAGAACCATCCATCAGCCATAGCACGACCACTGCTGGATATAGGCCTCCTTTATCTATTTCGAATAAGACCTATTGGTAGCGGCTTGTATCCAACGCGATCTTGTGATCCTAAAGTGATCATCTGTCCACCTGGGGGTGGACCGGCAAATGCAGCGCCGGTAGTCCGGTACGTTGTCTCCACTCGAGAACATTCCGGCAGCATCGGTCATCAGTCTTCCGTGCTATGTATCCTGCCCACCACCATTTCAACTTGCCAATCCGCGGGGCTATGTCGGTAACCTTGGTGCTTCTACGATGTAGGCGTGTGGTAGAGCAATTGTCTTAAAGTTGTGATATCTTTAAATCCACTTCTACTACCCACACTTCTAGCATACGCAAGACGACATGATTTTATCGGCATTTCAAAACAAGACAAAGATTACCTCGAGATGTACTTATATCTATCACATTTTGAGACGTCGATATAATTTAAGTACCTATGTGTATCAGAAAAAAATAGGAACCAATACGCTTTAAATACAATGTTTGATTCTTTGTTTCGAATCTTAAGTAAAATAATGATATTATGGATAATGAATATTATTACCTGTATTTTAAACAATTAACTATAAATATAATGGTTAATAGAATTGAAATTCTCAATGCAAGGTTGGGTATTATTATCAAAAATAATTGTGGTCGTTAATTCAGTGACCTTATTAGAATCTGTCTAACGATAGAGAATTATGTTATTTATTACGGGTAGTGCAGAAGCTAAATATTATAATGATATGCACATAAATCGGAGATTTTCTTGAAATGACGGACAAACTTATAATAAACTAGTAGTCCGCCCCGGACTTGGACCTCGCGCTATTCCTATTTTATATCTTAAATACCTACTGGGATTTAAAAAAAAGGTAACAATAAAGTTAGCGATTTATTTTAAACAACTGTTGAAACTCCCGCAGAAAGTAGCCTGTTTTGCCTCTTTTTGCCACGGCCCTCGTATCTTCGCATCCACTGAACAGAATGCTCATATTTGAACTTAAAAATTGTATAAATATAAACTACGTTCATGCTAAATTTCATGGAGATCGGTTGAGCGGCACTTGAGTTATCGTCGAACAAATATACACCCAACTGCCGGCTCGTCCCAGTAGACTCTGAGACCTCACTTACGCTCGGTCAATAATCCAACCATGCTCATAGAAAATCTATTGGGGAGGCCTATGTCCAGCAATGGACTTCCTACGGCTGACGTAAGGATAAAAATATTCTAAGAAATCATTGTTCTCATTATTAAGACCAACAAAACAAACAAACAAAACTATCTAAGGAACAACCAGAAAATTGCTATAATGTATCAAATGTTCCACAACACTTTACTGAAATTTTGACAATAAATAGTTGTGGAACCAAGAAAAAGAAATTAATGTATTTAAATGAGATTTACCATCATTGGTACTGTACCAGCCTTTTTAATAGTCCACTGCAGGACGTAGGCCTGCTCACGAAGGGTGATTGGGCCATATCCACCACGCTGGCACAGTGCGGGTTGGTGGATTCACATACGCCATCGAATTTCTTCTACGGACATATGCAGGTTGCCTCACGATGTTTTCCTTCACCGAAAAGCAAGTGGTGTGCAATTTCATTGGTACTACTGAAATTTAATAAAAAATCTCGTGGGACAGTGTTTGTTTAATAGAACTCGTCCGAAACAGATTTTCATTTAAAAAAAGTGTGTAAGTATACTCAATACCATAAAATGTAGATTTATATAATAGGGAGGTTGTTCTAAGGATAGGGTGGTGGGCTATTTTTTATATCCCTAGATGATAAAGGTGATCCTGACCAGATTTTTCGTTAAAAGACAAAGTAATTATTGCCGAAACAGCTCAGTCTAAATACAAAACATAAATTGAGCGTTTGTTACGCAAAAAACCGTCTTAGCTGTGTTCATCGCAATTTGTACATGTACAGATTTTTGTATTACTTGTCTCTCAATATCAATATAAAATGGCTGGAGCATTATTTATTAAATAATGTGGGTTTAGTGTATCCACTCATCAACTGTACGAGACGAATTATATATTAATGGATCTGATGTCAGGCTTGGATCCTACGTAATATAACACTCATCTTTACATCAAACCTATTGTTATCTTGCAACGACTATAATTAATTAATAATACATTAATAACAGCCCGTAACTTAAGCATTCTGTCTGATGATATAGATTTTCAAATTATCAATCGACACCTCACAAATCAATGTTGATTTAAAACAGTATTAAAATTAAATTATGTAAATATTTTATAAACAATGTATTCGGCCAATAAAACAGAGCAATAGTCACAAGATTTATGTATTTTGTTAACAAATCTAAGATTTGATAAGCAAATATTTTGCATCTTTTTTTACTCAAACCAAATAAAAAATCAAGACAGAACGTCGTGAACTGACAAGTGAGGCCAGTTTTTTATACATGTGGTAAGTGCGTCGGTGGTGTTGCGCCGCCATAGTCTACTGACGAGCCAAGGCATAGTTTCGTTGTACCTGTTCTGTTAGTGTGTGTAATTGTGTCTGTGCATGTCGAGCCGTAGTTTCGTCCGCCTCACTTATTTGTTTCTTAAGATTCTGTCTGGATTTTTTTTGGTCTGATCTTTTAATTGATTACTCAATCAGTTATATTATAAACATTGAGATAGGATGTAAATGAATGCAATAAAAAATACACTGTAGATCAGCTGTTGGAAATTATTGAATTTTAGCCCAATATTTGTAATTTATTGGTTTCAGCAGTATACTGTCTACTGCTGGACACAGGCCTCCCTTATAGATCTCTAATAAAACCGGTTTGAAGCGCCTTCCATCCAGCGCGACCCTACGGTATGAATGGCATCTTTAGCCTCTACCTTGTCTGTACGTGGTCTCTACTCGAGAGCTTTACGATTCCATCAGTCCTCCGTGCTATGTGCCATACTGCTTGTTAACTTGCCAATCTGCTGAGCTACGGCGCTACTTAGGTTTTTTTAACTGAATTGATCTCTTAAGTTTTGATTTGATCTCGCTGGTATATGATAGGTATTCTTCGCATAGCCCTCGCCATAGCTTGTAGTAGCTCTTTAAAGTTTTTCATAGGGATTACAGTGAGAGCCTAGGGTTCGTTCGTGTCGTAAGTCATTACTGGTAACAAGCACTGGTCAAAGACTAAGTATTTATTAGTAATATTTTTATTTTAAGCTTACGGTTAATAAAATGTAAGTAAATATAATTAGTAACAAGGAGGATTGCTAACAACAGATTAGGTCTAAAACTTCTCGAGTGGAGACCAACCACCGTCGAGCGCATCGTGGGACGTCCATTTACAAGGTGGGTAGCTAATGACTTTATCAAGTCCGCAGGTTTGCTCTGGATGCAAGCCGCTTCCAACTGGCCTTATTGGAGATCTGTAGGCCTATGTCCAGCAGTAGACGTCTTATGACTGAAACGATGAAATGTAATGGTATAATTATGTGACTGCCTCGGTGGCTCAGTGGTTAGTGACCCTAATTTCTGGATCAAAGAGGCGTGGGTTCGAACCCCACCCAGGGCAAATATTTATGTGATGAACATCAGTGTTTGCTCTGTGTCTGGGTGTTATTTAGTTACTATCTATATAAGTATGTATTTAAAAATAAGTATATATGTAGTTTATCAGTTTCTGGCAGCCATATCACAAGCTTTGCTTAGTTTGGGGCAGAGGCCGTGTGTAAGATGTTCCAAAATATTTATTTATTTATACTTATTTATTTTTCTATAATAAAATGGTTATCGATGTAAACGTAAACACAAATCTCAAAACTCATATTAATAAATAAGCACTGGCTGTTGCAGTATGAGATAAATATTCCAATTTGCAGATAACCGGCGACAAAAACATATTAGTCTAATTGATAGAACGCAAGAACCCCATTATGTGCGATTCCCATGAGAAATCGATTGAATTCATTTGCATTATTATCTTGTGGATCTAGATAACATTCCAGGATGGGTAACGTATGATAAAATTGAAATATATTTATCTATTTGTACTACATTATGAAAATATTTAAGCAAGCACAAATGTACAAGATTATTTTTTCCAAAAATTAGCATGACCGACTTCACCCGTGTACAGAATTCGCGAATATTTCGCACGGATCGATGTAGAATTTTTCACATTATTGTTGATTTATCAAAAATGGCTCAGCTGATTTCGATAAAATTAAAATGGAACCAATTTCGAAGTATATTCTTTCCAATAAAAAAATAATTATTGAAATCGGACCACTATGAAAAAAGTTATGCGTGGTTATACATAAAAAAATATATACGCGTCGAATTGTATACCTCCTCCGGTGGTTCGTCGGTCAAAAATTAAGGACATCCAGAGTTCCGACAACAGATATTATTGAAATACGTAGTTTCAAAAAAAGGTTTCAGTTTGTAATTCCTTTATTTCTATTCTGTCCCAATTTTACTCATTGCTTTAGGAGATATGATGATCGATTATACTTACTATACAGGGATATTCAGAAATAGTTAGTAATCCGATAGAAGTTGATTGAGACTATCACTGTCACTATGATTTACTACTTTTACGAAGGGGTCAACCCGGAATCCGAGAAAAAAATCCTGTTCCATACAAAATACCAGCAGTACCAGCCTTTTTTAATAGTCCACTGCAAGGCGTAGGTCTACCCACGAAGGGTGATTGGGCCACGCTGGCCCAGTGCGGGATGGTGGATTCACATACGCCATCGAATTTCTTCTACGGACGTATGCAGGTTGCCTCACGATGTTTTCCTTCACCGAAAAGCCAATGATGTGAAATTCCATACATACATTCCAAAGAAACTCATTGGTACAGGATCGGGATTTGAACCCACGACCTCACGATTGCAGGTCGGGTGTTACTACCACTAGACCACCACGGCTTTTTTCAAGTAACACGAACATTTGCGCTCTGAATAAAAGCAGTATTTCTTTTCTTCAATATACGACTTATTTTTCACGATACAGGATGGGAGGACATGATCAAACACAAAAAAATCTTAGCCTAAACTATTTAGATCTCAAGTAGGTAAATAAGTCTAATTACGACAAACTCAAGCTTATACATCAACAGTAAATACTATTAACATGTAAATACTATTTGGCTCATCTCACAATCCCAATCTATAACAAAACACCATTACTCAAATTAAACGCATTCACAAGCAAACACGTGTCAAATCGCTAAACATGAAATTAACTCCTGAATCTACAAAGGAATTTATAATCAGCATATCAATCAAACGATTTGTCTGTCTGTCAGACAGGAAGATGTAACGTGCGCTGAACAAAATGAGCTTCCCACTCACGGCCTAGGTATTGTATTGCCTGCTTAGTCTAAGTCTAAGTATTTAGCATTTGCATAAGACCTAGAGCTGAGAGTGAGATAACTAGATAGGTCATGTTGATCCGCATTTACTAGAGGATATAATATTATTTTTGTTTCAAATCAACGTACGAAAATTATAAAAACTTTTTATAAATTCTTTTTTAACCTGTAAAATTTCAAATTTTTATTTTTGTAACTTAAAAAACATTGAAATTTAATTCTTAACTACCGTATACCTATATAAATACATCCTATATATATACTTTAAAAAAGGCTAAAAATTTAAACAAATACTGTGTCCGTGTGGAACAGTGCCAAGAACGCTGACTGCATTCTCACGCTGAATGGCTAAAGAGATTCTCTGTGCAAAAAATGAGCCAGCTCTTTTGTCACCAGCGTCAGCGTCAACTTGTAATAGTTTTTTTTAGTGAATTTCCCGGTTGGAGCTAACATATTTCTATAACATATAGCTTTTTTCTTAAAAAATCCTTTTTCTCTTTAATACTATGAGTATAATTATGTATATTATGTGTTTATTATTTTGTATCTATTTAGGTAAAATTGTGTATATTTCTTTGTTTGTAAGTAAATAATATGTACCTATATGACATTTAGGTTTTATTGTTATTTTGTAGTGTTGAGTATCTTTTGACTATCTTCTTTTGCACCCCGTGTATTTTCCGTTCCGGTATCTTTTCCGTACATGGGTTGCCTGGAAGATATCGCTTCCAGCGATAAGGCCGCCGTTTGTTTTAGCTACTTAAGTGTAAATTGTAATAATAATCTTTGGTGTAAAGCAATAAAGTATTATTATTTATTTATTTATTTATCTTCTAGAATATCTAGAAATAACTTTGTTTAAGTTAAATAGGCTTTGTGAGAATCTAAACTATGTCTAAAATTCAATGTAGAGTTCTAAAAGTTTATAAACAAAGGACTATAATTTCTGTAAACAACGATATGGGTGTATAATATAATTATTTTTTGCAAAAAATGGCACAACTGATTTTAATTGTGTACAAAATTCGGATAGTTAGCTCGAATCGATGTTACGATACATTTTTTACAAAAACGGCTCAGCCGATTTTAATAAAATTTAAAATGAAACCACCTCGAAACTATACTCTTTAGGATTAAGACAGAATTTTTGAAATTGGTTCATAATTGAAGAAAATATAGATGAATATACACAAAAAATACATAGAGATTAACAAATATAATCTCCCCATATTTGAAAGTCGGATAATAATGATAAAACCCTGACTTTGGTACTTGCATTTAGTTCATAAATATGCGGCATTTTTTTTGGGTTTCGTAGCCAAAGTGTAAAAACAGGACCTAAGACTCCGCGGTCCGTCTGTCCGTCTGTCTATCACCAGGCTGTAACTCATGAAAGGTGGTAGTTAGAATGTTAACATTTTAACAAATTATATATTTTTGTTGCCTCTATAACAAAAAAAATACTAAAAACCGATTAAATTGAATATTTAATTGGGACTCCCATAAAACAAAACAGTTTTTTTGCCATTTTTAGCTCTATACTAATAACGGTTACAGGTAGACGCTTGAAATATTTACAGATTATATTTTAATTGTATATCTACCTTAATAATAAATAATTAAATTAAAATAAATTTATATTTATGGAGGGCTCCCATACAGGAAACGTGATTTTTTGGACGATATTTATAACAGGAACAGGTAGATTCTTGAAGTATTCACAGAATATTAAGTTATATTTTACTGAAAACCTAGTATTTTAATTTAAATAAAATATGTTAAAGGGGGCCCATACAGCACGGAATCCTTCACGCGTGAGTCCACAGTCGGCTGATTATTTATTACTAGCTTTTGCCCGCGGCTCCGCCCGCGTGTTGTTTTGACTTTAATGGTATCCCACAGAAAACTCTTACTTTTACGAGATAAAAAGTAGCCTATGTCACTTTCCGGCCCTTGAACTATATCCATGCCAAAAATCGAGTCAATACGTGGCTCCGTTGCTGCGTGAAAGAGGAACAAACCAACAAACCTTTCTGATTTATAATGTTAAGTATTATTTGTATTGATTTATAATGTTAGTAAGATTTGTATAGGTAATTATTTATTTGCAGCTTTTACAAAAAACATATTTACGCGCGTATTTACTTACACGTTACTTAAAATCAGAGTAACTATTAAATGACTAAGTAGGTAAGTGATAAAATGATTTTTTTTTATTTTCTGAGTACAATTTGCATATGTACTAATAACATTCATATATCATTTGCATGGATCGTTACATTCGGTAATGTATAATTATCTAAGTCAACGCATAATTATCTAAGTTACATCTTAGTTGTAACTAATTTCAAATGCGTGAAATAAGAAAGTGAATCAACTGAGCATAACTTGTACTTTGAATAAGCTCATTATGCAGGGAGTTGTAATTTAGAGTTAGTTATGATATAATTGAATTGTTTGTTCACTATTTTCAAGCTCAAAATAAAGTTGAAACTTGTATCATTTGCATTTCAGGTAATTGTTAACTTTAAAGCTCGAGAGTAGGTTAAGTCCTTACTTTGTCTTTTTCTTAATTAAAAATAGGTCGGTATGTACTGTTTTAAAGAAAGTTAACAAGACTCGAAACTAATAAAGGTGACGTCCACAAGTGGTATAATATTCAGAGAAAAATCGAACCATAATGATATAATATACATCATTTGAAAGCTTGATATATGGGCTTCTCAAAAATATTTAATTTAGATTTTTCCATACCTTCATTTTTTTTAAATGTGATAAATAAATTGTATGGAAAATAACAATGCTGTATTGTTATTTTTACTAGTTTACCAATAATAAAGTGCTTCTATCGTTATTTTACATCCATTTGTAGCCAATTCTTCCACATTCATCTCTTAATTTGCTAAAATTAAAAATTATAATCTACCAGTGTGACCAGTTAGTAGGTACAATGTGACAAAAAACACTTAAAAAGTGTGTCTCATTGGTAAAAATGCATTTATTTAACAATCTGGATGTTACTTAATCAGGGTTGATAGAGATAAACTATCTATTGAGCCAAATATATTTGTTTATCATGATAAATTCAAAATTAATTTTTAAAAAAATCGGAGTCTCCTTTATATTTTTAACTGATGTAATAGACTCAAAAAAATATGAACTTTCTCGAAATGTATCGAGTGTTGTGTTTAGAATTTTTGATTATTATTATACCAGCCTCCATACATTTTGTGGACATGTCCTTTGGATCATAGAATTGCGCTAAATGCAAATCGTTTACGATAAGTTCTATATAAAATCTACAGGAGAGGCCGGAGGCCTATGCCCAATAACAAACATCTTACGATTAAAACAATGATTGTAAGTTTTAAAACATTCAGATAGTACTTACTAGCTTACCTATTCCTTGGTTCCTGGAAGATATCACTTTAAGCAATAAGACTGTGAGATTAATTCCAGGGTCCTCAGGTAGACGTAAGCATATTATTAAGTTCTATATGTTAATACACTCTTGTTGGTGCAAATAAATGTTCTGATTCTGATAGAATCCTATTAAATGTTTTGTTTTGTCCCTATAATCTGATTTTTAAGTAATATGGTTGTCTAATAAAGTGTTATTATTTGTTCGTTTGTAGCCAAAAAAATTAAACTCAAATTTCAAATTTTGCCCTATCGTTTTAATTTTACTAGCCTTTTAGGAACATAAACAGCTCTTTGACGATATAACCTTATAACTGTGACGTCCTAGAGGATCGAAAATATCTTAGCTCAATACAAAAATACCTAATTTATCACTAAAAGGTATCGGATTATTTTCTATAGGTTCTGAAAGCTTGTCCCCTGAAAGACGTACATTGTGTTCCAATCATTGTCTTTTTTCGGAAGCACCTTGTATAGTTAATAATAGACACCTAACTGCCATAATTATGCTCCTATACTATTTGTATCCAAACAATAGTAGAGATGTATTGATTGTGATTTGGCTGGATATTGTGCTTCCGGCATAATTTCATTAGCGTCTTAACTTTTTGGTCGGAAGGCTAAAACAAACAAAACTTAGCAAAAAATGTCATAAGTTAACATTTTATTTTTTTATTTAAATTATCATCAATTTTTACTGTGTTATTAACGTTGCTATCATAAAAAAAACCGACTGGTAAAAAGTTTTGTTTTTTTTTTCAACTGTTGTAAAAATGTTTGATGCCAGTACATTTAAGTAATAAAGTAAAATTAAATAAGTCTTAATTTTTCTGGCGATGACAAATAAATAAAATTAGAGTATAGTTTTGTCGATGTATAGTATAGAGATTTTAACAACTTACTTCCCAATTTTGCGTAATTTTCTGGATTTGTACGGAACCCTCGGTGTGCGAGCCTGACTTGCACTTGTCCGGTTTTTTTAAAATTAATTTTGAATCTATTAGGATAAATACATTTGGCTCAAAAGGTAGTTTGTCTCTAGCAACCCTGATAAAGTACCCTCCAAATTGTTAATTATTAGCATTTTTACCAATTATACACAGTTTTTCAGTGTTTTTTTGTCACATTGTACTTACTAACAGGTCACAGGTTATAATTTTTAATTTTTGAAAAGCCCATAAATCAAGCTTTATGATGACGTATATATTATGTACTTATTCCCAGGTAGCATTTATACGTTATTATGACGTCCGTTTACGGTACTGCTCGACGTAAGAGACGTCATTATCATGACGTCGGTAGTTTCTTCAGATGACGACAATTTGTCACAGCCTCATGACGTAAGTTGGAGGACGTTGGAGTGACGCCATATACTGACGTTGGAGTGACGTCATATACTGACGTTGGAGTGACGTCATATACTGACGTTGGAGTGACGTCATATGCTGACGTTGGAGTGACGCCATATACTAACGTTGGAGTGACGCCATATACTGACGTTGGAGTGACGTCATATGCTGACGCTGGAGTGACGCCATATACTGACGTTGGAGTGACGTCATATGCTGACGTTGAAGTGACGCCATATACTGACATTGGAGTGACGTCATATACTGACGTTGGAGTGACGTTGGAGTGACGCCATATACTGACGTTGGAGTGACGTCATATGCTGACGTTGGAGTGACGCCATATACTGACGTTGTAGTGACGCCATATACTGCATTCATAGAGACGAAACTTGGACGTTTATAATAGGGCAGCCACTGACGTTGGAGCGACGTCATTCACTGTATTCATAAGGACGTCACTAGGCCGTACATATTAGAGCAGCCACTGACGTTGGAGAGACGTCATTTACTGTATTCATAAAGACGTCACTAAGCCGCACATATTAGGGCAGCCACTTACGTTGGAGAGACGTCATTTACTGTACTCATAGGGACGTTACTGGGCCGTACATATTAAGGTAGACACTAACGTTGGAGTGACGTCATATACAGTATTCATAGTGACGTTACTGTGAATCCTGTGTATGACGTCACTACTATGTCGGCGGCTGCCTTTGTATGTATGGCCCAGTCCCTGTCAACTAAGTAAATGACGATACTCCAACGACGATGGCTGCCCTAATATGTACAGCCCAGTCACTTTCCTGTGAACAAAGTAAATGACGAAAATAATTTAGAATTTAGTTTGCGAAAGCAGGCATCCTATATTATGCACGTACCCTGAACAGACTCTTAGGACTATGGATGAAACCAAACAAAACAATGTAAGTAGCATAATAGATTTATATTCAAGAAGTATATACATACATAGACTGTTATATATAATCAATAATTGTTATGAGTCTTAAAATTACAATGTCGATCCCATAGCAATTTTATGACCATGGCACATTTAGATTAACTATTTATTATCTCTTGGAGAAATTACTAATGCACTGTTATCACTAATCAGGTTGGTGTTAACTTGTTTCTGCACCTGCATCGGACTTTTGCTGACACTTGAAATTATTTGATTTGTTTGTGCATTACATTACAATTACTCGATGCGCTGGTTGCGGTCGCAAAGCATTTTAAGTAGGTATCTATTGAGGTCAAATCGCACGAACATCGCCTATCTTTTATAACGGTCTTTAGTACATGAATTTCGTCATTAGTAGCTGAACATACATTTTGAATTTGTAAAATATGTTAGTCTTGCGTATGTAATCTTTTTCTAAGTTCCCGACGAAATTCTTGGAATTCTGATAACAAACCGCCGTCATTCTCCAGCACGGAAACTTCCATTTGACTGCACTTGCTACCCCGTTGGTTATTGACATAATTAGGGCTCGCTATTGTTGGTAACTTCCTATGTTCTGGAGTGCGAACTGGCGTGTCATTCCCAGCACGTTTTCTTTTTGTGCTGTCACACATCGGGCAAATCCATTGGCGCACATAGTCCGTAGAAAAAGACTCGAAATCTCGTCTTTTAATACCGAGACACAATATATGATACACTTTTTTACAGTTTGATAGTGTACACTTCATTATAAGTTCACCGGTAACGTCTTTTTTACAAGCCCGGCAAAACGTAAACATTGCGATCGAACTAAATAGAAATAATTGCTGCGACAAAAAGTAAACACGTCCGCACCGATGCGAGCGCGCGTGCAAACAATATGGTACAATATGGTACGTCCTAATATTGACCCTAAATAGAGGTCAATAAAACGTCCCCTTTGTGGCGAATATGGTACGTCCTGATATTGACCCTAAATGGACGTCAGTAAAACGTCCACCAGAGACGAATATGATACGTCTTAATAATAACCCTGAAGAGACGTCAGTAAATCTTCCACTTTGTGGCGAATTTGGTACGTCCTAATATTGACCCTAAATGGACGTCAGTAAAACGTCCACTAGAGACGAATATGATACGTCCTAATAATGACCCCAAAAAGACGTCAGTAAATCATCCACTTTGTGGCGAATATGGTACGTCCTAATATTGACCCTAAATAGAGGTCAATAAAACATCCCCTTTGTGGCGAATATGGTACGTCCTGATATTGACCCTAAATGGACGTCAGTAAAACGTCCACCAGAGACGAATATGATACGTCCTAATAATGACCCTGAATAGACGTCAGTAAATCGTCCACTTTGTGGTGAATATGGTACGTCCTGACATTGACTCTAAATTGACGTCAGTAAAACGTCCACTTTGTGACGAATATGGTACATCCTGATATTGACCCTAGATGGACGTCAGTAAAATGTCCAGCAGAGACGAATATTATCATATTCGTCCTAATAATGACCCTGAAGAGACGTCAGTAAATCTTCCACTTTGTGGCGAATATGGTACGTCCTAATATTGACCCTAAATAGAGGTTAATAAAACGTCCCCTTTGTGGCGCATATGGCACGTCCTGATATGGACCCTAAATGGACGTTAGTAAAACGTCCACTAGAGACGAATATGATACGTCCTAATAATGACCCTAAATAGACGTCAGTAAATCATCCACTTGGTGGCGAATATGGTACGTCCTAATATTGACCCTAAATAGAGGTCAATAAAACGTCCCCTTTGTGGCGAATATGGTACGTCCTGATATTGACCCTAAATGGACGTCAGTAAAACGTCCACCAGAGACGAATATGATACGTCCTAATAATGACCCTGAATAGACGTCAGTAAATCGTCCACTTTGTGGTGAATATGGTACGTCCTGACTTTGACTCTAAATTGACGTCAGTAAAACGTCCACTTTGTGACGAATATGGTACGTCCTGATATTGACCCTAGATGGACGTCAGTAAAACGTACACTTTGTGGCGAATATGGTACGTCCTGATATTGACCCTACATGGACGTCAGTAAAACGTCTACTTTGTGGCGAATATACTACGTCCTGATATTGACCCTAAATGGACGTCAATAAAACGTCAATTTTATGGTGAATATGAGACGTCGAAATAATGACTTTTAATTGACGTACATTATGACGTCATCGACGACGCATTAACGACCGACCCTATTATGACCTAAGAGTGACGTCGTTTATGCGTCACTGACGTCACTTTGCTACCTGGGTTAGGTTGTAGGTACTAAACGTCTTCGAATTTTAGCTCGTTATGTATGTATTTTACTTTTTCGTTGTCTTGTAGTGCGTAATATACTTACAACTGAGAGGTAAATTTAAGAATCTGGATATTTATTTATTACTCATACATGTAATCTGATGTACTATTTATGTAGAGCTATTATGCCATATATATCTATCTATAACTTTTTGGTATTTATTTTAGTTCTCAAATTCGTATTGATGTATCCATATATCCTCTTAATATATATTCTTATCATAATATATATACACACACACACACCACACGTGTTAAAATCCACTCATTCTCTCACTCACTCACCCACTTTCACGTTCACTCACAAATAATCTTAGTAATCATTAGCTAGCTTAAGTGAAAGAGCCTCCAGCCCACGACACAGGTCACCCTAGTGTGGGCTGCAGTGTACATAATATTTTGTATGTACGTTAATTTAGGATAAATTTACTTGTGTATTTTACTATTAACCAATATGTACATAGTTCATAAGTTTTTGGAAATAAACAATTTCAATTTATTATTTGTAAAAAGATTTTTTCTGCCCCATAGAAATCCCCAATAAGGTAAAATTTGTGTATATATATCATCTTGGTTCGATTTTTCTCTGAATAATATACTCGTACCACTTGTGGACGTCACCTTTAATCTATGAATTCAAATAAAGTTTTTTGTTTTTATTTTAGTTTTTAGGGTTCCGTACCCAAAGTGTAAAAACCCAATTACTAAGACTCCGCTGTCCATCTGTCCGTCTGTCCGTCCGTCTGTTTGTCATCAGGCTGTATCTCATGAACGGTGATAGCTAGAACGTTAAAATTTTCACAGATGACGTATTGCTGTTGCCACTATAACAACAAGTACTAAAAACAGAAAAAACGAATATTTTAATATTTAATGGGAGCTTCCATACAACAAACCTGAATTTTTAGCCGTTTTTATAAGACCCCCATACAAGAAACGTGATTTTTTTCAATCAATATTAATAACGGCAAGAGGAAGAAGCTTGAAATATTCACAGAATATTAAATTGTATATTCCCTTCAAAAATTAATAATTTAACTAAAATAATACATATTAAGGGGGTACGGAACCCCTCGTCCGCGAGTTCGACTCGCACTTGGCCGATTACTCAAAAGTTTCTTGTTTTTATTTTAGGCTTTTGTATGTATTGTGTATTTTAGGTTTTAATAAAATATTTTCTATGAATATTAGTCCGGATGCGCCGGATAGTCTCATCTCTAATGAACACTCTTCCATGATTCACGGTTCCCTTGACACGGGCGTGGGAGGAACAATACTTTAGGAACACCTCACTATTATGTTGTTGTGTCGGATTGTATGTCGGTATGTTGTATGTGCCGTAATTAAGCCATATATTATGGGTAAACGAGGAACTTGGACCAGATTTTTGTTTTAATTAAAACGTCTACAATGTGGGTAAAAAGAAAAAAATAAATCTCAGATGGATGAGTGAGTACGATATTAAATCATGACTGAAAGTCAAAGAGCAACTTAAATATTTCCTAGTTAGGTAGTTTTTATTCCATGTTATGGCACTTTTAATTCTAAATGTTGTAGGTTAGACCCCCTACACAGTTTAATAAAATTATCCATAGTTAAAAAAACAGCCAAGTGCGAGTAGGACTCGCGCACGAAGGGTTCCGTAGCGTTTTGAAGCTCCCTTAGCCCCAGTCCTCTCGCCGTTTTTAATAACGAGCAAAAAAGCTCCAAAAAATCACGTTAAAAAAGTTGTATGGGAGCTTAAATATTTATTTTAATCTGTTTTTAGTATTAGTTGTTATAGCGGCAACAGGAATGCATCATCTATGAAAATTTCAGCTGTCTAGCTATTACGGTTCATGAGATACAGCCTGATGATAGGCAGACAGATGGATATCGGAGTCTTAGTAATAGGGTCCCGTTTTTACCCTTTGGGTACGGACCCTAAAAATCTAAAATTCAGTCATGATTTACTCAGGTAGACAAAATATTATTTTCTTCTATAATATTTAGTTAGACTAAATATTGCAATAAATATATTTACAACACATTCATTTTTTTTTTATTTCGACTAAATACTGCCAAGCAAAAGTCTAAGTACTGTAAATGTGGAATTAATATTTTAAGCAGATATTTATTTCGGTTTTATGTGTATTTGTATAAGTTATCATAAAATTATAAGGAAGCAAGACGCTTCCTTATCTATATAACTCTAATACTTATTAATGACTTAACGAAGAAACCATGAAGATAAATCACAAACAGGCTTTGCTCCTCATCGATATAAAAAAAGAAAATTATCACATCACATACTCATTAAAACCAAAAATAATTCTCGATCGTACTTAAAACTTGCTAATTTGGCAAAAACTCATACCAGAAAATAAGGATGTGATTCCACCAAAACGGAACGAAGCGGAGCAATTCGAATCTTAGCGGGGATTGTAGTCTGTGAGCTTACTGTAGAAAGAATATCTTGCAAAGTGGGACCAGCTTGTGTACAGTAGCAGACAAGATTATTTTTTGCAAAAATTTGCATGACTAACTTTACCCGTGTACATAATTCGCGAATATTTCCACGGATCGATGTAGCATTTTTCACATTATTGTTGATTTATCAAAAATGGCTCAGCGGATTTCGATAAAATGTAAATAAGACCAATCTCGAAGTATACTCTTTCCAATAAAAAAAGAATTATTGAAATCAGACTACTACGAAACAAGTTATGCGTGATCACTTCATTAAAACTACCGTGAGTATTCATCAGAACTATAACAGAATACGGCTAAAACTCACGTTATAATTATACGGTCGATCCGCAAGGAATCCAACCAGTTTCAGAGTATTTAGAACTCCATCCTCAGGGAATACGCGCACCCCCGGGTAGTATTATTATATCTTTGCCCCCGGTGCGCGGGGACTGCGGGGGTGCACGGGGACTGGTTGGATTCCTTGCGGATCGACCGTATAATTATAACGTGAGTTTTAGCCGTATTCTGTTATAGTTAAGTTATGCGTGGTTAAACATAAAATATTCGCGTCCAATTGTGTACCTCCTCCGGTGGTTGGTAAATATGGTAAATAAATGCGCCGATTACAAGAACCGCATTGAATGCTTAATTTGAATGGAATTTCATATTTTCTAATTTTATTTCGGTTCAATATTTTACAAGCAATTTCAAAAATTTATATGAACCGAAAATATGAAATTCCTTTAAATGAAGATTGTTATGAAAGAATATAATAGGAATGCAAATGCCATTGCCATTCAGCGTGGCAATTCTGCCAGCATGCTGGGCACGCTGCCAATAGGCAGTGGGCTTGAGCATTTGGATTATCTTTAGACCTTCAAGGGTCTCTGGATGATCCAATTGCTTTCTATGTAGTAGTTGTGTAGGTAGTTTTAGCATATAAAGTAGTATTGTATCATATTTTAGTAAATAAAGGCACTTTTGCACGTTAAAAAAAAAATTAAAGCAAATAATTGAATACCGTATAAAGTAATGACCTAAGATCAATATAATTTACATTATCTCTTTTTCATAAATTATTATGAAGTTTCTTCAAACGCGTTTGTTACACATTAAATGATTTTTAAGGATTTCTTAAAAAACATAGTACGAATAAACTATACCTATACAAAGAATGAGTCGTGGTGGCTTAGAGGTAGTGACACCCGCCTTACAATCGTGAGGTCGTGGGTTCAAATCCCGGTCTCGTACTAATGAGTTCTTTGGAATTTATGTACGAAATTTCACACCACTGGCTTTTCGGTGAAGGAAAACATCGTGAGGCAACCTGCATATGTCCTTAGAAGAAATTCGATGGCGTATGTGAATCCACCTACCCGCACTGGGCCAGCGTGGTGGATATGGCCCAATCACCCTTCGTGGGTAGGCCTACGTCCTGCAGTGGACTATTAAAAAGGCTGATACAGATACAAAGAATGAAATTGCCTACCCTTACAAGATAATCACGCCGCATCTCTGCGTCGCTCCGCTTTAGTGAAACCCATACCTAAAACAGAAATAAAAACAGCTAAGACATATACTTAATGAAATTACCGCTTTGTGAAGACTTGTAATACGGCCTTTGGTTTCAATAAATTATATCAATCGGCATTTCGAGATGTGCTCGTAATTACTAAATTAAATCATATGCAATCTAGACCTAGTATTTGAACAGGACTTGAACTTTAAAAAAAGCTGTACACGTATATTTTAGATTTATTATCATTAGTCGTGTATGAATCTGTATTAGACTAATTACATTACCGACGGTGTCCTTCTACTTTTAACACGATTTTATTAGTTTCACCTGTATGTTTGCTTGCTTGCTTGTAACCAACACCTTTGAGCTCGATTTTGACCTACTTTGAGCGATCAGATTTTCTTTGAACTTTGCACACCTAACAAAGACCGATGAGAACGCATTTATAAAAAAATAAATAAAATAGAATAAAGTATAATAAAAAAATCATTTTTATCCATTTTCAGGAAATGGTGATGATGAAAGTAAAAAATAGATATAGTTTAAAAAACACGTTTTCATAGCATATCAAACTAAAAATAGTAAAATAATTTTCAATATACCTAAGCAGAAAATAATATATTTTACATATTTTAAACTATATTTATATAATTGCCTGTCACTTCGTAATATGTGGAATAGGGTATACCACGCTGGACTAATGCAGGTTGGTATATGTCACGTATCTTCAACATAATGACAAGGCTAATTTTAATTGTAAGGACTCACAAAAACCGCCCTTGCTTAATTTGGGGGCCTATATTGTGGTACTGCATTACTTATATGAACTATTCGTTTTGATTTGTTATTTAACCGATGTTTTCAGTAAATAAAAAATACTTTCTATCCTTTCTTTTTTTTTTTCTTCAAAATCTCAAATTTTAATTTGGTACTAAATTCAAGACTCCAACACAGCTAATTTTTTCGCTAATAATTAACAGGTAAGGTAAATTTTTGAAGACGATCAAACAAGACTTTCAAGTTCAGGACCAAAAATCTAGTATTTTCAGACCTTGGTTGTTATATTTATTATTAACCTATTATTAATCCATTTATTTCAGTCATTACAACCATAAAAATCAATTTTTAATTAAATAATGTACGTAAAGACAACACAGACAGATAATATAGTGAGTAGTGACATCACAATTTTTGTCCCATAACGATGACCATCCACTTATTTTGTATGGGGCAATCTAGTTTATTAAAAATCATCGTCAGGATAAATATAGTATTTTGGTTATAAATATAAGTATTTTGGTAGATATATTTAAAAACTTACTTGTGTTGTGTATATGTATATATATACAATATGTTGTACAAACTAACTTCATTTAAACCAGTAACATTTGGTCGGATACTTTTATCATAAAGGCCACCCAAAAAAATTGTATAACTATATACTTACAAACATAAGTACAGAATCAAAGTAAATCCTTCTGTTTTGTATTTTCTATATTAATGCATATCAATAGGATAATAAACTAAGCTATATAATAATTGACAATGTTAGGGAAATATTTAAGAAACTGCCAAATAATCTAAACTATATCGAAAAGAAAAACCGTTCTATAAAACAACCAAAAGTGATTCTATTATTCAAATGATATTACATATTAGACGATTTTTTTAACGATAATCTAGAAAACATAATAGGTTCAGGTTGCCTGGAAGAAATCGCTCTAAGCGATAAGGCCGCCGGTTGTCGCACTATTTTAATTCTATTGTATTCTTTTATTGTTAAATTGTAAATTGTGTGAACAATAAAGCGTTTTCTATTCTATTCTATTCTATAATAATAAATCGTTCCAATACAAATAATAAAATTGCCATACTTTTATCAAGGAACAGAGCCACAGTCCCTAAGTGAAAGTAGTAAAAAAATATCCGAGCGCCGTCATACATACCTTATAATTATATATTTGGCTTGTAATCGTCTTACAACTAACTAAAAAGCCTGCCCACTACGTAGCTTGGGCAGAGTTTTGGCTCGGACACTTTTTTTGCACGATTGTGACTCTATAGATAGTTGCTCGGAGGTTGCAATAAATGATTTGAGTTTGAGTTTGAATGCTGCGATATACTTTTAAAGGAAATATATTTCCTTTTAAATAATAATCGATATTTTGTAAGAAAATAAAATCTCAAAGGTAGAAAATCCGTGCCTATTTGATGCAATCCCATCACAAGACCTCATAAAATATCTAATGCAACGTCCGAATCCTAACACGAAACTTTCTGTGAGAAATAACATTAATCGATTACCACACTTAACTGGAACATCATAAACTCCAAATGTCAAACACAATAGCGTCGTCCTTGGGAAACCCATATAATTTCCATCGAAAATCGATATTCGATACTGCATCGATTAATTCGATCAAATCAATTTCCTATAATTATGTTCCCTAGTAGCATCAATGATCTAAGTAAGTTCGTATAAGCCAGGTGGCTAGACGAGTTTTGAAGCCGCTTCAAGGCCTAAAAAAAAAGGCCTAAACATGGTTAAACGGTTAATGTAACTGGGGCCTATAATTTAACGTGTTATCTGAGCCATGGTAGCGCTTAAAACAGCCAATGACAAATACCCAAGAGAGGTAAAATATGGGAAAAGGTTAATTTTTGAACAACGGCCTAGATTGACATTATGTCAAAAGAACTGTTATGCCATGTGTGTCACCGTATATAACCAATTACCTGTATCATTGAAAGAACTCCCTTATAGAATGTTTCGCCGTAAACTTAAGACATGGCTAATAGAAAAATGTTACTATAGCCTAAACGAATTTTTAATTATGCGTAAACGATAACATGCATTCATTAATTTGTTTGATTTCAAATTAAATTTGACTTATTATTTTTATTTTATTTCATTTTGTTATTTATTTAATTTGACCGTACTTTGACATGATTTGTAATTAATTTTAGGAATAATCTGTTATAACTTTATTATTTACTTAAGTGCTTTTTTCCACATGCTAGTAAATGGCAAATAGAAGGAACGAATCAATCTGAAACACTATTTATATGTACTCTATTTTAGTGGAATAAATATTTCATTTCATTTCATTTCATTTCTTAGATATAGGTAAATACCACCAGCGGTCACCCATCCAAAGACTGACCGTGCCGAACGTTGCTTAACTTTGGTGATCGCTGACATACACCTAGTCAAACTACGCTATAAGCGCTACGATCTATAATAACCGAAATAGCCCAGCTAATGAGAACTAGGCAGAGGAATTTGTTCGTAGAACGGATAACTAAAGGAGCCGTCAAGTTCTCGAATGGAGATGACGTGAAGCGTAGATTAAGACGTCTTCCACAAGAAGGACTGAACCAGTCAAGACAGCAGCCTGCCCCCGATAGGTAAAAAGGCTCATCTAATATCTCCCACTTTGAAATCAAGATGATTATACTAGCAGATGGGACCCTTTTTCGAGTCTCGCGATATATATTTTATTTTGTATATATTTAATCTTATGTGAAAAAGAACAAGATTTAAACAAACAATAAATGTATAATGTATTATACATCGCGAGACTCGAAAAAAAAGCCCATCTGCCAGTATATGCATCTTAATCTCGAAATAAGAGATGTCAGATGCGCCCTTTTAACTATCGGGGGCAGTGCAGCAGGAATACGCTAGATGGAAATTAATTTTGTCTATCCACTAAGGTATATCGTAGGTGTCTTCAAATCCTGAATGAATAGGTATTTTTTTAGGTAAACGTATACCTAAACAGATGATTGAACGTAAACCTATCCTAGACGAAAAAGCCGCTCCCAATCGGTCTTATGGTACGCATAAATGAGGCCTATGTCCACTAGAGAACGTTCTAACGCCTACGCTGCCGTCTATAACCTAAAAAGCCGTTAAACCACAAAACCAAATTTTTGGGTATCAGCGAAAAACTCGGGACTAGACAGATAAAGTACTTTAACTATGATTTAGACAATTATTTGCAAAAACGGCTTTAAAGGTAAGCTATTATTTGTAGAATAATGATGTTTTCAAATAATTATAGCTATGATCATAGTGGTATTAAGTTATGTTTTGTTGGATGACGACTTTATTGACTTGTAAAGTAGAAATAAGAATGTCAATAGCGGTGTTTTCACAATTTCTATCTTCTAAACTATAAACGATATAAAAATAATTCTTGCAGTGACCGATAGAGAATTTTAAACTATAAGAATGTGTTTAAAAGTGAAAAATGACCCCCTGTGGCTTAACGGTGTTATAGCTTGTGGACGGCAGTACGCCTGTTTTCCACATTTGGATACAATAAAGCACCCTTATCTTAGGCCTAGGCTTCCTATAGATGATAATGTGACAGTTTAGCGGTCATAGTGTAGTTTGAATAAGTGTTCGTTAGCGATCATCGGAGTTAAGCAACTTTCAGCGTGGTTAGTCTTCGAATGGATGACCATATGTGGCATTTACAACTGAGCGCTACAGTGGCTCGGATGACAAGTTAAATAGTAGACCCCATTTGTTTTAACCGCTCAGCCATGTCCGAGGCTTTTTTTTTTTCAGGCGGCTTTAAAACTCTGACACCAGGGCTAGCCGGACTGGACGAATTTATTTACCTACTTTACTGTTAGGTATGTGAGATGTTATCATTAAAAATATTCAAGAGAAACTAGCATACTTTGTTTTGGCATATACAAAAATCTGGGGAGGATCACTTTTATCACCGAGGGATGTAAAAATAAAGTACAATTTATTCAGACCTACCAAATATAGGTACACAAAGAATTGGTCAAAACGTTTCGGAGGTTTTTGATACCAAAATACTGTCACTCGAGATTTTAACATTAGAGTTAAGTTTTTTTTTCAATTATATAACTATGAATCAAAGTAAAAAATAATAATAAAGATTACATTAAATATTAAGCTGCAAAAAAGATGACGATGTTGATCGTAAAGCGAGCAAGTTGGGCCAAGTTCTAAGTTTGCGTGGCTCCGCAAGCCTACTCCCTGGCCATGACATTGAAGATTAGAAGCACCTATATAAAACCCGGTGAATCTGTTTCGGCAACATTCCTCCATCGATATTCAAACAGCCAACATGAAATTGGTACGTTTTGATAACTAGTTCATCTATTTCATAATCATAGCGGGGTCGGTTGCATCGGGTTGCATTGGTCCCGATTTTCTTTTTATTTGTGTTATTGCTTTGTGCTATCATCACGAAGTGTTGAATAATTTGTGGATCATGGATCGGTTTTGTAATGTGACATAATGGATTGTGACCTTTTTTGGCCTGTTGTTAGTGCGCAAATTGTTACTTGTGATTTTGTTTTTTTTTTTTAAATTGATGATAACTCTCCTAACAAATAATTAACGAGTGATTTAAAAAGACTCGAAAATTACATACTCTTCATTTTTCATATCCTTTTTCTCAAAGATGCAGGAAATTTAAATATCTTGCTTACTCTTTACAAATGTAACTGGTTAAACCTATCTAAAATTTAGTTTTCGGGACCCATTTCACAGTTTTCTTTAGTCCCAAGTATTTTTTATTTAGTTGTTTAAATTGGGTAGCATTTAGAGCTGACTGCTGCAGTGCCACGGATGACGCTTTAAACTGTTGGTCCCGGTTGCTTATTACTTTATAGTGTAGCCATGTCAGAGGCTTTCAGGTGGCTTAAAAACTCTGACAGTAAGGCCAGCCACTCGGCCCATAAGAACTTAATTTATTTCCCAGTGGTCCCAAGAATTCAACGACGATATTTTTCATACACTACATTTATCATTATTATCATCCAATCCACCCAACCACAAATTTCCTCCTACACACGACAGCATGTGTTGTTTATAATGTGATTCCTTTTATCTGGAAAATTTATTCCATGTGTAATTATAATAATATTCAATTAGGTACCTACTATTCCAAGAGACTGAAGTAATTTTGAAAATATTGATTACTAGTTTTTACCCGCGGCTTCGCCCGCACGATATTTTGATTATTGACGCAATCTTAATATATATAAATCTCGTGTCACAATGTTTGTCCTCAATGGACTCCTAAACCACTTAACCGATTATAATAACATTCGCACACCATGTGCAGTTCGATCCAACTTGAGAGATAGGATAGTTTAAATCTCAAATTATAGTCGGAATTATTTTATTTAGGCCACAGCAACGCGTGGCCGGGCAGCTAGTATTATTATAATTTATAGCCTACGTGTTATTCTGATATATAAGCTATAATATTGGAACGTTTCATCTCAATCCGTTCAATAGTTTTTCCGTGAAAGAGTAACAAACATCCATCCATCCATCCTCACAAACTTTCGCGTTTATAATATTGGTAGGATTACGATTTTCATCTTTGTAGCGATATAGTCGGTACCTTGCCATTTTATTTGCTCATTGCCTCTTAGAAGAGTTTTAAAACTGTATCTCATTATTATCATTGCTATTTAGCAATGATAATAATGAGATACAGTTTTAAACAGTCCTTAAGTGATTACAGTTTTAAGTAGTCCTTACAATTTTGTAAGGACTACAAATATTCAACGTCATTTCGTAACAATAAAATAGCTGAATTTAGTAGTTAGTATTTTCAGATTACAAAGACACTATTTACGTTTTTTACACATCATTTAAATAATTAAAACTCAAAAAATAACAATCAGAAAAAAACGCTCAAGAAGTAGTTCGCATCTCAAGATTTCTGATATGTAGGAAACAAACTTTAAGTATCGTAGGTATTAACTAACGCAGCGTGACTTTGAGAAGCAGTGATTTGTCTTTTTATTTCTTTGCCAATTTTAATTTTTATCTTTTAAATCATAGTAGATGTACTAATATTTCCAAAATATAAGTTTATAAATAACGCGGTATCTTAGGTATATACCGCACCAAATTTGATAGTGCCTGTAACCAAGACACGGGAGTAGCGGAGATGACGAGTGGATTTTTCGCAGCTTGTAACTAACTTCATAGAAACCATTTACTGATTCACTATCTATATATAACAAATGTTGTTCTTAAACTTTCACAATCTGTACACAATATTATTATAATATATACAACGGGACTAATAACGCAGCTAAATTACGAGATATATATTTACCTCCCATCCTTACCCTTCGATCTCGAAGGCTTCAATAAGAAACCCAGTCACGGTTATCTTGTCAAGCCCAAGCCTCAGGGGACCGTAGCGGTCTTCCTGGACGTAGCGAAAGCTTTCGACAAAGTCTGGCACAACGGCTTGGTCTACAAGCTGTTCGCCAAGAAATTCCCCGACCGACTTGTATTTATAATACAAAACTTTCTCTCTTGTCGAAAGTTCTCCTACAAAGTCGAGGGAGCTCGCTCGGCCCCCCGCCCGATCTCTGCTGGAGTCCCTCAAGGCTCAGCAATGGCCCCCGTTCTCTACTCGCTCTATACGAGCGACATTCCTCGTTCTCCCAACGTTGAGCTTGCGCTCTTCGCGGATGACACCGCCCTCTATTCTAGAGGCTGGAAAAGGAACGTTCAGATGCTCGATATCCAAAGAGCTCTCTCTAAGCTCGGTGACTGGTTCAAGAACTGGGCCATCACTGTCAATCCCGACAAAAGTGCAGCCATGTACTTTCATCCCGAAAAGCTCAGGAGCAATCCGCGTAAGCAACTCACGCTTAACGGAAAGCCTATCCCTTGGGCCCCTACGGCCAAATACCTTGGCGTGACCCTTGATCGACAACTCAACTTCTCCAAGCACATTCAGATTGTCCGCAACCGTGCGGCCTTCTTCCTAGGACGACTCAGTCCTCTCCTCAATGCGCGCAGTAAAATGTCCCTTAGAAATAAGGTGACAATTTACAAAACGTGCATTCGCCCCGTTATGACCTACGCTTTCGTGGCCTTCGGTCACGCTTCCTCCATCGACCTGAACAAGCTTCAGGTCATCCAGAATAGGTTCATTCGCAAAGCAGTCGGAGCTAGCTGGTTTATGCGAAACTCTGACCTGCATTGCGACCTCGAACTCCCCTCCATTACCCAGTACATCAAGTACACTTCTCGCCGCTACTTTGATAGGGCTCCTCATTACCCCAACCCACTCGTAGTCCAAGCTTCGGACTACACGCCAGACACTACACACCCCAAAAATTACCCTTCGACCAAGTTGCATCGATCATGGTCACTGGTAGACTGCCTACGTACCCGTGACCACGATCGTTCCAACTTTCGTCTCGTAATTTTAGTGCGCGATTATTCCCGTAGTATACAGGGTTATTTCTAATCAATTAGCATCCTTCTAGGGGATTATTCTGTACATCAAAACTAACAACTTTTGTTCTGCGACTTTCGTCAAAACTAAAAAAAAATCAGCTGTTCCATACATTTTGTCGCGGGTGAACTATATTTTTCTATGGAACAACAATTTTTTTTTTTTAGTTTTGACAAAAGTCGTAGAACACAAGTTGTTAGTTTTGATGCACAGAATAAGCCCCTAAAAGGATGCTAATTGATTAGAAATAACCCTGTATAATAATAATGCGCTTTATAACAGTTTTTATTCCTTTTGTACAGATCATCCTTGCCGCCCTGATCGGAGTCTGCGCAGCGGGCGCTCTCCCCTCTCCTGCTTTCCCTAACTACGTGGCCCCCCAATACCGTTACAACCCTCAGTACTACCAGGACCTTCGCGCGAGAGCCTCTCTTGACAGGAATGCGGCTGTTCTGAGGTCCGAATCGGAGGTCAACGAGAGGGGATACCACTATGCATATGATACTCAAAACGGTGAGTTGAGTCTTTACTAAAGTATACTAAAGAAAACACCGGTTTTTACTCACGTATAATATCGCGGCCGGGTCGCTGGGAACCCGACCGGTTTCAGAGTAATTAGTACTCCTTCGTCAGGAAATACGCACGCTCCCGTCGACTGGCGCACGCATACTTACGGTCGATCGGGTTCCCAGCCCGGGCCCGGCCGCGATATTATACCTACGTGAGTAAAAACCGGTGTTTTCTTTAGTTTAATGAATTCTCACGCGAGTTTTAATGAAGTGTTTTACTAAAGTGTTGATGAAATGCAATGGAGGATCTAAATCTGCCAATCTTCAACTGGCAGACATTAGATGTTCCAATTGCGCTTTCTATAGGTCTATGTTTAATTGAGGTCTATGTTTAATGATTAGCACTTGCATAATGTTTTTGGAAGACATACAGCTCTTACTGCATTTAAGCGGGGCTTTGCTGCGTCTCAAAAATATTCTCTCAGAGAAAAATAACCCATTACTGTAACCATAGATCTCGCGAGATGTAACATTTTAGGACATATCATTATACTAGCTTTTGCTCGAAGCTCTGCCCGCGTAATATCCCAAGTATCCCAAGGGAACTTATTCCCGGGATAAAAAGTAGCCTATGTCACTTCCCGTCTTTCAAACTATGTCCATGCCAAAAATCAAGTCAATCCGTTACTCCGTTGCTGAGTGTAAGAGGAACAAACCAACAAACTTTTGGGATTTATAATATTAGTAAGGAATAGTAAGGATTACTTGCTACATAGGGTAGATGTGCCGGTTTTGACCATGTTATCGCCCATTTCGACAGTCTGAATTTTAATGTTGAGTCAATATATATTATATTTAAGGAAATTCTTAAACTTTGACATTCAAGCAATCAATATTTATGGTGTTACGAGTACATCGCCTATAATCTATTTATACAATAATTTTCACTTCACATGGCCAAAACTAGGACAGTGGCCACAACCGATACATCTGTCATAATTTATGTTTGCACGTCCAGATCTCTAATAGTTGTGCTTTGGACGCACAGCGATGCCTACGACTCACTACAGACCCGCGCTAAAGCAACCAGTAGAGGTTATAAATCACAAACGATTAAAAGTAGCTACCATGACTTCTCTTCAATTTCACTTCTAAATATCCACAAAATAAACATTTATAGCAAGCTGTTCTCAAATAATTCTAATTACCCAGGTATCTCCGCCGAGGAGTCTGGAGTGGAAGCCAACGGCATCCAAGCCCAGGGAGGCTACTCCTACACCGGTGATGATGGCCAGGTCTACTCCGTGAGGTACACAGCTGGAGACAACGGCTTCCAGCCCGAGGGGTCCCACATCCCCACCCCTCCCCCTATCCCGGAAGCCATCGCCAGGTCGCTCCAGGAGAATGCCAGAGACGAGGCTGCTGGCATCTATGATGATGGTGAGATATGAAATTTTTAAGCTCTGATTCTGATATAAAATTGATTTTAAAAATACTTGATAAAATCCGTATTTTCAAGAAATTGCTAGGATTTTGCAGCGAATTGGTAGGTAAGTTAAAATGGCATTAAAGTAGGCAAGAAGTTGAAATAGGCAGGACACAAAGAACGAAGAACTGATGATCGATGGGATCTAAAACTTCTCGAGCGGAGACCACGTGACGGCAAGCGCAGCGTAGGACGCCCAACCACATGGTGGACGAATGACCTCATTGAGACCGCAGGATCACGCTGAATGCAAGCTGCTACCAGTCGGTCTTATTGGAGATATTTAGGGGAGGCCTATGACCAACGTCTCATGGCTGAAACAACGACGACAACGGCATTTTTTTGCGAAGATACTGTTTATCAATTCATCCTACGACATTATAGTGTTGGTCATTGAAACGGAACTGGAATGTACAGTATTGCAGAGGGGAACGAAGTGTATGATAATTATGTTGATGAACATAGCCTACTCACAAAAGATAATTATGCCATATCTACCACCCTGGACCAAAGCAAATTGTTACTGGAACGGATGGTGAATGTGGTAATGTGGTGGCTATAGTTCCATTGCCATTAGAGTGTAGGTTTTTGTTCACAACTAGATTTTTAACACCCTATTAAAAATATCCGTTTAATTACACAAATAATAGGTATACACTTTAGAAAATTTGTATTAATTTTCAGTAATTTGTTGTTGCAGTTCTTTGTTATATTTTTAGCTTTTATACAAAGTAATCAGGGTAGCTGTATAAACTTACTTAGACTTTGTATACTATACAAAATTAAGAAAAAAATAATTAAGTCCAATCAACAATAGTTTTTTTACAAACAACGTACTTAAAGTTGCTAAACGTGTTTAAATCACGATTTATGTCTCATACTGATCGTTATGGCAAATAATCAAAAGATGATTGCCAATAAATCACCATATAATTACATATTATAAGCCAAAAACTAGCCCTTCAAACTCAAAACTAAAGAACACAGTTACACGAACTCGTCTTCCAAAAATAATAATTAAAATAATTATAATTTATTAGACCGTTTCATAAAATTAAAGTATCGAACGCAATAACGAGTTATTGTCCTTCTTTAAAACTATAATATTTATTGGCCGTTTATATTGATTTACTATCTTCCATAATCATAAATATTTGGTAGCTTTGAGCCAGCCATTTAAAGCTTAGGGCAATGTAGTTCTGAAATCCGGTTCGACGCGAGTTTGATATTTTTTCTGCTGGTTTCGTATATTATATTATCGTTAGTACCAGACACGATAATTTTTTATTTTTTTATTTTTTATTTTGAGTCACCCTTCTCCACGTAATACCTGCCTTTTTCCGGATATCGTCTTCCCATCTGATACGTTGCCTTCCTTTCTTTCTCTTATTTTGTCTTGGATACCATTCCGTTACGTCTTTAGCCCATTTTTCTTTTTTAGATAAGATTTCTTTAATTTCTTTATGCAGTATGCTACATCCTTAATTTTACTCTGGCATTTTAGTGTTAATCTAATTTTACTTTATCTATTAATTTAATGTTCAGCATACTTCGTTCCATACTGTGTTGGCATGTCTGCAGCTTTCCTATATTCTGTTTTGTTAAGCTCCATGTTTGACAGCCATAATATGTTAAAGATATTGTTTTACTGGTATCTACCTAAATATTTTTGCTCTCCGTTTCTAGTTCCAAACTGGCATGAAAAGTGAATTTTATTAAATTGAAAAAATGTTTTAGGTGTCCATGTAACTATGGTCGATACAATTGTGAAAATTAATCGGTTTTTGTACAGCTTTTTGCTTTTTACACAGTTTAATAAAAGAAACATAAAAAATCCCATTGTCTCCATTCATAAATATTACATCTTGCATTTATACTGTTTACATAATTTTCATTGTCACATATGGAATTATTTATTCAAATAATATTATATTATGTAGTTGACACAAAAGTTTTGGCACACAACTTCATTTGTAAACCTCGAACTTATGCGAGCTTTTACGACAATTTCCGATCTACTTCCATTGATCTTTTCAAATCCAAAATCTCCAGTACAAGTATTTTTTGCAATAACAGTAACAAAATTAGAAAAGAAACCAAGAAATCCACATGAATTTTCATTTTTTGTTACCTTTTAAATCAAACTTAACGTTTTCGACTCATCCACGCGGAACCCCAAACAGAGTTATTATAAAAATTACACTAACATCCTATGATTAATAATATTCAATAACCTCCATGGCCACGCCATATTTGGACGTTTCTGTCCATTGTCTTGCTAATATTGAACTTTACGATTAGATTAATTTGATCATTAGTCGATTTGGTTTGGAAATCACGTCGATTTACTAGATCACTTGAGTTTTTATGTATCTGTTGATGAATAATGTAGTGTGAAAATCGACCGTAAATTTTGAATTTTATGTGTGATACACGAGGTCGTTTGCCTAAGTAGATATACAAACAATAAAATGCATATGTTATAGGTTTTTATTGAAAAATTAAACAAACAGATCATAAGGCTATTATTTGGGTTAAGTGGTAATGGTCCCTTAAAAATTTGCTAGTGATGCGGCTGATTTGATTTCATTATATTTTTCTTGACCTGAATACATAATAAATATGCGCATTATACTACTTGAAACAGTGCAGAATTTTGGTTCAGAAAGCTATAAATGTATCAGTTAGGTATATAATTATATGCCTAAGTAGATAAATTTATGTTCGTAATTTACCTAATTGTGCTTTTTTACCGAGTCCTTATATACACCATGTCAAAGTCGGCTCAGAAACTTTGACACGAGCTGGGGTAGGATCCGCACGAAGTAATATATCTTTCGACGGGTCAGAAAGAGACAGCCCCTGGACCCGACCCCATTATGGGTCCACACTCGTGGTTACACCGCTTTATTGACCAGTGTGACTACGAGGAAACTTGGATGGCAAAGTATATAATTATATCTGTCACTTTTTCACAAGTCGAAAAGAGTTCTTATCGTGGCTTTTCGTGATCGCATGCTGGACTAGCTTGGCTCCCACTCTATACACACTTATACTTACTTATTGACTCTCTTACCGACGCCTGTCCATTTTTGTTGGCTTTATTTTTATTTATCATATTAATTTTTGGCTTATCTTTTGTGAATAAAAAAATGTCAAATTAATACATAGCACTAAATGGCATTCTCTTTCTTCATCGAAAACCAAGTGGTGTGTAAACCCGTACAAGAATTCCAAAGAACTCTTCATATCTTGTTTCTTTCATATCATAGGTACTAGGTTTTGCCCGCAGTTTTGCCCACGTGGTTTTTTAATGATTGTGCTACTATCCCATGGAAACATTTTAATTTTTCTGGGATAAAAAGTAGTCACCTTTCGTCTTTCAAACTATGTCCATGACAAAAATCTAGTCAGTCCGTTGCTCCGTTGCTGTGTGAAAGAGGTAATAAACCAACAAACACAGTTTCTGATTGATTTGATTTTATTTTATTTTCAAAAGTTATTAATTAGCCAGGAAGATGCGAACGTACAAACTAGACACAATCTAAAAAAAAAAAAAAACTATAAAACAATACTATGCTAATGACTTTATCCGGCTAACAGCGCCTCCGAAATTCTTTCGAAAACATTAGTTTATAATGTTAAAAGAATACGTTTACATCTATGAACTAAAAACTAAATTTAAAAAGAAAAGATGAATATACATTCATTCGAGTAATGATCCTTTTGCACCAGGCTCATTTTTTAAGAAACACTTTCTGATTAATACATAATTTATTAAGTAAGGTAGGCCCCAAAAGAGATGGCGCGACGACCTTGACACCTTTGATAAGAACTGGTACACTATAGCACAAACTATCAAATCTGGAAAAATCGGGGCGAGGCCTTTGCCCAGCAATGGGACACGCTAACAACAACAATATTAAGCAAGGATTTTTTGTTTTTTAGGCTCTTACCACGATGCCAAGTACACCCCCGCCGCTGTGATCGCGGCGCGCGCGCAGTACCAAGCTTCAAGATACTTCCCCCGTTTCAGGAATGGTCAATACTTCTGAAAAACTCACTTAACAGTCCAATAACTTCATTGACAATTTACGACCTCACAATTTAATACGCCTCTGAGAGAACTTTTTCCGACTGCTGTGGCCTGCAGTTGCGGCCTAGTGTTCGACCAATCACAGAAGCCTAGTTGTTTAATAAAGATTCGTCATTGGTTGATGACTAGACTGTACCCGTAAGCCCTAGTATTCTGTGAAATGCTTAGTCAAGACTAGCACTATTTAGCTCGCTAATCATTCCTTCTTACATAATATTTTGTTTGAGTTCGAAACGATTTTTTTTTTCTTTCTATATTGGCTACTCTTCTTTTGTATATACCGTGTTAGCTATAGCTTCTTGTCTCACTACAACCTGTTATTTTGAAAGAATTTATACAATTGAGTTTCGGGGTACATTTTGAGGCTTTTTATTATGGTTGTATTTTATTTTGTCAAATTGTCAATGAAATTAGTTGATAAATGATATCGTAACCGTGCCATCAATATAATCATAGAATTTTACAACAACGTATCTGTGGTATAATGTATAGTAATAAAGTGCAAATGCAAAATAAATATGTGTTAAACTTTTCATTGTGTTTTTATTTTACTGATAGTTTGTTTCAGATATTGGCTTATGCTTATAATAATGCATTTTTAGCGGGAAATACCTCTCCTACCAAAAATCACCGACGAAAAAAAAATCTATTAATAATTACATAGTATTTCAAAAATCTGAAGCGAACGCAGGATTTGAACCTTGCCCCTTCGGATCACTAGCCCGACGCTCTAACCAACTGAGCTAGCTCGCCTCCTACGCAAGCTTCAAATTTCTGAAGTGCTTACATTTCCCAACTTATAGCGTTGGTGGCGCCACCTGTGATACCCGTATTAGACAGGTTATCACTCAACTAGAAGTTATTAGAACTTCTAAAGATTGACGAGAGATGACGCACTGCTAAATCAATGTTATGATGTTTATTTTAAGTGTACAATAACTCGTTGAGATAAAAATCTAGTGTGGAAAGCACTTAAAATAAACATCATAACAATTACATAGTAGGTACCTGTGTACCAAGATTCGTTGAGTTGAAACTGAAAAGTGGCCAAGTGCAATTTGGACTCGCGCACGAAGGGTTCCGTACCCTATGGGAACTCCCTAAGACCCATTCCAAGCACCTACCTTTTGCCGTTATTAATATTGAGCAAAAAACAGCAAAAAAAAAAACCGTATATATACCGGTATGGGAGCCTCCCTTAGTATAAATTTTATTCTGTTTTTAGTATGTGTTGTTATAGCGCAACAGAAATACGTAACCGATGAAAATTTCAACGTTCTAGCTATTACGGTTCATGAGATAGAGCCTGGTGATAGACAGACAGACGGAGAGCGGAGTCTTAGTAATAGGGTCCCGTTTTTACCCTTTGGGTACGGAACCCTAAAAAGCTACCTGTAGACGAACAACAACATCTGGACACAAGAAAGTAAAATTGCCGAGCCGTAAAAGAGGAAATTTTTGCTTTCACTTGATCAACAATTCCTACTAACTTTTCATCATGTGTTATATGTTGTACGTACAGGTTTCTTTCGTAAAATCATAATATTTAGATAAAATCAATATGGTTAATTTAAAAACTCGGGTGTTTATATATTGTCACTAACAGATAATATGGAACCTAAAAATAGACTAGGTAGATAGTTTTTAACATGAATTAGCTAATTCAAGTTAAAAACTATCTACCTAGTCTATTTTTAGGTTCCATATTATCTGTTAGTCACAATGTATAAACACCCGAGTTATTAAATTAACAATTGAAAATAACAGAAAATTCAGTAATACATCAAAATTATTATTTAAATCACCCTTCGTGGGTAGGCCTACAACCTGCAGTGGACTATTAAAAAAAGCTGATTCAGTATCTTAACAATTAGGTACATTAACATAAAATGTCTGCAATTTCAGTAGAAAACTCACTTGAGAGATAAATCATTTTAGTATTAATTTATGCCTATAGAATTATTACGCATAATTTTCAAAGAGTACCAAAATCTACATAAATAACTCATTTCAGTACGTGTCGCTTCGATAACATGATTAATTGTAGCTCTATTATAAGCGCTACCTATGACCTATTTGCTAATACGGTGTGATAAATCACTACTGCGCCTGTTTTGACATCCAGTAGTGCGCACATAGCATGATCTATAAATTACGTACCGTAAACAGGGGTTATTTTGTGCCTTAGGTCAAACTTTGTGACACACCCACTTTTCAGAACATAATCTGAGTTTTTTTTTTTATATTTCATTTTGATCGCGTATTAATGATATTTTTTTCAATGAAGATACCTTACGAACGTTTTTGAACATGGTACAGTTTCTTTGTTCAGGGTAATTTTAAACTGTGATGAATTTACTGTCAAACAAGTTTTCGCGGTATTCTGTGAGGTCTGCAAACTTTGTTCTGCTAAGAAAAAAACTAAGCGCTGTTGAGGGCTACGGGTATGTTTTTCTTGTGTTAAATTTATAAGAGATAAAGATATAGCAATATTGTTTTTGTTTGCTAAGATACTAGGTTTTTTTCGTAATTTGTAAAAAATCACTACATCAAGATAAGCCGTGGTGGTCTAGTGGTAGTAACACCCGACCTGCAATCGTGAGGTCGTGGGTTCAAATCCCGATCCCGTACCAATAAGTTTCTTTGGAACTTATGTACGGAATTTCACATCATTGGCTTTACGGTGAAGGAAAACATCGTGAGGCAACCTGCATACGTACGTCCGTAGAAGGAATTCGATGGCGTATGTGAATCCACCAACCCGCATTGGGCCAGCGTGGTGGATAAGGCCCCATCACCCTTCGTGGGTAGGCCTACGTCTTGCAGTGGACTATTAAAAAGGCTGGTACAGTACAGTACTACATCAAGGGGGAACTTTGAGCCAAAATATCATACATTTATAGATACATATTATGAAGGCGATTATGTTATTATCAATTAAGAAGGACAATAATTCCCGAGAAAAATAACGTTCTCTCACCTTTGCTCTTGTTCTGTGGAACTAACCAAGGCGTAGAAAAAAAATCTATAGGATTCATAGAGTTTGTGCAATAAGAGAGCGTAGGTGAGGACGCCCGTGTGCTATTTCATATATTTTACTAATTATATTACGTTGACAACACTGCTGTCATTGCTAGTGCAACTAAAACTAAGAACTATAATTATTTTTTGCAAAAAATAGCATGACCGACTTCACCCGTGTACAGAATCATTACATAGTATAAAACAAAGTCGCTTCCCGCTGACTGTCCCCATGTATGCTTATATCTTTAAAACTACGCAACGGATTTTGATGCAGTTTGTTTTAATAGATAGAGTAATTCAAGAGAAATGTTTACATGTATAATACACGTGTGCGAAGCCGGGGCGGATCGCTAAAACGCAAATATTATGCACGGATCGATGTAACATTTTTCACATTATTGTTGATTTATCAAAAATGGCTTAGGCAATTTCGATAAAATTTAAATGGGACCAATTTCGAAGTATACTCTTTCCAATAAAAAAAATCGGACTACTAACGGAGTTACGCGTGGTTATACATAAAAACAATAAAAATATTCGCGTCGAATTGTATACCTCCTCCGGTGGTTCGTCGGTAAAAAAGTATTTGGTACTTGGTGGACTCCAATTAGGTTTTCATCAGTACTCGCGTCTACCAATACTATGATTGGTAGACGGTATCGGTACCTTGGCTACTGATTAAAATTTTATTGTTAGTTCAAATTAACGACCTCGACGGTTCTCTTTTAGCACATCTATCTATTATATAAAAGGCTTCCCTGAGTGACTGACTGACAGACAGCCTACAGCCCAAACCGCTTAAGATGTGAGCTTGAAATTTGGAATATAGGTACATTGAACGACGTAATGGAGCACTAAGGACGAAAATTTTGAACTTTCGACCTCTAAGGGGGTAAAATGGGCCCTTTTCGTTTGTATGTAACTTTTTATTTCCTGTACCGATTGACTTAAAACTTTGTATACATGCTTTTCAAACAAAATAAAAGTTACGTTTTTTCCTGTTTTTCCGAATTTTCCTCATCTAAGGGGTCAAATAAGGTCCCAAAGTTGGTGAAAAAAGCGTCAATTACATCGAACCAGCTGAACGGTTATGGTTGAAAATTGGTATGAAGGAAGCACTCAGCATGTTTTAATAGAGTAACTAATAGAATCCAGGAAAATCTATAAGGTTCCTTAGGGATACGCAAAATTAATAAATTTAGGCTACAGCCCAAACCGCTGAAGATATGAGCTTGAAATTTGGGATATAGGTACATTGAACGACGTAATGGAGCACTAAGGACGAAAATTTTGAACTTTCGACCTCTAAGGGGGTAAAATGGGCCCTTTTCGTTTGTATGTAACTTTTTATTCCCTGTACCGATTGACTTGAAACTTTGTAGACATGCTTTCCAAACAAAATAAAAGTCACGTTTTTTCCTGCTTCTCCGAATTTTCCTCATCTAAGGGGTCAAATAAGGTCCCAAAGTTGGTGAACAAAGCGTCAATTACATCGAACCAGCTGAACGGTTATGGTTGAAAATTGGTATGAAGGAAGCACTCAGCATGTTTTAATAGAGTAATTAATAGAATCCAGGAAAATCTATAAGGTTCCTTAGGGATACGCAAAATTAATAAATTTAGGCTACAGCCCAAACCGCTGAAGATATGAGCTTGAAATTTGGGATATAGGTACATTGAACGACGTAATGGAGCACTAAAGACGAAAATTTTGAACTTTCGACCTCTAAGGGGGTAAAATGGGCCCTTTTCGTTTGTATGTAACTTTTTATTCCCTGTACCGATTGACTTGAAACTTTGTAGACATGCTTTTCATACAAAATAAAAGTTACGTCTTTTCCTGTTTTTCCGAATTTTCCTCATCTAAGGGGTCACATAAGGTCCCAAAGTTGGTGAAAAAAGCGTCAATTACATCGAACCAGCTGAACGGTTATGGTTGAAAATTGGTATGAAGGAAGCACACAGCATGTTTTAATACAGAAACTAATAAAATCCAGGAAAATCTATAAGGTTCCTTAGGGATACGCAAAATTAATAAGTTTAGGCTACAGCCCAAACCGCTGTAGATACGAGCTTGAAATTTGGAATATACGTACATCGTATGACATAATGAAGCACTAAGGATGAAAAACGTACCCAACTCTAACTTACGGGGTAAAACGGGCCCTTTTTGTTTGCATGTAACTTCTTATTCCCTGTATCGATTGACATGAAACTTTGTATAGATGCTTTTGAGACTAAATAAAAAATATGGCTGTACCAGTTTCCTAAATTTTCCTTAAAAAAATCCTTAGGGGTCAGATACGTCCAAAAACTTCAATGCGCTTTTTTAAATAATGTAGTATCTAGGATTATGATAATGATTGTTTATCTTTAAATGGGGCAAAATGGGTCCCCAAAAGTTTACGATTTTTTTTTATTTTGTGAGCCAATAGTCTTAAGCTTAGCGCACATATGGATCAATATAGGTATTTTACTATGGGATCAATCCTGACAAGCGAAAATTTCCTACATTTTCCATACATTTTGTCGCGGGTCGATGAACTTTTTGTGTTGAACAGCTGATTTTATTCACGTGCTTTTGGGGTTGGTACCATTGTAAAAGTTAATCAAATTATGAGTATAATAGCATCCTAGAATATGCCTGACTAGAATTACGACTTGTGTGCCATTTTTTCATTTGCCTGGAAAATTAAATTTCTAATGACTTAATGAAACATGTCGAATACCTGTACCGGCCTTAATTAATAGTGCACTACTGAAAATAGGTACTACGGATAGCACTACGGATAATAGAAACAGGTGGGTCTTAAGATGAACATGGACAAGACGAAAGTCATGTGTAATTCCCATGTTTTACCTACCCCGATTTCTGTTGGAAACTCGGTTCTTGAAGTCGTTGACTCGTACGTCTACCTAGGACAAGTAGTCCAGTTAGGTAGGTCCGACTTCAACAAAGAGGCCAATCGACGAATTCAACTCGGCTGGCAGCGTTCGGAAAAGTGCGTAGTGTCTTCTCGTCCGACATACCTCAGTGCCTCAAGTCGAAAGTTTTCGACCAGTGTGTGTTGCCAGTGATGACTTATGGCACAGAAACGTGGTCTCTCACTATGGGCCTTATTAGTAAGCTCCAAGTAGCCCAACGAGCTATGGAGAGGGCTATGCTTGGAGTCTCTCTGCGAGATCGAATCATTAATGAGGAGATCCGTAGAAGAACCAAAGTTACCGACATAGCCCAACGGATTGGCAAGTTGAAATGGCAATGGGCAGGGCACATAGCGCGGAGGGCTGATGACCGTTGGGGTCGAAAAGTTCTCGAGTGGAGACCATGTACCGGCAAGCGCAGCGTAGGACGTCCACCCACAAGGTGGACGGATGACCTCATTAAGGCCGCAGGATCGCGCTGGATACAAGCCGCTTCCAACCGGTCTTATTGGAGATCCATAGGGAAGGCCTATGTCCAGCAGTGGACGTCCTGCGGCTGATGGATGACTGAAAATAGGCCTATCCGCGAAGGGTAATTGGGCCATATCCATCACGCCGGCCAAGCATGGGTTGCTGAATTCACATACGACATTGATTTTTTCTACGTACGTACAGGTTGCCTCAATATTTTCCAGCAAAGAAAAGTGAAATTTCTTACATAGTTACTCATACAATTATTATTATTGGCTCCCTCGGTGGCTCAGTGGTTGACCCTGACTCCTGGGTCAAAGAGGCGTGGGTTTGATTCCCAGGGCAAATATTTATGTGCTGTTCATATTATGTGTTTGCTCTGTGTCTGAGTGTTATTAATGTATTTTTATTTATTTATTTAACACTTTATTGCACACTATTTGTACAAAAGGAGGACTTAACGCTAAACAGCATTATCTGCCAGTCAACCTACATGTATAAATAAATAAATAAATATATCTTTATTGTACACAGAAACACAGTACAGAAACTATACAATATGCTGTACAATGGCGGCCTTATCGCCTTTGGCGATTTCTACCAGGCAACCTTTGGATGGACTGGAATTATTCTAAAAATAGGAGTATGGTCGGTGGTGTATACAATACAGTACATACATTGAAATACATGTATATGTAATATATCAGTCTCTGCCAGCCAAATCACAAACTTTGCTTAGTTTGGGATCAGAGACCGTGTGTGAGATGTCCTCCAATATTTATTTTATATATTTATTTATTATTGAGTTAATTTCAGAAATTCGGCAATTTATCATCCAAAAGTTCACGTATGTACTCTGTAATAAGCTTTAGATACAAGTAAATTAAATAACCAAATACTGAGACAATTCAGGCTAAACCGTAGGCATTATTTTGCAAGTAATACAATAATAGGCCCAACAACAACATAAAAAGTGTTCTCTCTATTGAATGCTTAAAGTGAAAATGAAACAGATATAATTATGATAATTAGCTATTATAATTACGATGGCGCCTTCATAATCGAGCCTAATGCGGGCTTAACCACGAGCTACTATTATTTTAAGTAAGTGCCAAGAAAACGCGGGCCTAACTGTGGGTTTTTATCATTTTAAGCAGTTACGAAAATAACGCGGGCCAGACCGTGGGCTACTATCATTACAAGCAATACAAAAACGCAGGCTAACGGCATGCTATTATAATTTTAAGGATTTATTAAGGCAACACGGGCCAGACCGCGAACTATTAGATATTATTATTAAGCAAATGCCAAGATAACGCGGGTTGAACTGCGGGCTGTTATTTTAATTAAGTAAGTATTAAAACAACGTGGGCCAAACTGTGGGTTATTATCTTTGTAAGTACCTAATTATTAACACAACGCGAGCTAAACCGCGGGCTTTTATCATTTTGAGCAAGTACTAAGACAATACGGGCCAGACCATGGGCTATTATCATTGTAAGTAATACGACAATGCAGGCCAAACGGCGAGCTTTTATAATTTTAAGCAAGTATTAAGACATCGCAGTCCATGCTGCGTGCTATAAATAACCATCTTAAGCAAGTACTAACAATACGCGGGCCAAACCGTGATCTATTATCATTATAGGCAAATACTGTTACTATTTTGACCAAACCGTGGGCATTATCCTTGCAAGTAATTTTAAGCAAGTATTAAGACAACGCGGGCCAAATTGCGGACTATTAGATATTATTATAAGCATGTACTAAGACAACGCGGGCGAAGCCGCGGGTTTTAAGCTAGTATTCTAATAAAGTTTTAAAAAAATTAACCTTTAAAAATTATGTAATTAATTTTTCATTTATCCATACATTTAAATTCCAATAAAATGTTTTAAAAAACTCCTGCTTTTTGATCGAATATTAACTCAAACATCTAACACATAGAATTCAAAATTAATAACGATGGAGAGATATTATTTTTTAATTGGCGTAATCCCACGCCCGCGCTATCTATATATCAAAACATCATCATAAAATGTGTAGCAACACCTTTTTTGCGCTAACATCTTTATTGTTCTTAGCAAAAAATGGTTTGTACAAAATCTCAGTTCCTGTTCTTTTCAATCGAATTCGTTTTTATGGTTTATTGGGGTATTATTTTTGATATTAAAGAATTATCGTCACATATTAATGAAGTTCACTGACATCTGATTTTTTGACCGAAAAAACGGAGGAGGTACTCAATTCGACGCGTATATTTGAACCACGCATAACTTTTTACATAGTGGTCTGATTTACATGTTTTTTTTTTAATTGGAAAGAGTACATACTTCTAAATTGGATCCATTATAGTTTTATCGAAATCAGCTGTGCCATTTTTGATAAATCAACAATAATGTAAAAAAATGCTACATCGATCCGTGCGAGATATTCGAGTATTCTGAACACAAAGACTTATCTTTGTGATAAGCATTTCAAAAATCTGAAGCGAACGCAGGATTTGAACCCGCCCCTTCGGATCACTAGCCCAACGCTCTAACCAACTGAGCCAGCCCGCCTCCCACGCAAGCTTCAAATCTTTGAAGTGCTTATATTACTCCAACTTATAGCGTTGGTGGCGACACCTGTGATGCCCGTATTAGTCAGGTTATTACTCAACTAGAAGTTATTAGAACTTCTAAAGATTGACGAGAGATGACGCACTGCTAAATCAATGTTATGATTTGATTTTAAGTTTTTTATTTCTTTGAAATGCTTATCACAAAGATGACTCTTTGAGATAAAATCTAGTGTGGAAATCACTTAAAATAAAATCATAATATTCTGTACACGGTAGAAGTCAGTCATGCCATTTTTTGCGAAAAATAATTATTACGTATTATAATATTTAAGTTTTTTTTACCAAACCAAAATAAGTACTAGGTGTTGTTTTATATAGTGCCGAGTTATATAGTTAGAATAACTGTTATGAAGGGACCAACCTCGAAATCACGATAAAAATCACTTATTCTATTTTATCGATTGTTAAAGGACTTGGTTGATGATGGATGGATGGTTGGTCGATGGTTTGGTCCCATGGTTAAACTTATTCATTTTGATCTTGAGCTACCAATTACTATAATTATGCATATTGTATACTCATTATTATGAACAACTTTTAAAGTGACCACTTTACAAATCGGAGAAAAAAAGTTACATTTCGTTCGGTATAAACTTTAAAAGGCTTAATTTTTTTTATTTGACATAGATTTAAAGAAAGCCGTGGTGATCAAGAGGTAGTGACACCCGCCTTACAATCGTGAGGTCGTGGGTTCGAATCCCCGGTCCCGTACCAATGAGTTCTTTGGAATGTATGTACGGAATTTCACACCACAGGCTTTTCGGTGAAGGAAAACATCGTGAGGCAACCTGCATACGCCCGTAGAAGAAATTCGATGGCATATGTGTATCCACCAACCCGCACTGGGCCCGCGTGGTGGATATGGCCCAATCACCCTTCGTGGGTAGGCCTATGTCCTGCAGTGGACTACTAAAAAGGTTGGTACAGTACAGTATAGTACAGATTTTTAAAAAAACTGTTACTTATATGTTTACCAAGAATAAATTAATACATAAATAAAGATACGGAATAGCTGCAAATATAGTACTACGGTTAGTAAAGTCAAAATCAAATGTAAATATATTATGTACCTAACCAAAATAGATAATATCTGATCCTATTGTTTGAATATTTTGAAAACAATAGATGTTCTTGCAATCTATTCAATCCATCATTTTTGTCGACCAGTGTGTCCGTGGAGGTATATACTATACAGGTTCACTTAATACTAAAGGGAGGTCATTGTAAATGTACCTACTCAATAAACTCATAGAAATCGGTCAAGCCGAAGAGGAGTTCTACAGGGTTATCTGCTTACCCTGTACTAAGCTAAAAGAGGGTGATTAAAACCATCTTTAATTATAAAATACTTTTACTATGAAGCTAACCCGGAATTTGAGAAAAATAACTCAGCTATTCCATACAAAATGCAAATCAGATTCGACTATAACTGTGAAACAGCTGATTTTTTTTCTTGAATTTTAGTTTGGCACCAAAGGGGTTTGAGCATTTTTGTATGAAAGCTGGCATATCCACCCGCCGCCGCCATTATGTTATTTTTATAAGTTTCCGCGCACAATACAAGTAGTACATATGGCTAGGGGACACATAAACAAACAATAAATGTTCAGTACTATGATGCGCTAAAGTGTCACGTTCTCGAGATATTTGGATGAAAAGATCGCAAAGTTCTCGTACAGCGATTTTTACATCCAAATATCTCGAGAACGTGACACTTTAGGGTACCACAGTACGAAACTTTTATTGTGTGTTTAAGTGTTTTCTACTCATATATACTACTTTCATCGAGCGCGGAAACTTTGAAAAAGAAATCACATTGGCGGCGAGTGGATATGCCACAAATGCACAAACTCCTTTAAATAAGCTCCTTTCGGCTCAGTACACCAGTTTTGGGTTATCCAGAACTAGCTAGTCTGTGTAACGAATACTGTGACACTATATTTTTATAAAGGTACAAGGTACCTAATATTAGAAGTTGATATGAATTTAGGTCTTTGGCTCTAATCAAATTAAGAGATTTAAATAGAAAAAAAAATACAACATATTACTTGTAATTTTATATTAGACAAATGCATCAAATAGTTAATGGACATTCAAATGTTATTATTTCTAAATATTAATAAAGTAAGCAAAATAAATAAAGCCAATAATGAAATAAATTATTTGCTTTATTTGTTTTGGAAAATTATTTTCCTATTGTTTTCTTTACTAAAAATCACAATCTAGAAGAATTTAATATTTTCGAATCTTATGTATTTTGACATTGCTTGTAAAATATGGCGGCGTAATGGCGGCCTTGAACAAAAATCTAAGTGGCAAATACGAAATTCCATTTAAATTAAGCATTAAATACCGTTGTTTCTTCTGTGTATTTGTTTAACATATTTTAAAGCTTTTTTGGGCTGCTGTACATAGTCTGAGCCCATTTTGGAAGATCTTCTTTCTATCTTTATTAATGTGGGGTTGCGTGAGGGAAAAATTCGTTAAGATCACAAAATTGCGCTGGATTTTAGCCGCATCCAACCATCTCAACATATCTATTAAAATTTGATATTTTTAAGGAAAAAAATCTCCAGTATTAGACTTGTCATAAAACAGATAAATTCTCTTATTCATCGGATAATAATGAGGATGTTTCATGTAGTTTAACCATCTTGTATATCCGCATCATAATAATCTCGCTCTACTTATTACATAAGTTATTAACTGAGAGCAATCAATAATAAGTCGTATTAGTAACGAGATGCAGTATTGATGCAATATTGACCATTCTTTAACGAGATAATACCACCTTGATAGTTTGTTTTCGCACGTAGATTGAAGAATAAATAGAGCGGGCCATCAAATTAATCTAACATGTTACAGGCTTTCAGGTGGCTTAAGGCAATCGTGAGGCGCCATCTTGACCATACAAAAACAATAAGCTGTTATTATTATATACTACGGGACTAATCGCGCACTAAAATTACGAGATCGACCGTGGTCACGGGTAGACTGAGTCAGTCTATCCGTGACCACGGTCGATGCAACTCGGCCGAAACGTCGGGATGATGAGGTATTTATTTATCTCGTAATTTTAGTGCGCGATTGGTCCCGTAGTATACCTATAGGTAATAATAATGTGTTCAAATCGCGATAGTTTAAATACAATAAGCTGTTATCTACTTCTAAATATCACATCGTACCAACGCATCAATATTGAAACAGCTCAAGGTCAAGACTAGGCTATCAAATATATGCCTTAAACGCGTTTTTGAATACTTTGGCCATATTGCTAGAAAAGACGGTGATAACCTTGAGAAGCTAATGGTTACTGGCAAGGTAGAGGGGAAACGTCTTCGAGGCCGCAGTCCGATGCGTTGCTCCGACCAGATCTGCACCACTTTGGATTCCTCAGTGTACGACGCGCTGCATGTCGCCGAGGACCGGAAAGAGTGGAAGAAAATCATCCGGGAGAGATTGGTGGAAGGTGGTGGTCACGACCCTCAGACATGAGGAAATCGACTGGAGGAGGAGGACTTCTAAATATTATCCGATTTGAGTGATTTTGCTGTTCATGTTAGCAAAACTTCAATCTCTAGATTGATCTTAGTTTTTACAGTTTTTTATATGACCTTAAAGTTATAAGCCTCTAAAATGTCATATTTTTTCATCAAACTTGGCTAAAGTAAGTAAGTTCGTAGAGGCCGGGTGGCTGGACCTGGTGTCTGAGTTATTAGGCCGCCTGAAGGCATCTGACATGGCAAAACGGTTAAAACAACCGGGACCAAACAAACGGTTAGAACTTGGCTGAAAAGTATACATAAATCAAACAATTTTCAGAAGAAAACAAACGTACAAGCATAATTTTTGAGCTTCAAAAGGCTTGGACGTGTACGGAACTTGTATGAAGACGGTTTGATCGTTTACGCAACTTTACGAATTCATTCTCTATGCAATTTGTCAAAGTCCCATACTGTGGTCCCATATACGTCCAAGCCGTTCAAAGTTCAAAAATAGAGCACCAGTACAGTAAGAAGAAGATATCCAGTAGTTCTATAAGTTTGTAGGTCTGCCCAAAAACCGCTCCACTTGTTCAACCGCCGAGCGCATCTGATTACCTAACATTACCTAACAATGCTCTCGCGCCTCTAGCGGCGCTCACTGTGACTGTGGACTTGGGACTTTACAAGCTAATGAAGTGCTCTTCAACACATTATCGCCACACGCACCCACCGTAAACGTAAGTGTACAGTGTTTTAATAGCTGATTGTATCAATGTGTCCTTACTCCTTACTTTGCTAGTATTTTAAATCTGAAAGTGTGTTTGTTGGTTTATTCGTATGTCACTATTTCACGCTGCAACAGAGCTACGCATCAACTTGATATTTGGCATGGATTTAGTTCAAACTAGCTGCGCCTCGCGGTTTTACCCGCGTTAGCCCGAGATAAAAAGTACCTAGCCTATGTTCCATGTGTCCAAGGTCTAAGCTACATTTATACCGAATTTCATCCAAATCGTTTCAGCCATTAGTGCGTGAAAGAGTAACAAATATCCGTGCATAGACACAAACTTTCGCGTTTATAATATTATTTGTAGGATGGTAAAAAATGACATGGGTTACTTTTAATCTCCAAAAAATAAAAGATCCCAATGGGATAGCATAAAAATAAAAAAATATTTCAATTCGTAGTGCTTAATAACTTTTGATACAGCAGTTAAGTTAAATTTCGACATAACTCAGTGGTATTACCTATCGAAAAATTTGGGTTGCCGTATTTCCACTCTAAAATTGCTTTATTTAGGGTAAAAAATGTTAAATGACGTCAAAGCTGTCACAGCCAAAGAGGCTCCCCATGGAGCCTGATGGAATACGACAATTAAAACTCTATCGGATGCCTACCGTATTTTCCAGAAAAAAAAACCTACTCGAATTGTTCGAACAAATCCAAAATTAATTCAATAAATAACTATCGCACTTCAAACTTCAATAATAATGTCATTATTAAAGTTTGAAGTGTGAATACTCACGACAGTCACGACCAACCTACATACATCCCAATATTTTACTAAGTAAAGGAGAGTAAAGGTTGTCTTGTCACAAATTGTCCCAACTCCTCAGTCACCGTACCCAAACCACACATCGTATTCCTCCATACGATCTCATATAAAGAAATTCACTATATAAACGTAACGGAGAAATGTCCATCGCATTCACCTACTAGGTGCCTTTACTACTGGCAAAACCAACAAACATAGCAAAATGAAACTGGTACGTGGGTTTTGGTGTTTTTAGTGCGTGAAGTGAGAGTTTCTGTGGTTATATCGTGATGAAGTGCGAAATAAACAATAATGAGTTGAGAAAATAGTGATTTAAGTTTGGTGACAGGATGGCGTCAATTTGTAATACTTTTGAAAAAAAAGTGTTACTCTATTTCTAGTTGTAGGTTTACGGTCAACTTTTACGTTGGGACCATCTCTGAAATTGGTGACAATTTACTGAAAGTAATGCGACGGTAATTATCATTACCGTGTTAATGCGTACTATGCAGAACAAAAAAATTAAACGAACGTTTTGTATCGACCTTGAACAACTTTTCGCGACTCCTTAAAAACAATTATATTCTACCGTATGTCTCACTGTCATCTTGAGACCCGTTTAAACAATGCGATTGAGTAAATGTCGTCTATATTTATTTAACATACACTGAAATAATGTGAAATAACTTTAAATAAATACCTTAAAAAATATGTTATCAAAAGGAATGATTCAAAAAATTAATTAGGTATACAATAATAAACTGCAAAAATAAAAATTAAGTTTGTTCAAAAAATCCTAAATAATATTGTGATGATGCATTTTCCGAAAAAAAAAACCGCTTTAATGCAATTAGAAGTAATTGTTTAGTGAAAAGACATAAATAAATCAAAGTAGATACCTATCTAAATTTTAAATTTTCAATATTTCATAAACTGAAAGCCGATGTTGGGCACGCGAATTAGGCATGATCTTTTGTATTGCTTTACTGATAGAAACCTTGTTCTTGTACAAATCATACCTACGTACGTCTATGCTCAATTTTACAAAGCTATTAGTGTTAGAGGATTTAGACTATTTTATTATCATTAGCTTTAGTAATCATTAAGCGTAATTTGGTTTCAATAATTTAAAAACCGAGAAATAATAAAAATAGATTGAAAACGTAATCGTTAATTTCAGTTTGCACCAATTGCCGCCATCATTGCTGCAGCATCAGCCGGCCAAATATACAACACAGCACCTCAACAGGAGTCCTACGCCAACTCAGCAGAAATCTACCAATCACAGCTCGAGTACCAACAGCATGGGATATACAACGACCAATCACAGGCATACGCTGGGCATGCGTCACACGCAGCAGCCTATGAGAGTCCTTCAATCGAGAAAGCTGCAAGAATCTTAAGCTATGTCTCAGAGCTTGATGATCATGGCTATCAGTACTCATATGAGACTGAAAACGGTAAGCAATCAATTTTATACATCAGAGGTGTGTTTTTTGAACTTCGAACGCCCTAGGAACGTGTACGAAACTCTGACGAAAAATTGCCATGTTCAGTACTAAAATTTTGCGTGATATGAATAATTTTAACTGAATTTCGAGAAAAAAAAGTCATCCGTAAAAATAATTATACGTCCGAGGCGTTCGAACTTCAAAAAAATACTGGACAAGTGCGAGTCAGGCTCGCACATCAAGAGTTCCGTACAAACACATTGTTAAAATAATTAAAAACCTGTACTAGCATGTACTAATGAAGTTATTTTATATGATATCTTACATGATACGATTTATTCACTTTGAATTTTGTACCCATATTTTGTGAATTTTGAGGCCCCATTTTTATGTGATTTAAATAAAAATGTACAATTTTCAGATTTATTCCTATATGTGTACTCTGAGACAATGCTTCATGCCAAATTTCATAGTTATATGTCAACGGGAAGTACCCTGTAGGTTTAGATTTTTGTGAGTGTCGAAATATGCGGTTTTTTACGACATATACGGCTCTAACTTTTTTAAACGACAACTGAGAAGTTTTTCTTTTACGCAACAGCAAGAGTTTATTAATTAATATACGTATACAGTTTAAATCTCAACTCGATATCTTTACGCGTTCTCGAGGTAAAGAGTCTTGACATACGCACAGACGGACAGACGGACAACAAAGTGATCCTAAAAGGATTCCGTTTTTTCCTTTTAGGGTACGGAACCCTAAAAACGATCCTCAGAAGCTAATGCAAAGAAATTGGCTAATTGACATGTCCAAAAAACACTTTACAACTGGTAGATTATATAACATTACTAGATTACGTACTACTAGTTCTGCAAACGGTAAACCTCGTGAATAGAACTTTGAAATAATCAGCTTATACGTAGAGTTATGAGAAAATAAACACTGTTTTAAACTAACGCTTAACAACTTTTGTAAAGTGTTGTTAAAGAGTGTACTTAAATAGAGTAGATATTTTGAGAGGTTTATCTCTATATCCTTTGAACTACTTATTTTAGTTTATTTTGGGGAGTATAATATAACAACAAATTATCCATAAATAATTAAACCTATAATAATTAAGAAAATCCTATGATAAATGAAGCTAAATCAATTTTTAAAACACTATCAGCCATATGAACAACATACCATTTAAGCACCAGTTACAACCAAACATATCTTCCAAAGCTTAAAACATCATCATGTTAAATGGTTTTTACGAACGCAGTTATTAAAACATCACATTTAAGAGGAGTTGCATCAGGTGGTTAATCTGGTTAATAACCATTTTGTAATGTAATAAAACTTTGCGGCGCGTTGGTTATCGCTATTCTATTATCTGTTTCGTACCTTTTAATTGAATTTAGTTTCTTGAATGCTCTTGAGAAGTTAATGTCTGCCGGACCTACTATTTCTAAATTTTTAAGCCAGAAAATCTTCCAAGTTTATTGAACTTTGAAAATTGAATTAAATTAAATAATAAATGATAAAAATAATACAATAAAAAATTAATTGTAAAGCCAGCATAAATTATTTTTTTGTAAAATTATAAATTTATAACAAACAGGCTCATAAAAAACAATTAGGTATAACAATTAGGTAAAGTCCATAACTAAAAAGAAAACTAAAAAACCGGACATATTGTGCGAGTCATTCTTGTACACCGAACAATACATACAAATTTTGAAAATTGCACGAAATTGGGAACTAAGTTGTTAGAACCTCAAAGTGTAACGCATAATCACGGATAAAACGGATTTTATTCTGCTTTTCTCGTCCTGCATTGTAAATCCCACATCATAAAAATAATTAAAAGCCTTTTAGCTTGTTCTAATAAGGATCTTACATATGAACCCCACATGATACAATGAATTCACTTTGAAATTATAATTAATCCATTTTTTTTGCATTCAGGCCCTATTTTTGTGATTAAATTCGATATGTCCAGTTTTCAGATTTATTTCTGTATGTACTCTAAGACAATGCTTCGCTAAATTTCATAGTTTTGGCTTAACGGAAAGTACCCCATAAAAGTACCAAATCGGAAGTATAGTTGTATCGAGCAATCTAAAAAACACCAAAATTGGCCCTTCATTTTCCAACCACCCAATAGTCTCACGGAATAATGTAGGCTTAGATTTTGTTGTCTCCAACTTAGCACGACTATTGAGAGTTCGTTCGTTCATTTCAGCTATAGGACGCCCACTGCTGGACATAGGCATCCCCTAAAGATCTCCAATAAAACCGGTTGGTAGCGGCTTGCATCCAGCGCGATCCTGCGATCTTAATGAGGTCGTCCGTCCACCTTGTGGGTGGGCGTCCTACGCTGCGCTTTCCGGTACGTGGTCTCCACTCGAGAACTTTTCGACCCCATCGGTCATCAGTCCTCCGAGCTATGTGCTCTGCCCATTGCCATTTCAACTTGCCAATCCGCTGGGCTGTCGGTAACTTTGGTTCTTCTGCGGATCTCCTCATTCCTGATTCGACCCCGCAGAGAGGCTCCGAGCATAGCCCTCTTCATAGCTCTAACTATTGAGAGTGTATTTTTTAAATATGAATCTAAATGTTTCGATATATTATTTCTTCCAGGAATCAAAGCCCAAGAAGTAGGCCAAGCTCACAAAGGCACCGAAGCTCATGGCGCCTACTCCTACAAAGGAGACGATGGACAGACCTACACCGTCACCTACACAGCAGATGAACACGGCTTCAGACCCCAGGGTGCTCATCTTCCCACGCCCCCTCCGATCCCAGAAGCGATTGCCAAGTCAATTGAGCAGAATGCTAAGGACGAAGCTGCAGGGATCTTTGACGATGGTAAGAAAAACTGTATTAGTATTAATTTATTTTATAAATATGACACTACTAACAATGAAGAGGTAAGTCGAAGAGGCTCATAGTTCCTACTCCTACAAAGGAGACGAGACCTACACGGCAAATGCACACGGCTTTAGACCCCAGAGTGCTTATTTCCCTGCTAAGTCGATTGAGTAGAATGCTAAGGATAAAGCTTTTGAGATGAAACTTTAGCGAAACTTTATGGGTATTGTAATTATTTATGTGTTTGAGTCTTTGTGTGTATTGTACTTGGATCGCTCTCAACTCAATGCGAGAAACTACACTAAGAATGACAAAACTGGAGATTAATAATAGGGGAGGCCTATGTTCAGCAGTGGACGTCCTATGGTTAATGAAAAAAAAATGAACACATCTAACATATGCACCTTAAATTTGTGTTCTATTTGCTGCAAATGTATAAATTAATAAAATCTCTTCTGGAAAATTCTAGATCCTGCTTATACTTAAAGCGCTTTATAGTAAATCAAAAAATATTTTAGCAAGTAACATTCATTTCACTGTGTCTCTTTGTTTTTCCAGGAAAGTATGTGGAGCAACAGCATCACGAGGTTGAAGGTCACCAAGCCCAGATTCATCAAGCTCCAAGCCATCAAGCTCAGATCTATCAACCTCAAAGCCACCAGGCCCAATTTCATCAAGCTCAAGCCCATCATGCTCAAAGCCATCAAGCCCAAATTCACCAAGTTCAACAAGCTCCCGCTCAACTAATTCATCACCAACCATCAGTTCATCATCAACATCAGCAACCTTCCCAAGTTTACCAGATATCTCAACCCTACCATCGGTTTGAACCGAGTGCCTTTCAGCATGAAGGATATTCTGGTCAAGTTTCATCGGAAGCTCTCTACCATAAACATTAGTTACTTATTGCTGTGATTTAACGCCTTTAGTACATCACCGCCGTTGCAATTGCAAAGGTGATATCGTCGTTGCAAAATAGAAATATGTTACATGTGAGATCAACAAAAGATAAAAAATATATTTTCAGGGCAATAAATATTTTTAATAAATATTTTTATACAAGTTTTTTTTCTAAATATTTGGTTTGGTTCACAAGACATTTTTATTTTGCAACGACGTACTGTTAGTGAATTGTTTTCTTACTATGTATGTAGTTTGTTTTTGTTATTTCTTGTTAATAGTTCGACAATAGTGTGACTCCAGAGATGTGCTATAGGCATTATGGTGTAACGCCAAAGTATTTTTAAATATTTCAGTGCTGTAAAAAAGTTATTTTAGAAATCTCTAACAAGAGAAAAATAATAATATCTACCTATCTGTACTGTACCAGCCTTTTTAATAGTCCACTGCAGGACGTAGGCCTACCCACGAAGGGTGACCTACCTATCTAATGCTGTGCAAAATTTGAATCAGCAAATAATTTTCTTTTAAAAGTATTACATAATTATCCTAATTATCTGGCATTGTTGTAGAATGAATGTTACATAAGTCAAACTTGTAGACGTAAGAATGAAAGTTGGTCTATTAATTTATGGCATAATAATAAATGAAACCTATTATAATGTGTACAATATATTTTTGGGATTATCAATTGACTCGCCTAAAAACTTGGTAGGTATACTGAGCAGTGAGCGCCACACAAATTGAAAGATGGGAAGTTATGCGCAGCGTTCTGCGCAAAAGCCGAAATATGGGTACGCGCGGAAACCTCATGCCTCCCGCGCGCTCCCTACGCCGAGCTCACTACTTCGCTATTTGTATAGGCATTGTGCACACATGCGCAATAATTAGCGAATCACGGCGAAGTGTCATCTGCGGCTAACTTCCCATATTTCAATTTGTGTGGCGCTTAGTATATGCATGGTTGATCCATGTACACAACACTCTGCTTGAGGTAAAGAGCTAGGCTAGAAAATATCTGAACCACCCACTTAATAAAAATATGTTATGAAGAAAAAAAAAAGATTTATTTAAATGATAGTTCAGAACCAATTCGATCACAATTTTAAGGCTAGTGTGAATCGCGAACTTCGCCACACAAAAACAATGTAAATTTTATCAAAAATGTACTGAACATTCTCAATTCTTCAATTCTAAAAATAAAACGAGAAAACAGTGGTTGATTGAGACTCCTCTTACTCACTACATAATATAAAACAAAGTCACTTCCCGCTGTCTATCCCTACTACCTATGTTATATCTTCTTTGCCTATGTATGCTAATATCTTTAAAACCACGCAACGGATTCTGAAGCGGTTTTTTTAAATATTATTCAAGAGAAAAGTTTAAATGTATAACACCTGTACGAAACCGGTGTGGGTCGCTAGTTAAATTTATAAAGCGAACTCAAGATCAAAAAGAATCTATTAAATTGAAAACTCACAATTACACATTCTTTCCTATTTTTAAATTGCGTCAAAATTATCAAGCGTAGGTATGCTATTAAACTGGAAATTGTCTGCGTGACCAGCTGAGATCTTCGCACTCAACACATTTTTCAGAAGAAAGAAAAAACAAAAATATTGCAACGAATGGCGATAAAAGTATGAACAATTGTTTAGAAGAAATCAAAGGGTTACGAGCGAAACGCCTGTGTTTTAAATAACATCAATAATCGCTCATTATGAAGCCGTACGTTTCTAACGCCTCTAAAAATCTTTTTAGATTTTGATCGCATTTTAGTGTAAGGCGTTTTTGGTGTGCTACAGTGAATTTAAATAATCCGCCAAGTGCGAGTCGGACTCGTGCACGAAGGATTCCGCACCGCATGGAAGTCCCCTTTAATATGTTTTATTTTAATTTATTTACTTATACAACTTAATATTCAATGAATATTTTTTCAAGCATCTTCTTGTTGCCGTTATCGAAAATTACGTGTCTTGTATGCGCCAACCCTTAAATATTTATTTTAATTTAATTACTTATTTATTTTTCAAATTGAAAATTAATACTGTAAATATTTCAAGCATCTACCTACCTGCCGCAGTTAATAATTAAAATAATATAATAATAATAATCGCAGGGGCGGCTTTGTGGCGAGCCGTCGGTGAGTGGCGACACCGCGAACCCTGATTCCCTGGGGCTAAATGAGACCCCTGACTCCTCTCTTGCCTTAACTGGCCGGCTTGGAGTGGAAACCGCAAGAGCTAAGAACCTAAGCTCCAGGGTGGCAGTGTTAAAGGGCATAACGCCGCGAGTAGCGTCTAGTGAAAGCGCAGCACACCTCTCGACACCCTAAGCCGTCCACACCAATGTTGCTCCTCCGGCGCCAAATTACGGTAGCCTTCATGGGGGGCCCATTTAGTGGATGGCAAGTCACCACCCGCCTAAATATTTTGAAATGAGGCATCACTTGGCGGGTGCCGCACCTCATTCCATAGACCAGCTTATAATCATGTAATAATTCATTGTAATAGCCTAAGAAGTACCTATTCCCCGTCTTTACAATATTTTCCCTTTTCCTATCACCCAAAAACTGTATGTTTTACTTAATGATTGTAAAAGGGCCTCTTGGTGTTGATTTCGGCTCCATCAATGCCCTTCAAAGATCCGGGGCAACCCGTGAGTTGTAAAACAAAATAATATTAAATCATTGTTTTCAATTTGCTATAGGTATTATTATTATGGCTTGAAGTTGAAATTTAGTTTTTACCTAAACTAAGTCAAGTGTAGGTAAATACTGTACTTAGTGGGATCACTAAAATAAACTTCTGTTCCTAAGCTAAGCTTAAATTCATATTCTACTAGCAATAAAACACTATCTAACTAACAAATACTATTTTTTTTCTGTTCCATGCATCCAGGCCGGACCCGCTGGCTTCCTCAAAAGCTTTTTCTAAGTTAGTCCTCCGTACCAAGACTGTCATTCAATTATTTGTTCTTTTTCTTTTCAATGGGTTTCAAAAAAAATTGTCAAAACTTAAGAAACATTTCAAAAACTATAACAATTAAAATTAAGGTTTAATTTTAATTGTTATAGCTTTTGAAATGTTTCTTAAGTTATGACAATTTTTTTTAAACCCTTTAAAAAACTTTAATTAAAAACTTACACTAAAACTTATACTAAAATAATAATTATTTTTTCCATAAAATAGCATGACCGACTTCACCCTTGTACAGAATCATTACATAGTACCAATAAAACAAAGTCGCTTTCCGCTGTCTTTCCCTATGTATGCTTATATCTTTAAAACTACGCAACGGATTTTGATGGAGTTTGTTTTAATAGATAGAGCAATTCAAGAGAAATGTTTATGTATAATACACATGTGCGAAGCCGGGGCGCATCGCTAGAACGCAAATATTATGCACGTATCGATGTAGCATTTTTCACATTGTTGATTTATCAAAAATAGCTCAGCCGATTTCGATCAAATTTAAATGGGACCAATTTAGATTATAGTCTTAAAAATTAAAAAAGAATTATTGAAATCGGACTACTATAAGAAAAAGTTATGCGTGGTTATACATAAAAAAATATATATATACGCGTCGAATTGTATACCTCCTCTGGTGGTTCGTCGGTCAAAAATAAAACTAATCTATAAGATCTGTGGCAGAGGGTAACGTGGCTAGAATTCTGGGCAGAATACTTGTTTGATTGTGTAGGTACGTAATTGATTTATTTAATATATCAATAGCCAAATAACTTTCACTCAGACGTCATAAAAATTAACACCTTAAATACTCGTACTATGCCACTCATGACAAAAAGAAAGCAAGAAACATTACCTACAAGTTTTGTAAGTTATCCTCGTCCCGTCTACAATTGGTCGTATCAGCCAACAAAGCCTACCTTCTATTACATCTTCTGATGAATGACTTGATACAACGCACCTACCAAAGTTATTAATCACTAGCTTTTGCACGCGGTTTCACTCGCGTGGTATTTTAATTTTTTGGCTATCCCATGAAAACGTTTTATTTTTGACCGACGAACTATTTTTTTAATGTGTACGCATAACTTTTTTCACAGAAGTCCGATTTTAATCATTCTTTTTTTATTGGAAAGAGTATACTTTGAAGTTGGTCCCATTTAAATTTTATCGAAATCGGTAAAGCCATTTTTGATAAATCAATAATAATGTGAAAAATGCTACATCTATCCGTGCGAAATATTCGCAAATTCTGTACACGGGTGAAGTCGGTCATATTGCATGCAAGTCAATCCGTTTGTCCGTTGGTGCTTGAAAGAGAAACAAAGTAATAAACTGACAAACCATGAAATTAACAAACCAATAAACCAACAAACACACTTATGGATTAATAATAATTATATTAAGGAAGTAAAGAGTCAGTTTGGTCCTTTACTGTACTTTATAGTAGAAGGGATATCTACTAAACTGGCCCAGTGGGGATTGATGGATACGCCTTCGATTTTCTTCTACGTATGCAGATTGTCTTACGATGTTTTCCTTCACCGAAAAGCCAGTGATGGACCGTTCATAAATTAACACCTATCAATATTGTAGAATAAAAAAAGAAAGCAAGAAACATTACCTAATTTATCCTCATCCCGTCTACAATAGGCCGTATCAGCCAACATGCCTACCCATTACATCATCTGATGAATGACTTGATACAACGCACCTACCGAAATTTATTAATCACGTCATAGATCTACCTACATCTAGCCCCTTTCAGAGTAAGCTATAATACAATAGGCTATATGACTAAAAAAATTGGTTGCCTGTAAAGTCGGTATACGGGCGAAAGTTTTACGTGACAACGACTTTGAGTGGTAAAATAATTTTAATGTGAATATTCATTCGTATAGTAGAAAGAAGGATGAAAATGTCTGTCTCTCTCGCTTTTAGGCGGGCTAACCATGACGCGTGCCTCTCACTCGCTCTCATTGTGAGCGCATAACGTGAGCGGAGCGTAACGCAGTTTCTTGAAGTGTCACCCGGCAAACCAATTTATAAGACGTTGTCACGTCAAAATATGGTTTATTACCTATGTTACTACCAATCTTACAAGTAGTAAGAATGGTAAATGAATTACCGTTGTTACTACTGCAGTTGAAAGTTGTTAGAAGTTCTTAGAACAGCACATATATTTCGCGAATTCAGATGGATTAGAATCCGCGTGGTTGTCGTCGTTGTCCGCCATCGTCGATATTATCACTTGTCAGTGCGCACAAGTGGCGCAAGCGCTGTCTCGAGTAAGATTCAAGTGAATTCAAGTCAAATCTCGAATGAACGCGCTACTGACTGATAAAAGACATCTTCATTCGATCATCCATTGAATCAACACAAAATACAAACTCTTGCGTTCACACTGTGTTGCCATTGGAATTGATTGAAATACTACTCGAATAAAACATTCCTCTGATACATATTACCCGTGTTACTACCGTAAAACTAAAATAACAAAAAGAAACAAAATATGACCTGTCATGCTAGAGTTCCATGACAGGTGTCAAAGTGACAGCTTTCAAATTAAAATATGTTTTTTCAGGTCATTGTTCAAATAATTAGTCCGTCAGATAGATTTACAAATAATCACAGTAACAATAACAGAGCTAATACAACTAGAGAGATAGCGCTGTTGTCGCTTAAGGCAATTCTCAACCACAAAAATGCATGGAAAATATTCCAAGCTGCTATCAAAACTATCAAATAAGTATTAGGATTTGACGTTTCTTGTCTAAAATCCGACAACAACCACTGAATCGAGATATTTTTCATGTCTCTTTCTAACTCGTGCCATATTAAATCAATGCGTGTCTTTCAAATTTCTCGATCAACACTGTGCATATAATATTAGCCCTGTATTTTTTCTTTTGTCACTTAAACAAAAATTAGCCTGTTAAAGTTCCGCGTAACGACACGACTGGACTTATATAGACTTTTGATATCTAGAAGTGATGTCACGAGCCCCCTTTCCCAAACTATGACAAAGTTTATCCTTGTCATTTAATTTTATTGTTTGACTGACAAAAGAAAAAATACATGTCCAACATTTTTTGATACCTAATCTAAAGCTATAACCACAGAGATATCAGAGGGATAATTGTGGTCGATCGAAAAAAGAAAGAAAGAGATGGATTGATATAATATGGCATGAGTTAGAAAGAGACATGAAAAATGTCTCGATGTAGTGACTAGTTGGCGTGTTTTTGTTCCAATAGTGTCAAATTCTTAAACAATTCTTAACATATATTTGACAGTTGGTAACTAGTGAAAGTGATTTTTGCGGTTAAGAATCGCCTCAAGCGACAACAGCGCTGTCTCTCTAGTTGTAATAGCTCTGTGGTTGTAACGGCTAACAACTATGTTTTTTTTAGCCAGGCATGAATGTCTATTATGTATGTTTGATAGAAGTTCTGATGGTCTAGGGGCAGAACGATTGGCTTAGATTTGCCTCCTATAGCACTACTACTACTACTATGTACTCTGTACTGTATCAGCCTTATAATAGTCCACTGCAGGACGTAGGCCTGCCCACGAAGGGTGATTGGGCCATATCCGCCACGTTGGCCCAGCGCGCGTTGATGGATTCACATACGCCATTGAAATTCTTCTCCGGACATATGCAGGTTGCCTCACGATGTTTTTCTTCACCGAAAAGCCAGTGGTGTGAAATTCCGTACATAAATTCAAAAGAACTCATTGGTACGGGACTGGGATATGAACCCACGACCTCACCATTGTAAGGCGGGTGTCATTACCTTTAGACCAACACGGCCTATGTACTCGCTTACTGCAACTTTAACTTGTTAGTCTGTTGGGCTATGTCGGTAACTTTCATAATTTTGGAAAAAAGCCAATTATTTCTTCTATTTTATCAAAGTTCAAAAGGTTTTCCTTGTGGGCGATTCTGTATAAAAACTAACGGCCTTACCACAAAAGATTTAAACACACTTTAATAACTGTTTAACCGTGCAATTTGTACTGTTAAACATTGTCTAAAGTGTGCATAAAACTTTTGTGGTAAGACGGAAGCACTCTAACGTGCTATTTGTTTTTGAGAAATTCGTATGAGAAATGTTTATTTTTCAAATAAAATAACTTTAACTTTGTTTATAATTCATTTTACATTTATCAAATATTTCTCCAAACGAAATTCACAGAAATAAAAAATACGTTAGGTTTTGTCGATAGAGAATCAAGCACGGTGAATACCGGCTACAATTAATTCTAGATAAAGAAATCTTACTTTTGACTCAAACGTATGGCGTACTCTGAAGAGCGCCTAATCTGCTCATCTATTGTGATGCATGGTCGGGAGTGCGAATGGCCCAGTGACCTCACTGCGCAATACTCGCGCTTTCAGTTTCTTGGAGATAAGGAAAATTAAGATCTAAATGTCTTATGAAAGGGACCTTTAAAGAGTTGTAGCGCTCATAGCGTAGTTTGGCTAGGTTTTTTTTCAGCGATCAGCGAAGTTCAGCAAGGTTCGGCGCGGTCGGTTTTCGGATGGGTGACCGCGGGTAATATTAGAACCGATCGCTACCATGGCTCGGATGACACTGTATCGGACTTTTTGATAGTCCACTACAGGACGTAGGCCTACACATCAAGGGTGATCGGACCGTATCCACCACGCTGGCCCAGTGCGGGTTGGTGGATTTACACACGCCATCAAATTTCTGCTACGGCCGTATGCAGGTTGCCTCACGATGTTTTCCTTCACCGAAAAGCCAGTGGTGTGAAATTCCGTACATAAGTTCCATAGAAATTCATTGGTACGGGGCCGCGATTTGAACCGACGACCTCAAGAGTAAGAGGCATCAAGAGTAGGAGGTGGTAAAACCACTAAACCACCACGGATGACACATTAATCATTACACATCAGAAAAATGCTTTCCCTGGGTGAGAACCGAACCCAAGCCTAGCAATAGGATCCTACAATTAAGCGTATGTCCCGAACCACATTGTTCTGTTGTAAACACTGTGGTCACCCATGCGAAGACTGAATATGCCAATCGTAAGAGGTGGTAATATGAATGTAATAAGCATTACATTAGGTACATTTGATAGCATTTTTACCGACTCCCAAAAAGGAGGAGGTACTATGTTCGTCTGTTTGTATTTTTATATCATCAATATTTTCGCCATTTGTGAACCATTTTAAAAAATGTATTTTAATTCCGAGGTGGTCCTATCAAATTGTTATCTAAATCGGCTGAGCCGTTTTTGATAAATCATCAATCATAATGTACATGGATGTCACATTGATTCGTTGAAACTATTCGAATTCTGTACACTGTAGAAGTCGGTGCTCTGATTTTTTGCGAAAAATTATTTATTGAACTTCTTAGGTACTCGTAAGTACATCCTAACATCTATGTGAGCTTCTAGTGTTGTTTCAGAGACAAACGTCCTAATTTAGTTCTCAAAGCTAGTCTCAGGGGCTAAATTTCTGAACTTACACGTTTGTATAATTTGTAACAAGACCAAGTAAGAGCTGGGATGAGCATTGAAGTGTTATGTGTTACATGTATTAGTGCAATCGGAAAAGCGAAGTACCTATGCGATACAAAAAGTTAGTTTCTATAGATTCAAAAATTGAACTCCAGTATTACTATTCCTGGGAGGCATACGTCCTGCAGTGGAATATAAAAAAACTGGTAGGATAAAACTGGGTATTACCGGTCAGATGATAATACCGGTCGGCACACTTTCATTCAAACTATGTTGTTTGCTAGTAAACAACATAGTTTGTTATAGACAACACACACTTGAATAGCGGGTGGCGCGACTGTTCCCCTCCCCTCCTAAGGACTACAAATGTGATTTGTGCTGCAATTAGACTTGATTGGTATTAACCATGAAACGACCGGCTTTACCTTATGCAAAGTGTAATACCGGTCAAACGTATTAATTCCTATTTTTTCTGTACTAAAACTATGATTACTAGAAATAAATAGTTATAAATACAAATACAAATCCTTTATTTATAACGCCAAGTTACACGTCGAATTAGTTTACAATTTTGATAATATAATAATGTCATGATAATACAAATACAATTTTATAATGTGTATTATACAAAATATTGTTCTCGCAGTATAATTACAATTTCTAAATTCAGCAAAAAATATAATAAAATCAATTACAAATTTACTACATCCGGTAGTTTAATAAATTTATATTATATTCTAGTTTGCGATTACTTAATTTAATGTATGTTTAATTATAATGGCAGTGTTTTCATTTTGCCTTAAGTGACCGGTATTACCTAGTTTTACCCTACAGTACTACTATTTCTCGACATAATGCGGTATTGCTTATCAATTTAACTTATTATTAGCATCAATCAATCAAGACTTGTCTTCAACACACATAATTAAATTGTCTACTGGCAAACTAACTACTGTATACTATAAAATTAGTTAAATACCGTGTAGGAGTAAGAAGTCTTTTACAGCTTACTTTTAAGCCTATTACAAAATAGCGGCTAGTAAGTAATACTTACTTTCTGCAAAGCGGATTGTGACCTTAGTGTTACTACGCAACTGGCCGGGGGCGATCTTCACTATATCTGGGGTTATTACACGAATAAAACTCTATGTTACTGAAACTACATTCTATTAGGTATTATGAGAAATGTCCAAATACAAGTAAACTATGTAATATTTGCTGGACTACGTTTCTTTAGCAACTCTTTGTTATAGCTCTACCAACTGGACTATTAGTTTATGCACCACGAAATAATTTTTTCGACGTCAAGTCATGGTGAAATATACACGGTCATGGGTATTAAACGCAAAACCTTTTAAGGGGGGTCTAGTACAACTAGATCAAAAACTTTTGTTCTAGGACTATTGGAAAATCACGAAGCAAAAATCAGCTTTTCGCGGCAAAATGTATGGAGAAGCGAATTTGTTTTGGCGAATTTTCAAAAATTATAGTACAAAGTTGTTTGTCTAGACCCGTCCTTAAAAAGTTTTGTGTTTAATACCTATGACCCTGTATGTATATCTGTCACTTTTTCAAACGCCGACAATTTTTTTTTGTTCCTATGCCAAGTAAGCTAGCAGGGCTACTATTGGTCATGTCTAAGGTACAATAGCTAGCAAATTACATTATTTTTTGCAAAAATTAACATGACCGACTTCACCCCTGTACAGAATTCGCGAATATTTTGCACGGATCGATGGAGCATTTGTCACATTATTGTTGATTTATCAAAAATGGCTCAGCCGATTTCGATAAAATTTAAATGGGACCAATTCCAAAGTATACTCTTTCCAATAAAAAAAAATATTGAAATCGGACCACTATGAAAAAAGTTCATAAAGGCTGGGTGATTAGTCCTGGTAACAGAGTTTTTAGGCCACCTGACAGCCTCTGACATGGCTAAATGGTTAAAAGAACCGACAATATAACGTGTCATGCAAGCAACAGTAGCACTTATTAAATCTTTAAGTCATTTAATTTCTCGCAATACATTGCACTCTCCCAGCAGCCTAGTATTGTAGTACTTTACTTATCTTCGCGATATTTTCAATGTCCTAGAATATTATAAAACAATTGATCTTCCCTCAAGAATTTAGTGTGAGTTTTCATAGTAGTCGAAAACTATTGTTTCAGTGTATCGCCTTACATTTTAACCGACTTGCCAAAAAGAGGAGGTTCTAGTTTTGTCTGTATGAATTTTTTGGTATGGTCATTGATATTTTATTTTATCGTGAACCGATTTAAAAAAATAGTTCAAAAGTAAAGGTGTAAAATAAAACTTTATTGAAATCGGTTAAGCTGCTTTTGAAAAATCTGTAAATATAAAAACTGTATACCTACATCGATTCGAGTGAACTGTTCAAATTTTGTGACGATCGAAGTCTGCTGTGTCATTTTTGTGAAAAATAATTATTGTTAGTTCTCCTTCCTATCCTCCAGACGTGCTGTTCAAAAATTCATAGAGCCACAAGGAAGCGATTGTAGTTTCCGTTTACATATAAATCCATACTAATCTCTCTAGACATTACATGTATTGTAACACATTCCCACTCTCCAGTAACATAGTATTGTGTTGACCAACAATACATGTCTGCATCTCCGATTGATATGAAACAATTTGGAAACAATGCAATCTTTTCGAAACTGAATGAAGTGTTGATTCAAATGAACCGTGTTATTAATATATCAGAATTTATATCTAGTTAGAATTATAGCTGTTTCATTGATAGCAGTTTGTTTTGTTACGTTATATGACTTAATTGCTGGCTTGGATTAAATGGATTGAACTTGTCTTGTGCTTTGAGAATGTCATGGCTCTATCTGGTAGAGTTACAGATGTTACAGAATCCATTCATATTTAAGTGAAGGACGTTGAAAGCTAATTTATGGTGCTTTTAGGGAGATTTAGCTTGAAAAAAGTTTTACTGTTTGAAATTCTCCGAACGTCTATCTCTTTCACTGATTGTCTCCTTCCTCCGACATACAATTATGTATGCTTTGAGAATGTCATGGCTCTATCTGGTAGAGTTACATATGTTACAGAATCCATTCATATTTAAGTGAAGGACGTTGAAAGCTAATTTATGGTGCTTTTAGGCAGATTAGGCTTGAAAAAAGTTTTACTGTTTGAAATTCTGCGAACGTCTATCTCTTTCACTGATTGTCTCTTTCCTCCGACACACATAAGTATTAGAACTTGTGTATTAGAACCATAAAATGGCGCTTAATGTAAGTCAAATACTAACTTAATCAGTACTGTTTGAATTAGATTGGGCGGCCTATGTCCAAATAGTCGACTTCATACGTTAATTATAGATAGAAAAACTAATATGTAAACAGAAAAATAAAAATACAGTAGAATAAACTTAAAAATAGGACAACAATCATCTTCTTCTTTTAAATATATAAAAATTAATAGTGATTGTTGTTACTCTTGCTTGAAAATTGTTGTTATACTTGCTCGAAAACGTCTAAACCGATTCGGCTAATTTTAGTCTTGAAATATATGTGGAAGTCCAGGAAAAGATTGTACGGTGAGAAAATATAAAAATGTAGCGAGTAAAATAATAAAAACATTAATTAAATTTTCCCATACAAAATGTTCCTGCATGTAAAAATTGTCACTGACAGTTGACAGACGGTGAGTTGATTCACGAGGTCAGCTATACTCTATAAAATTTAACTTGATCTCTGCGACAGCTGTCAGAAAAATCACGCCTATGAAGTCCTGAATTTCTTAATAGTACAGACAGTACCTGTCAATGTCATACTTTATGGGCATGCCGATTAGTGATGGGCGACGAATGATCGTGACCACAGAGTTTTAGATAGAGTTTAATTTAAAATATCGATAGTTTATACTAACGATATTTTAAATAAAACTTAATGTATCATTAATTTTATTGTATATTTTAATATCATAACATTTTTTACATGTGTAATGAAATTAAACCCAATTATATGTTACATTAGCATCGATAATAGTGAAAAACGACGATAAATACTATTGTTACATTATTATGAGTATTTAATTGCTATCATAACATTATTTACATGTTGTTCTTAAATAATAGTAAGTAAATAAAATCCAATTTCTCACCCTCAAATACTCATTCGATTTCATTACAACATTGTTTGAAAATCGATTTTTTCCACCACTATCTCAACACTAAAAATGTCAATCTTCTATGTCAATGTCACTGTCGCAGAGATCAAGTTAAATTTTATAGAGTATAGTTATCAATAATATCAATTCGTTATATCTTTGTTATCACAATTTTTTGACCGAGCTAAGTAAATGAGCGAAGCCTCTCAGTTTTGTCTAAACGATTTTGCTTTCCTCTGTCCGGATGTCGATTTTCTTCAACAGGTTGCATTTTTCAACAAAATTCAAAGAAACTTGGTAAATAGATATTTTATTCATCTTCAGTAATTGACAAGATTTCAAAGTTTTAACGTTATTATTTTTATTTTTCTTCTGAAATATTATAAGATATACGTATTTTTTATTTTTTCCATTAGACCTATATTTTCCGTAAAAATATTTTTTGTAAAAGAGCTTATTCTAAAAAGACGTAACTGCATGATTTAGGATTTTTATGAAATGTTACTGAAGCCACATTAAAAAAAAGCATCTATAACTGCCAAAATCAAGCTCTAGCGTAGCTGTCACTGTCATGGCACTGGCAATGACAGCAAATAAATTATCCAGCGTGACAACTTTTGGTAGATTTCTACTTTTTAGTACATTTTATATGCCTAAACCCATGTCGAGTTGTAATAAATACTTAGAAAAGTTAAAGAGAATATAATATTGCATTTGTCACTTGACTTAAATCAGATAAATGATAATTTTATATAACAAGTCAATTTATGTGTGGAAAAATCTCTAAAAAAAATAATAATTGAAAAATAGGACTGTTTCAAATAAACCTATAAGTTAGTAATTTTAACAAGTAATTTATAACAGTATTCTGAAACACGTTAAAAATTTTAATGGATTTCTGGTGGCTCGATATAGTAGGCTCTCAAATATTTCGTGGGCAACACTGATTTTAGGGATACTTTAGTAGAATCTCTGAAAAAAAAAGTGATGAAGCTGAAAATGACAAAACGAAATGTCAACTGTCATTTTATATTGCTATTGTTTTTTTTTATCATAGCCTACTGAACTTTTACTATAAATCTGAGAACCGCTTGGATGAGAGTTTTTATTTAATATCTACCTATGTAATTACTGCACTAAAAAAATAAAAAAAAATAAGCAAAATAATCATCGTGGCAATACTCCGAAATGGTTTTGGAATTTCATAGCCATGTGAAATATGAAAACTTGTCAAATTGGTTTTCATTTCCCTTAAAAAAGAGGGAAATATGCTGTCGGACTAATTAATTAGCCAATTGCGATAATTTTTGGGAAGAACGTTAAATACCTAATTTTAATAGTATTTTCAAGTATGAGCTAAATCAGAGAAGAGCGAGTCGAAATATAGGCTTTTGGAGATCCATTTAAAGTGCAGCTAGGTCTACCAGCACAGGTAGCACGGCATAGGGAGAAAACCATTTTATCCACTTTTGAATGTCCGTTGTCATAATATATTTAATTTTGTCAATCCATACTTTATTTCCTCTTCGAGGGGATATAATGGTGGATAGACGATTTGTCCCTGTACCATGCTTTCCGTGCAGGCTGTTTGAAGAACTTTTAGACATAAAGGAAGTAAGTTCGTACAGGCCGGGTGGTTAGCCCTGGTGTCAAAGTTTTTAGGCCGCCTGAAGGCTTTTGACATGGCTAAACGCTTAAAACAACGAGGACCTACAATTTAACGTGTCATCCGAGCCACGGTTGCTCAGTTGAAATGACCACCCGCGGTCACCCATCCAAATACTGACCGTGCGGAACGTTGCTTAATTTCGGTGATCGCTGACAAACACCTAGTCAAACTACGCTACGACCGCTACGCTACTTTTAGACATAATTTATTGGTAGTGATGACCAGACATAATATTTTCTCATGTAGGTACGACAACCTGCCAAACCTAACATTAGCGACCCACAGCGGTGACTAATGCACAATGCACGGAGGAATTCGATTCATAATAGTGTACATCCGATTATTATAATGGTGTCCTTGCGCGGGCGAGAGTGAAGGCGTCTGTGTACTGTTCCTTAATATTTTTAGGATGCTTCATCTGTCCTGTTTTGTATCCTTGTCATATTTACAGAGGCTTAAAAGATTCATAGTCGCGAATTATGACACTGTTATACAGGGTTTTTTCTAATCGATTAGCATTAATTACAATTATATCGTTGGTCCACATCGGACGATACGTCTTACGCTCTACAGGGTTATTTCTAATCAATTAGCATTCTTTTAGGGGCTCATTTTAACATCAAAACTAACAACTTTTGTTCCGAGCCTTTTGTCAATACTCAAAAAAATAAAATTGGTGTTTTATAGAGAAATATCCTTCACCCGCGACCAAATGTATGCTATAAAATATGTTTGTTTTTTTTTTTAATGTGTGGTTAGCTAATTTACCTATCATCTTCTTTTTGACTGCCTCGGTGGCTCAGTGGTTAGTGACCCTAACTTATGGATCAAAGAGGCGTGGGTTCGATCCCCACCCAGGGCAAACATTTATGTGATGAACATAAGTGTTTGCTCTGTGTCTGGGTGTTATTTAGTTACTATCTATATAAGTATCTATTTAAAAATAAGTATATATTGTTGTATATCAGTCTCTGGCAGCCATATCACAAGCTTTGCTTAGTTTGGGGTCAGAGACCGTGTTTTGATGATGTCCCAAAATATTTATTTATTTATTTGTTGCTACAAACAAGATAAAGGAACTACCTTTATTTCCTTGAATCTTCATAGTAAGTATGTATCTTTTTAGGTAGGACTTTTAATGATATTTAATCTCGTACCTCCAATTATCACCTTTAACCATCTCTGCTGTAAATGCCGAGACTAAAATAAAACACCTCGTGTGTTGCAATTTCTCTTAAAGGAAGCGCTTTACCGTAATTATAGGGTTTTACAGAGTAAATTTACTAAAAGTGGCAAAATTAATTTATGATTAAAAGAGGCGGAAAATTATTCATTGCCACTACATTTTTGTATTTAAATGACTGTTTTAACTTGTGCCTTCTTGCTGAGAAGTTTTTTCGTTATTTAACGACAAACATGGATATAATATTGAATGCTCGGTTTCACAATAGTATTTTAACTTTGTATAAACTTTCTACCTTTATAATATCTGCAATGTCACATCTTTTTATTTCTTACTAGTTTTTACCCGCGGCTTCGCCCGCATGATGTTTTGATTTTTGAGGCAATATCATTATAATTTATAGCCTATGTGTTATTCTGATATATAAGCTATATTATTGTAAAGTTTCATCTCAATCCGTTCAGTAGTTTTTGCGTGAAAGAGTAACAAACATCCATACATCCATCCATCCATCCATCCTCACAAACTTTCGCGTTTATAATATTAGTAGGAAGTAGGATGTTTGTTTTTGAGTAAACAGGCATTTTCTTCAAAAGGGGGCAGTCAGGTTTAACGGTTCTATACTAACCGATTTAAATATGTATTTGGCAAAATATTAGGAATTTTGATATTTGATTATTCAAATATAAAAAAATGTCGATATCGCTGGAAAAGTGTTGTGTAGTTTCGAATAAAAAGGGTATATACACATATATGTATATTTTTTATGTAGAATAGGGCTACATTTAATTTTGGCCACCAACTCGCCTGATGGAAAGCGAAGTTGTAGCCGAAGATGGAGTATGTAGACCTAGAAAATATCTATTCACTCTTGACTTGAAGATATTAAGAGGTAATAGAGACATTGAACCCTCAATTTTGCTCAGAATTGATATAATTCAGTATCAGCCTCTTCTTGTCATATTTTATGTTATCACAGATTTGGTAGATACAATTGTTACAAAACCGCATCAAATTAATGAGAAATGGGGAAACGCATATTCTTAAATAGTATACTGGCTGAAAGTGAAAATACAAATCTCAGTTGTAAGAGCAGTTTCAATGAGAGTAAGAGGCACGCGAAAACATATCAGGACCTTTCAATGTAAAGATGGAGTAGGAATACTCTAGTGACAGTCTGATCTCGTGAAACAGAGATACCTACGTGGTGTTTTTTTTTTTATAATTTTTTTATATGTATGTATGCGGGATCGAATCAGGAATGAGGAGATCCGTAGAAGAACCAAAGTTAACGACATAGCCCAACGGATTAGCAAATTGAAATGGCAATGGTCAGGACACATAGTGCGGAGGACTGATGACCGGTGGAGTCGAAAAGTTCTCGAGTGGAGACCACGTACCGGCAAGCGCAGCGTAGGACGTCCACCCACAAGGTGGACGCATGACCTCATTAAGACCGCAGGATCGCGCTGGATGCAAACCGCTATCAACCGGTCTTATTGGAAATAATTATGGGAGGCCTATGTCCAGCAGTGGACATCCTATGGTTGATATGATGATGATGATACTGGCTGAAAGTGAAAATACAAATCTCAGTTATAAGAGCAGTTTCAATTAGAGTAAGAGGCACGCGAAAACATATCAGGCCCTTTCAATGTGAAGATGGAGCAGGAATACTTTAGTGACAATCTGATCTCGTGAAACAGAAATACCTACATTTGTTGTTTTTTATAATTTTATATATGTATATGTTTGCAAAGTATTTCTATGTAACTGTTATTTGATTAAATCTCATATGCTATTGTTACAAAAAGTTTGTAGTTTATGTTCTTATGTTCCGTTTACAGAATAAATTTACTAGTTATCATAAAATTATCAATGATTTTATCAACCACTTCTATCCCTTTTCTTCTGTGAGCGTAGGCCTATACAGCTGTCTCTGTCTCTGAATAGGCTCATAAATACCATATAAGTGGTGTAATAAATGCCTACACATTAATTGAAACGTTAAAGATTTCATTTGATAACGTATGAAATGTCTATTTCTCATAAATTCCGCACATTATAAATTTATTTCATGGCATTTAAATGTTGCATAATATTTCTTAATTATGATCATTACAAAATTTACAAAGTTAAATTTAGTTGACATAAGGCAAAATATTTTATTGGTACGTATGAATTAGTTATTGTAACAGTTTGTCTGTTTGTTATATCGTGTATAATATAACCAGTTTAAAATATTCAATTTCGTGAAACTTTCTTTTTGACCGACGAACCACCAGAGGAGGTATATTCGACGCGCATAAATATATATATATTTTTTTAAGTATAACCACGCATAACTTTTTTCATAGTAGTCCGATTTCAATGATTCATTTTTGTTGGAAAGAGTATACTTTGAAATTGGTTTCATTTAAATTTTATCGAAATTGGCACAGCCATTTATGATAAATCAACAATAATGTGAAAAATGCTACATCGTTCCGTGTGTAATATTTGCGTTCTAGCGATGCGCCCCGGCTTCACACAGGTGTATTATACATATAAACATTCCTCTTGAATTACTCTATCTATTAAAAAACTGCCTCAAAATCCGTTGCGTAGTTTTAAAGATATAAGCATACATGGGGTCAGACAGCGGGAAGAGTTTTATACTATGTAATGATTCTGTACACGGGTGAAGTCGGTCATGCTATTTTTGCAAAAAAAAAATATTTAAGAGAATAAAAGAGTTCAGAACTTAATGAGTATTATCTACGAAGAAATGCTATCCCATGGAGCCGTCGAAATCTTGGATGGAGACCATGTATCGGGCGCAGTGTAGGACGTCCACCGACTAGCTGAACTGGCCGATGCTTTCGATCCGCTTCAAGCCATTTTTATTATAAATTCATAGGGGAGGCCTATGTTCAGCAGTCAACGTCTTACTGCTTGGAATATGCCTGCATTCAGCACGTTCCTGCGATCTTAAATAAATCGTCAGTCCTCCTAGTATACGGACGTCTTAAGTTACGCTGCGCTTGCTGGTCTGTAGTCTCCATTCGAAAACTACGGCCCTATCGGTCATCCATTCGATGAACCATATTCCTTACGCACTGCCATTTGAACCTGCCACTATGAGAGTATTTTGTGAACCATGAGAGTGTAGTATTAAACTAACGATCAAAATCAAAGATATAAAACTTTACAACAATGCCAATTAATACATCCACGGAGAAGACATTGTTTGAAGCGGTAACCTTCACAAGCGAGATGGGTTTAAGTACCTACAATAACAATATCTAGTAAAGGTCGCATTCCTGCGTGATATAGGTCAGGTGCCATGAATGAAGTCTAGACCAAAAGGCCAAGGGCTAGTGAAGAGTTGTTGCAACCTGTAGCTGTCAAAGTCACTAAATAGTGCGTTCTTTTTACTTGCGTTGTAATATCGTTTGTCATCCAAGCCACGGTAGCGCCTGGAAGATATTTTTTTTTATCCCGAATAAGTCCACGCTTGACCGCCTAGTGGTAAGCGACGTTGTGGTCGAAGATGAAGCACGCAGACTTAAAAGATACTTATTCAGTCTGATCTTGAAAAGCTTTAGAATATCTCTTAGGAAACAGTGATAAGTCAGCCTTCTCTATTTTTTATGTATTAGATAGATAGATAGAACTCTTTATTGTGTGCACTAAGTACAGAGTAGATACTTAACTTATCTTAAATTAAATTAGTGCCACAAATGGCGGCCTTATCGCTGATAGCGATCTCTACCAGGCAACCACTGAACAGAAAGAGATCATTGAGAGATATTGTGTGTAAGCAGTGAATCAATAAGGAGTTTATCTATATATCTAGCGCTCAGTTACTTTGACACCCTGTCTATATGAACTTACTTAGATATTTTCCATCATTTAGCTGCAGGATGTCCACTGCTGTACACAGGCCTCGATTTCCTGTAAGTTTGATCGGAAACGGCTTGCATCCAGCGTGATCATGCGGTCCTGATGAGGTCATCTATCTATTTTGTGGGTTCCAAGCTGCACTTGCCAGTACGTTGAGACTTGTCTCTACTCGAGAGCTATTAGACCCCATTGGTCTCTGTGTTATGCCCAATACCATTTCAACTTGCGATTCCGCTTGGTTATGTCGGTAACCTTGTTTCTTCAACGGATTTCCTCATAACTTCTCAAACTCAATCTCGCAGAGAGACTCAAATAAATCGCCCACTCCATAGCTCCTTGGATCCACTACATTTTGTTACAGGGTTATCCTGAACTGGTGTACTAATCCGAAAGGAGGTGATTCTGACAATCGAGAAAAAAATCATCTGTTTTATACATTTTGTCGATTGCGAGTTGCAGTTTTGTATGGAACAACACATCTTTTTTTCTCGATTTTCGGGTTGACCCGATTGTTCAGATTTATTTATCGTAAAAATATAAATTGTAAATAAATAGTTTATATTGTAAATAAATAAATGTTATATTGTAAATAAATAAATTTGAATTAAATTGAATTTAAATAGTAAAGTTGTTAATAACGACGATCTTAATTAACTCTTTTAGCTTAGTACAGCGTAAATAAATAACCCAGCATAGTTTTTTTTTAAGAAATGACTTCGAAATTATATTACTTAGATTACATTGTGGTATCTGCTTGAACTGTGACAGACTGAGACTCCGGAAGTGCGTTCCATTCCTTTACAATGCGCAATACGACTTAACCTTTTGCTATTCGAGAAATAGATTTAGGTATTTATAAGTTGCTCTACTTTTGTTAGATTTCGTAAACTACACGTTAGTTACACGTAACTTAATTTACTCGTAAAGATTGCAAATACACCAGTCCCTTGATGTTAAAATAGTCCCCTGATAGATAGATATATTCTTTATACTCACACGAAAAAAGTAAAAAAAATACAAAGGAAAACTTCAAAATAGTGCCATGGGCGACCTAATTGCTAAAAGTAATTTCTTCCAGGCGACTTCTGCAAGAAATGAAATCAATTAGCAAGGTAGAAGATAAGAGCAAATCAAAAGAGATAATGCAAAAATATATCGAGGAACCGTGGTGGCTTAGAGGTAGTAACCGTGATGGGTTAGAGGTAGTGACACCCGCCTTACAATTGAGAGGTCGTGGGTTCAAGCCCCAGTCCCGTACCAATGAGTCCTTTCGAATTTATGTACGGAATTATTTCACCCCACTGACTTTTCGGTGAAGGAAAACATCGTGAGGCAACCTGCATACGTCCGTAGAAGAAATTCGATGGCGTATGTGTACCTATCCACCACTGGACCCGCGTGGTGGATATGGCCCAATCACCCTTCGTGGGTAGGCCTATGTCCTGCAGTGGACTATCAAAAAGGCTGGTACAGTACAGTATATCGAGGATAGGCAATTACCTGGTATAATACTTAATTATTAGCTTTATTTGTTTTGAAAAATGATTTTCCTATTATTTTGTTTAGTAAAAATCATAATTTAAAGGAATTTCATATATTCAGATCTTATTATCTTTTGACATTGCTTGTGAAATATGGCGGCATGATGGCGGTCTTGAATAAAAATCTAATTAGAAAATACGATATTCCATTTTAACAAGTTCACTAAAAAAACAACGGTATTTAACATTAAATACCGTTGTTTTTTTTAGTGTTTACTACTAGTTGGGCTACTGTACATAGTCTGAGCTCACCTTGCAAGATCTTTTTTATACCACTAAATAAAATAATTCGGTAAAAAATAAAAAAATACCTGAAAAAGTTACTGATCGCGAATTGAAAACGAGTTACGCTTACAATTGGTTCCGTTGGAAATTTATAAGAGGCCTATGTACGACTAAAATAAAATGATGAAACATGTATCTTACGGGATACAGAAGGCTATAAATTCATCATGCATGTAATATTAGGTGCGTTATGAAATATTTTTAGGACAAACTATTTCGAGATCGCGTACAAAATGTCAAGGATGCTAAGCACCTTGTAACTACGCAGTAATGATGTTTCGGAAGTATTAATATTAGATTAATAGACTAAAGATACTTGAAAGTAATTGAAAACGCCTATAGAATAAAAGACTTGAGGAGTTTAATGACCATTATATACAGGGTTATAAGCTCAGCATCTACAGTAATAGCAAATCCTACAAAAAAAAACATGTAAAATGCTGCCAAGACGAGACTACAACTTGGACTATATAACAGTTGTAAGATCTCATGTAGAGCCAAGCTTCTAAATCTACATACCCTTATTTAGTCAGTAGGTAGGTATTGGGGCTTGGCTATTTGGTTACTCCAAAAATTACGAGTATTTGTATAAAAGTAGGTTAATTACAGTGTTATACAAGAACTCTAATGTCATTGAAAATTTTAAGATCAGGGATTTTTGTCTGTTTCATAGTTGATCCCAAAGTCAAGTGGTTTATAGTGATAAATTGGAATGTTTACTAGTACAAATATATATCATTTTTAGGGTTCCGTACCTCAAACGGAAAAAAACGGAACCCTTATAGAATCACTTTGTTGTCCGTCTGTCCGTCGGTCCGTGTGTCCGTCTGTGTGTAGGTCAAAACTTTTTATATCGGGAACGCGTAAAGATATCGAGTTAAAATTTAAACTGTATACGTATATCTATGATCTCTTGCAGTTGTGTGAAAGAAAAACTTCTCAATTATCGTTTAAAAATGTCGTAAAAAACCGCATATTTCGCACTCACAAAAATCAAAACCTACAGGGTACTTCCCGTTGACATAGAACTATGAAATTTGGTGAGAAGCATTGTCTCAGAGTACATATATAGGAATTAATCTGATAACTGTACATTTTTATTTAAATAAAAAAAAAATAGGGCCTCAAAATTCACAAAATATGGGTTCCAAATTCAAAGTGAGTAAATCGTGTCATGTAAGGTATCATATAAAAGAACTTCATTAGCACAAGCTGAAACAGGTTAGTAATTATTTTAACAATGTGAAATTTTCGATGAATGACGAGAAAAGTGAAAAAAAAAACTTTTTTATCGATGGTTATAGTATAGAGATTTTAACAACTTACTTCCCAATTTTGTGAAATTTTCTGGATTTGTACTGAACCCTCTATGTGCAAGCCTTACCAGATTGCTTAGCCATTCTACCACATTACTTAGTCCTTAGCCTATGTTACATAGCAAGCTTTTATATAACCCTGTATGACTAATGCTTGACTATGTCTAATGCGGACTGATGGTCAATAAGACTGAAAGGTCGAAAAGAACTACGAGCTAGCCAGCGTATTGTAGAATCTTCACTAGATAGGTTTCTTATCCAAAAGCAAATCGATCAAATCGCTAAAGCTACGTCAGATTTTGGACCAAAAAGTCGCTTTAAAATTGATACTTTTGTCGCCTCGCTTCCGCATCGATGCCGCTGAAGTACATTGTACTGTCTTAGACATAACAACATCGACTGGATGTTTATCCCCTCACAAAGGATAATTCGACCATGTCCACCACGCTAGCCTAGTGATGGTTGGTGGATTGGTAGATAGATAGACTACCTAATCTACCAATGCCATTGGTTTCAATCATCATTTATCTTACGGATCTGTGCAAATTTGCTCGCAACGTTTAGCTGCACCCAAAAGCCATTAGTGAAAAAAAAAACAACTGGTTACACTCCGGGAGTGCTGGCAGAAGTGATAACTTGCTCCCTCTTTCAGATTTTTAATCAGGTCACGTATTCTGACGCATGTTTAACATTTTTTATCCCAAAAAGTGTACAATGAAGAAGTTATCTCTTCAAAAATACGTTTTGGAAAACTCATTTGTACTAGACCAGACTAAGAACCCACCATCTTTGTATAGTAAAACGAGTGTCTTTACCACTACGTCATTACGACCGCGTATAGTCCGTTCATAAGCGGTGAGAACTAGACCTTTGACGAATACAACTACCTCATAGTTTAGCTTTAAAAATATCACCGTATTATGGTAGTTTTTAAAAGAGCTAATGCGTGCTGAAAATCGGTAATAATTATGTATTATTTTTACCAAATTCTTCAATAGATTTGAACTAGTTCCATCTCAGCGGTTATGGAACGGACCATAGCGTCTAAAAGACACGTCAAACTTAACACCCATCTCTGGAGTCATTACGAGTAATAAACACATACTAAAATTGGAGAGTTTTATGCGACAAAAATCATAATGGGAAGAGTGAGAGCCTTTTATAGCAGCTAACTAGTATAACTAATAATATCTCTATGTTAGCAGCAGTCCATCTCGATGTCAATAATTAATTTTCGCAAAAAATGACAAAACCTACTTCTATTGCGTACAAAATTCGAATAGTTCGCTCGAATTGATGTAAACAATTATAAAATTTTTGTTGATATTTCAAAAACGGCTTAGCCGATTTTAATTTAGTTTAAATGGGATCATCTCAGATATCAAAATAGATTCAGTTCACAATTGGCGAAAACATTGATTAACAAAAAGAAAACATATAAGCGAACACAGGACCACCTCTTTTTTGGAAGTCGGTTAAAATTAGGCAAGTCTGACAAAAACTTGATGATCTGAGTGAACACATCGATTACACATACAATTTTATAATTACTCAACTTTGATTTACAGTAAGATATTTTTGATAGTAACCGCTGAACTTTATGTTTGCATAAACTCGCTTAGAACAACTTTTGATTGACATACTATTAAAATTCACTGATATAACAAATAGAAGTTCAATAAAAATCTGTATAAAATTGGGCAAAGCTCTGCTAAAAAAGAAAATAATAATAATAATAGTAGTCTAATTTTACAAAACATTTAAAATTTCACCAACATAGCCCAGTTACGATACCTATTTCAAGTCGTTTTATTTGCCATAGTTTCCATTTCACACTATCCTTTTTATACCTACCACTGTTTTTATATTTCATAATAAAATTGTAAAATTGGCCTCTCTATGTTGGCTTAGGCTCCATTGATGTCTAATAAAGGATCAGACTAAGCCTGTGATTTCAATTGAATAAAGAGGAATAATAATAATTCTCTTTTGAGCAGTAAATATTACTTTTTCAGGTGCAATTTATGTACCGATTTTCATACCACTGCTTTTTCCGTGAAGAAAAATATCGTAAAGCAACCTTAAACAGTCTGTAAGAAGAAATTTTATGGCGTATATGAATGCAGCAAGCCGCACTAGGCCAGCGTGGTAGACATGACCCAATCACTTTTCGTGGGTAGGCCTACGTCCTGCAGTGGACTATTAAAAAGAGGGTGGTACAGTGCAGGTGCAAAATACGAGTACATAGTGACATGACGATTACTAACTAAGCGTCACCTACCTGCTTTTAGGGTTAAGAGAGCAAAGGATAACATAGATATTCTTATACAGGGTTATTTCTAATCAATTAGCATCCTTCTAGGGGCTTATTCTGTACATCAAAAATAACAACTTTTGTTCTACGACTTTCGTCAAAACTCAAAAAAAATGTGTGTTGTTCCATAGAAAAATATCGTTCACCCGCGACAAAATCTATGGTAAACAGCTGTTTTTTTTTTTTAGTTTTGACGAAAGTCGTAGAACAAAAGTTGTTAGTTTTGATGTTGATTGTTGAATCGCCCCTTGAAGGTTGACGTTCAACAACTACTGATATAGGCTGTACTGTATTACACAGTAGAGTACAGTGTACTCTACTGTACTTTACCAGCCCTTTTGATAGTCCACTGCATGACGTTGACCTACCTACAAAAAGTGGCATATACTACACTGACCCATTTGCAAGTGGAAAGATTAATTAATAAGCCATCAAATTTCTTCACCAAGCGCAAGGCTTTCTGTCTGTAAAATACGCATTGTTGGGTTTTCGAGTAGGTATAATAATATCATAACTTTAACGAAATCGTGGTGTTCACTTAGTACAAATGCAAAATTCAATTCTCATGTTTATAATGTCTATAAAAATTAAAAATAATATTATTATACTAAAACAACCTTTAGATTTTGTTCTCCTATAGATACTCTATATTCATCTGAAAAAGTTAATTTACCAGATCTATCATATTGGTGACATTCCCAATGCCAACAACGTCGGCTCTCTACATAAAAATCTTTAATTTCTTCTCTTTTAAATTCTTTAATTCTTTTTTTTTCGTCTTGTTTGGTGGTCAAATTACTTATCAGACGATATACTTCTGAAATGACCTCATTTTATCTAGATAAATAAATAAATTTACCAGACATCATATTGGTAACTTCCATTGTTAACAACGTCGGCTCTCTACATATCAACTTTCTTATTATTTTCCTCGTCTTGTTTGGTGGTCAAATTTCTAATCAGACAATAAATGACCTTTTTTATCTATAAATACTGAATATCTGAAACGGCATAAATTTTTATGGAACGCTTAATTATGTTAAAAGATCTACCGATAGGTACTTTTCAAAAACTATAGGACATAATTTGTCATATCAACTTTACTCAGATTATTTATTTAGGACAATAAAAAAACGTATAATATGGTATGGCCCTTGAAAGTTCAAAACACACACGTGGGGCATATTATATCTTAATTATTAGGACTTACGATCAAGTTTTAGTGCAAGTAGTTTCTATACGGAAGTTTTTCAGTTTGTTTCATTAGGTCAGAACTAAAAAAAAATCTTCAATGTGATTATTGCGTATACAATCCTATAAATCATATTAAAACAGTAGATCAAGAACCATGAAAGCATAAAAAAGTGTGTTACATTTCTGCATTTCTTAGACACATTCACTAGGTCTACAAGAGTTCAAGTACCATTTCTCAACCCGCAACAAATCGCTAATGTCACCCTCTCAAAGTTACGCAAAATCTATATTAACATCGCAAAAAATAACCGCAAAAATTGACGGTTGAACTTCAAACTTCAAGCATATATTGAGAAAAGCTACTTCATTATAATCTAGAATGAATTTTGTAACGCTTACAGATGCCAGTACGTATATAAATAGGGGGAACGTCTGTATGTACATCATTCTCTGTGTTCACCTCCGACCCTAAACATCAACCATGAAATTGGTGAGTGAACTATCGATGTCTCGATATTAATCGATAAAACTCCGAATAACTAGATATTTTATCGATAAAAGCGCGACTAGTTGTGTAATCGAGTGAATTTTTTGCGTGTCCATCTTTGAAATTTTGAGTGCGTTCGGTAATTTGACATCAGGATTCCGTACAATATTGTGAATTATATTTTTTATTATCATGTAATAATATTGCCGTTGCCTGTGTTTTGAACATAATATAAAATTTTAAATTACTCTTAAAACACATTTGAATTTGTAGATGCCTAATCATAATTTAAATAGATAAAAATTTGAACAAAGGCTGCAATTATTTAAATTTTCACATGACGCAAACTAATTATTGTATCAAAAATTGAGTCTTAATTAAAATGTAGCTTAATTAATGTGATGTGTATGTTTTCTTATCTTCTTAATTCTGTGCAGCTACCTAAGAATAAATAGAGTTTTTTTAATTACTCACTTACGTATTTTAGAGTTAACAAACGATTCCTACATTTTTGGAATAAAAGACTTAAATATGGAATATTTTTTTTAAAGATTTTACGATTTAACTACTCATAATGATGTTATATTTCTTGTGTTTGTACCCCATATTTTGATTTAAAAAAAATACAGAGCCATGGAAACACAGAACAAAATACAGGCATTTTAGCGGTTTGTAACAATGCGCCAAAGTCTGGTATCGATGATTAAATCTCTAAATCACAGGATAGAATAGACGTTACAACACAATAGTAGGTGTAACCGCAGAATATTGCAGAAGGTCAATTTTTGAGACAAATTTTAAAATATAATTAAAACTCATTATTTCAAATTTCAAGTTGCATTTTGCACTGTTACTTGTCAATTTAGAACTCTATTTTGTGACATTTTATTTTTTTGTAGAAATATAATAATAAATTCATTTTGAGCAGCCCATCAAAATAATATTACTGCATGTTATATCCAAACTAGCCTTCTAATCATCGTTAACTAATAAATATAATATGGGTTTTATTAATTCATAATCATTACAAAAAATGTTCAATACACATACAAAATGTGAGTCTTACAAAATTGTCAAAATAAACATAATAATAAATAAACAATACAGAGAAAATAATGTCAAATCCTAATAAATAGTTTATTTATAATGTTTTAACACATTATCTTGAATACACCAATATATATATTTGATATTTAGGTATTTGATAAGCTTTCAGATGAGTTTTACCAGTGACACCGCTTGATTGCTTTCAAATTTTGCAACGGATATAATTTTCATTAATTCGTTAAAAACAATCACCAAATCACATTTGAAACTGCAATTCTAAATTCTGTCTATACACGTATCATAAATCTTGTGTTCTATATTTCCGACTAAGAAATATATGAGCCAAATTTACAGACATATGTTTGTAAAAGATAGGTATCTATAGTTTCTATAATCTGTGACAATAGTAAGTGTGACAGTGAGATCCATGGCGGATCTTTGGGAAACTTTTTGTCTTTTCAAGTGAAATAATTTAAACAATGCCTATTTTTGTTAGCGTGTGTTGTTTGTTGCATACTTTTAAACCAAGCAATTTAGTTATTTTTAGAAGGCATTATTATTACGTGACTTTATAGTAAAAATATTTAACATGTAGTAAAAACTGCTATAATATAATTAATTACTATCTAAATTTGAAAGTTGTAGTAAAATAATGTTAACTCAGCTTATGTTCGTGTAGATACATAAATTATATAAGTCCTTTTATAGATATTTTTTTTACTTACGAGTAGGTAATTTTTTAAATTATCATTACGAGTAGATAATTTAAAAATTGCATTTAGATATAAATTATTTATTTGTGACCATAAACTTGTAATTTAATCATCAAACAGATTTGCAAAATTGCGATGCCAATTGCCATTGAAATTATTCACGGCAATAATCGTTACGAGTTATCATAAAGTACTTGCGGAACCCTGAATTTAACGTACTCGTATGACTAATGAAGCGAAAACTGAAATGACATTGTGGTTACATTACATTTTTTATGTGTTAAATGTGTTTTGCTATCATTTTTCATCAAACATCATAGACAATACACAGTAATTTACGTGATAATTTTTTTAAAAATATTTTTTAATAATTTATCATCTGTTCAATCTAGATACCAATGACTCTAAATGGAATTGCATCCCAGGTTTGATTTCCAACTGAATTTATTATTTAATAATAACAATTTAAATTCAATAATAATAATACATTTGAATTTCAGTACTTTCAGTACTACATATATTTATTATACCTATCTTCAATATTATTTTTAAATAGGTACCTAGCTAAATAGGTGTCTTGGGTGCATATAAGCGGCCGTTGAATTTAAGTATCATTTCTGGGTATTGGTGTCCGTCCGTTCCTTTTATCTTTTTACGTGTTTCTTGTCATTTCTAATACAGTATTATTAAAAATATTTTTTACTATGAGCGTACAATTAAATTTAAACAGTGTGATTGGGCGTTACTAGTTTATATCTATCTTTTCTTGTGAAATAAAACGTTTAAAAATAGCTAAAGTCAAGAGCAAATATTTACAGTTAGTTTGATGTTATGTAAAGAAATGTCTACAGCTACACCGGGTTTTAAAGAATAATTCACACCTTCATAGTTATTATTCTCTACTAGAATTCCCTGAGTCAGATTTGCATCTGCTACAGAAATAAAACAAGGTCAATTCTGATGCTGTGAATGTTTTAATAAGTGTTGATGATGACCCAGACAATAGTTGAGACGTTTAGTTAGCAATAGTTAAGTTTGTACAAAATTAGTCATTGTTTGCGGCTGTCATAAATGCAAAATCTTCTTCAATATTTTGCAAAAGCACAACCTAAATCAAAATAACACTGCATTGTTCTGTAGTTGCTCAATGGAAGCTAAAATTAATTATGCTGCCGTCTCCAGGCTGAAAAGCCGCTATCTGCTATTTATATTATTTTAAATTTTTGACATAAGTTTATTACTCAAAAAACACATTTTTATCGACTTGTGTTTACAGAATTTTGAAATATTTAATAGTTTTTGAAATAGAAAAACAAAAATAAGTCTTTAACTAATCGTAATTTTCATATTTTTCCTTCGTCGCCTAGGGAGATCTTGACTCAGGTCGATAGCCCTCTTATATGGTGTTTTCTTATTTATTATTCTCAAATAAATTGTAATTTACAAAATCCTTTACAACATCCTATTTATTTGTTTTTAAATTGAAGACACTTTTCGTTCGTTTATTATCAATTAGCACATATTTTTCTCTTCGTGGGCAGGGCTACGTTCTGAAGAGGATTATTAAAAAAACTTGTACAGTTTAGATATTTTAAAAATTATTACCCCCCAGTTTTTTTGTCTCATAACTCGAAAAAGTTGATTTTGTAGTTAGCGGTTCTATAGTTTACGGGTTGTAGTATGTAGAAACCAATTTATCTACACGATATTTCAAGTAATACGGTGACAGTAAAATTGCTGCTGTTATTAATTAAAAACACATCACACTATGGTTATGAATGCGGAAATTTATTTGCTACTAGCTGCCCGTCCCGGCTTTGCCCGGGTATGATTGGCTATACATATACTTACCACGTAATGTAGGTATGCGCCACACACATGCTAGACATACCGGATGAACCATTATGATGAGTTAAAACCTACCCAAATCGCGAGAGTTTCCGTAGTCTTAAACTGTTCGAAGTTTATGAAAAAGAGATAGTAGGTATTGGCATATCTAAATAAAAGTGAGTTCGTATGTGTTGGGTGGCTGTACATAATATATAGCCCTGATTTCAGAAAATGACAATGATGAGAATGAAAGCGACGTTAAAATGTTACAGACCCACAGTCTATACATTCTACCCATGTAAGTTAGTTTCTTGATCTTGTCTTCACTCGAGAATTTTGAAAAACATTGGACATCAGTTCTACTTCTACGAATTGTGTGCCCTACCTAAGGCCTCTTCAACTTGCTAACCCAAAGAGCTGTGATGGAAGGAATCGAAGCGCTGGCATCCAACGTGTTCCGGACGTCACGACCAGATCTTAGATTCACGTGAAGACCTTCGCTACACTTGCCAATACATTGTCTACATTCGAGAACTTTAAGGTCGACAATTCGTTTCACATACTATGTGCAGGGGCGTAGCTACCACAGTATCAGCCGTGTCAATAATACGGGTCTCCCGGGATACAGGGGCCTTAACGTGTGTAAGCAAAACCTAGTAAAATGTTATCCACAATGTCACTTAATCTCGTGCTTCCCGAAAAAAAAATCATCTCTTTTTTTCCCGGGTTAAGCATTCTTCCAAAAGTTGTCCTAAGAGGCAGAAATTTTATAACAATTGAAATCGTCTTCAGCTAGACTTACGTAGCTGATATAGGTAATTATATTCTATTCATTATCAATTATCAATTTCCTGAAAAAAAAGGCAAGAAAAGTGTATATTTCATTTGAATTGTTTGGCTAGCTCAATTTCTAGGAGGAAGTGACAACTTATAAATAACCGTCTTACCACTAAAGTTTTACGCAGGCTTTAGACAACGTTTAACAGTACAAATTGTACGTCTAAACAGTGTTTAAATCTTTTGCGGTAAGGCGGTATATATTTATTTCAATTTAATGCAAGGATATTTGTTTCTTTTGTGAGAAATGAGTGATTTGGGCTCCCCAACTATGTTTGATTCTGGGCTCCTCCAAGGAACGCTACGCCACTGCATACCTATTTACTACCAAAAAAACATAAATCGACACACTAATGGCGGAGATATATAACTTTGGTGGTCTAGTGGTAGTAACGCCTGTCCTACAATCGTGAGGTGGTGGGTTCAAATCCCGATCCTGTATCAATGAGTTTCTTTGGAACTTATGTACGGAGTTTCAAATCATTGGCTTTTCGGCGAAGGAAAATATTGTGTGGCAATCTGCACCAACCCACACTGGGCCCTGGCACTGGTGGTGGATATGGCCCAAGCACCCTTCTCAATTCTCAATGACCCGTTTCCTCGAATCTCGACGTTATGTCACCTAATAAGTGCCTGTAACCGAGCACTTTGGCATCGCGCGGCGTTGTAGTCGGCTTGGAATCGCCTTACGACTAACTAAAAAGCCTGCCCACTACATAGCTTGGGCAGGATTTTGGCTCGGACACTTTTTTCACGATTGTGACTCTATAGATATTTGCTCGAAGTGAACATTGTACAAAGTACATGAATTGCCAAGCGGAGTGAGCGGCGAAACGAAACTTTTATAATACTTACATTTTTGAACTCGTAATATCTTTGTAATAAAATGTCTGAATTAAATAATTTAAAAAATTGCATAAAGCTATTGAAACAGTCTTGAATATGAAATAATTTATTTTGATAAAGATTAATACCAAGATACAAATTAAGATCCTTTTCCTGCGACGGTATTTCAATTAATTTTTAAGAATAAAAGAACAGTTATTACGGCTTAACTATAATAGTTATATATATGCTGTCGCGACATTTTTTGTAAATTATGGTGTGTTCTATAAAGTCGTAGTACATTATTTTATTCCATCATCAATAGTTTTCTCAGCGCACGCGACGTAAGGAATTTTTCAGGTCTTTTTTTACACCTTATGTTACATTATTGGAATTTTAGTAAGGATCCCTATTTTTTTTAAAATATAATATAGCCTATGTTACTCGGGGATAATGTAGCTTTCCAAAGGTGAAAGAATTTTTGAAATCGGTCCAGTAGTTTCGGAGCCTATTCATTACAAACAAACAAACAAACAAACAAACAAACAAATCTTTCCTCTTTACACTTTTTTCACGATTGTGACTCTATAGATATTTGCTCGAAGTGAACATTGTACAAAGTACATGAATTGCCAAGCGGAGTGAGCGGCGAAACGAAACTTTTATAATACTTACATTTTTGAACTCGTAATATCTTTGTAATAAAATGTCTGAATTAAATAATTTAAAAAATTGCATAAAGCTATTGAAACAGTCTTGAATATGAAATAATTTATTTTGATAAAGATTAATACCAAGATACAAATTAAGATCCTTTTCCTGCGACGGTATTTCAATTAATTTTTAAGAATAAAAGAACAGTTATTACGGCTTAACTATAATAGTTATATATATGCTGTCGCGACATTTTTTGTAAATTATGGTGTGTTCTATAAAGTCGTAGTACATTATTTTATTCCATCATCAATAGTTTTCTCAGCGCACGCGACGTAAGGAATTTTTCAGGTCTTTTTTTACACCTTATGTTACATTATTGGAATTTTAGTAAGGATCCCTATTTTTTTTAAAATATAATATAGCCTATGTTACTCGGGGATAATGTAGCTTTCCAAAGGTGAAAGAATTTTTGAAATCGGTCCAGTAGTTTCGGAGCCTATTCATTACAAACAAACAAACAAACAAACAAACAAACAAATCTTTCCTCTTTATAATATTGGTATAGAAGATACAAATTAAGATCCTTTTCCTGCGACGGTATTTCAATTAATTTTTAAGAATAAAAGAACAGTTATTACGGCTTAACTATAATAGTTATATATATGCTGTCGCGACATTTTTTGTAAATTATGGTGTGTTCTATAAAGTCGTAGTACATTATTTTATTCCATCATCAATAGTTTTCTCAGCGCACGCGACGTAAGGAATTTTTCAGGTCTTTTTTTACACCTTATGTTACATTATTGGAATTTTAGTAAGGATCCCTATTTTTTTTAAAATATAATATAGCCTATGTTACTCGGGGATAATGTAGCTTTCCAAAGGTGAAAGAATTTTTGAAATCGGTCCAGTAGTTTCGGAGCCTATTCATTACAAACAAACAAACAAACAAACAAACAAACAAATCTTTCCTCTTTATAATATTGGTATAGATGTGCAATTCGTTTTGTGTTTTGTCTAGTATTTGTGTAATAATAATTGTTAGCTCAGTTATGAAACCGTTTATACGTGCAGGTGGTTAATTTTAAACAAGATTATTATTTAACTTAAAGGAGCACGAAAGAGGTTCATGAGAATATAATTCCTAAAAAATATTGACTTTGAATCTAGATGCGTATAATAATTAGCACCTAATTAGATACCCCTTTTAGAAAAGTTTCGGGCATATTCGTGCTCATACACTTACGCTTAACATATCGGAAATATTTAAAACCATAATATTTGCGGATGCTCCTGGTTACTATGTACACTTCCTCACATAGATTGTTTGCAGAAGAAAAAATAAAAGCAATGTGAAACATAAAATCTAGAGTGATAAGTGTAGTGTTGCGTCCAAAAATATTGGTGGCTCTGACTTGTCTTAGGAATAAAACGCATTTCATAAAGTGAGCATGCAAACTGCTCATAACGTCCTTTGATTGTGTAAAGAAATACAATTAGTACCCAAAGTTCTGAATTTCTCTACAACCCAAGCAACTTTTTTCGACTCAGATTTATTGATGCCGATTCGTGGCTTGAAAGACACGTAAACTTGTACTACGTCTCGGTTATTTTAATCGCTTAGCTTATCAGAGGCCTTCAAGCGTCCTAATAATTCAGACACAGCTAGTGATCAAGCTAAAACGAACTTACTTACTTTTTTGATGATAATATGGGAACCGATTCATCAAAAACTTTCTTTTCATTCCAGCTCGTGATCACCGCTCTGTTCGGCGCCGCCGCGGCTGCCCTCCTCCCCCAATACCCTGAGCAGTCGAACCGTCCTCAGGCCTCCTTCGAAAGGACCGCCCGCATCATCGCCCTGGACTCCGACGTGAAGGAAGACTCTTTTAGATACAACTACGAGACGGAGAATGGTATCAAGGCTGAGGAGCAGGGTCGTGAGGTAAGCAGATAATGTTTCCTTCCTTCAAAATATAACAGCAATACTCTTGTCGCTGGAGCAACTTCCACGTCTCGCGGTCCGTGGCCAATTTCTTCAACTTTGACATGAAACAAACATACGCGACGAAGAATAAGACACTATTTTGACGATGATTAGACTAAATATGTTCTTTTAAAACCTTATCCTAAACCAGCCAGGATTAACAGAAAAGATAAGTTAGAGGCACAATTCCTGACGTCTAACCCTCAACTCATAAGATCATGTTATCGAAGTCGTGAGAATGATGCCCTAATAGTTGGAACATTCTTATAGACGGCATATTGTTTAGATCAGCGGGGGAGTAAGAAAGCATTTCCTCACAACGCAAGGGGACAACCAGATGAAATCTGCATATACGTGCTGGGTACAGCTTCTAATTATATTGATGAAAATTTGTTCAGAATGTCTACTTCTACATGACAACGTTGAGTCTTGTCATTATACAATGACCTTGCATTGTCTTCAAAATCTGTGCATAATTTAGTCTCTTCATTAACCACCCACGATTATAAGCTCGAATAAGATGTGCACCTGTTTCACTATGTACCTAGAACATCTTTATTTTGTTTATCTTTTTGTTCATTGTGTGAACATTTTTATCCATCTTACAAAAATACATCGACATAAGCGAGAAAATATTTGGGAAGGTCTAGTAAATCGGGGTGTATACTGCACTGTATCAGCCTTTTTTAATAGTCCACTGCAGGACGTGGGCCTACCCACGAAGGGTGATTGGGCCATATCCACCACGCTGGCCCAGTGCGGGTTGGTGGATTCGCATACGCTATTGAATTTCTTCTACGGAAGTATGCAGGTTGCTTCACGATGTTTTCCTTCATCGAAAAGCCAGTGGTGTGAAATCGGGGTCTATTTCTATACAATAAGACATCTATAGCGGCTGGTGTTCTCCATTAGCGTTCTTTAGCCTATTCAATTTATCTGCAAGTGCATAAATAGTGTCCTTATTGCACATGTCATAAAACGTTTTATATCCTGGATTAACCAGGTCGTAGGGATTGGCCAGTGCACTTTAGTGGTGATTTACGCGTCGACGCGTATAGGTCAGGTGCGGGTCATCCCAGTTTACATTTGAAATTGCTTTTAAACTTGCCGATCATGAGTCCACCTTTATCTTGACTTGGCATTTGTGAAGTAATGAACTAATAAAATATCAGTGGTACTTTGTAGCTGAGCTTGAGATGAGACGTGCTCGATCGACTCTTCAATCAAGTCTATTTCTAAATCTTAGTTTTGTTCATGGATAATTGGTTTTATTTAGTGTTAGTTTTTGCTTTTCGTGTCTCTTATCTTAAATGTTTGATGAGTCCATTTTGAAAATGTTGGTTTTTTTTAAATTACTTCATAATAGCTTTACTTATGTCATATTCAAGTTTACCTGCTGTTTCTATTTGGTTTTTTGTTTAAAGTGTAATGCGTAAATTAGATCACATTTTACTGTCAAATTACGCATCAACAATACAAATGTCATTGTACAAAATCAATTCTACAAGTATCCTTGTATAAAAGCATACTTTAGTAAATCAAAACAATAAAATAAAAAAAAAAAACACCAACCTCTTCAAGGTCAAAACAATTTCACACATATCTCTCTCTACCACTAGCCGCTCCCAGGCTTAGCAAAGCTTGAAGATACTTGCCCACATAAATTTATATTCAAAGTAAGCTTTATTGCCATAGCTAAACGTAATGCAGTAATGCTAATCACCGAGATAGATCCATATGACCTGACCCCAGCACTCGTACGGCTCTGGAAAGGGCGCCGGCCAGGCGGAAAGGTCATCGTTGTGCAAAAGCTGTGCAGTTGCTGTTACAATTGGAGCCTTTGTTTTAACAGCAGTAGTGGTCATTTTTGAAACATCTTTGGTGTCAGGTTTATAATTTTACTTAGGACCACTTAGGTCAGCTTACTTTTGGTACAGAAACGTGGTCTCTTACTATGGGCCTTATTATTACCGAAGCACAACGAGTTGTGGCAAAGGCTCTTAGAGACTGTGAAGACTGTCTGCGAGATCGAATCATAATTGAGCATATCCGTAGAAAAACCAATGTGACTGATATAGCACTACGTTGGCAAGTTGATATTGCACAGAAGACTGATGATAGACGGTGTCGAATCGATTTCAAGAGGAACGGCAAGCGAAGTGTAGGACGTCCACCCACAAGATAGACTGGTGACTTCAGGATTGCGCTGGATGCAAGCCGCTTCCAACCAAAAGCTCACGTCCATTTACGACAAAGATACAAACAACAATTTCCAACTGCGAAAATGATCTTAAAAACTTCTTATCCTTGATTCTCAAATGATATTATTTCATTGCGTTTATATGGTAATGGTTATTTTATAAACTAATCCCGTAACAATGTGGCAATAAAAACTACCTACATCTGCACAATCACATTATAATTTACCTAAAATGTCAATGCCAAGTCTAAGATGCGTACCGATAAATAACGTAAAGTCTAACCGCACTAGGATACAATGCGAAGCGACTCGACAAGGTCAAATCAGTCAACTACGACTACAAATAATATGTCACCACAATCAATTACCATACAAAATAGCATTTTTAATATAGTAAAGAGCGAAAAATATTTTCCGGTATTTAAATCTTTGCTGTATGAAATTTTTAATTTTTCAACAGCTTCATGTATTGTAGTACAATTATTTTATTTCATAATAATTTCAACCATAATAGAACATCAGTGTTGAACAATTAGTAGAGTCAATAATTTACCGCATAAAAATATTGTTGCTAAGAACATATTAGGAAGAAACAACTTCATTTCTGAATAATAGATAGAACGCTGTCCTATCTAGCCTTTATTTGAACAAAAATAAAAAGTTTGAATTAGAATCCCAAAAAGAATCGATGAAAATATCACAAAAGTGTATAAAAATTACTTATATAGATATATGTACCTACATACAAAAACACTTTATTGTGCACTCTTAAATTACAAGCAATATGAAAAAATACAAAAGATAAAACAAGTGACATTAAAAAAAACATTGTTTTAAACCAAAGTATCTATAAAGCTAAGCGCCCACTAGGCGACCCTATGCGGCCCGCCTAGTTTGTGTCGCGTCGCATTGCTCAACGCTCCTAGTGTGGTTAAAGCCTACCGTTCACTTTACAAGTGCGGGCTCGGTAATGTAACAAATTACACATCTTTACATAACTAGATATATCATTATGTAAATTAAAATAGTTGTTAGCTGGGATTCTGCGAATGTAGATGTAAAGGGAGATAATTGAAACTAAGTAAGAGGTGGAGTAAATCTGCGTGTCATCATCGGTGATGCAAATATGAAACATTACTGATAAGGTTAATATTCTGCTTAGTTATTTTGCATTTTTTATGATATCTGTTTCAAATTGATCCGGACATTCTGTTTTAGTTTTGGAAAAGTTATGTAAATTATTATTATAAACAACAAAGATCTGAATATTAGCTTTGTCTGATCAAGTGCATTCCCGTAGTATACACAGTTCGAGTAGCCACAACTTTCTGACCAACTTGAAAAAATAAAATGTGTATGTGCTGTACTGTACTGTACCAGCCTTTTTAATAGTCCACTGCAGGACGTAGGCCTACCCACGAAGGGTGATTGGGCCATATCCACTCATATCAAAGAACTCATTGGTACGGGACCGGGGATTTAAACCCACGACCTCACGATTGTAAGGCGGGTGTCACTACCTCTAGACCACCACGGCTCAATGCAAATGTTTATGTAACCATAGGATTCAAACGAAATGATAAAATACTATAATATCTAAAGATGTTATAGAAGTCAACTCTCAATTGCAATGGCAAAATTGTTTCAACCGGGACCAACGTGGCGAATTGTGACTGAACCCTTTCAATTGTATTTTTATGTAGAAAATGTCTTTAAAATTTACTTCCCTAATTCCAGGCTGACGGTATCGAGGCTCAGGGTGGTTTCTCCTACACCGGCGACGACGGTCAGATCTACTCCATCAGCTACGCGGCCGGACAGGGCGGTTTCCAGGTAAACAAAGTACTATTTATCTACAAAACAAAATAGGACTTGTCATAACTCGGACCTAATAAAAAAATCAAGACGGACTTCGTGAACAGACAAGTCATGCCAGTTTTTTATACATGTGGTGAGTGCGTCGGTGTTGCCATAGTTCGACTGACATTTTTTTCAAAATTCTGTCTTGAATTTTTTATTTTGTCTGAGTGTCTTAAATGTTGTGTACGTTTTATCCCACTGGTACATTAGCAACAAATCAGTTGTTTGTACATTACTCACAATTATCTTGGGCAGTTATGAAATTTTTCCGTGATCTTTTAATAATTTGTTAAGTTTTCAAAATGTTAGATCTTTGTTAATTTCCGTCTATTTGAATTGTCTTATTACGATTTTAATTTATCGTCTAAGACAATTCAAATAGACTATTCATGTACTTAATTCTAACACACTTTGATATTTTTTTTAGAATTGCTAAAAAAATATTTTTTCAAATCTAAATTAATTGGACTTATGAAGTTATCATGCGTTTCCTAAAATCTCAGAGAATGATGACAAAATGTATTTTATTTCGTTATTTCTAAAAGTGAGACTTTAATAAATAGTTTCCTTGATTTTTTGGCAACAGAAACTTAAATGTTACATTGTGTCATTCCAGCCCCAAGGCGCGCACATCCCCACCCCTCCCCCCGTACCGGAAGAGATCCTGAAGGCCCTGGAGCAGAACGCCCGCGATGAGGCTGCTGGCATCATCGATGATGGTAAGATCCTATATCACCATTATACTTCAGATGCGTAATCGTAAGACGTTCATTTGAATGTTGGTCATAACAAGTTTTAAATGGATTTTAGGGGCAACCTCTCCTACAGACAGTATAGATATAGTATGTTTCATTAGCGCACACGCTAGAGTACTTCAAGTCGGAATGAGGCACATGCGGTACGACTGGTCAGCATATGTTCGCAACCCCTGATCCTCTACCAAGAAAAGAGGCAAACTGCGTTATTGACACGAAAGCGATACTTATTGAATAGAAAACGATACTTTTGTTTTCATTTCGCCAAGACGAGTGCTAACATAATACTGTCGAAGGTTCTCAGCGCTAAATAAACAGACTATACTCAATAAGACTATTTGGAAGCTGTTTGCATTCTAGTGTTCTTGGGGTGTAAATCGGTCATTCGTCCTTACCGGCAGACATTTTGTGATGCGCTGCGTTGCAAAGACGCATTGATTGTAATCCGAATTCAATCAGACTTATTGGAAATCAATCGGGAAGACCTTTGTCAAACCGTAGACGTCCAATAGCTAACATAGGTATTAATGATGAAGATAAACAATTTGTACTGTAAGATAAAAGACGTATCCGCAAAAGAATTAAAAACGCTGAATACCGCTTCTTCTTCAAACAGCTTCCAACAATTAATGACAACTTACAAATACATATTTCAGAAACCTCATTTCAAAACGCAATTAACTTTGAAACAGTGCCTAATCTGACAAAAACTGTTTCATATTCCTTTTTGTCTTGAGCCAATCTCGCATGAAATCTTGCCCAAGCCGGGACTCGGAGTAATGACGAGCTATTACTGCAAGTACTGGGTGCAAAATGTCACGATCGTGTGAAACAGATTTACTAATCGCAACATGATAATATGGAGACTGTAGGAGCATATTGATTTAATAAATCAAATGAGTCAATGTAAAGTTAGTGATTTGTTTAACCACTTTGCTCATAAACGTTAAGAGTAATTAATTGTGTTTGGAACATTTACATTGTGAACATTGGCGTAGTTAGAAATGTTTTCTCCCTTTTGTTACATTCTATTTTTTCGGGGTGGGTAAAGAATTTTTTAGGGTGGCAAAGACCCCTGCTCTCTTAGTTACGTTCAGTAAGTGTTCGTTAGCGATTATCGGAGTTAAGTAATGTTCAGCACAGTCAGAATTCGGATGGGTGACCGCGGGTGGGATTTACAAATAAGCGCTATTGTGGCTCGTATGATACGTTAAATAGTAGGTCCCCGTTGTTTTAACCGTTTAGCCATGTCGGAGGCCTTCAGGCGGCCTAAAAACTCTAACACCAACCTAGCCACCCGGCCTATACGAACTACGAGTAACTTTAGTGGTCTGTGGATGTTCCAGTTGTTTTTTCATGTAGTAGTAATTAAGATAACTATGTTGTCATTTGTTATAGGCAATAAAACACTTGTCCGTAGTAAAATAAGGTTATTTTAAGGCCAAATTCTTCTATTATCATCTTTACGGTAAAAAATAAACGTAAGGAAACTTGTACTTTCTAGAACTTTTCACGACATTTGAAGTCACTTTGACACTATTCAATAAAGGTATAACCAGTTTAATAACAGCTAAAATTTTCCACCAGCCCATATGAATGAAATATGGGAATTTTCTCATGACAGTGATGTAGACGAGCCACAGTGGTTCCCGCCCATGGGCGCTGCACTGACCTTTGCGTTGTTTCACAATGACCCTCTCACTTTGGAAGCTTGGGAACATGCGGAATGTACTAGAATCAGTTTAGTTTAAACTACCTTTAGAGTGCCAAATAGTGTACTTCGTTTTAAGATTATAAATAAATAAACGTTTATTTCAGGCACACATCCCATATGAAAAGATTAAAGAAAAGAATTTTTTTTTTCGATTCTTTGGTAATAAGGATTCGGTTTTCAATGACTGTACAAGCCGAATCACACAAGTCGGCGGATGTGAAGTTAGTTACAAGCTGCTCAATATCTCGTCCTGATTGAAGCTCACATAACGCTACGCGTTGATTGAATATTGCGCAGCTTGTAGCTAACTTAACATTCGCTGACTTGTATGATTTAGCCTATACAATATTAGTACCTAACCTCTTACTAGTAATTTAACAAAATAACCATTACTGGTGCTTAATGTACCTAATCGAATCAAACAAGATAGTTCTGTGGTAAGGTTCATTGTAAGTTTATATGAGGCCTGAAGGCTTGCAACTAAATATATTAAATTGGTATTGTTAATATCAGATAATATTTTAAGTAAACTTGATAAATTTGTATAACAAACAATTCGAAATCTCGAAATAACAATAGATACGAGTATTTACGTTTCGTTATTCATTGTCTAAAATTATTTGTATCTAACTGCCAGTAAATTTACGGATTTCATAAAACTTTTATCTCTTATTAAGACTGTATGTTTGTCTATTACAGGTCAATACAACGCTGCCAAATACGGAACAGGCGTCGCTCCCGGAGCCCAGCCTCAGTACGCCCGCGCCTCTGCGCAAGCCTCCGCCGGCTACAGACAACCCTACAAATTCTAAACACACTCACAGTCTATAGATACTTAAATAGCCATAAAATTAAGAAAAAAAATTTAGTAGAGCAACTTTCTGAGCGTTGACATTAAAATCGTGCGCTCAGCAAAGTTTTGATTGGCCATAACATGACACTGTTCAGTCGCCGCTGAGCTCTCATTGGTTGACTGGACACATGTCACGTAATATGCTCTACTTTATTTTTTTAAACTTTTTATTGTTTACATGAAAAAGTATTAACATGCCAATGTGATGTGAATTTTAATTGCGATTAGGAGAACGCAGTCTCATTGGTTAGGTTAGGTTAATTCAAGTATGTAATAAAAAGTAAAACAACATGTACCTTTATTAACTTTAAGCAGATTGTATCATAATGCATAGTTGTAATGTTTGCCAGTGTGTCGTGAAGTACAATGATACTATTTATTTATAAGAATATACGAAGTCATTCGAAATTGTTTTTTAAATCTAATCCCAACAGAAATTTCCAAGGCTATTTTAGAAAAAAAATAACCCAATCAAATATTATACTAAACTTGTTTTTCTATAAAAGTAGTCTTTTTGTCCTTAGAGCAAAAAAAAAATCAAGAGAGAATGTTGTGACCATATGAATGAAGCAAACCAAAACTACGCCTCGCCGTGTACAGACAATTACACACACATCCACGTACAACGAAACTACGCCTTGGCTTGTCAGTCGAACTATGGCGGCGCAACACCGACGCTCTCACACATGTTTAAAAAACCGGCCTCATTTGACTGTTCAATGACGTTCTCTCTTGATTTTTTTATTTGCTCTGAAGTTTTGTCATCAAAGTTAAAAGCTAAAAGATTATTTATTTAAAGTTAAAAGCTAAAAGATTTTTTGCCCAAAGCTGCTCAAATAAAGATGGTAGCCATATTGTGCCATGTTATTTTGTGTAGATCACTTCTAAATTACCATCTCAGAAATAATGATTATATCAAAGAAGGACATGAAAACCAATTCAAAGTTCCAAGTAATCTAAAAACTTTGTTTAACTTATACCAATTTGTTTTGATTAATTTAATGTATTCACATCACACTTTCCATACTTGCCAGAACAATAATTAAGATAATTTATCTCTGTCTAGTTATACTTGTAATTATCTAAGAAATAAAACAGCAAAAACAAGAAATTCTTGCATAAAAAGCTCATTAGCAAAACTGCACTTTATAAAACGGTAATGAGTTGTTGTGCAACGTGAACTAGAGCACTGTATAATAAAGACCTTGACACAAAGTAATTAAATTAGGTACCTAGTTGCATCTTTGTGCATTTTGGATTTACTGATGTTTAATATTATTATAATAGTATTTTTTTAGGGTTCCGTACCTCAAAAGGAAAAAACGGAACCCTTATAGGATCACTTTGTTGTCCGTCTGTGTGTATGTCAAGACTCTTTATCTCTGGAACACGTAAAGATGTCGAGTTGAAAGGTGACGTCCACAAGTGGTATATTATTCAGAGAAAAATCGAACCAAGATGATATATACATCAATTGAAAGCTTGTTTTATGGGCTTTCCAAAAATATGTAATTTAGATTTTTTCAACCCTCCAATTTTTTTAAATGCAAAAAATAAATTGTATGAAAAATAACAATACAGCTTATTACTTTTTCTAGATTAGCAATGATAAAGTGCTTCCATCGTTATTTTACTTGCATTCGTAGCTGATTCTTCCACATTCATCGCTTAATTTGCTAAAATTAAAAATAATAAACTACCAGTGTGACCAGTTAGTAGGTACAATGTGACAAACAAACTCTTTAAAAGTGTGTCTAATTGGTAAAAATACTTTTATTTAACAATTTGGAGGTTACTTAATCAGGGTTGATAGAAATAAACTACTTAGTGAGCCAAATATATTTATTTATCCTAATAAATTCAAAATTAATTTTAAAAAATCGGAGGGCTCTTTTTTGTTTTTAACTGTTGTAATAGACTCAGAAAAATATGAACTTTCTCAAAGTGTAACGAGTGTTGTGGTTAGAATTTTTGATTATTATTATACCAGCCTCCATACATTTTGTGGACATGTCCTTTAAATTGTATACGTATACCTATGTTCTCTTACAGTTGTACAGTGTGTATGGAAAAACTTCTCAGTTATCATATAAAGAAGTTAGAGCCGTTTATGTCGTAAAAAACAGCATATTTCGACACTCACAAAAATCAAAACCTACAGGGTACTTCCCGTTGACATAGAACTATTAAATTTGGCGAGAAGCATTGTCTCAGAGTATACATATAGGAATAAATCTGATTAATGTACATTTTTATTTAAATCACAAAAAATAGGGCTTCAAAATTCACAAAATATGGGTTTAAAATTCAAAGTGCGTAAATCGTATCATGTAAGGTCCCTATCACATAAAAGAGCTTCATTGGCACATGCTAAAACAGGTTTTAAATTATTTTAACAATTCTGACGAGAAAAGTATAAAAAAAAAATTGTCGATGGTGATGATGAGTACAGAGATTTTAACAACGTACTTCCCAATTTCATAAAATTTTCTGGATTTGTACGGAACCCTCGGTGTGCGAGCCTGCATTGCACTTGTCCGGTTTTTTTTGCATTGAAAAGGTAGAAATTACGAAACTATTTTGGCGGTCGAGCCGCTATACGCCCAACCGCTTTCGGGGTAGTTAGTAATCTTTCATCAGGGATTATTTACAAATTTTTAGTACGATATGAGATTTTTTTTTAAATTCCGATTTAGTCAAAATTATTCCTTACTTATACTCGAAAGAATATACGAGTATATTATTATAGCCGAAAACTTCTTTATACTTTACCTAATGCGCTGTAGCATGGTGCGCGTGACAGTATTTTTACAATTTAATTAAAGTATTTTTAATTTGCTAAAGTTATTGTAAGTAAGTTGAAATATTAAGTCATAATTTCTAAATCGCGGCAAGTAAACCCCTAATTAAATTTGAGTAAAATGTGTAAAAAACTTTTTTAAATTAAACGGTTTATGTACTAAAAGTTAAGCAATAATAACTTAAAAATAAAATCGTGGGGCCTTCGCCTGGAAGATTTCATTATATGTACCTTCTTTGCGCCCACGTTTTTATTATAGAGTTATCATTTTTTAGCTTTTAGTAGGTAGGTACATAAAACCGTTTAATTTAAAAAAGTTTTTTACTAATTTTATTTTTGTGTTTTTAGTTATATTTTGTCACTAAAAACTGTGTTCTACATGATGAGCCCTTTCATTTGATAGCCATATTGCGGGGATTGTGTAAAAAATATAATCCGCCATGTTGTGGCGGTGGCCATCTTGTTTTTAAGTCAATACTGAATACAAATAATTGTATTGTCATCAAAACTAAAGGTGCGTGTCAAATATCATATCAATCTGTCTATTAAAATTACTAGATTTGGCCTAAAAAAACGGGCATTTGAAGTTAGATAAAACCGTTTAAAAAGCAATTGTCACCCGCACCCACGCTACAGCGCAAATAGTGTATAATGATTATTTAGACAGATATATGATTAAAGAATAGGTAAGTGTGTTGATCAGGTACTGGATTGCTAAACATTACAATGCTAAACGCCGCCCTGTAGAGTTTTTAGGCTTTACATAGTCTTGCTCTCCCAGACTTGCCACATAAGGTAGAAGCACCAATAATGCTGCTGCGCAACCTGCTTTATATTTTTCCACATTTTGTGGTTACAAATGAAAAAAGCTTCAAACCATCAGTATAGGGTGGTGTTGACGTAAATTGCATTTACCAAGTTATAAAATTATAGATTAAAATAATTAAACCACTGAATTTATTTCTTCATTTCATGAGCTATTTACTGTAATTTTGGAAAAAAGAAAAAAAAAATTTGATAAAAAAGTGCGATTAATTTTTTTTTCTTAATTTTCACAAAGTTGGACCATGTCGATTTTTTTCGTTTTTGTCTAAATACAGCTAATATTGTATAAAATAATCCTTGCTAAGTTTTATAATGGTCGTGAAACTGGATTAGAAGCAAAACTAGAAAAACTGCCGAAACGTGGTGTCCGTCGTCCACTGGTACAAATTGCAGTATTTTGAGTCTAGCTCCTAATCCAGTTTCACGACCATTATAAAACTTAGCAAGGATATTCTATACAATATTAGCTATATTTAGACAAAAAAAAAAAAAATCGAAATGGCCTAACTTTGTGAAAAATAAGAAAAAAAAATTAAATATATATTTAATTATAGTTATCTTCACTAAACAATAATCATTATGATACGTATTATTAGGCTCTCGCTCTCAAGTGTTGGATAATCGCGTGTGAGATATACCTATTTCTTAATTTGCCACTAAGACACTGTACTAAGTATTGTACCCAGTACACAATCGTAAGCAACGCGGGTGAAACCGCTGGACGCAGCTAGTAGTGCATAAAATACTCATCGATTTTGTGTGTAATGTGAGTAGATGTAAAATTATAAAACTTCTATTTTGAAAAATCAGTCAAAAGCTTTTTGCTGTCATCTTTTTATTTAGATTTTATATTCATCATTATACATACAATTACTTTCTATAAATACTCGATATAATTAACAATAGTCAATAATAATTATTACGTTAGTTACATTGGTTTTTAGATGCGAATATTGTTTTCAAAGTTTTTAGTAAGTATATCCGCTGTTAGGATTGAATCCAGTTTGGTGGTTGCCTTTGTTGCCGAAGGAAGGTCCTTGACCGGGTCTGTTTCCGCTGCCAAAGCTGCCTCCAGAATGGCTACCAGGTCGGTTGCCTTCTTGGCCTTTTTGAGCATGAGGGCCGTAGGATCCTGAAAAAGAGACAGTCAAATCTTCAGTTATAGATTCGAAAACAATGGCTGAAGTTATGATCAAATTTCTGTCAACCTTAGGACTCTATTGAACATAAGCCTGTCTAAAATAATACAATATTATAAATCCGAAAAGTATGTTGGTCTCCTCTTTCACGCACCAACGGAGCAACGGATTGACTTGATTTTTGGGCTGGAAAGTGACATAGGCTAATTTTAATAAAGAAAAAATAAAAGGTTCCTGTGGGATAGCACAAAATACCACGCGGGCGGAGCTGCGGGCAAAAGCTAGTATCTTCAATTAAGTTTATAAGCAGCTCCTGTTTACCAATTCACACCCACTACACACCTTCCTCTATATATATTTTTTTTTCTCCAGCTATATAAAAACAAATTTTCAAAATGTACTAACTGCTTCATACTTGACAATAATCATTTCAATTTTCAAAGTTTAAGATAATTGCAAGATAACTTCATAGCTATAAGCGACGCCGTACGAGATGCAAGCCTGTCGATTTTCTAAAGGATAATTTAGTAGAATGTGCATGAAAGCTGCACAATTCAAGAGTTACTACCATACACGCAAGTACCATACAAGTAAAAAGACGCCGCACTACCACCACTACACTACCGATTTTCCTTCAATACGTAATAAGGAGCTGTTTGACTCAAGGTTTCTGGTCCTTACAGCGAAGTAACGAAACAGGCTACTGGGATTTCTGTTTCCTGAGAAATATAATCTATAACTTTTCCAAGTCAGCGTGAACATATATCTGCTAAGTCTAGCATGTTTCATCTTTGTCTACAACATTGCCCACCATCAGCCGAGCTGGAGGTCAAGCGTAAATTTATTTGCGATAAAAGAATACTCAAAAACTCTCTGCAGCTTGACCAGCAAGCATTTTACTGAAGAGATTTGAGGGTAGCTCGTGAAGTAGGAAGCACTACGGGAAGGTGTTGCCATAGAGGCTTGAAACCACCTACTCTAGAAGTATAAGTGTAAGTGTGGCTATCGTTGCCTTTGTAATAAGGACCCACTTACTTCCCCAGGGTTACCTTACCGACTACTTATAAAAATTTGCAGACTTATTTTTACAAGTTGGTACTCACCATCATCAAAGATACCAGCGGCTTCATCCTGAGCATTCTTCTGCAGAGCCTCGAGGATAGCTTGAGGAGTAGGAGGAGCTACGGGCAGATGTTCCCCTTGAGGTCTGAAGCCACCTTCTCCAGAAGTGTAGGTGATCGTGTAGGTGTGACCATCGTCGCCTTTGTACGAGAAACCACCTTGGGCTTCTCCTGGGTTACCGGCCTCTTCAGCCCTGATGCCGTTCTCAGTTTCATACCCGAAGTGGTAGCCTGGAAAAATAAGTAGTTAAATCAGATTTCATTTAGGTACAATGCTGTCAATCAATCAATGAAAAACTATTAGTGTAACAATAACAATCTCTGAATGCAAGCCGTTTTCAACTGCTTTTTTATTAGAAATATAATACTATGAGTACTTTTAAATCAAAAAAGCCAATCGATACATAAATATACAAAAAAATATGTCCAACAGTGGATTTCTTTCGCACGATACGATGAATTTTGAATATCATCGTTTATCGATAATACCCTTACATCTTACAAAATAACACCATCTATAGTCAATGCTCTTAAGTACATATACAATTCAATAACTGATGGCTATCTAGTTTTCACGTAATAGCACAGGTGGCGCTAAAAGTAAAGTATTATTTTTTCTAAACTTTCTTATGATTTATCAAAGACAACAATTCTACGTGACTAAATTAAAAATAAATTAATCAACTTATTTATATTTATTCACGAAGTAAAAATTTTATACTCACTACCACTTTCGTCAATAGCCTGGTCCTGTTTCAGTACAGCAGCATTCGCTTCCTGAGATTGCTGAGGTCTGTTCCCGTTTCCATGACCACCAAATCCTCCAGATCCTCCGTAACTTCCACTTTGGGAGCCTTGGTGGCCTCCAAAGCCCGCTCCTTGGTGGCCCCCTCCGAAACCCCCTTGAGAGCCTCCAAAACTCCCTGAGCCAGAGCCTCCTTGCCCTCCAAACCCTCCTGACCCCTGACCAGGCCCTTGTCCTTGACCTTGAGGAATGTAGCTTCTGGAGGGCAGCTGCCCTGCTGAAGCGATGGTGATGACTGCTGCTAGGAGTATCTAGAAAGACATGGGGGATATTTTAGATGTACATAATTAATATCAATCAATAAATAAATCAATTCATAATTACATATTATTATGATAGATATCATACTTTATGTATTATTTTGAGGGTGTGTTACACAGTCACGCATAGACAGTTGAACAGATATGGACATACACAAATCGTTTATTTTTATCTTGGATTATTTTTGTTCTAAAGTTTTCGGAAATAGAAAATAAATTCATCAAGCATAAACATGAACTTTTCAATGAAATTAAGTACTTTACTACTTTGTTTTCGTTAATTTGTTTCGTCAGTTCAATTCTTTGATGTTGAAATTAATACTATCAAAAGTTTCACTGCATGTGCTACTGCATTCGATGAAACATACATACCAAAATGAAACATAGAATAACGTATATTTTAAAAAATATCCATATTTTTAGGGTTCCGTACCTCAAACGGAAAAAACGGAGCCCTTATAGGATCACTTTGTTGTCCGTCTGTCCGTCTGTGTGTATGTCAAGACTCTTTGTCTCGGGAACGCGTAAAGATATCGAGTTGAAATTTAAACTGTATAGGTATATCGATGAACTTTTGCAGTAATGTAAAAGAAAAACTTCTCAGTTATTGTTTAAAAAAGTCAAAGCCGTTTATGTAGTAAAAAACCGCATATTTCGACACTCACAAAAATCAAAACCTACAGGGTACTTCCCGTTGACATAGAACTATGAAATTTAGCGAGAAGCATTGTCTCAGAGTAAACATACTGAACATTTTTTTTAAATCACAAAAATAGGGCGTCAAAATTCACAAAATATGGGTTCAAAATTCAAAGTGAGTAAATCGTATCATGTAAGGTATCATATAAAAGAACTGCATTAGCACATGCTTAAACAGGTTTTTAATCATTTTAACAACGTTTAATTTTCGAGTCCTGCGTCGCGAGTAATCTTTTTTGTCGATGGTTGTAGTATAGAGATTTTAACAACTTACTTCCCAATTTTGCGAAATTTTCTGGATTTCTATGGAACCCTCGATGTACGAGCCTGACTCGCACTTGTCCGGTTTTAATGGTCTTGTATTGCTTGTATAAAAAAATATATTTTTGCTATCCAGTTTTAGTTTCGCGATACAAATATGCACATGTTGTATTTTACTTAAACTTAGTAAGGCCCATTACAATGTCAATGACTTCCTAATACCTGTGTCGAAAAGTTTTTTTTGGCAATTATCATTAGTTTACTTTAGCAACAAATTCTTTTAGAGCAATGAATTTAATTTTTATGACATGATTTTAACATCTACTGTTGTCTTACCAAATTCATGTTTCCTGTATCTGTTGCGATCACCAAAGTTCTACACAGCTCAGGATGTTCTGTGACATTTTAAAAATACCTTCCACTTTTATAGTAAACAAGCTTATCGAAAATATTTAAAAAACGGATATAATCCCTGTGACATCGATAACAACCGACCTTGCGATGATTATAGAATGTTTGCACTTGACCAAAACTAAGTTCACTTTCTATTTTGAATGTCGTATGTGTTTATAAATGTGGTGCGGAAACTTCGTCTTTTTAGGATCGTCCTGAGTCTTTTATTCAGTATAGGACCCAGCTAAACTAGAGAAGCTTGCCCTGGATTCCACCAAAACGAAAAAGCTCGGCAAAGCTTTGTAATCGTGAGACCACTACAACTACATAAGTAAATGTCATATTTGCTTTACAAAAAACAATAAAATCTTCAGTAGAACGGAATCGAACTGATTATCTAGTACCTAGTAGTAGCACCCACCTGCTCGTACTAAGCAATTTGCTTCTTCCTCCATAATGCGGTTGCGCCAGAGATCGGAATGCCTTATCACCGTCATTGTTTCCTGGCAATTACAATTTGGATATCTTGGCAGGTGGAGCAGGTCTCTGACTGAATGGTGGCCCCGTGACGGTGCGCGCAGTCCCGGTAGACCCTTACAACGGTGGCGTGATGACATCCAAAAGTTTTGCGGCAACACCTGGATGAGACTGGCACAGGACAGGGGATAGTTGGCGTAAAGGGGAGGAGGCTTATGCCCTGCAGTGGGCCGAAATAAGCTGATGATGATGATGTCAAGAGTGAATATCTATATCCTAGGTCTACATACTCCATCTTCGGCTACAACTTCGCTTGCCATCAGGCAAGTTGGTGGCAGTACATAAAAAATCCTCCCAACAATCCGGAATATTGCACTCCGCTTTAATTGGGCAACTTAAAGTATGGGCTTTAAAAGATAAAAAACATACATAATTTTTACAGACATAACTCCATAATATTTGTTACTTTACTATATAGATATCAATCATCAATCAGTCAATAGTTTTCAGTCTACATTCATTATGCGTTTTTTTAGAATATAAAATGTAGGATGCTTTACCCCAGTCTGCCGTTCCACTAAGGTAAAACGTAAATGTATTCAAATCTCGAGTAGGTATCTTTTAGTTAAGCGAGGCCGCATATGTGCTACCATCAGACGGATGTGATAAAAGGCAAATACTAAAATATTGGCTGGAAAGTCGGCTACCGGACGATTTTTTACGTGATAACTTCATACATGCGTCACAAGCCAAACGCGACAATGTGCCATGCTTTTTCGTACGTGCAGCCGGCGGTGATTGTATGAGATTTGATATAATACGTATTCACTAAAAAAAAAACATATCAAGAAAACGGTCCCTTCATATAATTTTATAAGGTTTTCGTGCTGTAGACAATCATCGTGCATATGCGTGTGCGCAATGGAAAGTAAACCAGTGCAAAGCGCGTTACGTCACGATGAGGAAAGCGTAAGTGCTCTAAGATCAAGTTCAGAGGCCAAGGACGGATGGGTGCTTCGTGTGGCCTTGGGAGGTTCTACGTCGTTAGGTAGCTTATCCATCTATATATAGGACGTCCACTGCTGAACATAGGCCTCCCCTATCGATCTCCAATAAGACCGATTGAGAGAGGCTTGCATCAAACGCGATCTTGCAGTCTTATGAGGTCATCCATCTACCTCGTGGGTGGACGTTCTACGCTGCGCTTGCCGGAACTCCGGTCTCCACTCGAGAACTTTTCGACCCCATCGGTCATCAGTCCTCCGTTCTATGTGCCCTGTCCACTTGCCAATCCTTTTGAACTTGCCGATCCGCTGGGCTATTTCGGTATCGGTAGCTTTGGTTCTTCTACGGATCTACTAGGTAATTCCTGATTCGATCTCGCAGAGAGACTCCGAGCATAGTCCTCTCCATAGCTCGTTGGGCTACTTGGATCTTATTAATAAAGCCCATTGTAAGAAACCACGTTTCAGTGCCATAAATGATCACTGGTAACACACACTGGTGGAGCACTTTCGACTTGAGGCACTCATGTATGTCGGACGAGAAGGCACGCTGACATAGTTATTAGCTGCATTGCATATAATGTATAATGAAAATACTGTACTGATACTGTATCAGCCTTTTAATAGTCTACCGCAGGACGTAGGTCTACCCACGAAAGGTGATTAGGCCATATCCACCATGCTGGCCGAAAGCGGGTTGGTGGATTCACATACTCCATCCTTCTACGGATGTAGGTAGGTTGCTTCACGATATTTTCCTTCACCGAAAAGCCAGTTTTGTACGAAATTGCGGTGTTCTTCGTGGACCATCTGCTTACGCCCAACTAGTTGTGCCACCCAAAATACGTATTCCTAATAGTACAACTACGCACAACCAGGCACAAATTCCATACATAACTTCCATAAAACTCATTGGTACAGGATCGGGATTTGAATCCACGACCTTTTGAATGTGAGGAGGGCAAAACAAACTACCATTAGACCACCACGGCCTTGGCAATGGAAAGTAAACCAGTGTAAAGCGCGTTACGTCACGAAGAAAAGTGCAAGTGCTCTAACATCAAGCCCATAGGCCAAGGACGGATGGGTGCTGCTTGTAGTCTTGGATGATGTCTTATTCTATTAAGTAAGTAAGTAAGTTCATATAGACCGGGTGGATAGCACTGGTGTCAGAGTTTTTAGGCCGCCTGAAGACATCTGACATGGCTGAACGATTAAAACAACCGCGACCTTCAATTTAATGTGTCATCCGAGCCACGGTAGCGCTCAGTTGGAAAATGCCACCCGCGGTCACCCATCCAAATACTGTTCGTGCGGAATGTTGCTTAATTTCGGTGATCGCTGACAATCACCTAGTCAAACTACGCTACGAGCGCTACCTACTAATCTACCATTACGGCTTCCCGTCTGGGCCCTCTCCGGGCCTGGCAGGCCAGGGAAAAAGTGCTACACTGTAGAGTCTAAAACGAATATTTGCTTACTATCAGGCAAGGTTGTGGTCTAACTCAAGCCTACCCCATATTTAAAAAACCGGACAAGTGCGAGTGAGGCTCGCACATCGAGGGTTCCGTACACATACGTTGTTAAAATTATTAAAAACCTGTTTTAGCATGTGCTAATGAAGTTCTTTTATATGATACCATACATGATACGATTTACTCACTTTAAATTTTGAACCCATATTTTGTGAATTTCGAGGCCCTATTTTTGTGATTTAAATAAAAATCTTCAGTTTTCAGATTTATTCCTATATGTGTACTCTAAGACAATGCTTTTTGCCAAATTTCATAGTTCTACGTCAACGGAAAGTACCCTGTAGGTTTTGATTTTTGTGAGTGCAAAATATGCGGTTTTTTACGACATAAACGGCTCTAACTTTTTTAAACTATAACTGAGAAGTTTTTCTTTTACACAACTGCAAGAAATCATAGATATACGTATACAGTTTAAATTTCAACTCGATATCTTTACGCGTTCCCGAGATAAAGAGTCTTGACATACAAACACACGGACAGACGGACAACAAAGTGATCTTATAAAGTGATCTTATTTTTTCCGTTTGAGGTACGGAACCCTAAAAAACCTATAAATTAACATTCATTGACACTACTAAAAAATGTTGTCTTATTCAGGCATAATGAGTCTGAATATCACTACATAGTATTAAACAAAGTTGCTTCCCTGCTTGTCTGTCCCTATGTATGCTTATATCTTTAAAACTACGGAACGGATTTTGATGCGATTTTTTTAATAGATAAAGAGATTCAAGAGGATGGTTTATATGTATAATACACCTATGCGAAGCCGGGGCGTGTCGCTAGTCTTGAATATAACAGACAGACAGACAGAAAAAAAACTACATATTTACAACCGTTAAAGCAAAAATAATTCTATTTACATTTAAGTAAATATGGATTTAAAAAGGTGTGCCTTTTGACCCGTGGCAATTTCATCCAGGCAACCAAATTATTGAAATTCCTCTAAAATCGCAATAGTTTATACCAAACTAATAAATTTCAAACAACGTTTCATCTGACGAGATAATAACATCAAATTAAATACAGCAAATTAACTAGAAGTATGAGTTTAATATTTAACAGAAACAGGTGTGCGAATCTGCGCCAAAACTCGAATAAAAACCAAACGAATTTTTCTAATGACCCGTATCGAAATATTAATAGCAGCGTTTTTATTTTAGTCAACTTTATACTTGTCTTGCAATTAGAGTTCTAAGGTTGAAGTCGAGAGACGTGAGCTTACTAACCGACAAAAAAACGAAGGAGGTGCCTACAAGTGAACGCGTATGTTATTTTTAACCAAGCGAAAAAAGTAACAGAAAGTCAAAACCGGGGCTTCCAATTAAATGAGTCACGTCAACGTGTTAAAGAGAGATAATACAACCGGAGCGTACAATTTAACGTGTCACGTCAACGTGTTAAAGAAAGAGGATACAACTGGAACCTACAATTTAACGTGTCACGTCAACGTGTTAAAGAGAGAGAATACAACCAGAACTAACAATTTAATGTGTCACGTCAACGTGTTAAAGAGAGAAAATACAACTGGAACCTACAATTTAACGTGTCACGTCAACGTGTTAAAGAGAGAGTTAAGTTAGACAGATGCGAGATCTACTGTTTGCAGAAGTACTACTGATGTTAGAAATAATCATCATCATCAGCCTATGAAGCGGTATGCATTCAGCGCAATATCGATTGGAGACATCAGTCTACTTCCGTCGGGTAGGCGTCGTATGCTGCGCTTGCCTACGTGGTCTCCTATCGAGAACCTTCCGGTTCCATCGCCCATTAGACTCTGTACTATGTACCCCACCCACTGCCACTTTAACTTGTCAACCTTACTGGGCTATGTCCGCCGGATATAGGTACAGGGTATAGAGAGATACCCACAAGTAGTACTAGTAACTAGTAATTATAAACAACTAGCGGACCCGGCGAACTTCGTACCGCGAAAGTTAATGAATGTAGGTAGAATGATCTTACGGAGATACCTACATTGAGATATTTTAAGTTTAATGGCTGTCATCCATAATGTAGATCTGATTGAGCTATCTCACTTTCGTCAAGATAGCATTGTTCTAAAGTTGACAGTTATAGAGATAAACTACTTTTAAGTTCGACAGCTCTCATACAAAATGTAGATCTGGTTGAGCTATCTCACTTTCGTAAAGATAGCATTGATCAAAAGTTGACAGTTACGGAGATAAACTAATTTAAGTTCGACAGCTGTCATACAAAATGTAGATCTGGTTGAGCTATCTCACTTTTGTAAAGAGAGTATTGGTCTAAAATCGGCAGATACGAAGTAAGTAATAGTAAGTGCGCCACAAAATATTAGCCCCAATTTAATGTGAAACGGTACACACATATTGTAGCAAACAATCATTTCAAACCCAAGAAACAGTCAATCTCAACTAATAAGTTTCGTCATGGTTATCATCCGCAGCTTTCTTTGTCCCACTGCTGAGTATAGGCCTCTCTTTTTCTGTGACATCTGCCTTGGCTCTTTGCCGGTCGTGACCAGGCTCGACCGGTGGTATTGATGATATCGTCGAGATAGTCGACCCAACTTGCTGCCGCGCCGCACATAGCTGAGCGCTCTCACCTATTCAAGTACCCTAGTTGACCAGCTCGGTCACCACCGTCTTTCTTGCTCAAGAAGCGCTGGTCGAATTGGTTGCCTCGCCAGTGTGAACGATGTCATACGCAGAGCTTTTGCGACCGACAATATACTCGTAGCAGCCGTACTTGAACCGAATGGGTTTGCGCTTGGTGATGGCAAAAGGTCTGACGGTATGAAGCTGGTCCCATGGAAGTGTAGACGGTCCTAAGTATGAGACGCGACTTGCGTATCGACGCAAGTCGCTTTGGGTGCCGTCACATCTTTCTGAGACTCAGAGAAGGGCGGACTTCCCACTGTCAGCATGCTGGGCACGCTGCTAACTGGCAGTGGGCTTAAGTATTTGGATTATCTTTACACCTTCAAGGGTCTGTGGATGATCCAATTGCTTGTTATGTAGTAGTAGTAGTTTATGAAGTGTCACATTATAAATCTTGTATTTAGTGGTTGTTAATAAAGGCACTTTCTCTATAAAAAAAAAGTCAAGTACCCTTGCACCTTGCCACTGTCCAAACCTAACCTGACATCATAATACCTTATACTTATAAATGCTTCTGTTGATTAAGATAAGGTTAGAGTGTACGGGTTCCCGCCTTGTCGTGGCGGGGGAACTTAGTAGCCGAGGCATTTGGGCGGCGCAGCAATCCCAGATAGAGCCGTTTCTCTGTTTTTCTTCTGAGACAGCTGAGAAGGCGGCGCTCGAGGTCTCCCGATTTTTTGGGTCTTTTCTCCCTTGGCAGCTTAGAAGTTTGCACTCGTGGTTGGGCCGCTTTTCTGGGCTTTTTAACTAAAGCAGCTGAGAGGCTGGCCTATAAGTTGCGTGCCTCATGAGGAGTGCCGCAACTGAGGCGAACTGAGACTTTTATCACTGTTCAATCCTAACCAAACCAACATAAATGTATGTTCGTGTCAAGGTTACAGTTCACAGTCAAGGTTAATAACCTTAGAGTCAAGATACTTATACTCATGCCATACTACTCCTAAAAATCAAGTCGATTCGTTTCTTCGTATATTAGTATGGATTCTGTACCATAAAGATAGAATAAAGCAACATGTCTAACCTCTAATGGTGGTATATTTAAAAATATTTTTAATGTCATACAAAATGACGGTCCAGTATTAACGTCATTTTAATATGTATAGCATGGCATAGGGAAAAACCATTTATTCCAATTTCAATGTCGGTTGTCATTGTCAATCCATACTATATTTCGTTCTCGAGGAGCTATAATGGTGAAAAGACAATTTGTCTCTTTGCTATGCTAAGCGTGACATTCATAAAAAGTCTTCAGTCAATGTATGTCACCTGTCATCTTATTACGTTTCGTCAATCCATATCAGGCCCAATTATGAACGCGCCATCTTAAATTTAATTTGAATATAAAATGTGTTCTCACTATCGAATGCCTAAAGTGAAAAAGAAACAGAAATATTCTAATTACGATGGTGCCTTGAAATTGGGCCTATTAGCGTCGTTGTGATAGGTGACAGTTTCGCTAACGATTTTTTAAGGGAATAGAAGATATGAAAAATATAATATGAATAACTATTAAAAAAATAAAAATAAAGGAACGGGATAAAAAGTATCCTATGTCCTTCTCCTGGCTCTAAACTACCTCCCTGCCAATTTTAAGGTAAATCGGTTCAGCCCTTCTTGAGTTATAAGTGGAGTAACTAACACGACTTTCTTTTATATATATAGACTAGCGGACCCGGCGAACTTCGTACCGCGAAAGTTAATGAATGTAGGTAGAATGACCTTACGGAGATACCTACATTGAGATATTTTAAGTTTAATGGCTGTCATCCATAATGTAGATCTGATTGAGCTATCTCACTTTCGTCAAGATAGCATTGTTCTAAAGTTGACAGTTATAGAGATAAACTACTTTTAAGTTCGACAGCTCTCATACAAAATGTAGATCTGGTTGAGCTATCTCACTTTCGTAAAGATAGCATTGATCAAAAGTTGACAGTTACGGAGATAAACTAATTTAAGTTCGACAGCTGTCATACAAAATGTAGATCTGGTTGAGCTATCTCACTTTTGTAAAGAGAGTATTGGTCTAAAATCGGCAGATACGAAGTAAGTAATAGTAAGTGCGCCACAAAATATTAGCCCCAATTTAATGTGAAACGGTACACACATATTGTAGCAAACAATCATTTCAAACCCAAGAAACAGTCAATCTCAACTAATAAGTTTCGTCATGGTTATCATCCGCAGCTTTCTTTGTCCCACTGCTGAGTATAGGCCTCTCTTTTTCTGTGACATCTGCCTTGGCTCTTTGCCGGTCGTGACCAGGCTCGACCGGTGGTATTGATGATATCGTCGAGATAGTCGACCCAACTTGCTGCCGCGCCGCACATAGCTGAGCGCTCTCACCTATTCAAGTACCCTAGTTGACCAGCTCGGTCACCACCGTCTTTCTTGCTCAAGAAGCGCTGGTCGAATTGGTTGCCTCGCCAGTGTGAACGATGTCATACGCAGAGCTTTTGCGACCGACAATATACTCGTAGCAGCCGTACTTGAACCGAATGGGTTTGCGCTTGGTGATGGCAAAAGGTCTGACGGTATGAAGCTGGTCCCATGGAAGTGTAGACGGTCCTAAGTATGAGACGCGACTTGCGTATCGACGCAAGTCGCTTTGGGTGCCGTCACATCTTTCTGAGACTCAGAGAAGGGCGGACTTCCCACTGTCAGCATGCTGGGCACGCTGCTAACTGGCAGTGGGCTTAAGTATTTGGATTATCTTTACACCTTCAAGGGTCTGTGGATGATCCAATTGCTTGTTATGTAGTAGTAGTAGTTTATGAAGTGTCACATTATAAATCTTGTATTTAGTGGTTGTTAATAAAGGCACTTTCTCTATAAAAAAAAAGTCAAGTACCCTTGCACCTTGCCACTGTCCAAACCTAACCTGACATCATAATACCTTATACTTATAAATGCTTCTGTTGATTAAGATAAGGTTAGAGTGTACGGGTTCCCGCCTTGTCGTGGCGGTGGAACTTAGTAGCCGAGGCATTTGGGCGGCGCAGCAATCCCAGATAGAGCCGTTTCTCTGTTTTTCTTCTGAGACAGCTGAGAAGGCGGCGCTCGAGGTCTCCCGATTTTTTGGGTCTTTTCTCCCTTGGCAGCTTAGAAGTTTGCACTCGTGGTTGGGCCGCTTTTCTGGGCTTTTTAACTAAAGCAGCTGAGAGGCTGGCCTATAAGTTGCGTGCCTCATGAGGAGTGCCGCAACTGAGGCGAACTGAGACTTTTATCACTGTTCAATCCTAACCAAACCAACATAAATGTATGTTCGTGTCAAGGTTACAGTTCACAGTCAAGGTTAATAACCTTAGAGTCAAGATACTTATACTCATGCCATACTACTCCTAAAAATCAAGTCGATTCGTTTCTTCGTATATTAGTATGGATTCTGTACCATAAAGATAGAATAAAGCAACATGTCTAACCTCTAATGGTGGTATATTTAAAAATATTTTTAATGTCATACAAAATGACGGTCCAGTATTAACGTCATTTTAATATGTATAGCATGGCATAGGGAAAAACCATTTATTCCAATTTCAATGTCGGTTGTCATTGTCAATCCATACTATATTTCGTTCTCGAGGAGCTATAATGGTGAAAAGACAATTTGTCTCTTTGCTATGCTAAGCGTGACATTCATAAAAAGTCTTCAGTCAATGTATGTCACCTGTCATCTTATTACGTTTCGTCAATCCATATCAGGCCCAATTATGAACGCGCCATCTTAAATTTAATTTGAATATAAAATGTGTTCTCACTATCGAATGCCTAAAGTGAAAAAGAAACAGAAATATTCTAATTACGATGGTGCCTTGAAATTGGGCCTATTAGCGTCGTTGTGATAGGTGACAGTTTCGCTAACGATTTTTTAAGGGAATAGAAGATATGAAAAATATAATATGAATAACTATTAAAAAAATAAAAATAAAGGAACGGGATAAAAAGTATCCTATGTCCTTCTCCTGGCTCTAAACTACCTCCCTGCCAATTTTAAGGTAAATCGGTTCAGCCCTTCTTGAGTTATAAGTGGAGTAACTAACACGACTTTCTTTTATATATATAGATGAGGGAAAAAAATCTTAAAATAAAATGAATAAAATACATTTTCAAACAAACAGTTCAACTTGTCAATCCGCTGGGCTATGGCGGTATCTTTGGTTCTTCTACGTATCTCATGATATTTAATTCCTGATTCGATCTCGGAGATAGAGTCCAAAAATAGCCCATAGCTCGTTGTGCTAATTGGAGCTTATTAATAAAGCCCATAGTTAGAGACCACGTTTCAGTGATTTCAGTTTCAGTGTTATAGGCTATTTGATTAGATGATCCAATTTGGGTTCGACCCGCAATTTTCACAGTATAGCGTGTTTTAAAAAATTTTATTAAATATAATGTGTAAGGTATTCTGTGTATCCGCTTAGTTGATCGTATCCCAAACGAGGAAATTCGACATCGTACTAAAGTAGAAGACGTAAACACGCGCATCGCCAAGCTAAAGTGGAGATGGGCAGGATACTTGGCTAGACGGGATGACAACAGCTCCAAGGCAGGTACCCAAGAGAAGGAATAAGACATAAAGGCAGACCGCCAGCTCGATGGTCAGATAACGGCATCAAACATGTCGGGAGGCAATGGATGAGGCTAGCACGGGACCGAAAAGAATGGCGAGAAAAAGAAGAGGCCCACTGCTGAGTAGCAGTGGGTAGAACAGGCTCAATAGATACATGATTCTGTGACAAGTGGAAGACGAAAGTTACAAAATTATAATTTGTAAGGAACCTTAAAATAGTTTTAAGTTTTGATGATGAAGATGAAGCGAAAAATATGCAGACAACAAAAACTAATATGATCACGATTTTCACTAGTTTTTAGTCCATTCATTTATTTCGCAACATCATCATTATGTGTATAGTGTATACTTTTATCGTGTCTTGCAAAACAGTTGTTACTATGCTAAAGCTAATAGCGAAAGCTAATAGGTGATTAAATATATCTTGATACTTATCCAAAAGAAAGATAAATAATTATTTTTTGCAAAAAATAGCATGACCGACTTCACCCGTGTACAGAATCATTACATAGTATAAAACAAAATTGCTTTCCGCTGTCTGTCCCCATGTATGCTTATATCTTTAAAACTACGCAACGGATTTTGATGCAATTTGTTTTAATAGATAGAGTAATTCAAGAGAAATGTTTATATGTATAATACACCGGTAAGAAGCCGGGATGCATCGCTAGAACGCAAATATTATGCACGGATCGATGTAACCTTTTTCACATTATTGTTGATTTATCAAAAATGGCTCAGCCAATTTCAATAAAATTTAAATGGGACTAATTTCGAAGTATACTCTTTCCAATAAAAAAAAAAGTTATTAAAATCGGACTACTATGAAAAAAGTTGTGAGTGGTTATACATTAAAAAATATATATACGCGTCGAATTGTACACCTCCTCCGGTGGTTCGTCGGTCAAAAATCAATATTTATTTATTTTGATGGCTTACATGTCATGTTTTTTTTTTTTTTTTTTTTTTTTTAATTTTAATATAATGACAATACTACATTACTACTACATAGAAAGCAATTGGATCATCCACAGACCCTTGAAGGTCTAAAGATAATCCAAGTGCTCAAGCCCACTGCCAGTTGGCAGCGTGCCCAGCATGCTGGCAGCATTGCCACGCTGAATGGCAATGCTTATACGTTGAGCCAAATAAACACATGTCATGTTTTGATCTGCCATGATTATGTAGTAAAAGTGACCTACGCAATAATAAAAGCATTAGGTATAATGTAGAAAATGTTATTCAAACCAATAGCATTAAAATATGTTTATGGATAGTTACCAAATTAATTTTCCGTAATTTTGATGATTGATGATTTCGTTATTGATTTTATCTAGTACAGAATGTACTTGTGAACTTGTAGATTTTTTTGTTGAAATGATATCGCCTATTGCTTTAATAATTTTTGCCAAATAAATCAAATTGACTGCCCTAATGCAAAATAAACTATTTTCCTATATTTTTTTAAAGTATTTGGGAGTTTTAATAATATTAACAAGAGAGTGTAAAATATATTGATCAAAAATGTTCTGCCAAATACCTAAGTTAGGTATTTAAATGTTAGTGCAATAATAAAAAGGCAATTACTTTAGGCGGTGAACGGAAACAATAGCTCTAGGTGATAAAGGCACTTACGGTGTAGTATAAGCTTTTTTACTGTCTCACTAAACATATTATGTACTTCATTGTATTATTAAACTTGTGGTAGAAATTACGAAGTCTTAAAAAGGAGTGTTATTTTCAAACTTTCGCGATTTGAGCACATTATACTACTATATTAATACGGGACTTATCGCGCAATAAAACATGAGATATATTAATAAATACTTCTTTTTTTTTCTCTCTTCCTCCCGACGTTTTAACCAAGTTGCATTGGTCGTGGTCACGGGCAGACTAAATGCGACGCCGTATCACTCAAATTGAAATTGATAAGTCCCGTATTAATATAGTAGTATAATGTTTTAAAAAGGAGTCAATTTAGAAAAGTCACAATTTTTTTGGAGAATTCTTCTAGGCAACCTTAATTAGTACTCGTATGTAAAATGAACGAGATGCAAAAGAAAATGCTTTACCAACTAACCTAGGTCACAGTGAATGAAAACTACAAACTGCGAGTCAGTTATCCAGGTTCAAATCCTGGAGTCATTATAAGTTTTTGAACTGTTTATCACTAAAATAACTCCTGAAATAATATCCTAGTATAAACGAACTATAAATAAAATAGTGTCACAAATAAAAGATCAAAATTAATATATACAATCTACTATATTACATACATACAAATTTGAACACAACCAAAACTTGGCTTTACATTATAAGACTATGAAACTCTAGTAGTGGTATCCGGTCTGCTCATCGAAGGCTTGCTGAGGATAGTTGGAGGAAGACTGCTGAGGAGCCAGGTACTGACGGCTGGCGGAGGGGAACTGGCTGTTGATGCCCTGGCTGGAGACTCCTTGGCTGCCGAACTGCTGGCCCCCTTGGTAACGACCCGCGCCGAAGGAAGGAGTTCCGTATTGGGTGCTGGGAGCCTGGTACTGAGAAGAACGGCCAAAGGAAGACTGGGGGGTGTACTGGGAACGCTGGTTGCCGTTGCCGAATCCTGTAAAGGAGTAAACATATAGAATGAAATAGATGTGATGCCATTTGATAATGATCTAAAACTTTACGCGATGGGCACAAGGTCGGATTAGATAGCCCATGATACTCGGATAGTAAGTAGTGGACCACCACAAGCCGTGGTGGTCTAGTGGTAATGACACTCGCCTTGCAATCGTGAGGTCGTGGGGTCGAAGCCCGAGCCTGTACCAATGAATTCCTTGGAATTTTACACCACTGGCTTTTCGGTGAAGGACAACATCGTGAGGCAACCTGCGTACGTCCGTAGAAGAAATTCGATGGCGTATGTGAATCCACCAACCCGCACTCGGCCAGCGTGGTAGATATGGCCCAATCATGGGTAGGCCTACGTCCTGCAGTGGACTATTAAAAAAGCAGTAAAGTACAAGGAGAGATTTATGTCTCGTCGAATGTAAATAAATGTGTGAGATGTAAACGTTATGATTTTTTTTAAATAATGGAATTGGATATGACTCTATGAGAACGGATTAATGCTATTTGTCTTTAATTATAATATTAAATATATTGATGCCAAAGATAGTGACGACAAATTTTAATTTGATCGTAATGATCGTCTAGTCTAGTATCTATATAACTTAAAGTTATGAACATAAATATGGTCAAGTAAGATTAAGATGACTACATCTGATAGCTTGAAGTGGCATGTTTAATAGTAATTATAACAGTTATGACTCAAGTTTTATTAGTGGTTAATAGTAAATTAATATTGCCACCGGTCAAATCAAATATTTATGTTCATAATTAGTTGCCAATAAAACTCATCAGGATGTGACTTGTTAAAGATTATGAGCTTCATCATTGAATTCATTCAATTTAGACAGTGCTGTCAATTAATCAAGTACACGTAATTAATAATTTACGTGTACTTGATTAAGTATTGAGTTTTTGTATTGCTAATTGATGAACCCTTGAAGTTTATTCATAAAGTTGGTAAAAACGCCAAATCTATTCATCAAGCTAGTTAGATCAAGTGATAGGTATGAGTAGTTGAGAACGTCAATTCACAAACGTGCAAGATGGACTTATTCGATAAAAGTCATAAATTCTGCACGACTGACCTTGCAGAGATCCGGAGAATCCGCCGTTGGATCCAGAAGGTCCGTGATCAGGGGGGAGGTACTGGTTGATGGTGGCTCCGGGGAAGGAACCAGCGCCAGATGATCTCACTCCAGCTGACTGAGTCTCGATGCCGTTAGTGTCGAAGGATCCACCAAAACCTCCATGACCTCCGAGGCCGTGGGTTCCGGAGCCGAAAGATCCAGAGCTGCCAAAGCTGGAAGGACCCTGGGATCCAAAGCTGGAGGATCCGTAACGACCCTGGCTGGAACCCTGGTCTGGGGGCAGGTAGGAGCGCTCAAGGTGCTCCAGACGGCCGGCTGAGGCAACGGCGATGCAAGCGGCTACGATGAACTGAAAAAAAAATTCTCATCAGTATGGTGAAAATTTGGAGACACTGAATTTGTCACATAAGTCGAAATTTGCAATTTTTCAGGAAAATATGTCAAATATTAAATATAGTGAAATATTTGTATGATTTTTAGATTTGCATAGTTTTGGGCAAAAACTATTTTCCGAAATAGTTTCTTGAAATTTTATTACAATTAAAATATTAATATTAATAATGATTTAGCTGAGGATAAAATTATGTAAGTTTAACTAAATATTAAACGCTTATTACCAGTTTCATGTTTGCAAATAAAATTGGGACTCCCAAAACAGAAACAACCAAATGAGAAGCTCAAGCCAAACTGTGATGCTTCGAGACAAACTGACCTATTATATACCAAATGACCTGATCCTAATCCTGATACATCACGCACTAAACTGACGTAACGTTCCAAGATAATAAACGAGCATTTCGAACTATGCAAGCATCTATAGTAATTAGTTGCTTTTATTTTTTTGGCTACTGAACATGAAGCGACCTCGTCTGTCATAACTCAGAGGGTCTCAAGGATTCGATTAATTGCCGATTGCAATCGATTCCTATGAAAGTGTTGATCGGTATCGATTGTCTAGATCGTGATCTGGATGTTCATAATGTGTAGTTGCAATTGTGGCTTGCTGGTCGTGATGTTGCTGCAATTGAGCTTTCGTGATGCATGAGGGGTGAACAAAAGATAGATGGACGGTTAGATGTAATTGATATAAGTATTAACAAGCCGTGAATATTTGCTCGACTTAAGTAAATGTTTTGAAATCAATATTAATATTTAGCTAAAAATTGTGAAGCACAAATATTTTTCAGATCACAATTTTAAATTTCATGGAAAAACTTCAAGCACAAGTTTTTCCACGTGATGAATGACATAACTTTCTTACTAACTTTTCTAACTTACTTTTAAAATTCGAGCGATGGTAGAGTGCAATTTAGTGGGCTCGACAGCCAGCATTCTTGGCCACTTCTAATACCTACCTAGCTAAAAATCTTGAAGACCATTTTACTCAGACGTTTTTTAGATATATCTTCAAATTACGTGAAGAATTTGTAACTCTTTGTTACTCTTTGTTTTGGATTAATTTAGAAATTTGAAAACTCTCGTAAATTTCTGTAGCGTCATCTATCTGGGCTAAATATTATACAGGGTTATTCCTAATCAATTAGCATCCTTTTAGGGACTTATTCTGTACATCAAAACTAACAACTTTTGTTGTGCTACTTTTGTCAAAACTCGAAAAAAAAATTATTACCCCATAGAAAAATATCATACACCACAAAATGTATGAAAGTACTTACGGAGTGTAGTAATTTCAGACATAGACAGTTCTGTTGAACCTGCGAATTTACTTTTAGCCATTTTTAACCCTTCGCCAGTTATTCAGTCACTAAGTAGTCGAGAACAAACTTCACTGTGCTTAGATTAAAGGACAATGTTTCCAACAAAATTTTGCTCAATTGTATGAATGAAAGTCTTCTATAACTTACTGAAATTAACAATTAATTCTGGTCTAGAATAATACCTAACTATAATACATAACCGTGCCATCCAAACATCAAAACGCAAAATAATTCCTGCTACAGCATTTTTTCTTCGGGATATAACAATTATTACGTCATATCAATTTGCTAAGTATCGTAATATTGGAACAAAATGCCTACGGTATCGATCAATTAATTTTTTCAAAGCTTTAATCCGCGCCTGTCAGATTAAATTGAAGCCTTTGACGGAATCCTCAATCAATGGTGATTCAAAAAACTCTGTAATTAACATCGTCAACTTTTTATACCTTTAGAAATACAGTTACTGGCTGAGACGTTGCTATGGAGATCGGGCTATGTTCATGATTGTCCAGGAACTCTGTCCCTCTTTTGCTGACGTCCAAAAAGGAGGATGTTCTGTCGTCTATATACCTAATATTATTATATATTTTGTATGTTTATCGACTCATTAAAAAATACACACAGAAAAACTTGTTTTGCGCTGTTTGTTTACTTTGAGTTGAGCTCAGTATGCGATTTCCTACCCTCATTATTTAGTTTTATAGTTGTAATTCTGAATTATCCTAATAATATTCAGTTATTAAAAAATGTAGTCCTCCTACTAAAGGTTACATACACATCTCAACCCATTATGAAACTTCTCTGATTAATATATTTTATAGAATCATGTAATTATCTACTAATAATTTATTTACCTGTAATAAGTTTATATAAGTGCCTAAATTTGAAAACGTTAATTTAATTTATTTTCTTGTCGCCTCTAGGATTATAACGTACACTAGATACGATCAATGTTTTAAAAGTTTAATGTGCAATAAAGATATTTTGAAATTGAAAATTGAAGCAATCGTAACCCTAACATCATAAACAGGACACGTTGCCAGGTAGAGTGACTTATGGTTGAGTAAAATGCTTACGTTACGTTATATCATCATCATCATTACCGGAAGAGCGTCATCTGCTGGACACAGGGTTTAGAATTTCCAATAAGATATGCCCTCGTATTGTCTATGCGTTCTGGCTTACTTCACTTTTCCTCTCGTTCGTTTTCTTGACGCGAGTAACTGGTTAGAGCAGGGGAAAAAGTGAAGCCGAACGTCTTAAGGCGTAGGGGAGAGTAACTTATATTGGACCACTTTTGACATAATGTCACATATCACCAAATTCTTGATAATACTAATGACATATAACTCATAATGTAGCTTAGTTCATTACCAATATAATATCGATTCGTTAATATGATGGGATAAGGGCAACTAGTGATAAATAATTATTTAGTAAAAGTTGTCATTTGGTCCAATTAACGAAACCGGTATCTTAAATTGAACAACTAGACAACTAAATTGTACCATAACAATTAAAATTATTAAATTATATCGAAAAACACTATTTTATATCAAAGTTATTTATTTTCTACAAAATAAAGTAACCCGTTTTTCCAAATATAACCTCATTATTTGTAGAAAATCTTATACTTATATAATTATGTTATATTGTAAGAATTACAAACTGTAAAGTAAAACATCAAAATATCATTAATGTCACACATAATAATCATCAATGTACTGAATAGAATAATGAAATATTAATTCAAAAAACCATAAAATATCAAGATTGGTGGTGCAGATCTCATGTAGCCAATTGAACAAGTACAATTTAGGAACCATGGAGTGGTCCAATTTAGGAGCCACGGTAAAATTTGAATCCATCTACAAAAATGAAAAACATATTTAACCACTATAGATGTGCGTTAGTTAACCGACATTCAAATCACCTTACAAAATTATAACTTACCAATACGATGAAAAATTCCTAAGGCAACACAAGCAAAATTTGCATTGGAATAGCAAAAAAAAGTTTTTTTTCGATAACAGACGTAACCATTGTACAGCTTTGATGCAAAATGGCGGACTGTTTATAGTGCTGTCATAGTTTCATTTCTTGTTACCAGTGATGATAAATTATTTGATTTGGCAGAAATACAGAGGTGGTCCAATTTTAGCGCCGGTTCAATATAGGTTACTCTCCCCTACATAATACTGTCAAAAGTGGCTTGCATCTAGCGCGACTTCCATTCGAAAATTTTACGGCCTCATCGGCCACCCGTTCTAAAAACTATGTGCCCTGCTTACTGCCACTTCAACTTGCTTCAAACTTCAAGTTTGGCTATTTGGTGTCTTTTGTTAATCTACGAATCTCTTCACTTCTGATTTGATCACGCAGAGAGACTCCGAGCATAGGTTTCTCCATAGGACGTGACAGTGGTTTATGTATCTGAAAACGAAGTAGGACGTATACAGCTCGTGGGCGTGTGTTTGATATTTTTACGGAAATCGTGAGTTCAATCTGGTCAAGATTACCACAGTACTGTACTGTACTGTACCAGCCTTTTTTTTAATAGTCCACTACAGGACGTAGGCCTACCCACGAAGGGCGATTGGGCAGTATCCGCCACGCTGGCCCAGTGCGGGTTGGTGGATTCACATACGCCATCGAATTTCTTTCACGGACGAATGCAGGTTGCTTCATGATGTTTTCCTTCACCGAAAAGTCAAGGGTGTGATATTCCGTACATAAAGTCCAAGGAACTCATTGGTACGGGACCGGGATTTGAACCCACGATCTTACGATTGTGACTTGTTAAAACACTCTAGACCGCCACGGCTTACTAACTACCTACTGCTTAGAATTCAATACTAGTAATTAATAATTACTAGGCAATGGTGCCATCCTGGTGTTCTAGTGAAGCACTACAGGCATCACAAATTTTATTTTCAAAAGTTATTTGCGACGATGCGTTTTACGTTTCAAGTCTTTTGTATGGTGAATAAACATATAAATTTTGTTGTAAAAAATATGTTTCGCTAAAATTGCCATAAGAGGGCATAACCGAAATCCACCTTGTAGGGAATTCGCATAGTTCATACGAATCGATGTGTCATCCATGTAGTCATTTTTACATTACTGATTTTTTTTAAATAGCTCAGCCGAATTTGATAAAATTTGAATTTCGAGATAATTATCTTTCGAAATAGAAAAAAAGTTAATCCATTCACAATTGGCGAAGATATCGATGTACATACCCACACTAACAAAATACATACAGACGAACATAGTACTTAGACCTTTTTGAAAGTTAGCAATAATACAAAGGAATCTCATGCTTAATTTATTGTAAAATAGAGTTTATTAAATATTCCAAATATTTTCACGACTTGCAATGCAATTTATGTGACTTTATAGCTTTAATTCAACGTCCCGATTTGAGTTGAATAGGTATTCTTATCGTATCATTTATGTAGTGTCATTAGTTTGGCAGCGAATCCTTGGCAACCATCATAACTTTGCTAAGACAAACATTTGTTTAGTTTAGAGGATACTAATAGGAGGGTCTTTTGTTTAATTTAACATACTTTTCAATAAAAAATCTCTTTAGATCCTGCATATCATATAGCAGCAGAGTGCTAGCCAAGACCAATAAACGAGCTCAAACGCGACGGGTCTATCTTATTTAGTACAGGAGTTCCTATGGCCACTTTCCAACTCCATCATCAGATCAGCTCCAGGGTACAATAATATTGAATTGTCATGCAATATACATATGCGTGCAAAATTTCAGCTTAACCGAAAACTGAGAAGTTGGTCAAGTGTGACTTGCAAGATTCCACCCGAACTTAAACTTTAACTTAAGTTAAATAAAAGCTAGTAAAAACCTTTTCTTCTTGGATTGTGATATACATTTTAGTAAGTTGGTTCAACAGTTATCTTGACATGACTGTCTACATTTTTACAGGAAAATTAATATTATCTACGTCTTCATTTTATATAATTTTTGTATAATACTATTACATTAAATTTGTTATCTTAATAGTGCAATAGATGTTCAAGTAATAAATAGTTCCTTTCATCTTGTTAACTCTATCAATGGCAAATGTTCTGAAAATTGTCAGACCATATCGTTAAATCCGTCTCCAAGGACTATACGTTTACTTTTAACTCACGTCCTTCTTAGGTACATTTGACTTCAATTATTTATTTAACTAGTCGTTCTCCGAACAGTAGAGTTCGCGAACACAAATTTTTAACCATACATTTTACATACTATACGATATTAGCAAATATTATCGAAATCGGCTGATAAATAGCTCGACAGAAAGTTTCTTTTCCTCTCTCTCTCTCACTCTCTCTCTCCAAGGAAATAAAAAACTCCCTCTCAGTCGAAATCGCTGACAAGAAAAAATCAATTAATAATCAATCAATTAATTCATTTTCTTTGTTTTGTTACATATTATGGATCTCGTGTCTGAAATAAAGTTTTTATTATTATTCCATTTATTTGTTTTACAACTCACGGGTTGCCATTATTATTACACTTTATTTGATATACATCTCTCGGGCCAAGCCCGGTTATTTGATGGGCATCAGTGGAGCCGAAGCCAACATTATTATATATCAAATTGTGTATGTACCAAGTTGAGATTTGTTGAAAAATGCGACCATTAGAGAAACAAAGTTAAAGCGAAGACCTGTCTCTATCAATTCGTTCACATGTTCAATTAATTTAAAATTTTAATACCATTCTCACACATTACTATATTATTTGCTTTTCGTAAAAAGAAGTTTCAATTCGTCGGGTCATTCTTTAGACCTAACTTTTTTATGTTCTCAGAACTAAAGAATTTGCTAAGAACAATACTAAATTTAATTACTGAAGTTTTTGCTTTTTGATGGCTATTGAATCTACTTATGAATACCCTGGTATTATTGTCTATTCTGGCACCTTAGATCATCTTCCGGGTCCCAGATGATCGTGTTATTTTAATTAATAATGTATCATGGAATCAATTAGGTGTTTTTTGATGGACCTGTCGATACTTTATGGCTGTGTCGTGAACTTTTGAAGGTTTTGAATGATGAGAAACGGAACTTGGGCTGGTATATAAGAAGGGGATATTGGTAAATGTGGTAGTTTGAGTGTGACTGTAATGGAGATTGAAGCTGCTTTAATTTAAAATAAATGTATGCCTATAAGACGCCGTGGTGGTCTAGTGGTAATGACACCCGCCTTAAAATCGTGAGGTCAAATCCCGATCCCGTACCAATGAATTCCTTGGAATTTATGTACGGAATTTCGGCTTTTCGGCGAAGGAAAACATCGTGAGGCAACCTGCATACGTCCGTAGAACAAATTCGATGGCGTATGTGAGTCCACCAACCCGCACTGGGCCAGCGTTGTGGATATGGCCCAATCACCTTTCGTGGGTAGGCCTACGTCCTGCAGTGGACTGTTAAAAAAAAGGCTGGTACATGAATGCCTATAAGTCCGTGGTAAGGTAATCAAAGGGTACAGTAAATTGATTCACCGTAGATTTGCGTTATATTTGTATTTACACTAGCGAGTAGCCCCGGCTTTGCACGAGTGTATTATACATACAAACCTTCCTCTTGAATTACTCTATCTATTAAAAAAATCGCATCAAAATCCGTTGCGTAGTTTTAAAGATATACATAAGACGAAGCTACTTTGTTTTAGGTATACCATGTTGCTATGTATCACTAGAAAGTGATACTGATTTAGATGATCAGCAGTTAGTGATTCAGCAATGGCAACGTTAGCTGGTGTATATTGTCTATTCATTATTTTGACAGATGTTAGCTACACTTGTCAGTATATTATGATCGCTAGACTCCATTTGAGGGCTTTTTTTCTACGAGCGTTTTGTGCCCTTGTGTCAAAGCTACCTCATCGTCAATTGATCTAAAACACCCACTCAACACACACACGGAGTGGAAAAGATGGAGGAGAACTTTGCTTATTCATAAATCTGTTCATCTATCAGCCATAGAACTTCCACTGTAAGACGTAGGACCTCACCTGCTGGCTTGGCTATAAATTTTATTCGGGTCTCCTCAGTTTCAATTCTCTTATATTATACTCTCTATGATTAATACGAATATTTCTATGATATACAATATATCATAGAAATATTCGTATTCGTTTATATAATATATCAGTGTTTTGTTAACATACCTCATAGATATCACGGTACCATCACATTACAATATAGGAGGAAAAGAAATAGAAAAACTCAGCAAATACCACTCAGACAAGAAATAGCCAGGTTATGGAAAACATCCACAGAAGTCTTACCCATAGTAATAGGAGCCGCTGGAGTAATAGCCATAGCCTACATAGATACCGCACAATACTAGACGCCAACATTAACACCAACATCATTCAAAAACAGGCAGCCATCCACACATCCACAATACTCGGCAAACTATGTGACACAGTTTTTGTTCAAGGGGGAACTGAACCACCCTTTCCCTGAGGGTCTCGGGGTGGCAGTTCAGTAAACCGAGCCAAAAAGTTCGAGTAGAGGAAAACCTCATTAACTTATATCAGTGTTTTGTTAAATTTTGTTTATTGCGTCTCATATTGATGGAACAAAACCAAATATTGTTATTTTTTTATCTGAAGGTTACCCGATTATGCATTGTGAAGTTTCCGCAAACTGCAGGTTTTTTGATCATCTAGGTAATTCACAATTCGTGCCTACAGCTGGTCTGTGGACTCTTCCGCTATGCCATTAGAATTAATACTATAACGTAGAAAACTGACACAGTATAGGTAAACAATGATGTCTTTGTTAGGTCTTTGAAAAGTGTCGAGTTTTCAAAATAAAGAAAAAAATGAATTCTTGATCTCATATCGACTTAAATACTGGCATAACTGTTGAATCGTAATAGGTAGGTATTATATACTCCTGTCATACTTGCCGTTATAGGTTCTGTGTCCCTTGACCAAAAGTATTAGGCACCTTTAAAAAATCAAAATGCGTGTTTACTACTTAACCAATAACTGAGTGCTTATCTTTAATGACTTACCGGGGTCATAAATAACTTCTTAGAATATTAAGCGGCTCTTTGTTAAGGTCATAAAACACCTGGTGACCGAAAACAAAGGACTCCGTTTTTATCGGTTCTTATCAGTCAATGTTTGGTCACTTGTGTTCTGGACTCTAACAAGTAAACAAGCTTTCATTTCTGTTGATGTCATTAAATTGACACCTAATTGTGTTAAACATGCCAAAAAGGTGTGAAATAAGTTTAGAAAATAGAGTAAAAATACAGGGTGCCTAATACTTTTGGCCAAGGCTGTATTATTTAAGCTACAAATCTAACAGTACTTAGCGCTCATAGCGTATTTTGCAGTTAAACAACGCTTAGCTGTGGGTCAGTCTTTGGATGGGTGATCGCGGGTGGCATTTCCAACTAAGCGCTATCATGGCTTGAATGTCTCGATCAACGGTCTTGGTTATTATAACCGTTTCGCCATTTCAAACGGTATAAGAACTCTATAGCTAGCCACCCAGCTTATACGAAGTTATTTATTAACCCACTTTCAAATAGAAGACTGTTCTATTTTTGACTGTTCGAGTCTACCCGTGACCACGGTCGATGCAACTCGGCCGAAACGTCCGGATGAGGAGATATTTATTTATCTCGTAATTTTAGTCATATCTCGTAATTTTAGTCCCGTAGTATATATTAATAAAGACTGTTCTATGTTCGTTTGTACTATGTATTTTTTTTGTGTTCCTCAACATTAGTCATCAATATTTTCGCCAGTTGTGAACCGATTTAAAAAAAACACGTGACCAAAATGCTGGCCTCTATTTTGCCCAAAGAATCGGTATTGCTATCCAACGTGGCAATGGGGCCAGCATTTTGGGAACTGTGCCCGCTGGTAGTGGGCTTTTAGATTAGGGTTTCATCGTCATCTATGCATACTAATTTTTTTAATTCAAGTGTTTTTTTTTAATTTTGTTTAGGTTTGTACATTAAGCGTAGTAGTTGTAATATATATTTATGAAATGTTATTTAAGTTTAAATTGCATGAAATCCTAAAAATTTTTTTGGTCAATATGAAGATATCAATACTCCCGAGGCGGTCTCATTTAAATTTTACCGAAGTCAGCTGAGCTTTTGAAAAATCAAAAATATTTAACAAAATTATATACTACAATTGGATACGAATTGTGTAGGTACACGATTGAAGTAGGTACTGCTCTCTTTGGTGAAAAACAATTATCAGCAGTTAAACCATTAACTAAATACCTCGGTAAGACATTTTAATTTCAATTTCTCATGATCTCATTACAGATTGACATTGAACCATCACGTAGGAAGGCTATACGTTACATAAAATAGGTACATGAACTTAATTAGGCATATCCGAGTCATGCGATATGAAGAATCATTCCATAAACATGTACCCATTATGGAATCGTGCATCTAGTGTGTGCAATGCTTCTAATATTGCGCTGGATAATAGAGTAGTCTTGGTCTTGAAGTTTGTATCAGAGTCTTATTTTATTGGCATAAATCATTAAATATAAGAATACGTAAATATGTACTTATCGATGGCGTAAAATATGAATATAATAAGTAATTTTGTTTAAGTTTTTCGTTAGTGTTAAACATTTTAATGCTTCAGAAAAATTCTAAAACTTTTAGATTTTTTATATTCCATAAATATGTTTCGAGCAAATTTTTTTTTATTTAGAGGTGGGGTAAGTCTTTGCCCAACAATAGGACACAATAGGCTGACTAAAAAAAAAGTGATGACAATTATTTTCATGAATTGTGAAAAATTATATTTACTCTGCGAATACCTACTGTATTTAATTAACGCTTATTTTATTAGTTTTGATTTTTTTAACTCTTTCACAGAGCAAAAACTGGACAAGTGCGAGTCAGGCTCGCACACCTCGGTGTGCGTACAAATCCCGTAAATTTCTCAAAATTGAGAAATTATTTGTTAAAACCTCAAGGCGTGTATCTATCAGCGAAAAATAAGTTTTACTTTTATCGTTATAGGTAAATCGAAAATTACATATCGTTAAAATAATTAAAAACCTGTTTCAGCATCGGTTAATGAAGCTTTTTCTTATGATATTCTACATGATACAAAGTAGTACTTCCAAAGTAGTCCCAATTCAATTTTATCAAAATGAGCTGTTATTGGGATTTATCTAAAATAATACTCACATCGATATGTGCAAACTATTCAAATTTCCATTTTTGCGGAAAATCATCATTAAAAAGGCAAAACTACGTTAACTGGATAAGCTAGTTGTATATTAATATGCATTCCACAATTTATTACTTGTATTATAAAAATAATATAAATAAAGTTTAAAAAAAAAACTAAAATACACGCTTAGGAGGAGTGCTGCCACACCAAAGCGCCCCACTAGAGGGGCAGATTCCACTCTTTCATTTTTTGGAGTGGAATCTGCCCCACTTATCCCATCTTGGTGAGGCAGATTCCACTTCCACTTTTTAGACCAGTGAAATCTGCCTCACCAGGGGTGTCGCTGGATTTTAAATTAAATTATTAGTGGCAAGAAGTACGAAATTCGCCTGTAAATTTTAATCATTATAACCAAAGGAACAGATAAGTGACGACATTGAATCCGAAATATTAAGAAGATTGTAAACTAAAAGCACAATTATCTATTTTTTTTAATGCATTGTCATCGGTCTTTAATAGGTGTGCAAAGTTTAAAGAAAATCTGATCGCTTAAATTAAGTCATAATCGAGCTCAAAGGGGTTGATACAAGCTGCTTGCTGGTAATCAACCCTTTTGAGCAAGCAAGCAAGCAAACATACAGATAAAAGTAATAAAAGCGCGTCAAAAAACAAGACTACAACTTATCCCATCACTAGTGTCATCATTCACAAGTATCTAGCTCAGGTATGTGATAGTATCAAAATGATGCGCGTACACTCCGATTGCGAATTTGATATAAGATACAAGTAGGTACTGAAGCCACGACTTAGGGCTAAGTGGATCGAGGCTTAGTGGGCAGGCCTTTACGGAACATTTCATATCTTTTACCGACTTCCAAAAAGGAGGAGGTTTTGTACTGTGTTCGTCTGCATGTATTTTTTGTGTACGTTCATCGATATTTTCGCCAATTGTGATTTTTTTAGTTCATATAGTAGTCATTTATTCATAACACCATTTGTTACAAGTCAAGAAGTAAACATTACATTAAGTCATTATACAACATCACAAAATAAAAATAGAACAACTTGACAATTACAATATTAGTCACTAAATCTTAATACAATTCAGGTAAAAAAATAGTAGATTGTATCATATGGGAGCAAAATAATATTTTTACGGCGAGGGCGCTTTTTTGAATCCAGAGCGAAGTGAAGAATTCTAGAGTAGAATCTCGAGCGTAGCGAGGGATTCTTTAGTAGAATCCTGAACGTAGCGAGGGATTCAAAGTACGTCGCCCGAGCCAAAAATATATTTTGCGCCCGAGTGGTACACTCTACTTTTCATCACCTCTATGAGAAAATAAAAGGCGTCTCATATTTTATTATAATTTTATTATTTAATAAAACGTAGAGAAACAACTTAATTGGAATGAAATGGTCTCTAATAATAAAACAAATGAAAACTTATATTTACATTCTTTTCATTCATTTTCTTGGCGCTGAACACTAATATTGCAAATACTTCCAAATTCAAAAAGTACGCGGCAAAAATAATTTCGTCGCACTTATAAAGTTCCATATAGAAAACATCTCCTTTGGGCGCATTTAAAGGCGAACCAAGTAGTCCTTTTCGAATAGATGTGATGAATATTGAATAATCATATACAAGTACATCATGAAATAGTTGCTCATGTAGCCAACATGTTAATTTATTCCTAAACAACACAGCAGAAAAAGTATACTCCCGAGGTTGTCCCATTTAAATCGGCTGAGCCGTTTTTGATAAATCAACAATAATGTACATGGAACATTAATGATCACTGTTTGTCTTAACTTCGATGATGGCTAACAAATACCTAGTTTAACTACGCTATGAGCGCTATAACAACTACAACGTTCAGCACGGTCCGTCTTCGGATGGGTAACCGCGAGTGAGACTTACATCTGAGCGCTATCGTGGCTCAGATGGCACGTTAGATTGTTGGTCCCGGTTGTTGTAACCGTTTAACCATGTCAGAGGTCTCCAGGCGGCTTAAAAACTCTGACACCAGGGCTAGCCGAATAACCCCGGCCAATACGAACTTACTTACTGTTTGTCTCGTAAGAATATGATGAGAAAGAACAACAGGTCATTTTTTTACTATTCAACTGTATTTAGACTTGTCTACACTGAATAATATTCTCACAAATAAACTGACTTTTTAAAAAAATCATCATCCATTTGGCGCTTTTACTAAAGAAGGAACTACTTAGTCACGGCAATCATTATCAGCTATTAAAGATCGTTCACTCCTGGATCCTCACTTATATATTTAAATAAATTTATAGCTTGAAGCGCAGTATCCAGCGCATTCTAGCTCAATCAAATCGTGCCTACCTGTTTACTTTGTAAGTCAAAGTCTTGCTGTGTACATTTCAAATTATTCTATTCATTCAACAGCTATGAGACGTCCACTGCTGAACATAGACCTTTCCAATAGAACTCCAATTCAACTGGTTGGAAACGGCTTGCAACCAGAGCGATCCTGCGGTATGTATCCACCACGCAGATGGACGTCCTATGCTGCATTTGACGATTCGTAGTCTCCAGTCGAGAACTTTTCACCCCATCGATCATCAGCTTTCATCGGTCAGTATTTGGATGGGTGATCGCGGGTGGCATTTACCAACTGAGCGCTGCCGTGGCTCGGATGACACGTTAAATTGTAGGTCCCGGTTATTTTAACCGTTTAGCCATGTCAGAGGCCTTCAGGCGGCCTAAAAACTCCGACACCAGGGCTAGCCACCCGGCCTATACGAACTTACTTAATTATCAGCTTTCCGAGTGTTCGATGTGTCCTGCCTAGGGACCATTCAAGTATTACGTAATGTAATTTGGGGGGAGGGGGAGTCTTGTTAAACGTTACCATACATTACAGGGGCGGGAGGGGTTTTAGGACTACGTGTAACATTTCTTTAAATATAATTAATGTAATAAAAAGAGAATGAGCCGTCACAAGACACCTGACAGATGTGAAATATCGAATTTTCTAATTGTATTGCCAAAGAGAGTTAAAAAAACGTTTAGAGAAAAACGTTATGGCGCGTTACACAGAGGTGAGGGGGGGGGGGGGGGGGGGGGGTCCGAAATCTTCAAAAATTGCATTACGTAATACTTGAACGGTCCCCTACTGCTGTTTCAACTTGACATTCTACTGGACCATATCGGTAACTGTGGTTCACCTACAAACCTCTCCGTTCTGGATTTGATCTCGTAGAAACATTTTAAGTGCAGCTTACTCCATAGTTCGGTGGCAAGTCAGCAACTCTAAAATTGACCAAGCAAACGCCTAGCCTTTGAATTAATACATAAAAGTTATAGAGCCTGATGGAAATATAAAGGCAAAGCCCGCTGCTTTGAAGTGCAAGCTTTTTTCGACGAGCTTTCAAACGCTGTTCTTTTATTTCGACGGAAAATTTCTTGAAAATGAAAAATTAAGCATTTCTCATAATTTATAATTATAATATATTTTTCGTATGAGTTTAACGATATACCCTTGTGCCTGCGAATTTCATTTTTAGGTTGGTTCTAAGTACGTTTTGATCGTAAGAAGTCTTTGGCGTTGTTGTTATAAAACTGTATCAACATACTCGTAGACATTATCAGGACTTTGCTATAACAATAAAGCGCTGGTGAAAATGATGTACAGACTGTAGAAAAGTACAATCTCTACAAGGTGAGTATCTGGTTCCTCTTTCAGGATTTTTTTCTCTAAAACATCTAAGATTACAACTTTTTGTAGAATTATATTAGACATGATTATTCTGGTGTATTATGACTAAAGCGTGTTATCCAGACTATTATTATGAACATTTTTTCTATATTATGATTATGGCCAACCCAGGATTCGAGAAAAAGATCAACTATTTCAGTATATTCCAAGTTGATTTTTTTAATGGGAAAGCTGTTCTCGAAATATAAGTTGGTTCCATGGTAAAAATGTTTATTAAGATAGTTTAAATTATTCCATTTTGGTTTACTAAGTACACCCGTTTTACATAGCCTCGTAGGACGCTTAAAAAACGAATAGGAATAAGCAGTAAGTCTGGCGTTAACACCAGCCCCCCGATCGCCTAAGCAATAGCAATCGTAATAGCAATCGTTTATGACTTCATTTTAGTCATTTGGCACCACCTATGTGACGTTTTCTTGGACGGTTTCTTGTAAAGTTTTTACCATTGTGTAGATTTTTGTTGACTAATTCAAAAGCGTGTCTCTGACACTCATTTGTCGAATAAATAACTATGTCTATCGCGAAGGTTACTTATTTTAAAAGCGAAGCGTTTGCTTATTTCAATCTCTTATGTATTTGTAAGTAATCAATTAAAAGGAATAAAAACTAGTAGGTACCATACTACACAGAAATACTCCTTATAAAGAAGCAGATGAGCCTATTATCTATTTATGGAAAAGGTAAAGCAAACCTGTTTTAGTCAATATTCTGAATCAAAGATGTGCGTTAATTAACTTTAATGGATTAGTTCAGTCATAATTTATCCATTAAGTTCTCTTGGAAGCAATATGGCCTAGACTACACCAAAGTGAAGCGGAGAGATGTGCAGAGGTCGCTCAGCAATAACGAAATTAAATTTCTATTTTGATGCTATTTCGGGCTATATCGTCACAATAAACAGATGTTACACTGGTAATTTAAGCGTGCGAGGCCGACGTTCTGCAGTGGACGGCCTACTGATGATAAATTGAATATTATTTCATTTCTTCACATTTCTGACATCATTCAACGACTGAAAATGACGATGAAGTTCGTTCTTTTATTTTAATTTTAAGAAAATATTTGTTCAACCTTTTGTTTCTGCGTATTTCGGCCTCAAAAACAATGACGAAAAAATACTCGTGAAGTAATGTCAAAATTCGACAAATTTCGGTCGCACATGTTAGAGATTGTCGACAAAAGTGCTACAGCCAATAAGCACTCACGATAAGTCTTCATTCCGTGGCGTAGTCATGTTAACGTCGCCCGAAATATCGAATTATTGCTTCATTGTAGAAATATTGAGAAATAATTCTTTAAATCATGGTCGTATGCTTGCCCCGGGGACCTAATTTTGAACTTCGCACGGTTTGGTCGTATACGGAACTTTGTATGGAGCACTCGCAACTTTCACAGACAATACAGGGTTATTTTTAATCAATTAGCATCCTTTTAGGGGCTTATTCTGTACATCAAAACTAACAACTTTTGTTATGCTACTTTTGTCAAAACTCAAAAAAAAATCGTTCTTCCATACTAAAATATCGTTCTGTACCAGCCTTTTTAATAGTCCACTGCAAGACGTAGGCCTACCCACGAAGGATGATTGGGACATATCTACCACGCTGGTCCCGTGCAGGTTGGTAGATTCACATACGCCATCGAATGTCTTCTAAGGACGTATGCAGGTTGTCTCACGATTTCCTTCACCGAAAACCAGAGGTGTGAAATTCCGTACATCAATTCCGAAAAACTCATTGGTATGGGACCATAATTTGAACTTACGATTGTAAGTCCATTCATTACCGCTAGACTTCTTTTATTACGGCTTGTATTATTATATTATTAATATTTACATTGATTTACTAAGAATTAATACACAATCACGAGCTAAGCCAAGATTTTGTTTTGCTCTTTGTAAAACAATAGGCTTGATTACCTACTGCGTAAAAAATAATAATAGAATAATGAGTGCGTTATTTGATTTATCAAAATATATCGGACACATATTTTTTATGTCAATCAAATTATAAATGACAAAGATAAACCTTGTCAAAGATTAGGAGTGAGGACTCTTGACATTACTTCTAAAAGAAAAGTGCTATACTTTTCACGTACAAGTGAAGTCGCGCAGAACTTAAGCCGGAAACATACATTTTTTTTTTATTTCTTGTAGGTTTGCGTTTGACTACATACTGTCTAATGTTGAGCAGATATGCGGTCTAGGATGTAGCACGCTTACCTAGAAGATACATATTTACTCGGGATTTGAAGACATTCACGTTGTACTTTAGCGGGAAGACAGACCCAGGCAAAGCGTTCCACATTCTGGCTGTTCGTATGAGGAATGAGGATTCGAAACGTTTTGTTCTAACGCGCGGAATGTCCACCATAAAAGGGTGGCGCTTTGGTCGCGTCCGTCTAACCGTACGATAGAAGAAAGGGGCAGGTGGGACCAAATTGTGCAACTCCTGAGCGCACTCTCCGGAGTGAATCCGATAAAAAGCCGACAAACACGCCACCTTACGTCGATGCTCAAGACTTTGCAGCTGCGACTTAGTCGAGGTGTCGTTGTCAATCAGCCTCCTGGCTCGCCGCTCAATCGACTCCAGAGCCTCCAGTTGATATTTGTTGATATATATTATATATGTTGATATATCGGACACGACTGACAGCCGCGACTTAGCAATGTGCACAGTCTTATAACATCCGGTGTGCCAGATCGCTCTCGGACGTCCGAACGCTCAAGGTCGTCCGAAGGTGACGTCCGCGACTTATGTCCGATAGTGTGCACGGCTCAGTGTACTTTCGTAGTCTAGATACCTATCAGTCGCGGCTGTCAGTCGCGTCCGTAAGCTGCGTCCGATAGTATGTTTCCAGCATAACTGGCTATATCACAGGGCTAATAAATATAACCAGAGAGATAGCGCTGATGTTGCTTGAGGCAATTCTCTACCAAAGCTGTAAGAACTGTCAAATATGAATTGGTATTTGACACTATCGTGAGAACACGGCAACAGATACTGAATAGAAATATTTTTCATATCTTTTTCTAACTAATGCCAAATTAAATGAATGCCTCTCCTACAGATTTTCTCGATCGACCACATTATCTCTCTGGTTATAATAGCTCTGTTGGCTATACAGGGTTATTTCTAATCAATTAACATTCTTTTAGAGGCTTATTCTGTGCATCAAAACTAACAACTTTTGTTCTACGACTTTTGTCAAAACCCAAAAAAATTAAGAGGAAATAATGATGGATTGACAATTGACAACTGACATTCAAAGTGGATAAAATGGTTTTATTTGTCACTTTGCCATGCTACCCGTGCAGAAGATTATATTTCGGTTTTATGTTGGGATAAGATAGACGAACAAAATGTGCCTGTTTCCAAGCAAAGACTCATCGATCACCTTATTTGCTTGATCAATTACAAGTAAAGGGCATACTTTACCGCTTAGCATCAAAGCAGTCAAGCGTGCGCGGTATGTTTTACTTTTCGAAGTAACCAAATATGTCCCGTTCACTCCAATTATGTTGAACTAATTGATTCAATCCACATTTCCAGCGGTCCTCTTCGGAGGTAATAATGCCTAATATGGTTAGGAAAAATTCAAGACCGTTAGGAGTCTAGTCTCAAGGTGGCGCCCTTGATTCAGTAAGAGAATTTACTATAGCACGTCGTCGTTTATTATTTTCTAGATTTATTTTTCTATTGAACTTCAATTCTAATTTTTTATTCTCATACACAAGTCAGGGAAGGGTATTGTTTAGGTTAGGTATGCTGTTTTTTTGCTGAAAATCTACCTGACCTTCATGATCATCTTAGCTTTCACTTCTCCCGGATTTGCTCTAATATTTCTACTGTTTTTTTTTTAATTTTAATATTTTGTATAGAAAGTTCATTTCTGACTGGTGTGGTTCTATTTTATCGTCTCCCAATTCCAGTGTTGTCATACATTTAAAATTTTCTTAATTGTTTACTTATCAATTATTTACGCAATTCTTTGGCTTATGAGTTATGCCTGTTTTCACTTCATAGATACCTACAATATGTATATTATGCTATTATTATGGTCGGGTTGAAGAAATATACATTAATAAAAGAAGCGTATGCTATCATCATTTTATTCGTTGCATCATGTCGTATTTACAAGTCCTTACAAACTACTTGTACTTTTTATTTTTTTATACATTTTCCGTCTTATTTCTAACAGTACTGTCCTTTGCTTTGCTGTATTTTAAACCTAAAAACCTATTTATTAAAGGAAAAAAGAACAATTTTTAAATGGAGGTAATTTACAAAAAAGATTTGAGATCACAATCAAAGAGAGAAAGAAATAGATGAGTATTAAACATTACGTTAATGTACAACAATTATTATAATTATTAGTTAATATAATAATCACATTTGTCGGTTCACAGCTTTGCATCGTCCGTTATCCTAGTTCTAGCAGGGTCTTAAATATACTAAAGAAATTTCATAGAGAGAGGTCGAAAAATAAATAAGCGTAATTGCCCTATACAAAAATGTAAAATTTGAGCGTTGTTACTAAAAAGTATTCCGATTCATCCAACTATAACGTTGGACAAATAACAATACCTAACGATCTACCGACAATGAAGGCACTAAGGCAATATACAAATATTATCAAAAGTAAAATCACACCAGAAAATATTAAACAATAAATAAAATTTGTTGCTATTACTTCAAAATAACAGAAACTAACATGGCGACTCTATCAAAAGCTTTACTAGAATCATAGCTAATCAATGATGTTTTTAATCTATATCCTTTTATTTTATTGAATACGGAAGTAAAGCGAACAAATAATATCCATAGTAATACAGAAGCATGATCCAAATTGACAAAAACCTAAACAAAGAAATAAAGAAAGACTTCGTCTTTCACTATTTCTCTCTAGACAAACGACAGTAAATTTTTGCATGTGTTGGCACCAAAATCAGCCCTGAGATACTCTTCATTGCAATCACCTCAAATTTTTCAACGCTCAAAGATGGCATTTGTATAGTAGACCCTCGAATCAAACTTAGTATTGGTAGCCAGACTGAGCGTTGAAGTTGCCAGAACCCGAGCCTCGGGGGCCAGCGTTGGGAGCGAGGTACTGACGAGACGCAGCACCACCAAAGTTGGAACCACCGAAAGGACGGCCAGCACCGGCACCACCAGCAGAGTAACCGCCAGCACCTGGAAAAGAAAAATAAACTTTAAATATTGAGCAAGTGTATCATTTCGACGAGATCAAGTAGCATAGACTAGACTAGACATAGCATAATATGCAAATTTGATGGCCAATAACTTTGTAAAATTGTTGAATGGGACTGCTCAATAAGTAGGTACTTAATAACAATTTTATGAAGCTGATTATAAATTAGTATTAACTCTAGAGTCAGCTGAACAAGTATCTACAAGTATAGCACATAGAAAAGATGGCCAATGAAGTAGTCAGCTTGTTGATTAGAGAGAACTATTCTCTTCAGCAGATCTTAATATACAACAGACCTGATATTAGAATACTTTCCTGTCTCATTTTGTTATACGATTTCTTCACTTTTTATTATCTTTAGATATGATATTGTCTCTTGTTACGCCTTGTTCAGTTTCTTTCTTTTATCATTATCATCATTTTCAGACTGTAATAGCCCACTGCTGAGCATAGGTTTTTCTTATTCTACGCTATTCGTCTCGATTACATTCATTTTTTTTCTTGATTTTATAAAATTCTTACCTCCAGCACCACCAGCGTTGTAGCCACCGGCACGTCCGGCACCACCGGCTCCAGCGTTGTATCCACCGGCTCCACCAGCGTTGTATCCACCGGCTCCACCAGCGTTGTATCCACCAGCGCCAGAGTAACCACCGGCTCCAGCACCCTCACCGCGGTAAGTGCCTAGAAAGGAAGCATAAAACGAACATCAATATCAGTTCCATCCGTCTATCTGTAAGTCGTTCACAGCTGGACATAGACCTCTCCTATGGTTCTCCAATAAGACCAGTTGGAAGCGGCTTGCATCCAGCGTAATCTTGGGAGATTTTCAGTTCATGATATTTCAATGGTGGTATCATTCACAATCCGAGACAAATTATTATCATTTCTACTCGCATGATATAATCGCTGATGAAGCGATTTGATTTTTGGAGTTATTTTACCCTTAACGTTTACCTATTTATGATCATCTGTACCATAAAATGATTTGTGATTCGTAGATAGTACTTTTTCTATCAATTGAAGCAATTAATATTATAACGTTTTCAATTTTAGTATCCATGTAAATTGAATTCAGCTTCGATGTACTCTTTTCGACAAATTTTATCATATTAAATGACAATTGACCCTAAATCGCGACGTAATAAACTGCATTGAAAGACTCGTTGTATTAAAAGCCATGTTTAAGTACATGGTTCCTAAAGTTCTTTGTTCCACAAAATTATTCGTTGCGTGTTTTTAAATAAAATGACCTTTAGCCGTCTATTATAAAACCATCAATGTAATGGGAAGATTTTGAACCATTTTCAATTACAACATCATTTGGTAATAATAAATAGACACGCATACATCTGCATTGTTAGTGTAGGCGTTATATGGAGCTAGTAAATAAGCGATTCTATTACACATTTTATTTCAATGTTACTTTGACCATGACGAGCACGTATCGTTGTAGTTAAACGAAGTTTTACTAAGCAAATGCTTGTTGTTTACTTCTCGTTTGATTGTATTTATCTTTTTGACTTTTTATCATCTTCTACCTTTCTTTATTACAAGCTTTTAAATAACTTGCAATGCATGTACCTAGGTACATAACCTATGTATGTATGTACCTATGTAAGTTCGGGTGAAATCTTGCAAGTTACATTTGACCAACTTCCCGGTTTCCGACTGAGCTAAATTTTTGTACCTACTCATACTCATTTATTTATAACAATAAGTTATACTATATCGCGTGACTATGCAATAATATGTCACCATGGAGTTTTTCTGATGATGGAGTCAGAAGATGGCCATATGAACTGTACTAAACAAGATAAACCCGTGATGTATGGGCTCTTGTTAAGGCTCCATCAAACACAGGCGGTACGAGCGGTAGAGCGGTACGAGCGGTAAAGGGCGGTACGGCAGTACCGCGACCGGACCTGTGTGAGCCCTTCTTATATAACCAGTACAATACAGATGCCCGCCCGTCTGCTATACCGCTCGTACCGCCTGTGTGTAAAGGAGCCTTTACTTGTCATGGCTAGCACTCTGCTGCTACATGATATCCAACCTCTCAAAAGCTTGTATTTTTAAAAAGTATTTTTTTTAAATAGTTTATTCCATATTTATGAAGTTTGATACGTTTTCGTTGATTTAGCGGCCACACAACTATGGTCTCATCAGAAAGCACCAACCAAGGCCATACATTTCAATTCGCTACTAATGACTGTATTTACGTTGTCGGCTATACAAACACAATGCAACATAACATTGCATTTCACGGAACATCAAGTTGATATTGAAACTGAGATAATATCTCAAATGTATCTGTAACTAATTTAATTGACTGTGACGTTTGTTAGAAATTTTACGGTTATTAATGTGTTATAGGCTAAATTAGCCGTGGTGGTCTAGAGGTAATGATACCCGCCTTACAATCGTGAAGTCGTGTTTTCAAATCCCGGTCCTGTACCAATGAGTTCTTTGGGATTTATGTACGGAATTTCACACCACTGGCTTTTCGGTGAAGGAAAACATCGTGAAGCAACCTGCATATGTCAGGAGAAGAATTTCAATGGCGTATGTGAATCCATCAACCCGCACTGGACCAGCGTGGTGGATATGGCCCAAGCACCCTTCGTGGGTGGGCCTACGTCCTGCAGTGGACTATTAAAAGGCTGATACAGTACAGTACAGTAATATTTTTACCGAAACTCCGAGCATAGCTCTCTCCAGAAGGATTCAGGCTCTATCTGCGAGATCGAATGATATTTAGAGATTCGCATAACATCAGTTTCCGACATTAGCTCAGGAGATTGGCAAGTTGGAATAGCAGGGAGCAGGGCACATGGCACGAAATACCTGATGGCACGAATAGGCTGATACAGGCTACATTAAAGTTGGCGGTTGTCAAGCTAGCTACAAACTTCGTAAAATCCAATCCTGACTGAAGTTCTGTAGCAGCTACGCGTAGATAGGGCTTAGCGCAGTTAGCAGCTAACTTTACAGCTGACTAGAAGTTTGATTCAGTGTGTACTACATGTTTCAGTGATACGAGTTTTTGGAGCTTCAATAAAGATGTAAATCTAATCAAAATAGAGATCTAAATCAATGACAAAGTTACACAAGATTATTTTTTTTGCAAAAAATAGCATGACCGACTTCACCCGTGAGCAGAATTCGCGAATATTTCGCACGGATCGATAGAGAATTTTTCACAGTATTGTTGATTTATCAAAAATGGCTGAGCCGATTTCGATAAAAATTTAATGGGACCAATTTCGAAATCGGACCACTATAAAAAAGTTATGCGTGGTTATACATAAAAAAAATAATATAGGTACGCGTCGTCTTGTATACCTCCTCCGGTGGTTCGTCGGTCAAAAAGGAAAAGTAATGCTTTTATCTGTTGAATAAAATTTTACAGTTTTGACTGTTTTGTAATAGAAGCGTAAAGAATCGTAAATTCTAGCAAATGAAAATATATGAATATACTTCAGAAAATCCAAACCTTTTGTCATAAATGGGCATTTTGATTTTGTATGGAAGCTGTAATAAACCTAAATTTACTGATCGAAATATTACATATTAAACAAGATATTTTTGAATTTGAATTAGGCCATGCTGAGAAGGAATCCTTTAACTACCTATTGATAAAACAGTAAATTGTGTCAGAAATTGTATCAAATATTGGTTAAATTAAATGAAATTTTGGTTAGTTTTCAATATATTACCATACGTCTCAACTTTTTGTATGAAACAGCTGGTATTTTTCTGAGATGAAGTTTTTTTTATTCCTGTTCGCTCCTGAACTTTGTTATTATTATTATTATATAATCCTGACTGAAGCCTTTTGAAATGACTCATTACATACACCATCTTCAATTACTTTCACACATGATTATGATCAGGATGAGAGCTGGTTATGCATCTAGAACATAAGTTCAGTGTTAGGTAATGTGTAATTACTAGGTTTGATTTAGATCCGTCGATCAAAGGCGATGAAACGAGGCGCCTTCCGCGTATGTATTATACATAACTAGTAGTAACTAAAAAGATTCAATATCTGCGCTAAAAATGTTATGTGCTTTCTTCAGAAATGATCCAAGTAACATTTTTTGATTTTGATTTGGCCTTAGATTAACGCGTAAAATCCCGAAAAACAGTCTAACTCAATTTAAATAATGCGAGATGTATATCTTTTGTATAACCTAGCCTTAACAAAGAAAGAGAAGAAAATATTTTTACGTCTTCAAAGTATTTTTGATAGAGCATAATTATAAATCTACTAACCCTCAACTATAACCCCAAAGGCTTCCAATATAGCTGAATGCTTAATTATTTTGTACAGATTCGCGAATATTTCGCACGGATCGATGTAGCATTTTTCACACTATTGTTGATTTATCGAAAATGGCTCAGCTGATTTCGATAAAATTTAAATGGGACCAATTTAGAAGTATATTCTTTCCAATAAAAGAAGAATTGTTGAAATCGGACTACTATTAAAAAAGGTATGCGTGGTTATACATTAAAAAAGAAAGAAGCCGTGGTGGTCTAGTGGTAGTAACACCCACCCTGCAATATTGAGATCGTGGGTTCAAATCCCGATCCCGCACCAATGAGTTTCTTTGGAACTCTTGTACGGAATTTCACATCATTGGCTTTTCGGTGAAAGAAAACATCATGAGGCAACCTGCATACGTCCGTAGAAATTCGATGGCCTATGAATGATGAATCCACCAACCCGCACTGGGCCAGTGTGGTGGATATGGCCCAATCATCCTTCGTAGGCCTACGTCCTGCAGTGGACTAGTAAAAAGGCTGGTACAGTACAGTACTTGAAAAACAAATTGAAATTTTGCGTCGGTCAAAAAACCGGAAAACGGGAACAATTTAATGTGTCATCTGGGCCACGATAACTTTCTATTGGAAATACTACCCGCGGTCACCCATATCTTCTGACTGACCGCTCTGAACATTGCTTAACTTCGATGACCAAGTCCTAAACATTTCATCCCAGCTAATCTCTATCTAATTAACCCATCTCTAATCGCCTAGTGTTTATATGTCCCAAGATAGGCACATAATGTCTGGCTTTTGTCTTTCATTCCCATACGAATTGCTTAACGTGGGAAAACCTTACAGCTATACGATTCTCAGCTTTATCGAGTATCATATAAGGATTGTCTGAAAACTCTGTCGAAATGTGGGGTAATTTTCAAAAGTGTTGGTTTGAAGATAGGATCTTGTCTGATGCGATGTTAGGAGCATTTTGTTTTGTGTTATCAAGATTTGTCCGAAATTAGGCGATGATTAGTGGGTTTCAATTAAGTAATTTTTTATTTTAATTTGGGTGTGATTAAGAGATTTGGTAGGTAATTAGATGTTGAGAATGATTATTCGGAGATGTATGATATGAGAGGTTTTCAAATTGCGCTTTATTCGTTTACTTTTGTCCCAATTTAGAGCAGCATTTTTTTATAGAAATCTGTGCTTTTACCATATTAATTTGAATGTGGCTTAACAATTACTTGCAGTGGGTACATTGGGTGAGTTTATGTTCTTTTTGAACCGCGATTTCGACTTCGTATAAGTTAAAGCTAGAAAAGATAGAAATAAGCGATAAGGGCGCTACTGTCTCCAGGCGTTGTCTTATCCTATAGGGATAATTCAGCACTACTTTCTAAATATAAATTTTATGATCGAATCGCTGACTCGAAAAGAAGAAGAAGAAGTACTTGCGAAAAATATATAGTTTAATCAGTTTATCTATCATTTTCATTAAATGATACCATTATTAACTGTTCTTTAAAAAAACAACTTAGTTTGAATATGTAGTTTTTATCTGGATTATTACATTGATTTGTTTATAAAAATTTTGTTCTAATTGAATAATTATTAACAGCTATTCAAACTTAACTTTCACAACAATCCAAAATCGTGTGTCTTCCACTCAGAAACACAATGTTCGTGCTCTTAAAATTATTGAATAGAGAAACATAATTGCACTATTATAAGCCCGTGAATGCACTACATGCAAGATTTGCATTTCAAAATAAAGCTCTGTGCACATAATGTTGTAAGCTCGATTATCTAGATGGAGCCAGTAATGCATTACTGTAGCAGTCATTAATATTTAGTACGACTACCGCCCATTGGAATTAGAAATGAGGTTATGTTGTGTTTTAGAACGAGACTGGCATCTAAATCGATATATTTTTGTGAACATTTTTCTTTACTGTTTCTATTTATGAATTAATAGATTTTTTGTGCAAAAATAGCTAGTTAATTCAGAATTTTCGTACTGGTGAAATAAATTTCCTGTCTGATCTGTAATTTTCTGATTTTACTGCCTGCGTCTTGCCCTTTGCTTAGACATGCAGATTCACAGATCTACCCATCTTTACATATTCAGAATAAAAAAGTACTCACAAATTTTAGGGCTAGAATTATAATTTTGAAAAAAGAAAGCTATTTATAATATTTCTGTGCCACATCACACATGAAAACTACCACAGATTTACGTCATAGGTGATTAAGAATTTATTATCATCGTGATAGAGATCTTTAGCTTGGCGTATAGAAATATTTTATGAGCCGTGGTGGTCAAGAGGTAGTGACACCCGCTTTACAGTCGTGAGGTCGTGGGTTCGAATCCCAGGTCCCGTACTAATGAGTTCTTTGGAATTTATGTACGGAATTTCACACCACTGGCTTGTCGGTGAAGGAAAACATCGTGAGGCAACCTGCGTACGTCATTAGAAGAAATTCGATGGCGTATGTGAATCCACCAACCCGCACTGGGCCAGCGTGGTGGATATGGCCCAAACACCCTTCGTGGGTAGGCCTACGTCCTGCAGTGGACTATTAAAAAGGCTGGTACAGTACAGTACAGAAATATTTTTAGTGATATTAGCTTCCATTAATGTGGGGTTCGTATCCCAGTGTGAATTGATAATTCAGTGTCTATCGATCTGTTATCTCATCCATACTGAAGCAGTAACGTAGGTATTGTTTGTAATTTTCTGTGTGAATCGATAAAGACTCGATTTACTCATCTTTGTCTCATCCCTACGGAAACAGTAAGTGCTCATCTCTCATCATTAAGCCCAGTGCACATGTTGCAACGCGTAACGCGATAAGTAACGCAATGTAATCGCGGCTTAATTTGCTAACTCGTGATCAAGAGTTGCGTCAAAGGGCAAAAGTCAAACTGAAGTGGATCGATTTATGATAAATTATTTTTGTTTATCGTTATCATTTTTTATGATAATTTAGTGCTAAATAAAATTATATTTAAAAAATCTTACGTGTCTATCAAAATGGTTTTTTTTTGTCATTTTTTAGGATTCTTACACAATAAAATTTAATTGAATAGAACTACTGGATGCATATTTAGCATGCAATTTGTAAAGGAAAATTGAACTTGCTGATAAGTAAAATTCAGTTTTTTTGCAAGTTTGTCTTGAACACAGAAAGACTTGAATCGTACGACTATTGTACGTTTGAAATGGAGTAATATTTTAAAATCTCCGTTATTTTATCAGACAACATTTTAGAGTTAGATTTTGACCTACCTTTGCATTTAATAAACATTTTTGCCAAAAATAGCATGATCGGGGTGAAGCCAAGTATTTCGAATTCGCGAATATTTCGCACGGATCGTTATAGCATTTTTCACATTATTGTTGATTTATCAAAAATGGCACAGCCGATTTCGATAAAATTTAAATTGGACCAATTTCAAACTATAGTCTTTACAATAAAAAAAGAATTATTGAAATCGGACTACTATGAAAAATGTTTCCGTGGTTATTCATAAACCTCCACAAAGAGTACCTCCTCCGATTCATCGGTCAAAAAAACATACAATGCCAATCATCATTTTCATCATTTCGTCTAAATTATCTGTTACGAAATGTACACCTGTCAAACGCATCTTGCCGGCAAAGTGGCGGCATTCCACAACAGCTTGACAGATTGACAGCTAACCTCAGGCAAACACGTGTGTGCTGTCAGATTCTCCACTTGTTTATAACATTGTGAAATGGTTAATGATGATATTTTATACACCTATCATGTTCTTTTGCATTCCAACGCGAGGTGTTTTTGACTTTTTTTCAATCAAATCCTTTGAGTTTTATTGTTAATAAGTTTAAATTTTTGGCAAATACGATAGGGACAGATGCCAAAAAAGTTTTGACTGGCAAATACATTAATGATAGTAGCCAGAAAAAGCTTTGACTTAACATTAATATTGACATTTTGTAGACTACGTCTCAGATGATTTAATAATAAAAGGTGCGACTAATACATGTATTGAATGATTCATCCAGAGATAGTAGTAGTATCAAAATAGATCAGCATTTCCAAAGGTTGGTAACTACTTTACAATACGATTTGTTCTCATCAGAATTTTTAATCATTGTGTAATATTATTTCCGATCTACATTCGAAATACCAAGGTTTCATTACTAACCCTACTAAAGCTTTACTTCTTCAATAAATGAACAATGGGAAGGAACACGGCGTGACCTTTTCATACGGTCCGTCGACAAACGATTGGGAGTGTGCACCGCGCCTTAGATCGTCACGATTAATGACTGGTTTACATCATTCCAGTCCAGTAATCGAATCCAGCGGTGAATTGCAACTAGAATACCTACTAGCTGGCACCGGAATACTGTAATCCAGTGAAAAATTCACTTCAGAAACAGTCTTTATTAGCGGTCTACTTATGAATCCAGCGCAACCGTGCCAGCCCAACTGGAATCATATAGATGGCCAATCTAACATCATTTCAATGCTGACAGAACAATTTTACAATTAAGTATTACGAATTGTATTTTTTTTTGCGGATTTGACTAAGTTTGCCTTGCTTTTGGTCAACTGCTTTTCGAATTCATTATGGCCAACTGTGAAGGCGCTATGGTAAATTTAATTGCTGTTTCTTTTCCACTATATGCATTTGAAAGAGAGAGCACTATTTTAAGTTGCTAGTAAATTTACGATAGCGCCTTCAAAATTGGCCACAATGTCGCTGTAGTTTTAACCACTCGACAGCTTTTAAATGGCTTGAGTTACGTAGACAATATCGCTAGCCCGGCCTGTTCCAGTCCAGCGCTACTGGGTCACTGGGCTGGATAATGTAAATCAGCCATTACTGATTGTTCCATGTTCATTGTCGGTCATTGTGATACGAACTAAAGCAGGATATTTCATTAAAGCGAATCATTTTTAATGATCGCGAAGTCGTATGAGAAACTGTATTGAATAAATTTTATTGTTTTTGTTTGGATAAGGGTCGCTGCACACGAGTCAATTGAATTGTTTTATCGTTAACAAGTCGGATAAAAGAGGGTGTTAATAAAATGGATGGATACAAATAATAATGCTGAAATAAATAATAAGGATAAGACAGAAAATAACTTTTGATCGTGAGATCGAATTTAAATTAGCAAAAATGTATAATATATGTCTTTTATAATCCCTATGACAATGATCATTAGACTTTAGATTCAATATAAACAATCTATTTTTTTTTTTTTTTTTTTTTTTTTTATTTCGAATAGGTTTGCGTTTGACTACAAATAAAAAATTAAACAATTATTTATTTATTATTATTTTTTTTAAACAATCTATTATAATTATATATCTATCAGGCCGCCACTTTATAATCATATTTTTATTATGTCATATTTTTATTGTTTATTTTTCATATTGTGGTTGTAAATAAAGAGTTTTGTCTGTCTGTCTGTATATTAATATTGTGTTATTTTCGTACTTTTAAGATTTTTAATGCATACTATAGGCAATATTACGGAATTTATCGCACTATTAATAACGCATTATTAATTTTCGTGTTTGCCTAATTACGATAACAATTATATTCTGTTTTTTTATTTAGATATTTATTTATTTCTTCAAATAAACAAGCACTTTATACATATGTGCATTATGTACCTACCTAGCTGCTGTCGGACTTTGTCTTTGATATACCGAAAACTAGGACGATAATACACTATTCTTTATAAGGTGTTACTAGGCAGTCTCTTCCACGATATGCCCTATATGTCAGTAAAACAAGCTCTTTAATATTAAACACGACTGCTTATAATACAATACAGCAATCATTGATAATATCATTTCCTCGTGAAGCGCCCCAGTTTGCAGCACGAAAGGCTCTAAGGCTCAAACTAAGCCCTACCTTTCAAACCATAAAATTGATTAGAGATGACCTATGAATGACTTACCGTTGTTCTTGTGTAACCGTGCCTTAAGAGTACGTTTAGGCAAAATGTTTTAATTAAATGAGCTTCAGTGCCGTTAATTTAAAAATAAGTACTGATATAAACAAACCTGGTAAACTTTACACAATTTTCTGAAAATTGTAGTGTAGCGTTATAGTCTCTAGTGCAAAACTTTTAATAATGATTTCAGAACTTATAAGTGCAAGCACATATATGTTCTGAAATATAACTGTCTTGGTTACTTAAAGTTGCGTTTAGATTAAGCGGTCTTGATGAAGAAAGTTTTCAGCGTCGATAATTTGGGTACAGGAGATCCGCAGACGAATTAAGCGGAAAGTAACCGGAATAGTCCAGTAGTTTTGTAAATAGAAGTGGCAATAGGCAAAGCACATAGTTTGTAGAGTGGATGAGAAATAAGGCCGTAAAAATTTGCAATGAAGGTTACGCAATGACAAACGCCTAATCCCAAGCTAGAACAATGATTTTAATATCGACTTATCGCAGGAGGTACTATGTTCGTCTGTATGTATTTTTTTTGTGTTGGTTCTACGATATTTTCGCCAATTGTGAACCGATTGTTAGTTAATTGTTAGTTCGGAATAGTATACTTTCGGGGACCATTGAATTTTATTGAAATCGGCTGAGCCATTTTTGGTAAATCAACAAAAATGTTCATAGACGTCTCATCGATTCGTGCAAATAATTCGAATTCTGTACACGGTGGAAGTTGGTGTTGCGATTTTTTTGCGAAAAAATAATTATCATGACTGAATATCGACGCTAGATACAAATTGCACAAGATGGCGACCTTTTTAGAAATTTTTAGGGGAGATCTATGTCCAACAGGGGACGTCCTACGACTAATGTTACGATGATTTTAGATTAATGATGACCTATACCTGGCTACATTAGGGCACGTCTAGACGAATGGACTTGATGATGTAACACCTTCCAGCCTAGGTCATTTTGTAACGACTTCTAGATTCGTAGGTGGTCTGTTATTTTAGCTAGCTCTAGAATGTAATACGCTTAAGAGTGTTTATTTTGAGGTAATTATTATTGAAGTTTGGTTTATTTTATTTACATTAGTGTGTACTAGGCATAGTAATGATATTTATTTAAATGGTTGCCATAAAAGCCTAACAATGTGGACGTTCGCTTTAGTTTTTTTGTAAGTATAATGAATTTATGACATAGAAAAAGTATTTTGAATATAGAAATAAAATGACTTGAATGCGTTTGACCTTATTTTACCTAGTTTCTGTTCACTCAGATCTTGATGTCACATATAGTTATTGAAATTGTTTCTGTATGAATGTTCAATATTAAAGTTTGATTTTATGTTCAATAAATAAATACATTTCACATTTGGCTTAATTAAAACAATAGATGAAAACGAACTGCGTTTGGTCGTTTTGGATATCTATAGAACAGCTTTGTTTCTAAGAAAAGACGTTTTACTTAGGTACGAGTATTACTGTGACGAAATAATTGTCTTCAATTTATGACAATATTTATCAGTGATTATCAATTTCAAATTTACGCGTTGCGTACTACTTAAGTTCCATCAATTTTGCCAAGTCGTCATCATCTTACCTCTATTGGGTACAAGAATGATGGTCACAAATTAAACTAACGACCGACTATCGTTCACGCAAGGTTACGTGTTATAAATTTATACGCATGTTATAAATTTATACGCCGTGATCAAGTATTTATGACAAACTCTTTAATAAAACACTCTTGAAAGGACATGATAGGTACTTAAGAGCAAATACGGTAAGCGTATTGTGGGAACTCATTTGCTATCGGGAAATCTTTTGCTGTTTTAGATTTAGATTTTCTGTGACAACAAATAAATTTGAACATAAATCTGATTTTGGATCTGAGGATTAGAATTTTCAAATTGTGTTTTTTAGTACCTATACCTTATTTTTGGTATTATAGTTTGACAGCAAATTTGTTTTTTTTTTTTTGTATCGGTCTAGTTTGAAAATGTTGATGTAGTAGCCGTGAGCACAAATTTTATTTATACCACAAAAAATTCGCTGTTATCCCTAAGGTAAAATAAAATTGGATAAACTAACCACTTATTTATATTAATTTAAAAAAGGTACATTTATTTTCCACTCTCAAGCCTCATACAAATTTGGATAGCATCCTTTTATAAACCTCGCAAATTTGTAGAGTGGCTACATCCTGTGCTCACCCATCTAAAAACTGACCGGGTCATACATTGCTTAACTTTCGTGATCTCTGAGTTACGAATGTACGCATCATCATTTGCGGTTTAGTTTTTACAAACCAACTTTTTGTTAACCTTAAAATGTTCGTGCTTCAGTTGAAATCTTTCTTATAACATAAATTTAGTCATTAGTGTTACTTTTTGTAGGCGCAATTAGATTTCCGCGTGAACTATAATTATGTTATTAGATTTGTATGATTATTATAGTATTCTTTGAATTTATTAAGATTTCTTTTCATCGCTACTATTGTGTCCAATATTCATAAGAAGTCTATTTTTCTAGGCCGTCATCGTTTGTAGTTAGTGTTCATTTTTATTACTGATTTAGTGTGATTTGTACCAATTCTAAAAAATTGAAATCAGTAAGTTTTAGAACTTTGTGTTTGCGAGCTTTTGAGTCTTAAAGTTTTCTGACTTCAACATAAGACCACTGTTTTAAGCTATCTCTGTCTTTTACGTTAGCAAAAGTATTTAGTTTACTAGATGCAAAAAAATTGTTAAACATCTCATACTTAAGTATTTATCGTTTAGAATTACATAATTAACATCCTGTTGTAGGTGTCGTCATTTTAAATGCTTTCAAAAAAAAGGTTCTCAATTTGACAGTATGTTTTAAATAAAAAGACTCACCATCATCAACGATGCCAGCAGCCTCGTCACGGGCGTTCTGCTCCAGAGATTTCAGGATCTCTTCCGGGATCGGGGGAGGAGTGGGCAGATGAGCACCCTGGGGCACGAATCCGTTCTCATCGGCGGTGTAGGTGATGCTGTAGTCCTGGCCATCGTCACCCTTGTACGCGAAGCTGCCCTGAGACTGAACGCCGTTGGTAGCAACACCGGACGCATCAGCGCGGATTCCGTTGGAAGTCTCGAAGTCGTAGGAGAAACCGTCGGCGGTTACATCGCTGTTTTGTCTGAGGATCTGTGCGTTGGCATCGGCAGAGTTGCCACCACGGGGAGCGCCGTAGGCCTGAGCGGGGGCGTTGTAGGCGTTTCCAGAGTAAGCGGTTCCAGCGCCTTGGCCGAATCCAGCAGCGCCCTGGCCGAAACCGGCACCAGCCTGGCCGAAACCTCCCGCTCCTCCTCTCGCCGCGCCTCCGAAGCCGCCGCCGAAGCCTCCCTTAGGAGCTCCAGCTGCTCCGAATCCCGGGCCGAAACCTCCAGCGCCAGCGTTGCCTCTGGGAGGGAGGTACTTGTTGTCCAGACGGTCGGCCAGGCATACGCCGAGGACAGCAGCTACTATGAACTGGAAAAGATAAAAAAGGCTCAGATAGAGGTCTATAATAAAAACTGGTTAATATAGAAGCTAAGTGTAATTTGGGATATCTGTTGTGTATTCTTGAGTTTTGTGTATTGTGTGATAAAATTAGATCAAAAACAAATTTTTGATCTAATTTGATTGAGATCTTTATTTCAGCGTCACGTCCAATCACATTGAAATAATAACAAAAATATCACATTATTTGTAAATAACAAAAAATGAACTGAAAAATATAATGAAATTTAAAAATGTAGGTGGTCGTTTGTAAAATGTCGTGGTCGGTGTTCGTTTGCGAGGTCAAAAGTGTAGCACAATTTTAGCAAAAAGTTTTTGCTAAATTAAGTTTAAATGAGCGATATATTTTTAAGAAGTAATTCGAGTAATCTGCATTTAATCATTTATATTATTTTTAAACCTTCAATGGTATGAAGATAATCCAGTTACTTTTCATGTAGCTAAATTATTAATGTTATTATTATTATTATATACTACGGTACTAATCGCGCACTAAAATTACGAGATAAATAAATACCTCCTCATCCCGACGTTTCGGCCGAGTTGCATCGACCGTGGTCACGGGTAGACTCGTAATTTTAGTGGGCGATTAGTCCCGTAGTATATAATAATAATTTGTTCAAATCGCGAAAGTTTAAAAACAACATTTTTAATGTTAGTTAATAAAGGCCTTGATTAAAACAAAAATAAATAATGCAAAAGAATAAATGTAACGTATACAATAACCGAACACTCCTTAAATAATCCTAGAACGTAAACTATTTATCTGGCCACTGCAGATGGACATTATCGGTGACCTTTCCCATGTTAGGCTTGCCTTATTCAGATCCTATCAGATGATGATCCGTTTTAATTATCGAGAAGTAGTTTAATCGCAAATTGATGAGCTTGAGCTAGCGTATCAATTGATACTTTATATGCAAGTTAGTGTTGCTAACTGAATGTTAGATTGCTTTTTTACGCTGCATATCAAATCAGTAAAGCTTTGCGCTTATTATTATCACATTTCAATAAAAACTGTAAGATACAAAACTTTATGGAGCAATTGAAAAGGGCAAAACTCTGCAATAGTTTTATGTTCATTTTGATGTCTTAGTATTTAGTTATTTAAAGTGTTAACAAATTTTCCATTTGAGTTATTTAATTAGAATGGAAAATTGAAATGTTAGAAGTGCATCACTGGTTTTACCATTATTGCTCATGTCCCGTAAAATTTAATTGAATATCAATAAAATTGTATTACGAGTAATTGGTTTAGTATCCTGTAAAATACGTAAAAAGACCTTTAAGATATTAAGCCATCAACTTGGGTCATAAGTCATAATAAGTTTAAGAAGCACTTTAACGCTTAGCTCGTAATTTACGATTTAAGGTAAACAAAACTGTAATTTCAAGTATTTTGAAACACGTAAATGCTTCACGTAAATGCATTTATGAAACAAAATGACAAATGGCTGAGAATTGTTCGTTTAAAACGTTGTAAAATGTTAGGGACTGAAAATGTATGCTAATGTAGAACATTTTTGGTTCTATGACTTAAATGGAGCAAACTGTACTTTTGTTATCAACTTTTCAGTTATAAACAATTATAAAAACGGGAGCAAAATTCGCAAATATTACAACTCAAAACGAAATCTAGAGCAAAAAGACGTTTGAGTATGATAATACTGAATTATGCATTGTTTTAAAATATTTTGTAATTTTTAATTTATATCACGGAGATTTTTTAGTAAATTAAAATTTAGGGAAAATCCACAAATTTTCAGCTCAAAATTTTCAGGATACCAAACTAATGGACTTAGCAAAAATTCCCGTCAAAATTGGGCCGTCGCACTCAACACCACCTTCTCCCGACTTGCGATTTCCCGTGATCCTTATCTTACACTCACCAGTTTCATGATTATAATAATAAAATAATACTAATGTACTATTAAACTGTGTGTTCAATGCAAGTAACTGTTTGTAACTGTGATGGGTAGAAGACGTTCTGCGGTTTTATACCTTGCATCTTGCTTCGAGCGCACTGAAATCCGTATCACGGTCATTCTCGTGGTATGTGGTACCTACAAACTATCTTTAGGTATAGAAGGTTGTTCTTCCTAGATTGCGAATGTGGATTGAGAGGTCGATTTTTTTGATTTCGAACTAATTATGGATGACTTGTGTATTGCAGAGAATTCTGATTGGCGCTCACGATCTTGCCAAATGAAATAGTCCGGCATTATTTTCGAAAATCCGAATGAGATTGTTATCAGCTAATAAGTGAATTATAAAAAAATCTGTGAAAAAATTTCATGCAATATTTTTTATTTGTGATAATTTCTGAAGGATTAATAGAAACTTTTGTCAATATTATAATTGTAGAGCTATTATTACGTGAACTTTCTTCAATGAAGTAAACTAATTGATTTAGGGAAATGGACATTATCGAACTTAGTTATTGTTGGTTAGGTACTTGTTTTTCGTTCTCAATAGTTTATATTCATAATAGTAAGGTTGATATTTAAGATACTTAAAAAAAATCAAGTGTTGCGCGTTTTCAGATAATTTATTATTTCACTTATTTTTGAGTTTGTTTTCCTCACCCCCGCTACAGAATTATAATATTAAGTGGTATGATATGCCAAATATCTTTAGTTATAGAAGATTGCGAGAATATGGATTGTTTTATGGGTTGATTTTTTTTTATTTTAGAACTAATTATGAATGACTTGTGTATTACAGATATTTGTGATTAGCGCTCACCAACTTACCAAAATATCGCAATTATTTTCGAAAATCCGATTGAGATATTGTTATTCACAAATAAATGAAAATGAAAATTACTTAGTTGAAAAATTGGATATTTCTATCGATAATTTTGTAATAATTAATTTCTGATCGGAAACTTTTTTCAATATAGTGGTAGAGGCTATTATCACGTGAACTTTCTTCAATGAGATAAATTAATGCACTTTACGGGGATGATTTTTTTTTACTGACGCCAACTTTATTTGGACTACGTTTAAAGTATATAAAGGTACAATGTTTACTCCATATTAATGCATGTTGTATTCACCTATAATTATTGTGACATTTAGCTCGTATTTTTATCTATATATATATAATAATCGTGATTCACTGACTCACCTAGCACGAAATCTCAAAAAGTACAAGTGCTAGGAGTCTCAAATTTTACATGGGGGATCCTTTTAGGATACAGGTGCTCACTAAGAACGGATTTTGCGAAATTCGAGCCCTAAGTGGGTGAAATTGCGTAGCAAAGTTTTTATGGGAGAGCGCGATTCCTTGGACCGACTGACTTGAAATTTGGCTTCGACTTTCTTAAACGAAATTGATTAAGCATGTGTTTGTATTTTTTCGAATCATATCGCCTATCTGGGTTAAAAAAGGATAAAAAAGCTATTTTTGGGACGAATGATTTCGACGTCGGAATTGAAACTTTTTAGTGTATTTGATTGGTTAATCAAAATTTTGACAAAATAGAAATCCAGATTTATTGAAACCAATGAGTTAAGAAAATAGAGGAGGCGGCCACAGCTTTTTTGTCACTTTTCCGCTCTCATTTTCTTTATAATATGTTCCCATATTTCTTTAGTTAATACTTACTACATAGGTACTGCGAAAAGAATTGGTTTATTAGTGAGCATTTATTTACCTAAGAAAGTGCGGAAATTACAATGTCATTATGCATGAATGCATGATGCATACCAATTACCAATGCTTTTTAACCGACTTCAAAAAATAAGTTTTTCAATTCAGCAATGTTTTTTGTGTATATTAGTTAAGCGATTATTTGGACAATTATGAACCTTATTTGTTGATTTTTTTTTTGTTTGCTACATCATAGGGACGTAGTTTAACTCGACGAGCAGTTTTTTAGAAATCAAGAATAAACGAATTACATAGACATTTTTTAGGTACATAGTAACATTATTTAGGTACATAGTAGGTACCTAAATAATGTTGTGGTTTGTGGTTTCATTCAGTTTATCAGTCGTTTTTGAAAGATCATCATTATCAAAAAATGATAGACATCGATTCGAGCGAACTTTTTAATTTTTTTATCTATGATTTAAATCGGGGATGCCATTTTCGTGAAAAATAAACTATGTATGTAATGGCGGCCATATTGAGTCCTACCCGTATCGTATTTGTATTTGTAGGTATTTCGAGTATACTTATTTATTTATCTATGATTAAAATGTGCCTTCAGGCGAAAGGAGATTGGCCCATATCCACCACGCTGGCACAGTGCGGGTTGGTGGATTCACATACGGCATCAAATTTCTTCTACTAACATATGCAGGTTGCCTCACGATGTTTTTCTTCACCAAAAAGCCAGTGGTGTGAAATTCCGTTTATAAATTCCAAAGAACTCACTGGTACGGGATCGGGATTTGAACCCACGACCTCACGATTGTATCAGGCGGTCACTCCAACTAGACCACCATGGCTTTTCAGATATACCTACCTAACCGACATTATACTCAGTATTGTACCCAACACAATCGGAAACCGCGCGGGTGAAACCGCGGGGCGCAGCTAGTGTACCTATAATTTTTTGACAATGTATTGATGTACACAATGTTGGTGAACTGAAATAAATAAATAAATGAAAACATTTCGAAATAAGTAATAATAATAAAGTGTTTTCAGTAAAATATCAATAAAGGTTAAGTGGCTTGGTGGTTAAACACTTGCCTTTAAGGCGTGAAGCTTGAGTTTAAAATCCAGTTTAGTAGCAATTTATGTACCGATTTTCGCACTATAGAAAATTCTCTGAAACACCATTTTAAGGCAACTGGAATAGATGTATCCAACAACCTGCACTGCACCTGATCAGCGCGCTGGTCAAGTGGGTTGGATAATATGGGTGGAATATGACCCAATCTCTTGTCATGGGTATCGAGGCCTATTTCTAGCAGTGGTGTACAAACCGGTACAGTACAATAATGTATATGTCTGACTTCAAAACCTTGAAAATTTTGGAGTAAAAATAATCGTGTCATATAATTATGGAGCTCAATTTTTATACGTGAACTTTTCTGTAGTAAAATGATAATGTAATCGCCTGCAAAATGATGAAGTTTGAAGTTCAAGTTGATCGTTTTAAAAAAAGGATATAAGTAAGAGATATAAGAGATTATAACCAATAAGTAGTTATTAACGAAATCTGGTGTTAAAATCTTGATTTTTAAAATCTGAGGTCAAACATTTTTTCTTTCGTCGAAGTTAACGTTGTTTGGTTTAATATTGAAATGAATATAGGCAATAATCTAATACAATTAGTTCAGTACCTACTATTATTTTAGTAATTATCGTCTCACTGCAGGGCAAACATTTTCAAAAGCGTTGGCGTTATAATTTTATATTTATAATTTTATCGACAGCCTTCTAGATTACCAAATTTAAATGGCAGTGGGCAGGTAATATTACACATCAGATTAAAATCAAAACAACTTTTGTTCTGCGACTTTTGTCAAAACTAAAAAAACAGCTGTTCCATACATTTTGTCACAGGTGAACGATATTTTTAGGGTTCCGTACCTCAAATGGAAAAAACGGAACCCTTATAGGATCACTTTATTGTCCGTCTGTGTGTATGTCAAGACTCTTTATCTCGGGAACGCGTAAAGATATCGAGTTGAAATTTAAATTGTATACGTTTATCTACGGTTTCTTGCAGTTGTGTAAAACAAAAATCTTCGCAGTTATCGTTTAAAAAAGTTGCGAGCCGTTTATGTCGTAAAAAACCGTAAATTTTAACACTCACAAAAATCAAAACCTACAGGGTACTTCCCGTTGACATAAAACTATGAAATTTGGCGAGAAGCATTGTCTTAGAGTACACATATAGGAATAAATCTGAAAACTACGTACATACTACGTACATTTAAAAAAAACGTAAAAACGTACGTAGTATACGTACATTTTTATTTAAATCACAAAAAATAGGGTCCAAATTTAAAGTGAGTAAATCGTATCATGTAAGGTATCATATATGGAAAAATATAAATAAATAAATAAATATAAATAAAAATATATCCTATGGCTGAAATGATGATGATGATGATGAAGGTATCATATAAAAGAACTTCATTAACACATGCTATGTGTAATTTTCAATGTATGACGAGAAAAGTGATAATAAAAAACTTATTGTCGATGGTTATAGTATAGAGATTTTAACAACTTACTTCCCATTTTTGTGAAATTTTCTGGATTTGTACGGAACACATCGAGCGCGGTGTGCGAGCCTGACTCGCACTTGTCCGTTTTTTTAGTTTTCACAAAAGTCGCAGAACAAAAGTTGTTAGTTTTGATGTGCAGAGTAACACTAATTATCTATTACCACTGAATAATAAATACTGAATAATACCACTTCTGGATAACTCCGTACATCCAGTAACTACTTAGTGGGCGTCTTACGGCCAACATGATGATGATAAAGTTTACTGAGAAGGTACCTATCTGCATATACTCCTTTCCCTTATACAGAATGTATATTTTGTGAAACAATCCAATTCTATGATTGTATAGAGAAAATTGCATTCAATATGGTGATGACTTGGTGATTGGCAAATTCTGACCTCAGGGTGTGGATTCGAAGATTAAGGAGTTTGCATCCGATAAAGGAAAACATTGAAATGTAACAATTGAATTGAATAAAGTTTCCTATTCCGAAATAATAATGGCAGTGGGCAGAACACGGCACGGAGGACTTATGAGCGAGCTTATGACCGATGGGATTGTAAAGTTTTCAAGCGGAAACCAGGTAGGTACATAATATAACGGCGAGCTTGGCGTAGGACGTGAGGCCTTAAACTAAGTCATCTATCCTCTTACAAGGTGGATAGATGGCTTAATTTAAAACCACTTAATCGTGCTGGATACGAGCTGTTTCCAACCGTTCTTACTGGGTAACTCTATGGGCGGCCGATGTCCAGTAGTCAACGTTCTATGGCTGAAAAGAAAAAGGTATGTCTCACGAGACATGATTGTTAAGTCTAGAAGAGATCGCTATTAGCGATAAGACCACCTTTCGTACCTCTTTTCTGACTGGATTTCTTCTGTTTATTTGTTCCTTCTTGAATTGTCAATAAAGTATTGTATTGTTCCCAGGTGACGATGAAATGATATTCAAAAAAAAAATAAGTGATAGTAGGATCAATTATTTTTGACCGACAAACCGGAGGAGGTACTCAATTCAAACTCATATATATTTTTATGTATAAACACGCATAACTTTTTTCATAGTCGTTCGATTTCAATAATACTTTTTTGTTGGAAAGAGTATACTTTGCAATTGGTCTCATTTAAATATTATCGAAATCGGCTCAGTCATTTTTGATAAATTAACAATAATGTGAAAAATTCTACATCGATCCGTGCGAAATATTTGCGAATTATGTACACGAGTGAAGCCGGACATGCTATTTTTTGCAAAAACAAATCTTGTTACTGAAACATTTTATATCTTTTACCTTTTAACATCAGGTAGGAAAGGATTCGGATAAATAACAATCCATTGGAAAAAAAATATAAATAAGTTAAATCCTAATAATAGAAAACACTCAACACTTAAAGACTTCCTCATAACCATTTCTTGCCCAATCCAAAAGAATAAACATAAACGTTTAGCTTTTTGTTAAAATAAGTTTATTTTGTGTGTAATTTCCCTATTAAGCTGAATAAGTAGTTATTTATAGAGCTGAAAAGACGATAATTAGATGTTCTGTGAAGGTGAACTGCGGTCACGAAATTTGTTCAACTGGCCAGCGAAGGCTTCCGTAATATTATTATTATATTAAGATGTGTGTTTTTTGTTTTTTTTTTGTGTATTTTTAGACAGAAATAAGGATTTTTTATCAAAATCAAGTTGGGCTCAAGATAGCCCACTGTGTTATACAGGGTTATCTGCCTACCTTGTTCTAAACCGAAAGGGGGTGATTAAGACCTTCATTACAAACAACTGTTACTGTGGGACATAATGTACTTCTGATTTTTTTAATTTTGGGTTGCAGAGCCAACCCAAAATTAAAAAATTCATATATTAAAAATTGTTTATAATTATGGTATAAATCACTTTTTGGCTTAGTAGACCAGTTCATGATAACCCTTAAATTAATAAAGGGCTATGCTCTGTGTCTCTCGACGAGATCGAATCAGAAATGAGGAGATCCGCAGACGGACCAAAGAACAGTTACAGATATAGCCCAGTGGATTATCAAATTGAAGTAGCAGTGGGCAGGGTACAACTTCCAAAGAACGGATTATCGATGGAACTATAAAATTTACGAATGGAGAACACTGATCAGCAAAGGCAACGTAGGACGTCCACAGACTTAAATACGAGGGTCAAACTGAAAGTTCTTAGAAAATCAAAAACTGATTACATTAGCCAGTTATTAGTTTTATTATATCTTTTCAAAATATTGTCCATTCACGTCAATACACCGCTGCATGCGATGGAACCACTGGGAAAAGCACTTTGCCCACTCGTCCTTAGGGGTCTCTTCAATGGCATCGCGATACGCAGCCACCGCTTCTTCAGCATTCCTTTAAGTTTTTCTTTAATTTTTGAAAATAAATAAAAATCACAAGGCGCGAGGTCGGGGCTATACGGCGGGTGACCCAGTAATTCAACGTTTGATGTCGCCAAATAGTCGATCGTTCGCTTGGCGGTGTGCGATGAGGCGTTGTCGTGGTGAAGGAGGATCCTACTGCGAGGTCGTTTCTCTCGAACTTTTTCCAAGACAAGTGGCAAACAATTGGTAGTGTACCATTCTGCAGAAACTGTTTTTTGATCTTCTAACACAATTGTCGCGAAATGACCTATCCTTCCAAAGAACGAGGCCACCATTTTTTTCCCCGCACTTCGATCTCTCTTCACTTTAGTTGGCAACTCCTCGAAAGGAAACACCCACTGAGCAGATTGTCTTTTGGTTTCAGGATCATAACAGTAAATCCAGCTTTCGTCACCTGTTAGTATGTCGAACACAGCATTTGAGTCACCTCCGTTAAATCTTTCAATCATTTTACGGCACCAATCCACACGATGGAGTTTTTGAGCCTCAGTCAAATTATGAGGTATCCACCGGGCGCAAAGCTTCCTGACCGCTAAATGTTCGTGTAGGATTTTGTGCACTTGACTCATACCGATGCCTAAGCTTGTCCGAATCTGCTGATAGGTCACTCTTTTGTCAGTCTCTATCATACGCCGCACAACACAGATGTTATCTTCAGTCGTCGCCGTAGAAGGCCGTCCCTCACGTAAATCATCAGTGAGATTAGTGCGACCACGTTTAAACTCATTAAACCAGTTGTAAACAGTCGCACGAGATGGGGCTTCATCGTGAAAGGCCAATCGTAGTCTATCATAACTTTCTTGTTGACTTAAATGACATCGAAAGTCATAAAAAATCATTGCACGAAAATTTTCTCGTGTTAAATTCATGTTGACGTGACACAGACAATTTTCAATTTGCCGCCAAATCGTAAAACAAATGACAAATGAATGAAGTATATACTCAGTAATATTGGCAAAGAGTTCTATTTTCAAATTATAGAATTATTTTTTTATTATATTGTTTATAAGTGGCCAGTTCTAAGAACTTTCAGTTTGACCCTCGTATAGGTAACAGGAACGCGCTGGATGCAGGCTGCTTCCATACAGCTTTATTGGAAATCTTTAGGGAAGGCTTATACCCAACAGTAGATGTTCTACGGCTGATACGAGTATATGAAGGATATTTGAAGCATTTTTAGCGTTCCGCCGATTTCAATAAATAGAAGAAAACTTTACTTGCTCCAAACTCCGCAATTAGTTTAAGATTTCTATAGAGAGAGGCGAATGCAAGATCTAACATAAATACATATTTTGCACGTTTTGCACAGTTTTAAAATCAATAGCTAAAAAAACCCTATAGCAGTGTTTCCCGGATTTCAAAATTAGCAAATAAGTTTCTATATACGCTATCAGACGGACACAAAACGCGAACGCAGAGCGTAGCGAATTTATAAATGTTCGTGTTAAAATGTTATTTTAAAACAAACCGGACATGATCACTGTGTATGTATGTCAATCCGCATTTTCAATTGCCTACCTCGGTTTGTATCAAAATTTTACAGTGAAGGCAAGTAGGTATATGAGTTTAAGTTATTATTTTCGGCTGCTATTTGTATCATAATTTTTACTAACATTGTACGTCCATACAAATGCGTTTCATCATCATCATTATCAGCCCCAGGACAGTTACTACGATTCAGAGCTATGGATTATGATCATCATGACCAGTTTGAAGCGCCTTGCATTCAGCGTGACAATGCGGTCTTGATGAGATCGCTGGACATCCTGCGTCGCGTTTACCCATACGTAGTCTTAATTTGAGAAATTTACGGCTCCATTAGCCATCCATTCTACGGACTATTTATAAGTTGCGTCCAACAAACTTTTTAAATCTATCATTAAAAAAAGAATAATGCTCATGAACAAGGAATAAAAGAAAAAAGCACAATAAAAAGCTCTTTGATGCTGTAGTGTTGTGTTACTATGAAATAGCGCATCCTGAGTCTTTGCACCAGGATGCTGACGTCAAACGGATGCGGTTTACTGAACACTACAAAATGTCGTTTCATATCAGTTACAGGGTCGTATTTAAGCTTTAAATAGACAAACTAAAATTATAATATGATCAACTTGATACGCTAGTATTATAGGCTAGTATAGCTAGCACCTATAGTTGAAGAAAGAGAGCGGGAATGTTCCAATTTTGATTTGGTTAAATCGGTAAAATATCCACAGATATATCTCATAATACTAAATTATTATTGCGTACTGTAGTATTACATCACTCTTGAAGCTTAAATTAATCAATCCTACACATATGTTTTAGTTTCAGATTTAGTTTGTTTTGTATTGACAAATCTCCTCAAAAATATATAAACTTTATTTTAAATTTAAAATATCAATTTAAAACATGTAATAATAATCCCGTGAGCTTTTAAATTTTGGAAAACACCCTAAATAGGTAGTTAATTACAATAGCACAATAGAGGAGAGAAGGCCTACAATCTACAAATCTACATTCAGCAGTGGAATGACACAGGCTGATGAGGATGATAGTTAATTCTATAACTTACATGCTAACTGCTTGCTGCATGCAATGCTTGGATGCAAGCTGCTACGAACCAGTCTTATTGGAGATCTTTAGGGGAGGCCTATCTCCAGCAGTGGACGCCCTATTGCTGAATGAACATGCAAACTACCTACTACCGCCTTTGTCTATACTTAGTCTAATAAAACTTAACTCTCAGTAACTTAACCTTTTCGAAATACCACACCCAATTGCATACCTTATAACTATAACTGATGATTTTGATTAAGGTTTTAAAACCATTATGGGCTATTATTGCAACGCCTTTTATCTGTATGCCATAGCAGCCTTCTGCACGCAGCGTTGTCGTAAAAGCAATTCTAATATCTCAAGGTGAAGGAAATTTCATGCTTTTAGTTAGGTACTCTTCTGCTCTACCGCAAACATGTTTACTGAAAATCATACCGATACAACTGAGTTGACATAGGTATAGACCCATCCATCAGCCGTGGGTCGTTTAAAGCTAGAGTTTTTAGTAAAGGACATGTCCACAAAATGTATGGAGGCTGGTATAATAATAATAAAAAATTCTAACCACAACACTCGTTACATTTCGAAAAAGATTTTTTTTAATTTATTTTGAATTTATAAAGATAAATAAATATATTTGGCTCAATAGGTAGAATGTATCTTCATTATATCTTCACTAACACTGATTGGGTTAACTCCAAATTGTTAAATAAAAGATTTTTACCAATTGGACACACTTTTAAGTGTTATTTGCTACATTGTACCTACTAACTGGTTACACTGGTAGGTTATAATTTTTAATTTTAGCAAATTAAGAGATGATTGTGGAAGAATCAGCTACGAATGGATATAAAATAACGATTGAAGCACTTTATTATGGCTAAACTAGTAAAATTAAAAGGCTGTTATTTTTCATACAATTTATTATTCACTAATAAAAAAAAATGTAGGGATGGAAAAATCTAAATTAAATATTTTTTTAAATCCCATAAAACAAGCTTTCAAATGATGTATATCTCATCTTGCTTCAATTTCTCTCTGAATAATATACCACCTGTGGACACCTTTTCTAGTTTAAACGTAAAAACTTTTATAACTTTGAACTTTCATGGCCAAATGTAACACGCTAACTATCAAATGAACATCTTGCTCTTTTACGGCAGTTGTATTTAAAATAGACCCTGGTGGCCTAAAAGGAAAACGGTTGCCTTACATTATTTGAGTCGTAAGTTCAAACCCGGTCTCGCACCAATGACTTCTTTGTAATTTACAGAACATCGCCTTTTCGGTAAAGAAAAACATCATGACGCGTACTTGTCAATAGAAAAATAATGATTTTTCCAAATCGGCTGATTATGATAACTATCACAATGATGTAAATATCTCCTTCTTTTTCTTTTCAGCCTAGGTGGTCATACGCCTCCCCTAACGATCTCTAATAAGACTTGTTGGTAGTCGCTAGCATCCAGCGCGATTCTGCGGTCTTGATAAGGTCATCCGTCCACCTTGTAGGTAGACGTCCTACGCTGCGCGTGCTGGTACGTGGTCCACTCAAGAACTTTAGAAAGAAAGAAAGAAATTTATTTGCAACAAAAATAAGAGGTACAATAACAACAATATACAACAAAACAAATCATAAAACACAAACAAAAACAACAGTATTATACCTAAAATCTTTGTCACAAAAAACCCCATCTTTACGACCCCATCGGTCATCAGTCCTCTGTGCTATGTGTAATATAAATAATAATATGAAGTTCGATATTTTCTGCATTTTTTTATAGAAGAGAGATCATACTAAAGATCGGTTCAGTGATTGATACTCTTGAAATATAATTACACTTTAGACGATCCCCAAATTACCACCCTAACTCGACTCGCAATCAAAATCAATTTGCCACCGGCATAATATCTCAATCCAAAACGATTGTACCTCTACATTGAAAAGAACAATGGCTAATAAACTCGCAAAGTCACTAAACACGATCATCAAAGGTGGCAATATGGGCAATATTGCCCGCCCAAAGTTGCAAAATCCGCCCAAATTAGGCAAAACTCAGTAATAGGCGGCAATTCCCTTTGCAATGATGCTACTTGCAAATAACTACTTTGAGACGCGTAAAAAATGTTTCAAAATGTGTTTGGTATTTTGGAAACATACGGGAGTACAACCTTGCGAGCACAAGTCTGCTCATGAGGCTTTTTGAGTATTAATAAATATTTTTCGTTCTGTTTTTGAATTCGAAACTGTGATCAAAACTTTAATAATACTGTTTTTTTTTATAAATAAATTGCATAATACAAAGTATTTTTTTATTTTTCATTTAGATTGCGTAAATAATAATAATATGTTTAAAAAACGTATATTATCAGTTTTAAAATTACCACTGTCGTCGAATTCTCATATCTTCAGAATGATAATATATTTTAGGATCTGTGGTATATTTTTATTGAAACAAAGAGTCTACGCTAATGTAAGAAGAAGGAGAGTCCAAAAAATATAAAAATGAGAGCAAAGAAAGAAAATAAAAGCTTCTGCACTTTAGAGTACAAAAATAATTTTGTTAACATAAATTAAAATTTATTATAAAAGTTATATAACATATTTTTAAACAAATTCACGTATTAAAACTCGAATATAAGATGTTAAAAAGATTCTTAATTTTTTATTACTATATTTTAAACAAGACATTTGGATGTTTTTGCATGAGCAACAACGTGAAATACAACGATTTTTTTGATGAATATACAAATACACTGCCTTAAAACCTAATATCTACAGGTCTGTCTAGACAACCTTGTTCCCATAGATTAACAGTAACCAATAAACATTTTATGTTAACACAACGTACAGTACATGTATAACCCATATTTATATGATGTTTATAAACATCATCGCATATCAATTATATACATATAAAACCATAATCAAACACCAAAAACAAACGCTAAGTACAAAGAATAATTTGTATTAGCGAAAACGCTCGAGCGCTCAAAACAGCAGCTCTTGCTTGGCTAATCTCAACCCGTATATACACAAACTATAAGAGCTATCCACCATAATTATTACCCACAATAACATAATAGATAGCATTAAACAGCATCTCAGTGGTTTCCTAACGCTCCAATGCAATCTTTAGCAGTTTTTGCGCTACTCAGTATAGTTCCCGCGCTATACTGGCTTGCCATATTTAAGGGGATTTATACGCCAAACTTCATCTCACTTGTGCTGATTCTACTTTTTTTTTCTCTACCCTGAAGGCTTACGTCAGGCTTACAAGAAAATTGAAACCACAGCTGTTTCCGTACGGCTCTATTAATTTTTGTGCATCGCCCTTAGCGGAAACGAGGAAAAACTAACCAAAATGTATGGAGTCACACACGAACGCAAAAGTTTAAGTAAACTACGCAAAACCTAGACTAAGAGCACTGTATAATGCCACTGCTGGGTACACCTAAAGGTCTTCCACATTTCATTTCATGAGCTGCAGTTCTATTTATCCTTTTGTCATTAATTTTAAGCTTAAATTAAAATTATATATACAACTCAATATTCTGTGAATATTACAAGCAACTTCCTGTTGACATTATTAATATCAAGCAAAAGAGCTTTAATATTTATTTTATTCAATTTTTGGTACTTGTTGTTATAGCGACAAAACAAAAATATCTGTGAAAATTTCAACGTTCTAGCTATCACGGTTCTTGAGATAAAGCCTGGTGACAGACGGACAGAGGAGTCTTAGTAATAGGGACCCGTTTTTATCTTTTGGATACGGAACCTTAAAATAAGATGCTAATAAATGGTTTGTTTATGTGACATGAAACTACATTTAATTATAATGTAGTATTTTTAGGTTTAATATATATTTTAATTAGATGAAGTATATAAAATAAGCTAAATGGTAAATAATAGCTCTTTTCAGTCTTCTTTTCTTTTCGAACATTTAAAATACGTTATACGTGTGTCTTCGTGTTTTTTTTTTCATTAAAAATATATCAATTTGACCTAATTACCTAATAGTGGAGACCTAATTGAGACCTTCAAGATTCTCAATGGCTTTTATAATCTTCCGCATATTCACGACATGTACACCTTAAACGAAAATATGCGGGATAGCAGACGCCATAAATTTATCTTGCAGCCTACACCATCACACACCAACACTGCACACCACATCCTATGCAATAGAGTTGTCTACAACTGGAATAGGTTGCCTGAGGATGTCGTCTCAGCAAGAACTATAAACACATTTAAGAATAGACTGGACCTTTGGATAAAGAAGGAAAATAAATCTTTAACAGATAAATACTAATTCTATTTGATTCTGCTTGATATAGGCACATCAGTATACACTGCTCGCCTATAAACAAATAAATAAATAAATAATTATGGTGCCTTCCTCTCTTTTAATTTTGATCCGCCCAACGGGGTCTATATGCCACTTTGTACCCTTTATATTTTTACCACCATGTACCTATTTTATGGAAGCAGAATAAATGAATTATATTTATGCCTAACAAATGCAACAGAGTTTTGAGAAATTGTAAATAGACGCCAGTGATACACATATAAATATGGCTGGTTGAAAGGCCGTTACAACAAAGCATAAAAATAGCTAATAGCACTTATTTAGTTAATGGGGTAGGCAAATTGTTTACTAAAACAATGAGGCTTTTTGTAACGATGATTGATGGTATGTGGAGCGTGCTTGCCTTGTACAAGTTTATTTATTTATGTGAATTTTATTTTTTGTTTCGTCTAATTGTAGTTTATTTGGTTCAGTTTCAATTTTCTGATAATTAGAGTTGTTATTTTTTTACTACGGGATCTCGTGACAGCCCTCAGACTCTGTTCTGCACATATATTCTAACTAATAAGTTTAGATATCTGATGATATCAGCCAACCCCCAATTGTAATGAGTGTGGCGTTTATGAAGCTCTACATATTGTTGGAATGTGTGCGGAACGAGTCATTTAGAAGACTATGTTCTATACAAAATATTAAAGACGTTGGCTTTTACAACTCCATTTTGTCTTTGCCAGACTCTGAAAGTGCAAAAATGTAGTACAAACTTGTAGATATAGGTTTAAAAGATAAGCTCTGTTACAAATTATGTATCTTGTACATGGCGATGTGGTCGTTAAGCGACTAAGCCCTTTAAATAAATAAAAAAATATATTACGGGACTAATTGCGCATTGAAAAATAATGTGTACAGATTGAGAAACTTTAAAAATAAAATAAGAGTTAATGAAAAACCAAAACATTGTAATTTTACAATTTACTTTACTAATATTATGAATCCGAAAGAGTGTCTGTTGGTTTGTTCTTCTTTCACGTAGTAACGGAGCAACATGGACATAGTTTGACATGGACATATATTGAAAGACGGAAAGTGACATAGGTTACTTTTTATTCCAGAAAAATAAAATGTTCCTATGGGATAGCATACGAATTTAAATACGACGCGGGCGAAACTGTCGGCAAAAGCTAGTAAGTAATCAGTAAGCTAGTATAAGCCAGACGTCTACTATGGTGTCAGAGCTTTTAATCTTGTTGAAGGCCTCAGATATGGCTAAATGTAATAAAAAGCTAAAGTCTGGACGTGTAATTTCGTTTCACGTCTCATCCTAGTCACGGTAGCGTTAATTTGTAAATATCACTCGCGGTCAAACAACCCAAGATTGATAGCTTTTTTGTAAAATAAGCTATCGTTTCTATTATCAGCTAGATTGCCCTCTGTTGGACATTAACATTCGCTTATATTTAATAGCAACCAGCCTGCATTAGGCCAGCGTGATGGTTATATGGCCCAATAACTCTTAATAGTCCACTGTAGGACGTAAGCGTGGGCAGGCTTACGTCCTGCAGTGGACTTATTATAATATAAAATATAGTTTATAAAAAAAACTAAAAAACACGCTTAGGAGTCTTTTTTTAGGGTTCCGTACCTCAAAAGGAAAAAACGGAACCCTTAGGATATATATCTTATAGGATCACTTTGTTGTCCGTCTGTCCGTCTGAGTGTATGTCAAGACTCTTTATCTCAGGAACGCGTTAAGATATCGAGTTGAAATTTAAACTGTAGATACAGTTGTGTAAAGAAAAAACATCTTAGTTATCATATAAATAAGTTAGAGCCGTTTATGTCTTAAAAACCGCATATTTCGACACTCACAAAAATCAAAACCTACAGGGTACTTCCCGTTGACGTAGAACTATGAAATTTGGCGAGAAGTATTGTCTTAGAGTACACATATGGGAATAAATCTGAAATCGGTACATTATTATTTAAATCACAAAAAATAGGGTCTCAAAATACACAAAATTGGGGTTCAAAATTCAAAGTAAATAAATCGTATCATGTCAGGTATCATTTATAAAAGAACATTAGCACACGCTAAAACTTCGCTTCTCAATTTTGTGAAATTTTCTGGATTTGTACGGAACCCTCGATGTGCGAGCCTGATTCGCACTTGTCCGGTTTTTTTTCATAAATGCATTGTCATCGGTCTTTGATAGGTGTGCAAAGTTTGAAGAAAATCTGATCGCTCAAAGTAGGTCAAAATCGAGCTCAAAAGGGTTGGTTACAAACATACAGGTGATACTAATAAAAGCGTGTTAAAAAGACTGGTGCATTTCAATACAGTATACTTAACAGCTAGATTTATGAGATAAGTTTATCTACATGACACTTAGATTTCTCAACAAATACGGTTAAAATCCAAAAGTTCAAAGATCAGACTTAGTATTGAAATAGTCTAAAGATAACATCCTAGGAATGAAGATTTATTAGTGTCGTATTTGTCACTCTGTGATATCCAGGAGATTATCCAGTAAATGGTTCTATTCAACGTCTCCTCTATAAACTGTCTAGACCAGTGCTTCTCTACCTGTGAGGGTCCGCAATCAAATCTACGAAAAGTTTAATAATAATAGGAATTTCTAACATACATTAGACATCATTCCATCACACATAATACGTAAGTACATTCAAACTTGTTTCGCGTTTTAGGTTAATAATTAAGCGTTCATGTCTACTTAACAAACTTAAATAACATTGAATGATTTACAACTACCTACATAATTAAAAAAAGAAAGAAAACTTGTACTAAATAATACTAAAGTTTAAACTACAATCAAAATAAAACTATTCTAAAAGCCCTGTCGCAGAGGGTAACGTGGCCAGAATGCTGGCGGCATTAAACGTTTATAATTTTTTTGTGCAATTTTATATATATTTTTTTTAATTGTATAAAACCACATTATCTATAGGTTAATAGTAATTCCACTCAAGGAATCTCTGGAATTATTAATGTGATAAACAATTTAATACGTTAGAACCGAAGTCGTGAAACTAAAGAAGAGTTAGGCAGGACACATTGTGACGTCAGGTGGAGTAAGGCTGTTACAGAATGGTGGCTGAGACAAGGTAAGCGGAGCGTTGGTCGTCCGGCTGCAAGATGGGTTGACGATATAGTCGAAATCGCGGGTCAAACTTGAACACGATTAGCACAGGACTGAGGCAGCTGGCAGATGGCACAGTAGAGAGTACTATACCTACCCAGCAGTGGAATAAAGAAGGCTGTGGATGATGATGACAAAACTATTTAATTACGTCCCGGTGCTTTAGATAAGTCACACCCTGATGCTCACGCCAAATTAGAATGAAGCTCCCTAAAAATGTTTGATGACCTAAAGTTTCGTGGGTTAAAGAAGGTTAAGAAACGCTGGTCTAAAGTTCTTAGATAAGTGGATTTAAAGCTATAAAACATAATTGCTATCTAATTGTAAGGGTTTATTACTTAAATATAATTGTGGATATGTTTGTGCAACTCGAAAGAAATTGCAAAAGAGGACTCTGCGAGTATTATTCGCGAGATTAAAAAAAATCTATTAAAAATAACGTAAATCTGTGCATTTTGAAAAACAGCACCATATTTAAGAGATACCTACGCCTAATAATATAAGATGTCTAACGACTGCTATTATGAACATCTTAGTCGATAGTGTCTATAACACTATGAAGGGTTGTTGGTAACTTACACACAATCTTTTAATGACAATTTCAATACATCAAGATAAATAACTTACTATGGGGCCAACCATGAAATCGAGAAAAAAAAACAGCATCGCCATTACCGTGTCTATTTTAAATTAGGATTGGCTTGGCTCCATCCATAGTCAAAATCGTTCATAATCATGGATCCTTAAAAGAATTAAAAGTCATTGCACTTTGCAAATGATAAGCCTGTTTACATTTATATACTCAAAATTACTTAGGCACATAAAAAGAGAGTTTTGTAGTTTAATTCAATTTTCAAAAGACACTTCCTAGTTTGGCGCATACTTACAACATTCATTTGCCAAACATAACGACATGCGATGTTCAAATTATTATCATCTACGAGCTTTTCGATGTCTTAAGCACATAAAATACAGAATCAGATGATGTACGCTGTAGTGTTACAAACGGGGGAGCCGTTTGCAGCACCACAAGTTAAGAGAGAATTAGAGAAGAACCTGTAGTATGGCAAGCGGGGGAGCCGGTTGCAGCACTACAGGTAAAGAGTATCAAACTGTAGCGTTGCAAGCGGGGGAGCCGGTTGCAACACCACAAGTTACGAGAGGATTAGAGAGAGAAACCTGTAATGCGGCAAGCGGGGGAGCCGGTTGCAGCACCACAGGTTAAGAGTATCAGAGTAAACTGTAGCGTTACAAACGGGGTAGCCGTTTGCAGCACCACAAGTTAAGAGAGAATTAGTGAGAACCTGTAATGTTGCAAGCGGGGAAGCCGGTTGCAGCACTACAGGTAAAGAGTATCAGGATAAACTGTAATGTTACAAACGGGGGAGCCGTTTGCAGCACCACAAGTTAAGAAAGAATTAGAGAGGAACCTGTAGTATGGCAAGCGGGGGAGCCGGTTGCAGCACTACAGGTAAAGAGAGGATTAGAGAACCTACCCCAAGAGTCCTGCCTAGTGGTTAGGATTCCTAACGGTTCGAAGAAAGGAGGTTAATATAGAAAACTAACCATACTGTTTACACATTTAATCATTTCACCATATAAATAACACTGCACTTATAGTCTGTATGTTTTTCTTGAAGCGAATAGTGAGAGAATTTTGAAAAGAGTCCGTGGGATGTTAGCCTAACAGGGGAGGGGTAGCACGCAAAGAAAACACACTGGAGGCCGGCCGAGGTTGGAGCGTAGACAAGCTGGACCCGCCGATAGACGTAGCGCCAGCAGGGCGCTGGAGATAGAAGCGCCTGTAGCGCCAGCTGTGCGTTAGCGTGTATACGCCCGTGATGTTGTGGCGCTTGAGGTGGAGGCGCTTGTGCGCTAGCTGGGCACTAGCGTGAAGACGCCCGTGGTGTTGTTCTGGCGCTTGAGGTGGAGGCGCCTGTAGCGCTAGCTCGGTACTCCAAGGTAAGTGGCAAGGTCAGTGGCCCCAAAAGATGAGGTCCTCCTGTAACAAGGTCAAAGAGACCGAAGCCTCGCGAAGAAAAATTACCAGACGCTCATGCTGTCTTCTCTGCAGGACCCGTCACCACGTTCAAAGATCACACGTTAACATGAACTAACACCACATATACTTTCATAAAAATACCACAAGACATGCACCATCTTTCGTGTCTCCTTGATGACTTCCCTCTCCCAAGACTGACCGAATTTTAAAACAAGGATCGCTGATCCTGTCAAAAGCAATTTGAAAAATTTCATAATTAGAATTGTTAGTTGGCAGTGTTATCGTTAAAAGAGTTTGAATGTAGAGAAGCTAACAAAAAGGTTAGTTTCTCTACAACGCGTCTAGAATATCCATAATATCGAGCGAAACTTCGGTCACTAAGCTATTACGATTATTACCGGTTGCAAAACTGAGGTGTGTACACAAGTATAACGCTCGAAATACCCGGTTGATACCGAGACTCCACTAAAACGGAGCAGCCTCCGGATTGTCTACGCGTTCTGAGCCCTTAGTCTACGTGTGGCTCCATATATTTTGGTTAGTTATTCCTCGTTTCCGCCAGGGACGCTGTACAAAAATGTATACAGCCATTCGGAAACAGCTGTAGTATCAATTTACGTGTAAACATGTACTAACCCTTCTGACGTCGGCTTTGCTTTTCTTCTCGCTCGCTCTCGTGGCGCGAGTAACTGAAGCACGAACAAAATACAATACTAAATACTTAGCTGCTTACTCAAGCTACTACAGTAGGGACAAGATAATAGGTCGCTTTTGACAGATGTCAGTTATATTCATAGTGAGGTGACCTGCTTAAAAACATCGATTAAATGAATGAATCGAATGAATCGATACAGACTTGAAACATATGTGAATTTTAAAAATGATCATGCGAATCCCTGTCCCATTATTATTTTTTCTTTCATAAATTAAAGGAGCAAAATAAGACAAGTACCTACGTAATTTAACAAAAAAATTGCTTTTATTCACTTGAACTATCGGAACTGCTATCTTCATCACTGCTGTCAGCACTCAGAGATATTATTAATTCATTTTCAATAATATTGTCTATTCTCACATCTCGTTCAAAATCTTGTAAAATTATTTTCTTTGTCTTCTCCACGACTTTTCGCCAGTCTTCTGTAGTGACTTCTGCACATGCAGTTTGTAGCAGAGTCATCACTCATCATTTTAGCAGTACTGAAGGGTGGTTCAGTATTGTTCCGCGCTGCATGACCCTATATTTGTGCCCAAATAAGCTCGATGGCGTTATACTGGCAATGGTAGGGAGGCAATCGAATAACTTAACGAACTCAATAGCTTTTCCCGTGTAGGATATTCTTTTCTCGAGTAATATCCATAAATGTGGTTGCGAATTGCAGTAGCATCAAAATTATCAACGACAACAATTTTCTTGTCCCTCTTTCGTTTTTTCGGTGTACGTAAAGTATTATCTTCTGAGCCTGATGGTCCGTATTTCTCTTTCAGAATTTGAGTTACTGTCTTCTTCCCTATTCCCAATGCTTCGGCAACGCGTTCTCTCGGTGGTTTCAATGGTAAAAGAGGCCCATCGTTAACTGATTCACGTCCAAAATAATTGTACAATTTCAGCACTAGTTCGCGAGATTGACTGTTTAGAGTTTTCCCCCGTTTCGACATAGTAAGACTGTAATGTTTTTCTTGTTTAATAATCGTTAAGCAATCGGAGTCCAATTTATAGCCAGGTAAACGTAGTCAGTAAGATCAGTTCAATGAAAAAGCCGGATCAGAAGAAAATAACAGAGAGCACACCAAAAACGCACAGTCACTTCGCACAACAACAAAAGACTGCGTCATCATCATGTTATGGCGACATGACATGCGTCATCGACAGGCACTGGTGTTGCCAGCAACATCCACCTAAATTGCACCCAACATCAATGACCTTTCTATTTAGTTATTTTTTTGTATTTTTATAGTTAGTTAAAAGAATAATAAATATGTATAATTAGGTTTTACTATAATCACAACGTGGTTATAAATTTATGGTGACTTTTCTTCACAAGTAATCATTGCATTCGATTCAACTTACAATCCTATCAGCTTTCGATTTTTAGAGTAACATCCCTAGTGTTTAAAAAGAAAAAGGGTTGACTGACGCAACATTGTAACGACGTTCAGTTCTTTAGATCAGAAATTGTTTATTATGTTTAGAATGGTTTATTAGTGAAAGCAAATCGTAAAATTACTCGTATCGGTCATTATTACAATAAATATGTAATTGAAAAAAGTTGCAATTGTGCAGTTCTTATTTTATGCCCGCCGTTACAAGGTTACGTTGTTGAATTTTGATGAAATGTCAAAAGTGACCTTTATCTTGTCCCTACTTTAGATACAAAATAAAAAAGCAATTGTATCATCCACGGGCTCTTGAAGGTTTAAAGCTAATCCAAAGCTCAGACCTACTGCCAGTTGACAGCGAGCTCAGCATACTGGCAGCACTACCACGCTGAATGAACGTTGAGCCAAATAAACATCAGCACTTGCGTCATGCGTCGCGACTACTAGACGCTAACATGAATCTATAAATCTTATTTGCACCATTTGAACAGAAACATACACAGAAAACGTAGTTTAACAATAACGTAACAATAATGTTACGTTAATGTTAAACCCCACTTAAGTCTAAAATTACGTGGGTTTTATACAGTTGAATATTTTTGTATAAGTGGTTATTTTAGTTTTCTTTCATTCGTAAACAGAAATGTTATATTGCAGTGAAATTTTTTTGAAACACAGTTCCGCTCGGCACTATTTTGGCCACGCGAATACAGAATTTTCAATTATCAATCTACAATAATCCGCTCAGTCCCCTGTCTATACGTTCTTACATTCGGCTTTGTTTTTTCTCCTGTACGCACTTGTTACTCGCGCGACGAACGTGAGCGGGAGGAAAGAGAACGACGATATTTAAGAGGGCAGCTCCGCTCTGCTTTAATGGAGTGAAAATCTGAGTGATGAGTACTGCCTTAAAGTGTACTATGAATATGTATGCTCTGCGCCGAATAGTGCGGTGGCTAAACATGGATATTATGAGTTATTTGACGGACGTTTATAATGGCGATAAGTTTGTAGAATACTTAGATACGAATGAAGGCTTATTTATTGAGGCTACGCTTAGATCAGGCCAAAAAATACAAGACGCTACGAACTGTCTTACTCTTCTTGTATTGTCATTTATTCGTTATAGTCCGGTTCTTTTTAGTAAAATGTCTTTAAAATTACGTTCTACAATGTCTGCCATTAACGCCTATATTGTGAAATTATATAGTTTTTTTTATCAACGTGAGTCAATTTACGGTCAAACTGAAACATGATAATATGAAGTCTACACTTACTTTAAAATCATTTAGACTTTCGGTCCCTAAAACTCTGGCAAGAATATTGCTTAAAAACGTAATTTTCTTTAATTTCATTTACGAAAATCAGTATTAACAACTACCAGTATTATTAACACTAAATTTAATTATTTAATTTATTATTCGTATTGAATTGTAGGTACAAATTGTATCCTACTTTATGAAGAATAACAATATTGATAAATTGTATAATTAATATAATTGTATACCTAATTGATTTGACATGTAACAATGGTGTTATTAATAAAAATATTATTAATAATTAAAATCAAAAATATTTTGAAAATATTTTTTTTTCAGCGTGGCAATGCTGCCAGCATGCTGGGCATGCTGCCAACTGGCAGTGGGCTTGAGCACTTGGATTATCTTTAGACTTTCAAGGGTCTGTGGATGACCCAATTGCTTTCTATGTAGTAGTAGTGTAGTGTTGTCATTAGTAAAAAAAAAAAAAATAATAATGTAAAACGTCAAAAAAAAATATTTTAAAGTACTTTTTTTTCCTCTAGTCCAGTTAACTCCACTCTTATACAAGTAATTAAGATAGCTAAGTAAGTTTGTATAAGCTGGGTGGATAGACCTGATATCAAAGTTTGTTAGCCTACTGAAGGTCATTAAAATAACTAAACGGTTAGAACAACCGGTATCCCCAATTTAGAGTGTCATCCAAGCTACGGAAGTGCTCAGTTGTAAATGCCACCCGAGGCCACCCATCCGAAAAGTGGGTGTGCTGAACGTTGCTTAACTTAAGGTGGGCACACACGGTCAGTTAAACTGATCAGTTTTTCGCGTCACTCCAACTGGGTGCTCATTCAGTTAATGAAAAGGTGGGAATTGGTGGTTCCATATTTGAAGACAGTGGAGCTGGAGCCATGATATTTCTTCGATAACTTGTGTTAAGTGTTTCAATTTTTCATGAGAAATTATTGGAACCAAAGTTGTTTGAAATTTGATTTTCCACAACTTTGATTCCTATCAACTTTTTCTAGGATCGATATTTTTTAATAAGACAGTGGTGCCATTTTGTTTCTTCCATAACTTGTGTTATTTCAATTTTTCTTGAGAAATTATCGAAGCCGAAGTTGCTTGAAATTTGATTTCCTACAACTTTGATTCTCATCAACTTTTTCTAGGATCGATATTTTTTAATAAGCCAGTGGTGCCATGATGTTTCTTCGATAACTTGTGTTATTTCAATTTTTCTTGAGAAATTATCGGAACCATAGTTGTTTGAAATTTGATTTCCTACAACTTTGATTCCCATCAACTTTTTCCAGGATCGATGTTTTTTTTAATAAGTTAGTGGTTCTATTTTGTTTCTTCCATAACTTGTGTTATTTCAATGTTTCATGAGAAATTATCGCAGCCGAAGTTGCTTGAAATTTGATTTCCTACAACTTTGATTCCCATCAACTTTTTCCAGGATCGATATTTTTTTTTTAAAGTTAGTGGTTCCATTTTGTTTCTTCCATACTTGTGTTATTTCAATATTTCATGAGAAATTGTCGGAACCAAAAATGTTTAAAATTTGATTTCCTACAACTTTGATTAACAACAACTTTTTCTAGGATCGATATTTTTTTTATATAAAACAGTGGTGCCATTTTGCATCTTCCATAACTTGTGTTATTTCAATTTTTCATGATAAATTTTGGAAACCAGAAATGTTCGAAATTTGATTTCCTACAACTTTGATTCCCATCAATTTTTTCTAGGATCGATATTTTTTTTGATAAGACGGTGGTGCCATATTGTTTACAATGGCATCACTGTCATATTCAAAAAATATCGATCCTACAAAAGTTGATATGAATTAAAGTTGTAGTAAATCAAATTCTAAACAACTTTAGTTCAGATACTTTTTTATAAAAAATTGAAATTACGTGAGTTACTGAAGATTCATACATGCAAACCATCGCAGTACCTATCGGCAATAGTTGACTACATTAGGACCCCGCTGCAAATATTTGATGAACTGATGCGATCATTTCATCATGTGTGCCCAGCTTCTGGTAGTGGTTTATACATGGAGCCACCAATTCCCACCTTTTAATTTACTGAATGAGCCCCAATTGGAGTGACGCGAAAAACTGATCAGTTGAACTGACCGTGTATGCCCACCTTTAGATTATTGCTAATCAACACCTATACTGCATAAAAGATAGCTTGATCTCTGCGACAGTGACATTGACATAGAAGATTGACATTTTTAGAGTTGGGATAGTGGTGGAAAAAATTGATTATGAAACAATGTTGTAATGAAATCGAATGAGTAGTTGAAGGTAAGAAATTGGATTTTATTTACTTACTATTATTTAAGATCAAGTATGTACACATGTAAATAATATTATGATATTAATTAAATAATACATAATAATGTAACGATAGCATTTATCGACGTTTTTCACTATTATCGATGCTAATGTAACATATAATTGGGTTTAATTTAATTACAAACCTATACACATGTAAATAATGTTATGATATTAAAATATACAATAAAATTAATGATAAATTAAGTTTTATTTAAAATATCGTCAGTAGAAACTATCGATATTTTAAATAAAACTCAATTTAAAACTCTGTGGTCACGATCATTTATCGCCCATCACTAATCAGCATGCCCATAAAGTATGACATTGACAGGTACTGTCTGTACTATTAAGAAAGTCAGAACTTCGTAGGCGTAATTTTTCTGACAGCTGTTACAGAGATCAAGCTATATTTTATAGAGTATAGCTAAAATAAGGTATGAGCGGCTAAGTTACGCTAAAGGGGATTTACACGGGTCGATTTTTGCCGTGCGGCTAGTCGCTTCACAAATCGCCTCACCAAGCCGCATCGCTAGCTCATTTACACAGGTGACTAAAATCACATGCGGCTTAGTTATATTGTTCTCCTACTTCAAGCGAAACACTCCTTCATGCGGCGGCGGCAATCCGCTGCAACCGATCGTTCACCCGGTCGATTTTGGTCACCAATCGCATGCGACTGGTCGCCGCGCGGCCATAAACGGATGCTACCCATTTTTGCGTCACTTGCGACCGATTCAAATAGTCAAACAGCTCAACCCATTAGGGCCACAGGGCAAACCCCTTCTGGGGTGCCCGGGCAAGTCTGATCTCCCCCGCCGGGTGATGGCTCAAGCTGAGGCACCTTCTCAGGTGTCCTTGCGCTATTCACCCTAAAACCTAATCTTAGGTCTCAGTCGCCTTGCGCTCGCCCAAGTCCGGTAAGCTGTAGAAGCTTCAGAGGCCAACAGCTTAAAGTTATATATGTCTCTGAGGAGGCTGGAATGATTGACAGACCGGTGGAGACCTTCTTCCAGTCTCTAAATCACGCCAACTCCACGAGACTGCCTCGCTGTCTTATTTTATCTTAGTGTATGTATAAATATGTGTCTGTGTGTATAATATGTAATAAGCTTGTATTTATAAGGGTACAATGGGGCTGGGATAGATTTTCAGTCAAAAAAAAAAAAAGAAATACATAAAAATAACACATACGATTTTGCCGCGCGGCAAAAATTGTGCGGCTTTAATCTCCCGTATAAATCCCCCTTTAGCTGTCAAAATATTTGAGTGCTAAAAAGCTTTAATACGTTTTGTAACGCTACTATGATTAGGAGTCACAACTTTTGTGATGTTTTGATAGCGAGTTGAAAAGGAAATGTAGTAACTAGAGATGAGATCTGAGGCCTACGTAACGAGCTATTGGAACAATGCTCAGTGAGGTAATGAACTCGTGAACTTTTAGCGGGAAAAATGCAGATTAAACAACGGAGATACACAACTTCGAAAAAAAGTAGGTAGTTCACTAGTAGTTCTGACTACAAAAATCTGTCAATGTTTTATACATTGACAGATTTTTGTCGTCAGAACTACTAGTGAACTACCTACTTTTTTTTCGAAGGCAGGTTCTCAGCCTCCGGCAGTTTTTATGCATTGACTAACTAGTATGCGCGCCATAGAATCTTGCTTTCGTAGTGTCAAAACGAGACAGCGTTATGGCAAAGTATATCTGTCACTTTTTCACAGGTCGAAATAAGATCTTTTCGTGGCTATTCGTGGTCGCATGCTTGACTAGATGTGACTCCAATTAAGTTTAGTTAAGATTTGTGGAACACATTTTTCCACAAATCATAACGAAACTGTGAACTAATACCAACATCTGGACAGACAAAAGCAAAATCACCATGTTAAAACGAAGTTCACTCTCACTTTGTTGCCTCGATCAAATAGTTTGAAGTGTGATGATCTAGCTCTTTTTTGGTACAAGGATTGCCATCGCCTTTCCACACTGTAATGCTGCCAAATTTTGGGAACCTATTTCGCCGCGGTAGAGCGGGTTATTTTACTAAGCAATGGAGTAGTAAAATATACTATTTAACTAGTCAGTTCAAAATAATAGGATAATTATATCAAGCGTCACTATTGTAAACACATAACAATAGTAAAAAACTACTCTAAATAGGAAGTCGGTAAAAAAAGTGCTATGGATTCAGTTCAATGATACTCGGGAGCTCTTTCACTAGGGTGTGTTTTGAGGTATTTATGTTATGTACTCGTATATGTATGTCTAGTTGTTTCTAACATCATACTTTTTACAACAAACATCATACTTTTTTCAACAAGTAGGTGCCTTTATTGACTTTTATTGATTTTTATGTATTTATAGCCGTGGTGGCCTAGAGGTAGTGACACCCGCCTTGCAATCGTGAGGTCGTGGGTTCAAATCCCGGTCCCGTACCAATGAGTTCTTTGGAATTTATGTACGGAATTTCACACCACTGGCTTTTCGGTGAAGGAAAACATCGTGAGGCTACCTACATACTCCCGTAGAAGAAATTTGATGGCGTATGCGAATCCACCAACCCGCACTGGGCCAGCGTGGTGGATATGGCCCAATCACCCTTCGTGGGTAGGCCTACGTCCTGCAGTGGACTATTAATAGGCTGATACAGTACAGTACAGTTAATAAAGTATGTACACAACAGTAACTGCAAATACCATGGAATCTTTCCAATTGTATTGTTCTCATTTTTAAAGTTATAAATCTGTATATTCTTTATTTACCTCTTTAGTGTGCAATAATTGCAAATGGCCAAATAATACGTACTAAATGTGAGTGAGCGATGTTATCGCTGTGGTCTAGGATTCTACTTCCTTTTGTGGAGTTGCGTAGCGAATCGCCAGGTGATTAGGTCAATCTCATTTTTTTCAGGTATTTATATAATACAGATATTTCGTTACAGGATGGATACATTTTGCGATCTCATACTAATGATAATAATACAATATGTATTCAACTCATTATGATCAATCTTTTATTATAATGGAACCAAAGAACCAACTGCAAAATTGCGAAAAAAATCAGCTGTCCCATAATTATATTATAGAAAACTTTGTTATACAAATATAATAGATTTTTTTTTAAGTTATAGTAGTAAAATAATATTGTAAAAAAAACAATGAATATCAAAGAATTAATTACACATATATTTTAATGCGATTTAATAAATAACTCATTATTATTCTAAATATGGAAGCTTCCTGAAGTAAAATGTTTTCTGAAAATAAATAAAAATCTTTAAAATTTAAATCAATTAATAAATATTTGGGGACATCTAACACACGGCCTCTGACCCCAAACTAAGCAACGCTTGTGATATGGCTGCCAGAGACTGATATATTATATGTATATATTTATTTGAAATACATACTTATATATATATATATATATATATATGTAACGCTATAGGTGTTGAGCTTGATTTAAAACTCTGGTCGTTACAGTAAATAGTTTATTGTTCTTCTACAAAAAGTCTTCTTAGAGTTAAGTTATTCTAAGTGGCCCACAGTGGTAAAGAAAGCTAATCGGCTGTCCGAATTGCTCAGTGCAACCGACTAGTAACTATGACCACTGCGGGAGCGTCCACTACCACAGTTCTCTTCCCGTTGCGGGTGCGAGGGCTGCGAGCAGGCGACTGGCCTCCGAGCTCCCGCCGGGCGGCTTATAAAGGCGGCGCGTCGATGTGTGCGTGGCGGCGAGGGGCGCGACGCGGGAACGGGCGGTGAGGTGCGCATGCGTGGGAGCAGGCGCGCCGGTGTGTGTGTGACCGCGGCGGCGAGGGGCGCGACGCGGGTACGGGCGGTGAGGTGCGCATGCGCGGCAGCGCGCGCGCAATTAGTACTTGGTGCTTCAGTCTCCCCCTCTGGCTGCGACGGCGTCCCGACGGGCAGACAGACAGTAGGCTTGGGTTAGTAGTTTGTCTTCCGGGGCCGCCCACGTCCACGAGCAGCATGGACTGGGGCTGAAGCTGGCTTTGGCTTGGGTGGTCGGCCACGCTTCTTCAGCGGCCGTACTGGAGCGGGCAGCTGACCGGTGCTACCCTGATATGGAGTCAGAGCCGAAGTGTGATACACGCCGACAGGGTCGCCGGGTGTAGTGGGATCTGCAAGTGCATAAGAAGAGACACCATGCTGATTACGGATTAAATAAGGACCGTCTCGTCGAGGGCAAAATTTAGAGCTGATTCCCCGAGCAGCCTGGCTAATGGGATGCGTGGATGCCAGAACTAGTTCACCGGGCTTGTAACCAGGGTCTTCTCGGCGTGTCTTGTCTCCTTGTTGCTTCCTGCGTTCTTCTTTTCCCTCTCGTACCTCTCGGGCTCTTTCTAATGTATTCGCGAGTTGTAGAAGCTTCGGAGTAATCTCAGGTATAAAATTCTCTGACAGCACGACCTGACGGAGATCATGAGAGTTGTCGTCTGGTGTTCGAAGCTCTCGGGCAAAAGTTAAATACGCTGGAGTATGTCCTGTCACAAGGCTATTCGCAGTGTTCATTGCGAACCTTATGCTGGGAAGCTTGTCATCCCAAGTACGATGGTCATCTCCGACGAGGATGGCCAGTTGTGTCTTCATATCTCTGTTTTTACGCTCCACCGGATTAGCTGCAGGATGGTATACAGGAGTGAGAGTATGTTTAATGCCGAGGCAATACGTGAGTTGTTGCATCACAGCACTGACGAACTGAGGTCCATTATCACTTATCAGCCTTCGAGGGGTTCCATATCGTAAACAGATCTCATCTACCAGAATTCTTGCACAATTCTCGGCACTGGCTGTATCTAAAGCGAAAAGTTCAATCCAGCCGGTAGCTATGTCTTCGATGATGAAAATCCAGGTTTTGCCGCTGGCCGTAGCAGGCAACTGACCAAATAAATCGAAAGCCAAAGTTTCAAACCGCTGGCTGGCTGGAGTTGTTTGTAGGAGGCCAGCCGGTTTTAGATTCGATGGTTTGTATCGTTGGCATGATATACAATTCTTGACATGGGCTTCAATATATTTTCTCATACCCTTCCAGTGATATCTTCTTGAAATGCGGTGGTAAGTCTTGTCTGCTCCGTAATGGCCTGCTAAGGGGTCATCATGATACGCAGCGAGAACGTTTGCCCACTCGTGTTGTGGAACTACTAGTTGAGCTTCTTCCGAGTCTTCAGTTGGATTGTATCTATAGAGTAATCCGTTGTTCATAACAAATCCTTTGCTGCTCCAATAAACAGCATTTTCAGTTCGTTCGGCGTCTTCGAGTGCGGTTACGATGTTGTTTATTTGTTCATCTTTTAACTGTTCAGCTCTGATTTCAGAAGAACTTCTTCTCGGCATGTCCACGGCGACGCTACATATTCCACAATCCTTGGCGGATGTTTCATCGCAGATGGGTCTTGATAAAGTGTCTGCGACAACATTAGTTCTTCCAGGACTGTATTTGATAACTATATCATAGGCTTGTATTTGAAGAGCCCATCTTGCCAGTCTTCCAGTTGGTGATCGAAGAGACATAAGCCATTTCAGTGCCTGGTGGTCAGTAACGACGGTGATCGGGAGACCTTCTATATAACCTCGAAACTTCGAAATTGCCCAGACTACGGCAAGTGCTTCTCTTTCCGTAGTGGAATAGTTTCTTTCGGCAGGCGTAAGTAATCTGCTAGCGAATTCGACAGGGTGCTCATCTGCACCCTCCCCCTGCATTAAAACAGCTCCGAGGGCATAACTGCTGGCATCAGTCTTGATAGTGTACGGTTTTGTTTCGTCAGCTTGACGAAGAATTGGAGCAGTAGTGAGTCGATGCTTTAATTCCTGAAAGGCCTTTTCTTGGTGTTCGGTCCATTCCCAATCGGACTTTTTCTTCGTTAGACGTGTAAGTGGTTCGCATATCTTTGAAAAGTTCGGTATGAAACGCCGAAACCAGGAACAAGTCTGAAGAAAAGATATCAAATGCTTGAGATTCTTAGGCGCTGGATATTTTACAATGGCAGCTACTTTGGTTGAGTCCAGTTTTAACCCCTCTGGGGTAATAAGGTGACCTAAATACTTGATGGTTGAGCAGCCAAATCGGCACTTATTGAAATTGACTCGAAGGTTATTTTCGGTCAGTCTTCCAAGAACCTTATCCAGATCTACCAAGTGCTTCTCATAGGTTGCCGAAAATATGATTAGGTCGTCAAGATAGGCCAGCATCTTCACGTCTTCCAGGCTGACTTTCACTCTGTCAATCAACCTCTGAAAGGTTGATGGCGCATTCCGTAGTCCAAAGGGCATGCGGATGAACTTGAATACCCCAAAAGGCGTTATAAAAGCGGTTTTTTCTTGGTCGCTTTCTTTAACCTTGACCTGCCAGTATCCTGCGCGCAAGTCAAGCGTAGACATGAATGGCGTCGGCTTAGCAGCATTTAACAAGTCATCAATCCGAGGTATAGGATACACGTCGGGTACTGTTACTTTATTCAAGCGTCTGTAGTCGACACAGACCCGCACTGAACCGTCCTTCTTGGGTACCATGATGACAGGTGCGGACCATGGTGATGAGCATGGCTCAACTATCTTCTCGCTTATCATCTGTGCCATTTCTTTCTTGAGCAAGTTTAATTTCGGAGGTGATAAGCGATATGGAGGCACTGAGATCGGATGGTGAGCGCCCGTATCAATATGGTGTTCCGCTAGGTTAGTCGGAGCATCACTCTCCCCAAACGCCTTTTGGTGTTTTATTAAGATTTCCAACAATCGTGATTTCTGCAGTGAATCCAGGATATCTGAAGTCACGTCGTCCACGGATAGTGAGCAGATCTCTATTTCATCAGAGCTGTCGTCGCTTCTTTCCGCGCCTGGGAAAAGATTCCTTGAACGTGGTGACAACTTGATTTCACTTCCGTGCGCATTGAGTTGCGCATCACGGTACATAAAGTCCACGAAACTCGGAGAGAATCCGTCGAACAACGTGCGGGATCGTTTCGGTGGCGGTGTTGGATCTATCGGGATCAGCTTGTAGGGAATATTGCAGGCACTCATTTCCGGTAGTGAGGGCTCCAAACTTTCTTTAGATTGTCGTGAGCCTACAGCATGACACGCGCTTCCTTGTGGTAATGACGGTACGGCAGTAGCCACCGTTTTGTTCTGTGTTCCAGTTTCAGAGGTCTCGCTAAGGTTTGACGGCGTGCTTGAGAGTGACGAGAGCATATCCGGCAGCTGCATCTCCTTCAACCACGACTGTAGCGACGGACTGAGCCTAGAGGAAGTCTCTACGTGAGCTACAGAAGTTTCTGTAACGTCCTCTTCTTGTAGCTCGTAGATTATCTCCGGTTCTCCTGCGAAGTGCCACGTCATTTGCGGAATGTTGAGAATCATTTCTGCGTCCTGGATAAACCCAATCCCCAAAAGAGTACGGGATTCCCTTGATTCAGGGAATATAATAAATGTAGTGGGAACTATGCGATTGCAGATATTTATGGGTGCTCTCACTGTCAGCACATCTCGCTGCTTCCTCTGGCCATCTGCCAGTGTCACCATCAGCTGCCGTTCTCCGAAAGAGTATCCTTGTTTTTTAAGACAAGTGTACAGTTGGTAGGATGCGACGCTCGTTTTAGCACACGAGTCGATGTACGCCGTTCCTGCTATTTTACCCACTCCGATACCGATGATGGGTCTAGGTCGAGCGTCCATTCTCACATTAATGGAACAGAAGCCAATTTCGAGCCTCTCAGAGCTACCTCGTGGCCTGTTAGTGCATGTGGGACATCTTGATCTCACGATCCCAGGCGCACCACACCCGTAGCAGGAAAACTTGGCTTGGGAAGGTGAAGGTGCCTGTGTCCCTTGTACTGAGTACATAGGCCTGCTCGAGCTCGTAGCCACATCGCTGATGCCGGCTGTTGCTTCGTCTCTGATCTTCTTTCTGCAGTTGTCAATTACGTGACCCGGGAATCGGCAGTATTCGCATTTTGGTTTCTTTGATGGTGCATATTTCTTGCCTTTTTCCATTACAGCCTGGAGCTTTGACTGAGGCAGCTTTTCACCTAACAATCGTTCGACACTTCTAGCTGCTTTCAGGAATGCGTCAAAAGTAGTCACAGACTCACGAGGTAACTTTTCACGTATCCTGTAGCTGATCTGGCCATAAATCATGTCGAGTTGCTGAGCTTCGGTGTGAGTTGGCGGCGGCAATTGTGACAATAATGCTCTTTTCTTTGCTACGAACGTCTCCGTTAACTCGTTTTCCCTTTGAGTAACGCCGATGATGTCTTGATAAATCTGATAGGCTGGATTCTTTGGGGCGTAGGCTATGCGTAGCCTAGATTGAAACTCTGTCCAGGTGGTGACACTGTCTTGAATACTGTTCCACCAGGTAGCCGCTGGCCCCTTCAGAATAATCAGAAGGCTTTTTAATGCGTCCTGATCGCTGATGCCTTCGACCGACTTATATACGGTTGCAGCGGCGAGAAATGTTTCCACGGTCTCTGGGTCTCTTGCACCATTGTAGTTTAGTCCTGAGCCCGAAAATGTTCCACGCCGCTGAGAGCCAATCACGGACAGTAATTTCTCAAATTGTTGCGTTGACATATTCATTGTTCCCGCCGAATCTTCTTCTTCTTCCTTCATTATTCTCCTTCTTCTTGGAGTTTTTCCAAGAGCCGGACTTGCTCTTTTCTTCGCCTTTACGTTGAGCGCCAGATTGTAACGCTATAGGTGTTGAGCTTGATTTAAAACTCTGGTCGTTACAGTAAATAGTTTATTGTTCTTCTACAAAAAAGTCTTCTTAGAGTTAAGTTATTCTAAGTGGCCCACAGTGGTAAAGAAAGCTAATCGGCTGTCCGAATTGCTCAGTGCAACCGACTAGTAACTATGACCACTGCGGGAGCGTCCACTACCACAGTTCTCTTCCCGTTGCGGGTGCGAGGGCTGCGAGCAGGCGACTGGCCTCCGAGCTCCCGCCGGGCGGCTTATAAAGGCGGCGCGTCGATGTGTGCGTGGCGGCGAGGGGCGCGACGCGGGAACGGGCGGTGAGGTGCGCATGCGTGGGAGCAGGCGCGCCGGTGTGTGTGTGACCGCGGCGGCGAGGGGCGCGACGCGGGTACGGGCGGTGAGGTGCGCATGCGCGGCAGCGCGCGCGCAATTAGTACTTGGTGCTTCATATATATATATATATATATAAATTAGTACTTGGTGCTTCATATATATATATATATATATATATATATATGAAGCAAAAAAAAAGAGGGTAGGACCTCTTCTTCGACGTTCTTAATCTCCATTATTTTTGTTGATTTTAATTAGTTCTTTTGAGTTTTCGTCAACTTTTCCGTTTTAATCAAGACACTCGAAGTGCAATTAAAGCGCACAATTGTTATCTCGACATGTCATCCAGCGGTAAACTCAAGAATTGAAGCAATCTTGAAGGCGCCATGACCGCAGCAACACCAGCCGTCGAGACATCTTCCCGAAGCACGAGAGCGATCCTGGCGCCGCTAGCCCCTTTTTCCGCTTATGATTTCACAGTGTGGTGTTGTGCGATAGTGTTGAGAAGTGGGGGAGGCAAAGGGAAAAATCGCGACTTTCTTTGTTTATCCCGTCAGCATTTGTACAAGTGGCGCCATCTCTGCCCGCACCGCCGCACTAAGATAACATTGCTCTCGTATCAATACTTTCACCGCTTCGACTTTATGAGTAACCCGCATACAACCCGTGGTTATCGTCAAACAACTTTCAATGAGGTGTAGCAGCCCGATATCTGCGCAATTTAGTTCCAGCCACTTACTACAGAGGGACGAGGGTGTCACCCGAGCCAATCAAGTTAAGAAGACTGCAGGACTAGCCAATTCAAGATTAGCGTTTTTTGAGGCCGCAAACATAAACTCAAATAAAATTAATTATTTTTGTTAGCTCGGTAATCATACCTACGAGTATAATCATTTCCCAAAATATCATTTTAAAACGCCTTTATATTGTCTTTAGTATTTGATTTGATTTCTATCGATATTATCATTTTCTGACGTGTAGTTTTTTAAATAATTTATTTCTTGCATATGTGGATTAATTTTTGTAGACACAAACAATATTTTTTTTTATTTATTGGGTAATATTGTTTACTATTTACTATCAAAATATCAGTGTTTTTAAATTTTATTGTTACCGACATTGTTACATCAGTGCCTATGTACTGTTTTTATTTTATTTTATAGGATTTCTATTGTTATTTTTGTTTTTCTGACGTTTGTTATTATTGTTTTTCTGGCGTTTTAATTATTTTTTATTTATTCGGATTAATTTTTGTATTCACCTGACTGCGTGTTACGCAATACAATAATGACTAGTCTAGCGCGAGCTCCTTGCCCTCACTGCACCGATCCGTCAAAGCTTTATGCCGTGCCTCACGGCCTACGCGTTCACATTGGTCGTATGCATAGAAATTCCTCGTTGCTAAATGCAACGACTCCCCTATCTTCCTCTCCGGCTGTTCTACGCGAAGTTTCGAGTGATTCTTCAGGTCTAGGTTTAAAGGATTTGCCCGCCCTAAAAATCGGGGTCCGTGTTCTCTCACATGTGCCTAAAGGTGCGAGGTATCTGGCGGCTGGAAAACTGTCCGCCGTGATTGACCAGTGTCTACGATCCAATTGCACAGAAGACTGGTTCAATCTTTTGTCTTTTGCGTTCAAGGCCCTGAAGATACCTGATCAGCGAACAAAACAATCGCTGACGGCAAAAGTCAAGGCCAATATAGAAGGAGACTTACAACTAGAATTACCGAGCGAGCGGTCTTCGTGCAAACCACACTCTGTTTACAGAGCTGTTCAGAGGAAGGTCTTCGATGGGGACCTTAGAGGAGCGGCACGTATGCTCACATCAGACTGCACCTTTGCCGCCTCCAATCGGGACACGTTGTTGGCCCTTAAGGAAAAACACCCGTTTCCTTCATCTCCTCAGGTTACCCTCCCCGCGCCTGACCTCTCTACGCCTTGCCTTTCCTTCGAGTCGGAGGATGTGGCGAATGCGGTCAACTCATTCCAACGGGGATCGGCGGCCGGTCTGGATGGTCTACGTCCGGAGCACCTGAAGGAGCTAATTTCGCCATCGGCCGGGGACAACGGGCCCAGATTGCTGGACTCTCTGACACGGCTCAGCAACTTTTTGGTAGGAGGGCACCTTAATTCGGACGTGTGTCCATTTCTTTATGGAGGTTCTCTTTGTGCCCTTCGGAAAAAAGACGGTGGTATTAGGCCTATAGCTGTAGGTAGTGTCATCCGACGCTTGGTGGCCAAGCTCTGCTGCCGTGCAGTTAAACACAATATGGCAAACTACCTCCAACCTAAACAGCTGGGCTTTGGTACCCCTCTGGGATGCGAGGCAGCAATACATGCCACAAGGGCGTTTCTGATGCGTGAAGGCAGTGATGACGTGCTGTTGAAGCTCGACATTAGTAACGCTTTCAACAGCATCGACAGAAGCGCGATGTTGGCTGAAGTGCGATCATTGCTCCCATCGTTGTTTCCATTCCTTTACCAATGTTACTCAGCACCCAGTAATCTCTCATATAACGGCGAATTAATCTTGTCTCAGTCGGGTGTCCAGCAGGGTGATCCTTTGGGCCCCCTCATTTATAGTGTTGCAGTCCACAAGGTCATTACATCCCTGGAAGCCCCGCTCAATTTATGGTACCTGGACGACGGCACTATAGGTGGGCCTCCAGCAACAGTGGAAAGGGATATACGGCGGCTTATCCCGGCCCTTAAGGAACTCGGGCTCGAAGTTAATACGGCAAAATGCGAATTTTTCGCCTGTAGCCCAGCCGCTGCTAAATCGGAGGTCACGTTTACGTCTTTAATACCCGGCCTCAGGCAGTTGGACCAAAGTTCGCTGACTCTCCTGGGAGCCCCCATCTTTGCCGAGGGCGTGCCAGAGAGTGTGAAGTCCAAGACCCAAATGCTGGATTCACTCAGAGCACACTTCGAAAACCTTCCGGCTCATGTCTCGTTGTTGCTTCTCAGGAGCTGTTTTGCCATGCCAAAACTAACGTACGTGATCAGAACGGCTCCTACGTGGAAATTTCCAGACGAAGCACAACAATTCGACGAGACGCTAAAAGGAATCCTCGAGGTGACTCTTAACATTCACCTAGATGAGTCCCAGTGGCTACAGGCAGGACTGCCAGTCCGCCACGGTGGTCTGGGCGTGAGACGGCTGCGAGAAACGGGACCCACAGCGTTTTTGTCCTCCTCGTTTGGTGTTGCGGAGCTTGTCACTAACATTTTATCTGCTAACGGTGACACGATCCGCATCCCATACGCTGTAGAGGCTTTTGACGCGTGGCTATCCCTTTGCCCAAGCTCCGAGCCTCCAGAGAATCCAAGAGTGCAGAGGGGTTGGGACGACGTGCTGTGTAGAAACATGGTCACTCAGCTTCGGAACAACAGCTCCGGGGCTGACCTGGCTAGACTCCACGCTGTCGCCAGATCGGAGTCCGGGGCCTGGTTGCACGCGTTGCCTTCTCCTCAAATGGGTACTCTCTTGGACGACGATTCCCTCCGTGTAGCAGTGGCCCTCCGATTGGGTTGCAACGTATGCAACCCTCACGTCTGCGTATGTGGTGCAGGGGTTGACGCGAACGGCCACCACGGTCTGAGTTGCATAAAGTGTGTGGGTCGGCGTCCCCGGCACCACGCAATAAACGAAATTATCAAAAGGGCCCTTATAGCGGCGGATATACCGTGCGTCCTGGAGCCTCCCGGCTTGTCGCGTTGTGATGGCAAGCGTCCGGACGGCCTGACACTAATTCCGTGGAGTAGAGGTCGCTGCCTTATTTGGGACGCCACTTGTGTCGGTACTTTCGCATCATGCCATCTGGCAGCTACCCAGCAGGCCGCTGGTGCGGGAGCGGAAGCGGCTGCCAGGAGTAAGCGTCTCAAGTACGGCAGCTTGGAGTCCGCGTACGAATTCGTCCCATTTGCCGTCGAAACGGCGGGCTCATGGGGCGCAGATGCTATAAAGTTTGTTAAGGAGTTGGGACGCCGCCTGAAGGAGAGAGGTCGTGACCCCAGGTCTGGAAGTTTTGTCACCCAGCACATCTCCCTGGCGATCCAACGAGGTAATGCAGCAAGTTTGATGGGCACGTTTGGGCGAGGGGCCGCACGCGAAGTATTTTCAAATGGGCAATTTATTTAAATCTCTGACAATATGTACATTGTACGTGCTAAGGCTGTAAGTTAATTAGCGAGTATTTAATTTTAAGTCTGATTTATGATTCATAATTTTATATTATTTCTATATATATATTATATATATATATATATATATGAAGCACCAAGTACTAATTGCGCGCGCGCTGCCGCGCATGCGCACCTCACCGCCCGTACATATATATATATATATATATATATATATATAGTGACTAAATAACACCTAGACACAGAATAAACACTTATGTTCATCACATAAATATTTGCCCTGGGTGGGGATGGAACCCACGCCTCTTTGACCCAGAAGTTAGGGTTACTAACCACTGAGCCACCGAGGCAGTCAAAAGTTGTTTATCTACCTGAGATTATATGAATATCATACAGGGCATTGCTTTGCAAAATGCACACGAGACTTTTAGAGACCTTCTGCTTATATACCAACTGAATCACAAAAAACAGTTGTTCTATGTAAAAAATCTGATCTTAGGTTTAGACAAAAAAAAAATAGAATAGCTGATTTTTTCTTGCGATTTCTCAATCCATCCTCTATCAGCTATAGGACGTCTACTGCTAGTCATAGGCCTCGCCCATAGATCTCCAATAAGACCGATAGGTAGTAGCTTACATCCAGCGCGATTGCGATTTCTCAGTCGGTCTCATAGATTAAAGTTGTCGATCCTCATACCTCTAAAGGTCCCTGTTCCTTGCAAAAGAACAACTAGTAATCAAAAGGCGTATCATTCAAACACACAAACATGACATGTTCCAAATATCGACCTTTAAACGAACCACAAAATACCTGCTAAGTTCAGGGCGTAAGGTTCAGGGCCACTCTCGAAATGTTTTCCATTCGAGAAATCGTGAATCAGTGATTGACATCGGTATCATTCATACCGACAGATGGTATTTATTTGTAAAATGTATCCATAAAGTGAACTCCAAATCTCACACGCTTTAAGGCGCCATAACAGGTGTAGGTACGCCACAATTTTGGTCCTACTTATACTCCATAAAATTAAACTTGATCTCTGCGACAGCTGTCAGAAAAATCACGCCTATGAAGTCCTGAATTTCTTAATAGTACTGACAGTACCTGTCAATGTCATACTTTGTGGGCATGCCGATTAGTGATGGGCGACGAATGATCGTGACCACAAAGTTTTAGATAGAGTTTTAATTAAAATATCGATAGTTTATACTGACGATATTTTAAATAAAACTTGATTTATCATTAATTTTATTGTATATTTTAATATCATAACATTTTTTACATGTGTAATTAAATTAAACCCGATTATATGTTACATTAGCATCGATAATAGTGAAAAACGTCGATAAATACTATCGTTACATTATTATGAGTATATAATTAATATCATAACATTATTTACATGTGTACATACTTTTTCTTAAATAATAGTAAGTAAATGAAATCCAATTTCTCACCTTCAACTACTCATTCGATTTCATTACAACATTGTTTGAAAATCGATTTTTTCCACCACTATCCCAACTCTAAAAATGTCAATCTTCTACTGTCGCAGAGATCAAGTTAAATTTTATAGAGTATAGGTATTATTTTATATTCATCAGGGTGGATTAGTTTAAGCTATCGTGATAATTGCAATAACACATTAAAATCGGTTCTGTATCAGCGTGCTCGTTTGCAGCAACATGATCATATTTGAAACAAATAATGAACCGAAAGTACTGTACTGTATCAGTCTTTTTAACAGTCCACTGCAGGACGTAGGCCTACCCACGAAGGATGATTAGGCCATATCCACCACGCTGGCCCAGTGCGGGTTGGTGGATTCACATAAGCCATCAAATTTCTTCTACTGGCATATGCAGGTTGCCTCACGATGTTTTCCTTCACCGAAAAGCCAGTGGTGTGAAATTCCGTACATAAATTCCAAAGAACTCATTGGTACGGGACCGAGGATTTGAGCCCACGACCTTACGATTGTAAGGCGGTTATCACTACCTCTAGACCACCACGGCTGTTAACCGAACCGACTGAGAACCGAAAGTATAATTAAGTAATTGTAGCCTAACGGACTGACAAGTTGAAACGGCAGTGGGCAGGGCACATGGCACGAAAAACTTAAATTATATAAGACCGATGGGGTCACAAAGTTCTCGAGTAGAAACATCGTACTGGCAAGCGTAGCGTAAGACCTGCAAGGAGAACTGATGACCTAATTTAAGAGCCCTTGATGCAAGCCACTTCATAACGGTCTTATTTGATCCATAAAAGAAGTCTATGTCTAGCAGTAGGAACGGATGGATCAATTTTAATGCCGTTCTATTTGTTTAATCTATCTATATAATGCCGTTCTATATGTTTAAAAATTAATGTAATCGAGATGTCTCGAGTTATATTTTTTTATTTTCGAAGGTTTCAATTACTTATTTTTTACTAAGTAATTGATAAAGCATTAAATTACAAGCATTACTGTGTATATGTGTACCTTGTTTTAACCTTATAAATTTGCCTATGTTGGTTAATATAGTTCATTATATTTGAATACTTGCCTCTTGAAGTCAAGCATGTTCAATCATCAAACTGCGCGGCCGCAGCCACCGCAAAGGGCACCATTAAACTAACAAGGTCCACATTAGCGGCCCTAAATTGAGAACGCGTATTATCTCAATATGAACAACATCATCATCATCATCATGTTATTGAAGTTAAACTTCTAATGCGATTTCCAACAAGGTTGTGTTAAACGTTTAACGCTACCATGGAGGGGTATGATAGCACTGTTGCGTCGAAGTTTAACTTCTTCCGCGCAAAGGCACTCCATGCACATTTTTTTATCATATTCTAGCTTTAATTGCGGCGTTCTTTATTTTTTCTAGATCAAAAGTAACATTCCGACCTCTAACTATAATTATGGCAAATATTTAAATATTTCATGGAAAAATTAAATCGGTTGCTGTTGCTGCCTGAAAGAGTAACAATGAAGCCAACAAACCAATAAGTAAACTAACACGCTCTCAGATTTATATCGTTAAGTTAGTATAATTTTGTACCTACCTCTTAATCATGAGGTGAACATACGACTTAAGCAGAATCATATTATGATTGCGCTGGACCATAAAAATGACTGTTGGCTGTAACGTCTATTTACGATAGTAAATAAATAAATATTGGGGGACATCTTACACACGGTCTCTAACCCCAAACTAAGCAAAGCTTGTCATACGGTTGCCAGAGACTGATATACTATATATACATATTTTAAATACAAACTTATATAGATATGAAAATGAAAAAATGAAAAATGAAAAATATTTTATTTGACAACTTATGACAAAACTTGCAACAAATTAATGTCGATTGCCCTACTAGGCTGAGCCTGTATCAGGGCAACCTGTGAACCTGATTACAAATGTTTTAAATTATCAGACCCCGTTTACAAGACAGTCTTTTTATATTTTTTTACACAGCTTACAAACTAAAACGGTTTTATATCTAAAACTTCAAATTAATAATTCTAATGTATTTTCTTTAGAATGTCCTCCGTGTCATCATATGAAAGAGATCTTAACCATTTCAAAATTATAGTTTTCGCTTCATGAACTTTTTTGTTTTTAATGTCACAAAACTTTATTACAATTCTATAAACGGAAACAATACTAAAGTCACCAAAACGCTGAGCAAAGCTTGTTTTGGTTGCTGGAAAAGGTATTCTGTATACACGGCGATTTACAATTTTATCATGATCCGAAGACGACAATACTGACCTATGAGCTTTAAGCGCAGTATTCAGGAGGAAAAGTTGACGAACATTTAATACTCCAGCTTCTTCATAAATGCTTTCTGTAGGGTACAAATAAGGTTTTCGGAGCATTACTTTTAAGACAGACCTTTGGGCTCTTTCGACTTGTATCATATATGTTTTGCCAGCACTACCCCAGCATGTGATACAATATGTAATTAGCGATTGGCAAAGAGCATAGTATACACCAATTAAGGTGTCTTTACTCGCCGCATCCCTCAAGTTTCGGAAAATATTTATTAGTTTTCTTATACGTGCCGACAGATTATCAATATGATTTTTTAATGAAAGTTTTTCATCAATATGTACACCAAGATATTTCAAAACTGGTGCGCGTGACAAGGAATCACAAGAACAAGACGTCTGAGAATTACACTGGTGGATTTTTATATTTGTGTTTAGTTTAGGGGCCGAGGCAGTAGTTTTATGAAAGCATATATACATTGTTTTCTTCGTATTTAGCGTTAGTAAATTTCGCTGAAGCCAACCGAAAATTATTGTCATGCCTTTCTCTGCCGCGGAGCACACCGAGGGCCAAGTTGGACCGTGGAATATAATTGCTGTGTCGTCTGCATAGCAGAGAATTTCAGCCTGATCAATTGAGGCATCGTGTATGTCATTGATATATAAGAGAAACAATGTCGGGCCCAAAATACTGCCCTGTGGCACACCAAAATGTATGTTTTGCATGCTACTAGTAGTTTTTCCGATTCTTACACACTGCTTCCGTTCCGTGAGGTAGTATCTAAATACACACAGACACAGAGCAAACAACTATGTTCACCACATAAAATGGGTCCCCACCCAGGGCAAGCATTTATATCGAACCCACGCCTCGTATCGTATAATCGTATCGTAGCTATCGAAATCGTATGTTTAGACCGATTGTGCCTCTCTATCGCCTGTTATACGCTCTCGCTTGCACGCTCGGCTCAAGCGGAACGTGACAATGAGTCACGTACGGGAACGTGATGCTTTTACGTGCGTGCAGCTGGCGTTCACTGATTTATAAGACGTTATCAAGTAAATGCGCTATGCGCAAGTCAAATCAGTCCAACCACCAATGTACCTACGATACTACATCCTTGACCTGAATATTATGATTGTTAAAAATCGGTTCACGTTAGGTAACTTAGGTGGGACTACTTTTAGTAAAATAATAACTTTTGTTTGTAGGTAAATGTTCAAAAGTAATCCGTAAAATAAACGCGGATATTTATGAAAATAAGTTATATCTACCAGTCTGTCAGGCAGTCGTTTAAGTGTATTCAGGCTAAAGATGATTGTCAAAAATCAATCCTAATGAGCAAAAGTTTAGTATTCTCGCCACGCAAACAAACATAAATAATTCAATACAAATTTGCACAGAATATCTATAAAATATTAATTATCAAACTTGGGCTTAGAGACGTGTAAAATCATGGATGTGCTCCGAGTAATGGATAAGAAGTTTAGTCACTCGTCTTCCAAAAATAAAAACGTGTTTGGCATTTTGCGGAACGCACTTTTGTAACATTTGATTTTTTTTGTGCCGTTTAAGTAGTTTACATATGTCAAGTTTTACGCCAGACTATACAGCATGAATCTCTAGATGACTGACTATTTTAAGAAATCTTTGGATACATATTAGTCTTTAGATTTTTAACTTTAGCTTAGATTATATTAGATTAGTCTTTGTCACTAACTTTCACTATGAGATCAACACTGATATCCCGAAAAATATTATAAACAAAAAGTTCGTTCCTTTTATGTATTATAATTATAAGGGCTTTACGCAGCACAGATGGTCATCATAATTATATGAATCTACACTAACATAGTAAAATATATCTTTTGTGTAGAGACATGACACGCCGCATACAGTTATTTACGTTATTGATCAACACCATTAAAGAAGACAGCTTCAGGTTTAACCTTTTATATTTATTTTAAATATTTCATATAAGTATGCATTTGACTACACCCTTCCTGATGTTAAGCAGATATGCAGTCTAGGGTGTAACACGCTAACATAGAAGATAAGAACTTATTCCTAATCCTCCTCTTTCTTACATCCGTGACTGAAATAAATGATTATGTCGATCACAGGCTTCTAGAATGACCTAACGAGGATAAGTGCGTGCCTAAAACAGGTATATTTCAATTCAAGGGCTACCGCTAAACCAATTTACTGTATCATCTTGCTAGATTGCAACATTAAATTACTGGCTCAGAACAAGCACAGAATATCACTACAGTTTCACCTCACTAATCCGGCTACATTTTAAACCAGTAGTGGGTGCCAGATTATAAGAATTTTTAATTTCTGTAGGTATTGAATGAAATTATTGCACTCCTTAATTTACATTATTTTTCCCAAAAATGGCACAAACTACTTCAGTCGAGAATTAAGGCGCAATAGTATCAGCGTGGCAGAAGTGTCGAAGTGCCGTGGTGGTAAAGAGGCAGTGACACCCGCCTTACAATCGTGAGGTCGTGGGTTCAAATCCCCGGTCCCGCACCAATGAGTTCTTTGGAATTTATGTACGGAATTTCACACCACTGGCTTTTCGGTGAAGGAAAACATCGTAAGGCAACCTGCATACGTCCTTTGAAGAAATTCGATGGCGTATGTGAATCCACCAACCCGCACTGGGCCAGCGTGGTGGCCCAATCACCCTTCGTGAGTAGGCCTACGTCCTGCAGTGGACTATTAAAAGGCTGGTACAGATACAGTATCAGCGTAATTTTTCATATGAGTGGATGAAGACCAATACGCCCCCGGTTTCGCCCGATTTTTGCATTCAAAAATCAATATAAAAATAATATCACCACTTTTTCATAAATTTTATGGATGATAGTTTTAATTCAATTCATATGCATAAATAACAGTTTAAAAAAAATTGTAAGCGTGCAGGAAAGTGCCCCAAAATGCAATAAATTTTCTTAGAAATCATGAATTTGTTCTAAAAAGCGTTATCTTCGCATTTAATTATTTATTATTTATTGTTGTTTTCGTTTAAGGTAATGTAATGTATGTAATGTTATTTATCAATTTTAATTAATCCGAAATTGTTGAGTTTTTGAGTCGAAAGTGAGTAGTAGTAGATTTGACATAATTTATAGTCATGTTAAATTTAATGTTTTGTAACCAAATTATTATTGACATAAGTGACCACTCTCACTCGAATATGCAGCGCCCGACAGGGTCCATGCTGAACTTTGTTATTAACATCCTGTACTGTGTGGAAGCATGAATAAATGAAATGAAATAATTTCTATCGAGCGAAGTTTTTTGAATTGTGTTTCGAGTTATTGAATAGTTTTGAGAATATTGTGTATTTCATTTTTATTCTACAACTTCAAGGTATGATGGAGAAAAGTCAGTTTAACTGAGGCTCTATACAGGTATTTTTGAGATTGGATGGCGGCGATTCGAATCGTTTGCTGGAATGATGGATACCATTCTTGATTAGGGTTGAGTTTTCAAAAAAAAGCTCAGCCGATTTTGTTAATATTTTAATAGTGTCTTTGTAATATTGTAATTTACCAAACAAAAAAGCATCAATCAGTTCTTAATTGGCGGAATAATCGCGTAAAATATATATACAGTCGAATTAAATAGTTATTTTTTGAGGTCGGTTAAAAACAACAGCGGAAGGTAAACTAGACAGTGGGCTGAAAGTGGTGAATAATAAAGTGTTATTGTGATAAATTTTGAGGTTATCAGCGCAAGGCTTGGGCATGATGATAACCTTAAAATTTAGCAGAGAAGGTTAGAGAGGCGCAGCCTTAGGATGTTGGATTATCGGACCTGTGGCACTATTGCAATGCCGAATTAGTAAGACTTTAGTATACCAGACTAGAGACTTAACTGCGGATAGTGCTGTACATACAGAGTTCAGGTTCCCTCATCAATATTAGCGTCTCTGAATCTTACTTCCTGCGCTTGTCTGAAGACAAAATGTTGCGTACTATAAACGAATCTGAAACTGAAAAGTTCGTTCATGTGGAACGGATCTTAACACGTCGCGTGCAGTAAGCCTAACATTTTAACACCAATCAAGACTATCAAACCTCGTCAAATTGTTATTTATCGATCCGCCGTGACCTCAGCCGTGTAATTACTAAACATAGAACTTAAGTGGTCAGCAACGGAAACAAGATTTGGTTGAATTTCTTATAGTTATCACATCTGATTGTTCATTCTGTTTATACGCTTAAAATGTAGCGGCAAATCTATTATTTTGGAACTTTCTTCTTTTTCTCAGCAAAAAGACGACCACTGCTGTACATAAACCTCTTAAATAGACGTCTAAAAAGCCTGGTTAGAGGCAGCTTGTAACTGGTGCGATTCTGTATTTGTGATTGATTTATTATTTATGTTTAGCCATGTCAGTTTGTGTTTTTCGCAAAAAACAGCATGTCCGACTTCACCCGTGTACAGAATTCGCGAATATTTCACACGGAGCGATGTAGCATTTTTCACATTAATGTTTATTTATCAAAAATAGCTCAGCCGATTTCGATAACATTTAAATGGGACCAACTTCGAAGTATATTTTTACTATAAAAAAAGAGTTATAGAAATCGGACCACTATGTAAAAAGTTATGCGTACACATAAAAAAATATCCTACTATCCTACTCCTTCTAATATTATAAACGCGAAAGTTTGTAAGGATGGATGGATGGATGGATGTTTATTACTCTTTCACGGAAAAACCACTGAACGGATTGAAATGAAATTTTGCAATAATATAGCTTATATTATATCAGAATAACACATATACTATAAATTATAATGATATTGCATCAAAAACCAAAATATCATGCGGGCGAAGCCGCAGGTAAAAACTAGTATTTATATATATATATATATATATATATATATATTAGGGTGATTCATATATGACCAAAAAAAAATTTTTTTGTTTAATTTTCAGTCTCAACCTCTTAAAATGATCTACTCCCTTAGAAAACAAGCTGCTATTTTTTTTATTATTTTTAAAATTATATTTAGGGGTCGCTACCGTCAATTGAAAATTATCAAGTTCAGTCAAAAACATGACTTTTAATTAAAAGTTTTTAACGTATCAGAATACAGTATTTTTTTAAAAAAATTAACTAGTAACTTAAAAACATCTCAAATGTTTATATTAAAATAAAAAACAATCAGTTTTACATTAAATTAGCCTTATTTACATTAGGGTTTTTCTGCCTGTAATACTTAACTAACAACATTAAGTACTGTTTCTGCTCCTGATTGTTTGTGTGTAATTTATTATACTTTTCCATCAATTCGACACCATTTTCGGCCAAGTCCTTAACGATTCTCATATTTGTACAATTTCTTTAGCTGACTTGTAGCTTTTTTCTTCTTCCCATATCTCGGGATCTTTTTGTAAAAATTCAGATGAAACACCAGTTATTTCAAAGAATTTCCTCGTGTTTTTCGACACAAAATCTTCGATGTTTTTATTTACGATTGCTTCAAATTCTAAAGTAATACTTTTAGGGCGACTTTCTAACCCTTCCTTGTCAAGTGCTAATATGTGCATTTGTCGTTTTGTTTCAAAAGAGATTCGATCATTAAAAAATGCGAAAGCAATCAGTTCTTCAGACAAATACCAAAGGTGGCCTAGAATCTTCTTTATTTACTAAACTTTGGACAAAGTTTGGTTATATTTTTCAAATCCTACTAAGTCTTTTAACATTTGCAGATCATTTTCAGGAGCCATACAAGATACTGCAGCTATAAACCAATATTTAGCGTAAACACGTACGACAAATATACAAATATTTGTGAGTGCTTTTGTTTCTTTGATTGTGATCTTAAGCTGGTGTTTAAAAATATACATTTTCAATGCATATATAGCTTTTGCCATCCAACGTGCACGATGTATTCCAGGAGGGGCCTTAAAGGAGATACCTTTTTTAGAAATACCTCCTAAAAATCTGATGATTAAATGCAGCAGCTCCTTGTAATCATCGCGAGGCTGGAATTGTTGTAATTGATTGTGAGCAAAGGCAATCATGTCTGCTGCGATGTTTTCAACACAACTCCAAGTGGATTGTTCAGATACAGCAGTTTGGAAGTCTTCCTGTTTAACTTTTGGACAGTAGTTTTTAAATCTTTTGAAACTTAATATTTCCGGTTCACTCGAAGGTCCCATGGCTGAAACTACGACAGCTTCAAGTACAATTTCTAAGATGTGATGCCAACATGCTAACCAAATCAATTCTTTCTCCATTCTTTGCTCTAATAGAATGCAGGCCCCGTTGATTCGCCCTGTATTCGATGCTGTTGTATCGAAGCACATACATTACATTTTTTCCTTAAGCCGCCATGACAAAATTGATTAAAAAATGGCCGATGCCATTGTTTCGCCTTTATCATCGGGAAGCTTTGCAACGGCTAGGAGTTGATCAACTCCTTTTCCGGATACCAGGATTGGTAGGCGATCAACAGTTTCGTGCCCGGTTATATCCTCAAACATCTTTCCGTCCCAGTGAATGATAAGCGTGGTTTGAGGTTGAAATGCGTCTTTAAGACCCTCGGTAAGCTGCTGTCTAATGTTCATTCTATGGCGCCGTATAGAAGAGAAGCTAACGTTATATTGAGATACGTCATCCAAGACTCTTTATGGTAGATGCCAAAACTATAGTAGCTTTTCGATCACTCATCTTTGATGCCACTTGATAGTAGTTAGTGTAGGCCGTGGGGGCGGGGGTGACAAGGAAAGGGGGGAGAGGGCGACGCTTTAAGTGTTTTTTTACATCTTTGGTTTGTATTTATCTCGTAAAGTGATTTAAAGTAAGGTAAGTTCAACTTCATAAAATGCGCATATAGATAAAAAAATTAAAACTTTGAAGGCCGGTAGCGACCCCTAAAATTTAAATTAAAAATTCGAAAAAAAATACTACTTCATTTTTAGATAGGTAGATCACTTTTAGGGGTTGAGACTTGAAAAAATAAAAAAATCATTTTTATGAATCACCCTAATATATATACGCGTCGAATTGAGTACCTCCTCTGGTCAGGTTCGGCGGTAACGTCAGAAAGAAACTGATTACAAAGAGACAAAACTGATCACAAATTTTAAATATCACGCACATTACGAAGCTCATACCAAACGTTTATGCCTTTGTTATCGGTACATTCGACCGTTAATTGCAGATCAAAATTGTTTTTCAGCTGACCATTAAGACAGTTCCCCTTTAAACAACATAACTGCGGGCGTTTTATGAATCGAAATTGCTCTATATTGACCTCTCAGACGTGAAGGTACACGGCAATCTGTTAATGCCTCCGGGCTTTTGGCATCATGCTTGAAACTTAGAAAAACACCTATTATGCCTGTGAAAAAAAAATGTTATAAATAAATAATTGGTTTAAACATTGATTTTGGTTGCCGCAATGTCCATTTTCCACTCAACATCAGGGAAGCTATAGCTAGACTGACAGGTATATTTGAAAAGCTACCGACATAGCTCAACGGATTGGCAAGTTGACATGGCAGTATATAAGTTCGTATAGGCCGGGTGGCTAGCCCTGGTGTCAGAGTTTTTAGGCCGCCTGAAGGCCTCTGACATGGCTAAACGTAAAAAACAACCGGGACCTACAATATTTTCAAAACTATACGATAGGGGATTCAATATCTCGAAACACAATTCAAAAAACTTCGCTCGATAGAAATTAAATGCAATGATGCCGCTTTTTAGAACAAAATCCATGATTTCTTTATAGCATTTTCGGGCACTTTTCTACACGTTTACAATTTTATTTTGAATCTGTTATTTATGCACTTGAATTGAACTAAAGCTTTCATACATAAAATTTTGGAAAAAATGGTGATATCAATTTTATATTGATTTTTGAATGAAAAACCGCGGGTGTATTGGTCTTCACCAGCTCATATGAAAAATTACGCTGATACTATGGCGCCAGGAAGATGCTTGAAATATTTGTAGAATATTAAGTGGTATATTTTCTTCAGAAATAAATGATTAAATTAAAATAAAACATAATTATATGGGGGTTTTTATACGGTACGGAACCCTTCGTACGCGAGTCCAACTCGTATTTGGCCGCTTATTTTTCTTTCAATTACAGCCTTTTTAAGCTTAATTTCGCTTTCAAGTACATACAGCCATACATTTTTAACCACAACGTCAAGCGTGCCATGAAAAAGTTAGTGGTCAAACACGGACTTATTCGCAACAAATACCTAAAAACTCAAAGCAATCATTATTGAAAAAAAAACCGGACTTGTGCGAGTCAGGCTCGCACATCGAGGGTTCCGTACAAATCCAGAAAATTTCACAAAATTGGGAAGTAACTTGTTAAAATCTCTATACTATATCATCGACAAAAAAGTTTTCTTTTTTTTTTTCACTTTTCTCGTCGTACACTAAACATTACACATTGTTAAAATAATAAAAAATCTGTTTTAGCATGTACTAATGAAGTTCTTTTATATGATACTTTACGTTATACGATACACTCACTTTGAATTTTCAACCCATATTTTGTGAATCTGGGCCCCATTTTGTTGTGATTTAAGTAAAAATGTACAGTTTTCAGATTTATTCTTATATGTATACTTTGAGACAATGCTTCTCGTTTCATAGTTCTATGTTAAAGGGAAGTATCCTGTAGGTTTTGTCTTTTGTGAGTGTCGAAATATGCGGTTTTTTACGACATAAATTCTCTTCGGCTCTAACTTTTTAAACGATAACTGAGAAGTTTTTCTTTTACACAATTGCAAGAAACTATAGATATACGTATACAGTTTAAATTTCAACTCGATATCTTTACGCGTTCTCGAGTTATAGAGTCTTGACATACACACAGACGGACAGATGGATAGGCGGTCAACAAAGCGATCCTATAAGGGTTCCGTTTTTTTCCTTTTGAGGTACGGAATCCTAAAAATCAAAGAACTCATTGACACTAAACGAGGATCTTACTATGGAAACTAGCGTGGTTTTCGCACAATTTGATTAAATAAAGCACGAGTGTTACTCACGCTGTATTTTAGTAGAAAACTGCTATTATAGTTTCAATCGCATTTGGCGATCTTTCTCAAGGTTGGAGTTCTAGCACACGGGCTCTTCTCGCATAGTGCTACGCATGCTATGCTATGCTATAAAATAAAGCGTGAGATAACACCTATGCTTTACTTATTAAAATAAACCAGGATTCCAACCAACAGCCTTACGATGCAAACGTTCTCCTAGCGGACAATGACAGCGGCAAGAACTAAAGCCTTAATTACATATTAATAAAAATAGTTCCTATTAAATACTAATTAAATGTACAACCTTTATAAACAACACGCATTTTATTACCAGGATACGTTTTAGTAATTAGGAACTCATTTATTTAATTGAAATCATGCTTTGACTGAAGTACTCACAAGTCAAATAAAAACGTACTAAATTAATGCAATAATTTTAAATAGTAATAGCATTAGGGGACATCTTAAACACGGTTACTGACCCCAAACTAAGCAAAGCTAGTGATATGGCTGTCAAAGACTAATATACTACATAAGTATACATATTTTAAATACATACTTATACGATAGTACTTAAATAACGCTCAGACACAGAGCAAATATTGTTGTATTTGTTTTAAGGTTAATGTTTTTTCAAGTTTTCTGATTACAATGCGATAATCGTTATGTTGATAAATAAAAACCGGACAAGTGCGAGTCAGGCTCACACATCGAGGGTTCCGTACAAACATATTGTTAAAATAATTAAAAATCTGTTTTAGCATGTGCTAATGAAGTTATTTTATACGATACCTTACATGATACGATTTACTCACTTTGAATTTTGAACCCATATTTTATGAATTTTGAGGCCCTATTTTTAAGTGATTTAAATGAAAATGCACAGTTTTCAGATTTATTCCTATATGTGTACTCTGAGGCAATGCTCTTCGCCAAATTTCATAGTTCTATGTCAACGGGAAGTACCCTGTAGGTTTTGATTTTGTGAGCGTTGAAATATGCGTTTTTTACGACATCAACGGATCTAACTTTTTTATTCGGTAACTGAGAAGCTTTTCTTTTGCACAACTGCAAGAATTCATAGGTTTATGTATATAGTTTAAATTTATTCTCGATATCTTTACGCGTTCCCGAGATAAAGAGTCTTGACATGCACACAGACGGACAGACGGACGACAAAGTGATCCTATAAGGGTTCCGTTTTTTCCTTTTGAGGTACGGAACCCTAAAAATGAAATATTTAGTCGAACTTCGCTTAAAGTACGTAACTTAGTTTAACCACTAAGAGTGAGTAATGCATTAACTTTAGAACAAAGTAGCAGTGAGCTCAAATTACAAAATCGCAAATCAATAACACTATCAATAAACAAAGTTTAATAATTTAACTAAACTAAATCTTTAATTATCTCACAAATCACAAATTTTACTGCCCGGATTCCTCATCTAAAACATTAAACTTGAATCAATGAATAATAATTTAATGTTAACAGTAATTACACTTCTAATTGCAACATTTAATGTAGTAGTAACGTTTGAAACCCCACTTGACATTAGTAGAGCATGCCAATGTATAATTTAGGAATGCTTTTAGTTATCACGAGTAGTGTAGTTTTTGAAAAGATAGATAGTTCTATCTATCTTTATACTTAATCTATAAATTATATTATTTTTAAATCTATACATAGTATTATTATTTTTTACCCACAAAAGTGGCTTTATTAACTACAATATGATACAATACTACTTTATATGCTAAAACTACCTACACTACTACTACATAGAAAGCAATTGGATTATCCACAGACCATTGAAGGTCTAAAGATAATCCAGGTGCTCAAGTCCAGTAATCAAGTATTAAAGTAGTATTTAGAACAGTAATTTGTGACTAAACTTTTTTAGCATACTGCCATAAATTTGTACTCAAAATACACAATTTTATTTATTGCAGTAGTCGTTCGACATATTAACTTGAATAGATGTGCGGCACATCAATAGATGTGCCGCACATCTATTCAATGGATGGATGGAATGATTCAAGTAAATATACTTGAATCATTCCATCCATCCATCAGCCAAGGGACGTCAACTGCTGGACATAGGCCTCCCCTATGGATCTCCAATAAAACCGGTTGGAAGCGGCTTGCATCCAGCGCGATCTTGCGGTCTTAATGAGATCATCCGTCCACCTTGTAGGTGGACGTCCTACGCTGTGCTTGCCGGTACGTGGTCTCCACTCGAGAACTTTTCGACTCCACCGGTCATCAGTCCTCCGCGCTATGTGCCCTGCTCATAGCCATTTCAACTTGCTAATCCGTTGGGCTATGTCGGTAACCTTGGTTCTTCTACGGATCTCCTCATTCCTGATTCGATCCCGCAGAGAGACTCCGAGCATAGCCCTCTCCATAGCTCGTTGGGCTACTTGGAGCTTACTGATAAGGCCCATAGTGAGAGACCACGTCAACGTCTTGAATCATTAGAAGCCCATAATATATCTAGACTCACTCTCTTGATCGACGTTATTCTTACTCCTAAATTTTATTAGGATTTACTGATTTAGATACTAAACAATCTTGCAAAATATCAAATTTCAAAACCAGTTGATAAATAACGGCTAATACCTACGGCTAATTTCCTCTATTTTGAGAGATATACCAATATAATCAAATATCTCCGACAAAAAACTATTTCTCTATTTTTGGCGAAAATTAGTTATAATACAGTCATGTTCAGCTCTTGGGTAATGATACATCGTGATGTAAAATAAAAACTTCTTATTTACTGAATTTACTAATTTATTTCCAAGTTTTACAATAATACAATGAATTGCATCCGAAGGTACTTTACAAAAAGTCTAATCGAAGAGAAAGAGTGTTACCCATTCTTAAAATTAATACACTTATGTCACACCGCTATGTCAGAGTAACATTGACATTTCAAAAATTACTATGGCATCTTACACTTATGCATTTGCTAATTTATTTATGAAATTACTTAACATGCGTCGTTTCTATAATATGCCATATCTTTTTGGTTTATTATTTATATATCTAGGTATGGGTATTATTAGGATTCAATATAGCCTTGTAGCGGGCAGTCTCTGACTGCTGCCGGAACACGTTACGTGCGTACACGCAGCAACGCGGATCTTGGATCTTTTGACTTGTAACCACAGACATTAAGTTGTCGTGATAGACATCGCTTATATATTTGTGTTTCACGCAATATTTTTATAAATAAATAAAATAAATCCTACTAATATTATAAACGAGAAAGTTTATGAGGATGGATGGATGGATGTTTGTTACTCTTTCACGCAAAAACTACTGAACGGATTGAGATGAAACTTTGCAATAATGTAGCTTATATATTAGAATAACACAAAGGCTATAAATTTTAATGATATTGCTTCAAAAATCAAAATTTTGTGCGGGCGAAGCCGCGGTAAAAATTAGTAAATAAATACTTTAGTACATCTTACACACGGCCTCTGACCACAAACTAAGCAAAGCTTATGATATGGCTGCTAGAGACTGATATTCTACATATATTTATTTTTAAACATATTTTCTGGGTGTTATTTAGTTACAATCTATATACGTATGATATAGATTGTAACTAAATAACACCCAGACACAGAGCAAACACCTATGTTCATCGCATAAATATTTGCCCTGGGTGGGGATCGAACCCACGCCTCTTTGACCTAGAAGTTAGGGTCACTAACCACTGAGCCGTGGGAGCCACCGATATAGTGGGATCATTTTGTTTGATTTTATTGATATTATTGTAGTGGCGTAGGTGTATATCAGCAATCACCGAAGTTAGCACAATCAGCATCGTTCAGCACAGTCAGTTTTCAGATATGTGACAATGGTTGGCGTTTCTAACTGAGCACTACCGTGGCTCCGATGACACGTTGAATTGTACGTCTCGATAGTTTTAACCGTTAAGCAGCATCAGAGGTCAGAGGTCTTCAGGCGATTTAAAAATGCTCGCACCTTGGCTATATAGCCACCCGGCATTTAATAATCCACTTTATTGCTATTTATTTATTGACGTTTAGACAAACCTATTTGTTACCATGTAAAAAAATATAAAAAGTAGCCTAAAAAATTCATCTTCTAAGATCTTTTCTCAATATTTCAAATCCACTTTCAAATCCATTTTTTGCAGACTTTGGAACAAAAAATTTCTTAATTTCTTGTTATTCCTGTATTTATATTATTAAGTAAAAGATCTCAAAAGGTCACGGGCAAAAGGTATTTATTTGCAACTCATAGTACAAATAAAGAGATAGCGCTTTAGTCGCTTGAGGTTATTCTCAACTACAAAAACGTATGGAAAATCTTGCCCAGAGCTGTCAAAACTCTCAAATATGAATTGGAATTTGACAAGAATTTGACACTATCGGGAGAATAACAAGGCAACCAGCCACTGAATCTAGATATTTGTCATGTCTCATTCTAACTCATGCCATATTAAATCAATGCGTTTCCTTCGGATTTTTTCGATCGACCACATTATCTCTCTGGTTGTAATAGCTCGGTGATTTCCAATTATACCTACTTCATTTATATTTTGATAGCGAAAATGGTTCAAATATTTTTATTATTCGTCAGCGTGGTGGCGATAGTTCCTGCTCTGCACCGTAGACCCGTGCCCCGCTTGGAGTGTTTTATGCATTTTGGTCTCCAGCATCTACCCGAACCAGATAGGCTCTTTAAAAGCCCCAGCTTCCCTGGTTGTGCTGGCACAATGAAATGAGGCGCTTCATTCTATTCTAATTGAATATTTATACAAGTTTTACAGCTTGCGATGTCTATCTCATTACATGTCTGTGGCTTTAAGTTATTACTTTACAACATGATGTGTTCTTTATTTGCAATGATTATTCAAATAATCATCTCGCGTATTTGTTATAATCGAGGAAATCAAAGTTTTAAACCTATATCTAGGTAATGAATATTTATGATAAGTACCAGACACTAACTTCCAAACGGTGCCGGTGGTTCGCCCTTTGATAGAGTTGGCTTTTATATGTCAATCTAAAGGAAAAATAAAACTCTAGATTTGATTTTTATTTGTACCCAACAGCACTAGTAAGATTCTTAGGACTGAAACATAACTATAAATTATATTTTACGAGTTTAAGAGCATATATGATAAAATAGGTTTTTTTGCTCATAGAGAAAATAAGGTAATTGTTGATAGGTTGTTGTTGCTTATGTATTCAGTAAAATATTGCACGCCCGAAAAGGGTAAGACTGTGATACTTCTCTTATAATTTTTTAACAACATATGTACCAGTTTTATAGCAATATTCTGATTCTGATTCTGATTCTGATAGGGTAGGGAAGTATCCTGTGTAATAGGGCCTATTATGTGGGAAGTATAACATTTTCTATCCACAATATTTTGTTTGTTTTTGTTATTTTCATTTCACGGTAGTAACACGAGTAATTTTTTTATACTGTTCTAACAACTTTCAACTATAGTAGTAAGAAGAGTAATTCGTTTACCGTTCTTACTACTGGTAGTAAGAATGGTAGTAACACTGGGAACAAACCACTTATTAATATTTTTAGCAAAGAACATCAATTTGCTTACAGGTTCCGCTCTTTTTCATTTTTTGGGTTCCGTACCCATAGGGTAAAACGAATCGAAACTTGGCCGCTTATTTTAGGTAGGTGTATGGAGGCACTTTTCTAAAGAAATCGTCGCAGATAGTCAAAGGCTAAATAATATAATTTCTCAGCCTAAACAAGTTTGAATAGACCTCTGTTAAAATAATATAGCTTCAAAGCTAGAAGCCCCGGGCTCTCTACCTCGGTGGCTCAGGGGGAGCCACAGAGGTAGCCCAAAGAGGAGGAAGTGTTAGTGAAGCTGACTCCTGGATCAAAGAGGCGCAGGTTCGATCTCCACCCAGGGCACGCATTTATGTGATGAACATTGGTGTTGGCTCTGTATCTTGGTGTTATTTAGGTAGCATCTATGTAAATATGTGAAATTATTTTTATCGTGCTTCACACACTAGGTGTATAGAAATTTTCTTTTTTTTTTTGTGATAAACATTTCAAAAATTGACGCGTTCGCAGGATTTGAACCTGCATCCTCTGGGATACCGGCCCAGATGCTTTGTCCAATTAAGCTAAATCGCGCCCTGCGAACCCGCCAAATTAGTGAGTGTTTATCATTTTTACCAACTAGGTACTGCATTGTTGGAAGCGCCATTTGTGAGAACTGCTTTAAACCTTTAAATAATTTCATTGATTAAGCAATGCGTCATTTCTCGTTAATGGTAAGAAGTTCTAATAATTTCACATTAAGTGACTGACTTTTTAAAGCAGTTCTCACAAATGGCGCTTCCAACAATGCAGTAGTTGGTAAAAATGATAAACTGTGATGTATGAGCGCGCGAACGAGCGGCGTGCGCCGCAGTATTAAACTAACCACAGTGAAGAACGCTTGTTTCATTTCCGTCCCTTATCAGTTAGTACTAAGATCCACACCACTTGGCGACGAGAAGAACTTTACGCTTGCTTAACTATGAATTATATCGGCAGTGTGTCCTCGTTCGATTATCGTTATCAAGAATTTGAGATTTTTCTAGGAAAACTCAAAAACTTTATTCAAATCAACAACGTGCCGGACGACAAATGGTGCGCCATTTTACTGACGCATCTCTCCGACGAGACGTATAGATTGGCGAAGAATCTGATTTACCCACGAGAATTAGACAAAGTTTCGTGGAATGATTTGGTTACAGCGCTTAACGATCACTTTAAACCGAAGCGTTCCACGTTTGCTGACCGAGCCAAGTTCTACGATGCTACAAAGTCCGAGTCGGAAAGTCTAGAAGAGTGGATGGCGCGCTTACGTGGACTTGCTGTCTATTGTGATTTTGGTGCAGAACTAGAAACGCTACTGAGGGACAAATTCGTGCTTGGATTGCAAGCTAGCAGAGAAAAGGACCGTTTATTCGAGCACGACTCGAAAACCCTCACTCTGTCAAAAGCGTTAGAAGTAGCCCAGCAGGCTGCATGTGCTCGAGCTGCGCGTGCATGCGACGGAGCCGGGGGACACTTGGTGAAAGAAGAACCAGTGTACAGGGCAGGCGAGCGCCGCGCGCAAGGGGCGCCGGCGCAGGCCGCCCCCGCGGCGACGGCTGGGCCACGGTGTGCTGTGTGCGGATTACGTAACCACTTGTCGGCAAATTGCAAGTTTAAAAAATACAAGTGCTTAATTTGCAATGCCACGGGGCATCTTAAAAAAATGTGCAGTGCGAAAAAGATCAGTGTTGAATTAAATAATTTGACCGCGAATGATGACGACCACGACTGCAAGGAATGCGCGTTATTTAATATGAGGTATGTTAAGTATGAGCCTATTATGTTGGATGTATCTATAGACGGTAATAAATTTCCAATGGAACTCGATTGTGGTGCAGGACGAAGCGTTATGTCTGAATTATTTTATTTAAAACATTTCCGAAAATTTAAGCTGTGTAAAACCGATCTTGTGTTCTGTTTATATACAAAACATAAGATCGCGCCACTAGGTTATTTTTCTTGTCAAATTTCTTTTAATAATAAGTCACATGCTATTCAATTCTATGTTTTTAAAGAAGGTGGTCCCCCACTACTGGGGCGCGATTTTATGAGCCAGTTCAATTTGAGTTTGGTACCTACATGTGACAATAATAACATTCGTATTAATGCACCAGTGGACATTCAACAAGTTTTAAGCGATTACCCTGATCTATGGAAAGACGAACTCGGATGTTTTAACAAATTTGAAGTTCAATTACATTTAAAAGAAAATGCAGTTCCAAAATTTTTTAAGCCACGCCCCGTGCCCTTTTCCCTAAAAGGGGAAGTCGACAAAGAACTAGATAGACTAGTTGCAGCTGGAATTTTAGTCCCGGTTGAATATTCTGAATACGGTACTCCTATTGTTCCAGTCCCGAAAGATAATGGCAAGGTTAAAATTGCGGGAGATTTTTCGTGTACATTAAATAAAGTCCTAAAAATAGATAAATTCCCTTTACCTCATATTGAAGAGGTTTTTGCAAAGATTGGTGGCGGTCAGCATTACTCCAAACTAGATTTAAGCAATGCGTATAATCAGTTTAAATTAACAGAATCATCACAGGAGCTGACCACTATCAATACACACAAAGGTCTCTTTAAGTACACTCGTCTGGTCTATGGCCTTGCAAATGCGCCAGCAATTTTTCAACGCGCGATAGAAACATTAGTAGCGGGCATCGAAGGCGTCTCATGCTGGTACGATGATATTTGCCTCACAGCTCCCAATAGAACCTTACATATAGCTAGGCTGCGTGAACTATTGAGTAGATTGCAAAACGCGGGACTGAGACTTCAAAAAAATAAGTGTGAGTTTTTCCGAGAAAGTGTAACTTATTTAGGTTACACTATTGATGAAAACGGCCTTAGAACATCATCTGATAAAGTACAAGCAATTTTAAAAGCCCCGTCACCCACTAATGTTACGGAATTAAAAAGATTTCTAGGCATAGTTAATTATTATAGGAATTTCATTCCGAACGCGTCCGCCGTACTACATCCTCTGCACGAATTGTTACGAGCGGGCGCGACATGGCGGTGGCAGGCACGACACCAGCAAGCAATGGACGCGGTGCGCAGCGAACTAGCCTCGGAGCGCGTGCTTGCGCACTTTGACCCGCGTCTTTCTTTATTCCTCAGCACTGATGCCGGTCCCGAAGGGTTAGGTTGTGTTTTAGGTCACGTGATGCCGGATGGCTCGGAAAAACCGATCGCATTCGGTTCGCGTTCCTTATCGCAAAGCGAAAAGAATTATAGTCAAATTCAGAAGGAAGCCACAGCTATAATTTTTGGCGTTAAGCGTTTTCATCAATATGTATACGGCTGTCAACAACCGTTTATTTTGAGAACTGATCATAGGCCTCTTCTGTCGATATTTGGTAAGAAAGACGGAATTGCGGTAACGGCCGCGCTCCGTCTCCAACGGTATGCAATTATTTTATCTGCTTATAATTTCACGGTGCAGTATATTAGCTCAAAGAATAATGTAGTGGCTGACTATTTTTCCCGAGCGCCGTTATCTTTAGAGTCGAATAAAAGCTATGAAAGTGTCGAGTCCAACGAAGGAGACATACAAATCCCCCTTCTATTTTTAGACGCTAATACCAAACCGGTTTCGTTCGACCGCATCAAGAGTGCTACTGGGGATGATAAGACATTAATCACTGTAATTAAGTACATGAAACAAGGTTGGCCTCGTTCAATAAAATGCGAAAGTATAGCGCCGTATTTTAATTGTAAATCAGAATTGGAAGTGATTAATGGATGTCTTTTTCGCGGCCATCGTATAGTTATTCCTTCAATATTCCGCGCAGAAATGTTAAAGGAATTGCATTCAGCTCATTTCGGTATTGTCAAAACAAAAAATATAGCTAGGTCCAGGATGTGGTGGCCTCAAATACACCTAGATATCGAACGTTATATAGGTAGTTGCACCGCGTGCGCCAGTGTAGCGAGTGCGCCGGCGCGTGCGCCCCCCGCACCCTGGCCGCGCCCGCCAGCGCCCTGGCACCGCCTGCACATAGACTATATGGCTATAGGGCAATCGGTGTATCTAGTTGTTATCGACGCGTACAGTAAATGGCTGGAATGCATTAATATGAACGGTAACACCTCCACTGGTGCATTAATTGCGAAACTGAAAGTTTTGTTTTCGACCTTTGGTATACCAAATGTAATCGTGTCAGACAACGATGTTAAAATATGTTCGCGAGAATTCAAAGAATTTTGTGAAAATAATGGAATCGAGTATTTAAACAGCGTAATTTATCATCCGATTAGCAATGGGCAAGCGGAAAACTCCGTGAAAACTTGCAAAAAAAATGATTAAATGCATATTAATTGAAGGCAATAAAACACCTCATCAAATTCACGAAAAACTAATAGGCTTTTTATTTGATTATCGGAACTCAAAACACTGCAGTACCGGTGCATCGCCGGCCGAGCTCATGTTTGGTAGGAATTTAAGATCGAGATTAGACTTGATTAAACCTAGTCACAAATGTGAGGTCGAAAACAATAAAAATGAAGTAAAATTAAATAAAAGTAGATCGTTCGACATTGGTGAGATCGTATGGGCGAGGTGGTTTATTGCCAGAAAAGCTAAATGGGAGGTAGGTAAGATAATAGATAAAATAGGTAATAGGTTATTTAAAATTTATTTTGAAAACTATGATGAGACTGGCGTGAGACATATAGATCAAATTAAAAAAAATATGAATTCGTCAAAATGCGCCAATAATGTATTTGATGGAAGCTCGGAAGGTCTAGATACTTATTTACCAACGACTTCCGGACTTCCATCATGGGCTCCTTCAGCAAGCGCCCCGCCGCTCTCTTCCTCGGCCCCCGGACACGTAGACCTCGATGAAACTAACGTGACGTCACGAGCGGCCGCGCCTACGTCACCGGTGGCACCACCGTCGGTGGCGGCGCCGGCCGAGGCCGTTCGAGAACGAGACCTTACCGTAACCAACGAGGACCAGCCTGACGAGGAGGGGGACGGGGAACAGTGGGAAGAGGCGCAGGATGAAGGAGGTCCGAGCGTTGAAGAGAGCCCGTGTGCGAGTAACCTAGATATACCAGCGGCCTCGGAGCTCCCCTCAACGCCTGGCCGAATGCGTAGAACTTTAAGTAAAGTTAATTATAAGAAATTTTTCTAATAAGGCATATTAATTTTGTTATTGTTGTTGCCAGGGCCTCAAATAAGTGTGAGGGAATGTGATGTATGAGCGCGCGAACGAGCGGCGTGCGCCGCAGTATTAAACTAACCACAGTGAAGAACGCTTGTTTCATTTCCGTCCCTTATCAGTTAGTACTAAGATCCACACCATAAACACTCACTAATTTGGCGGGTTCGCAGGGCGCGATTTAGCTTAATTGGACAAAGCATCTGGGCCGGTGTCCCAGAGGATGCAGGTTCAAATCCTGCGAACGCGTCAATTTTTGAAATGTTTATCACAAAAAAAAAAAGAAAGTTTCTATGTAAATATGTATTCAAAATATGTATATATATATATATAGAATACCAGTCTCTGGCAGCCATATCATAAGCTTTGCTTAGTTTGGGGTCAAAAACTGCGTGTAAGATGTACCCTAATCTTTATTAATATTTATTTTACTATTGATCTACAATTATTCAATAAAATTATACGTTTTCTTTAATTAGAGTTTATCAAGATGAAAATGCTTTTTAGCGGTAAGACAGCCTTTTGTGCCTTTGTGCTATCAGTTTTTCGTTTTTTTCTTTTGTTTCTTTTGTGGTATCAATAAAGTGTTATTGTATTGTATGTTTTAATATATATATTATGGGTTTAAGCTTTAGATTTGATATGTATTTTTCTTCATATGTATACTGTGGCTTATACAGACTTACACAATGTACAAGAAATCCTAGTCTCTTTGATTGTATACCGTTATAAAACAATTACTCACTTTTGAATTGCTACTAACTCTACCATACAATTTGCACTACACCTATTCTCTAGGCTCAGTTTATCCTTTCAAAACTGCCTTAAAAGATATCAAGGATCCCATAAAGTTTTATGACTATCGTGAAAAACAATATCGAGCAAGTTACGACGTCGGAATGGTGCGCGGAATGAAGGTATTCACAAATACTCTACATTTAAACACTTTGCTGTAGTTTTAAGATTCCCTACTAAGTGTAAATATCCGTAAAATGCACACCTGCTTGATAAGTGTCTAAATAAAATAGTTTTTTAGGGTTTCGTACCTCAGACGAAAAAAATGGAACCCTTATAGGATCACTTTGTTGTCCGTCTGTCCGTCTGTGTGTATGTCAAGACTCTTTATCTCAGGAACGCGTAAAGATATCGAGTTGAAATTTAAACTGTATACGTATATCTATGGTATCTTGCAGTTGTGTAAAAGAAAAACTTCTCAGTTATCGTTTAAAAAGTTAGAGCCGTTTATCTCGTAAAAACCGCATATTTTGACACTCACATAAATCGTAACCTACAGGGTACTTCCCGTTGACATAGAACTATAAAATTTGACGAGAAGCATTGTCTCAGAGTACAAATATAGGAATAAATCTGAAAACTGTGCATTTTTATTTAAATCACAAAAAATAGGGCCTCAAAATTCACAAAATATGCGTTCAAAATTCAAATTGAGTAAATCGTTTCATGTAAGGTATAGAGATTTTAACAATTTACTTCCCAATTTTGTGAAATTTTCTGGATTTGTACGGAACCCTCGATGTGCAAGCTTGACTCGCACTTGTCCGGTTTTTTTTTATATTTATGACAGAATATAAGTACCAGAACCAGACGATATAGTTAAAAAGCTCTAGTTCTGTTGTCGAGGTGCGGCTGTTCGAGATAATCTGAAAATTAATAAATAAATAATTTTATTTCAGGCCACACAGTAAGATGCTTTGATTATATACTTGTTTACACGTGTTTGTCAGCCTTTTATCGGATACACTTCGGTGAGTGCGCCCAGGAGTTGCACATTCTGGTCCCCCCTGCTCTTTTCTTCTATCGCACGGCCAGGCAGACGCGACCAAAGCGCCACCCTTTTTTGGTGGACATTTCGCGCGTTAGAACCAAGCGTTTCGAATCCTCATTCTTCATATGAACAGCCGGAATGTGGAACGCTTTGCCTGGGTCTGTCTTCCCATTAAAGTACAACGTGGGTGTCTTCAAATCCCGAGTAAATAGGTATCTTCTAGTTAAGGTATCTGCTACACCTTAGACCGCATATCTTCTCAACATCATGCAGTATGTAGTCAAACGCAAATCTATACGGAATAAAAAAAATACTGCTCAATTTAAGGTGAAACAAGTTGACAGCACGAACTTATATTTGACGTAGCTTAAATAAATAATGTCTTGTCTGAAAAATAGATAGATTTGGCGATAAACAGTAGATATAGTGCGTGTGTACTCATTGCATTTTAATTCTTTTTTAGAAAATGTTCTTTTTGTGATAAACATTTTTTCTTTTGTGTAGCAGTTAGTAGTAAAATGATATACACTTCACTAATTTAGTGGGTTCGTAGTACAGCGTTCTAGCTTAAATTGGACAAAGCATCTGGGCCGGAATCCCAGAGGAATGCAGGTTCTAATCCTGCGAGCGCGTCAATTTTTGGTATGTTTATCTCAAAAAGAACATTTTCTATAAACGTAGTAAAATTATTTCATTAATTTTGTTTTATTTTTAAAAATACCTATAATTTTTACCCAACCAGTTTGCATACTAAATGCGCATTAGGGTTTTCTCGGTAGTAAGATATGAAAAAATGTTCAATAGATTTATTTAACAAACAGTTATTTGAACTAAAGAATATATAAACTTGGCCGTTATTTTCATAAAAGATGACTCAGTTTAGTTTGACAGTCGTTGACCGGAAATTCCATATATTTATTTGACAGACTGAATGAGATTCGGAAGAGAACGCAATTAGCAACGAAATTAGTGGATTACTCGTATCTCTTTCCAAATTCCGATGTTTATTATTTATTCACGTACGCAGATTTAGTGATCAAACTATTGTGCATAAGTAGTTGATACTTTAGCACAGAGATCCCAGAAAGATAACGCTGTTTTCACCTATCCATCCATCAGCCATAGGGAGTCCACTGCTGGACATAGGCTTCCCCTATAGATCTCCAATAAGACAGGTAGCTAGCGGTTTGCATCCAGCGCGATCCCGCGGTCTTAATGAGGTCGTCCGTTCACCTTGTGGATGGATGTCCTACATTGCGCTTGCCGGTGCGTGGTCTCCACTCGAGAACTTTTCAATCCCATCGGTCATAAGTCCACCGCGCTATGTGCCCTGCCCATTGAACCCAACTTGCCAATCCGCTGCTGTCACTTAAAGCGATTCTCAACCACAAAAATCTATGGAAAATCTGTTTGCGAATTTTAAATCTGTCAAATATATATATCGCAATTTGTCATGAATTTGACGTTCCGCGAAGAAAAATTCGATAACAACCACCAAATAGAGATATTTGAAGTGAAAAGTTATTTATCGGCGTTGTGCGCTTTTTGGGATGGGTAAAAAATGTTTAACTCGCGTCAGGACACGTGACCTGATTGAAAATTCGTAAGACGGAGGGAAAGTAGACCGCCAGCTCGGCGTAGAGGAATTAGTAATATCCCCCTGTCTATGTACCGCGCAGCGAAAATGTGTGCCTGCTCTCGCTTTTTAGGGTTCCGTACCTCAAAAGGAAAAAACGGAACCCTTATAGGATTACTTTGTTGTCCGTCTGTCCGTCTGTCCGTTTGTGTGTATATCAAGACTCTTTATCTCAGGAACGCGTAAAGATATCGAGTTGAAATTTAAACTGTATACGTATATCTATGGTTTCTTACAGTTGGGTAAAGGAAAAACTTCTCAGTTATCATATAAAGAAATTAGAGCCGTTTATGTTGTAAAAATTCGCATATTTCGACACTCACAAAAATCAAAACCTACACGGTACTTCCCGTTGACATAGAACTGTAAAATTTGGCGAGAAACATTGTTTTAGAGTACACATATGAAAATAAATCTGAAAACTGTATATTTTTATTTAAATCACAAAAATAGGGTTTCAAAATTCACAAAATATGGGGTTAAAATTCAAAGTGCGTAAATCGTATCATGTAAGGTATCATATAAAAGAGCTTCATTAGCACATGCTAAAACTGGTTTTTAATTACTTTAACGATTTTCGATATTTCGACACAAGTAAAAAAAAAAACTTTTGTCGATGATGATGATGATGCGTATAGATATTTTAACAACGTACCTACTTCCCAATTTTGTGAGATTTTCTGGATTTGTACGGAACCCTCGGTGTGCGAGCCTGACTTGTACTTGTCCGGTTTTTTAGGTCTCTTTCTAACTCGTGCTATATCAAGACATCTCTTTCAGATTATGACGATCGACCACATTATAATCCCTCTGGTATCTCTGTGTACTTCAGGTTAGTAGACAGACTTAATGTCAAAGTTTATTAGGCCACTAGAAGGCTCTGACATGCTAATTAAAATTGATATTTTCGTACACCGAAATAAAGTTATTAACCTTAGCCCGGTTGGTAATTCTTTAATCAAAACCCGGTAATAGACCATTTAGTATCTGTCTAAAACAGCGTTTTTTCAATTGATAGAGATAGAAAAAGACGGAACTTGTTTTGACCGGAGCAGTAATAATTTACGACGACCCCACTAGCCCACTGCGACGGTTTTATTCTTCTCAAGTCAATGTTTCGATTAATTTTCAATACGGATCAAATAAATTATTATTGTAAAATATTTTGTTTGACCAAAATGTTGCCAGCTGCCACCGCAATGGCATTCTCAGTAGCTTTATGAAGATCGTCTGAAGTGCACGTATCTGGGCAGGCTGCACAGTTCAGTAGGTGGAACATTGTCTGTGGATCGAAGCCACATATGCATGCTGTTTTCTAGCTGTCTATAAAGCCCACCTGGCCTTATTGTCCCGATTTCGTCCCACTTGGGATCGTCAGGCCAGTTTTCCTTTAGGCCAGGGAGAAGTTCTTCGACAGGGGCGATATAGTTGGGTAGCGGACTATGCAATTCTTACTGTACTGTACCAGCCTTTTTTTTAACAGTCCACTGCTGAACGTAAGCCTACCCACGAATGGTGATTGGACCATATCCATCACGCTGGCCCAGTTGGTGGATTCATATACGCCAACGAATTTCTTCTATACGGACGTATGCAGGTTGCCTCACGATATTTTCCTTCAACGAAATACCAGTGGTGTTAAATTCCGTACATAAATTCCAAAGAACTCATTGGTGCGGGACTGGGATTTGAACCCACGACCTCACGATTGCAAAGCGGGTGTCACTACCTCAAGGGCACTTTTTTGCAATTCTTGCCACGCTTCAATTCTAACTGCGGCGGTATTGTGTCCGCGTTCTGACGTTTAGATTCGCTTTTTCTCCTGCTTGCGCCTGTTACTCCTGCCACGCGAGCAAGCAAGAAAAGCAAAGCCAAATGTCAAAACGCATAAGTATACATACGATACGAGAGCTGGCCTAGTTGGTAAAGACAAGCCTTCAAACTAGGGGTCCAAGTTTCCCGACTTAATGATGATTAGGTCATTAAAGGACGATTTGGGGGTTCTGTTGAGGTGTTAATTGTCTTTATTTGTATGTTCTGTGATGTCCATTCGCGACAGATAGAACCATTAGTGGAATTTTTTAAATGCCAAGTCGACGATTACTTTTAAAATTACCTCTATTTGGCATTGCCGTTGAATAAAATGTAATCTAAAACAAGAAAGTTTTTGGAGATATATTGTTATGTGTAACACAAATGTAAGTAGCAGTTCTATTAATTATTATACGCTTCGGCACCTCAAAATGTAAATATAATACTTTAAAATGATTCGTTGATTAAGATTAATTGAGATTTATTAAGAATTATTTATTAATTGTTTGATCTTTTGTTTTTTAGTTTGTATTTCATCTGTCTGCGAATCAAGAACTTTTTTCCGATTAAACAACAGTTTTAGCCGGATATACAACCTTACTTAATAAACCACCTGTCCACTATCTTGATATCCATAAGTTCATCTCTAGATAGCAATTTAGGGTTTACGCAATAGCACTTGTTCAGCAATCAACCCATCCCGCGAGCGATTGAACTATGAACCAATTGCTAAATATGTATTACCGAGTTTAACATGCAAATTATAATTATGTAAACACTAGCTTTTAACAACGGATTTGCCTATTGGATCTGTCTAGTGGTAGTGACACCCGCCTTTCAATCGTGAGGTAATGGATTCAACTTCCGGTCCCGTACTAATGAGCTTTTTCGAATTTACGGAATTTCGCACCACTGGCTTTTCAGTGAAGGAAAAACATCGTGAGGCAACCTGCATACGTCTGTAAAAGAAATTCGGTGGAGTATGTGAATCCACTAATCCGCACTGGGCCAGGGTAGTAGACATGGCTCAATCGCGCTTCGTGTGTAGGCTTGTGCCCTGCAGTAGACAATTAAAAACTGGTGGCTGGTACAGTACAGTAGCCTGTATTTCTATGATGCCATGGCATACAGAAACGGTCACCTACAATTGTTTTCTTATCGCAAATTTAAGTCCTCGCTCTCACCTGATGGTAAGCGATGTGTTGTCGAAGATGAAGCATGCAGACTTATGCAATATACTTATTTTTTCTGAATTTGAAAAGCTTGAGATTCTTTAATTAGTTTCATTATACCTGACCATACGGATCGGAAACGTTGAATTGAATTACTTTGTATTTATCGAAGGAAAATAAACAATGTAGTGAGGCATCTGTCTGCTTGTCATGAAGTAAAGAGTAGAATTTTCATAAATTGCATAAAAATCTTTGTTGTTACGTTAGTACCTGTGGTACACACTTGTTTGAGATGGCATTTAAATTTGTTTAACAGGATTTTTTCGATAGCTGTACCGAAACTGACGTCCAGCAATCAACATCTTACTTAAAATTGAATAAAAAACGATTGAATATTTATACAACCTGAAGTTGTCGGATGGGTGACCGCGACTAGCATTTTCAACTGAGAGCTTACACAGAACTTGGATAGCTTGGAGTACATGCTGTGGGTACTAGTAATTTAATCACCTAGCCAGCAAATTTCTGAAACCATATCTTGCCTCAAAGGTCACACAAGCTGTCCAAAATCTCGAACACATAGGATAAGCTATTTTTATCTTTTACTAGTTATCATCTTATTATTTATTATAATAGTTAATGTAAGTTTATGTATTTTATTTATTTTGAAATTGTATTATTTTTTTTTAGTTTTGATCTGTGTTGATTCTAGTTAATTTATCTCTTTGTCTAATTATTCATGCCAACTTCCCAATATCTTCTACTTGTAGGTTGACTGGCAGATAATGCTATTTAGCGTTAAGTCCTACTTTTGTGAAAATGGTATATAATAAAGTGTTAAATAAATAAATTAATAAATTTTCTTGACTTTTATCATAAACTAAGTTACTCAAGACTTTTATCATAAAATTAGCTTTTATGCATATTACTGATTAACTTAGATCAGTAAACCTAAAATATTCACTTAAAATAATTACAAACAGACCAATTCTCATTAAATTAATAAACAGAGTGCTTCCAAGACTAAACTTAATAATTACCTGCATAATATGCGAAGCTGTTTTCGCTACTAACATGGTCAGTTTATGCCAAACCTATGTAATTACTATCATAGTGTAAATTATAATATCAGATATTAATTGGAATATTAATTTACTGTAAGTGGCGGGTACTTGAAGTTTCTAAAGAATTAAGGTACGGGTAAATATGGATTAGTTTATTAGTTTAATACTTGATTCAAGTTGATACAACTCTCCTATCGCGAATTATCTCAGTGAAGTGCAATTAGTAAAGTAGGTAGGTACACATATTAATATTAGTTAATTTGCTCTGTAATATGCAGCATTTCATAATCATTTACATCTCATGGGTTTAGGGTTTTTTTATGTAAAATAGGGCTACATTTGGCCTCCGACTCGACTGATCGAAGTTGTAACCGAGGATGGAGTATGTAGGCTTACATAAAAATCGGCGAGTTGGACTCGCGCTTCAAAGATTCCGTATCGTATGGAAGCGTTTTTAATTTATTCTATTTTCGTTTAATTATTACAATTTTTTATTTAATTTACAATGTATGTACCCATGTAAGTATGTAAGTTCGGGTGGAATCTTGCAAGTTAAACTTGACCAACTTCCCGGTTTTCGATTAATCTGAAATTTTCCAGGCATATGTTTATTGCGTGACAATGCAATATTATGGTACCCTGGAGCTGATCTGATGATGGAGTCGGAATGTGGCTATAGAAACTCCTTTATTAAACAAGATAGGCCCGTCGTGTTTGGGCTCGTTTTACTTGTCTTGGCTGATACTCTGCTGCTATATGATATCCAGGATCTCAAAAGCTTGTATTTAAAAAGTTATATTTTTAAAATTATTAATTTATTTTTGAAGTGAATATTCTGTGAATAACACAAACGCAAACGCCGCCATCACCAACGTTTTTTATATAATTATTTTATACCTTTACCATAAGCTCTAGATACCTACGATTATTTATTTCGTGGCTATAGATTCAATGACGCTTCTTCTTCCTCTAACATTGGGTGTTTCGACAGCGGCTCTTCTTTCTAAAATGTTGTAATATCGACCAAAAAACGCCAAATATAATTTTTGTATAGGAACTCCCTCAAATACTTATTTTATTCTGTTTTTAGTGCCTATATTTTATTGTAGCGGCAACAGAAATACATCATCTGTGAAAATTTCAACTGTCTACCCATCACGGTTTATGAGATACAGCCTGGCGACATGCAGACAGACGGTCGGACGAACAACGGAGTTTTAGTAATAGGGTCCTGGTTTTACCCTTTTTGTAGTGAAGCCTAAAAACTCATAAAGATAGACTCAGCAAAATTGCTTTTGTCAATCAATCTTAAATAGCGACAACCGATTTTTTTTGATCACCGTCAGGTAAGCCATGGAGAGTCCACAGCTTAACATAATAAAGCCTTTTTTCCAGCTGTCCAATAACACTAGAAATATTCAATACCAACCAATAACAATAATAATAATTATTTTTCGCAAATATGCAAAACCGACTTCCATCGTGTGAAAAAATCGAATAGTTTACTCGATTTGATGCATTTAATTTTTTACATTACTGTTGATTTATCAAAAACAGATCAGCTCAGCTCAAAATTTTAATGAGACGACCTCGGGAGTAAACTCTTTCGAATTAAAAAAAACCGGACAAGTGTGAGTCAGGCTCGCACATCGAGGGTTCCGTACAAACACATTGTTAAAATAATTAAAAACCTGTTTAGCATGTGCTAATGAAGTTATTTTATTTGACACCTTACATGATACGGTTTACTCACTTTGAATTTTGACCCATATTTTGTGAAGTTTGAGGACCTATTTTTTTGTGATGTAAATAAAAATGTACAGTTTTCAGATTTATTCCTATATGTGTACTCTAAGACAATGCTTCTCGCCAAATTTCATAGTTCTATATCAACGGAAAGTACCCTGTAGGTTTTGATTTTTGTGAGTGTCGAAATATGCGGTTTTTACGACATAAACGACTTTAACTTTTTCAAACTACAACTGAGAAGTTTGTCTTTTCCACAACAGCAAGAGTTCATCGATATACGTATACAATTTAAATTAAAATCAACTCGATATCTTTACGTGTTCTCGAGATAAAGAGTCTTGACATGCACACAGACGGACAGACGGACAACAAAATGATCCTATAAGTGTTCCGTTTTTTCCTTTTGAGGTACGGAACCCTAAAAAAATGATTTGGTTCACAATTGGCGAAAATATCGATGATACACAAAAAAATCATACAGACGAACTAGTAGTACCTCTCTTTTTTGGGAGTCGGTTAGAAACAGAAGTTTCTCATACCGTCGTAGGTTACAATTGACTTTCAATTTTATTGCACAATAAATGATATGAAGTCCGATACATCAATATTGTTAAGTTGCATTATCGCGCAATGTACGCTATCTGTGATATATCCATCAAACGGACGTAAGTAGGTCTTACAACTACAACTAATAATTAAGAGCAATCGATACATTGCGAATAAAAATAATGTAAGTACACATTAGCACATATATCTAGATGTGTGAAATACATCTTGGGATCTTCGCCATTTACACAACAAACAAAACAATTCTGAGGTTATGAAAATCGATCATCATCGCCATTTTATCTGCTGTAGGACGTTTAATGCTCTACATAGGCTTATGGTTTCCCTATCTAATGAATTTTCACTAGCCCAATAGATTTCTAATAACATTTGTTAGGGGTGGCTTGCAACTAGCGCGTACCAGAAGTCTTAATTATCCAATCTGAAGGAAAGACATCCAAAATACATTTTTTTTAAATTATTTAATTGAAACAATTACAATAATTTTACACGTGTTCAAGTAACACATAAAAACCTTGCAACGGGTTGTCGCAGCTGAGGTGTAAAATTATTAATTTAAATTGAAAAATACGCACTAAAATCAATCGCACAACTTAATAGTTCTAAACTTACAGATAGTGGAAATAAACTTTATTTATACAAAAAAAAAGTTAAGTTAAGAATATGTATTTTTTATGTAAGTACTAACTGACCCGGCGAACTTCGTTTCACGCATTTTTATAAAGTATAGCCTGTGTTATTTTGATGTATAAGTATTATTATTCCAAAAATTCATCTTAAATCCATTCAGTAGTTTTTGCGTGAAAGTGTAACAAACATCCGTACATACTCACAAATTTTTGCGTTTATTATATTACTACTCGTAAGATAGATATTAGCTAAATTTATTATTACAGTAATTGCACTAAACTCAAGTGGCGATGTGCAGGACACTTGGCTAGATGTGGTGATATATTTTTATAAATAAATAATATAAATATATTGGGACATCTTACACATGGCCTCTGCGACCCCAAACTAAGCAAAGCTTGTGATATGGCTGCCAGAGACTGATATTCTATATATACTTATTTTAAATACATTTCTTATATAGATAGTAACTAAATAACACCCAGACACAGAGGAAACATATATGATCATCACTTAAATATTTGCCGTGGGTGGGGATCGAACCCACGCCTCTCGGACCCAGAAGTTAGGGTCACTAACCACTGAGCCACTGAGGCAGTCAAACGATGTGAAGGCAGGCAGGACGAAGTGATGGCAAGTGGAAGTAGATCTCAGACTAAGTGGTGGCCCCGTGACAGAAAGCGCAGTCCCGGTAGAACCATACAAAAGTGGGATGATGATATCCAAAAGTTGTTCAGTAACGCCTGGCTAAGACTAGCACAGGGCGGGTACAATTTGCGATGAGTGACTTATGCTTTTCAGTATGTCGAAATATGCTAATGATGATAAATTAAAAACTAATAAAAACTATTGAAAATGAAAGGCAATAAACTACCCTTCTGCAATAGCAGTACCTGCCAATGTCATCTCCACCTCATTAGGGAGAGCAACTCGTCTGAATAAAATTAAATCAGATCAAACACGAGGCTGTCTGCCGTCTGATGAGCATGGGGTGACCACGCTTGTGGCTTATTTTAACACATTTCAAGAAAAAAAACCAAAGCATTACTCAACACACTTTTCTAGAGTAAGAGAATTTATTTTTTCAAAACTTTGTCAAGAAATTGACATGATTGATTTTAATGACAATAGAAATTGTGCTTAAAATTATGTACAGTGTCCTATGTACATTCTACATATGTATATTGTGCATAACTCATAAAAGGGAACACGCGCATATTTTCATATGAAAAGTTAGCAAATGAAAAAATGTGCAACAATTTGCATTACCTATTCAATCTTGCAGTTATAACAAACTTTTTATAATGTTTAGCACAAAAATATTCTTGAAATATCAAGTGTTTAATAACTTTAAAATAATGTCACAGTTAACTTTCTTTAGCAAATTCAGATTTCAAATCTACAATAGGTTGGCATCTGATTTTTAGTTTTAGTAATAATGCATATTTCGTAAACACATAGTATTGTCGCAGATTATTTAAAAAATTATATTCTCCCTGATATCAAAAATATATTATTTTTGAGATACGTAATAGGTACATAATAGGTAAAATATGTTGCCTTCATTTTTTACTCTTTATGGTCTCCCTACACATGACCCGATACCACCGCAATGAGATCATGCATATGAAATTAAGGTAGCATCAGTTAACCGCTTTTTTCAAAGGTAAGGTCGTGCCACAGAGATCTAGAGAGAGGCTTCAGTTGCAAACCTATGTTGCATTTACTCAGCAAATCACAACTTGATAAAAATTAAGCCACCTAATGGAGTTTTTTACCTTTTTGATGGATCAGCTAAATACCTTTTCGTTCCATTTCGGCCAGTGTCGAGCCATTTTGTGCTCGAGCTCCACGACGCGTCGTGGAGTTCGAGTTTGACACTGAAATGAAAGAATCGTCGCGACGTCGCGACGATTCGTTCATCTCCTTTTCACAACAGAACAAGCCGAAAGTCGCATAAATACCATCCATACATAGTCGACGTACCACCTGCTCGTACTAAGCGATTCGCTTCTTCCTTCATAATGCGGACCGCCAGGGATTGGAATCCCCTGCTTCCGTCATTGTTTCCTGACAATTACAATTTGGCTATCTCCTAGGTCTACATACTCCATCTTCGGCTACAACTTTGCTTTCTATCAAGCGAGTTGGTGGCCAAATGTGATTCTATTCGGTATAAAAAACATCATTTCTTGTATGTTTGTTTTTAGAATATTAGTATTTCGGCAACGGCTCTTAAAATATTGATAAAGTTTAGTAGGTGTTTGGATAGAGATTTTTTGAGTTTTTTTTTTTGTATCGATATGCAGTTATCATGCAAAACGCAATTTATTTTAAAATTTACGTACCGAGCGAAGCTCATTTGCTTTCTAGTGATTTGTTATAATCTGGAAACATTATATTATCGGCGCTTCGCTAGTGGAAGAGCTTAGTGCATCCCCGCTACATTAAAACGACATAATATCTCATATCATGAGATCTGTGGTCGTAACGTAACTAATGATGCGTCTGCGCTGCACTAATTAGAATATGTATTTTGTCTATTTTTTGCAATTCATTTAGTCCAGTTGTGCAATGCCTTTATGCAGAACATTTTGAGTAATGAACTAAGTATTAATATAGTTCAAGGTTTAGAATTATATTTTGAAGTTATTGAGTTTTGATGGTAACGAATTTTGTTCCTGGTGTGGTTTCATTTGTATTAAGAGCTGTTTTTATTTTGCGATCAAATATAAAAAGCTTGTATTATGTTAGGGCAATTTTACTATTTCAAGTTGGACAATTTCAACTTTCCTATTGAAATGGACCCCAAAATTTCGAAAAAAAACGTACCTATTTAAGTAAGTTACGTACGTTATTTAAGTAAGTATAAGTATTAATAGAATGTAATTATATATGTAATACATGTATGTTTATGTGTCTAGGTAGTTAGGCATATATATTTATTTCAATAAATATTATTTATTTAATGGTTAGGTGTTAGTATTGCTTATTTTTGTTTGTTATAAGTGTTCATTGTTTATTTTTAAAATATTTTTTGCTAAGGCCGCTGTTTTAGTTAATGTGCTATTTCCTGTCCGTTCATGGTTGCCTGGAAGAAATCGCTTGAAGCGATAAGGCCGCCATTTAGTATAACTATTTTTTAATGTTTTTATTTTTCATGTGTTTGTATTGTTTTTGGTTAAGCTAATAAAGAACTATCTATCTATCTACTTAGTGATCCTTTTCGTAGAGTTGATGAACGTTTTGTACGGAACAGCTGATTTTTTCGCGATTTTAGGATTGGTTTGACTAAAAACACCGACATGTTATTATTATGAAGATGAAATTGTCTTAATAATTATATCTCAATTGGTGTTGCAAGTGTAAAAATGCATCGTCCAGCCATAATCAGTCACAATCATCAATATCAGCATTCTACAAATGGGACCTTCACGAAGAATGCTCAATCACAATGTGACGGGATCCTTTCTAGGAACATTATTACTTTATGAGTTAAGTGTAACTAAGCATTTTAGGGTCTAAGCTTACGTCGCTATAAAAATATTTCCCAAAACGTTTTGAAGGAATTTTAACAACAGATTTTTTTTTCGAAAAGCACATTTTAAAATTAAATTAAAAATTCTTGGGAATTATTGCATCCATCATTACATTTAAATTTTAGTTCATAGCCGACCCTAAAATATTTAAAAAAATATTGTTCCACAATCTTTGTTCAAAGTCAACGTACTAAACAGTTTGTGACTTTTATTACTAGCTTTTGTCCGCGGCTTTGTCCACGAGATATTGTGGTTTTTGTGCTATCCTATAGGAACCTTTTATTTTTGTAGGATAAATAATAGCCCATTTCACTTTTTAACTTTAAAATACTGTGCGAATCAGTTGTGTCGTGTGTTTTTGTAAAGTGATTGTGTGCAATAAAGTGCAGAGTGAATAATCGGGGTTTTAACTGATTATCCAAGAACCCATCTCGTAACAATACATAATATATTCATGCCGAACTATCCGTTGCTACATAAAAGACTAACAAACACACTTTCAGATTTATTATAATATACAGGGTTATTTCTAATCAATTAGCATCCTTCTAGGGGCTTATTCTGTACATCAAAACTGACAACTTTTGTTCTACGACTTTCGTCAAAACTCAGCTGTTCCATACATTTTGTCGCGGGTGAACTAAATTTTTCTATGGAACAACCAAAAATTTTCTTGAGTTTGACGAAAGTCGTAGAACAAAAGTTGTTAGTTTTGATGTACAAAATAAGCCCCTAGAAGGATGCTAATTGATTAGAAATAACCCTATATATATTATTAGTAAGGATAAATAATTAAAGATTTCGAGGCTGTTGTTACAAAGATTTTTGACGATAAGACTAACGTGATGTTTCAACGAAAAGCAGCTGTTTTAAATTATGTAATGGCATAGAAAACTATATTTTTTTCATTATTTCAGGGTTGATCCTATAGTAAAAATTGGCCATTTTTGATGTGCCTATAATATTTTAGAATTTTTCATTAATTTACAGATATACAACGATATTTATTGAATCTAAGTGCGTACTAACCCTCGAGCATAACTTTTGCAATGTGATGAATCCTAAGCGAACCTACACGTTTTCGAGCCACGTTCTGCACTGGAATGTCGGTATCGAGAGACTACTATAGCACCACGACGTTGCCCGAAGTAATTGCTGTAAATATAGAGGATTCTGAATAGGCCAGTGTTTTCTCGATTTCTGCAGAACACCGAGAAAAAATTCGTTACATTTGTAATAAAACGAACGTTCCGGAAGAAGAAATTTCTTTTCAACCCTTAAATAGCTAGCCCAGGGCTAGCCACCCTGCCTATACGAACTTACTTACTTACCACTTAAATTGTATTTTTTTATGTATCTATTTATTCATGACTTTAAGGTCATTTGAAAAATTGTAAAAACTAAAACGTATAAACCTATTTATTAAAGTGCTAATTACATCAAATTAAAATCACCCAAATCGGTTAATATTTACAGGTAGATAACAGCTTTTCAAGGTCACAATGAATAAGTATCTTCTAGGTCTGCGTAAACAACGTGCGCGCGCCTACCGCGTGACAATGTGTAGTGTTTTTTTTTTATTTATTTTGAATAGGTTCGCGTTTGACTACACACTGCCAAATGTTAAGCAGATGTGCGGTCTAGGGTGTAGCACGCTTACCTAGAAGATACCTATTTACTCGGGATTTGAAGACACTCACGTTGTACTTTAACGTTAGAGTTGAAGTTGACATTGAGCAGTTGATACGGAAATCCCATCAATATTTAAAACAGAAAAAAATTACAGGTCGATGGAAAATGGTTTCTACAAATTCTCTCGATAAAATTAATTTCTTTCAAAGATTATACAATAAAATAAAATATTCTTTTCTACGACAAGACAAACACTCAGTACCATATTTTAATGAACGATCATATAAATATCTTATTTAATTGACAGCTTACAATTGCAACATTTTATTGCAACTAATCAAAAGATGGGGCAAGCTCAAACATCTACCTTAGTTTTAGTATTAACCAAAGTAGTCTCGGTAGTTAGTCTTGGTATATTATAACAATTGAATATGAAGGTAAAATGATCAATGTATTGGACCAGACTTTTAAAAGTTCACTGCCAAACATAGGGCCTACTCAGGAAGAGTAATTGGGCCAAATTATATCTTTATGCATCACTTTCGCATGCAGCTGGGTGATTTTTTACAAAACGTGTGCACAACGTGCTCTAAGTTAAGTTTTGTTTCTTAAGAAATCGTGTGAAAAACATTTTTGTTTTCAAATTTACTTAAATTTGGTTTATAATTGATTTTACATTTAAAACATGCTTCGACATACGAAATTTGAAACTTAGTACTTTACGTTACATTTTGTCGATTGAGAATCAGGCCCCTGTGCGGATACGGACGTGGATTGAAATACACCATCAACTTTCTTTTAAAGTATGTAGGTAGGTATCCTTCACCAAAATGTCAAAGGTGTGAAAACTCATATTATTAAAATATATTCTAATGATCTCAATGATATGGAACCGAGAATTAAACACTCACGATTTAAAACGAGTGTTGTCTAACATCCCCGAAATAGCTCCGATAAAGTAAGTACACAAAGCAAAATACAATCCCTGCAATTCTCAGACTTTGGACCTAGTATTTTGCCCAACACCTTAATGGTTAGAGCACGTTCTGATGAGTTCCCTAATACATCACTCTAAGTCAGACTATTTCAATTCTAAAACCTAGTTTTGAACACTAAAATCCAGTTTTCGACTCGTGGTTTTCAATTGCTAAAATTGGATAAAATTGTTAGCAATAATTAGCGAAGTTATGGATTTAGGTGAGGTGTATAATTGTTGTTATTTATGGTAGGTAGCGAATGATAGTCGTTTTGTGAAACCATTGACGATACAAAGTAGTGCTTTGTAATGAGCAAAAGGAGTTACAAACGTGTATATTTTACGTAAATTTATTAATATATGTAATACGTGAAATTAAATTATAAATAATATAAAATTTTATTTTTCTTCTGCGTCGTGTCAATGGTTCAAAATGGTTAAACTGTTTTCTCGCAATATTTGGTCATAACCACACTACCTTGTATAGGCCCATCTTAAATCATCTTTCATCGTAATTAATATTATGTAATTAAAATGTAATTATAATTTCTCTGAAATTCATCAAGTATCTAGGTTATAAAAAATATAATCTTGCAAACCAAAAAAAGAATTATTAAAATCGGACCACTCTGTAAAACATGCGTGGTCAAAAATAAAAAAAAAAACAGGACAAGTGCGAGTCAGGCTCACACATCGAAGGTTCCGTAGAAACAAATTGTTAAAATGCAAATGAAGTTCTTTTATATGATACCTTACATGATACGATTTACTCTCTTTGAATTTTGAACCCATATTTTGTGGATTTTGAGGCCCTATTTTTGTGATGTAAATGAAAATGTACAGTTTTCAGATTTATTCCTATATTTGTACTCTGAGACAATGCTTCTCGCCAAATTTCATAGTCAAAATTCATAGTTAGTACGGACAACAAAGTGATCCTATAAGGGTTTCCTGTTTTCAGTTCGAGGTACGGAACCCTAAAAAAATGTCAAAATTGGACCACTCTGTAAAAAATTATGCGTGGTTAATTAATACATAAAAATAAATACAAACATGTTGACTTGTAGGTATCCTCCGTTTTGTGGGTAAAAAAGCCAACGGCTCCGCTACATAGCCCGGTTGTCCATATAAAAGACTTCGACGCGCGCTGTACGTTTCGCTGCGGTCAAAGGAAAGGCCGTGACATTCACACCAAAATAAACGGCCTATGAATTGATTATAGTAGCCGTTACAATGTATCCTGTTGCTTAAGGCCGAAGGTGATCTGTAGTTTTCCATACAAACGTATTACGCTGTTTTCTTTCTGGAAAATGCTTTTAGAGCTACAATTTTTTGTCATAAAATTAAATTTAGATGTTTAGACTACTCTGTCTTTTCTTTTTCTTGATATATTAATTATAAAGCAAAATATGACCCTTCAAAATCACAAAAAAAATCACCATTATTACCGACGACTTTAGAGACCTACCAGAAGAGACTAAATAATATCTAACAAAATATGAAATGACACGGTCATAAAAAATATATTTTTTTAAATCTTGACATAAATAAAAACTTGATCGATTTAGTTTTTAAAGAAAAAAACAGCGTAATACGAAACGTTGTCTCGACAAGTTTTTTGTAGGTATAAATCGCTCTGAGCTGCAATTGTCCCTATCGCACGATACGGGGGTAGGGTTGAGGTGAGGGAGGTTCAACTCTATATGCACACAAGCACTAGGGACGTAGTAATAGTCGATAATTTTTATCGATACTCTAGTGATGTTCATCGATGTCGATATTAATTATGAATATTAGTTATTGTTTTAAATTTTGCAATTTTAACGTTGTTTCATTGTTACTTTTGAAACACCCTCATTAAACAATCTTTAAAAAAATCTCATGTAATATAAAGTATAAGATTCGTAATTGTTGTGGTCTCCAAAAACATGGTTGTAGCATGTTTTATGTCATCTCAAATTTAGTACTTTTTCATTGTGATTTACACCTTAGAATATCAATATAAGTCAGAACCGTAAGGCTTGATCATTGCTGTTTTTTTCATAATACTGGAATCGCCATCTCCAATGAGTTTGTTGTATTTTACTCCATGCATTTCTATACTTTTCGCAAAACCCTCTGCAATTATATCATCTTCCACAGCATTAGCGCTGCCAGTCCAGTTTTTATAACATTTGTGTTTGGTAACTGATATATTTAACTTTTGACATCTTAAACAAATACTGCAGTATTTATTCCGAACGCCAAGAAACAGATTTTTTTTAGTCCTCAGCCCAACTATACATGCAGTACCAGAGGCAGAACTAAACCCACTTTTATATGAGCGTTTAACCCAAGAGCCATCTGCCACGACACTTATTACAGGACAGCCTGTCTTCTTTTTGTCACTTCACCATTTAAAATGGCAAGAGCTGCTATCATCTATTCTATGGCACATTCTTCAATCACTAGTGCCAGACCATGCTCGGTTTTTGTATAAGTCAATGCAAAAAGTACCTAATGGACGGATTGAGATGAAACTTTGCAGTAATAATAGTGTAGACATCAAAATAACACATACATGTTGCGTGAATTTTCTTAAATTCTACTTCTTACCTCCTACTCATCCTGTCCTTCTAATATTATAAACGCGAATGTTTGTGACTATGTATGGATGTTTGTTACTCTTTCACGCAGCAACAAAGCAAATTGTTGATTTTGTCGTAGATAACTAGATTTATAGATTGAAGTCAAACATGGGCTATACTTTTTAGGGGGGAAAATAAAAGGTTTCTATAGGACAGCACAAAAATCATAATTTACGCGGGCGGAACCGCGGTCAAAAACTAGTTTATTATAATTATTTCTTATATTATTTATTATATCGTAAAAAATCAAAAAATTTTCAGCGGTCTTCAGACCAGCCCCCCTACCGCCTAAGCAATAGCAATCGTAATAGCAATCGTTTATGACTTCATTTTAGTCATTTGGCACCGCCTATGTGACGTCAGCCATCAATTACTTTGCGCGGATTGCAAAACCAAACGTTGAATGAACAACTTTGATGGCTAACGTCACATAGGCGGTGCCAAATGGCTAAAATGAAGTCATAAACGATTGCTATTACGATTGCTATTGCTTTAGGCGGTAGGGGGGCAGGTGGTGTTTCTAACTGGCCGATGAACGTTTAACGCTGTGCTTGTCAGTGCATGGTCTCCATTAGAGAACTTTGTCCCCTCGGAACTGTGTAATAACTTTTATTGTTCTACTTGTCCCAAAATACATATTCATAATACAATCTGAGGTTACTGTCACACGTAGGTATTCAGATAAAAATAACAGAAATGACGGTTGTTTATGACATTAGGTGTATTTTTAGGAATATTCGGCGCTTCAAATATTAAATTAGAGTATTTTAGGTAGGAGTTATAAACACAATGGTAGATGTAATTTGATCTAGTGTGAAATATTTTCAAATAATGTCAAGACGAGAATTTGGCGCCTATCAGATCTCACGTAGAGTCAATTTTCTGGTTTAAGATATTTATTTTCTCAAAGAATTACATAAAATTCACGAAAAAAAACTTGCTAGATTAATGCTAGATTAAATAGCAAGTGTCGAAGCACAACTTATTAACACACAGGCTTAACATTTTTTTTACGAAAATACAGAACTCATAAAACTTCAAAGTAACAAATAAACATTTTTGATTTTAGATTTACATTTGAGATAATTAAACTAAATTGAATTATTTATTTGAACGACATGTATTTTGTTATATATTATAACTAGCTGACCCGGCGAATTTCATTCCGCCTAACAGTAGATTAACGGAGCCTAAGTTACTCCTTATTACATCAGCCAACTGCCAATAAAAGTTCTGTCAAAATCGGTCCAGCCATTTCAGAAATTAGCCGAAACAAACAGATAGACAAAAATTGTTATTTTGGTGTATGTACCATATATATATTCTATTCTATATATTATATATATTATATTCATATGCATGTAGTTAAAAACGGTTATTTCAATATTGCAAACAGACACTCCAATTTTGTTTATTTGTATAGATGTTATAAAGACTTTACCTGCCTACACTATGTTGATTAAAAAATTAGACTCCATCTCTCCGATAAAGTACAGTGATCAACAAGTACATAATAAGATTCGTGATGGAAAAAGCAATTTTCGGAGTTAGTGATAGACCTTGAAATGACATATAGAGTAATTAATGAAACAAAGTATTATTGAAAAAGTCCGTTCACAAGCCAAGTCATATCCGTAAAACAAAGAATCGAGTACGAAATCGTAGCCAAGTCAAACACAATGATAAATAGCGAGAAAGTAAGTACAGCACAAAAACATCAAATATCATGAAATCAATCCAAGACTGACAAAAATAGCGAAGCGCTAGCCGGCAGTGTAGACATAGCGGCGCGGTGAGGGAGGGGCGCGGGCGGAGCGGTATACTCTTAATACGCACACAAATGCAAATTATACACACATTGACATTCTCGCTTGCTTGGGCGCATCGCGACAGCAATAGTCTAGCCCAAATACCTATTTCTCAAATTCCTCGGCTCTAGGATATCGTCTTAACGCTCTAGATTAAGAGAGAGATACAAAAGTTTGAAGCCGTGGTGGCTTAGAGGTAGTGACTTAGACACCCGCCTTACAATTGTGAGGTCGTGGGTCCAAATCCCGGTCCCGTACCAATGAGTTCTTTGGAATTTATGTACGAAATTTCACACCACTGGCTTTTCGGTGAAGGAAAACATCGTGAGGCAACCTGCATATGTCCTTAGAAGAAATTCGATGGCGTATGTGAATCCACCAACCCGCACCGGGCCAGCGTGGTGGATATTGCCCAATCACCCTTCGTGGGTAGGCCTATGTCCTGCAGTGGATTATTAAAAAGGCTGATACAATACAGTACAGTGCAAAAGTTTAGAATATGGGTATAAATAACGTAGCGTAAGTGGGAGAACAACGGAAAATTTGGAAAACGATCATATTTTGACTGGCTCAGTGGCTCAGTGGTTATAGTGACCCTAACTACTGGATCAAAGAGGCGTGGGTTTGATCCCCACCCAAGGCATGTATTTATGTGATGAACATTTAAGTTTAATTTAATTATTTTTTTAATTCAACTATTTATTTATATAAGTATGTATTTAAAAATATGTAAAAGTAGTTTATCTATGTCTGGCAGCCATATCACAAGCTTTGGCTTAGTTTGGGGTCAGATACCATGTGTAAGGATGCCCCCAAATATTAATTTATTATTATATTCTAAAACACATTATCTTTGTACTACGGGACTTATCGCGCAATAAGACATGAGATACTAATATAATATAACCTCTTTTCCCCCACTTTTGCAAAAGTTTAAAAATAACATATTCTTCACAAATAAATTTCACTATTATTATTTTATTTTGAAATTAATTGATTTACTGCCAAAATAAAATAGTAATAGTAAAAGTTAAACATAGCGATAAGTACAATGGTACTCTAGAATATTTCTGTCGTAGATTTACACCCGGTACAAATCCTACTAATATTATAAGCGCGAAAGTTTGTGAGTTTGTGATGATGGATGGATGGATGTTTGTTACTCTTTCACGCAAAAACTACTGAACGGATTGAGATGAAACTTTGCAATAATATAGCTTATATATCAGAATAACACATAAGCTATAAATTATAATGATATTAATATAAAAATCAAAATATCAAGCGGGCGATGCCGCGGATAAAATCTAGTAAATCATAATTGGCTGATTGGCCAAAAAAATACTGCTCTGGAGAAACGACTCTAAGAGTCATAGCCTCCGTCATCAGAGAACTAAATTTTTTATACAGCGCTGTCCAGCAAAGTGTATTCAATAAATTCAATAAATATTTATTTTTATTATAAAATTTTTAATAATAAAAATAAATATTTTACAATAAATAATTATTTTATACAAATATTGTTACATTTTTTGTAAATCCCTGTAGGTATTTATGATATAAAATAGGATTAGCGGGAGATGCAAGTCCGGGTGGACTACTAGTATTTTAATTAAATTATTTATTTTGAAGAGAAAATTAAGCTTAATATGCTGTGGATACCGTTATTAAAATCAAACATCCTTCAAACTTTTTTTTCTGTTTTTAGTATCTACCTATTAGTTGTTATAGCGGCATGAGAAATACCCCATCTGTGAAAATTTCAACGTTTTAACTATCACGGTTCATGACATACAGCCTGGTGACAGACAGTCAGACAGACAACGGAGTCTTAGTAATAGGATCCCGTTTTTAATTTTTGGGTACAAATCTACCCTACGTTTTGGGAACCCTGAAAACTTACAGCCGAATAACTATCGGCGCTATATCCAATGGATGATAAGTTTTAAAATAAAAGTCAAAAATTCATCAAGCATTTAATCAACCCATTTAAACACCGTTTTCCCTTTTTGTTACGGAATTACTAAACTGTAAGTAAGTTGTAGTAATCCAAGTCAAAGCGCTCTTCTTCTTATCTCGTAAGATAGCGAATCTAGACCGGTATTAGAATGCAAGTAGGGCGGCCATCTCACGTCCCACTTGCGTACAGCTCGCCGCTCCTGGCTTAATATGGGGAAACAATGCACTTCTATGGTAGGGCTGCCTACACTGCTTTTAACGTGTAAACTTCTTTAGCGTCGTTGTACACTTTTTGGAATGGGTAAAATTACTCGTGTCAGGACATGCGTAAATGATCAAAAATTCGTAGGAAGGAGGGAGAGTAGACCGCTGGCGTGGCGTAATATCCCCCCTTTTTTTCTACCGCGCGGTGAACAAGTATGCCTGTATGCTGAGTGTGCGTTTTGTCGTAAGCATGACGCGCTCTTCGGCGAGCGCGTAAGCATGTAATTTGTATGAACTTGTTTTGTTTCAAAAACGCGCCGCTACTGGCGCTGTACATTTCTTCATACAAATTACATGCTTACGCTCGCCGTAGAGCGCGTCATGTTTACGACAAAACTCACACTCAGCATACTGCTTCTGCTGTTTCGTTTAAGCGCTAGGGGGCTATAGGGCTTCAAAATTCATAAAATATGGGTTTAAAATTCAAAGTGCGTAAATCGTATCGTATAAGGTATCATATAAAAGACCTTCATTAGCACATGCTAAAACAGGTTTTTAGTTATTTTAACAATTTTCGATGAATGACGAGAAGAGTTAAAAAAAAATTTTTGTCGATGATGATGATGAGTATAGAGATATTAACAACGTACTTCCCAATTTTGTGAAATTTTCTGATTTGTACGGAACCCTCGGTGTACGAGCCTGACTTGCACTTGTCCGGTTTTTTTAAGTTTTGCGTTTGCCCACACTGCCTGATGTTAAGCGCGTAGCTGCTTAACACCAGGGAGTAATGGTGTCTAGGTCTAGGGTGTAGCACGCATACCTTGATACCTATTAACTAGAGAGTTGAAGACACCTATGTTGTACTTAAGCGAAAAAACAGACTCAGGCAAAGCGTTCCACATTCTGGCTGTTCCTATGAGGAATGCGTGTTCGAAACGCTTGTTTCTGACGCGCGGAATGTCCACCATAATAGGGTGGCGCCTTGGTAGCATCTGTCTAGCCGTACGATAGAAGAAAAGGGCAGGTGGGACCAGATTGTGCAATTTCTGGGCGCACTCAATTATTAGCTTCCCACTAGGTTTTTAATTTTTTCTTTTCTTACATAAAAAGAGGTCATCATTATCTTTTTATCTTTTCCTGTTCTTATCCTTATGTTCCTGCATTCTTAATAGGGATGTTTCCTGGGTATGAACATTATTATTATAATTAGTCCTTCAGTTAGATTATTGAAAAATATTGGACACGTAGTTTTTGTTTTGTCAATCAAACAATTAGTGACAAAGATAAACCTTCTCAAAGTTTGAGAGTGGGGGCTCGTGATAGCTCGGCAATAGCCGGTGCATTTCATAGCGGTTGGTGTCGTCACGCGGAACTTTAACAGGCTATATCTTCATCAAATTGTGTTAAATTGACAAAAGAAAAAATCCGTGTCTAATATTTTTTGACAATCTATTTGACGGAGTAATTATATTTTTTTAGTAAACATCCCTATTATAACATTAATTATAATATTCTATGAAAACATGACTCAAAATAATTATGCTGGCATGTATTTCAAAAAACAAATAGTTTAGGCAATAAACTCAAGATATACAAACATATAATTGACTAAAAACCTTCTCTTTCTGAGAATCGGTTAAAGAGATTAGTAGCCCTAGGCCATAAACGTCACAGTTCACAAATAAGGATGAAGTATGTGGTGTTCGCATGTAGATTTGATTAATTAGGTATGATTAATGGCAGACTGGTATGCAACGAGTAAAACGTTCACCGATGTAAGATAGAGAGAAGATCAGGCGAACGCGGGTTGCTGGGTAAACGCTAGCGCTACATAGCAGATGTCACTACATCTGCCATCTGTGTGACATGAATTTCTCCTACACTACCGTTGCTTTGCTGACGTCGATTACGCTTAGTAAAATGTACTTCTGTGATCCTCAAAAACGTACAACAATTTTTTCTTGCTATACTTTAGTTGCAGAGCTCGTTTACGCTTACCAAAATAAATCATATTCAAGAAAAAAAACCGGACAATTGCGAGTCAGGCTCGCAAACCGAGGGTTTCGTACAAACCCAGAAAATTACACAAAATTGGGAAGTAAGTTGTTAAAATCTCTATAAGTATCATCGACAAAAAAGTTATTTTTTCACTTTTATCGTCATACATAGAAAATTACATATTGTTAAAATAATTAAAAACCTGTTTTAACATGTGCTTATGATCCTATTTTACATGATACGATTTTATTCACATTAAATTTTGAACCAATATTTTCTAAATCTAGGCTCTATTTTTTTATATATGAAAATGTACAGTTTTCAGATTTATTCCTATATGTGTAATATTAGACAATGCTTCTCACCAAATTTCATAGTTCTATGTCAACGGAAAGTACCCTGTAGGTTTTGATTTTCGTGAGTGTCAAAATATGCGGTAAGTAAGTTCGTATAGGCCGGGTGGCTAGCCCTGGTGTCAGAGTTTTTAGGCCGCCTGAAAGCCTCTGACATGGCTAAACGGTTAAAACAACCGGGACCTACAATTTAACGTGTCATCCGAGCCACGGTAGCGCTCAGTCGGAAAATGCCACCCGCGGTCACCCATCCAAATACTGACCGTGCGGAACGTTGCTTAATTTCAGTGATCGCTGACAATCACCTAATCAAACTACGCTACGAGCGCTACATATGCGGTTTTTTAATAAACTAGCTCTAACTTTTTATACGATAATTGAGAAGTTTTTTTATACAACTGCTAGAAATCATAGATATACGTATGCAGTTTAAATTTCAACTCGATATCTTTACGCGTTCCCGAGTCTTGACATTCGGACAGACGGACAACAAAGTGATTCGATAAGGGTTCCGTGTTTTCCTTTTGAGGTACGGAACCCTGAAAACAGCGGCAAGTAAACCTGCATTTATTATCAGAATTGCGTTATAATCTGCATAGCTATTCAATGCTTAATAAGCATAATATTTAGATACTCGCGTATTTCAGCAAACGAGGATAGCGCGAAATTCAGTAAGGAATTATTTGGCATAATAGTAGTTAAAATTCCAAAATATTACAGTTCGTTTATCAATAAAAAATAAAAAACCTTGTCGTATCCCTTTTTTTCACACATCCATAAAAACGCCGGACAAGTCTGCGTCTAGTAAAACACGCTCCAGGAATAACTGTACCAGTCTAGAGTGCTATTTATTTCGCTTTTTTGATTGATCGCTAGTTAGGAAAACATAAGGTTGTTTTTTGTAACACTTTTAAGGCACATTTTCGAAACTTTTTGAATTCTAATCTACAGGAAATCGACAACTTTGAATCTACAATAATGAGCATACACAAATAAATGTTTTTTCGTCATAATTTAACATTTAAACTTTTCACTCAAAACCTGTTTTACTTTTTTTTAAAAGTATAAGATTTTAATCGGATTTGTCTTAATGATGAAAATGTTTCATTAAAAAGAACAATTTTTCGTTTTTTGGCGGGAACGCGGAAAAGTCATGTAGCCTCATTGTATTATTTTGTTAAACTTGTGTTTTATCAGTGATAATTAGTGAAAAGGTGTGGTATTTCGTTGATTTACGTGCATGAGTGTAGGCAAGTGATATAATGTGACGTATCATGTCGTTCCGTGTTGTCACCAAAACTCCATAGACGCCTCTAGTAAAGTCCACTGCTTTACTGAGGTATGACTTGGACTATATTTGGACTTGACCGCGACTTTATTGGACTATGAAGTGACTACGACATTGACTATTTTGATAAAATATCAAAAATTATTAAAACTTAACACTACTTGACACTGGCAAATGCACAACAATGCGACGCCAAACAAAAGAAGAAGAAGAACAATTTTCACATAAAAGTATCTTAAAGCTTTAGCCGTCTAACATACGCACCACTATCACGACATAATTACATCGACTAGTGAACATGTGACAGATAATATACCCATAACTTCGGCTTGTTTTGACATGATGATAAAATAATGTCGCAGTGGTATACTAGCCGCCTTGCAAATCTCAGTAAACTGCATCGTATTCAATTAAATAATTTAGACGCACCCACACTTTACATTCTCCATCTTGGACTTCGCAAATAATTTATCATCAAATAACTGTGAACCATAAATCGTAATTTGTCAGTACAGTTCATTTGAATATCTTTAACATTTAACTCTGGACCACATACATAGCAATAGATTATAGATTTGCATCATATTTATGAACTTTTGGTTTAGACTTTAGACTTTGAATTTCATTACCGTCTTGGAAAATCCTATTTTGCAAGTACTTAGTTTGTGTTACCAACCTAACCTTCCTGTTGAGCTTATTTGGTGATTAGTGAGCTTATAAGACACCACGTCCTCATTCTTAATGAGGTCACTCATTAAGACCGCAGGATCGCGCTGAATGTAAGCTGTTTCCAATCGGTCTTATTTGAGATCCATAGAGGCGGCCTAAGTCCAGCAGTAGACGTCCTATGGCTGATGGATAGATAGATGGAGTTTATAAGACTTTAATGAGTTTATAAGATTTTAGCGAGCTATGTGGGTCACTTTGGTTCTTCTGCGAATGCTTATCTATGATTCGAACTCACATAGAGACTCCCAGGACAACCTTCGTGGTCTCATGTTTATTTATTGTTCTATTTGGGATTATATTATTGATTGTAATTATAATAGAAGTGGAACTTAAGCTCTTTAAAAGTAATTTTTTTTTTTAAAAGCAAGCTTTTGAGATTCTGTATATCATAATAGCAGCAGAGTGCCAGCCAAGACAAGTAAAACGAGCCCAAACACGACTGGTTTATCTTGTTTAGTACAGGAGTTCCTATGGCCACCTTCCGACTCTATCATCAGATCAGCTCCAGGGTACCATAATATTGCATTGTCACGCAATATACATATTATACGTGCAAAATTTTAGCTTACTCGAAAATCGAGAATTTGGTCGAGTGTAACTTGCAAGATTCCACCCAAACTTACATACTTACATACATACATTGCAAGTTAAATAAAAGCTCGTAAAAAAGAGTTAGAACAAGAATGAATCTGCTATGACAATTTTCTTTATAATTTCCTTTTCGTCACCTAAATAGTTTCTAAAGTAAAACCAAAGACGTTTATCAAAAACTCCTTAACCGCCTACCCATAAAGTTAACTTTCCATCCTCACTTGCATTACCTTACCTGAGGCAAAACAGTCCTATTCAAGCACGACCGACAGTAATGCCTAAAATTAGTGCTTACGTAAAGTCTAGGCCAGGATTTCTCAAACTGTAGGTCTCGGGTGAATATAGAGTGGGCCCTACTAGCTTAGTACTAAGAAAAACCACTAAAAGAACTCTTTTCGACGTGTGAAAAAGGGAAAGATATATATTTTGCCATAACTTTGTCTCATTCTGACACGTCGAACGTACATACAACAAACATACCAAAGTGGACTTGGCTTGTCACACTCAACACGATTAAAAATAACTAGAGTTGCAATTAGTGTTAAATCTGTAATGAAAAGAGTGATAAAATATAGGAAACAATCTGCTCATCCTTAGTTGATCGAATCAGGCGTTATTTTGCGGAAGTTCATCATCAAATCTTTGTTTCGTTTGTTTAAATGATAGATTTAAATCTTATCCTTCCCATTGAAATATTTTTTTTGAAGTAGTCGTTTAATTATGTAATTATTGTATTGAAACTTTGTTTGTTATATGAAAAGCCCTTTATTTATATTGGTAGATAACTGTTAAACTTCCTAGATATGGATCCCGAGTCGGTGGACGTCTTACGCTGCGCTTGCTGGTTCGTGGTCTCCATTCAAGAACTTCACGGCCCCATCGGTCACCCGATCTTCAAACTATGTGCCCTGCCCACTGCCACTTCAATTTGCTAATCCGCTGGGCTATGTTTAACTTTGGTTCACCTGCGGATCTCGTCGTTTCTGATTCGATCCCGCAGAGAGACATTGAGCATAGCCCTCTCCATAGCACGTTGGGCTATCTTGAGCTTATTCATAAGGCCCACAGTAAAAGACGTTTCAGTTCCATATGTCATCACTGGCAACACACAACTAACGAAAACGACCAGGTGGACTGATGATATAATAAAGATCGCAGGGATGCGCTAAATGCAGGCCGATCCAGCCGGCCTTATTGGAAATCCATGAGGGAAGCCTATGTCCAGCCGTGGACGTCCTACAGCTGATAGACGGATGGATGAATGATGAATCCCGAGTATACAATATATTTGTCTACCGGTGTCGGAGACTTAAGCGGTGAGATCTATGGCATATTTTGATCCAATTTTACTTTGATACCAACCATGAAAAAGTAAAAAAAAATTGCTGTTCCATACGATTTTTTTATAGACTTTCGACAAAAAGTATGGAATACCTAGCTGTTTTTTTTTTGCGTTTTCAGAGTTGGTCCCACAGTAAAAGTTATTCAAAATTTGCCATATATGTCACCGCTTAAAGCTCCGACACCGGCAGATAAACACATTGTGTAAACTTGTAATAGAAGAGTCGAGGCCTAGACAAGTTTGGGAACCACTGGTCCAGACTATTGTGAAGTTCAATTTATACTGGCTGCCTTTCATTTTGTGATGATACTGTGGCCTGTGTGCTTTGCTACTGATTAATTATAGGCATAGCTTCATATTGCGACTGTTAAATACAGTTGAAGCTTAGGCAACAAGTAAATTCAAGTATTTGTTTGAGACAGTAAGATTGTTTATGTTTACTAGAGAGTATCGAATGACTAACGAGTTCCTCGGTGTCTCAGTCGTTAGTGACTTAGCTACTGAGTCAAAGAGAGGTGGGTTCGATCCCCACCCTGCGCAAATATTTATGTGATGAACGTAAATGTTTACTCTGTGTCTGGGTGTTATTTATTTACTATCTATTTATGTATGTATTTAAAATAAGTATACTGATATACTACAGTCTCTGGCAGCCATATCACGAGCTTTGCTTAGTTTGGGGTCAGAAGCCGTGTGTAAGATAAATAAATAAATAAATATTTGGGGACATCTTACACACGGCCTCTGACGCCAAACTAAGAAAAGCTTGTGATATGGCTACCAGACACTGATATACTACATACTCTACATAGACATATTTTTAAACACATATTTATATAGATAATAACTAAATTACACTCGGACACAGAGCAAATACCTATGTTCATCACATAAATGGTTGCCCTGGGTGGGAATCGAACCCACGCCACGCCTCTTTGATCCAGAAGTCAGGGTCACTAATCACTGAGCCACCGAGGCAGTCGAAGAGAGAAAAAGATGTCCCCTTAATATTTATTTATTTATATATTTAAAAATGCTGTAGAAATGATAGTACATTTTGTCGTTAATAATGTTATTTAGCTCTAAGAATCTGTAGTATAATACAAACAGTATGAAACGTGTGTAGTAGCTACTGCCGAACGAAATAATACACATCTGTTTCGATGAGCCTTAAAGTTATCGACAAAATGAACTGTCTTTGACGCAGGTTATAATTATTTAAGTTAAATAGGGCTCGTAAATATAATATAGCAGTAACATACATTTTGTCAAAATACAATGAAATGTATAACAAACTAGCTGACCCGGCGAACTTCGTTCCGCCTAACAGTCGATTAACGTAGCCTAAGTTACTCCTTATTAGATCAGATACTTGCCAATAAAATTCTCGTCAAAATCGGTCCAGCCATTTCAGATATTAGCCGGAACCAACAAATAGACAGACAGACAAAAATTGTAAAAAATGTTATTTTGGTGTAGGTATGTACCGTATAAATTGTATATTTATAATATGCATGTAGTAAAAAAACTGTTATTTCAATATTACAAACAGACACTCCAATTTTATTTATACGTATAAAAGATGTATAGATAGATAGATGTCTATAAGTAATTATTTTTCGCAAAAAATCGCAACTCTGACCACACAACTCTGACACAGTGTCAGAGACTGTGTACAGAATCCGAAAAATTTGCACGAATCGATGTGACATCCATGTACGTTTTCGTTGATTTATCAAAAACAACTCAGTCGATTTCGATAATATTTTAATAAAAAAGCGTCAGAAGAATAATCTTTCAAACTAAAAAAGATTTTTTTAAATTGGTTTACAATTGGCGAATATATAAAAAAATACATACAGCCGAACATAGTACCTCCTTCATTTTTAGAAGTCGGTAAAAAGAAGAAAAAGAGAAGTCCCAGATCAGCACGGTCAGTCTTTGGAAGAGTGACCGCAGGTGGTACTTAAAACTGAGCGCTACCGTGGCTCGAATGACACCTTACATTGTAGGCCCTGGTTGTTTTAAGCGTTTAGCCATGTCAGAGGCCTTCAGGCGGCTTTAAAACTCTGACACCAGGGCTAGCCACCCGGCCTATACGAGCTTACTTTTTACGGACCATGTCTATCCAAAAATAATAATTTTCTTCTTCTTAGTTTTGGTGTCGCATTATTGTGTATTTGCCAGTGTCAAGTATTAAGTTTTAATAATTTTTGATAATATTCTATCAAAATAGTCACTGTCGTAGTCTCGTCATAGTCCAATAAAGTCGCTGTCAAGTCCAATCATAGTCCAAGTCATACCTCATTAAAGCAGTGGAGACTTTGCTAGAGGCGTCTATGGAGTTTTGGTAATAAAACGGAACAACATGATACGTCACATTATATCACTTGCCTACACTCATGCACGTAAATCAGCTCATAATCAACGAAATACCACCATTCTTCACTAATTACCACTGATAAAAACACAAGTTTAACAAAATAATACAATGAGGCGACATGATTTTTCCGCGTTCCCGCCAAAAACCCCAAATAACAATCGCTACTACCTACTGAAATAATACCTAACGATGTTCACCAACACTCAAAATAAAAACAACACAAACAAAAGTCGAGTAAACAGAGCTCCGTTTTCAAGGTAAAACATGTCAAAATCCCGACAATGTGAACATTATTGTAATAAATCGATTAAGTAATGTTTCGAATCGTGATCCGTCTCGAGTTCAATCGATATGACATGTAATTGAAGAATGCATTAGTTTCCGATTAAGGTACGATTCGAGAGGTCAAGTACTGCTGATAGTGATGGGAAAAAATAAAACACGACTCAGTTGAAATTGTTTTTCTTTTTTTTTTATTGGAAAATTACAAAGCACAGACTCCAGGGTATGTGCCTTTTTTTAGATAAAATGTTCAATTATTCGATTTTACTGTACAAAAAGAGTTAGTACAATAGAGATGGGTTAGTTTAAATTTTAGCCTAAGTTAGTAGTTTCGGTGCACTGCGTGAATGCCACGAGCAAACCGGGACCCGAAATAGATTTTTAAGTGATCGCGAACTAAACACCTATTTTGAATAGATTATTTGATTGGACTTACCAAAAAATATATTTCAAATCGTGTAAAAGCAAAAATATAAGGCCTGCCGATTCTCCAACTGAGACCAAGTCCCTACTAATAAACGCAGTATAGGACGTCTGATAGACGACCTGATTATGACCGTTTAAACGCGCTGGGAGCACACTACTTGCAATCAGTATCTTATGTCCAGTCGTGAACGTCTTAAAGCTTATACATTGAAGATTATACTGAAAAGTAACTATTAAGCTCAGCTACTGATTTTGTTAATTTTATAGTTGAAAACTGTCATATTTTAAAATTGGTTATTTTTTACGCCACAAGCAGAGTGTTAATCACGATCGAAATCGAAATGAATGGGGAACTACTTTATGATATGAATTATAATAAAGTTGTTCCCCATAAGCATGTTATACGTATAACCATCTGCAAATCTATTGCTAAAGTATTGAGCTATTGTAGTTATAAACTAAAGTTAAATGAGGTTAAAAACCAAATGATCAAGACAAATGGAAATAAAACTGTAATTGTATCTAAGAGTGTGGGTACGCAAACCGATTTCAACATTTTGAGACACGCAGTAGATAATCATGAACCTGAAAGTGAAGCAGCAGGAACATTTTTTCGTTGCCAAGAAAACAATTAATGTTTTACACCAAAATATTGACGGTTTAATGAGTAAAGCAGATGCACTTATTGTTCAACTTGACGAACTTGAAACTAAACATAAGTCCGTTGATGTGATAGGTATAACAGAACATAACATGATCAATAGCGATACTGCTATAGTAAATATACCAAACTTTACTTTGGCCGCTAGTTCCTGCAGGAAAATTCGTAGAGGTGGGTCGTGTATACTAGTACATAAGAGTCATAAATTTAAAGAACTAGCGGATGTAAAACGGTGCAGTAAGATCAACAATATAGAATGTTGTGCTATCGAACTAATCGAACAAAAATTAATAATAGTCTGTATTTACAGAGCTTGTAGAAAATTACTAGCTTCCAAAACGATATTCTATGAGAGCTTTGAGAATATACTGCGCCAGGTTTGTTTAAAAAACAAAAAAGTGCTTATCTGTGGTGATTTTAACATTGACCTTTTAGAGGACACAAGAACTACAGACACTTTTAGAAACATAGTTAAGAGCTATAATCTTAAAATATCCCTTCAGGAGCCAACAAGGCCAGCTAGTGGCACTTGTATCGACAATTTTCTCCATAATGTTCGAGGTTCTTCGTGCGAAGTGATGCAGCTAATCCTGTCTGATCACACAGCGCAATATTTTATATGCCCGGTAAAAGAATTTTTTCCGTTTAAGTGTTGGTACTCTTTTCAACGTGATTACTCTGAGGAAAACATGATTAAATTTAAGGATAGTTTGAGTACACTAAGTTTTGGGGAAGTTTATGCCAGCAAGTGCCCTAATGAAGCTTATAATCACTTCTATGAGATATTTAAATTACTGTATGATCTGTGCTTTCCTCTAGTTAAACGTAAATATTTTGTCCACAAAAAACCTTCATGGCTGTCAAAAGGAATTAAAATATGCACTAAAAAGAAGAGGGCATTGCTATGGAAATATAGAAACAAACCATGTATCGAAAATTTCAAAACTTTTAAAAATTATACTAAACGGCTCAAAACTATCATGAGACTAACTCAAAAATCAATAAATAACTACACAATTAAAACGGCTACAAATAAATCCAAAGCAACATGGAATATAATAAATAAAAATATATTTCACAAACCTCCTAAAACTGATATTAAGAAAATAAAACACAGCAATGAAGTATTAACAAATCCTAATGATATCGCAAAAGCATTTAATAATTTCTTTGTAAATGAGGTTAAAATTGGCAATCAAGACAATGCTGATGATGATGTCGTTAAATTTATAAAGTGGAACAATCCAAATTCAATGTTCATGCAAAGTTCGACTCCAGAGGATATTTTCAGAATTATCAATTCGTTAAAAAATACCCCAAGCACAGGTTACGATGAAATTACAACTAAAGTCTTGAAGTATGTTGCAATTATAATATCGCCAGTACTAAGCCACATAAATAATCTTTGCATAGAGTGTGGTTCATATCCCGATAAATTAAAAATAACTATAGTCAAGCCACTTTTCAAAAAGGACGACATAGAAGTCATGAATAATTTTAGACCAGTTGCTCTAGTACCAGTGTTGTCTAAAGTATTTGAAACTTACATTCACGCTAGTCTGTATTCATACATGGACAAGTATCATATTCTTGTCGACGAACAAGTTGGTTTTAGGAAAAATAAGTCCATAAACATGGCCATTTACAATTTGTTAAAAACTGTTATTACAGCCAGGGATAAAAAACTACCTGTGTATGCTATGTTCATGGATTTGACAAAAGCCTTCGACTATGTTGACCATGAAATATTATATTCCAAATTAGAGAAATACGGAGTAAGGGAAAATCCTCTAAACTTAATTAAATCGTACCATTCGAATCGGGTGCAGTACACACAAATTGTGCAAATAAGTCCTACATCTAAAACAGAGAAGAAATATTTGTCATCTCCTAGCGTAGTGAAGTGTGGGGTACCGCAAGGCAGCATAGCTGGGCCATTATATTTTATTTCTTATATAAATGACTTCCCTAAATCTATCAATCATCCAATGGTTCTTTTTGCTGACGATAGTACAGCCATTTTCGTAGGTGATAATGATAAACCTTTAGAGCCGGAAATAAATTTAGCATTAAGTAATTTAATCGATTGGTTGACATGTAATAAATTATTAATTAATTTGGACAAAACATATATAATGACATTTAATAAGTATAGAAAATTGACATCTAGGATTAAGTATTTAAATAATGATATTAAGGAAATTTCAGTTACAAAATTTTTGGGCCTTCACATTGACTCTGATTTAAACTGGAATAAGCAAGCAGAAACTGTTTGCTCCAAATTAAATAGTTATTCGTACGCCTTATTCATGTTGGGGAAGGTTGTGAACCAAACAGCAGTGCTTACTTCGTATAATGCATATGTTACATCGACCTTACGATATGGAATTATATTTTGGGGTAACTGTACCGAGAGGGAAACTGTTTTCAAAGCACAGAAAAAATGTTTAAGGTCCGTATGCCATTTAAAGACCACAGATTCCTGTAAGGAGTATTTTAAGAAATTAAAAATATTGACATTTCCGTGCCTGTATATTTATGAAATCTCACTATTTATAAGGAATAATTTGCATATGTTTCCAACCATGACATCAAAAAGGAATCATAATAAAATTTGTATGGCACCTCACAGTACTGCATTATTTAACAAAAGTTTTTTAGGGATGGGTCCAATAATTTATAATCATTTGCCCAAATCAGTGCTGGAATCGGAGAGCGTACCTACGTTTAAAAGAAAAGTTCTTGAATTGTTAATACAAAAAAGTTACTACAGGGTAGATGAGTTTCTTAAGGATAAGCTACCTAAATAGATCATACTTAAATTTTATTTTATGAACGGTTTTAATGTTTACTATTTCTGCATTTTTTTTATTTATTTTATATGTAAATGTAAATTAAAATGAAAATTAAATTGAGATTGATTGTGTATTAGAATGAATAGAGATGTAAATGTATACATTTTTAACATGTTTTGTGACTACTAAAATATTGTATGTCCTTGTTGGGCGAAACTGTTGGTACTGTAACCTATTTTTAAGACCTTTATATTTGTAACACAGTTTAACAATAAACATATCTGAATCTGAATCTGAATCTAATCACGGTAATAAAATAAAGTTATTAACCAACTTCCAAGAAGGAAGAAGTTCTTGGAAGTTGGTTGGTTGGTCTTTAAAGCGTTTTAAGTCCACATTCCTCATACGAACTGCCAGAATGTGGAACGCTTTGCCTAAGTCTGTCTTTCCGTTAAAGTACAATGTAGGTGTCTTGAAATCTCGAGTAAATAGGTATCTTCTAGGTAAGCGTGCTACATCCTAGACTGCATATCTGCTTTACATCAGGCAGTGTGTAGTCAAACGCAAACCTATTTGAAATAAAAAAAAAAAAAAGTTCTACCTTATACGTTCATCGATATATTCGCCAATTGTGAACCGAATCAAAAAAATATTTTTTAATTCGAAGGGGTATAGTCCCGAGGTGGCCCCGTTATAATTTTATTGAAATCGGCTGAGCCGTTATTGAAAAATCAACAATAATGTAAATATAGCATACATCAATTCGAGCGAACTATTTGAATTTTGTATACGATGGAAGTTGGTTTTACCATTTTTTGTGAAAAATAATTATTTTACTTGCACATTTTTTTACAAAAATAGCGACCCGCCCCGGCTTCGCGCAGGTGTATTATACATATTATAAACCTTTCCCTTGAATCACTCTATCAATAAAAAAACTGCATCAAACTCCGTTGTGTAGTTTTAAAGATAATAAGCATACACGGGGACAGACAGCGGGAAGCGTCTTTGTTTTATACTATGTCTAGATAGATCCATGACATACATACTTTATTGCAACAAACTTAAATAATATAGGAGAACGTACTATTTACAGCTATTTACATTATTAAAAATAAACTCACTAAAACTAATATATATACAAAACTAAATTTATAACATACAAAACTTAATCTAAAAGCCCCTTTGTAGAAGGATACGTGGTCAGAATGCTGGCAGCATTGCTGATAGGTAGGTCAGTCACTGATAGGTCCTATATTTGGCTACCAACTGGCCTGACGGAAAGCGAAGTTGTAGCCGAAGATGGAGCATGTAGACATAGAAGAATATACCTATTCTCTCTTAAAGTTCACCTAGTTTATCTCTTCGTTCCTTACTTATTTACCTATTTACATCTTTTAATTTTGCTAACAGCCATCTCTATTAACGTATTCCTATCACTACAATAGGCGTTGATTACGAAATCGACACAACGTAGAACATTATGATGTTACCCTTGATATTTGCCGATAACATCTATAGTGCATCCTTGTTGCATGCTCCCCTTTAGGGAATAGAGAAAGATGTAAATGGGCTGGTGGTATTTTGTAACAATTTTATTCATAAGATAAGGTTGTGAGTTAGAGTTATAAGTATATACCTAGTAACATTTTTCCTAGTTTATTTTTTACTTACTTTTTTAAGGTTCTGATTTTAAATAGATGTTTTTTATGCTCCCACTTTTATCAGAAGAAAACCTGTTCATATTACTGTCAAGTAGCTAGTTTGGAGATAAAATGCTTAAGAAATACATTCTAATAAATTTTTATCAATTTTTTGAGAATTATACTCACTTTTTCTTGTTCGATTTAAAGTTTTTAATCAACTCTAGTAACATGATATTTTATTAGGTAAGTACAAATTTAAATATTTTTGGTATTGGTTTATGTTTTAGTACTCTGGGTCAGCGGGAGATTTTTTTAAGTGTCTTTGCCATTTACAGATTAACCGTTCATTGTAACTTTATGAAAACTCATTTAGCGGTCATGAATAAGTAGAGTCAATGAGGTAAACACACCCAGAGACAAAAAATATTGGCCAGTTTATACACAAGAGTCCACTAACTAAAAACTAAGGTGAAAGTCAGTTAATGCACCTTCGATCATAAGCTGACTACTAATTTGGTTTTTAAATGTATGTTAACGTAAACACTACCTATTATAGCCGGAAAATCAAAAATTAGTTCAATTCAAAATTCAAATTCAAAATTCATTATTTCGTACAAAAAAACATAAGATAACATAATATAACAAACAAACGATGCCACCCGCAGTAGTCAGAAAGACTGTGTCGCAGATAGCAACGCCCACCTCCAGCTATATATATACATAATAATATATAAATAAGAAGTTAGTATCACAGAAACCATTTTTGAACAATCAATTGAATATACGCGCTTGTGTGTGTGTGTGTGTTTGGCCGTGTGCGCGGGTAGTAATGTGAGCACATGTGAGTAATACTGCGTTACACGAGATCTCATAAGAGTCAAGGTTCGCAACGTTACTCATGAGAAAGTGTGCATTAATTTGCACGTGTTAAAGGTACAGGTAAAGACCCACTCAGGGTCTGTGTTACCATATACATTATGTAATAACCGTTAAAGTTAAAAAGTTATCTGTAATAGGCAAAAAAACAAAAATAAAATTGCGTTCTGACCCAGACGATATTTTGGATTCAGTTTAATACATCGAGTCAGAAGTCGGTCGTCATATTTCATCATAAAATATCAGATCCTTAGGTAACCGAAAATTGTATACCTCTTTGTACTAGAACGCTCTTCGTTTTACTGTGTTTAACAATTTTAATTCACCAATTAAAGAAATAAAACCAACTCAGTACTGTTTTATTTACTTTAAATTGGAATTGGGCGGGTCACATATGCAGGAAGAATAACGACAGATGGACCAAAAAGGTCATAATGGGTCCCAAGAGGAGAAAAAAGAAATAGAGGAAGGCCGAATAGAAGATGGGAAGACATTTTCACTCAAAGACTCGGAGTTCAGTGGATGAAAATAGCAAGGGACTTTTAAAGTTTGGGCACAACTGGCGGAGGCCTACGCCAGAGAGGCGACAACTACATTGACAAACTAATCTTTCATTGACATATCATAAGAAGTAAAATTGACAAACATAATTACGGACTAAACAAATAATTGACGAGTACAAAACGTGACGTGGAGAATAAAAATTAAATAATAATTGAAATAATGTTTAGTAAAATTTTTATTGGAATTTTAATGTTGATTATAAAGATGTCATAATAATAATAATGTAGTTGAAATAAAGGCTTTTTTACTTTTACTAAAGTACTGTTTTACTCTGCGTTTATATTGGTGGGAATAGATTTGACTTCGTTTATTTACTCGTAAGCGTTTCCATCGAAACTGACTTTGTTATTAACCTATCAATCACGTCTTTAGTGTCTAAGACGCCTTCAGGCAGTGTTATAATTCTGACATCAAACTGGCTAGCTTAACTCATTATAATTTAGTTGTATGTACTGATTTTAATTTTATTTATGAGATACTAAACTTGTAATACTTTGTTAGTATCAAGAGTTAATGTGCTGTGCTCTACTTTTTACATTGTATCATATAAACTTGCAAAATTAAGGTTATTTATAATTATTCCCACACTTAATTTCAATATTATTTAGTGGCCATCTCCACGCTGTTTCAACTCACAATTTTTGTTCATAATTTATTTATTTATTATTTGTTCTATTAATCAAGCTTTTATTAGTTTCACCTGTATGTTTGCTTGCTTGCTTGTAATCAACCCTTTTGAGCTCGATTTGACCTACTTGGAGCGATCAGATATTCTTTAAACTTTGCATACCTATCAATGACCGATGACAATGAAAAAAAAATGATGTCTCCTAAGCGTGTTTTTTGTTTTTTTAGGATTCCGTAGCTCAAACGGAAAAACGGAACCCTTATAGGATCACTTTGTTTTCCGTCTGTCCGTCTGTGTGTATGTCAAGACTCTTTATCTCGGGAACGCGTAAAGATATCGAGTTGAAATTTAAACTGTATACGTATATTTATAGTCTCTTGCAGCTGTGTAAAAGAAAAACTTCTCAATTATCGTTTAAAAAGTTAGAGCCGTTTATGTCGTAAAAAACCGCATATTTTGACACTCACAAAAACCAAAACCTACAGGGTACTTCCCGTTGATATAGAACTATGAAATTTGGTGAGAAGCATTGATTTAAATTACAAAAAATAGGGCCTCAAAATTCACAAAATATGGGTTCAAAATTCAAAGTGAATAAATCGTATCATGTAAGGTATCATATAAAAAAACTTCATTAGCACATGCTAAAACAGGTTTTAATTATTTTAACAATGTGTAATTTTGACGAAAAAAGTTAAAAAAAAACAGCTTTTTTGTCGATATAGTATAGAGATTTAAACAACTTACTTCCCAATTGTGTGAAATTTTCTGGATTTGTACGGAACCCTCGATGTGTGAGCATGGCTCGCACTTGTCCAGTTATTTTTAAACCATATTTATAATATTCATTTTCATTTACACACTCCATACCGCAATAAGTAAAAAAGTAACTTACTTACTTTACCGCAATGCAACGAATGAGAAAATTAATTTAACTGTTGTAAAATTTCCGATAACAGTTATGAGACATTTTTCCTATTTAATAATAGGAAAAATGTCTCATAACTGTTATCGGAAATTTTACAACAGTTAAATTAATTTTATTCTATCTTTGCTAATGCAAAGATAGATCCAACAATGATTATAAAAGTGGATCTAATAATCAAGTCATTTTAAATAATGTAAGTAACACTACTTTGTCTATGTTACTCACAAGTACTTAACGAATGTTACTTTTGAAACTTTTCTACTAAAACTAAAACCATAGCTGTACTTCTTCTATGACTAGTATGACTTTCATAATATAAGGTCAGTTCTGAAATTTTTGTGTGTGTGTGTCTCAACCACTGTGCTCAGTGGTTATTGTGAGACACACACATACAAATTTCGTACAATTTCGACAAAAAAGAACAACTGACGTGTAGGTATGATTACATACCTAATTATAAGTGAAATAATTATTTTTACAAAAAATAGTATGACCGACTTCACCCGTGTACAGAATCATTACATAGTGTAAAACAAAGTCGCTCTCTGCTGTCTGTCCCCAAGTATGCTTATATCTTTAAAACTACGCAACGGATTTCGATGTAGTGTATTTTAATAGATAGAGTAATTCAAGAGAAATGTTTATATGTATAATACACCTGTGCGAAGCCGGGGCGCATCGCTAAAACGCAAATATTATGCACAGATCGATGTAGCATTTTTCACATTATTGTTGATTTATCAAAAATGACTGAGCCGATTTCGATAAATGGGACCAATTTCGAAGTATATTCTTTCCAATAAAAAATAATTATTGAAATCGGACTACTATAAAAAAGTTATGCGTGGTTATACATAAATAAAATATACGCGTCGAATTGTATACCTCCTCCGGTAGTTCGTCAAAGACAATTGCAATGCAGGATGCATTGCAATTGTCTTTTTGGCCATTCCTTGCAATTGTCTTTTTGGCCATTCCTTGCAATTGTCTTTTTGGCCATGCATTGCAATTGTCTTTTTGGCCATGCATTGGAATTGTCTTTTTGGCCATGCATTGCAATTGTCTTTTTGGCCATGCATTGCAATTGTCTTTTTGGCCATGCATTGCAATTGTCTTTTTGGCCATGCATTGCAATTGTCTTTTTGGCCATGCATTGCAATTGTCTTTTTGGCCGACTGTCCAAGATTAAATACTATCTCAGGATCACCTTTGATAGAAACAGCTTGCAGACAGCCTTGTTACAGGTCTATAGGGTAGGCCCACAGTGAACGTCTTATGACTGAAAAACAAAACGATAAATAAATAAAAGGCCTTTTTTCTAGATCTCTATGCAATGCATTGTCATTTTACCAACTCCCAAAAAAGAAAAGATACCTACCATGTTCGTCAGTATGTTTTTTTTGTGTATGTTCATTGACATTTTCGCCAATTTATAATATTTGTTTAGTTTGAAAGGGTATGCTATCGATGTGATCCCATTTAAATTTTATCGAAATCGGCTGAACCGTTTTTAATTATCATCAATAATGTACATGGATGTTACAACGATTCGTGCTAACAATTCGAATTGTGTACACGGTAGTAAGTCCATGTTGCGATTTTTTGCGAAAAATATTTATCGTGTAACATTGAGTACTGTTTCATCAGCACACTGGGTCAGTAATGTTCTGTCGGACAGCATCCGGCTATTTTTTGCAAAAGGGTCAAGGCTATAGGATGAACTCATTTCTGTTTACGTCACCGTTTTGTACTAGAGCTAGGCCCAAACTCCACCAAAACGGAGGGGAGCGAAGATGGGTCGAGTTGAACAAAGACTCCTATAAAAGAAGAGGTTCACCTCGATTCGATTTCGATGATGACACGGTTGAAGTCAGTTATGCCATTTTTAGCGAAAAGTAATTATAGTTTGCAAGCTCATTGGAGAAATGCTATATTGTCTTAGCGAAAAACAAAATACAAGCTCCTGGTTTCTTACTAAGAACATATGGCTTAAATACTACCCTCGCATTACATGTACGAAGGGTGGGTTTTGTTAGGTGCCGTAAACATGAGATCTATGGAAATTATGAAGGTATTGATAATTGTACAATATTTTCGATGAAGCAAAACATCGTGCACCTCCATAGGAGTATTTTTTAAGGCCTACGTAAGTAAATCTATTAACAAACATTGGGGCAATGTGGTAGATATGTCCCTATCTTCTGCAGATTGGTCTATGTTCAGTAGTGGACCATAAACATAACGGTACAGTTTCAATCATAATAATTTATTTGTACAACTAATAAGCACAAACAGTACAGCATGGTGTACTACCAATGTGGTATTTATGCAGTGGACTTGAGTACTACAAAAAGCTCCACCTATTTCCGCTTCGCTTCGATGGAGTCTGAGGTTTAGCGTAATAATGGTAATTATTTTAATAGGGAGTGTATTATCTCGTTAAGCTAATTGGAAGGCGTTTCTTTCTCTTGATTGATGGTGTTAATGTTTCTGTTTTTTCTCAAAGTTTAACTTAAATAACAAGTTAAGTCACCTACCACTGATTAGCCATAGTTTTGTTTTATAATCATAACTCCAAATTAAGCTATCTATAGTTGATTAGGTTTCTGTAATTTTTAATACTAAATAAAGCTAATACCTATTTAAATACGGTACAAGTTGTTAGCCTAAGCTCCAATATCGTTGGACGTCCACTGCTGGACATAGGTCTCTCTTATAGATTTCCAATTAGCCTGGTAGGGAGCGGCTTGTATCTAGAGCGATCCTGAGGTTTTAAATATATCGACGGTTCACCTAGTCGGTACGTCCTACGCTGTGCTTGCTGGTACGTAGTCCCCATTCAAGAACTTTACAGCCTCATCGGCTATTCATCCTTCGTACTATGTGCCCTGACAACTGCCATGCCATTTCAAATTACTAATCCGCTTGGATATGCCCGGTAACTTTGGTTCGTCTGCGGATCTCTTCATTCCTGATTCGATTTCGCAGAAATACTCCAAGCATAACCCTCTCCATAGCACGTTGGGCTATTTTGAGTTTATTCATAAAACCCACGTAAAGTATCACGTTTAAGGTGTATCATTAACGGCAACACACAACTGTAGAAAACTCTCGACTTGAGTCACTGAGGTGTGAGGCTAAGCACCAAATGCAACGTTTCTTTAGGATATGTACAGTACCAGCCATTTTATTAGTCCACTGCAGGATGTAGGCCTACCCACGAAAGGTGATTTGGCCTTATCCACCACGCTGGCCCAGTGCGGGTTGGTGGATTCACATACGCTATCGAATTTCTTCTACGGACGTATGCAGGTTGCATTATAATGTTTTCCTTCACCGAAAAGCCCGTGGTGTGAAATTCCAAACATAAATTCCAAGGAATTCATTGGTACGGGAACGGGATTTGAACCCACGACCTTACGATTATAAGGCAGGTCATTACTACTAGATCACGGGTTTTGTATAATTTAGAGAGTGCTTATTATAAACTTATCTGTATAGGCGATATTTATCGACTGCCTCGGTGGCTCAGTGGTTAGTGACCCTGGCTCCTGGTTTAAAGAGGCAGGTTCGATTCCCACCCATTCACAACTTTTATTTTCATCACATAAATATTTGCCATTTATGTGATGAAAATAAAAGTTTGCTCTGTGTCTGTTTTTATTTATATAAGTATGTATTTTAAAATATGTATATGTCGTATATCAGTCTCTGGCAGACATGTCACAAGCTTTGCTTAGGTTGGGGTCAGAGTCGGAGTATAAGATGTCCCCTAATATTTAAATTTAAAAAAAAAACCAAGTAAACGCTTATTTCCAGTTCCGTCTCTCTAGTATTACAAGTGCGTGAAAGGGACACCTTGGCGCTTCCACGCAGAGCTGCAGTCAGTATGTTCATTACTAATATCAAGACAAGTTCCGTTACAATTAGGAATTCCAGCAGACGTCTGTTACCTTGAAACGTATCAGACCCTTTACTTTCATCTCGACAGACGGATGGTTCACGTCATCTGAGCACTTGACGATACATTGTACACAGTAGTTTCGCACTGTGTTCGAAATGAAGGCGATTCGAACTCCATCCGAACCCGCTATTAAAACTGTCGTTTGAAATTGGATCAGAGAAATATTATAATTTTTGTGCGTAAACTAGGCACCATTCAAACGATTACTCCAGACTAAATTTACACGGATTTGTTTCAGACGTAGAGCGAAAAACATTGACATTTAGCAGTTTTTTTTAAGTTCATAAATATTGTGAACGCGACAGGACCTCTGGATTGCCAACGTAGAAATGCCGACTGTACAATGTGTTTGTCTACCGGTGTCGGAATCTTAAGCGGTGACATTTATAGAAACAAAACGGCATGATTAAGACATAGACAAATTAAGATATTTATACCTACCGTAAACTGAGACCAAATAAAAAAGTCCCGCGGGGCGTCACGTCTAGCTACACTATTAAAGTCCTATCAAGAATCTGCTCTTTTGAATTTTGACGCGCTTCTTGATTTACTGATCGGTGTGTGAAAGATATTTTTGACGTAATAAAATCTTATAAAATGAACGTCGGCTGCACGAACGAAAAAGCATGACTCATTGTCACGTTCCGCCTAAGTCGAGCATGCAAGAGAGTGCGCGGAACAACAATAGAGAGGCACGGCTGACCTAAGCTCTCGGCTTGTGACGCATATGACGTTAGCATGTAAAATTATCGTTCGTAAACCAACTTTACAGAAAACCATTTTTTTATGAATCATTGAAACAGCAGACTTATTTCAAGTCAAATTACGTCCGTAGAAGTCTTTTACATATCGGAATTTGAGCAAACGTCTGTAACCTTGAAGCGTATCCCGTTACTTTCATCTCACAGGCGGATGATTCACATGATCACATCATATGACTGCATTTGCTACTGAACTGGATTGAAATGAGCTCATAATAGGTACATTTACACCATTTATATGCACATTACAGCATTTTTTAACTTGGAAATTACTTGTAAATTAACACTACTTGAAAAGTGGGTAAAACGCACGTAAAATCTACATTTACATATTATGAAAAGGTTTCATATTTAACTTTAATGAAAAGTTTCAAAAGTAACATTCGTTAAGTACTTGTGAGTAACATATTATAATATAATAATAGGAAAAATGTCTCATAACTGTTATCGGAAATTTTACAACAGTTAAATTAATTTTATTCTATCTTTGCTAATGCAAAGATAGATCCAACAATGATTATAAAAGTGGATCTAATAATCAAGTCATTTTAAATAATGTAAGTAACACTACTTTGTCTATGTTACTCACAAGTACTTAACGAATGTTACTTTTGAAACTTTTCATTAAAGTTAAATATGAAACCTTTTCATAATATGTAAATGTAGATTTTACGTGCGTTTTACCCACTAAACAGTACAGCATGGTGTACTACCAATGTGGTATTTATGCAGTGGACTTGAGTACTACAAAAAGCTCCACCTATTTCCGCTTCGCTTCGATGGAGTCTGAGGTTTAGCGTAATAATGGTAATTATTTTAATAGGGAGTGTATTATCTCGTTAAGCTAATTGGAAGGCGTTTCTTTCTCTTGATTGATGGTGTTAATGTTTCTGTTTTTTCTCAAAGTTTAACTTAAATAACAAGTTAAGTCACCTACCACTGATTAGCCATAGTTTTGTTTTATAATCATAACTCCAAATTAAGCTATCTATAGTTGATTAGGTTTCTGTAATTTTTAATACTAAATAAAGCTAATACCTATTTAAATACGGTACAAGTTGTTAGCCTAAGCTCCAATATCGTTGGACGTCCACTGCTGGACATAAGTCTCTCTTATAGATTTCCAATTAGCCTGGTAGGGAGCGGCTTGTATCTAGAGCGATCCTGAGGTTTACAGCTATGGTTTTAGGAAGTTCTAGAGATTAACCTGATATTGTTTTTTTTTGTGTAAAATGTATACAGATCAGCTGATATTTAAAGTATTTTTTTTTTCCCCATAATTTTATTCATCATTATCACAAACTGTTACTACGAGTATATTGCCATGTAATCAAAACTTTATGGTTTGAACAAGTGGTCGTCAAACCTCGGCCCGCGGGTTGCATGCGGCCCGAGGGCGTGATTGGTGCGGCCCGCGGTATAGGTCATGTATACTATTATCATATCTGTTTCATACTACTAGAAACGCGAATAACATCGCGCTAGCTACACACGCGGTTTAATTAAAATATGAGCGATGTTCATTCTTGCTTTCACGTTACTAAAAATACCAAAATAACATTCATACCTACTTGCTGCATTCAAGCATATGAGTAGTAACGTGGTCAGCTTTGGTCATGCCTGTTTTGAAATTACTAAAAAAACTGAAAGAATTTGGCGCTCATTGCGCTCTCGCTTAATAGCAGTGAATAAGGTTGCTTTGCTTAGGTCTGTTTTGAAATTACTGATAATACAAAAAAAAATCACTCGCTTCGCTCGTGTTCCGTAGACATCGAGGTAACTTAAAACAACACGGGCTAGTATGTTATAATCAAGTGACCCTCGACCAGAAAAGTGTGACGACCATTGGTTTGAACGCTTTGTTTAGAACTCAGTCACTGCCACACATCGAAGAATGACCCGTGTATTACGAGTAAGAGATAATAAGCACCAACGTAAATGTAGACATACAAAAAGCTTATTGAATTTATTATGCGTCGTCAATTATTTTACAATCCTACTAATGAACAAAATAAAAAATCACGAATTGCGCTCCGGGACTGCCGGCAGAAGTGAAAATTTGAACATGAACGTTGTGCATTTTTGTATATTTTGGAATGGTTGGGGAATAATTTTGCACAAATTTATTTATTATATTAGGCTTATACTGTCTGTACTTATCAAAACTAACAACTTTTGTTCCGCGACTTTGGCAAAACTGAAAAAAAAAGTCTTATTCCATAGAAAAATGTCGTTCATCCTTGACAAAGTGTATGGAAAATGGAACTGTTGATTTTATTAGTTTCGACAAAAGTCGCAGAACTAAAGGTGTTACTTCTAATGTACAGAATAAGCCCCTAAAATGATGCTAATTGATTAGAAATAACCCTGTATAAATAAATAAATATCAGAGGCCTTAATAGATCTTAGAGGTGACTTAATAATTCTGATAAGGACTAGCCACCCAGCTCGCATAAACTAATAACATGCGTGACCCGACCATGTCATTGTCACAGTTTGAACATAATAGCCCTGTGGTCCAGTACCCGGGGGTTGACCTTTACAAAATGAACCTCATTTTCTAAAGTTATTATTATCATGTCAAATTATGTTCCTCTTTGACGTGGAAATTATAGGTTGGAGCCGAATGAAAAATGACCTATTTCAATGAACAAAATAGATTTCTACTAAAATAATGAACGATGAGTAAATCCTGCGTATTAAATCGGTAAATTTCAGCTATAGATGTCCATTGGACTGGACATTGACCAACTCTAATAATATTTCTCAAATACATTGAAAAAAAAGTTGTTGTTTTGTTTTTGATATTTGTATGTCAAGACTCTTTATCTCGAGAACGCGTAAAGATATCGAGTTGAAATTTAAACTGTATACGTATATTTATGACTTCTTGTAGTTGTGTAAAAGAAAAGCTTCTCAGTTATCGTTTGAAAAAGTTAGAGCCGTTTATGTCGTAAAAAACCACATATTTCACACTCACAAAAATCAAAACCTACACGGTACTTCCCGTTGACATAGAACTATAAAATTTGGCAAGAAGCATTGTCTCAGAGTACACTTATAGGAATAAATCTAAAAACTGTTCATTTTTATTTAAATCACAAAAAAATTGGGCCTCAAAATTCACAAAATATGGGTTCAAAATTCAAAGTGAGTAAATCGTATCATGTAAGATATCATACAAAAGAACTTCATAAGCACATGCTAAAACAGGTTCTTAAATATTTTTACAACATGTTTGTATGGAATCCTCGAAGTGCAAGCCTGACTCGCACTTGTCCGGTTTTTTTTTTAAAGATAATATAGCCTAGTTTGCCGGGGATTATGGAGCTTTCCAACAGTGAAAGAATTTTTCAAATTAGTTCAGTAGTTTCGGAGCATATTCAATGCAAAAGAAACAATCAAATTTTTCCTCTCTACAATATCGGTATAGATCTCACTACAATAGATTTGTAGACCAGCCATCTGTCGGCTTCAGATGGCAGCTCGCTTCACAGGCGCCGTTCGATGAATTTAGTTTATCGATTGGATGATCGTTGCATTGGGTAAGCACAGAGGGAGCTTTCGGTAACATAAGTTATAACTTCGGTACGAGTAATTAAGTTTATGTGTAAGTAAGTATAGAAAAGCTCTGTAAGTTGTAAGTTTAGATTGTCAATATGTATTTGTCGCAATTGATTTAACATGTCCAAAATAAATTAAAATGTCTATTGAGTCCAATGAATCCTTACTAATAAGTTTAGTGCAAGTAACGTGATTTTTTTGCTCGATATTAATAATAAAATGACGGCAACAGGAAGGTGCTTGAAATATTCACAGAATTTTAAGTTGTATGTTCCTTCAAAAATAAATGATTAAATTAAAATGAAATACATTAAGGGGGGCTTTCATACGGTACGGAACCCTTGGTGCGCGAGCCCGACTTGCACTTGGCCGATTATTTTACGATGTTAAAAATAAGATTAGATATCACATGAATTAATATCAGATAGTACATTTAAATTAAGACTGTTACTGATTCCTAACTACATTAAAAATGCACGGTGTATTTTTAGATCATTTCTTTTATTTGATATATTAAATTTATAATAGTTTTCATGAGTTAATCACTTGTAATAATATCCTGTCTCGGGATCAAACTTCTGCGGCTGTTTTGGTCCAGAGAAGTCTTCGCCAACAATAATTGGTTCTTGGTTCCGAACTGTTACAGAAGGAGTTGTTAACTCAGGTCTAGTTTCATAAATATTTGTGCCGGGACTTGGAAGATTAGGTACTATTCTTGTGTCTCCCTGAGGTGCTCCATCAAAGCCTATGTTAGCATAAGGACCAGGTACTATACTACGAGTAGAATCAGTTTCGGGAATGCCTGTTGTATAAAACTGATTTCCATTAGGAATTCCTACATTTGGAATACCTTGAAATACTGCTGAATCTTGATTCTGTCCTGTGTAAAAACTGTCGAGATTAGTAGCAACGCTAACGGGTGTAGTTGTGGAAGAAAAGTTTTCTTTATATTCTGGAACGTTGTAGACATAACCATTATCAGTGTGTAGAGTTTCAGGTTTACCAAGGCCATAGATTTTGACATTCTGGTTAACTTCTAGAACTCCGTCTCCAGAAATTATCGGTCTATAGGTAGTGGTTACAAAATCTTGGGATACAGTGATTCCAGGTTTTCCATTAGGGATGTTTACTCGGTTTTCGATTATGCTAGGTGAAGTTTGATCGAATAATGTTGGTGTTGTAGTAGGTTGGTAATATTGAGAGTATTGCTCAGGAGTTTGGTTATCTTGGACAGTTTGTGAAGTCATTGGTGTAGTATTGGCACCATATGGTGACACATTTGGATACGTTACGTCGTTTTCTTCATTATTTTTATAGGGGGTTTTTGACTGAGTATTATAATCAAAGTTATCTTGGTTCACAGGTCCACTTATATACGGTTTTCTTGTTGTTGGTTTTGTAGCTGCTGTATTTATATTGTATGGCGATTGTTTCGGAATACTTTCTAGATTCATATTTTTTCTTTTCAGTGGTTTATCAAATCCAAAACGTCTATTTGTTTCAGTCTCAGTTTTAGAGATAGGTTTATTTGTTGTAAGGTATGACTTTTGTTTAGATACTGCATTTTCTGTTCTTGGATTGAACTTAAAAACTGGCGGTACATAATAATATCCATCTTCAGTAATACTGACTCCAGTTCCAGGGATCTTTCTCTGGTTCATTTGATTTGGAGTGTTAGTGTAAGAAGTAGTACTTATTGTATCATTTGTTTGTTTATATTTTATGTCAGGTTGTTGAGTTGCTTTTTCTTCATTTGCCATTTTATCGTCAGTTACCGAAGTAATTGGCCTTCTACTTGTAGACAGATTTTTATTATTTTGTTTGTTTTCATTGAAACTTGATCTTTGCCCAGAATTTAATGCATTGTTTCTATCAATTAGATTTTTATCTGGGAAAATTTTGTTTTCGTTATTTTTTAGATTTTGTAAGTTGTTTGACAGCTCATTAGATGATTCGTTGGTTTTTGAACCACTGTTACTAGCAAAAATTGTACCAGAATCTTTTTTATTACTGTTTTGAGGCAATCCAGATTGTTTTCTCTTGGTATCAATAAATCTTGAATAATTATCTCCATTCTTTGTAAATTGATTATAACGATCCATTGCTCCTTGGTAATTCATATGGCCATACTTTTTCTCGTCGTATGAACCTGAAAATAAATAATAATAATAAATAATTCAGAAAATTCATCATGTAAAACAAAATTACAATTGTACTTGTAACACTTACCGTCATCAATTATACCAGCAGCTCTATCTTTTGCAGCCTGCTCTATAATTTTTTTTATTGCTTCAGGTACTGGTGGAGGTGTAGGCAAGTGGTCACCTTTAGGTTGAAATCCATTTTCATCAGCCGTATAAGTCACAGTGTAAATTTTCCCATCATCACCAGTATATGAGTAAGATCCTTTAGCTCTAACTCCGTTAGTAGCTATTCCAGTTTCATCAGCGTGTATACCATTTGATGTATCATAGCTATAAGAATAATAGCCTTTAGGAGATATAGAGTTTTCGTAATTGATTAATACAGCATTTCTATCTGATTCAGCTTGAGGTCTTTCTGGTCTAAATCTAGGACGTGCCAAAATTCCGTTTCTTTGATCTAGTACTGGCATGTTTTGGTCCAAAAAGGACTTATTTGCAATAGTCGTCTGAAACATTGTTGGAAGCGTATTGGGTGATATAGTTGTAGCTTGCAAATTGACTAAGCTTGGTGCATTTTTTGAATTAAGTTCCACCACAGGCGTCTGGAACGGTCGTGCTGCTGCATTTTGAGTATCTTTCAACGTATTTTGATTTATTGGTTGAACCGGCTGAGGTAAAATGTTATTGTCACTTCCGAACTTTGGAATTAGGTTTTTGTTTCCAAATTCTTGTGGCAATTGGTTTCCTGGAGCCATCATTATCATTGGATTTCCACCATAGTATCCAAAAGCACTAGGCTGATAATTTTGAGCAATATCAATGACAGGGTTTGTGATAGGTATATATCCATTCGTTGCTAAATAACCATTGTTTACTTCAGGCGAAAACTGATTAAGAGATCCAGGATTTACATTAGTTGGGAGCCCAGTATTAGGTCTCACATTTGTTATGCCATTTTTGTATGTCTGCATGGTCGGGACATAATAGTAATAGTCATTTCCTTTGTCAATAACATTAGGTCCAAAAACATTATCATTAGGAATACTTCCAGACCTTGTATTAGAATTGAACGAAGAATAAGTCTGAGGTCCAATATTTGATTGCCTACTGGGCAAATAACTAATGCTAGGAGATTTTGGTGGTAAGTTACCAAAAAAGCTTGGAACTGGTTGCAACGTAGGGACAGCACTTGATTGATATTTGGCAGAAGATTTCGGAAAATTTCCAGGAGTTGTTACTCCATCTATCGGGTTTGGATTAGTCGGCACGCCATTTAACGTATTATATGGGTAGCCAGGTAATGGGTTATTATTAGGGATTTCTAAGTTAGTCTCCTTAGGATATTCTAGAGGAAGGTGGAGGTCATCCAGGGTTCCACCAGAATATTTGGCTCCTGGTGGAGGTAGGTAGGTTCGATCCAATTTGTCTGATGTAACTAGCCCTGTGGCTAGGAGCAACTGAAATATAAAAATGAGTAGATATAAAATACAAAGCTGCATAATTTTACTCATATATTTGAAGTATTCTGATTCTATTTTAGCTCATCTATGTGCTAAAGATGATGCTATCAATTTGAGCAAAAAATATTAGGTATAATATTTTCCAATGACACATTTATGACTGTTTGCATTCTTTTTTCATATTTCATCACTTATGAATGAGATTAGTTATCTTTAAACACTTATACTGGCTGACTGACGAAAATCTACCAAATTGGATAGATTTGGTAGGTTTTCGTCATTCATCCTTCTGGCACCGTGTTGTGTTTACTTGTTTTTAATGTATGATGTAGGTACCTAATTGTAATGTAATTTAATTAATTATTGTGGATTGAGTGTAAATTGATGATTTCTTTATGTTAGCAATTGATTTTTTTTGTTAAGTGTTTACCAATGTCTAGATTTTTATTGACTTCTCAAAAGTGTGTCTCTGACACCCATTTGTTGAATAAATGAAATGAATGAAATGACTTGTACAAAATAAGTCCACGTTTCCTGTCCTACAATTGAATTTATGGAATGGTATGTTGGTGATAACACAGTCCAGTAAAGTATGATAAGAGTGTAAAAACTACTAGAACCAATCAGAAGCATTGTAAATACTTTATCACTTTGCACAATTCACTTATTAATATGCACATTTTATTAACTTTTTTTTTCACTTCAAATTTCACAAATATACTAACCAAAAGACACTTCATCATTGGTATATCCCGTTCAGGACTCGCTAGAGATGTGTGATGGGTCCCATCAAAAAATTCTATTTATACTATTAGAAATGAACCTCTAATAGTCGTTTGGGACGTGACAGACGGACATACGCGTGACAAAACCCTAATTATTGCTGTCAGAGCTGAGCAAGTTATTAGTAGTGTTTATTTTATTTCGTCACAATTTATCGATCATAATACAGCGAGCCTTGGCATTTGTTCTTTTGAACTGTAATTGTTGGTGACATGTTGTGATAAAGATAAAGGAATAAAATGTGACTTCACCATCATTTCAGCTGCCTAAGATGAGTACTAAACGTACACAAAAAAAACGAAACGACAAGATGTAAATAAAACCGTGAAAACAGATTGTGCATTCGATAAGTCTACCGAAATTACTGTTGTTAAATTATATAACTTATAGATTTGACTTTACTACAAATGGTACTATCTGCGTACATATGAACTCCCTAGTTATTTGAGACTCTTTACGAAGGAAATGCAGCATCTGCAGCCGTAGCCTAGGTTGAATCTCATTCAAGTGTCACATAAACTTGGCACTACTATAAGAAATGTAAGTTAGTAGTCGCAAAGTAGTGATCCATCTCACTTTAGAACCATCATAAATGAAGACATTTTTACTTCGCTCCATCAAAATACCCCGCTGGCATGACACAGTAGAATAAATAGTTGTAAGCAGCTTGCAAATCTAGCATATTATTTACTGATATGAAAGGATATGCCTATTCAATAACTTCAATTAATGTAAATGTAAAATCAATGTTTAATCCTATCAGAGTTACGTGGGTGGTCTAAATCAACACAAGTACTTATTCTCCAATTGATGAAGTACCATTGTTATTCAAGTACACACTTCAAAAGTATTTTATAAACAAAGTCTTCTAGTAGTGAGGTTAAAATACTCACGACCAGCCGAATTATTTCGGAACTCGATAGTTCTATTTTGAGTCCTATAGATTTCCAATTAAGCTGTCGTTTATCCACCGCGTTCGTTGGCGTCATACGCTGCGCTTGTCGGTAAACTTTTTGCAATTCTAGAACTAACTATAACAGAATACGGCGCGCGCGCCGGTCGACGGGGGTGCGCGTATTCCCTGAGGATGGAGTTCTAAATACTCTGAAACTGGTTGGATTCCTTGCGGGTCGACCGTATAATTATAACGTGAGTTTTAGGCGTATTCTGTTATAGTTATGATGAATACTCACGGTAGTTTTAATGAAGTGATAGCAAATTCTAGAACTTTTCGACCCCTTGCTACGGTACAGTGACCTGCCAGGCTAGGATGCGCACCATACAATATTTCTTTCCACGTGTCAGAACGAGAGTTATGGCGAATTATATACAGGTTCATGGGTATTAAGCGCAAAACCTTTTAAGGGCGGGTCTAGTACATCTACACAAACTACTTTTGTTCTAAGACTTTTAGAAAATCACGAAGAAAAAATCAGTTTTTTCATACAAAAATTTCGTAAACGCGCGGCAATATGTATGGAGAAGCGAATTTTATTTCGCGAATTTTCAAAAGTCGTAGTACAAAAGTCATTTGTCAAGATGTACTAGAGCCGCCCTTAAAAGGTTTTGTGTTTAATACCTATGACACTTTATTATGTCACTTTTTCACACGTCGAAAAGAGTTCTTTTCGTGGTCTCATGCTTGGTTTAGTAGTCTCTTTCTATGAGCCCTAAGATTTTGCTCAAAAAATCCCAACGATCTATAGAGAGGTCTATGCTTGATATCAAGATCTGCGAGATCTAATTAGACATAATGAGATACGTAGAACTAAAATAAACAACATACCTTTGGCAAGTTGAAATGGCAGTGGGCAGCGCACATAACAAGGAAGAACAATGAGCGATGAGGTCGAAACGTTCTCAAGTAGAGACCACGTATAAGCAAGCGCATCGTAGAATGTCTGCCTGTACCACTCGAACTCACAAAGTGGATTAATAATTCAATATTTATATCGGTAGTTAATATTAAAGTGGATCGCTCGATATGTAAGCCGCTTTCAAGTGGTCTTATCGAAGATCGATAGAGGAGGCCATCGAGCCATATGTCCAGCATTTAAGTTGTGTCCCGCACACTGCCAAGTTAAATAATGAATCTGGTCAGCTGCCTTTAATTTTCGTTCGTCACTCTTTAAAGTATAATTCAAGTTATCCCAATGATCATGGATCCTACATGGACAAGATTAGCATAGCACTGGGATGAGTGGCGTACAAGAAGAGAGGCGTATGCTTAGCAGTGGGCGATTACAGGCTGACGATGATGATGATGATTCTTAAGTATTTTCCGAACTAGGTACGCCGGTAATGAGGTCACAATACGCACGACCAGCCGAATCATGTCGGATCTCGATGATCATAATCGCCATTGTTTGTTTGTAATTACTGAAGCTCTTCGTCCGTGAACTATGACCTTGTTAAGGAGAGTTCTCAACCTTTGTGTTAACTTTTCAGCTTCTATAATATTACACCTACCTAAACTTCTAAAGGAACAACTTACGAAATACGCTCAAAAAATTTGTAACTCCTTAGTAAAAAAATGAAGAGCGGTGTACTTTAATTTTTGACCGACGAAACGGAGGAAGTCCTAGGTGTTTAACCACTCATAACTTTTTACATAGTCGTCGGATTTCAATAATTATTTTTTTATTGGAAAGAATATACTTCGAAGTTGTTTTTTTTTTTTAATTTTATTGAAATCAGCTGAGCCTTTGTCTGATTTTTGATAAATCAACAATAATGTGAAAAATGCCATGCAATTCGACGCGTATATTTGTTTAACCACGCATAACTTTTTACATAGTGGTCTGATTTCAATAATTCTTTTTTTTTATGAAAAGAGTATACCTACTTTGAAGATGTTTTTTTTTTAATTTTACTAAAATCGGCTGAGCGTTTGCCTGATTTTTGATAAATCAACAATAATGTGAAAAAATCCACATCGATTCTTGCGAAACGTACGCGAATTCTGTACACGGTTGAAGTCGGTCACGCTATTTTTTTGCGAAAAATTATTATTCCGTAATATTTTTTTTCTGAACATTATGTAAAAAATTAACCTTATTTAATCTTTATAGTCACGTGAAGGGCACGAACTTTTTAATGTTCTCATGTCAACAATTCGTAAGATTGTGGAAGGAAGGTTGGTTTACGTATCACTCAATTTTAAAACTTTAAATATATACACTTTTTAACACGCTTTTATTAGTTTCTCTTGTATGTTTCCTTGCTTGTAACTAACCCCTTTGAGTTCGATTTTGCCCTACAGTACAGATTTTTTTTAAACTTTACACACCTAACAAAGACCGATGATAATGCATTTATTCTATTACTAAAAAAACGAGAAAGTGAAAATAAATACAGTTAGTTTAAAAAATACTAAAAAAACACGCTTTCATAGCTTATCAAACTAAAGAGTCTAAAATAATTTTCAATATAAGCAGAAAATAATAATAAACGAAAAATATTAAACTATTGTAAAAAAGCGTAGGGTGTTCGATTTACGAAAAATTAGGGCATAAAGCGCCCCTGTGTTTTTTTTTACAATAGTACCCGTATTAATATTTTTCATTCATTATTATTATCTGCCTATATTGAAAACTAGCGGCCCGTCCCGGCTTCGCACGGGTAGACATAAATAGGTACTATAGTAATCTAGTACTAAATATAGCCTATGTTACTCAGTGATAATTTAGCTTTCTAATAAAAAAAGAATGATTAAAATCGAGTATTTTTGAGTTTATTCGTTACATACAAAGATACAAATCTTTCCTCCTTATAATATTATTATTAGTGTAGATTTTTTTACACTTTATAGTTTAATAAGCTATGAAAGCGTGTTTTTTATTTTTTTTTCAACTATATTTATTTATAACTATTACACTATGCGTAGGAGGTTTGTCTAATAGATTGACGACTGATTTGGCGCTTGATATAATTACGATGAGTTTGAAGTAGCAAGCGTTCAGTGTATTCTTCTGTTCCTAATCAATGCATCTTGTCTATCTTTCGACGCGTTTGATTTACATGATGTTAAGAAAAAAAAGTTTATGGCACCCTCAGAACAAATAAAAAAATCCAGAGGAAACGTCGTTGAACAGTCAAGTGAAGCCGGTTTTTTATACATGTGTGAGTGCGTCGCTGTTGCGCCGCCATAGTTTGACTGATAAGCCAAGGCATAGTTTCATAGTTACCTGGATGTGTGTGTAGTTGTCTGTACACGGCGAGGCGTAGTTTTGGTTGGCTTCACTTGTTTGTTCACAACATTCTCTCTTGATTTTTTATTTGCTCTGAGATGGCACCATGAAAATATTTACTCCTCTTTTTTTCTTTTATTGAGGAATAACCTTTCAAAGATTTGAATTTTCTGCGTTACTTAAAACGTTTGACATAAAAATAAGACGATCGGATTGTATATAGACGTAAAAACAAAAATTAGTTTCAACGCAACATTGTTTAATATTTTTCCCGCACAGTGCTTCCCCTTAACAATTTTATGAATGAAGTCTTCTACTATTCCGAGTAAGTAGAATTACAAAACGATTAGCATTTGATTCGTAAATTTTTATTACAAATCGTTTCTGCGATCACGATTGACAGCTCAGATCGATATTCCCAAGCCTTATAAGGCTGGTTTCGAGATGGTATCTCCGGAATCTTTGAAATGGACTGTCGTCAGTTAGGGGCATGATGTTTGAGAAAATGACAATACATTTTTTTTGTATGCTTATCATTTTTTTAATACTATAATAATTTTTTGTTAATTAGAATCTAAGGAACGGTTTTAACGATTTTGATGAAATGTGGTTTTTTTAAAAATATATTTTTGACCGACGAACCCACCGGCGGAGGTACTCAATAAATTCGACGCGTATATTTATTTTTTATGTATAAGCACGCATACATTTTTTTGTAGTAGTCCGATTTTAATAACTCTTTTTTTATTGGAAAAAAGTATACTTTGAAATTGGTCCCATTTAAATTTTATCGAAATCGGCTGAGCCATTTTTGATATAATAATGTGAAAAATGCTACATCGATCCGTGCGAAATATTCGCGAATTCTGTACACTGCTGATGCTATTTTTTGCAAAAAAAATTGGTTGCCTATAAAGTCGGTATACGGGCGAAAGTTTTACGTGACAACGACTTTGAGTGGTAAAATAATTTTAATGTGAATATTCATTCGTATAGTAGGAAGAAGGATGAAAATGTCTGTCTCTCTCGCTCTTACGCGGGCTAACCATGACGCGTGCCTCTCACTCGCTCTCATTGCGCATAACGTGAGCGGAGCGTAACGCAGTTTCTTGAAGTGTCACCCGGCAAACCAATTTATAAGACGTTGTCACGTCAATAATTACCTACGTATATGTGGTTATCCCCAAAAAAAAAGATTGTTCACACATCGTAATTTGTTCACTTACATAGGTACTAGCTTCTAAATAAAGCTTTATGAAATCTTGTCGTGTCATGACAGTTAAATGATTAAATCTACTTGTGATATCCGAAAAATGTCGACAATTTTGTATTTACCGCAATGAATTTTTGATTTGCAAGATAATTTAGGAAATCATGATAATTAAGATGAAAGATAGAGAAAAAAAAATCAAAAACAAAATTGGCAGTCTATAATAAATATTTATTCACGAGTCAACTATACATCTCAGTAGTTGTAACCTGTCCTGGAGTTGAAGGATTGCTGGCGGCTACCGAAGGTATTCCTTGCTTGACCTCTTTGGTTTGCAAAAGGAGGCAAGTAGGCTTTCTCAGCAGCAGAGTTTCTGCTGACACCAGAGTTGTGTACATTGCCGTTGAAAGAGGGGACGTTGCCGTTGAAAGAAGGAGCGTTGCCGTTAAAAGATGGGGCGTTGCCGTTGAAAGGAGAGTTCCTGTTGCCAGCAACGTTGAAAGCGGGGGCAGTAGGGGCGCCGTAAGTAGGAGCAACGGTTCTGGCAGCATTGGCAGGGGGGAGATATTGCGCGTTGGGGGCTCCGTATTTGCCGTCGTTGTATGAACCTGGATTAAAGAGTTATTTTAACATCTCAGACATATAGAAAGGCTGACTTCACTAAGATTCCTCGTATTGGGGTGCCAGCCACGGCACATTGAGATTTAAATGATTAACTAGAAAAAAAACAACGAATTTCCAGACTTAGAACAGATATTCAAATGGTTAGGAATCAATCACGAGGGTTGGAATAGTTATTTTTAGTTGCATTAGATTATTGGAAACAAATAAGTTAGGTATTATTGGTAATCTAGTCTAGTATCAATATAATCAAACTTTTTGCTGCCGGCTGTAAAATTATCTGCAAGCAATGCAAAACTTTGCACTTTTTTAGCACCTGCCCCTTTTTTCTATCGTACGGCTAAACAGACGCGACCCCCTTTTATGGTGAACATTCCTCGCGTTAGAACCAAACGTTTTAAATCCTCTTTCCTCATACGAACAGCCAGAATGTGGAACGCTTTGCCTGGGTCTATCTTCCCGCTAAAGTACAACATGGGTGTCTTAAATTATCTTTTAGGTAAGCGTGCTACACTCTAGACTGCATATATGCTCAACATCGTGCAGTATATAGTCAAACGCAAACCTATACGGAATAAAAAAAAAAAACTCAAAAGCTCGCGTATCTGCAGACAAGATTGAGCATTGCGCAGCTTGTATTTAACTTCACAGCCGCCAAAAAGTTTGATTTGGATAATGTTATATTATGCTATAGAAACAAGATTGTTACCATCGTCATAGATGCCAGCGGCTTCATCGCGAGCGTTCTGTTCCAGGGCCTTCAGGATCTCTTCAGGGATGGGAGGAGGAGTGGGGAGGTGGTCGCCCTGGGGCACGAATCCGTTCTGGTCAGCAGTGTATCTGGAACAGTAAAATTAATTTGATAAAATAAAAATATCTTAATTTGATATACCTATTATATTGCTGGGTAAATGATGTGTTAACTATTATTTGGTATATTTGACCGGTAGCAGTGACATACAAAGAGATAGGCCTATACTCAACAGTGGGCAATGCTAACATGATTGGTTAAAGGCGAACTACTTTATTATTATTTTTTTATTTCAGAAGATTTTTTAGACTGCACCATAAATCATTACTGGTGGGACTTATGTTCCGTTTTGACCACATATCTCTTACGTAATATCTGTTCTATATTGTTTTCTTTGTATTGTTTACGAAAATGAATTTTATTTTCAAAGATGATTTGATTGATCTATTTTGAGCGTTGAATCTAAAAAAGTTTTTTTTTGTGGGAATCGATTTGCAAATTGTAATACTCATCAATAAGTACCAAGTATTGCTTAAGAAATCATGTACCATAAAAAAGGAATGCCAAATCTATATGTCGGACTGTCTATCTGATTTTAATCTACAACTGCAATTTAATTGGACCAAGCATCATGATGCGCAATAGGTCCATCTAATATATGCATTTGCAATTGAGGTCATATATTAAACTTTGAAAAAAATATAAAATAGCAGATTGCTCTTTAAGTTAAATACTCAACCCATTAATGTAACAGAGAAAGCTGAGAATGATGATGTTGAAAAGAAGTTTACTACCAAAGTTACTGACATAGCTCAGTGGATTAGCAAGTTGAATTAGTCACACAGTTGAGTAGATGGCCGATAGGGCCCTAAAGTTCTCAAATAGAAACCACGTACTGCTCGCAGCGCAAGACAACAGTAACTACAGAATAAATAAACCAACGATATGGTTAATACCAAAGGAACCCGCTGAATTATTGGAACTAGGCTTATTGGAAATCTATAGAGGAGCAGTGGACGTCCTGCGGATGTTTGATGGGTAGATGAATAAAAGCGTAGCATACAGACCTGACAGAGTAAACTCGGCCATCATCGCCAGTGTAAGAGTATCCACCCTGAGCCTGCACACCGTTGGTAGCCACACCGCTCTCTTCGGCATAGATACCGTTCTCGGTCTCATAGGCGTACGAGTAGGTCTCTCCATTGTTGTTGTTGTCCTGACGCAGAATAGCAGCATTCCTTTCAAAAGCAGCTCGAGGACGCTCTGCACGACCTTGGTTAGCATAGTAGTTCACGTTGTTGTACGCAGCGCCATTTTGGGCGATGCCGTTTCCAGAATGGGAATAATCATTTGATTGAGAGAAGGGTCCGGAGGCTGGGGTTTGGAGGAAGTTTCCGGATCCTCCAGCGGTGCCAGCAGAAGAGGGAGGGAGGTAAGCCCTTTCCAGTTTAGCGCCGTGGGTAAAGGCGATTGTGGCTAGGACGATGAACTGAAAATGATTTAAAGAATTACATTCTTCTTCTTCTTCTTAGAAATCAAAATATTAAAATATAACATATTCTATGGGAGTTTGTTTGGATTCCCTCATTTTAATTTAGGCGTATCACAAAAGCTCCAGAAATTTTGCGAAATATATAACTATAGGTGTCACGCAAAATAGAAAGAAATATGGCCGATATTTGTAAAATTGCTAATAACTTGATATAACTGCTACTCACTACACTGGAAAAACACAATTCTTAAAAGCAACAATTTTGGGCAGTCAAATAAAACAAAGAAAGAATGTACTGCGTAAGTAAGTAGCTATAGGGTGCAGCAGCTTAACAATTAATGTTAAGTATGAGTCTGCCAAGCAAGAAGTTGCTTGCTTTGCTAAAGATACCAATTAAAACGTACACAACGTAAATCAAATAAAAAGTTAGCAAAACGGCAAATGACTCATTAGTTTCACGATTCTCATTTTTTTTAAAAAGACTATTTCACTAGACAATATGGTATGTAATTTAGTTTCATTAGTAAAACATTTTTATGGCCTTGATCTGAATATTTATACTTCTCAGTGAATTTGGCGAACTCGTGACTTCTCATCTTGCACGATTTGTTTATTGCTTACCGCTCTCATTGTTGTAATGATGATCTAGTAGCTACTTGTTTGGTGGTCAACCTTTGACTGATAAGGTATGAGGTTCCAGTTATTATTTATACTGATGCGCCTTCGATCTAGTTTGGAGATGTGCAGGGATGTCGTAATCGAAATGTAATGCACGAAAATGGACCGGTTGATGATGGGCGGGGTTGTTCGGATGTTTAAAACTACTGCAATTTTTATGATCTGTTTAATCTTGCTCTAGCTTTAGTATAGTACAGAAGCTAAAAGTAGCAACTGGGTCATGGAATTAACTTACTTTGTGGCGTTGGATGATAGTGCAGGCAGAGGTCAAGGTTCTTTCACGATGCTTCTGGGAGTTCTTTTGTACGATGGGAAATTTACAGAAGATTTCTATTTGCTTTGGGGTGCAGCGGTATTATTTAGCATTGTTACCATTTAGACCTCGATAAGTAAGTAAATTCGTATAGGCCGGGTTGCTATCCCTGGTGTCAGAGCTTTTAAGCCGCCTGACATGGCTAAACGGTTAGAACAATCGGGACCTTAACGAAGAAAGACCTCGTTGAAATAGGCCGAATCAAGCCTAACATGGAGCGAGTCGTTGCGCAGTAGCAAAATTATGAGTCAGCCGGGTTGAGAAGCTGAGTTTTCAGCGATTTGTAGTTTAATTCACAGATGTCATTCGACTTACATCTGCCTTTGTTCGGTTTTGGAAGTTCTCAGTATTTTGCTGCTGGTTTACTGTGCCAAAACTACTTTGAACGCCTACGCACGTGTTAAAGCCTCTTGTTACGGCAAGAGGCTTTAACACGTGCGTAGGCGTTCAAAGTAGTTTTGGCACAGTAAACCAGCAGCAAAATACTGAGAACTTCCAAAACCGAACAAAGGCAGATGTAAGTCGAATGACATCTGTGAATTAAACTACAAATCGCTGTAGAATACCTGATAGTTACTACTAAAAGGGTCCCCAGCCATAGATACTGAATAGTTTGTATGAAAATTAGCTAGTGCCCTAGAATGTAGTAGCGCTGAGTTCGCGCTCATTTTTCAAGTTAATGTTTTTTATTATTTAATCTTTGTTTTGTATTTTTTTTTTTATGTTAATGTGTCAAATTTTTAAATTGAAATTATAAGACTTCGTTGTTTTCCTAAATTAGTTAAGACAATTCTAGTTTTCTTTATTATTTTATCTTTGGTTTGAAATATATGTATATTTTTTTTTTGTTAATGTATAAATTAGTATTTATAATTTATATCACAATTAATTTCTTTTTTTTTTCAATTTTAACTTTTAAAAGATTACGTTTTATTTTTCTAAATTAGTTTTTTTTCTACTCTTTATTTACATTTTGGCATGCTTTTTATGTTAATATGGAGAAGCCACTGGCGCCTGAGACACAGTCTTAGACTAGTTCAGGAGCCTATGGATCATGTATCGCTGTAACACATTTACTATGTCAAAATAAATGATTTGTTGTTTGTTTGTTTGTTTAGTAGGTGTTGACTAACGAGATGTTTTGTAGGCAGCTGGCTCTACGCTATTGAAGAGAATAAACGTTGTAAAAAAAGATTATTTTTTGCAAAAATTGGCATGACCGACTTCACCTGTGTACAGAATTCGCACGGATCGATGTAGCATTTTTCACATTATTGTTGATTTATCAAAAATCGCTCAGCCGATTTCGATAAAATTCAAATGGAATCAATTTCAAAGTATACTCTTTCTAATAAAAGTAAGTAAGTTCGTATAGGCCGGGTGGCTAGCCCTGGTGTCAGAGTTTTTAGGCCGCCTGAAGGCCTCTTTCTAATAAAAAAAGAATTATTGAAATCGGACTACTACAAAAAAAGTTATGCGTGGTTATACATAAAAAAAAAATAAAAAAATATACGCGTCGAATTGTATACCTCCTCCGGTGGTTCGTCAGTCTAAAAGTATAAAAATCTTTAATTTAAGTCGTCCCCTTCTGTCACACGTGACAACTCAGCGTTGATGTCGTTTTGTTACTTCTAAGATGCACTCATGTACCTACTTCAAGGTGCATTAAAACCTAGCTTTCATAGCACTCATGGTAATCTATGTAGGCCATAAGTACCATGAAATCCATGTATATGACTTGTCTCTAGCAATCACATTACAAGCTTTGCTTAGTTTGAGATATGTAAAATGTCTCTAATATAGGTATTATAATAAAAATGTCTCTAATATAGGTATTATAATATTAGTATCTTGAGTTCCTTGCCTACTGTTCCTTACCTCACTGAAATGAAACAACAAACAATACCTATATCAGCGGTTTTTGGATGAATAACTTCAGGTAGCAATGAAACACTTGTTTTTAATTTAAGTTATTTTATATAATCAATTAAATTGTAATTAATAATTATGTTATCGAAAACCTTTGTAAGAAGACGATTCTAAGCGAAGTCAAATATGTCTAAAGAATTTAAAAAAAAATAAGACTAAGTATCGCGGCTCATACAGCACGTTTAATTGAACTATCCGTCTTACCACAAAAGTTTTACACATGTTTAAGTACAAATTTCACGCTTAAGCAGTGTTTAAAGCGTGTTTATCTTTTGTAGTTTTATAGTTATGTTTTAGACATATAAACGTGTCAGATTTTTTTTCTTTCTGCCGTTTAAAACTCTTAGCATATAACTCACACGGCTTATATGAATAGTTTACACAGTACATTGGTCGTTCATATATTACATAATTTTTTAACCGACTACCAAAAAGGAGGAAGGTTCTATGTTCGTCTGTATGTATTTTTTTGTATATTTTCATCGATATTTTCGCCAATTAGGAACAGAGACAAAAAAAGGTTTAGTTCAAAGGTTCGAGGTGGCCCCATTTTGATTTCATCGAAATCGGCTGTGCCTTTTTTAGAAATCAACAATAATGGAAAAATTGTATACATCAATTCGAACGAACTATTTGAATTTCGTACACGATGGAAGTCAGTTTTGCCATTTTTGTTGCGAAAAATAATTGTATAATACCTATCCAGATAATTTGCAATAAAGATCAAAGTGGTCCAAATAGAGTCTGGCCAACGAAAGCTGTCCACGTATTATTTTCAGAAGTTTTGAAATGGCCATAATTTAAGACTGTCAAAATTGACACTTTGACGTTTCGTACTACTGAAAACGAACTTGAACCATTCATAATACATGTTGGGGACAGTAGCAGTAGCAGCGAAGAAAGCAATGAAGCTGATTCAATATCAGGTGTAGAGTTTTTGGAATCCGATTTTAACTATGACTCATAGCTCCTATATTTGTACGGCTCCTCGGGGTCCTCGACTGTACATAAATAATGGATTATTTGAAAATAATAAAAAGACAGAATTAAAAGTAATCTTTTATTTGATATTCTTCATAATACATTCGAAAATATCAACAACAGTTGCTAACAAAACAAAATTTTTACAACTCGACAAAAATGTACTTGCTGAAAAATAAATAGTATCAAATCCGTTTATGCAGTATAGCCAGGGATAACAGCTTTTGATTTTTTTAAATTCCCGCCTTTTTTCTTGGACAGCTTTCGTTGGCCAGACTCTAGTATTGAGTTTTGCGAAGGAAACAAATGCGGACAGAATCGCGACTCGTACATCATATAAAATCACTTATTCTTATCAGAAGTGGAAAACTTTGTCCCACAGTAACAAAATATATTGTATCTTGATTTTATAGAATTGATTTATGTCGAAGATAGCTAATGTCGCGTGCTTCTCATATATTTCTTAAGCTTCTAGACTGTATATCTTAGTAGATGCCACAGATAGGTCAAAATCTTAAACATTGACCTGGCTAAGAGTTTAAATTCAATATCGGAAACTGTATTTTAACAAACACTGAACGTAAATTACACGCAAAATTGGCATAAACTTTGGTAGAGTTTGACACTAAAATTACGTAAGAAAATAGAAATTTATTAATTTATGATAAATTTAGCGGATGTAATTTGTATGAAATTTTTATTTAAAGTGTAGTAATATATTTACATTTAAAGTGTAATAATTTAGAATTAATAACTAAAAATACAATTTTAGAATAATACTACTGTTTATCCCTAGGTACAATTTTTTCATGATGACACGCAGACTTTGACGCCAAAACTAAGCAAAGCTTGTAATATGGCTGCCTGAGGGCGATAAAGTATTTTACTATAAATTTAAAATGCATACTTATAGAGAATATAACATCCATACATAAAAAAAAATGTTTGTGTGAGTGGAAATCTAACCCACGCCATTTTGGCCGAAGAGTCAGCGTCAGAACCACCACCAAAGCAGTCTGCCAAAATTGTATATCATATCTAAAATTTGGTGAATAATTTTCAGTTACAGCTCGGATTTTTTCTGTTTATGTATATTTAAAAGAAACTCTGGGCATTAAAAAAAAAATAAAACAAATATTTAAAAGTCCGTTCTATTCACTAATCGATTTTTTATGGACTCGAACTACACGTCAATGAAGCAAAGCAAAGTTTTGCGGATATGAACAATTGAGGAGTTTGTTTTAGTTTGAAAGCCTACTACATAAATGCTATAATTGATAGAAACAAAACATATATACAGCCTTTATCTAAGGTATTTCGAATCATCGCAGTAGTCTATTTTTACGTCAATGTAACCATGTCATTCAAAATCAATTATCACATATATTACATATGAAATCACTTGCTCACTAAACAATGTTCACTGTTAGTCAGATTTGGCTGGTAAGATCTTTTTTATTGTTTCCACTGGCAACCTGCTCTGTATTAAAACATTTCTTACATTAGACGACTTTATATATTTTCTGACAGTACCTTGATTTTGTACGAAATGATTTTTCAAAATTTCGTATTGATGATAATAAGTATGCTGATTGAGAATAAAATTTTTTATGCGATATGTTTACATTTTAAGTACATTGACTTTAATTTTATTGTAGTAATTTGAGCAACCAAGTGTATCACACAGCTTGTGGATCTTGTAAATAAATAAATATTTGGGGACATCTTACACACGGCCTCTGACCCCAAATTAAGCAAAGCTTGTGATATGCCTGCCAGAGACTTATATACTACATATACTTATTTTTAAATACACACATATATAATATCAAACTAAATTACACCCAGAGACAGAGCAAATACTTATTTTCATCACATAAATATTTGCCCTGGGTGGGGATCAAACCCACGCCTCTGTGACCTAGAAGTTATGGTTACTAACCTCTGAGCCATCGAGGCAGTCTATAATGTAAGATATTTTTTAAACTAAGTTCAGACTATGTTCAGCAATTAATTAATTGCAGCAGCCCTGTATCAGGTACGGGGGGAGGGGTGGGGAGGTGGTCGCCTTGGGGCACGAATCCGTTATTATTAGTTTTGTATTCAAATTTTGTATTCATATGCTTTTATTATTTTTGTTTTAAAGCTGTTTTATGAGTTAATCTGACAATCTTTAAAATAACACACAAAAATTTGCAATCAATAAATATTTATTCACGAGTCAACAATTTTATTCATCTCAGTAGTTGTAACCAGTCCTAGAGTTGAAGCTTTGCTGGCGTCTGCCAAAAGCATTCCTGTTCTGGCCTCTTTGGTCGGCAAGAGGAGGCAAGTAAGCAGCAGAGTTTCTGCTGATTCCAGCATTGGGTGCAATGGGGGCGTTGCTGGCGGTAGCCGTGGTGAAAGAAGGGGCGTTGCTATTGAAAGAAGGGGCGCTAGGAGCACCATATGTAGGAGCAATGGTCCTCGCAGCATTGAAAGTAGGGGTTTGCGCTTTGGGGGCACCGTAAGTGGCAACAATGCCAGCGTTGCTATTGGGGGCGTTGTAAGAAGGGGCGGCGCCAGATCGGGCGAGAGCAGAGTTGGTGATAATGGAGTCGTCAATGTTTCCGCTGTAAGCGTTGTTTTGTTGGTAGTTGTAGCCGTTGCTGTTGTCGTCAGCAGCGTATTTGCCTTCGTTGTATGAGCCTGAAATAAAACATCCAATTAAGAGTTGTATACAAATAACAATGCAACGCAAGACGGACACCATTAAAAGAAAAGCTTAATTAAAACATGATTGCAGGACGTGGATGAAAATTTATAAGGTAGGCCTACTTCCAGTAGTAGGCGTCCTACAGCTGACATGATTATGATGATGAATGTTAGGTTAAATATTACCGTCGTCATAGATTCCAGCGGCTTCATCGCGAGCGTTCTGTTCCAGGGCCTTCAGGATCTCTACAGGTACGGGGGGAGGGGTGGGGAGGTGGTCGCCTTGGGGCACGAATCCGTTCTGGTCAGCGGTGTATCTGTAAAGGTGACGTCCACAAGTGGTATATTATTAAGAGAAGAAATGTACCAAGATGATAATTATATACGTCATTTGAAAGCTTGTCTTATGGGCTTCTTAAAAATATATGATTTAGATTTTTTCATCCCTCCATTTTTTTTAAATGTGAAAAATAAATTGTACGAAAAATAACAATACAGTTTATTATTTTTTCTAGTTTAGCAATGATAAAGTGCTTCTATCGTTATTTTACTTGCATTCGTAGCTGATTCTTCCACATTCATCTCTTAATTTGCTAAAATTAAAAATTATAACCTACCAGTGTGACCAGTTAGTAGGTACATTGTGACTAAAAAACACTTAAAAAGTGTGTCTAATTGGTAAAAATGCTTTTATTTAACAATTTAGAGGTTACTTAATCAGGGTTGCTCGAGAAAAACTACCTATTGAGCCAAATATATTCATTTATCCTAACAAATCCAAAATTATTATTTAAAAATTGGACGGCTCTTTTTTGTTTTTAACTGTTGTAATAGACTCAGAAAAATATGAATTTTTTCGAAATGTAACGAGTGTTGTGGTTAGAATTTTTGATTATTATTATACCAGTCTCCATACATTTTGTGAACATGTCCTTTCATGTGCATGATATAAGATGATACTGTATTTTTTATAAAATGATACTGTATTTTTATTCAATGCGCGTTAAAATTTTAAATTGTATCAAAAGCCAAAGGAAGGAAAGAGGAAAGAGCTTAATTCGAAAACAGACATTGCTTTCGGTATTAAGTTTTTTAAAAAATTAACTAGATTCAAATTTGGACTAAATAGTTCACCACACAACACATAATGTTCCAGAAAGGCATACAGACATGCAGAAAGAAGCAGCAAACTTAAAACACTTTTGATTTCGATGATAGAACGTAAATTAAATATAATTATATTTACCTCACTGAGTAGACCTGGCCATCATCACCAGTGTAAGAGTATCCACCCTGAGCCTCCACGCCATTGGTAGCCACACCACTCTCCTCAGCATAGATACCGTTCTCCGTCTCATAGGCGTACGAGTAGGTCTCTCCATCGTTGGAGCTGTCCTGACGTAGAATAGCAGCATTCCTTTCCAAAGCAGCACGAGGACGTTCAGGGCGACCTCCGTTGGCAAAGTAGTTCACATTGTTGTATTCGGCTCCATTTTGACCGACGCCATTGCCTGATTGAGAGTAGTCGTTGCCTTGGACGCCGTTTTCAAAATATTCGTTTAATTGGGAGAAGGTGTTCTGGTAGTTCCTAGCAGGTCCTGGGAGTCCCGAGGTCGGGGCTTGGAGGAAGTTTCCGGATCCTCCAGCGGTGCCAGCATTGGAGGGAGGGAGGTAAGTCCTTTCCAGTTTAGCGCCATGGGTAAAGGCGAGCGTTGCTAGGAGGATAATCTGGAAAAGATAAATAATAAAATAGTATGTAACGAAATATTTTAAATGTTTACCTGACTTCAGCTAGACAGCTACTTTATAGATAAAAACAAACGCACTGACTAACTACTTTTATACATCTTGGGATAGTGATAATATGTGTGAGAGATATCTATTTCACCTGCTATTAATGACAAAACAATCTTATTTTTTTATAAACAACTTAAAAAACGATGTTATTTAGTTTCATTGGTATTCGAAAATTATGACCTTGATCTAAATATCGCTATGAACAAAATCAAAGTAATTTTCACGAGTTCGTGACTTCTCATCACGCATGTGTTACTTACCACTCTCATTTTAATGTTCTAGTTGCTACTAGACTGCTGGTCAACCTTTGACTGATAAGGATTTGCAGTATCACTTACTATTTATAGTGATGCGCCTTTGATCTAGTTTGAAGAAGAGCATTGAGCAGTCATGGGCACGTATGTTGTAATCGAAATTTAATGCACGAAAACAAACTGGTTCGATTCTGGGCGGGGTTGTGCTAAAGCTTATAACTACTGCGGTTTTCTATAAACTGTTTAATCAAGTCGTGGTTATAGCATGGTGCAGACTGTGGAAGAAACAACGGTATTTCCAAGTCGATAGACTGGGCTTGTAAATAATGGATCAAAATCATGGGATTAATGGAATATGCTCTGTCTGTTTCTGATTGTTGTTTCACAACAGAAAGAGCCAACTAATGCTTCGTTTAAATAAAATATTATGTATTCTTTCCTATAATACCTATATTGAAGAAGCGGTTTACATCCAGTACAATCCTGCAAAAATCATGATGAGGTTATCTAACCACCTTGCGGATAGAAACGTCTTGCGCCGAGCTTGCCGATACTTGATACACACTCAGGAACGCTTTGACCCCTCATAAGACCTCCGTGCAAAGCGCCCTACCGATTACCATTCCAACTTACCAAATATTTGGGCTATTTCGGTAACTTCGGTAAGAAATTCCAATGTTGGAACCTTAGAATCGAATTTCCTCAAATCTGAAAATAAATAATTGTAAATTAAATATAATGGGTATGTATAGAAAAATATACATCCAAGTTCTGTCAGTCTTCAAAACTTAATATTATTATGTGCGGTAGGTATGAACACCACGTACAGGAAAATATGGTGATAAAACTGGGATACTTTCGCAGAAGAAATTTGATGGTATTCTTCAACTCACACTTGGCCAGCATGGATAATTGTCGCGCAACCATCCTTCGATTTCAGTTAACATATTTTCAACAGTACCTAACTTATATCTAAACGGCTGGTTCTAGTACAATACCGTTAATTAAAGTGTCTAAAAGTATTAGACACATATTTTTTATGAGTGTAAAACGTTTTATTATTCACATTAGCTCATCTTTAAATGTAAATTAAATAGGTATGCAATATTTTTTTATATCTGCCCGTTGGATCAATTTAGTATATTCTTTTAGCAGCTAGCTGACTGTCGCAGAGTCAAAACTATACTCTACTTAGTTTAGATGTTTTTCTACTTAAGTACGACAAACTCCATTAGAAGTGTTGATTACCTCTTTACATAATTTTATTTATGATCCACACGAAAAAATGCCCTCAGGTCGACAAAACTATGAATGGATTAGGTTAGGCTCTACTAATTTAACTAATGTGCAACGGCATTTTAGGTTCCCTTCAAATAAGCCAATAGCTTCTCTATTACATACTAAAAGAATTAAAACTGTACTGTACTGTATCAGTTATTAGCTGATACAGTACAGTACAGCTTCGGGCTGGCTCAGTTGGTTAGAGCGTCGTGCTAGTGATCCGAAGGGGCAGGTTCAAATCCTGCGTTCGCTTCAGATTTTTGAAATGCTTATCACAAAGATAACTCTTTGAGATAAAAATCTAGTGTGGAAAGCACTCAAAATAAATTCATAAAAAAGCTTTTTAATAGTCCACCACGACGGACGTAGGCCTACCCACAACGGGTGTTTGGGCCATATCCACCACGCTGGCCCAGTGTGGGTTGGTGTATTCACATAAGCCATCTAATTTCTTCTACGAACGTATGCAGGTTGCCTCACGATGTTTTCCTTCACCGAAAAGCCAATAGTGTTAAAGTTGTACATAAATTCCGAAGAACTCATTGGTATGGGACCGGGATTTGAACCCATGACCTCACGATTGTAAGGCAGGTGTCACTACCACAAGACCACCACGGCTTTAAGATTTAAAAACAAATCAGACGTTGTCGCTGATTATTTGTCGCTTTGCAGCAATTATAACATTTTTCTATACATGTGGGCTTGTACAATAGTATGGAAAAATGTTGAATATTTATGAAATATCATTTATAAACCATGGAACTTATCGCGCACTCAGAGTAGGCACGAGATAAATGCGTCAGTATCCCGACGATGTTTCAGCCGATTTGCATCGTCCCTGGTCACGGGCAGACTAGATAATTGTGCGAATCTCCGGAAAGGTAACGGCAATTAAACTTGATATTAAAATTTTCATCACGCTACGCCACTCGACACGTATGGTATCTATAATGTCTTACTACCCACACTGCTAAATCGTGGTAGTTTAGTGGTAGTAACGCCATTTTTACAATTGTGAGGTCGTGGGTTCAAATCCCGGTCCCGTACCGTGTGGAATTCCGTAAATAAATTCCAAAGAATTCATTGGAGTGTGCACGGAATTCCACACCGCTGACTTTCCAGTGAAAGAAAACATCCTGAGGCAACCTGCATACGTCCTTGGAAGAAATTGGCGTGTGGATGCTCTAACCCGCACTGAGCCAGCGTGCTGGATATGACCCAATCACTCTTTGTGGGTTGGCTTGCTATGTCCTGCAGTGGGACTATTAAAAGGCTGGTACAGTATAGTACAGTACCTACACTACTACAGTTTGCACTTGTTGCCAATCAAAGACCTTTGACAAATTAAACGTCTTTGTTGCCAACATTATACCACGATAACGATAGCTTATAATATAGGCTACATACGCACTATATGGATGCGGTCTGCCACCGGAATATGAGAAAATGTATAATTATTTCAGGATACCTTGAGATATCACGATCACGATTATTAGGCTTTTAGATTATTTGATCCATGTTGTTTTTACACTTTCGCGATTTGAAAACATTATTATTATATACTACGGGCACAAATCGCGCACTAAAATTACGAGATAAATAAATACCTCATCATCCCGACATTTCGGCCGAGTTGCATCGACCGTGGTCACGGGTAGACTGGAGTATGAAACAGCTGGTACCGCCAATTCAACTTGAGCTTGAAAAATTGTCACTACGACACACAACACTGGCGGTATCTAACAATGTCCTTCTACCTACACCTACACTACGCGATTTACATTTGTTGACAACAGGATTCTACAACGCTGATAACGTGGATTTAAGTTATAAAATAAGAAACAATTTTTTAGCAGTCAATAAATATTTATTTACAAGTCAACAGTTCATCTCAGTAGTTGTATCCGGTCCTAGGGTTGAAGCTTTGCTGGCGTCTGCTAAAAGCATTCCTGTTCTGGCCTCTTTGGTCGGTAAGAGGAGGCAAGTAAGCTTTCTCGGCTGCAGAGTTTCTGCTAACTCCAGCGTTGGGTGCAAAGGGGGCGTTGCTGGCGGTTGCTGTGGTGAAAGAAGGGGCGTTTCCGTTGAAGGAAGGGGCGCTAGGAGCACCATACGTAGGCGCAATGGTTCTCGCAGTGTTGAAAGTAGGAGCTTGCACGTTGGGGGCACCGTAAGTGGGAGCAATGCCTGCGTTGCTACTGGGAGCGTTGTAAGAAGGAGCGTTGCTGGTTCGGGCAAAGGCAGAGTTGGTGACGATGGAGTCGTCAATGTTTCCGCTGTAAGCGTTGTTTTGTTGGTAGTTGTAGCCGTTGTTGTTGTCGTCAGCAGCGTATTTGCCTTCGTTGTATGAACCTAGAAAACAAAATTGAATTAAACATAGTATTATAATATTAGTTGCAGTGATCCAAACAAACGTTTCTTAAATAATATAATTGAAAATTAAACTATACCGTCGTCGTAGATTCCAGCGGCCTCGTCACGAGCGTTTTGTTCCAGAGCTTTCAGGATCTCTTCAGGCACTGGGGGAGGAGTAGGGAGGTGGTCGCCCTGGGGCACAAATCCGTTCTGGTCAGCGGTGTATCTGTAAATGTGGATGATATGAGATGATACTGTATATTTGTTGAATACGCGTTAGGATTTTAAACTATACCAAAAGCCATAGGAAAGAAGAGAGTTCCAAATTCCGAAACAGACATTTTAGTCATTAATTATGTTTTTGAGACATTAACTAATTGAATGAAATAGTTCACCACACTATACAATGTTCCAGAAAGGTATACAGACACGCAGACAGAGGCAGCAAACTTAAGACACTTTGATTTCGATAATTGAACGTAAACATATATATTTACCTTACTGAATAGACCTGGCCATCATCACCAGTGTAAGAGTATCCACCCTGAGCCTCCACGCCGTTGGTAGCCACACCACTCTCCTCAGCATAAATACCGTTCTCCGTCTCATAGGCGTACGAGTAGGTCTCTCCATCGTTGGAGTTGTCCTGACGTAGAATAGCAGTATTCCTTTCCAAAGCAGCACGAGGACGTTCAGGGCGACCTTCGTTAGCAAAGTAGTTCACATTGTTGTATTCGGCTCCATTTTGAGCGACGCCATTGCCTGATTGAGAGTAGTCGTTCCCTTGGGCGCCGTTTCCAGAATATTGGTTTGATTGGGAGAAGGTGTTCTGGTAGTTTCTGGTAGGTTCCGAGAGTCCCGAGGTCGGGGCTTGGAGGAAGTTTCCGGATCCTCCAGCGGTGCCAGCATTGGAGGGAGGGAGGTAAGTCCTTTCCAGTTTAGCGCCATGGGTGAAGGCGATCGCTGCTAAGACGATAATCTGAAAAATATGATGATTCAGATATAAGTTCTTTTGTTAGTTTAATTTTTCAGGAGCTTCTTATTTTATTGTGTTTCTTGAATGACACTTTGTTTGAAGGTTACAGATGCACACACTCGACGCCAAGGCCTGTTGGACGATTCCTAAATTTTATGTCTTTTTTTGTAATGTTTTGTCGTGCTTGAAACATGTCAAAAATTGTAAGCTCCAAGTAGCCCAACGAGCTATGGAGAGGGCTATGCTCGAAGTCTCTCTGCGAGATCGAATCAGAAATGAGGAGATCCGTAGATGAACCAAAGTTACCAACATAGCCCAACGGATTGGCAAGTTGAAATGGCAATGGGCAGGGCAAATAGCGCGGAGGGCTGATAACCGATGGGGTCGAAAAGTTCTCGGGTGGAGACCACGTACCGGCAAGCGCAGCGTAGGACGTCCATCCACAAGGTGGACGGATGACCTCATTAAGACCGCAGGATCGCGCTGGATGCAAGCCGCTTCCAACCGGTCTTATTGGAGATCCATAGGGGAGGCCTATGTCCAGCAGTGGACGTCCTTCGGCTGATGGATGGATGGATTACCAATTGGATCAAAAACTGTTCTTTAGGTAATCAAAATTACTTTTATAGGAAAAACAAGATAGTTGCATCGTTTAAATTTTTTGATTTTAATGTATTAGTAGCAGTAAACGTGTAATTTGCTGCTGTTAACGTGTGCGCACAATCAAAGTACTTAACTAACTTTTCGGGGGCTCTGTTGTATTTGATCTAATCAAATTAAACACAACCATTAATTTCATTGTTTTTGAATTACATTGATGCAAGAATACACTTAACACTTGATGTCAAATCCAGATTCCGTCTTTCCATAGTAATTTGTAAGTTCTGGCGTGCGAGCCTCACTTACCACTTTCATTGTTGTAATGTTCTAGTTGTTACTAGACTGGTGGTCAACCTTTGACTGATAAAGTTTTGCGGTATCAGTTATTATTTATAGTGATGCGCCTTCGATCTAGTTTGAAGATGTGCAGTCGTGGGCATGTGTTTTGTAATCAAAATGTAATGCACGAAAATGGACCGGTCTAGTGTTGGATGGAGCTATGCAGTATTGCCTCATCCAAAATCTAATCATAGCAAGTGTACTGCCCCTTTTATCATAAACAACTTAATTTATAAAAATAAGTATAAAATAATAAATATACTTGCTAGGTTTTGAATTTGGTCAGCCAATCGTTTTGGCTCCTAGAGAACGCTTATTATAGAAATGTTAAATACCGTAGTTTCAAATCCCAGTACTGTATCAACGAGATATTTAAAGGTGACGTCCACAAGTGGTATATTATTCAGAGAAAAATCAAACCAAGATGATATATATGTGTACATCATTTGAAAGCTTGATTTATGGGCTCCCCAAAAATATTAAATTTTAATTTTTTTAGCCGTCCATTTTTTTTTAATATGAAAAATAAATTGTATAAAAAATAATAATACAGTTCTGTATTTGTTCTAGTTTAGCAATAATAAAGTGCTTCTATCGATATTTAACTTGCATTCGTAGCTGATACTGTGTCTAATTGGTAAAAATGCTTTTATTTAACAATAATGGAGGTTACTTAACCAGAGTTGATAGATATAAACTACCTATTGCGCCAAATATAGTTAATTATTCTAATAGATTCAAAATAATATTTTTTAGAAAATCGGAGGCCTCTTTTTTGGTTTTAACTGATGTAATAGACTCAGAAAAATATGAAGTTTCTCGAAATTTAACGAATGTTTTGGTTAGAATTTTTTATTATTATTATACCAGCTTTCAGACATTTTGTGAACATGTCCTTTTATATACGGATTTTTGTACTATGGACTTTTTGGTCAAAGAAAACAACGTGAGGCAACCAAAAATTGTACCCACGATTTTGTGGTCCAATTAAACAATAAATCATCAGTTATTCCGTGCCATGAATTAGACTTCTAACTGTACAGTACCAGTTTTTTAATATTCTATTGCAAAACTTAGGCCTACCCACGAAGGTTGATACTTCTAACAAAATGTATTTTTATCAATTGTATTTTATAAAATACTTAAGTACTGTTACAGTAATCATGATGTGTTCACATGTTTTGGAATATGGTTTAGCTCTTAGTTACTAACACTACAATATTTAAGCATATTATTGACTGTATTCTGATTTGTGTACCAAATAAATAAAATGTGCAAAAGACATTTTTTTTCACGTTTTTCCATCCAGAATATTTACAAATAAATAAATATTTTGGGACATCTTATACACGGCCTCTGAACCCAAACTAAGCAAAGCTTGTGATATGGCTGCCAGAGACTGATATACTACATATACTTATTTTTAAATACATACTTATATAGATAGTAACTAAATAACTCCCAGACACGGAGCAAACACGTATGTTCATCACATAAATATTTGCCCTGGGTGGGGATCAAACTCAGAAGTTAGGGTCACTAACCACTGAGCCACCGAGGCAGTCAGGGTATCAGAAACTAAGTTGTAAATAATTCAGTACGTACAGTTATAAAATTAGTTTGTTATTGGTTTCGTTTTGTTTAACGCCATTTTATCACGAATCCTATTTCAATGGCCAGTAATAAGTACGGAGTGTGCGCTGATATCGATACTCGCTCGACCTTGCCCGTCATTAAATAGACTAGGGATGTGCATTTTTCTCTTTTATCCGGAAAAAAAATCTAATTAAATCTGAACAATGTCATAATAAAACAAATATTATATTAATTAAACCAATAGATAATGTAGTAAGTTCTCGTGATTCTTCTACAACCACATCCTTGTTTACCATTATACAATATGATGGTTTAATATGGACTTATTCCTAATAGAAAATAATCCTACGTAAACTAATTTAAAGGTCAAACTGGGCTGCGTTTCTATGAGAAATGCCCTCGGATGCTTAGCGAGGGATGTGTTAAAAATTAGTGTAAAGTTTCTTCATATTATAGTCACGTGTTCTATTTGTAAGATATAGATCGCCAAAGTTATAACTTTATTTATTTCAGACAATTAAAGTTATTTATTTATTTACTAATCCTCACATACGAGTATGTCTGGCAAAAACGCAGTTTAAACAATTTATTACTTTACTAATTTAATTAAAAAGTCTGTTTGCTAGTTTATTGCATAAAAAAGTACCTACAACTTCGTAAACGTGAAAATCATTCCACTCTCCAATCTATTACATTTACAAAAGTCAGCCATAGACATTTCTTTTTAATTTTCAGAGAAAATAAATAGAGCTAGATATATTTTTAGAACTGCGATGTCTTTGTATTGTCGATTACCGGCCTAAACAGAAAAACTGCCGATTACGCCGATTAACAAACTCCTTCTTAAACATCCGGTACAGCTCCGTAAATACTGGCTCTGATTAAGCACCTTATAAAGAAGAGCTTCTGATTTTATTGACTAGCTTCTGAGGTGGCTTCACTTGCGCTTTTAGCACCCTTTTATGGGACAGGTTGCTTGGCATGTCAAAGCCAAGTTCATCCGTTACTTATTGAATTATATCGAGGACTTATAAGGCATGGATAACATCCTGTTGTGTCAATGTTGAGTTCAAACATGAAATGTAATAGTTAAGTACAATATATTGGCAGATATGTCGTACTTTTTTTTGAAAAAATTATGTGTTACATTATTAGCACGATTTGGAAATCCATGGATCTAATGAAAATTTAAGGGAAAGGCCATTCCAGCAATGGACATTCTACGGCTGATAGGCTGATAGATTATTAACACATATCAGATTATCACACCTTCAACTGTTTTCTCTTTCTTAATCTATTCTCTTTTCAGATCTTTTTCTAAATAATTTATTTATGATACAGCTATGACATTCCTATTCAGGTATATGTTATTCAAACGGTATGGTGTCACAGCGTAAAGAAGTAATTAAGTAACGACATAATTTCCAAAGAAATCGGGTACATGTTCCGTGCAGTTCTTTGAATTTTGTTAAAATGTATAGCAATATAAAGTCTAGAGGTAATGACACCCGCCTTACAATCGTGAGGTCGTGTGTTCAAATCCCAGTTCTATACAATGGATTCCATGAAATTTATGTAAGGAATTTCACACCATTGGCTTTTCGGCGAAGAAAAACTTCATGAGGTAACCGGCATACGTCCGAAGAAGAAATTCGATGGCGTGTTTGAATCCAGCAACCCGCACTGGACCAGCGTAGTGAATATGGCCCAATCACCCTTCGTGAGTAGGCCTACGTCCTGTAGTGGACTAATAAAAAAGGCTGATACAGTGCAGTACAGTATCGTAATAATTTATTTTGGGTTATTTTTAAAGCAACATTTTACTGTAAAACTACTGTAAAGTTATTAGTGTAAAAGATCCCATCGATTTATAAATAAGACCAAAACTTATTCCTATTGATCTTTTTGAAAGTCTTATAGAAAAGTGTGTCCAGCAGTGGAGTTCTAACGACGAAAATAAACCTTCTGATATAACTTAAATTTCTTCAACGACCCATGAACTTTCAAACTAGTGGTCCCTTATAACTAACCAACAAGCAATCAAGTACAACTTAAGTTCTCACAACTTAAACGCTCTCATGATAAATTCCTCATAATTAATATTCAAGTCAAGAGCCGCTTCAAATTCAATTAATTAATGATTAATCTAAATGAAATGTAACTTCTCAAGTTTTAGATTAGTCGTGATCCGCCTCAAAAAGGCCAGGAGTCAAGTCTAGATTCTGTACACGATTCAGTTGCATATATTTTAATTGCTCCAAATGTTGATTTAGCAATTTTAGCAATTCAATGGGTTGCCTAATGAAGAGCATTATGCGCTAAATGTGTGTTGTATCGCTAGATCTGAAGTTTGGATGAAGTGTTCGTAACTTGATTCACTGATAATTATATCCTGTTTATGTAATGATGAATTTACTTGTCATCGTTCTTAAAAGCTAGAGTTAAAAACAAAGATAATAGTTATAGCTCGTGATTGCCAATGATTCTTGAAGCCAACTACAAATAAAATGAAGATTAAAACAAGAGTAAAATAAATAAAATAAAATATCATCGAAATATAGGTTTTAATGACTATATCACTAACTTACAAGTAACTTAATTACAACTTTTAAACGTACATTTTAAAATGATTCCATTTAGTTCTATTTCGTCCAACAGACATACCCAGCTGCATTTAAAAAAATACTTAAATGTTTAGCTTTCTCAAATTCCCATTATTACCTCATAGGTTAAAAAAAATCAAAAGCAAAATAAATAATGTATAAGCTATTTCAAAGATCTTAAATTAAAACGTGTGCTCCAAAACATTTTTTTTTCGGACTTTGGTAATTATATAACGCCTGATAAGAGAGAGTTCCCCGATAATGCACGATGTGTCCCATGTTTCGGCACATCGTAGCGATGCTAGGTAGAGCAGAGCTCCCGGAGGAGGGTCTGAACTCCGAGGGCGGACAATGCTGCCGAGGCTGCGAAGCGTGAAGCGTGCCCGTAGTCCCGATACATGCGCAGAGACTAAAATACCCTGGGTTTTTAGGTCTATACCGCAAACTAGGGCGGCGGGGACTCCCGTATAACCACCAGTCTCCCTAGGTTGGTGGGGAAAGGGCGCTTCTGAAAGTTTCAATGCCAGTAAAATTTGTGCTATGATTTTATTTCGAGTGCTTTCCACACTAGATTTTATCTCAAAGTTGGTGTAATATAAGCACTTCAAAGATTTGAAGCTTGCGTGGGAGGCGGGCTGGCTCAGTTAGAGCGTAGGGCTAGTGATCCGAAGGGGCAGGTTCGAATCCTGCGTTCGCTTCAGATTTTTGAAATGGTTATTACAAAGATAACTCTTTGAAAATTTGTGCTCTACCTTCAGTCATTTTTAATACTTGTCTGTACAGATAATTCTTCAACGATAATAAGCTAAGACACTTTAAAATGTTAATAAATCATTTACTTAATGTATGTGTTGTTAATAAAAACATAAATTTCTAAAGAATTCAGGCGCTTTAAATATTCAACACTAGCTCGAAATCTCCTGCAAAGGTCACTAACCTAAGCACTAAAGTCCAATCTAAATCCAGACCAGCCGTACCCATCAATCAAATTTCAATCTTTTGTTACTTTTCGTGACTCATTAAACCTAGGTCAAGCTTTAACTAACTTAAGATCATTTACTTAAGTATTTTAAAACCTATTGTATTCATACCAAAGTCTTAGAGTTCTCGTAATTGATACTAGTGTTATATGTCTGCTACAGGTCAAGTGTATAACTCTGGTATTGTATAGAATACCTAGAATTTATTTATAATGCCGGACGTCAAAACATCATTATTCAATTTGTAATCATTTGGGAATCGTATGGATTTACTAGCTTTGCAAGCTAAAACTAAGCATTATACAGGGTATTTTCCAATCAATTAGCATCATTTTAGGGGCTTATTATGTACATCAAAGCTAATATTTATTTTTCTGCGACTTTCGAAACTCAAATATTGTTCCATAGAAAAATATCGTTCACCCGCGACAAAATGTATGGAACAGCTGATTTTTGGAGTGAAACTTCTAATGCGAACTTTCTAATGAAACTTCCAACAAGGTTACGTTAAACGTTTAACACTACCATTGAGGGGTATAAAAGCACTGTTGCGTCGAAGTTTGACTTCTTCCGCGCGGAGGGACTCCACGCACATATTTTTAATTTTTTGAGTTTTGACAAAAGTCATAGAGTAAAAGTTGTTAATTTTGATGTACAGAATAAAAGATGATAATTGATTAGAAATAACCCTGTATATATTTTTTAGCACCACATGACTTTCACAAACTAAATACTAAATTATTTTAGTTAAGTATACTGATTACTGTTTTTTTTCACTGTACTTAATTTTATTGACCTCTTTTACCGTCATAAATGTTGTAACGCATACTAAAATGTCTGAAAATTGATTGAGCAGTTCCTAAGACTATCTGTAGAATACCTGGGAAGAATGTACATATATTAAAGGTACATAAAGGTTACACAGTGCTCGGAGATTTTAGGCAATGTACATAATGCCTAGGCGCTGTATATAATACCATATTCTACACATTGCCGTTAACATATCTATCTACAGTCTATTGTTTTCAGTAGGTCAGAATATTCAGAGGTTACACAAAATGCCTTCATTAGTTCAAGTATCCCCTGAGGGTGGGAAGGCAATAGAGCAATTAAAAGATGTGCTTTTGATAATTGGACGTTTCGAGGTCTGATGATTGATGTTCTGGCTTAAGGACGTGTTCGTAGTTTAGTGACTAATTTTAACATAACTTTGACCTTATTTAACTTTTAAGTGTATTTTTGGATTTATTTTTAAGGTTTTGTTTTCATAAGTAAACAGTAACATGAATGTATAACTAATCTTCCACTACATATGAACTGTTTGATAGAGTTAGAAAAGGATCGTCTTTTTTGTGAAACGTTGTCAAATGAAATTTTCACAAAATACCAAAATACAAAAAAAAATGTTAGAAATTTACAAAGATGTGTTAGCACCCGGAGAAGAAATTCTGATTCCCGAAAGCTAACATAATACCTACATATGCGGTACTGGGAAATCCGTGAGCAGCCGTGGTGATCTAGTGGTAGTGGTACCCGCCTTATAATCGTGAGGTCGTGGTTTCAAATCCCGGTCCCGCGCCAATGAATTCTTCAGAATTTATGTACGGATTTTCACATCACTAGCTTTTCGGTGAAGGACAACATCGTGAGGACACCTGCATGTGTCCGTAGAAGAAACTCGATCCCGTATTCATACACGCCATCGAATGCTGAACGCCAAAGTCCACCACGCTGGCCCAGTCCCAGTGGTGAATTCATATTCACCACTGAACCAAAAATGTGAACGCCAACATCCACAACGCTGGCCCAGTCCCAGTGGTCAATATGAATTCACCAATGGGACTGGGCCAGCGTGGTGGACGAGGCTCAATCACCCTTCGTGGGTAGGCCTACGTCCTGCAGTGGACTATTAAAAAGGCTGGTACAGTACAGTACAGTAGGTACAGTAAAAATTTGGAGTATTTACCTACCTAAATTTAGCAAATAAAATGTTATGGCTTTTTCCTAGAGATTTGATTCGCTTGCACCGGCTTGAATTGTTGTGTCTTCAGTTACGTTCTATTGTGTCCGGTCTTATTTCTGATAAAAAAATCAAGTTTAGTGTCATCGAGTTTTTGTATGTGAACATTTTAGCTAGGTACCTACTGTTATAGTCTGTTCCATTAGCGCTGAGAACGCACACGCTAGAGTACTTCGAGTCGGAATTGGCCCATGCGGTACGATTCTGGTCAAAATATGTTCGCAACCCCTGCTCCTCTTCCAAGAAACGTGGCAACTGCGTTATCCACACGAAAGCGATACATATTGAATAAAAAACGATACTTTTGTTTTCATTTCGCCAAGACGAGTGCTAACATAATAATGTCGAAGGTTCTTAGCGCTAATGAAACAGACTATACAGGACTGTAATGCGAAAAATATATCAAGAACTTTACATTCCATCGGTCATCAGAGGTTTTGCATAGTTTACATAAATTTGCGCGTTTGCGTGTCGTTCCATACATTTTGGTTAGTTCTTCCTCGCTTCCGCCAGGGGCGCTGTACAAAAATGTATGGAGCTTAATCTGTAGTTTCAATTTACTTGTAAACTTGCATGTACTATCCCTTAGTGCTGCATAATATGGAGCTTTTTTATAGCAAACGGGTCGCAACTCCACCAAACCCATGTGACTTCTTCGGTGGCTCAATGGTTAGTAACCCTAACTTCTGGATCAAAGAGGCGTGGGTTCGATCCCCACCCAGGGCAAATATTTATGTGATGAACTTAAGTGTTTGCTCTGTGTCTGGGCGTTATTTAGTTACTATCTATATAAGTATGTATTTAAAAATAAGTAAGTAATATACTCGTATATTATGAGTATGTAGTGTATTAGTCTCTAGCAGCCATATCACAAGCTTTGCTTAGTTTAGGGTCAGAGGCCGTGTGTAAGATTCCCCAAAATATTTATTTAATTATTTATGTAAGAGGCTTTTAGGCTACTTTAAAACTACCACTAGGAATATTAGACACCTGCCTACATCAACTTATATAACAATGTTATATCGATGACTTTCAATTGTCTTTTCATTCTCATAGCCCGTATTTGTCCCATAACTACTTTGTTGTATCAGTTTTAAGTTACTACTTATTTTTTTGCGTTTGACCACTTCCTACACGACATTTAGTAGTGACACGGCTTAGGGAAGTGTAGCATGCCCCTCGAAGAAATTAACATCAACTTTTTTTGACTAAAGTTACTTACAAACGTTTTACGTTACTAGAAAAAAAAATGGCGGACTTAAAACTCTGACCCAGGGTTAGTCACCCGGTTTATACGAACTTACATTTATTTGCTGAAAAGACAGAATAGATAAAAAAGACACACAGAATAAAGAAAAGACAAACAGAAAACAGACAAATATATACAAGTTAAAGTTATCAAAATAAAAGTACTAAATAATAAATACACATATTTAATTTTGTAAGTTCAACTTAATTGTAACTTTGTCGTGCAATCGCTATCGGTTACCCAGTCCGCGCACACGGCATCTATTAGGTGATGGTGCAAGTTTATAGCGCTACCTTCGATACACACGCTATGTATACGTGTATACGTCTTGTATCTCTATACAAATAAATACAAATAATTTATTGATAACACCATTGTTACATTTCAAATTAGAAATAATATTTCGAATAATTATTAAACGACCACCATCGACTTGGCGTTTTTAGGGTTCCGTACCTCAAACGGAAAAAACGGAACCCTTATAGGATCACTTTGTTGTCCGTCTGTCCGTCTGTGTGTATGTCAAGACTCTTTATCTCGGGAACGCGTAAAGATATCGAGTTGAAATTTAAACTATATACGTAAACCTACAAATTCTTGCAGTTGTGTAAAAGAAAAGCTTCTCAATTTCCGTATAAAAAAGTTAGAGCCGTTTATGTCGTAAAAAACCGCATATTTTGCACTCACAAAAATCAAAACCTACAGGGTACTTCCCGTTGACCTAGAACTATGAAATTTGGCGAGAAGCATTTTCTCAGAGTACACATATAGGAATAAATCTGAAAACTGTACATTTTTATTTACATCACAAAAAATAGGGCCTCAAAATTCACAAAAAATTGTTTCAAAATTCTGTCTAAACTAAAAATATGTTCAAATATAAATGTATATGTAAATGTTTAATTGTATAAATATAAAAAACATCAAACTTAATAGCAATCAAATCAAATAAGTAATAAAATCAATTCTTAAAGCAACAATTTAAATCTCAGTATTTACTCATATCGAAACTAGATGGCGTTGGCGTCAAGTTAGCCCGCGGTATTAACTTTCTCCGTCGATGTACGAGGTGTCTATAATAAATAAATAAATAAAATAATGGAATAAATATTTTGGGACATCTTACACATCTTACAACTAACCATGCGTTCCCGAGATGTTGTTTGAATTTAGGGATGCAACATCGCTCATAAAAAACATCGATATTGAAACATCGATGTTTTTTATTGACTATGAACGATATATCGATGTTTTTAGGATTATATAAGTCATTGTTTTAAATATGGAAGATAAATTGTTTTGTAAATACATTAAGTTTTGTGTGTTGTGCAAGCAATCTTAAAGCTATTTAAAAGATAGGTATCTTTGTAAACGATACATTGGTGTTTAAAATTATATATGAATGACAGAAAAGATAAGAAAGTTGAATTAATGCTGTAAAAATGTGAATCTAGAGAGTAATGGTGGGGTTAAAATTGCATGATAGGATTAGACAATATTGAGTGTTACAAAGAAAGATGTGAAAGAAGCAGAGGATGTAAGAATGTCGTTTAAAGAGATGGATAAAATAATTATACTTTAGCTAGAATAAGTACTAATATGCGTCCTGCCATCACTATTTGCGAATAAACAAATCACGTCATAGGTAGATTTTACTAGCTCTGAGTATATTTACGAGAAATAAATGTGTGCCTAAATTACATGAAAATAACTACACCTCAGCTAACCATCGAGCCAATTCAAAATAATATGAGAAAATCAACAACCACAAAAACTTAACCTACAAAATATTTTCATGTGTCTTCCAACCTCGCATTTAAATAATAAACAGTTTAACAAACAAATTCTAAATCAATCACTACTTACGCAGATACGCAAAATAAGATGAAGACTGAAGTATTTTTCTTCGAATTGAATCTTAATTTTTGATTATAACACTATCTTCTTCGTATCATTCGTGCTAGCTGCTATGCTAACCGTTTGTTGTTTATGTCAGCGCTGACATAGACAATACAAACGAGATTTATTGTGGCAAAGAACTGTAGACAATACAGCCAAGTTATCTGTAATAATAGCCGTAGCCAATGGTATTATTATCAATAGATAGTTGGCATTTAAAAAATATCGTTCATAAAACATCGTTCTCGATGAACGATGTTTCATCGATGTTAACATTATTAATATCGATGTTAAAACATCGATGTTTATGAATGAAACATCGATGTTTTTAAACATCGATGTATCGTTTGCATCCCACATCGATGTTTATGAACGAAACATCGATGTTTTTAAACATCGATGTATCGTTTGCATAACGCAAAATCCATTTCCTAACTCGAACGAATTCAAAGTGAGTGAAATATCATTTAAAAGAACTTCATTTGCACGTCATGCTAAAAAACAGGTTTATAATAAATTATAATTATTTAACAACGTGTTTGTACGGAACCCTCGATATGCGAGCCTGACTCGCACTTGTCCGGTTTTTATTTCTGTGTATTGATGCTCTATGCGGTCACATTCTAGGATGATTCTATAATTGCGTATAACGAGATTTCCGTACAAATAGTTGATTGGATTTCAGCAAAAATTTGAAATGTTCTTACAGGAACAAGAGTCTTTTACAACATTTCAGGGTTGTTTCTCCTCATAAAAGAGATGCATTAATATTTTTCGGTCAGTTTATTATTAAAATTGGGACTATGGACCCGTCACAGAGTGAGCAATAAATAGTTAGTGGAGTGGTGGTCGTCTAGTTGCACAGTGGGATGACAATAAGCCTAATTATGAAGGCGCCATAGTAAATTTAATAGCCACGTAAAAAGTGTTCTCTCTATCGAATGCCTAAAGTGAAAAAGAAACAGAAATATTCTAAATGAATAGGTACAGTCTGTGCTAAAATGATGTATTTTGAATTCATTAATTTAAAAACGAACTAATTTTATCATTTTTACTTGGAAGCGTTAAAGATTATCTTGTAGTTAAACTGTGTTAATTACTCATATCACTTCAATGGCGCCTTCATAATTGGGCCTACTATTGTCGTAACCGGGTCAAACCTGAACAGCTAGCTTAATCATAATCCTACGACATGATTTTATCGGCGAATCAAAACGAAACAATCCTAAAGTGAAGTATATACCTGACACATTTTCACACATCGATAAAATGTTATGGTGGTGCACGACACAACACGATTTTTATAGGACTGAGGCGGATGGCAGAGAAAAAGAGAAATCCTGTACCGTGGGATGAAGAATATAAATAAATAATATAAATATTATGGGACATCTTACACACGGCCTCTGACCCTAAACTAAGCAAAGCTTGTGATATGGCTGCCAGAGACTGATATACTACATATATTGATTTTTAAATACATACTTATATTGATAGTAACTAAATAAAACCCAGACACAGAGCAAACACTTATATGTCCATAACATAAATATTTGCCCTGGGTGGGGATCGAACCCGCGCCACTTTGACCCAGAAGTTAGGGTCACTAACCACTGAGCCACCGAGGCAGTCCTGTGATGTTGATGATGAATCACGATTATTTAGTTATATATATCGCCACAGAATAAACGATAGTACTAATAGCATAACGTCAAAGTAATCAAAGTTAGTACGTATGCCGGATACTACAGTTCATAGACTTCAAAATTACTTCGTAAAGATCGGACTCAATTGCAAGTTCGATGTTATTAATCTAAGAGCCGTTATTAATCACATTGCCTCTTGCAGAATTAATTTTACATAGTTGTACCCTTACACAAGTGTCGTCACCATCATTTCAGCCACAGAACGTCTACTAACGGATATAGGTCCCCCATATAGATCTCCATTAAAATCAATTGGAACCAGGTGACATACAGTGCATGTTGCGGCTTTAAAGAGGCTATGATTCAACAAACAAATGTATTTGAAGTGAGAAGTTTGAAAATTATCTACCACATTTTTTTCCATACAGTGCTTCGCGTTTTGACTTCTCTTTTCGGTTAAAAAAACGGTTGCCTGTAAAATTGGCTCACGAACGGCAATTTTACGTGATAACGTCACATAAAAACATTGTTGTAACTAAAACTGAAACAAACCTAACGCCAATCGTGCTTGTCTATCACTTTTTTCGCGCTCTCGCTTGCAGGCTCGGCTTAGACGGAACGTGACATATTTTTGTGCGTGCAGCCAGCGTTCATCAATTTATAAAACGTGCTATATCCTTATTTTCATATCCTTGTCCCAGTACAATTGCACGATCTGTTCTGTATCATTAGTGCACCTTCACACCGCTAAAATAGGTTTACTTACTCGTATAACTTACATACATCGGTGTAGTCGGATTCATGAGAATTGGCCACAATTATAAATAAATAATGTTTTTTCGCAAAAAATTACACTACTACAATTTCGATACAATACATGTTAAATGGAACCAAAATCAAAGTCAAAGTCAAATCATTTATTGCAACATATGAAATTTACTTGCGGTTCTAAGTTAACATGTTTTGTATAGTGATACATATGACCCTATAAGGGTATGGCAATTTTATTATTTGCATTGGAACGATTTATATATTTGAAAAATTCGTCTAATGTGCATGCATTTCGATAAAAGGATTATTTTTAGTTGTTTTATGAAACAGTTTTCTCTTTCGATATCTTTTAGATTGTTTGGTAATTTAGTGAATATTTTTATAGCCATAGAATTTGGGCTAGAACTTGATGAATGATTAATTTTAAATGGTGAGTTCACATAATGTCATCGAGTTTTTTTTCTTAATAAGGTCGGTATAGGGACGTTGTAGCATTGACTTGTAATTTTTTGTTTGTCGTTATGTTTTTCTTTAGCAACTAGTCGTGTGTAAATCCGTAAGTACCTACAAAAATTCCAAAGGACTTATTGGTGCGGGACTGGGTGGGACTAATTTTTCTCGCTTGTAAGGCTCAGCTCGCTCTCTTACTCCTTGGATTTAATACTCGTGAATTTTAGAACTACTCTTAAAGTACTTAGTATTATTATATCTTCTTTGCCTAAAGTGTATAAAAATATTTTAGTACAGACCAATCCACACCGTTTTGACTACTAGCTGCTTCGCACGACCCTTGCTCGTAATAACGTTTCGTCACCCGACGGAATCGTTTCTAAATATTTACCGAAGCTCACACACGATGTTTTATTTCACATACTATGAGAACATTATAAAAGCTATCATTTAATATAATTTATTTAAACCAGTGGTTTGATTTATTGCAGCAATTTTAAAGTTTTGAAGGTTTTGTTTTTCATTCGTTCCTAATTTTTAATTACCGAAAACCTGAAGAGGTACTCGTATATCTTAAATAAATATGAATCGCAATAGAAACAATAATTGTGGTGAATATTGTGGCTAGTTTGAAAACAATTTACTTATTCCTATTTTATCTGAGTCATAAGATTGGCATGTACCTACAAAACGGAAGGGTTGGCTATAGCCGTCCGGTACCTGATTTTGATGAAGGTGTGAGTGTAGGGGTATCATTGGGGTCCACATGAAACTCTTCCAGCATTTTTTTTTGCCGGAGGCGTAGTTTAAATTAATTATGATTAAATTAAAATTTAATAAAAACATGTGAAATGGAACGCAATGTTGAGCAAATGGTACAATATTATGCATTAAGTTGTCAAACTGAGTGAAACAAAACGTATCACAAGCAAAAAAGCCGCTATTTTGTCTTACTGACAGATGGACTGTCATGTCATCCATTTATTCCGCTTCCCCTCTCCCCCCAAACCCTCCCCCACCCCCTCCCCGCAGGTACCGGGCGGCTATAGTTTAACCAAACGGAAACTAAAAATTAACCTTTAAACTATTGTCTTGTATGATTAATATTTGGTTTTATATTAAATTAATTTAAACATAAATCCTGAATTAAAGCAAGCAGTCTCACTCATAATTACGGGAATTGTGATTAATTATCTTACAAACATAAGTTTAATATAATTGCAAAATATGTCTTGTCGAATCATAAGTTACTCTGTAAAAGTATAAAAAATACTCTGTATGTCTACTCTATCTAGGACAACAAAGGTAAAATAAAAATAAAACCACTAAAAAATATTTTATGAACTTTTAATTTCATTCATTTACATTAAAATCACACAGTGATTCCTCCATTACGTCTTAATAATACATTTTGTATTTACAAAATATTTACATCTGCTAGGAACAACATTATTTTTTTGTACTTTTGTAATGCGCTTACTGACTATTCGTAATTTCACTATCGTTGCCTTTGGTTCTAGTATTTGTAGCCTTCTTCTTCGCTGAAGCTCGGTGGTTGGCGAGGGCCGCTGAAATCTGATGATCCAGGGGCGTTAGAACTGCCCTGAGGCTGGGATCCTCTAGCTCCAGGTCCACCGCCAATCTGAGATCCAGGGCGGTTGTATGTGTAGCCTGAATCAGCCATGCCTCCCATAGTACCAGCAAAAGATCCTTGGGACCTTCCGAATCCGTTGCTACCTGAAGAAGGTCCAAACGAGGACGGACCCTTGGAACCGGAAGAACCAAACGAGGCCTGGCCGTTTGAGCTGGATGGACCAAAAGAGCTGGGACCCTGAGCAGCTGGACCAAAAGAACCCTGACCGGCAGAGCCAGCGGAAGGACCGAAAGAGCTCGGGCCTTTAGGACCTAAGGCACCAGTGTTAGAGCCAGAAGCAGAACCGAAGCCTCCTTGAGAGCTGGGCCCGAAAGATCCCTGAGCAGGTCCAGATGGATATCCTGCATTACCACTGTTTGGTCTGGGGAAAGAACCCTGGGAGGTAGAAGGTCCAGCACCTCCATTTTGTGGGCGGTACTGACCAGCAGGTCCTTGGCTACCAGCAGGACCTTGACCTCCAGCAGGGCCCTGGTTACCGACCGAGCCTTGGTTTGAAGACCTGCCATTGGAAGCTTGTCCGAAAGAGCCTTGGGGTCTGTCATATTGGTATCCAGAATCATCTTGCGCTTGACTAGCCTGGGCAGATCCTTGAGGGCGTCCGGCAGAAGGCCCTTGCGGGCGTCCAGCAGACGGTCCTTGCGAACGTCCAGCAGATGGGAATCCAGACTGAGGTGCCTGGTACTGGTTGGGTTTGGTCTGAGAAGCAGGGCCAGAAGGAGCAAATCCATTGGCAGAAGGACCGAAACCATTAGAACCACCTGTAGCGCTGGGGCGAGAAGGAACTGCAGATTGCTGGGAAGGACCTTGAGACTGGTACTGGTTCTGACCAAAGCTGTTAGGCCTGTCATACTGGTATCCGGAATTATCTTGAGCTTGGCCAGCTTGAGATCCTTGTGGGCGACCAGCAGAAGGGAATCCAGATTGAGGTGCTTGATACTGGTTTGGTCTAGCTTGAGAAGCGCCAGTGGCAGCGTCAGAAGGAGAGCCGTAACTTTGAGAAGGAGCTTGCTGAGACTGCCCAAAACCATTAGGTCTTCCAAAACCAGAGGTGCTAGGAGATCCGTACTGTTGAGAAGGGCCTTGCGACTGGAAACCTTGAGCCCCGGACTGAGGACGGGAAGCACCAGAGTTAGGAGAGCCATAGCTTTGGCTGGGTCCACTTCCTTGCTGATTGAATGACCCGGATCCGGATGGACCTTGGTTGTAAGTGTTGGGAGCATTGTAGTTGTACTGTTGGGCAGCACTGCCAGAGTTGTCTTCATCTGGGTTGTATGCACCTGAAACAGTAAATATTTTGATTGTCAATCTGCATAGTTTATGCAATTTAATGGTCCTACATCTCAGCTAATGAACGTCTATTTCTGGACATTGAGAATAATACCTAAAATTATTGGTTAAACTTTTTATTAAAATATTTAATACCTTCTTGCGTACCAGAAGCAGCGGCTTGAGCGTTCTTCTCAATGGACTTCAGGATATCTTCAGGGATTGGGTGTGGAGTAGGCAGATGGTCACCCTGAGGCTGGTATCCATTTTCGTCAGCAGTGTAAGTCACACGGAAGTTCTGGCCATCATCATCAGAGTAAGAGAAAGCTCCTTGGGCCTGGACACCATTGGTCGCGACTCCTGATTCCTCGGCAGCAATACCATTGGAAGTTTCAAAACTGTAGGAGAATGTTTCGCCATCATTCTGGTTGTCCAGTCTGAGGATTTCAGCGCTTTGTTCAGCAGCAGCCTGGGCACGTTGGGGCTGGTTCCTCTGATAATCCTGAGCACTCGGGCCAAAGTTCTGAGCAACTTGGCCAAAGCCAGGGTCTATGTCAGATGGAGATCCAGGCTGTCCATACTGAGTTGAAGGCGCGGGGCCTGACGGCTGAGCACCAAATGAGGGGCCAGAAGTAGATTTCCCAAAACTAGGACCACTAGACGGTCCAAACGCAGCTGGCTGACCAAAACCAGTGTTAGCAGCAGGTTGGCCGAAACCAGAGCTCGCAGCGGGTTGGCTGAATCCAGAGCTAGCCGCAGATTGTCCAAATCCAATTGATCCCGAAGGTCCCACAGGAGCATTCAATGAACCAGGACTGCCTCCAGCTGTCGCAGCATTTGAAGGAGGCAGGTAAGTCCTGTCCAATTTAGCTGCAAATCCGCACGCTATCAACGATAGTACTATGAACTGAAACAAAAAACACCAAATTAGTAAACATTAACAGGAATCTTCGCCAGAATCGGTCACGATTTTTATGAACCAATTAGTAATTTACACCTAATTACATCACGGCAAATCCGTACTTTAATAATGCCAAACCAATTTTGATTCGATTAATCGAAGTGCGCACTCGCATTTTAAGCAATTTAGAATCATAAAGTAATTAAAACCTTGGAAATGCAGATACTACGTGTATGTACTTCGAAATACTACGCATAATGAAGCCGTGGTGGTCTAGAGGTGACACGCGCCTTACAATCATGAGGTCGTGGATTTAAATTCCGGGCCAATGAGTTCTTTGGAATTTACGTATTTCACACCACTGGCTTTATGGTGTAGGAAAACATCGTGAGGCAACCTGCATATGTCCGGAAATGAAATTCGATGGCGTATATGCATCCACCAACCCGCACTTGGCCAGCGCCGTGGATATGGGCCAATCACCCTTCGCGGGTAGGCCTTCGTCTTGCAGTAGCCTATTAAAATGCTGATACAGTACAGTACTACGCAAAATAGTAAATAAATTGTAATATTACTCTTCGTGGATAGGCCTACGTCAGTGAACTATTGAAAAAGGCTGGTACAGCTATAATACGCGAAATAGAAAAAAAATTGACCCACATTTAAACATGTCAGATTTGGGTGACTTAACAAGAAATCTAATAAGATCCTACCATTTATAAAACCACAACAACCTTTTGTCGCTCTTCACACAATTATGTTCCGTGTGATATAATTTTGCTCGTGACGTAACCTTTGGCTCGACAATAACTTGAATGACACACAATGTGCCACTCAATACCAGATGTCCCTTTACAGAACTTGAGGTAAAGTTGACATCGTCCGACTGTAAAGATTTAGATCTTATCCATTCAAAAGTCAAAGTTCAACTTCAATAAAATTCTATAACTGTCAGTAAAAATCAAATAAAACCACAGAGTCACTTCAGAGAGCGCTGTTGTCGCTTGGAGCCATTCTCAACCACAAAAATGCATGGAAAATCTTCCAAGCGCGAATAAAACTTTATGAATAAAACCAACAGCCTAAACAGAATTACTCGTTGTTATTTTATAAATTAACTGTACCTAAAAACTTAAATTGCATAAGACAGTTATTTTAAGATCATAGACTTTGATAAATCTAAATAAGTAAGTTCTTATTTATAATCCGAATGGCAAGCTTGGTGTCAAAGTTTTTAAGTTAAGAGTTGTTAAGTTCCTTGATAACTTTCATCGCAGATGATATAATCTATAGTATGATTTTTTTTTAGCAAAATATATATAATAAGCGAAATATTACAAACATAATAAAAAGCTAAAGAATTAATGTCATACAATAATTTGAAATTATAAAATAACGTCAAGTTGTGCGTAATCTTTAGCAAAACGTTATTTGGTCGGAAAAATAAATACATATACATCAATATCATGATTTATCAATCATGGAGTTACAATTCAATTAGGTAATATAATTCGAAGTCATTTTAATAAATGATCTTCAAAATTGGTTATGGAACAGGGGCTGCAACTATAACAGCACTAAGGAGTAAGGAGGTATAACTCAATTGCCTCTAACGAAGAAACCTATAACCAATAATAATACTAAAGGCCGATATAAAAATAACCAAGAAAATCATAGAGATACTATCAAGTTCATTTTAAATAATCATTTTAGCAATAAAATTTATAATTATACTGACTAAGTTATAAAATATTATTGGCTTCGTTTACAAAGTTGTAGTTTAACTCGGGACTAGGTCTGAATATACCGATTCGTTTCATCCTATTCTATTTATATAAAGTAAATCAGTTACGAGTAGGTATAGTTGTAATTTATTTTTAGATGAAATTTTATTTGAGTTTTATCGGAAACCAAATATTATTCCCAACTATTAAGCGTAAGCAATTCTTACGAACTTGTTGGTTACGCTTAATAGTTGGGAATAAGCGTAATTTTCAGTAAAACGAACAACGAAAGACATTAGACAAATAGTGTTTTTGTTATAGATAAATTTAATCAATGTTATAGGTATTTGCGACGCATTGTCAGCAAATTCAACGTCAACAATTACAATAATTAGATAGATTTTAAAAAATGGGTTATGGGATATGATACGCAACTTGAACAGCGTGAGTAGTCGAGAATAAGCGATAAAGCTGAAGCACAATAAATAAAAATAAATGTAAAATTATATACACAATGGCAATATGTCTACATATTATTTGGCATTATGTCTCTGTCACGGTCAATAACTTAGTAATTAACTTAATGAAATGATTATAATACTGATTAAGTTATACTACAAGCTTCATCTCCAAAGCTGTGGTTTTAACTCGGGATGAGGTCTGAATGTAACGATTTGTTTCAGTCTATTCTACTTATATGAAGTAAAGAAGTTATTGTTATGTCGTCTTTTGCAAAACATACAATTTTTTAAGACTGTGTCTAGTTTGTAGGTACTTTGTAACTAGGTATTTTTTTTGATCAATAAAGAACTTTTAAAAATCAAAAAAATCAAAAATCAATGTCGTTGGTTTTTGATATCCTGAAATTTCATCCTAACAATGGGCAAATTGACGTCAACAATTATTTACTAGATAGATTTTTGACTTATGGGATATGGTACGCAACTATAACTGCGTAATGGATATAGTGTGACCAAATCACCCTTAAAAATAAGCAATAAGCTGACCAACGTAAAAAATAACCAAAAAGATTTTAACATAGGCTTATTAGGTATGCCTGTGTCAACGTTACAGTGTTTAAGTAAACTTAACAATTATTATACTGATTAAGTTATAAATTACATTACCAGCTTCATCTCCAAAGCTGTTGTTCTAACTCGGGATGAGGTCTGAATGTACCGATTCGTTTCAGCCCATTCTATTTATATGAAGTAAATTCGTTCACAAGTCGTCGCAGCACTCACGGCGTAACCTTTGGCTGAAGATGCGCCGGCGCGTCTGTGTGAGTGTCGTTGCTCAATCATATTCTGATCGATATCGTTGATAGCCTAATTATTGCACGTGTGTGCGTGCTCTGTTTGAGGGATGCTGCTTGTTGATTTTTAGGAATTTTAGGGGTCCGCGGACTTAATATTTTAATCTCTATCATCTCTTAGCGGTAGAAAAGCAATTCGAACATTAACTGGTCTATAGTAGTTTATTATGGTATGAATAGTAATATAATAGTCGAGTAACTAATGTTTATAGGTACGTGAAAATGTTTATATACAGTTCATTGTAAAAAAAATCTGAATTTTCATAAATTTTGATATTTTACTGTGATTAACTAACTTTTCTGTTTTTTTATTTTTAATAAATACACCTAATTATTAAGTTGTACTGTTTAGGCAGTATATCCGAATCGAAAACGTATCAATATTTCGAGTAAAATTTATTATAGCCAGATGCTGAAAACATTAAAATCGTCTCATTGCATGCTGAGAATACTTACAATGCTTTAGTCTTCTCAGCAAGTGACGTAGAAATCAGTTTCGTTTATACAGGGTTATTTCTAATCAATTAGCACCCTTTCAGGGGCTTATTCTGTACATCAAAACTAACAACTTTTGTTCTGCGACTTTTGTCAAAACTCAAAAAAATCAGCTGTTCCATACATTTTGTCCAGAGTGAACGATATTTTTCTATGGAGCAACAACTTTTTTTTCGAGAATTAATAAAAGTCGTAGAAAAAAAGTTAGTTTTGATGTACAGAATAAACTTCTGAAAGGATGCTAATTGATTAGAAATAACCCTGTATATCTCAAAGTACTAACCCTCAGCTAAAGCAGCGTGGTGGCTATAGCTTGATCACTCTTCAAGGGAAGGATACACCATTTCACTATTTAGGTCAATACTACATAGAGTTAACCCATTAATCGCCGATGGGCACTCCATCTATAATTTAATATCACGTTTTAACGGACTTCAAGAAAAGAGGTTATCATTTTTTTTGTAGCGATGTATGTTGCGCGATTACTCCACCAATTAATTTACTGAACCGATTTGGACGATTTTTTGTATGTCGTACTTCAGAGGTGATTCTACTTTTTTCTCATAATTGCCGTAGTTGTTTTTAAAAAATCAACAATAGCCAAGAAATGCTTTACTTAGATTCCCGCGACTTTTTTAAATTTTGTATCCGATGTAGCCGTGGTGGTCAAGAGGTAGCAACACCCGCCTTACAATCGTGAGGTCGTGGGTTCAAATCCCCAGTCCCGTACCAATGAGTTCTTTGGAATTTATGTACGGAATTTCACACCACAGGCTTTTCGGTGAAGGAAAACATCGTGAGGCAACCTGCATACGTCCGTAGAAGAGATTCGATGGTGTTTGTGAATCCACCAACCCGCACTGGACCAGCGTGGTGGATATGGCCCAATCACTCTTCGTGGGTAGGCCTACGTCCTGCAGTGGACTATTAAAAAAGGCCGGTATAGTACCCGAAGTAGTAGTTAATTATGCCTAAACCTAACTAGACATCAGCTTCTAACTATACCTAACCAGTTACACGCACGCTCGATCGTTGTTGTCAGAATGAAATACGACGAAGTTCGTAAGACAGGTATTCGTGGATACTAAAACCCCTTTTATAGACACCTGTTGTCAAAAGAACACAAAAAGACACGCATTTAATGCTCATAACAGACATCTCTAGTTGACATTAAGTACTGAAACACAATTTTGTTTAATCGTAATGCTATACAAATATAGAATCCTCATTAAAACTTCACGACTTGCTTTATGTCTCTTTGAAAATAAACGTGAATATTTTAGGTCGCATTACACTGGATGGTGCCGTTTAAACGTGCCTCGTACACAATTACTCATGAATTGAAAGCATGGTGAGTATTTCTACATCACAAAATTTAAGGAAGTTCAATTCACATTTTCTGTATACACGTAGAATCTGGCTAACGAAACTTGATACTGGAATTTTTCGCACATTTTTTAAATGACAACACACGGTGCTAATACCATCGCGGATTTAATTTTAAATTGGGGTATTTTACCTTGTATTAAAAACATTTTTCAAACCTTCTTCATATACTAAACTGAACAAAATGATTCATTATATTATTATAGTCTTCATCGTAATGAAGTATATAGGTACGCATTGAAATCATTTCGATCATTTGGAGAGCAATGCAAAGCCTCAGTTTGGCATAATAGTAACGTCAAAAAACAGAAAATAATTAACGTAATGAATATAAAACTCCTACACGACAAGTTAAAGCTTAAAAACAGATTTTTTTGCGATTAACCCAAAGATTTGGAAGAATCAAAATCGCTGTATGGTAACAATGCTACATCGTGTGAGTGAGAGAAAGTATTTCCCTCCCAGTTTAGGGCTGCCATACTGATATTTTTTAAATTTGCCGCGCTTTACCAGTATCAACTTTCGTTAGCCAGACTCTAGTGGCATTAGTGGCGTCATCTATACATACATACATACAAATAAATAAAATTGGAGTGTCTATTGGAGTGTCAAAATTTGTAATATTGAAATAACCGTTTTTTACTGAATGAATAATTATATATATATATATAAGCATTCATCCAATATTCAAGTGAATATGATGTATGCCTAGAAACGTTAATAATAAATTGTTATTTTTATAATATTAACTAGCTGACCCGGCGAACTTCGTTCCGCCTAACAGTCGATTAACGTAGCCTAAGTTACTCCTTATTACATATATAAAAGTCCCGTCAAAATCGGTCCAGCCATTTCAGAGATTAGTTGGAACAAACAGACAGACAGACAGACAAAAATTGTAAAATTTTCGGTAAATGTACCATATATATATAATTTATTATTAACTTTTCTAGGCATACATAATATTCACTTGAAAATTGCATGAATGCTGCTAGATCACGAATGCCTTCTTAGAAACAGGACACGCACTATACACATAAATAATATTATTATAACATGGCATCTGCTTACTGCACGGATATCCTAAACAAGATCTGTCACTGATCCATAGAAAATCTATGCGTATACATGACATACTTACATCGCGAGATTGCCCAATAAAATTGTCTTACCTAGTGTTTTAAAAATCTAGCAACGCACCATCTCGGCTAGTCCTATACTGGGTTAAAAAACTCGTCTTATACAAAACCATCAGTAAGTAACTAGAATGATTGATTGATAAAATATATTAAATTCGGAATTTCAATAAACGGGTCTCAGTAAAAGTTGCTTAGATAAAATGACCTCATTCAAAATTAGTACATACTTGAAGCGTTTCATGTTTTTTCCGATTCGGTTTCATAAACTCATGTCTTCTTCAACTAACTTCAGGTACTTAGCTTAAAAACCTGGACGAAATACGAAGCCTACATACATTTATTTTCTTACCATAAACCCATACTATACTCAATGAGCTATTTTTGTGATAAACATTTCAAAAATTCGTCGCGAGTGCAGGATTCGAACTTTGCGTCAAATAATTATTGTTGTTTGCAAAAAATAGCATGACCGACTTCACTCGTGTACAGAATCATTACATAGTATAAAACAAAGTCGCTGTCTGTCCCCATGTATGCTTATATCTTTAAAACTACGCAACGGAATTTGACGCAGTTTGTTTTAATAGATAGAGTAATTCAAGAGAAACGTTTATATGTATAATACACCTGTGCGAAGCCGGGGCGCATCGCTAGAACGCTAATATTATACACGGATCGATGTAACATTTTTCACATTATTGTTGATTTATCAAAAATGGCTCAGCCGATTTCGATGAAATTTAAATGGGACCAATTTCGAAGTATACTCTTTCCAATAAAAACAGAATTATTGAAACCTATGAAAAAAATTATGCGTGGTTAAAAAGAAATATGTCGAATTGTATACCCCCTCCGGTGGTTCGTCGGTCAAAAAATAACTCTTTGCAATAAACCTAGAGTGGTATACACTATACAATTAAAAAATCATTCCACGCTGCACTATTTATAATTTTGTACTGAACCCGAAACAAGATGACATCTAAAATGACAAGGTTCAGCTGAACCAGACAATTTTATTGCGTAGATACTTTCACACGAAATGCAGCAGGAAACGGACAAATTATTGTCTTGCTATGGGTACATTACTGTTATGACATTAGTGGCTGTACCAATTACGACCAAACTATGGGCTTATTCAACTTCAAATTTTTGTAATACGACGCTACATATACTTATTAGGTTTTAAACAACTGAAAGCAAGAAACTTAGTTAAGCTTAGCCTGGAAAATAGCTACAAAATTTACACGCTAATACTAAAAATGTCTATTAACTAAAAAAAGTAAGTAAATGTTAACACATTTGATTTTTCTTTGACTTCGAGATTAATATTACGGGCAAAATAAGGTTAAAACCCTGAAAATATGTCACTGCAATATTAGTAGGGCACGAAATTTTTGCCCATAGTCCTGCCAAAGTGCTTGGGAGGACCACGGGAAAGAAATCTTGCCCGTAGTTCTACTAGTAGTACATCTGGTAGGACCACGGGCAGCAAACGATAAAAAAGTATTGTGCCAAAAAATTTTGGAGCTTGCGGTATGCTTTTTTGCACGAGATTGGTACAAGATCTATGTGAATGGCTTACAAAAAGAAAGGCCTATGTTCAGCAGTGGGCGATCACAGGCTGAAAATGCGATTTCAGAGTTGGAAAAATGGTCACAATCATAAGTGCAATAATATCTTATTTATCTTTCACTGTCCGTCCCTTGAGAAACGCCTCGAAAAGGGTTTGAATCTAATTCGATTAATTTTTTGCCTACTTAGGAAGCGGTATTGTTTCTGCAAGTATATATTTGCTCAGTCTCCCCAAAAAATATTTATTATTTTTTAATGATGACTAATAATATTACTCATAATATATTATACAGAGCCCTGTTTACTCTACGCCTTGTCACGCTTGCCCAACTTTCCTACTCAATATTGCTCAAAATCAATAAGCTCTCGGGCACCGCGGGTCATGTCTCACACGACTTCGTGAGATGGGTTTTTAACTAATAGACTCATATGAGACGAATAACGTGAATACAGCTAAATCTTATAGTAAAATAGAGCTGACATGCATGTGTTTCATGAGCTGCTTTAAGTATGAGCAAATGACTATACTTGATAACGTCGGCGCGCCGACAAAGTTTTCCAAGTTCAATCATTCAAAACCAAATTTAGCCATAGGTTTTCATGCTTTCTCGGTGGGTATCTATACAACAAAATATCTTCAAAAATTAATTTAAAAGACATGAATGGTTATGAATTGAAAAAATCATTGACTAATTTGCTAAGTTCCTTCAACTATTTTGAAACTGAAAATCTTCTAAAGGTGTTAAGTTAGGGTTCTTAGAGGCGTTTTCATTTTCCGGTGTCCCGCTAGCATGAACACACCCACCACCTCTTCCCATATCATATCCCCTCCTCTCCCTTCCTTCCTTTCATAACTACTAGTCACTCTCGTTCTTGATTTACCTAGTTTTTAAAGATGTTAATTAAATGGATTGTTTAAATTTTAACTTTAATTTAAATTCTTAGCTTCAATTTTGTTCTATTGAATTGATATGTTATAAATTGCATGAAATTTTAAATCTTTAAATGTAACTAATAATTTGAATTGTAACAAATTTGTAGTATAAGACACTAAGAACGAAGTGCAGATGTCTATAACACAGGTTTATACCTAGCGTAGGCATCTGAGCGTCTGTTATCATGAAAAAATGTTACTAATACAGATGAATTATGTTAATTAATACTATATAGATAAATATTTGTAATGTGTTAAAAAAAATTGTGGCAATAAATATATATTGAATATTGAATTGAATTGAATTGAATTGATACTAAATAAAACACCGGTTTTCACTCACGTATGATATACGGCCAAGCCGCTGGGAACCCGACCGGTTTTGGAGTAAATTAGTACTCCTTCATCATGGAATACGCGCGCTTCCGTTGACTGGCGCACGCCTACAATTTAATAAAGTGACTATACTTGAGTTTATTTCCAACAGTTATTTTTGGAGATCTACAGGGTTATCTGCTTGCCTGATTCCAAGACAAAACGGGACGATTAAGACAATTATAATGGACTACTTTTACTATGGGGGCAACCCAGAACTCGAGATCAAAGAGAATCACCTCCTTTTGGCTTAGTGCACCAACTCTGAATAGCCCTGTATGTCTTATGGGAGACTTATACCCAACAGTGGTCGTCTGACGTCTGAGATTTTATTATTAAGCTGTTGAATTAATGATTCTTTTTAATGAACTTAGTAAAACTAAGTGCAAATAAAAAAGTTATACAAGCCAAGCCGCTTTTGATGTTTGAGACAAATATTCTACATTTTCTTATCATTTATCTTGATAACCTAAACTACAACGGAATGTATAAAGTTTATAAAATTCTGTTCATTTAAGACTTTTACATCCTTATTAGTAATACAAGGATGTAAAAGGCTCAAATAAACCCAAAGAAAGAAATCCCACCAAGAATATTTTCATGTTAAATATAAAATCAAAACGAGACTATGGTTTGCACTGACAAAAAGTTATCAAAACTCATGCAGAAACAAGCTCTTTACTCTACCCAACTTACCCTAAAAGCCTAAACTTAAAAAATTCCACATTCCTTTTATTATAAATATAAATGCCTCAAAGTTGGCTGAGATTATGGCTTGGCCGTTTAGGTTGGTATTGAAGATAAATTACAGATAAAAATTTGTTTGTTTACCTTTAAAACAATGAATTTTATGCGTACCTACTGAACTAAGTATACGATGACATTTTACTACAGCGCAATCCAATTTTATGTAACGATCAGAGACAAAACATAAATCTGCAGACCATTCAACAGATTAAATTATTTAAATAGAAGTACTTTGCTGTTGTAGTAAATATTGAGTAAATAACTCATCAGCACTTCAGTTGTGAGCACAGATATACCAGAGAGATGACGTGGTTGTCACTTGCAACTACAAATATCTATAGAAAATCTCTCCGGGGGGCTATCACTATAATATGTATTGGGATTTGACAAGTATTTGACGCTACCCGGAGATAAAACCGACAATAGCCACTGAAACGAGAAATTTTTCATGTCTCTTTCTAACTCGTGCCACAGCAAACCAATGCAACTCTCTCAAATTTTCTCGATCGATCACATTATCCCTCTGGTATATATGTGGCCGTAAGGGGTTCACTGCTTAACGTTCCAGGGTGGAAGTGTTAAAGGGCATAACGCAAGTAGCATCCAGTGAAAGCGCAGCACAGAGGTGTGCTGCGCTTTCACTCTAACCCAGCCTAAGTCCTAAGCCATCCACGCCAATGTTGGGCAACATTAGCCAACCGTAAGTTGGCTCCGGTGGCAACTTACGGTTGCCTTTATGGGGAGCCGATTTAGTGGATAACAAGTCACCACCCGCTATGAAATTTTAAAATGGGGCATATTTAATTTTAGCGGGTGCCGTACCTCAGTCTAATTTTACATTTCATTTAAAACTTCACCACAATAGCCCAATACAGTTACTACAACGCTATGCCTTTTGTAGCTACTGTTGTTTTTACATTCACAATACTGTGAAAAGGGCCTCTCAATGTCGGTTTAGGCTCCATTGATGTCCAGTAAAAAACCATGGCTAGCCTGTGAACTCGTTTGAATAAAATATGTATTAGCCGCGGTGGTCTAGTGGTAGTGACACCCGCGTTACCATCGTGAGGTCGTGGGTTCAAATCCCAGTCCCGTAGCAATGAGTTCTTTGGAATTTATGTACGGAATTTAACACCGCTGGCTTTTTGGTGAAGGAAAACATCGTGAGGCAACCTGCATATGCCAGTAGAAGTAATTCGATGGCGTATGTGAATCCACCAACCCTTACTGGGCCAGCGTGGTGAATATGGCCCAAATACCCTTCGTGGGTAGGCCTACGTCCTGCAGTGGACTATTAAAAGGCTGATACAGTACAAAAGATATATTATTTTCGAGTAGTAAGAGTCAATAAAAGTTACAAATGGCCTTTCTACTTTTAATATTCCGAGGCAAAGTAGGTAAGTAATACCGACTTCAATTATGGTACCCATAACTCTGCTAATAAGTCGTTGATTGACTTTTCAAGGGCCGTCACTTTAACCGGACTTTAATGTTTGCAAAAGCTTTTTTGCACTTTGTAAAAAATGCAATTCATTACCGTCATATGAAACTACTATGAAACCGTATATGAAACGTAGGAGTACTATAAATACTATCATAACGTAGCCATTGCTTTAGCAGTTTAGATATCTTTCGAATTTGGTAAGATATGGTTACAGAAATGTAGAAATCCAACAAAAACATTTCATGTGAAATGTAGCCAAGACGAGATCACAATTCGCACTTTACATTTAATATATTTAGGTTAATTAAACAGTTTTAGAGTTATGAAGAAGACAAGTGGCTCGAAATGGTTCGTGTAATATTACACACGTACCTATTTACTAAAGATCAAATATTCTATAACTACATGCACATCAAATACATTATGATAAGTTTTTAAAAGTGATAGTACCTACCTACTAACTCGGGAATCTCAAAAAACAATAGTAAAAACAATTGCTCTGTATACTGTATATACCAAACGTTCAAAGACGATAAAATGAGTCGTTACCAGTGGGGTTGACCTGAACGTTTAGTTGGTTGGTCGCATAGTAAAGGTTATTCATATAATGATGGTGATTTAATCGCCATAAGGCCGCCAATATACAGGGTCATTTCTATCAATTAGCATCCTTTTTGGGGCTTATTCTACACATCAAAACTAACAACTTTTGTTTACGACTTTTGTCAAAACTCAAAAAGAATGGTGACACATAGATAAATATTGTTCACCCGCGACCAAATGTATGGAACAACTGATTTTTTTTTTCAGTTTTGTTAAATGTCGCAGAACAAAAGTTGCTAGTTTTGATGTACAGAATAAAGCCCTAAGGATGCTAATTGATTAGAAATAACCCTGTAAAATCATTTTACTCGTAAACGTGTACTGTACTGTACTGTACTGTACCAGCCTTTTTAACAGTCCACTGCAGGACGTAGGCCTACCCACGAAGGGTGATTGGGCCATATCCACCACGCTGGCCCAGTGCGGGTTGGTGGATTCACATACGCCATCGAATTTCTTCTACGGACGTATGCAGGTTGCCTCACGATGTTTTCCTTCACCGAAAAGCCAGTGGTGTGAAATTCCGTACATAAATTCCAAAGAACTCATTGGTACGGGACCGGGGATTTGAACCCGCCACCTCACGATTGTAAGGCGGGTGTCACTACCTCTTGACCACCACGGCTTTTTTGTAAACGTGTACATAGTTTTTAATTTTTGCTTTGTGGTTATAAACAAAGAGTTGTGTCTGTCTGTCTGATGTACCTACGAGTAAGTTCGTAACGCTTATAGCGTAGTTTGACTAGGTGTCTGTCAGCGATCACCAAAGTTAAGCAACGTTCGGCACGGTCAGTCTTCGGATGGGTGACCGCGTGTGCCATTTACAACTGAGCGCTACCGTGGCTCGGATGACACGTTAAATTGTAGGCCTTGGATGTAGTAATGATGTACTTAAAGCGTGGGTTCAGTATTTTATTGCCATTTATAACTCTTGGGAAATATTGCGTACCTAACGTACCTTTAATTGGGGCACTTCTAATTCTAAGGTCTAAAGGTAATCCAATTGCGTTTCAATATACGCAGTAGTTTGAGAAAATTAGAAGTAATTATACTACTGGTAAGCATAACGTAGGTGCAATTGCTGGTGATGGAACGTAATTAAATAATTGGGAGTAATTTGGTCGTCAGATTCACTGAAATTTAATCTGACAGAGATACCTAATTAAAAAGCTGTCTGCTATTTTCACTGGTTATTTTTTAATAACATTGTTAAGCAACGGTTGTTGGTACGGTTAGTTTTTGAAGATCGTAGGTGGTAATTACTACTTAGCGCTACCGTGACACGGATGGCGCTTTGAATTGTCATGACATATCTTCGGGTGACTTGAAAACTCTGTTACCAGTGCTATTCATCCGAGCTATGCAATTAGTTACTTTAAAATCACTTTAATTATTAATTTGTTTAAGTATGATAAACTAGCTTTTCCTGCGGCTTTGCCCGCGTAAAATTTTGTAACTTATGTCAGTGATCAACTTTTGAACTATATCCATGTGAAAACTCGAGTTTTTCTGTTTCAAACAAACAAACTTTCGGATTTATTAGTTTTAGTGAGATTCAAACAAAATTGTAAAAACAAAAATCATAACTGAAAATAGGACACTGTAAAACTATACCGACTGACAATATCCACAATGCATTCTGCATTTTATAAATAACACAGTTAATTAATATGTCAGTTCAATAATATAAGTACAGGTACCTATATTTTTGAACTTAAAATTTAAAATAAGTTTATTCTGTTGAGTAGAGATGACTTTTTTTGAAAAATCGAATTACCTAATTTATTTTTAACCCTTGTCTCATACGAAGCTGCGTACCTAATTAAAACTACGACAAATACCAAGTACGTGAGTTGCCAGTTATTTTACACATAATTAAAAATTTAAAAACACTTAAAAGCTATTAAAAAACAAGTACAAACACTTAGCTAGTAGATGGACAGGATTCATTTAATTAACTTGTACATACAATTATTAGTTTGGAACAAAAAATGTATTTAAATCGATATGCTTATTGCTTAAGTAGCATGACTCAGAATTTTGTAAAAACCTATGATGAAGGAAGACATCATGACGGAAGTGTCTTATTTACATCCCATTCCAAGGACTTTCAGACCTAGTAACTAGTTTTGACTTATGTAGTAGTCTTATTTTAAAATAGGAATGAGAAAAAATATTGTTAAAATATAGTCGAAAACCATTTCTACCAGCTAGACACCAGCATGGTGAATGTGAGTTTTGTCGTAAACATGACGCGCTCTTCGGCGAGCGCGTAAACATGTAATTTGTATGAACTTGTTGTGTTTATTCTATTTGTTTAGCGAAATTCGTGAACATTTAATAATTAATATTCACTTTACGCCCATTTGAAACAGCCAAGCCGCATATATTGACTAAGATGTAGAGTTTGTGAAATATGGACTTCTAGACTTAAGTCGTGTAGAGTTAGAAGCTTGGCTCTACGTAAGATCTGACAACTTTTGAAATTGCGAGCTGTGGTCTTGGCTATATTTTACATGAAAATGTTTTTGTTAGATTTCACTTCTTTTTGTAGATTATTTATTACAATAAGATCCGTTGCTTCAAAACTTGCGGAAGTCTTATACCAACTTTTGTCCCCCAGCTTTAAGGGTTGGGACCCCCCAAACCTTATATTTACCCAAATTTTTACTAAATCGCCCGATCGATTACTAAAAATCCTGAAGTACGTGTTTAATTATTTATAACATAGTGCCTAAATCAATTTTCAGACATCTCGCATCAAAATTTGGGAAAGTCTCATAGAAACTTTTATCCCCCAGTTTTAGGGGTCGGGGAGGTGATTTACTAAAAACCCTGAAACACGTATTTTATTATTTATTGTTAGTTCACCATACCGCTGCGACGGTTCTCTATTTGCACAAACTCTACAAGATACCTCCCTCCTCATTTTGGAATTAGTAAAAAGGCCAGCACAGTACAGACTATATACTCAGAACTTGTAGACAGCCTGGTAAAAACAACGGTAGGTGTCATCATCTTCAACAACAGCTAACTTCCAATGTATGTTAGCAGTGGTATCAAGTTTTTTGCGCTATGGTCGCTACATAAGGAGCATATTAACCAGTGGATAAAGTGCGCGGGGCGGCCTCGCTCACCATCGATAGGCGCTTTAGTTGACAACCGACTAGGGATGCTCGATCCAGGTGCTTTGAATCGATACTTTGGATTGCAATGGATCGCATCGCAGTGTATCGATCCAGGTATCTATCCGCTTGTTTCGAGACGATATTTTGAATCGATCCGGTATCGTATTTTAAAAAATAGAACATATAATCTTTTATACCATCAAAGTTTATTGTCTTAGGTACATAAACAATAATCATTCGTCGGCCAACCTGTAAGTGGCAAAGTACACAGGAATAATATTTTCTAAAGCCGCTCTTTGTTGAGACAATACGATTGTGTGGTTTCGATACGATATTTGATCCAGTATCGTGTCAATAGTTAAAAAGATGTGTTATTGCGATACACTATTTTATTCAAAGTAGAACCAAGTTAAAAATATCGATATCGATATTTTGCTAGTAACATTTTTGGCACCACTGCAAGAACTGCAGACCAATCGCACTAAAAAATTACAGCTGAATCACAATTGAACTTTAACCGAACTTCAACTTTTTGTCTATTTTCGTATCGCGCTAGTGATTTTGACAAAAATTGAAACGCAACTCAATCAGCGTTGGAACGTAACCGCTGTCAAACGAATGATTGGTATATGAAGTTTATCGCAATACCGAATTCTTTAAAGCTGAATTGAAACTTAACTACAATTGTAACCGAACTTTACCTGAGTTGCAGACGGAACGCAACTCTTTAAAATTAGCGCGATTGGCCTGCTGTTGTCATTGCGTCATTTTGGCGTCAGCCAATAACAGTAAGCGAAGCTTACCTCTCCTCCCGCTTAAAATCGTTGACCTATTGTTTCAACAAAAACGGGGCCCACGCGCTCTCCAGTCTCCTCCATGTTGCTACATTATGTTCACCTCGATATGTGAGGATCATTACATTTTCATTCATTACCTTTACATTACCTACTATTCTCTGTCATTACTAGGTCAAATAATGTAAAAAAGTCTGTTGCATGCTATAGTAATTTTAAGCGATAATCTTACGAGGTCTAGGTCGCATTTTGCTTTTGTAATGTGACTTAGTAATTATTTTACTGAATTCACTGAGTCATTTCCGGTTTCTTAAACTATTAATAAAATAACTTAAACATAATCTTACTACTTCTTAAAATTAATTGGAATTTATTTTATTCTAATACGGCGTTGTTTCGTGAAGCTGTGCAAATTTAAGGCTCATCCTACTTCCTACTAATATTATGAACTCGAAAGTTTGTGAGGATGGATGGATGGATGGATGTATGGATGTTTATTACTCTTTCACGCAAAAACTACTGAATGGATTGAAATGAAACTTTGCAATAATATAGCTTATATATCAGAATAACACATCCTACTCCTACTAATATTATAAACTCGAAAGTTTGTGAGAATGGATGGATGGATGTATAGATATTTGTTACTCTTTCACGCACAAACTACTGAATGGATTGAAATGAAACTTTGCAATAATACAGCTTATATATCAGAATAACACATAGGCAATAGATTATAATGATATATTGCGTACGCGGGCGAAGCCGCGGGTAAAAACTAGTTTTCAATAATTTTGAAAAATAAATCAAATAATATTTTTTTTTAGTTAGGTCTAAACAAATACAACTAAAAAGGTAAAAAAAGACAAATTTATAGTGATAAAAATATGTATGTGTTGCTTTGCCCAAAAAATTACATAAAATATACGTATTTAATTTTTTTTCTGATTATAATTAAAAATTTGATTCTGAAATTCTACAAAAGCTAGCTCGAGATTCGAGTTTTTGATCTGATATAGTATTTTAAATGCCTAACATATATTTTTTTTCATTTCTATCTATTGTTTATACTGGCTCTGTATCGTGTGCACAAAACTTTGTTCCCGTTAAAAAAAATACCAAAGCCTAAAACGTAATTTACTTCCTCATTCCATAAAACATCTAAATTAATCTCCGATAACTGATTGAAGCCAATAAACAGTAGTCTAAATAAGTAAATAAGCCATAAATTTAATGACTAGCGCCTCATACCTACCTGATTTACATTTATATTGATCGTAGTGACTCAATTAGATCGGTTCAGAATGTTCAAATGAGGTAATATCGCACAAAATGGTAAAACCGACTTCTATCGTGTACAAAATTCAAATAGTTTGCTCGAATTGATGTGTTCAGTTTTAACATTAATTTTAATAAACGACTCAGCCGATTTCTATAAAATTAAAATGGGAACATCTCGGAAGTAAGCCCTTTTTAATTTAAAAAATAAGTTTTTAGGATTCCGCACCTCAAAAGGAAAAAACGGAACCCTTATAGGATCACTTTGTTGTCCGTCTGTCCGTCTGTGTGTATGTCAAGATTCTTTATCTCAGGAACGGGTAAAGATATCGAGTTGAAATTTAAACTATACATGTAAACTTATGAATTCTTGCAGTTGTGTAAAAGAAAAGCTTCTCAGTTACCGTATAAAAAAGTTAGAGCCGTTTATGTGGTAAAAAAACGCATATTTCAACGCTCACAAAAATCAAAACCTACCGGGTACTTCCCGTTGACATAGAACCATGAAATTTGGCGAAAAGCATTGTCTTAGAGTACACATATAGGAATAAATCTGAAAACTGAACATTTTTATTTAAATCACATCAAAATAGGGCCTCAAAATTCACAAAATATGGGTTCAAAATTTAAAGTGAGTATATATATATGTGAGTGTATGATGTACGTATCATATAAAATAACTTCATTAGCACATCCTAAAACAGGTTTTTAATTATTTTAACAATATGTTTGTACGGAACCCTCGATGTGCGAGACTGACTCGTACTTGTCCGGTTTTTTTGATTCGGTTCTCAATTGGCGAAAATATCGATGAACATACTCAAAAAAATCATACAAATGAACATAGAGCCTCCTCCTTTTTGGATTTCGGTTAAAAAAGGTAAGAGATTACGAATACTTGTCTTAGATATTAGTATGATCGTTGATTGAATCAAATGAAATGAAATGAAATGAAATGAAATGAAATGAAATATTTATTCCACTAAAATAGAGTACAGATAAATGGTGTTTCAGATTGATTAGTTCCTTCTATTTGCCATTTACTAGCATGTGGAAAAAAGCACTTAAGTAAATAATAAATAATAAAGTTATTACAGATTATTCCTAACATTAATTACAAATCATGTCAAAGTACGGTCAAATTAAATAAATAACAAAATGAAATAAAATTAAAATAATAAGTCAAAAAATCATGTCAAAGTACGGTCAAATTAAATAAATAACAAAATGAAATAAAATAATAAGTCAAATTAAATAATAAACATGTTGAAATCAAACAAATTAATAAGTGTTATCGTTTACGCATAATTAAAAATTCGTTTAGGCTATAGTAACATTTTTCTATTAGCCATGTCTTAAGTTTACGCCGAAACATTCCATAAGGGAGTTCTTCAGGCGTTACTTTGCGGAAATTCATCTTCAAATCTTTGTTTTGAACAAATATTTAGTGTATTTCCGCTATCTTGTTGTAGGCAAATAAGTTTAAGGGCATTAAATAAATATCACTACACTTCATTACTTATATATATTTTTTAATAATAATATACTAATAATCCGTTAACAACAAACAAATATTATAAAAAATTCTTTAAAAATAATATGACAAAATATTGAAAACACTTCACTAATAAATAACACCCTTATTCTCACTGCACTACACTCTGTTCGACACGTGTTTCACAGGACGTGTTGACTCTTCGAGGTCGCTCGCAAGAAGTTTCTTGCGTAATTCTTTTTTAATGCCCTTAAACTTATTTACCTGCAACAAGATAGCGAAAATACACTATATATAATTTCAAAACAAAGATTAGTATGATCATTATCATAATCATTTTGAGCCATAGTCCCACCTAGACGAGGAGACTGCGATTTCTTTAGAAATACCTACCTACTATAGTTTCTGGTATTATAGCTGTTGTACTCGTATTATGACCAAATAGTGAAATTTGGGACGAAAAAGAAACAGCTGTTTTTTTTTCGTACTCAAAATTCACGGCGAGCAACAACTCCTAGACCCGAGCTTAAAGTGCAGTAATAGCCATTTTGTCAGTTTTAAGTTAAATACATATTCTGAAAGCCCACTTCAAAACCTATAAAAAATGAGATTGCTTGATTCTGATTACGTTGCATATACTATAAAATTCTCAAAAATACTGATAATATTAAACGTCTTCTATGGTTGTCTGAGAAATACTTTCTTTTACTCATTTTAAAGGTAGTTTTTGTACTGAGTACATGTTAAAAAATTGCGTATTTAATTATAAAAAACCTATTAAAAATCAGTATTTTCATAGTGATACTGCACTTTAGTTAGCAAAAATTACAGGTAAAAAGTTAAATAGTAACAGCGGAGTTTACTGCATTTTAATCAGATTTTAACAGATTTCAGACAAAATCACTAGCAGTAATAGGGGCAAAAAATGTAATCGTTATAATTATTGTATTTTTAAACAAAAATAATGTAACAGCATACAGAAACATAGTTTCTTATGTTTCGATTCACTTCGCATTCAAAATTTTATCAAATAAATCGTTTTGGTATATTTTTGATAGTATCCAATCTTTAATTGCGTTTTTCTCGAAATCGTATTTTTGCTATTACTGCACTTTAAGCTCGGGAGGGCAGTAGAGTACCTGTTCCTGCCTTTTCTATTAGTCTACTGCTACCCACGAAGGGTGATTGAGCCATATCCACTACGCTGGCCCACTGCGAATTGCTGGATTCACATACGGCATCGCATTCCTTCTACGGGCGTATGCAGGTTGCTTCACAATGTTTTTCTTCGCCAAAAAGCCACTAGTATGAAATTACGCACAAAAGTTCCAAAGACATTAATAAGGGATCGGGATTTGAACCCACGACCTCACGATTGTATGACGGGCACTACCACGAAACCACAATGGCTATCGGCATCATAGAGTATAGTGTAATTAATTCGCTGTCACCCCGTAGATCTCCCATAAGATATATTGGAAGCGGCTTGCATCCAGAGGGATCCTGTTATTCGTCGTCTTTTCAGCCATAGGACGTCCACTGCTGGACATAGGCCTTCCATAAAGATATCTGACTGCCTCGGTGGCTCAGTGGTTAGTGACTCTAACTTCTGGATCAAAGAGGCGTGGGTTCGATCCCCACCAGGGCAAATATTTATGTGATGAACATAAGTGTTTGCTCTGTGTCTGGGTATTATTTAGTTACTATCTATATAAGTATGTATTTAAAAATAAGTATATGTAGTATATTAGTCTCTGGCAGCCATATCACAGGCTTTGCTTAGTACAGGTCAGAGGCCGTGTGTAAGATGTCCTAAAATATTTATTATTATTATTCAATAAAACCAGTTGGTGGCCGCTTATAGGTGGATGTCTTACGCTACGCTTGCCGGTACGACACGTGGTCTCCGCTCGAGAATTTTTTTTTTCGACCCCAACTGTCACCTGTGCCCTGCCATTTCAACTAGCCAATCCGCTAGGCTATGTCAGTAACTTTGGTTCTTCTACGGATCGCCTCATTTCTGATTCAATCTCGCAGAGAGACTCCGAGCATAGCCCTCTTCTTAGCTCGTTGGTCTACTTGGAGCTTACTAATAAGGTCCATAGTAAGAGACTACGTTTCTATGCCAAAAGTTGTCATCATCTGTAATTGCGGTCACTTGCTCTTTATGACAATGCAAAGCCAATTTTATGACTTGTGATGATCAGTATTCACCTCAGAATAATTTGAAAACCGTAAAAAATCAGGAAAAAAGGAAATGTCTTAGGTAAAATGTACATTCTATTTACTTAATACTTACCTTACTGACTCTGAGAGACTACATTTGCTAAATCAGTTATTAAATTAATAAAAGCATCCATTTCTTGAACCAAAGGTGTTAAAGGTATTAAAGGTGATCATATCAGATCTTTGTATAGGTACCTACCAATGTAATAGTTTAAGATTGTTTTCAATATGTTCACTGTTGGTGTATCTATTTGAATAAATAAATAAACCAAATTTTAGCTCGTTGAAGGCAAGTTTAAGCTATATCAAAATAATAAGCTAAATCATTATAGTTTAGATCTTCTAGTTCCTATGCATTAAGTGCCATTAAAAACTTTCACTGCTTTACGCTCTGCGATACAATTTTTTGCTGACAATATTTTGGTAGGCGTTATCAAAAATTGTTACAGTAGCTGTTAGGTATTACATGCTGGTATTCTATCAACTCTGGTCCACGGTTTATCCTGGATAATAATGGCACAGAATTGATATGCAAGGATCAAGGCAACAAGATTTACAAGAAGAGATACTTATCAGTGGGCGACGACAGGCTGAAAATGATGATGATAATTCAAGATGTTGTGATGCTGAGCATGGGTCATGGGCAGACGTGACGCAAACCTAATTTTGAGACGTTAGTAATTGATTTTTACCGACTCCCAAAAAGGAGGAGGCACTATGTTCATCGATATTTTCGCTACTTGTAAACCGATTTAAAAAAAAATGTTTTTGTTAAAAAAAGTATACTTTCGTGGTGATCCCACTTAAATTTTATTGAAATCGGCTGAGCCATTTTTGATGAATCAACAAAAATGTACATGGATGTCACATCGATTCGTGCAAATCATTCGAATTTTGTACACGTTGGAAGTTTGGAAGTCGGTGTTGCGATTTTTTGCGAAAAATAATGAATATACCATCCATTCATCAGCCGAAGGAAGTCCACTGCTGGACATAGGCCTCCCCTATGGATCTCCAATAAGACCGGTTGGAAGCGGCTTGCATCCAGCGCGATCCTGCGGTCTTAATGAGGTCATCCGTCCACCTTGTGGGTGGACGTTCTACGCTGCGCTTGCCGGTACGTGGTCTACACTCGAGAACTTTTCGACCCCACAGATCATCAGCCCTCCGCGCTATGCTCTGCCCATTGCCATTTCAACTTGCCAATCCGTTGGCAATGAATATACCACTTTCGCACAACTAGTTGACGTGTCATCAGGAATAGGTATTTTTAGGGTTCCGTACCTCAAACGAAAAAAACGGAACCCTTATAGGATCACTTTGTTGTCCGTCTGTCCGTTTGTCAAGACTCTTTATCTCGGGAACGCGTTAAGATATCGAGTTGAAATTTAAACTGTACTCGTAAATTTATGATCTCTTGCAGTTGTGTAAAAGAAAAACTTCTCAGTCATCGTATAAAAAAGTTAGAGCCGTTTATGTCGTAAAAAACCGCATATTTCGACACTCACAAAAATCAAAACCTACAGGGTACTTCCCGTTGACATATATCTATGAAATTTGGCAAGAAGTATTGTCACAGAGTACACATATAGGAATAAATCTGAAATCTGTACTTTTTTATTTAAATCACAAAAATAGGGCCTCAAAATGCACAAAATATGAGTTCAAAATTCAAAGTGAGTAAATCGTATCATGTAAGGTATCATATAAAAGAACTTCATTAGCAAATGCTAAAACAGGTTTTCAACTTCCATTTTAATTTTTTAACAATGTGTTTGTACGGAACCCTCTATGTGCGAGCCTGACTCGCACTTGTCACACTTGTCACGGTTTTTTTAATCTTTCTCGCTGATACAACTTCAATGTACATTATGTCATTAACTCGGTGTCGTGACCATTTAGTACACATAATATCTTCATATTTTTTGTTGCAAATATATTGTTTGTATTTCTGTTTCTGTATAATAATGTGCTGTCGAGCTATCGATATCGGTTCAAAATTAGTATTGTTCTTCTCATCTGGACATTCAATATTTAAAAGCTGTATCTCATTTATTTTAGTCAAAAGATCGGGATAAAAATCAAAACTATTCAATTTATTTCTGAGGCCATAAGCGCATCAATCCAAACCTCACACGCGCCATATCACGGTCATACTTATTAACAACTCGTAGTTGCATAAAACCGATCGAAAACTAATAATACCTCAATTCATATTCCTAACTGTACCATCCATAAAAGTCTGATATAATGCATTCCAATAATATGTACAGCCTAGGCCAAAAGTATTAGGCACCCTGTATTGTTACTCTATTTTCTAAACTTATTTCACTCCTTTTTGCCATTTTTACTACAATTAGGTGTCAATTTAATCATATCAACAGAAATGAAAGCTTGTTTACTTGTTAGAGTCCAGAACACAACTGTACTGTACTGTACCAGCCTTTTTAATAGTCCACTGCAGGACGTAGGCCTACCCACGAAGGGTGTTTGGGCCATATCCACCACGCTGGTCCAATGCGGGTTGGTGGATTCACAAACGCCATCGAATCTCTTCTACGGACGTATGCAGGTTGCCTCACGATGTTTTCCTTCACCGAAAAGCCAGTGATGTGAAATTCCGTACATAAATTCCAAAGAACTCATTGGTACGGGACCGGGGATTTGAACCCACGACCTCACGATTGTAAGGCGGGTGTCATTACCTCTCGACCACCACGGCTATAGAACACAACTAATAAATAATAAATATTTTGGGACATTTTACATACGGCCTCTGACCCCAAACTAAGCAAAGCTTGTGATATGGCTGCCAGAGACTGATATATACTTATAATTATTTAAATACATACTTATATAGATAGTAATTAAAAGTGACCAAACATTGACTGATAAGAACCGATAAAAACGGAGTCCTTTGTTTTCGGTCACCGGGTGTTTTATGACCTTAACAAAGAGCCGCTTAATATTCTTAGAAGTTATATATGACCCCGGTAAGTCATTTAAGATAGGCACTCAGTTATTGGTTAAGTAGTAAATTTGCATTTTGATTTTTTAAAGGAGCCTAATACTTTTGGCCAAGGCTGTATATATCCCAACATAAAAAAGTCATAATCGGTTTATTGAAGTCATAAAAATAAGTTGAATTCTTCCTAATTTTACACGCAAAGCAGCCAAGGGGTCATTTAAAGTTTTATATTAATCGTAAATAACAATTGATGCTGTTTTGAGGTCGATGTGCTTGGAAATAAATTGTTTTAAGATGGAGCCTTCAACGGTCTATCGTTGAGATTATTGATGGGTTTTTTCGTTTATAGCTTATTCTTAAAATGATATATGATCACAAATATAGTATAACCGACCTATCATGCTTCTGAGTCATATTTATATTTAAATTATTTTCAAGGATCTTTACAAACCGTCTTAACTCTTGAGGCTTGATGGCTTCCAGCCTTCCGAACAAACTGGGTTCCGGAAAACGCTACAGCACAGTAGATCCCATCTATACGCTACGGCAAGTTATGCAAAAGACAGAAGAGTAGGTATTATAATTGAATTGTAATTTATTTATTTATGTCACTAAAATAAAAAATATTTACAAGCAATAAGAGAAAACTTAACACTACACTACACTAATACACTAACAAAACATTATTTAATTTCTGCGACAAGTCGGCTCCATCTCAGCATAACGCCGGTTGCGAAAAAGTTGTTACTTTGCTTAACGTCTGGAGACTGAAAGAACTTTATACAGGGGCTTCTTCTGTACATCAAAACTAACAACTTTTGTTCTGCGACTTTTGTCAAAACTCAAAAAAAATTTTTGCTTTTCCATAGAAAAATATCGTTCACCCGCGACCAAATGTATGGAACAGCTGATTTTTTTTAGAGTTTTGACGAAAGTCGTAGAATAAAAGTTGTTAGTTTTAATGTACAGAATAAGCCCCTAAAAGGATGCTAATTGATTATAAATAACCCTGTATACGGTCTCGGACAAACCAAAATTACATCTAGTCGTATCTCATATACCTGCAAGCGTAGTGTAAGACATCCACCGGCAATACGATTAGGCAGCCTAAAAACTCTGACACCAGGTCTAGCCACACGGCCTATATGAACTTACTTAATATGGATAGATGACCTGATCAAAGCTAGAAAAATACGCTGTACCTCTACCGTGTAAGATGATACTCCCTTCCAACTGATCTTATTAAAAATCTATAGGAAAGGCCTATGACCAGCAGTGGACGTCCTAAGGCTGAATCGAACGAAAATTTTAGAAGCAAGCAACTCTGCTGACCACAATGATGATATTATGTAATTACCTATTTTGGTAACTACCTTCGAGCTTTCTTGACAATGGATGTAGGGCGTGACGAACTGACCAGTACTAGCCGGTATTTTCTATTTCACAAAAGCCCTTTGTTGACTTTTGACCAGCTACAAGTCACAGGATGGAAGTAAAGGCTGTACTTGTGTATAAATTGATCTCATTGGCTAAAGCTAAGTGGTTTTCATTTATATTTTATCAAAATCAGCTGAGCTGTTTTTGATAAATTAACAATAACGTACATGAATGTAGTACAGGATCCGTGGTGGCTTAGAGGTAGCGACACCCGCCTTACAATCGTGAGGTCGTGGGTTCAAATCCCAGTCCCGTACCAATGAATTCTTTGGAATTTATGAACGGAATTTCATACCACTGGCTTTTCGGTGAAGGAAAACATCGTGAGGCAACCTGCATATGTCCGTAGAAGAAATTCGATGGCGTATGTGAATCCACCAACCCGCACCGGGCCAGCATGGTGGTTATGGCCCAATCACATTTCGTGGGTAGCCCTACGTCCTGCAGTGGACTATTAAAAAAGGCTGATACAGTACAGTACATGAATGTTACTTCGATTCGTGTAAACTATTAGAATTCTGTACACAGGGGAAGTCGGTGGTGCCATTTTTTGAGATTAAATTAATAATTATTTAAATAGGTAATTAGCTGATGTTTTTATTACGCGATATCGCAGTTCGTCCCATAGTTCATGTCCATCATCAATATAGAATGTAAGAAAGAAAAAATGAAAGTCGATGATGTCCATAATGATGAACATAAATTATATATACAGTTATACACCTCTAAATGGCCTTGCACTTTGCACATCAAAAACCTGTAGAAATAGACAGTATAACTGTTAGAAAGAAAATGTTGCTGTTGTCTATGCGCTATGCCTTACACCGGATATGTCTATGTCAAGTATCACGATGACAATCTGTGATCTGTCATCACTCACTCTCTCTCTAATTCAGCTCGCCCCTGTTTTACGTGTTTGTGTCGTCCCAATTATTTTATCCATTGGAATCTTAATTTATACAAATGTAATTATGCTATTGAATACTCCCATCAATATTATCATACTTTGTGAATAAAGTACAAAATATATTGAAGCAACTTGTTTAATTCCTGTGCAATCACGTTACTTTACATGTGTACGATCTCCACTACAGCCATCCACTTGCTGACAATAACCTGTTCAGGACATTTTATCCAGAACAGCTTTATTCAACCAGAGTTGAAAATATTAGAGTAGAGATAGAGAATATTTCCGATCGACTTGGCAATATTTCCCCAGTAAGAGTTGATCATAATAACAATGATATCCTAGAAGAAGTACTTCGTTCTAAATAAACACACAGATGGCATAATGATCGATAAATTATGAATAACAGAAATCGTGTCGAACCCAACTTGTCCCTTGGATTGTTAGGTACCTGTCCTGTAAATATACATTGTCTTGTAAGTTTAAAGTTCATAATAAATTTTAGAGACACAAGTGACTTGAAGTTACTCACTACTGTCATTCGTTCTATTCTATTATGGGTAACAATGGACTGTCATAAAGTACTAGACTAACGTTTAGATTGCTAGTTCTGATTGTAAGGTATTAAATAAGGATTTATCGAGTTCTAGCTTTTACCCATGGCTTACCTCGTGAAATATTTTGGCTTTTGTGGTATTGTGGTCCCTTATTTTTTCCGCGATATAAAATGGACTAAAGCACTCTCTTTGAACTAAATTTATACAAAAAAATAAGACGATCTTTTCATTTGTTGCTGCGTTAAAGAATGACAAACAAACTTATAAACACACTTTCGTTTGTAATATTAGTAAGGATGGTTACTGGAATTTTATGTCTATACTTGGTAAATAAGTTCTTCTCAAGAATTTTAATGAATAATAATCCATTTATGCATAAATTCATCTGTCGTGGAATTCTAATAATAACCATGACTGTTGCTGCATGATTTTAATAGACCTATCTAAAAAAAAGCTATCCGAATGGTTATCGAATTTTAATTTTTTTTTGAGCCTAGAGAAATTCACATCTGATTTATATGTTCTGACTAGGTTAAATATAATATTAGTTACTACTCCTACGTAGAGTGTAAACATAAGAGATTGTTTAAAATATATGAACAGAACTTTGATTTATGGGTAAAATTAAAACAAAACATGTAATTATTTACAAAATAATAATTTATTACAACAAAGTCATCACATGACAAAAGGCTCAAACCTTCACTTCTTTTACATTGTAGTAAAATCATTCATAATCGTAATATCGTAGTTACTAGGTTTATAAAATTCGTTTTATCACTCATTAAGTCACTTCAAGTCTTTATGGCACTATTTCCTGTAATGGTATCCAGTTTCCGCATCAAATCTCGGGGGCTGTCGTGGTCCGTCAAATTCTTCCCCCTGTCCAGCCAAGCTTTGAGCGTTAAAGCCTTGAGCACCTTGGAATCCGGTGAATTGGCTCTGGGTTTGGGCAAAAGCTTGACTAGGCTTGCCCACGTTCAAGGGTCCGATTGCAGAGTCTTTGTTGATGCTTTTACAGCATGGTACAGAACTCGACTGGGCAGTTTGGGACGGGCTTTGTCCTTGAGCTCCAGTACCGAAAGGCTCCACATCAGTTTGTGGAGCGCTGGTCGTACTTACAGCAGATGACTGAGGAGCCTGATCAAATTGCGGTTTGCTTTGTGACTGGAAATTGGAATTGAATGAAGACCCAAATGGCTTGTAAGCTTGAACAGTTGATGGCCCATTAATTGCAGAGCTCGATGACTGTGCAATATTTGGTCCAACCTGAGCTTGGCTGGACGCGCTACCGAAAGGCTTTAATGGGGCATTGTTTTGGCTAAATTGTGCTTGAGCGTTAAATTGAGGCTTAGGAAGTGAAGAACCAAACTGAGATGTTTGGAATGAGTATTGGCTGAACGAGGATCCGGAAGTTTGCGTTGGCTGTTGCACTTGAGAAATTTGGTCAAACTGAAGTTTCGAAGAATCTGGAGAGCCATTGGATGTAGAAATGCTTTCAAAAGGTTTTGCCGGTTCAGCAGATTGAGCTTGAGTGTTAGTTTGTGAAACACCTAAAGTCTGTTGAGAGATCTGAGAAAATTGAGGTAGAGTAAGTTGGTTGCCAAACTGAGGCTTTAACGATGGATATCCTTGGAAACTCTGATAGCCATTTGTGCCAAAAGGCTTGGATGATTGACCACTTTGAATTGATCCTGTAATTCCAAATGCTTGTTGACTATTTTGCAAATTTTGATTGTTCTGAGTAGAAATAGCGCCATTACCATAAGTTCCTTGAGTTGCTGAAATTTGTCCTAATTGTGACGGTGCACGTCCGAAAGGTTGGCTTGATTGCGCAGTAAACTGAGGTCTATTGTATTGCGGTTTTCCAAAAGAAGTTTGCGTTTTTTGTCCAAATTGTAAAGTAGTTTGAGTTCCAGTAAAAGGTTTGAATGGCTGTGTGTTGGTATTTGTTGTCTGTTGCAAGTTTTGTCCAAATTGAGAAGAACCAATAACACTTCCAAAAGGCTTCGCTGGTTGAGTACCAAATTGAGGTTTCGAACCCAAGGTCACTTGTTGGTTTTGAGAAAGTTGAGATATGCCTAAGAATGCGGATTGATTAGGTTTCGCAGGCTGCGCATTAACTTGACCTAGAGTGTTTCCCTGGCTATTTTGAGCAACTTGAGCTTGAGTCGACTGTGAACCATCATAAGTCTGCAAACCAGACTCGGGCTTGGTTTGTTGATTCAAACTAGATTGCTGAGCAGAAAATATATTTTGGCTAAACTGTGTCGGTTGTGATTGAGTTTTAGAATCCTGTGAATCAGAATCATGATCTTCCTGGGGCTTTGACGCTGTATCTGTTTGTACACTTTGACTTGAAGAACTATCAGTCTGTTCTGGGGCAGGTAATACTTCTGGAGGCTTATTATATTCGTAAACTGTACCTTCATATTGTTGACTTTGGGTAGATACAGCACCTTCGTTTTGGTTGGTTTCTGGATTTTGAGGTTGATCATTATCGGATGAAGTTTGTCCTAATTGAGTTTGACTTTGAACAAAAGACGAAGTTGATTGTTGTCCAAAAGTAGTTGGCGTAGATGGGACTGATTGAGAAGCAGATGGTAAATTATTGTTGGAATTCGAACTCTGTCCAAATTGGATTTGGTTTTGAGAAAAAGCAGTGGATGGGTTTTTCCCGAAAGCACTGACAGGTCTTGAGGGGAAAGATGGTACATTAGGCTTTGATCCAAATTGATTTCCTTGTGCAGAATACTGAGTCGATGTTGTGGGAGAAACTGATGGGAATGGCGATATCGATGCTTGAGTTATTCCATTTGTTGAAAAGCTACTTTGTGTTTGAGAAAACTGTGAAGAAGGCGTCGGTGCTACAGGTACTGTAGACGCAGTGTTGGGCACGTTGTTCAAGCTCGATTGTGATCCTTGTTGGTTCAAAAACTGGTTATTTTGGGAGGGAAATAATCCATTAGGCTGATAAGATGTCGGGCTTGGAAATCTTGTTCCCTGAGGATGACCTACAGGTGTACTAAATGGTTTCGAAGGTTGGTTGTAGTAGTATGAGTCATCGGTGTTTTGATTCAAAATCGGTTTTTGGGTGTAATAATAATTATTTGCTTGAACTTGGCTCTGCGAGAATTGTGGTTTTCCTTGATTTATTTCTGGTTTTTGGGTAGCAGAGAAAGAAATTGGAGCTGGGGAAGTGGAACCAAATTGAGACGACCCTTGTGGACGAGAGTCTGGAAAAGATGGTGATAAGGTTGGACTTGTAGGCTGCTGATTAGCAAAATTATTTTGGAATCCGGTCTGAGGCTGATTGTTCAAAGACAAAGATCCTGAAATATCGCTACCGGAATTTACTTGAGAGTTAAGCTGTGATCCTTGAGGGAACTTAGGATTTTCGTTTGACTCTAAAGGTGTGGTAAGTTCAATACTTGGTACAGATGTTGGCTTGGCGTTAGAAGCAAATCCAAGAGCAGTCCCACTTTGCTGTGTATTAATTGGTACATTGTTTGATTGAACGTTGTTGAAACTGGGCTGATTTTGTCCAATAGGTTTATTCTGGAAATTATTTACTACTTGCGCTGCCTGTGGTTGTACAGAAGCAAACGATGAAGCGCTAGAAATTTGGTTTGAGCTCTGGACTTGCCCTCCTAGGGGCAAGAAATTAGGTGCTTGACTATCTTTCTTCGAATCTTCGGATGTTGAACTTTCATCAGTTTGAGGTTTATTAAAAGACGTTTTGTCATTTGTAGTGAATGGTGGAAGATACTCATCACCTCCAAAAGAACCTTGAGGTTTAGATGCTTGATTGTTAAACTGATTTTGTTGAGAACTAAAAATAGAACTAGTACCAAAAGAGGGTTTGTTAGGTTGAGCCACAAATGAGGAAGCAGGTCCTTGATTAGCTTGGCCATTAAACTGAGTTGTAAATCCAAATTGTTGGTTGCCTTGGGATCCAAATTGAGGAGAATATCCTCCAGACTGGGGTTTCAACGAACCCTGTTGGCTTGTTTGAGAACTAAATTGTGAAAATTGAGTTCCAATTTGCGAAACTGGCGGTTGTTGATCGTTTTGTGTTCCAAACTGAGAGCTTTGGCTTCCTTGAGTTGAACCAAACTGTGTCACCTGACCACCAGAGATTTGACTAAACTGCCCAGAGCCTTGGTACTGATTAGATGAACTTTCCTTTTGTCCACTTACAACTTGACTAGATTCTTGTTGCTGAGATCCGGTAAGACCATTTTGATTGTTTACAAAGTTAGCTCCAAACTGGTTAGTTTGGTCATTAAGGCTTGATGGGCTATTTTGTGCTCCAGCGTTGCCAAACTGTCCAGGCTTGCTAAAAGCTTGACTGCTCTGAGTGATGAATGTATTGCTTGCCGTTGCATCTGATTCGGGTCGTTTTGCAAACTGAGACAATTGCGGACCATTGTATTGGATATTGCCACTATTATGATGCGTGTAATCGCCTTCCGCATTGTATTTCTGAGCATCGTAAGAGCCTGTAAATAAAAACGAAAGTTTTTAGCTATTTGTCAAGTCGTTGAGCAAACGATGTATCAGTCACCGATGCATTTATCAGTCGCACAATAGGGCTTAACCCCATTGGTGACGGCGACAATTTTTTTGAATGAAATATTCTTTGCGAACGCCGACGTACAATAGTCATTGATATTTCAATACAGCGGTAGACTGTATTGACTAATAGACTCGATATAAGCATAAATATTTAAGAATCTTTATAATAATATTATACTACAAATGCGCTATGATTTCTAAAGAATTTTAATACATAGTTTTAGTAATGGTATTCTTCAAAAGTTTAAGACCTGTTATTATGGTAATTTTCTTTTAGTTAGTAATAAAATTTTATAATCAACCTTTGGTACGAAAAACCGTTTAGCTGTTTTTATGCAAGTATGTAAATTGGCCCGTTAAACGAAATTATTACAACATAGTTAAAAGAAATAGTATAAAAAAGCATATCAAATTTAGGCACGCCATATCGTTTTTAGTAAACAATCTAGTTCTGTTCTAGGCAATAATAGATTCTGACAGTGTACTGAAGCAGCTTAATTGTTTTGAACTTTACAGATAGTCACGAAAACACGGGTCAAATTATGTATCAATTGGGAATTGATTTGAATTGATCACGGGATTTGTTGAGAAAAGATTTGGGTGACATCATCAATTTGTTATTAATTTTATTTATATCTGAATAAAGTCGATAATAACAGAATTAGCCTGTAAGGGCAATGTTTTCAGAAAAACTTCTGAAAGGTCTTAATGCTATAGGTCTCTGCTGGATATAGACCTCTCCTATAGATTTCCAATAATACTTTTCAGAAGTGACTTAGAACCAGCGCGCTCCTACAGTCTTAATTAGGTCGCCTATTTACCTAGTCAGTAAACATCCTACGCTGCGCTTGCTGGCATACAAATAAATTGTATGAAGTAGTACAAAAATTACTCACCATCATCTATGAGCCCAGCAGCTTCATCTTTGGCGTTCTGCTCCAGAGATTCCAAAATTTCCTTCGGAATAGGTGGAGGAGTCGGAAGATGGTCGCCTTGAGGACGATAACCTCCTTCGTCAGCAACATATGTCACTTTGTACACTTGTCCATCATCACCCTGATAAGAATAGCCACCTTGGGCCTGGATACCATTGTTTGCTACTCCATTCTCTCCAATAGCGATTCCGTTATCAGTTTCAAAACCATAACTGTAGTTATCAACACTAACATCATTCGCATAACTGATTATGTTTGAATTTCTATCTTTGAACGCTTGAGGTCTTTCAGATTTGGATTCGAAGCTTCCAAAGTTTGAACCAACACCAACATTTGAAAGTTGTCCATTGAATCCGGGAGTGCCAAATGGTGTGCTGCGGAATCCAGCAAGAGACCCTCTGAAGGCAGCATCTCCTACTTTAGAATTTTGAGATCCGTAGGAGTCTCTAGGCGCACCGAGTCCAGATTGGTCACCATCTAAAGAAGCTCTAGTGCCAGCGCCAGCAGCTTCAACCACGACTCCTTCGAAGTTGTTGGTGAAGCTTCCAGAAGGTAAGTTGCCTGAGGAGTCTCCTTGTTCAGAGGTCCTGGTGAGAGGGGTCTGCAGAGAGTCAGAACTTCCTCCAGCCGTAGCTGCAGACGATGGGGGAAGGTATGTGCGGTCGAGCTTGGCTGCCCCGCATACCGCTATTAAAGCGGCTATTGCGACCTGTAAAATAAAACAATACAACTTTGAAGATGTTTTCTGACTAGAACAGTATCCTATAGCATCATTATCAACTCAGTCGTAGGAGTTCTAATAGTGGATGAAGTCACTCCAATACAAGAAATCGCTTCTAGCGATAAGGCCGCTAAGTTAAGTACTGATTTATGCCATGGTGTGCAAAAATAAAGACTTATTCATTCATAATTCATAATCTTTATTTGCGTATATGGGTGTTTACAGAGTAATACAGATGTTATGTACATTTATGATCGCCATATTCCACCTTTCGGCGTGCAAATTTGGTTCAATTATTTTAGTTATTATTTACATTTTACAGTATTAGTAGGTACTTAAATTTTTACAGTTTCGAAATGAGATCAACGAAAAATCAAACAGAAAACAAGGCAAAACGCAACCATGCTTACTATATGTTACGCTTATTCATTCTTATGTCACGCTTATTATATGTTATGGATGTTATAATAAGGCTTAACAAAGAGGAGGGGGTTTCAGAAGTGTAAAGTTTTTACTATGGAACCAACCAACTTCGAAAAAAGCAGCTGTTGGTTACAATTAAATCATTGACTCAACAAAATAATATGAAAGAGCTGTTTTTTCTTTTGCTATTTTGAAGTTGGTTCCTTAATATTAGGTAAAAGTTGTTACGAGTAATAATGATACTCAGGAACGATTTACATCTGAAAGAACAACACTATGTATAAATTTTGAAAGGATATTCTAGCATCTAGAGACGCCTTAGTTATAAGAATTGGGCCAATGTAGTTTTATGCACTAAACGTCTTAGAGCATCTTTGACCTTTTACCCATAAATCACATGGGTGGTCCAAAAAAGCCGCAACGGGTAAAAAAGTGGTAACTGACACTTCTGACAATGTGTAAGTTTTTGTCTGGTTTATTTTGACGTTTTGCAAATGGCTTTGACAGCGTTCGGCTTTGTTCATTCAATTAGCACTTTGACCGATGATAAATTTGGCGATATGTAGGTACCACTTTTTTAGTTGTTAGCTAAGTCGCCGGATAGTTTTTTGGTGTCGCTTTAAAGATTTACGATTAATTTTCAAGGACGTAATGTATTAAGTAATAATTTATCCTTTTTTGGGAAGTATGTAATCATCATTATCATCATTTCGTGGCAATGGTTAAGAAGTTTTTTCTCTTTTTAGGGTTCCGTACCTCAAATGGAAAAATCGGAACCCTTATAGGATCACTTTGTTGTCTGTCTGTCCGTCTGTCCGTCTATGTGTATGTCAAGACTCTTTATCTCGGGAACGCGTTAAAATATCGAGTTGAAATTTAAACTGTATACGTATATCTAAAGTCTCTTGCTGTTGTGTAAAAGATAAACTTCACAGTTATCGTTTAAAAAAGTCAGAGCCGTTTATGTTGTAAAAACCGCATATTTCGACACTCACAGAAATCAAAACCTACAATGTACTTTCTGTTGACATAAAACTATGAAATTCGGCAAGAAGCATTGTCTCAGAGTACACATATAGGAATAAATCTGAAAACTGTACATTTTTATTTAAATCACAAAAAATAGGGCCTCAAAATTCACAAAATATGTGTTCAAAATTCAAAGTGAGTAAATCGTATCAAGTAAGGTATCATATAAAAGAACTTCATTAGAACATGCTAGACAGGTACAGGTTTATAATTATTTTAACAATGTGTTATTTTCGATGTATGACGAGAAAAGTGAAAAAAAAAAACTTTTTTGTCCATGGTTATAGTATAGAGATTTTAACAACTTACTTTCCAATTTTGTGAATTTTTATGGATTTGTACGGAACCCTCGGTGTGCGAGCCTAACTCGCACTTGTCCGGTTTTTTTTTCTTTGTTATTTTTAAAATATGTACTATAGTATAAGAATACGTCCGTAAAACGTTCAAAAATGTTTATTATTACAAACTTTTATTTAACTTGCAATGGATTTACCTATGTAAGTTTGGGTGAAATTTTGCACGCATATGTATGTACAATATCGCGTGACAATGCAATAATATGGTACCATGGAGCTGATCTGATGATGGAGTCGGAAGGTGGCCGTAGGAACTTCACTAAACAACATAGACCCGCCGTGTTTGGGCTCCTTTTGTGTCTTGGCTACCACGAGGCTGCTACATGATCCAGGATCTCAAAAGCTTGTATTTAAAAAAAAATATTTTTACAATAATTTATTTTATGTAGAGTTGCGGTCGTATAAAATGTTAATAATAATGTGTACACTTAAACACCTTTATAGTTGTTTTTTTAAGGTTCCGTACCCAAAGGGTAAAAACGGGACCCTATTACTAAGACTCCGCTGTCCGTCCGTCTGTCTGTCTATCACCAAGCTGTATCTCGTGAACCGTGATAGCTAGAAAACTGAAATTTTCACAAATTATGTATTTATGTTGTCGCTAAAACAAAAAATACTAAAAAATAAATATTAAAGGGTCTCGTACAACATACCTGAATTTTAGCCGTTTTTCGCTTAACGGTGACAGGTATATTAAAGATGCTTGAAATATTCACAGAATATTCAGTTAAATATTTACTTCAAAAATAAATTAATTATTTAAAGGGGGCTCCCATACAAATAACTTAATATTTTTCTCAATATTAATAACGGCAACAGGAAGATGCTTGAAATATTCATAGCATATTAAGTTTTATTTACCCTTCAAAAATGAATTATTTAATTCAAATGAATAATTTAATTAAAATAAAATGTATTAAGGGGGAGCTTGCATACGGTACGGAATCCTTCGTGCACTAGACCGACTCGCACCTCTCGGAGCTTGGGGCTTATATGAATTTAATGTTTGCTTTCCTGAGACGAAATGTCATTCACCTAGTTCCAAAACTAAATTTAAAATTTTTTGTCGGTTTCCTGTTATATTATTTAATACATTCTTAAATTTCCCTGAATGGTATTAGTTTTAGAAAATAACAGTTATACGAGTATGTTTCGATCTGAAAGACAACTTTCAGCAGATCGAGGTTTTTGAAATACTTTCATCTTTTTTGCAAAAGTAATAGGTACAGTTAATCAAAAAGCGCTGTACACTTTTTTCTCATTTTTCTCATATAGCACCTTGATTAATCAATTAAATTAGATTTGAATGATAGCGTAATAAAGTTTTATGATAATTAAAAGTTCAGGTCATTCAAAAAATCAATGGGGCTTTTATTGTTGTATCATGGTTATTGTTTAGCCTTGTTTTTGTAATAATCACCTTTGTTGCTATAGTTATTGAAATAAGTAAGTTATCTTCGAGGTGAATCTATACTACGGGCATAGTTTAGAAGATTGTTGTAATCGACTGCCTCGGTAACTCAGTGGTTAGTGACCCTGACTTCTGGATCAAAGAGGCGTGGGTTCGACCCCCACCCAGGGCAAATATTTGTGTGATGAACATAAGTGTTTGCTCTGTGTCTGGGTGTCATTTAGTTACTATCTATATAAGTATGTATTTAAAAATAAATATATGTAGTATATCAGTCTCTGGCAGCCATTTTACATACTTTGCTTAGTTTGGGGTCAGAGGCCGTGTGGAAGATGTCCCAAAATATTTATTTATTTATTATTTATTTATTAATTACTAATTTATGTGACATACATTACTGTTGATTTATTTAAAACGGCTCAACTGATTTTGATACAATTTAAATAAAACCAACCATAACCTTACGAAATAAAAACGTTTTTTTTTTCGATTCACAAATGACGATAAAATTGTGAAATCGAAGAACGTACACAAAAAATACATACAGAAGAACATACTCGTAGTACCCTCCCTTTTGGAAGTCGGTAAAAACATATTACGTAGGTAAAAGTTTTTAATGGCCTTCGACAGTATGAGTGCATCAATTGATCTTTTGTAAGATTTTGATTGCGGTTGGTACCGTAGTAAAATTAGTTCATAATAAAGTAAGTTCGTGTAGGCCGGGTGGCTAGCCCTGGTGTTAGAGTTTTAAGCCGCCTGAAGGCCTCTGATATTTCTTCATATCATAGACGAATATATAATATTTACCTATAGTATACATGGTTATTTCTAATCAATTAACATCCTTTTAAGGGCTTATTCTGTAGGTACATCAAAAGTAATAACCGCGTATCTGCTTAACATCAGGCAGTATGTAGTTAAACGCCAACCTACTTGATAAAAAAAACACTATTGTGTGTGTTACTTTTGACAAGACTCAAAAAAATCAGCTGTTCCATCCATTTGGTCGCGGGTGAAAAATATTTTTACCTATGGAGCACCAATTTTTTTTTGAGTATTGACAAAATGACAAATGTCGCAGATTAAAAGTTGTTAGTTTTTATGTACAGAATAAGCCCCTAAAAGGGTGCTAATTGATTAGAAATAACTCTGTATATTCGTCTATGGTTCATATTGACGAATACCTCAGAATGTCTCTCTGCATTTTACGCAACAACTGCTTGTATGTTTGTATGTCCGTTATTTTGTGCAACGCCTCATAAAATGAAACAATACATTAATATGGCATTATAATATTTAAGATGATGATAAGTTCATCAACGCAATTTTCACGAAATACATTGATAATAAATGTTATTGGTGTTACTGCATAATTGCTATTTTAGCAACATGCTATTCTTGTAAACGAACTATTGAGTTAAGTCATAAGAATTTACGTGTAAAGTAAGTAGGTATTTAGGCAATTCTTTGATGAAATTAATCTTTTGTAAAATACTCTTCTTTACTTATCAAACTATCATCATAAAGGACACCCTTATTATTTTTCTATTTAGCAAATATAAAAAAATCATAGCTGCCAAGCTGTAGTTTTTGTATTTTTATGTTTTCTTGCATGGTTAATTGGTAGATATCTAAAATAATTATTTTACTTCAATATCTAAAATGTACTGAATTAATGTTTCATACAATTAATTGATTTGTGACGTACGAGTACCATGGTATTTAGACGTGAACAACAATACTTTTAAAAGTTTCTTAATATCACTTGGACAATATTTTTGCGGCGCTATACGTAGCTATAATTGTAACAATTTATGCATTTTTTAGAACTTAAGACGAAATTTGGCATGATTAGAATTCTATGACATGCTTTCTATGAGATAAGGTCTCAACTTATTTCAAATACAACCTGGACCAGTGGGTTTGTCACCACTATTTCACAACATTTGACTATAATAGGTATAACACTAGGATCTGATTATCAAGCTTTTTCTAATATACACGTCTGTCTATTTTTTTTTATTTGACAGAATTTTATTATTTGGCTGTAATAATCAATTTCAATTGACATGCTATTGTAGCCTTTTTTCGCGACAGCCAAAAAGAGTATTATTAGAAAAAAAATCCGCAAACTTTATCACTGTCCCTTCACTATGAAACTGAACACACACCACCGAAAAAACTTTAAAAAAATTACCAATTTCATTTTTTTTCTCAAATCCACTCCCTCTAGAACACGGGACGCGGTATCAATGTAATTCCACACACACTGTTGCGTTAGATACCCAAACTTTTGCTTTTATACCTCTTCAAAAGTCGACTAAAAAACGTGCTCCTACATTTCTACCATCTTACTTTTGCGCTTGCACTTACATAATTTGAATACTCTATGAACTTTATTACTCAGTAAATAAGGACTAAAAGTAGTCATAGATTGAGTTTTCTTAAGATCCTAGTTAAGTTTGTGAAGATGCACTGCTAGCCGCAAGTTCAAGAGGCAAGATATGCGTTAGATGCTTAATTACTTAAATTGTGATCAATGTTACAATAAAGTTGTGCTTTTATTTTATTATGTCAAAATAGCATCGATCAATATCGATAATGGATATTTGATTTAGATCTTGCAAGTGATTAGTGTAGGTGTCCAAACAGTAGGTATGGATGTGGAACTCATATTTTTACTTGTGTGATGTGTCTGTATTTCAGACCAAGTACAGTGTTGCTGTCATCAGTTCTAGAGTAGACTTTTGTCTACAGTTATCTTCTAATGAAAGTGTAACATCTGATACCGTGTATCTATTTCAGATCAGACAGGATCCTCATACACAAAGTTCGATAACTTTGTGTATGAGCATCCTCAAGTATACTGTATTGTATTCAAGGAACTTGTTCCTTCTTATTACTATATACTACGGGACTAATCGCGCACTAAAATTACGAGATAAATAAATACCTCCTCATCCCGACGTTTCGGCCGAGTTGTATCAACCGTGGTCACGGGTAGACACCAGACACGGGTCAGTCTACCCGTGACCACGGTCGATGCAACTCGGCCGAAACGTCGGGATGAGGAGGTATTTATTTATCTCGTAATTTTAGTGCGCGATTAGTCCCGTAGTATATAGTAATAATGTGTTCAAGTCGCGAAAGTTTTAAAACAACATTTGTTCCTTCTTGGAGCGACAAAACTTTAACTGGATAAGGAAAATTACTGTAGGAAACCTATTGAAAAATCTCTCGAAAATGCAAGCTCCTTGCTAGCATGTTCGATTTTTCATATTCTTAAAATCATATCACATGATTTTAAGCATATGAAAAAGCCTTTGAAGCAGCAAGTGTTGTACTAGGAGGAATGTAACAGCTTATTCAGTGAAACATCTCTTATATTACACATTTAGCCCTTCTTGAGAGCCTTTGATCACCAATACACTAGTTGAGAACTAAAAGTTTAGCAATGAGTCAAAGTTTTTCATTCGTGCTTTTGTACCTGGAAGGTTTCAGGGGTTGTTTTTTCATTCATACTCTCGTCTTGTCCATAAAAGGTTTCAGAGGTTGTTCATAAGCATGATAATATCAATCTAAGAATAATTGGCCAAGTGCGAGTCAGCCTCGCGTACGAAAAGTTCCGCATCGTATGAAAGTCCCCCTTAATATATTTCATTTTAATTTACTAATTATTATTATTATTATTTTTTACATCACATAATATTTCAAGAATCTTTCTGTCACCGTTATTTCTATCGAGCAAAAATCACGTTACTCGTTTGGGAGCCCCTCTTAAATATTTATTTTATTTTAGTTAATGAATTTATCTTTAAGTTACATATTTAACTAATTATTTTGTGAATATTTCAAGCATCTACCTGTCACCGTTATTAATATCGAGTGAAAAACATCTAAAAATTAAATTACGCTTTACTCTTAAATATATTTATTTTCTATTTTAAGTATTTCTTGTTATAGCAGTAACAGAAATACGTCATCAGTCAATGTTCTAGCTATTACGGTTCATGAGATACAGGATACAGCCTGATGACAGAAAGACAGACTGACAACGGAGTCTTAGTAACAAGGTCCCGTTTTAACCCTTTGGGTACGGAACCCTAAAAAACAAGCTGGATTTAATAGCAAGAAGGACATATTATGTATGTGGGCACATAATATACTCTGAATCCTCGATTATTACGACAAAACACTCGCTCAGTAAACGCAATCCAAAAAAGTTCCAGTTATTACTCTATTTGACAATTGTCCAGATAGACACCGGCGACTGCCGCCCACTTATTAAGACTTTAAAGGAGCCGCATAAATCTAATTGTCATCATAAATCGCCAAGTTTTATTTTTATGGTCGTAATTTTATTTTCATCGCAGCTATCATTCATAATTAGTCTTGGATCTTTCGTTTTTTACTAGGTTTTATTTTTAGGCGGATTGCAAACTAGAATATAGCATTAGAGACAAACGTCGCGCGCCCTTGTTAAAAGAAGAAGCAAGCACCAACCCTAATTGAGCACCGCTAGCTTAGCAAAGAGATTAAGCCATATATTATCCACTTTTTGACCGACGAACCACCGGAGGAGGTATACAATTCGACGCGTATATTTTTTTTTATGTATAACCACGCATAATTTTTTTTGTAGTAGTCTGATTTCAATAATTCTTTTTTTATTGGAAATAATATACTTCGAAATTGGTCCCATTTAAATTTTATCGAAATCGGCTGAGCCATTTTTGATAAATCAACAATAATGTGAAAAATTCGACATCGACCTGTGCATAATATTTGCGTTCTAGCGATGCGCCCCGGCTTCGCACAGGTGTATTATACATATAAACATTTCTCTTGAATTACTCTATCTAATAAAACAAACCGCATCAAAATCCGTTGCGTAGTTTTAAAGATATAAGCATACATGGAGACAGACAGCGGAAAGCGACTTTGTTTTATACTATGCAATGATTCTGTACACAGGTGAAGTCGGTCATGCTATTTTTTGCAAAAAATAATTATAATGTCAGTTGTCAATATAAATCAATACCTTGTCTTCGATAAGGAAGATCCGGGGATAAGGAAGATCTTGCAATGTGGAACCAGACTGTACAGTAACTCAAAAAATACAATTTAATATGGTTAATAAAAGCTCATAGTAAAACAACCGCATTGAATGCTTAATTTTGAATAGAATTTTACATTTTCTTATTAGATTTTTGTTCAAGCCACATTTTACAAGCAATGTCGAAAGACAATAAGATCCGAAAATTTGAATGATAGGTAAATATAAGATACTAGCTTAAAACCCGCGGCTTCGCCCGCGTTGTCTTAGTACATAGGTACTTACTTAAAATGAAAAGAGCCCGCGGTTTGATCTACGTTGTCTTTGTACATGCTTATAATAATATCTAATAGTCCGCAATTTGGCCCGCGTTGTCTTAATACTTGCTTAAAATTACTTGCAAGGATAATGCCCACGGTTTGGTCAAAATTGGAACAGTATTTGCCTATAATGATAATAGATCACGGTTTGGCCCGCGTATTGTTAGTACTTGCTTAAGATGGTTATTTATAGCACGCAACATGGACTGCGATGTCTTAATACTTGCTTAAAATTATAAAAGCTCGCCGTTTGGCCTGCATTGTCGTATTACTTACAATGATAATAGCCCATGGTCTGGCCCGTATTGTCTTAGTACTTGCTCAAAATGATAAAAGCCCGCGGTTTAGCTCGCGTTGTGTTAACAATTAGGTACTTACAAAGATAATAACCCACAGTTTGGCCCACGTTGTTTTAATACTTACTTAATTAAAATAACAGCCCGCGGTTCAACCCGCGTTATCTTGGCATTTGCTTATAATAATATCTAATAGTTCGCGGTCTGGCCCGTGTTGTCTTAATAAATCCTTAAAATTATAATAGCATGCCGTTAGCCTGCGTTTTTGTATTGCTTGTAATGATAATAGCCCACGGTCTGGCTCGCGTTATTTTCGTAACTGCTTAAAATGATAAAAACCCACAGTTAGGCCCGCGTTTTCTTGGCACTTACTTAAAATAATAGTAGCTCGTGGTTAAGCCCGCATTAGGCTCAATTATGAAGGCGCCATCGTAATTATAATAGCTAATTATCATAATTATATCTGTTTCATTTTCACTTTAAGCATTCGATAGAGAGAACACTTTTTATGTTGTTGTTGGGCCTATTATTGTATTACTTCCAAAATAATGCCTACGGTTTAGCCTGAATTGTCTCAGTATTTGGTTATTTAATTTACTTGTATCTAAAGATTATTACAGAGTACATACGTGAACTTTTGGATGATAAATTGCCGAATTTCTGAAATTAACTCAATAATAAATAAATATATAAAATAAATATTGGAGGACATCTCACACATGGTCTCTGATCCCAAACTAAGCAATGTTTGTGATTTGGCTGGCAGAGACTGATATATTACATATACATGTATTTCAATGTATGTACTGTATTGTATACACCACCGACCATACTCCTATTTTTAGAATAATTCCAGTCTATCCAAAGGTTGCCTGGTAGAAATCGTCAAAGGCGATAAGGCCGCCATTGTACAGCATATTGTATAGTTTATGTACTGTGTTTCTGTGTACAATAAAGATATATTTATTTATTTATACATGTAGGTTGACTGGCAGATAATGCTGTTTAGCGTTAAGTCCTCCTTTTGTACAAATAGTGTGCAATAAAGTGTTAAATAAAGAAATAAAAATACATTAATAACACTCAGACACAGAGCAAACACATATGAACAGCACATAAATATTTGCCCTGGGAATCAAAAACGCCTCTTTGACCCAGGAGTCAGGGTCAACCACTGAGCCACCGAGGGAGCCAATAATAATAATTGTATGAGTAACTATGTAAGAAATTTCACTTTTCTTTGCTGGAAAACATTGAGGCAACCTGTACGTACGTAGAAAAAATCAATGTCGTATGTGAATTCAGCAACCCATGCTTGGCCGGCGTGATGGATATGGCGCAATTACCCTTCGCGGATAGGCCTATTTTCAGTCATCCATCAGCCGCAAGACGTCCACTGCTGGACATAGGCCTTCCCTATGGATCTCCAATAAGACCGGTTGGAAGCGGCTTGTATCCAGCGCGATTCTGCGGCCTTAATGAGGTCATCCGTCCACCTTGTGGGTGGACGTCCTACGCTGCGCTTGCCGGTACATGGTCTCCACTCGAGAACTTTTCGACCCCAACGGTCATCAGCCCTCCGCGCTATGGGCCCTGCCCATTGCCATTTCAACTTGCCAATCCGTTGGGCTATGTCGGTAACTTTGGTTCTTCTACGGATCTCCTCATTAATGATTCGATCTCGCAGAGAGACTCCAAGCATAGCCCTCTCCATAGCTCGTTGGGCTACTTGGAGCTTACTAATAAGGCCCATAGTGAGAGACCACGTTTCTGTGCCATAAGTCATCACTGGCAACACACACTGGTCGAAAACTTTCGACTTGAGGCACTGAGGTATGTCGGACGAGAAGACACTACGCACTTTTCCGAACGCTGCCAGCCGAGTTGAATTCGTCGATTGGCCTCTATGTTGAAGTCGGACCTCCCTAACTGGACTACTTGTCCTAGGTAGACGTACGAGTCAACGACTTCAAGAACCGAGTTTCCAACAGAAATCGGGGTAGGTAAAACATGGGAATTACACATGACTTTCGTCTTGTCCATGTTCATCTTAAGACCCACCTGTTTCTATTATCCGTAGTGCTATCCGTAGTACTTATTTTCAGTAGTGCACTATTAATTAAGGCCGGTACAGGTATTCGACATGTTTCATTAAGTCGTTAGAAATTTAATTTTCCAGGCAAATGAAATAATGACACACAAGTCGTAATTCTAGTCAGGCATATTCTAGGATGCTATTATACTCATAATTTGATTAACTTTTACAATGGTACCAACCCCAAAAGCACGTGAATAAAATCAGCTGTTCAACACAAAAAGTTCATCGACCCGCGACAAAATGTATGGAAAATGTAGGTAATTTTCGCTTGTCAGGGTTGATCCCATAGTAAAATACCTATATTGATCTATATGTGCGCTAAGCTTAAGACTATTGGCTCGCAAAATAAAAAAAAAACGTAAACTTTTGGGGACCCATTTTGCCCCATTTAAAGATAAACTATCATTATCATAATCCTATTCTAAATACTACATTATTTAAAAAAGCGCATTGAAGTTTTGGGACGTATCTGACCCCTAAGGATTTTTTTAAGGAAAATTCAGAAAAACAGGTCCTGCCATATTTTTTATTTAGTCTCAAAAGCATCTATACGAAGTTTCATGTCAATCGGTACAGGGAATAAGAAGTTACATGCAAACAAAAAGGGCCCGTTTTACCCCGTAAGTTAGAGTTGGGTACGTTTTTCATCCTTAGTGCTTCATTATGTCGTACGATGTACGTATATTCCAAATTTCAAGCTCATGTCTTCAGCGGTTTGGGCTGTAGCCTAAACTTATTAATTTTGCGTATCCCTAAGGAACCTTATAGATTTTCCTGGATTTTATTAGTTCCTGTATTAAAACATGCTGTGTGCCTCCTTCATACCAATTTTCAACTATAACCGTTCAGCTGGTTCGATGTAATTGACGCTTTTTTCACCAACTTTGGGACCTTATTTGACCCCTTAGATGAGGAAAATTCGGAAAAACAGGAAAAAACGTAACTTTTATTTTGTTTGAAAAGCATGTATACAAAGTTTCAAATCAATCAATACAGGGAATAAAAAGTTACATACAAACGAAAAGGGCCCGTTTTACCCCCTTAGAAGTCGAAAGTTCAAAATTTTCGTCCTTAGTGCTCCATTACGTCGTTCAATGTACCTATATTCCAAATTTCAAGCTCATATCTTAAGCGGTTTGGGCTGTAGGCTGTCTGTCAGTCAGTCACTCAGGGAAGCCTTTTATATAATAGATAAGGTAAGATATTGATTTGTTAACATATTGATTTGCTTGAAAGTACACACAGAAAAGCCACCAGGATTCCAAATGCTCTGTGCTGCAAGACCTATGAAGATAAGTTAAAAGCTCTTCGTCTCACGACCCTCGAAGAACGACGATTGCGTGGAGACTTGATTGAGACCTTCAAAATTCTCAATGGCTTCTATAATATTCCGGATATCCGCGACATGTACACTTTGAATGAAAATATGCACGATAGCAGACGCCATACAGTCCTCTTACAGCCGACACCATCACAAACCAACACTGCACACCACATCTTCTGCAATAGTAGTCTACAATTGGAATAGGTTGCCTGAGGATGTCATCTCAGCAAGAACTATAAACACATTTAAGAATAGACTGGACCTTTGGATAAAGAAGGGAAAAAAATCCTTGACAAATAAATATTCATTTTATTTGTCACTGCTTGATATAGGTACATCAGCATACACTGCTTATTTGTTTATAGGCGTATAAACAAATAAAGCAAATAATGCAATACTGTACAAGGTGGCCTAAGCTTGATATATTTTTGCATTTTTCTATATGTCAAAATCCAAGTGAGGTTCAGTTCAGATTCGTTTAACCTCTGTGTATTTTCCCAGCAAATGGTACACTGTTGGTAGCCTGAGAAGACTGGTGGTTATGTGGGAGACCCCGCCGACCCTAATTAGTGGTATAACTACTAAAAACCTGGAGTGTTTCCGCCTCTTCGGCATGTTTCGGGACTACGAGCACGCTTCCGCAATCTCCCGTGACCTAGTTGAGCCTGGAAATAGGGCGATACCTGCAGTGGCCAAGTGTTCCGCAAAGATGACGCAAATTCAATTTGGAGCTTTACATGACATTTTTCAAGTGTTCAATCTGACGGAAATTTCTACATAATCACAAGATTTCTACTTGACCATTCCCTATGGGATAGAAAACCGTTTTAATATGTTAAAGATTATCGAAGAAGAAGGGTGCAATTGAGCTCAAACTTGAACCTGTACCTACCTTATGTAGGTACGCTGTTTTGGCACTAAAGGCCACAGACGACTGCCGTTTACGATGCTATCAATGAATGAAAAACTTTGCTAGAGGCGTTAAAGGCTGTAGCGTCACGCTAATTCACGATGGCATTTAGTTTTACCTGTTCCAGTATTTGTTTGTAATCTAGTTTCAAGTCTTGCAAGTTTTAAATCCATTTCCCAGTTTGGGTGGGGCTGAAATATTGCATACAGAAGTAAGTTGGAATTGCAATAATTATTATTTATTATAATCAGGAACTGATCTATTTAATAGAGCCGGAAGATAGACATATATTTTTATTTTAATAGAAACTTTGTGATAAACAAAATAACTCTATCGTATTTGAGCTCCATGAATTAACATTTACAACTAATACTAGTTTCTAAATCCAACTGTAATAAGAGCTTGGATTAATAACGTTTTGGTAACTTTTCTTATTCCTTCTTTGTTCAAAGGGGTTAGTATGAGGTAATACGAAAACGGTGAATATAGTTATATATACCTACTGTATATCGTCGCTGTAGAGCGAAAAGTCACTAAGTCGAAAAATCATGTTTTGAGATACGAGCGTTTAAAGTTTTAAAAACTAAAAAAAAATATTGCTCGATTTCAGTGTTAGAAATTAATGATTTTATCATTTCATATTGTAGGAAATATCTCAAAGTTGAACTTACACATATTTACTTACTAAAAAAAGCTACTTTTTATGGAAATTTTAAGGAAAACAAAAAATTAGTTAATTTTTACTTTCAGTTTCCTGCCCATAAATGTGTTAGTTATTTTTTTCCCTTAATTAATGATTTCTCGCTCTTGGATACAGACAATAAGTTGACTTAGTTATATTAATTCTTATTACCTCAAATACTAAACGATACAAATAAAAATTAACTAAGTGATATAACTATCCATTTTGGATTATTTAAGTAGGTAAATTGTAGGACACGTTTTTAAGAAACAATCAGTGGACAAAAATAACTTACCTAACTTTATTAAATAAGTAAGAAAAAAAACTAGCGATAGGTACCCTACTATTTTTCACTATTTTTCTTTAATTCAATCTTCATTAGATTCCTCTAAAACGTCTGGCTCACACAGTGCATCTTTTACATCTTATGCTGGTAGGTGATACCAGTAACGTAACTCTTGTGGAATAATTCTTTTGATCTCTTTTTTTGGCCTCTGAAATCTGGAGAGGACTTAGGTAAGCCTTTGGAATAGTGTAACTTTTTATTTCTGTATGATGATGGTATTCCAGCTATTGTACTAAGGACTTGTGCGCCTGAGCTGTCGCCTGTGTTGACCCGCCTCTTTCGCCTCTCTCTGAAGACAGGTCAAGTGCCCAAATCTTGGAAGCTTGCTAACGAGCAGCCTGTTCCGAAAAAAGGTAAATCTATACTTTGCAAGAGTATGGAACGTGTTCTTAACAACAGGCTCCTGGCATACCTGGAAGCGAATAACTTACTCGGTGATCATCAGTACGGCTTTCGCCGAAACCGGTCTACTGGGGACCTTCTGGCGTACGCCACACACATCTGGAGTGAGGTCATCGAGAAACACGGAGAGACGCTGGCTATCTCCTTGTCATTTGACAGAGTCTGGCATGAGGGCCTTATTGGCAAGCTTCCTTTTTACGGCTTACCTGCTGATTTCTGCGCTTAGATATCTGATTTCTTAAGGAATCGGTCAATACGAGTAATTGTAGATGGTTGTTCGTCTGACCAAATGGCTATCAATGCCGGTGTTCCTCAAGGGTCAGTGCTTTCTGCGACGCTTTTCCTACTGCATATTAAAGACTTGCTAAAGCCTGGTATTTTTGGGTACGCAAACGACAGTACAGTCATGGAGAGCTACACATCCGAAGCAAGAACGAGTGGGCCACAGATCGAGTCACTCAGAGAGGCTATGGTTGAACGGCTCAACTTGAGTCTGGAGGCGGTATCTGAATAGGGTGCTGCTAGCCTGGTCAAGTTTAATGCCTCGAAAACTCAAGGCTGTTTATTTTCGGCCAAAAAGAGGCCCTTCCAATTGTCTCCTGCTTTCCGTGGTGTGTCCGTTCCGGTAACTAACAGTCTGGAACTATTAGGTGTTACGCTATCATCGACTCTCAACTTTGGCTCTTTTATAGAGTCAAAAGCACAATTAGCCTAAAAAAAACTTGGTATTCTCTCTAAGGTGAGACGGTATTTAACACCTGAGCAACTGATTAGTCTTTATAAAGCGCAAGTCAGGTCTTGCATGGAATACTGCTGTCACTTTTGGGATGGCTCTGCTGAATACCAGTTGGAGGCTTTGGAGTCCATTGAAAGGCGAGCCAGGCGGCTGATAGGCAACGAAACCTTGACTGAGTCGAAGCTGCAAAGTCTCGAGCATCGACGTAGGGTGGCGTGTCTATCAGCCTTCTATCGGATACACTTCGGTGAGTGCGCCAGCGCGGCCGAAGGGCGCAGGAATGGCACAATCTGATCCCACCTGCCCCTTTCTTCTATCGTACGGCTAGACAGACGCGACCAAAGCGCCACCCTTTTATGGTGGACATCCCACGCGTTAGAACAAAGTGTTTTGAGTCCACATTCCTCATACGAATTGCCAGAATGTGGAACGCTTTGCCTAAGTCTGTCTTTCCGTTAAAGTACAATGTGGGTGTCTTCAAATCTCGAGTAAATAGGTATCTTCTAGGTAAGCGTGCTACATCCTAGACCGCATATCTGCTTTACATCAGGCAGTGTGTAGTCAAACGCAAAACTATTTGAAATAAAAAAAACATGCCCATCGTATTATTTTAATTTTTAACTCGATTTGCACTATCGTATCGAGTACATTTAGTGCACAGATCTTTCTTTGGTCAAAAGAATGCGCGCCAAACTTACTTAAACAACATCAATGTACGTTGAAGTTGTCAAAAAGATCAGTGAAAGCTTTTAATGACCGCTTAAAACTATATTCAATAGCTTATTAAATAAGGTAAAAGGTACTTAAAAAGATTTGAGAATTTCATACTTTCGTTAAGTAGTGCTAAGGTCCTTAGGACATCAAACCGAAATTCGCTAAATAGAGTTAGTTAATTTTCGCTCTCATATTTTAAGCGAACAGTGTGTTCTAAAATTAAGTAGTTTGTTTTAGTGATCTTACGAATGGATATTGGTCCAGATTGAGGCATTGAAAAGCAGTGAAAAAATAATTAAAGCTACTTAGGTATGAAGATGATATACATCTACGTGAACAAAAAATATTTAAATAAATTAGGTAGTTTTTCCTTGTCATGAAATGAGTCAAATGACATATTTAACCAGTTTCAGAATTTTCTAAAACAGGAACTATGGCACTTATAGCTGCAGCGATAAAACTGAAATTTGGAGAAAAATACGACGATTCCAATGACGTTCCTAACTCAATTCGGCCATTTTACGACTTAGTGACTTTTCGCTCTACAGCGACGATATACTATCTACTGTATATAGTTTCCATACATTTTGTATGCCATTTCTGGCAAAAAAAAACCGAGCAAGAACTAAAAAATATGATATTATAGTAAGTTCGTATAGGCCGGGTGGCTGGCCCTGGTGTCAGAGTTTTTAGGCCGCCTGAAGGCCTCTGATGACATGGTCTGATGACAGTGGCTCTCTATAGATATTTTTAACATAGCCAAATAACATTAGCCGGGCCAGCTGGTAGTAAAATAAAATAACGTTTTAGTCGCGTTTTTCTTTTTTTAATTTTTGATAATATTTGGATAATATTATTAATTGACAAAAAAAATTAAATCCCCAAATGTTGTCATTTTCAAAGTAAGTACCTATTCTGTTAATATTAAATGAATTATTTCTTTACATAATGCAAGCTTGCTAAAGGTACATAAAATGTTACTTAAAAATATGTTGCTTTAACTTTTGTTGCGAATCAAAAAATCCTTAGATTTTTTTTGATATGTTAGGTAACCTGAAAACTGCCTATGAAACCTTGACGACACTAACATCTATTCAGTATGTCAAAATAATACATTTGACCTGACCTGACATTGTATTACAAACAGTTTAGGCCTCATCGTCTGTTCTAGACTATTGTACCTAACCAACTTATATACTCAGAGTTGGTAAAAATTGTATACTAAAAATTTTCACAAGATCTTTGTGGCGTTGGTAGAGTTTTGCAACAGTGGCGTCTTGATAGAGTTGTACAGATAAGTTGGCAGTACTTTAGGCACAAAAGGCTCGATAATTGCATCCATCATGGGCCAGAAACATTAGAAAGCTCATCAGGCGCGACAGATCCTCATTATGTGAGGAATTGCGCAAAGGCGTAGAGCAGGCTCTGGTGTAGAGTTAATACTTTGTGAAGTGCTACTTACTTGGTTACTAAAGCCGTAGTAGTAATACGCTCGTTTTAGAATTATTGTTGGTTCATTATCTGCATCAACTTTTTTTAATAGTCCACTGCAAGACGTAAGACTACCCATGAAGGGTGATTGGGCCATCTCCATCACGCTGGCCCAGTGCGGGTTGGTGGATTCACACGCGTCATAGAATTTCTTCTACGGATGTATGCAGGTTGCCTCACGATGTTTTACTTCACCGAAAAGCCAGTGTTGGACCGGGATTTGAATAAATTAGTAATGTCTTCTATCATTCTATGTGTTTGGAGTATACGCCCTGTTTACTCCTAACACATAGAATGATAGAAAAGAAGAGTATTGCATAAGACAAACTGATACATGCACAGAGATACCAGTAGGATAATATGTATATTCGATCGAGAAAAGAAAGAAAGATGATTTAATATGTCATGAAGAAAATATCTCGATTCAGTAGCTAGTTACCGTGATTTTTCTCTCAGTAGTGTCCAAGTCCAATTCATATTTGACAGTTTTATCAGCCATGGGCCAGATTTTCCATATTTTTTTGTGGTTGAGAGTTGCCTTAAGCGATAACAGCGCTATCTATCTAGTTGTAATAGCTCTGTGGTTACATAATATTATCATTAGAGAATAAATAAAAGATTAAAAGCTATTCAAGGTCCAATCTTTACAAAAAACTATTCCATAATACCTACAAGAGTCAGCATTAGACACAATCCTCATTCGTGACGTCTGACTGTCTACCAGTCGATACAGTCAACACATTGCAATATAAAAGGTGTTACAATAAAAAAGTTTAAAAAGACAACATAGCATCCAATTAGACCCGGAAACATCCTGAACTTTGATTAATAAATCTTTTTCTTTCGTTTTTCTTCTTATAAAGCTACCAAAAAAACCTAGCACCTATTTGTTAGTTTTGTCTGATAGACCCGTCAACTTTAAACAATGCCGCTAATAGATTCACGATATCATAAGTACTTACCTATAGTCTTACAAAGTTATAATATTGGTGGTCAAATGAAAGAACTAATTGTTTAGTCTTAAATAGTTTTAGTAGAGTTTCGAGTCGAAAGTTTATGGCCGGTAGCGCGTGATGATAGTAATGCCATAAGAGGACTGAGAATTGATCACGGTTTTCGCGATTTTTTCTGAACGAAACCCGAAATAGCGAAATATTATGTTTTGGTGGCAATTGCTAGCGTATACATTTTTGCATGCTAGTAGGTAGAATGTATTTTTTTTTTCAGAAAAGATTAGTTTCTGAATGCAAATTAAAGCATTCAAAAAAGCCAAAGGTTTTGTTTAATGATATGGCTTTTTAGAGGCTTATAACTTTAAAGTCATTTAAAAAACTATAAAAACTAAGACGTTTAACCGTAGAAAATGAAGTGCTGATCACAAAATAAAAACTCAAATTTGATAATATTTTTTATTTTTATTTCGAATAGGTTCGCATTTGACTACACACTGCCTGATGTTAAGCAGATGTGCGGTTTAGAGTGTAGCAAGCTTACCAACAAGATATCTATTTACTCGGGATTTGAAGACACCCACGTTGCACTTTAACGGGAAGACAGGCCCAGGCAAAGCGTTCCACATTCCGGCTGTTCGTATGAGGAATGAGGATTCGAAACGTTCTAACGCGCGGAATGTCCACCATAAAAGGATGGCGCTTTGGTCGCGTCTGTCTAGCCGTACGATAAAAGGAAAGGGGCAGGGGGGACCAGATTGTGCAACTCCTGGGCGCATTTAGAGGTAGATAACAACTCATTTTTTTTGTATGGCCAAGTTCGCGGTTCACGTCAGCCTTAAAGTGCCAATTGGAATCGAGCTGCAACACAACTGCCAACAGCACGTTTATCGGCTGATACAAACTAGTAGTGCAGCTGTGGACGACTTCATTTGTTTTGCCCCATGCAGCTGCTGCACGTGCTGAAGGCAGTTGTTGTTGGCAGATCGGTTCCAAATAGCACTTTTGCAGTCGTGGGCCTGATTCCTTAGACATGCTCTCTTAGAGTTCTGTATACTATTTTACAGTTATGTATTGTGATGATCCTGGGGACTAAATGAGACTATTTGTCCACCTTGTGGATGGACGTCCTACGCTGCATTTGCTGGTGCCGGTTGTGGTCTAAGCTTGAGGACTTTCCGATTTCCGTGGATTGTTATCAGTCTTGCGTGCTATGTGCACTGCCATTTCAACTTGCCAAACCACTGGACCGTGGCCGTTATTTTGGTCTGACCGCGGATCTCATCATTAGAGATTGGGTCCCAAAGAGATTTCGAGCCTAAATGCTCTCTCTATAGCTTGTCGGGCTACTTGGACCTTATTAAAAAGGCCCTAACAAGAAGCCATATTGCTGCAATCACCCGCACTGATCCAACACTTTTGACTTGAGGCTCTGAGGTAGTTGTCAGACGAGAAGACGATACGAATATCGCCTCATTTCTGATGACAATAGCTATGACAAGCAATGCTTCCTTAGCTTGACTGCCTCGGTGGCTCAGTGGTTAGTGACCCTAACTTCTGGATCAAAGAGGCGTGGGTTCGATCTCCTAGCAGGGCAAATATTTATGTGATGATCATAAGTGTTTGTCAGGTGTTATTTAGTTACTGTCTATATAAGTATGTATTTAAAAATAAGTATATGTATTAGATATATCAGTCTCTGGCAGCCATATCACAAGCTTTGCTTAGTTTGGGGTCAGAGACCGTGTGTAAGATGTCCCAAAAATATATTTATTATTAATGGCTCGCAGAAATGCCACAGGGATAACTTGGTCCATCGAGAACATCTAAAATAGATGCAATGAATTAATATGGCATGAGTTAGCGAAAGACATCAAAATGTTTTGATTCGGTGGTTCATGTCGGTCGGTATCCGTCTTCGCCGTGATACCCATATTCTTTCCCCTCTCTACAAGGTTCTCTTTAAGCCTTCTTCTCCTTCGTATTTAAGATCACGCTTCACTTTTCTATGTGACACTCACTCTGTCAATCTTAGGTCTTCTAGCAATCTTCTTCTATTAACTCCATCTCACAATACTGTCTTTTACGATTCTGCTTTCTGTGTCCGGGCTGTGGCTCTCTGGAATGACCTTCCGGTGACCATCAGGCGTGCGCAGAGCGTTGAATCTTTCAAGACTCAAGTCAAGGAACACTATCTTGCTAAGCAGTTTTAAAAACTGATATTACTTATCGCTTACGTTTTAGCTATCTGTATTTATTTATGTATGTAAGTAGGTTTATTTTTATTGTATGTATTATAAGAAGTATTTGTGTATGCCTATTATTATGTAGTGTATTTTATTGTTTTTGGATATTTATAGCTTTACTTTATTCATTTATGTTTACACCACCGTCCACGTCAATCACATGTTTCCACACAGTAGAGGTTGTCTGGAAGAAATCGCTTTTGCGATAAGACCGCCTTTTGTACCATTATTCTGTCGTTATTTCTTTTTGTGTTGTTTTGCTACTTGTGGTGTCAATAAAGTGTTTTTGTATTGTATTGTATTGTCGGATTTTTCAGCAGGAAACGTCAAATTCCAATACGTATTTTTGACAGTTTTAACAGCAGCTAGGCAAAATTTACCATGCATTTATATGGTTGAGAATTACCTCAAGCGACAACAGCATGTCTCTGGTATCTCTGTGCAATGGCTTGACTTTTTCTTTCAATATTTGAAGTCTATTTTGTTCGACATATGCAGTATTGGCTCCCTTGTCTAAGCGCACAACTGATGTTTGTCGTGATGTACTTAGGTCACGAATTTAGTGTCTTGACAGCCTGTGAAGGCTAAGTAGTTAGAAAGGTTGAGCAAATCTACCAATTTGTGGGTTCTATTCTTAGCCTAAACGAGCAAGGTACCTACATCTTTAAGTACCTACATAAAATATAGATTTCGAAACAAATTATTATTTTAAACATGTATAACTGTCTGTAACTTTATACATTTTTTTGGCTTTTTTTACATTTACAGATTAACTACAAATAGTCAGTTTATAGCAGGAAAGCTTTAGTTGTTTATATAATTTTAACCTATGTAAGTAGTGCTGTATTTTGTTATAGTTTATGAAAATGTGTGTTACGGCAATGAATACTTAGATGTAATTATTAAGTTACATAGTTACACCGAAATATCAAGATAGTAGTCACTTAGCCAGTCTATGCATAAAATGTATCAACTAAAATCCAGAGTGAATATCAATTGAAACGCAAAGTAGTATCCAAGTGTACTCACGCAACTCAAGAGTAGCTAAACTAAAGATATTTATGTGACAATTATGCTCATGTTTACTTAAAAACAAGCTTTTGACTGCCTCGGTGGCTCAGTGGTTAGTGGCCCTAACTTCTGGATCAAAGAGGCGTGGGTTCGATCCCAAATATTTATGTGATGATCATAAGTGTTTGCTCTGTGTCTGGGTGTTATTTAGTTACTATCTATATAAGTATGTATTTAAAAATAAGTATATGTAGTATATCAGTCTCTGGCAGCCATATCACAAGCTTTGCTTAGTTTGGGGTCAGAGACCGTGTGTAAGATGTCCCAGAAATATTTATTTATTATTTATTTTTATCCGATTGAAACTAGATTTTTTAACCGATGATGAGTATTTTGGATAGTACCAACTGTTAAAAGGACATGTCCACAAAATGTATGGAGGCCGGTATAATAATAGTCAAAAATTCTAACCACAACACTCGTTACATTTTGAGAAAGTTCATATTTTTCTCAATCTATTACATCAGTTAAAATAAAAAAGAGCCCTCCGTTTTTTTAAAAATAATTTTGAATCTATTAGGATAAATAAATATATTTGGCTCAATAGGTAGTTTATCTCTAGCAACCCTGATTAAGTACCCTCCACTATTGTTAAATGGAAGCATTATTACCAATAAGACACAGTTTTTAAGTGTTTTTTGTCACATTGTACCTACTAACTGGTCACACTGTTAGATTATAATTTTTAATTTTAGCAAATTATGAGATGAATGTGGAAGAATCAGCTACGAATGGAAGTAAAATAACGATAAAAGCATTTCATTATTGCTAAACTAGAAAAAATACAAAGCTGTATTATTATTTTTCATACAATTTATTTTTCACATTTAAAAAAGAATGGAGGGATTAAATAATCATAATTAAATATTTTTGAAAAGCCCACATATCAAGCTTTCAAATGATGTATATATCATGTTGGTTCGATTTTTCTCTGATTAATATACCACTTGTGGACGTCACCTTTGAATTAAGCGCTGCGCTGGTAATTAAGCGCTGCGCTGTGCGAAAAAAAGCTTGCAGAGTACATTACTCTATATTTACAGTGGCGAGCTCTACGGATCGGAGAACTAATTGTATATTCAGATCCAGTTGACTGCACATTATGCACATCCTAGACTAATAATTATGCTACGCCCTATTAGACAGGGTGAATATGTACATCTACTGAATTAGCGATAAGTATTAGTCTAATATGCTAAGCGCTGATTGTATTCACATGTACGTATTTCTTGCATAAATAAATAAATAATATACCAAAATAACTGTCTTTCACGTCCTTGACTCTTATGGTGTGTCTACACTAAAGGAGCGCGAGCCGAGACAAAATTCGTGTTGTGTGGACCGACTCACGAGCCTTGAACAAGCGCGCTTCGAGCGCGATGCAAATCCGTTTGTGTTCGTCAAAAAACCGACAATACGCGATAACCACACAAGATTTAAACACGCTTTAAACACTATTTAACCGCGCTATTTGTACTGTTAAACAATTTAATGCGTGCGTAAAACTTTTGTGGTAGACGGTAAAAGTTTTGGCTCGGCTCGCGCACAGCTCTCTAGCGTAGACCCACCTTTATGTAAAACATGAATACAACTTAATGAAAATAAATACAACATCAAGTTATCATGAATGGGTACAATGTTCAGAATAACTTCATAGTGATCTCATAGTACCAGAATTAAGATGACTTAACTTCGCCACCTACCTAGGAATTAACAAATTTTAATAGTCACGAAAATCCGTATTACAATATGTACCTCATAGTTAAATAAACACCGCGATAAACTAGCAGATTAAAGATAAACATCGCAGTTAGATCATTGCACGAGATACGAGTGATCCATCATTTATACGGTACCTAATTGTACGGTCAGAAACAAAATCTCAGTAACTGTTCGTGAGTTATTTTTAGTAAAATAATAAGTCCGATTACAGAGGCGCCAGCGTAACTATATTTGCTAAATAGCATAGTTCTGTTTCTTTTTCACTTTAGGTATTCGATAGAGATAACGCTTTTTACGCTACTATTTAATTTACGCTGGCGCCTCTGTAATCGGGCTTAATATCTAAATATGTAATAATATTTATAATCTTCACTTTTTTGCAATTTCACTCATTAGATTATTGTAAAATATGAAATTGTTTGTCTAAGCTTGCGCAATTCTTTTTGAGGACTCTGTAATTATACTCGATTCGCATTTGTTTCAGAGACCTCAAAAAGATATGCGTGTACTTCGTATACAAAATAATAACTAGCCGTAACTTGTCACAAAAATTTTACGCAATCATTGACAATGTTTAACAGTACAAATTTCACGGTTTATGTTTATATTTGACGGGTTTGACATTAGATATTATGTTTCAATCATATATTTATCACAACCATCTTCGAGATGCTTCTCCGCAGTAATCACCTACCGAAATTTTCATGTTGGTGGACTTGTTGGTATTATTTTTTCTTTAATTTTTATTTGTTAGGTTTAGGTCTATCTTGTCATAGTTTTAGCCTGATGGAAAAAAGGCGTACTGTTAATTTGACTTATGTGACTCTCTTATTTATTTATCATTTGCATCGGGGCTGCTTTACGTATAATTAAGTATTTAACAGTAAAGAATTTTCAAATATATTCTAGGTCGAAAAAGTTACTTTTAATACTTATCTATATCTCTATCTTAATAGTAGTATTTACAGTAATAATTGAATGGCTGACCTTATTTATTATAGCTCTATGCTATGACTAGACCCTTATGTATAAGTTATGTCTATTAAATTATATCTAGAGTTTAAAGTTTGTCTTCGAAGAAATCATTTAGGGTATAATAGCACTTTTGTGTTAGGAGGTGGCGTAATTTGTTTTTGAATGCTTTGTCAGAAGTTTCGTATTTTAGGGAGTCGGGGATTTTGTTGTATATTTTTATAGTCATGTATTCGGGGCCTTTTTTGAAAATCTCCATTTTGGGTTCAGGGAGCACTAGTTTATTTTTTCTTCTCGGGTTGCTAGTTTTGGTGTAAAGATTTATGTGTGTTCTTACAAATGTTGCCAAATAGAAAGCATATAAAAAATAAAGATTGATATCCTGTGTCATTTTTCGTCTTCCCAACTATATCCATGCCATAAAATCAAGTCAATCAGTTTGCCCCGTTGCTGCGTGAAAAATGAACAAACCAACAAATACACTTTTGGATTTAAAATATTATGGAAGTAAGGATATACATAGTAAGGATTTTGCTACTGATTTCGTAGTCGTTATAGGCCTAGCTAGCCCTAGTATTTTAAAACCGCCTTAAGGCCTGACATGGCTACTGAGTTGCTGACCCTACTGGAAGGTACTTCTAGTTAATTGTAAGGTGGTGGCTGGGCGCGATCCGGATGTGTTAAACAGATTATCCACGAGCCACTAATGATATTTTAGAATAGATACGTTACACTCGCTTCTGTTTCGAGTACAAGATAGGCAAAAGTCTGGAATTTACTTTGCGTTTTTGCCTTGCTTTTGTTTAGTTCAGTTACTCTTGTTTAGTTTAAAAATCAAAGAGATTAAAAATTACAAAGAAAATCCTGCAAAGTCGGGCCAGACTTCGTACGGTAGCAAATTCGCAGAGAAAAAAAAACTTAGTTTTTTTTTTTAATCTCATATTTTCCAATTTGGTTTTATTCAGGGCCGCCATTACGCTTCTATATTTTACAAGCAAATATGTTAACAATTAGATCACGAAACTATGAAATTATTTTAAATGGAGATTGTTATTAAATAAAATAATAAGAAAAACATTTTCTAAAACATAAATAGATAGATATAAAAACATTTTCTAAAACATAATAGATATTTTTATAAATATCTTATTTCTTTATATATTATACATAATGTAGTTTAATTTGTAAATAGTAGTTAACGTGTATTTTTTTCCGAGATTTTGTTTCTAATGTGTAAATTTAATAACTCTGTATAAAATATGTTAAAAAATAAACTTAAAACCCTTTTTATGTCATAGTTTTCTAAAACATACAAAGCTAATAAGTAACTAAATACCGTACCGCCTAAGTTGTAGGTATGTAATTTTGCATTATTTTCTTTCCGAAATGTATTTCTTTAAAAACAGTACACTTATTATTCATGATATATACAGGGTTATTTGCTTACCCCGTACTAAGCCAAAAGGGGGTACACCGGAAGGTTATCAGGAAGGACTATCATTTTGAACAACTTTTACGATGGAACCGACCCAAAATTCGAGAAAAATAATTGCTGTTCCATACAAAATTGCAAAACTCAGAATCGACAAAAAACGTAAGAAACAGCTGTGTTTTTTCTCGAATTTCAGGTTGGTCACGGTAATGGTAGATAAGATATCATTTCCCTGGGTTGTCCCTTACAATAATTTGTTCATAATGATGGTCTGAATGACCTCCTTTTGGCTTAGTGCACCAGGTCTGGACCTTGTATAAGTTCAGTTCAGTCAACTTGTAGTTGGACTAAGTATAGTGCGTTGTAGCGGAAGTATGCGCAAGCGTTCCCGCAATACCGACGCAGATGCGCAGAAAAGGAACACCCCAGGGTTTTTAGTGGGTAAACCGCTTTAGGTGGACCCCTACATAACCACCTTTCCTTCCCCGGGGTGAGGTGGTATCCATAAAGGATTTTCCCTGATTAAAAAAAAAGAAAAATATAAAATTAGTATAGTTTAAATAAACACGCTTAGGAGATTTTTTTTATAAATGCATTGTCATCGATCTTTAATAGGCAGGTGTGCAAAGCTTAAAGAAAATCTGATCGCTCAAAGTAGGTCAAAATAGAGCTCAAATAGGTTGGTTACAAGCAAGCAAGGAAACATACAGGTGAAACTAATAAAAGCGAGTTAAAAAGTACAGTGCGTTGTTGTTCTACAAGTCTAAAGAGTATCTATCATTAAGTATATGTAGAACGTCATAGCCTCATAGCGAGCTACCAGGCGTCAATGGCGGAAAACAGATGTAATTGCCTCCCGTGGTGTTGCTGATGAGAAGTAATGATATGTTGATAGAACCATTTATTAACTCATTAATATGGGTATATGGTAAAGATGCTGTGATATTTGCACAAGGTCAGAGTAAATAGACTCACTCACTCACATCTTTATTACCGGTTACCGCAAAAGATTAAAACATGCTTTAAACGCTGTTTAACCTTACAAATTGTCCTGTTAAACTTTGTCTAAGCCGTGCGTAAATATTTTGTAATCACCAAAGTTAAGTAACGTTCGCTACGATCAGTCTTCGGATTGGTGAACGTGGATAGAATTTACAACTGAGCGCTATCGTGGCTCGGATGACATGTTAAATTGTAGGTCCCGGTTGTTTAACCATTTGGCATTTCCAGTGGCCTTCAGGCAGCTTAAAAAATCGGACACAAGGGCTAGTCACCTGACCTATAGGAACTTAGTCAACTTACTTAATAAAGCTAAGCTGGGAGTTTATATATAATATACATAATATAAACATCCAATAACAGGCCTAATCCTATAAATTATTTATAAACAGAAAAGAAAAAACAAGTCGATTCTACCACATCTATTTTAAGTATAAATATACAAAAAAAAGAAATATACAAACTAAATAAACTACCAGCGTAAAGACAAAAAATTACAACACAATATAACAATAACATGATAATACAACAATATGATATCACAATATAATTAATTAACGTTCTGCCCGGTCAGTATTTGGAAGGGTGACCGCGGGTGGCATTTTCCAACTGAGCGCTACCGTGACTCGGAAGACACGTTAAACCGTAGGTCCCGGTTGTTTTAACCGTTTAGCCATGTCAAAGGCCTTCAGGCGGCCTAAAAACTCTGACACCAGGGCTAGCCACCCGGCCTATACGAACTTACTTACTTTTTACTAACTAAGTCTTAGAAAAACCAATAATCTCAGACTAATCTAAGATTCACTTAAAATTCCTGTATAAATCCTCGTGTGGTTATGAATAACTTAAGTGTGACTTAATAAAATCTCCAAATATGACAATATGAGTTACATAAAGAATTTCGACTCAAGTTCAATGTAAACAAGCAAACAAGTTATTTCTAAATCAGAATTATGACTGACATTAGATAATGTTGTCAATCTCTTACCAATCGCCATTTATAGGCCAGGAGCTCGGTGTTGAAATATTACAGTACTAAGTGGTAAAAAAAAAGTTTAGTTTATAGTACTAGTAGTTCTACGAACAGTAGACTTCAAATCTGTTTAACTGAATCTTCATAGTCCTATATCATGTCACGACTCGCCCTTGACCGATCTCGTGAATACTCGCGAGTCTTGTTAAAATTGAGGTAGTAACCGATCTTGCCAAATATTATCAAAAACGGCTGAAAATAAATAGCGCTACAGCAAATATTCTCTTTTTTAGAAGAAATATAGACAGGGAAATATAGACAGAAATATATGCTCTCACCTTTGGGATGGCTCTGCCAAATATCAACTGGAGGCTCTGGAGTCGATTGAGAGACGAGCCAGGAGGCTGATTGACAACGACACCTTGACTAAGACGCAGCTGCAAAGTCTTGAGCATCGTCGCAAGGTAGCGTGTTTGTCGGTCTTTTACCGGATACACTTCGGAGAGTGCGCCCAGGAGTTGCACAATCTGGTCCCCCCTGCCCCTTTCTTCTATCGTACGGCTAGACGGACGCGACCAAAGCGCCACCCTTTTATGGTGGACATTCCGCGCGTTAGAACCAAGCGTTTCGAATCCTCATTCCTCATACGAACAGCCGGAATGTGGAATGCTTTGCCTGGGTCTGTCTTCCCGTTAAAGTACAACGTGAGTGTCTTCAAATCCCGAGTAAATAGGTATCTTCTAGGTAAGCGTGCTACACCCTAGACCGCACATCTGCTTAACATCAGGCAGTGTGTAGTCAAACGCAAACCTATTCGAAATAATAAAAAAAAAAAAAAAAAAAACAGGGTTTCCTAATCAATTAGCATCCTTTTAGGGACTTACTCTGTACATCGAAACTAACAACTTTTGTTCTGCGACTTTTGTCAAAACTCAAAAAAAATCAGCTGTTCCATACATTTATCCCGGGTGAACGATATTTTTCTATAAAACAACAATTTTTTTTCAAAATTTAAAAGTTATTAGTTTTGATGTACGAAACAAGCCCCTAAAAGGATGCTAATTGATTGGGGATACCATGTATATATTATTAATGTATATATACGTCACAAAAAAACTATATAATTTACAGAACCCGTATAACAAGTTACGTCAAGATTCGTCAAAAAATGCTACCTATAAAGGAGAATCATCAACCAAGCCAACCGCTTAAGTAGTCTAATCGTGCCTCTCTATCGTTTGTTCCACGCTCTCGCTTGCACGTTGAGCTCAGGCGGGACGCGACATTTTCCCGTGCGTGCAGGCGATGTTCATCGTACCGTTCATGAATATAAATATTTATAAGAAGTTATGACGTCAAAAAAAATACTATTAAGTAGTTTTTGGCAGACAAAAAAGCTTTCTCATACCTTTTGGCTGCATAATGATAGCGAAATAAAAACACACGCTAGCTCTTCACCTAAAATCTATAATGACAATGATCAAAAGCCTTTTCAGGTCGTTGACCGCTTCAAGTCTAACCAGTTTTACTCCATGCATATTTCTAACAACTTATATACTATCTATGGCGCTATTATTGTTGATTTGTGACCGTTATAAACATTGTTTTGTTGAGTCTAATTGATCGATCGAGCGAACGAGGAGAAAGAAGGAAGGAAGAGAGCGATTTGACTTCGCAATTTTGCTCCCACCTGTCCGGATGTTGGTTTTCTTTCTGCAGGTTGAATTTTTCGACGAAATTTGAAGAAGTTTGGTAAGTAGGTACATGAGTTTGGATGTACTAGACCCGCCCTTAAAAGGTTTTGCGTTTAATACCTATGACCCTGTATATTTTTGGATTTTTGTCGTTGACGATTTTTGTTTGATATTTCCCACAAATAGGAGGGAATTTTCCTTTAGAGCTATTTATCAGCCTATTTTGATTATATTTTGCAAGACTTTCTAGTATGAACCAAATCACTTCATCAAAACTCGCGTGGGAAATTATTAAACTAAATATCGCGCGCTCCCGTCAACTGGCGCACGCGTATACGCGTGCGCTAGTCGATGGTAACGCGTATTCCCTGATGAAGGAGTACTGATTACTCCGAAACCGGTCGGGTTTCCAGCGGTCTGGCCGCGATATCATACGTGAGTAAAAACCGGTGTTTTATTTAGTATGAACCAAATCGGTCAAAAGCGCATCGGTATCCCTATAGATAAGTATATGCAGATTCCATTGAAGAGATTTGTCGCGAGGTCTCCCTGTCCAAGAACTTCTAATCCATACTTTTAAGTTTTTTTCCATTTGTGGTTTCTTGTGTTTTAAATACTTGCATAAATAAAGATTTTTGATTGCCATTTCTTGTTTTAAAGATTATGTTATTTATGGCGCTATTGTGTGTAATAATCTAGACAGTCTCCGTTTATCTATAAAAATAACCGTTATTGATGATAGTCTCCATTTGTGTGCCTATACAGCCGTCTATTTCGATGTCACCAAGGATAGATTTTATATTTTTGAACTCAGTTTTTAGTTTATTGCCATTATAATATATTACTATTCATCCATCCATCTCTCCATCAGCAATAGGACGTCCATTGATTGAAATAGGCCTCCCCTGTGGATCTCTAACAAGACCGGGTGGAAGCGGCTTACATCCAGCGATTCACCGATTCAACGATCCACGTTCTGCGCTGCTCTTGCCGGTACGTGGTCTCCACTCGAAAACTTTTCAACCCCATCGGTCATCAGTCCTCCGTGTTATGTGCCCGGCCCTTTGCCATTTTATCTCGTCAATCCGCTGGGATATGTAGTTTTGGTTCTTCTACGAGAGTGTGGTAGATTACTATTAAGAATGAAAATTTTGAAGCTTCCATAAGTGCAATGTTACGTTTTTAATAAGTCTACGGTTAGGGTTAAATGTAATTTTGTGTTTTTAGGGTTCTGTACCTCAAATGGAAAAAACGGAACCCTTATAGGATCACTTTGTTGTCCGTCTGTGTGTATGTCTAGACTCTTTATCTCGGGAACGTGTAAAGATATCGAGTTGAAATTAAAACTGTATACGTATATAATATCTTGCAGTTGTGTAAAAGAAAAACTTCTCAGTGATCGTTTAAAAAAGTTTGAGCCGTTTATGTTGTAAAAAACCGCATATTTCGACTCTCACAAGAATCAAAACCTACAGGGTACTTCCCGTTGACGTAGAACTATTAAATTTGGCGAGAAGCATTGTCTTAGAGTAGTTACACATATAGGAATAAATCTGAAAACAGAACATTTTTATTTAAATCACAAAAAAATAAAGCCTCAAAATTCACAAAATATGGGCTCAAAATTCAAAGTGAGTAAATCCTATCATGTAAGGTATCATATATCAGAAATTCATTAGCACATGCTAAAACTCTAAAATGAAATGTTAAAATGTTTTTAATTATTTAAGCAATGTGTGATTTTCGATGTATGACGAGAAAAGTAAAAAAAACAAACTTTTTTGTCGATGGTTATAGTATAGATATTTTATCAATTTACTTCCCAATTTTGTGACATTTTCTGGATTTGTACGGAACCCTTGGTGTGCGAGCCTGACTCGCACTTGTCCGGTTTTTTTTTCGTGATTTTACAGTTAATTCCATCGTAAAAGTTGTTCATAATGATGTTCACATACGGCATAGAAAATCCCTGCACTTATAAAACAATAATTTGTATCAATTTCCTCACATATATTACCACTTAGTCTGAAATGGAAACTGATACCTCTTACTTTGAAGGTCATTATCAAAGCATTATCAGGTATATTATCGAAGCCACAAAAGTTGACAAATCGAGCAATGATTAAAAAATCTACTCACCTACTCCTTGAAATCTATTTTCAAGCAAAACTTAACGGAACAGACAAAACTCCTTGAAATCTATTTTCAAGCAAAACTTAACGGAACAGACAAATGTTAGCCATCAGTTTACTAAACTTTTCATATTTGTTATATTGATAATATCTAACATACGGTCCGCAAGCTATAAGACAGCTAACTATGAATTGTTTTTTTAAATTTATGGCAAAAAATCCAGATTTTTTTGCCTTAAATGTGTGCTATTAAATATCGAAGAAATATTTCTGATGCTCATCTCAATACTACTGAAAAAAGATTCCCAACATTTGAAAAATTCAAATAAATAAGATTTCTGGTCTTTTCTGGCTTTTTATCTCAAAAACTATAAATATCTAGTATAAAATACTGTCAATTAAGAATTTTCTTATGAGTAAGTCTGCGTTAAAAGGATTGTGAATTGACTACTGTTTTCATGTTTTCTGTAGAACATCGAGATAATCTTCGGATTATATTTGATCAAAATTATTTTCTGGCAAAAAAATCTCTTCACCCCTATATTGTGACAAAATGTTATGTTTTGGCGTCGATCGCTTGAGTAAGAAATATTGCACACTCGTGTGTCTTATTTTTTTCAGGAAGATTTTAAGGTTATATATTCTTTTCAGCCAAGTTATTGCCTAAAAAATATCATTTTTAGAGGCTATAGGGTTATAGCTCTAAGGTCATATAAAAACTGTTAAAACCAAGACTTACGATCCTAACGATTGAAGTGTTGATTGAAATTGACATGAAAAAAAAATAATCGGAATATATTTAGAGGTAGATAACAGCTAAGTTTTGTATGTTTAAGATGGTGCCTCACGATTGCCTTAAATTATCAAACCGTCTAAAAGTCAAATAGCGACGTTTTTGCTTACAAGCGGCACATGCCGACACTACACATAACACTGACATGTTCCGTTACTATCGGTCGCTTGTCAAATATTTAATAACATTAATTTTTTATTACATTTTATTAATCACACCATAAACCCGTGCCAGTGAGTGATACTTAGCTCCGATAATGTTATTAATTAAATACCTATTTGTTTAAATTTATGGCTCCTGATTCGGATCTGATGTTATATTTATAGCGTGAATTTAATAATAGAAAAACTAACGGTGGGTGATAATGGAGAAACCTATTTTAAAAAATAACTGATGGTGATATACTATTTTAAGCGCGTGCGTCAGAATATTGTGACCAAGGATTTAAGAAATAAGGATTTTAACGGATAAAAAGCTCACGTTAATATTAAATCCTGCTATCCTACTAATATTATAAACGCGAAAGTTTGTGAGGATGGATGGATGGATGGATGGATGGATGGATGTATGGATGTTTGTTACTCTTTCACGCAAAAACTACTGAACAGATTGAGTTAAACTTTGCAATAATATATATATCTATAGCTTATATATCAGAATAACACATAGGCTATAAATTATTATGATATATTGCGTATGCGGGCGAAGCCGCGGGTAAAAACTAGTTTAAAATATTGAAATGTAATTTTTAATATAATATTTTTAATCGACTTCCAAAAAAGAGGAGGTTCTATTTTCGTCTGTATGTATGTGCATCGATATATTTGGCAATTGTGCACCGAATCAAAAAAAAAAATTTGTTCGAAAGGGTATACTTTTGAATTAGTCCCATTTAAGTTTTATAGAAGTAATTATAGAAGAAGTAAGTATAAAAGTCGTGGTGGCCTAGAGGTATTGACACTCGCCTTGCAATCGTGAGGTCGTGGGTTCAAATCCCGGTCCCGTACCAATGAGTTCTTTGGAATTTATGTACGGAATTTAACACCACTGGCTTTTCGGTGAAGGAAAACATCGTGAGGCAACCTGCATGCGTCCGTAGAAGAAAGTCGATGGCGTAATGTGAATCCACCAACCCGCACTGGGCCAGCGTGGTGGATATGGCCCAATCACACCTTCGTGGGTAGGCCTACGTCCTACAGTGGACTATTAAAAAAAAAGGCTGGTACAGTAAGTTTTATAGAAATCGGCTTAGCCGTTTTTGAAAAATCAAAAATAATGTAGTAACACATAAAAATTGTATATTTCATCAATTCGAGCGAACTACTCGGAATTTTTACACGATGGAAGAAGGTTTTTCCCTTTTTTTGCGAAAAATAATGATTAAATTTAACATAAATAGTGAAAATAGACCCGTGCGTCAGAATTTTGTGAACGCATAAAAAGCTCTTGATTTAAATAGTGAAACTTTATTATTAAACAAATGAAAACCTGAAAGACATTTTTAACGAGATATAATAGTACATTGTTCACCGAGAGGAGAAAGTGACCAATTACCGTCGAGGGTGTCGTTTTAAGCCCGAGCCGTAGGCGAGGGCTTTTAAACACCCGAGATCGGGAATCGCACTTTCTCTTGAGTGATACATAGTGCTTTATACTACACCTACGAGGAAAATAAAAAACTAATAATTGAATCCTCAAACAACACACAAATTGAAAATGGCGTCTGCAATTTTCACATGTTCTTCTTTCAAATTGTTTGACACCATCCAACACACAGCTAGTGGCCAGTGTCATTTTGCGAACTTGGAGATAAAAACTCACTGTAAAAACTTTTTGGCTTTTGATATTTAGGTTACCAGCGCATAGTCTTACCCAAAATTAAAAAAGAAAAACCACGTAAGAAATGGATTTTCATACACTTTTCTCTCCCGCTCAGATGCGTTTTCTCGCCGCATATTTGTTCGATATGCAATGACGTACTTTCTACCGTAAATTTGATAAAGTATCAAGGTACTTTCCGAGCAGGGGTAGTATAAATATTTTTCTTAGTAAAAGTAAAATAATTAGATATGGTAATTTTTCAAATGATGCGCCATAAACTGCCACTAGTATTTTTTTCATAATTATTGGCGTATAATTTTGGAGGAATAATTCCAAAGCTCTCTTATTACATCTATGGGGGATCTATAGATACCTGTGGACTCGTTGTAGGTATCATTAGTATAAACTACTCTTACTACATAGCCAACTCTAATAGGTATCACGAAAACATCAGCAGCTGTTATAAATATATTCATGGATTGTTGCACAATCTGGTCCCACCTGCCCCTTTCTTCTATCGTACGGCTAGGCAGACGCGATCAAAGCGCCACCCTTTTATTGTGGACATTCCGCGCGTTAGAACAAAGCGTTTCGAATCCTTATTCCTCATACGAACAGCCAGAATGTGGAACGCTTTGCCTGGTTCTGTCTTCCCGCTAAAATACAACGTGGGTGTCTTCAAATCCCGAGTAAATAGATATCTTCTAGGTAAGCGTGCTACATCCTAGACCGCATATCTGTTCAACATCAGGCAGTATGTAGTCAAACGCAAACCTACAAGAAATAAAAAAAGGCTTCATCATTTGATAGCTATTTATTCCTATTTCCAAGCCTTCGAGCAAATTAAAATTTTAACTGCAAAACAAACTCATCAGTCCCTTTAAACTAAACTAGAAAATTGACGGAATTTTAGGAACACGGCTAAAATCAAAACCCAAGACATTCTAATAGAGCTGTACCTTAAAATCAACATCCAAGACCTTGCAATAGAGATGTACCCATTTCGATCTCAAAACCAATATCGATCTAAATTCGAATATACTAAAGCAACGCAACGGTATGAAACAATTAGAGATGCCAGTTATAAATGCTTTAATTGGCATATGATACGAATATGCCAATTAAAGCATTTCAAAATAAAATATTGATAAACCAATCAAGAGTAAATATTTCACTCAACTAATGATGATCAATGTATTCGAATTAAGATTGTTATCGATGTATAAATCATTCGCCGATGATTTGTGGACTGTAAATCTGAATTGAACTGATTTACATATTTTGGCTTGATGTAGTGGATGCAGTTTTACAGGTGTTTAACTAAGACACCTTTTTTTTTGCGGTTTGTTTAAAATTCTGATATGCGAATATTAATCGCCGTTTATTCTCCTTCTTTGAATTAAAGGACATGTCCACAAAATGTATGGAGGCTGGTATAATAATAATCAAAAATTCTAACCACAACACTCGTTACATTTCGAGAAAGTTCATATTTTTCTGAGTTTATTACAACACTTAAAAACAAAAAAGAGCCCTCCGATTTTTTTAAAATTAATTTTGAATTTATTAGAAAAAATAAATATATTTGGCTCAATAGGAAGTATATCACTAGCAGCTTTGATTAAGTATCCTCTAAATTGTGAAATAAAAGCATTTTCACCAATTAGACATACTTTTTAAGTGATTTTTTGTCACATTGTGCCTACTAACTGGTCACACTGGTAGGTTATAATTTTTCAATTTTAGCAAATTAAGAGATAAATGTGGGAAAATCAGCTACGAATGCAAGTAAAATAACGATAGAAAAGCACTTTATTATTGCTAAACTAGAACAAATAATATGCTATTATTGTTATTTTTCATACAATTTGCTTTTCGCATTTTAAAAAATTGGAGGGGTGAAAAAATCTAAATTCAATATTTCTGAGAAGCCCATATAACAAGTTTTCAAATGATGTATATATCATCTTGGTTCGATTTTTCTCTGGATAATATACCACTTGTGGACGTCACCTTTGTCCGCAATGTGAAGTTATTATACGAAATCACATCGAAATACGTAAAGCCAGAATGTGGAACAGTTTGCCTGGGTCTGCGCTAAAGTCTTCGAGCATATAGGCTAAAGTACAACGTGGGGTGTCTTCAAATCCCGAGTAAATAGGTATCTTATAGGTAAGCGTGCTACACCCGCTCAACATCATGAAGTATATAGTCAAACGCAAACCTATTCGGTAGAGTGGTAAAAAACAGTTTTGATGAAATTCCATTTACGCAAAGTTTGCTGTTATTTATATCTGACCCGGCGAACTTCGTTTCATGCGATATCTTTATAAAATAGCTCATATGTTATTCTGATATATACAGGGTTATTTCTAATCAATTAGCATCCTGTTAGGGGCTTAGGAATAACCATAAATAATAAAGAATTGATTAGGAATAACCCTGTATAGGCATTATTATTGCAAAGTTTCATCTCAATCAGTTCAATAGATTTTGCGTGAAAGAGTAACAAACATCCATACATATACTCACAAACTTTAGCGTTTATAATATTAGTAGGGTTAATATTTTATAAGTTGGTCCATTGTTTAACTCAAAATTTATTTTCCTTCTCTATTTTCTGATCGATTTAGCTTGGCGTTTCAAAAGTATTGTAGAATACTTACTCGTAGCTACTAATAATATCCGTTATGATAAGAATGCTGACCTAGCCTTCAATTGCGTACGGCAGGTGAAGTATAAAAACAAACAAATAAAATTCAAAGGAAGTAAACGCATTACAAAATAAATCGGTTACAGGTAACGCTTACGATTTTTCTAAGCGTTAAAAGTCGTGAGCATGTTGCTTGACTAATATTCATAACAGAATCAGTTGAAATTTTGAATTCAATGCTATGAATCGTTATATACAACCTTCTTTATATAAATCACTGCTGCGCATAGGCCTCTTTTTCTCAGGCGCTGAATCTAACTAAGCCGAACTGTGTGAAGTACCTAATCAGTAATTAATTTATATCACAAATGTAAAAAAAATATTTACATAAAACTATAAAAGAAAATAACTTTACACGACATGACTACACTAATACACATAGAAACTTAACACTACACTGAACTACGCACGCATTAACAAAACATTACTTTAACAAAATATTATTGCAGATGGTCGTCAGGGATCGGAACGAGGCGGTGATGAAGGCTCTGGGCCGGTAGAAGGCAACAAAATTGGCATAGGACGTGAAAAATGTGTATTTGTCATTTATAAAAAATAAGCATTGCGTGCATGCCCCAAGCATTCATGGTCGCCATCGAAGGCTTCCTCTTGCGGCGGCATCATATCTCGGGTCGTTCTCCTCCCTCGAATATGGTCGAGGAGAGCGATGGCTGGCACATGTGTCACACTCGTGATCGGGTGCTGGTTGCGGGTCGCCGGTCTGCTCGTGGCTTTCACGAAGTGCATAGACTTAACTTAGGCTATTTCAAATACCTACTAACTCACTTTATACAGTAAAATCAAATAATTGTAAATTTTAATTAACAAGGGCATAGACCCTGGAATCTGTGGTCAGAAATTATTGAATAAAAAAAATACATTATTTTATTTCTGAGACAAGTCGACGGCTCCATCTCAGCAAAATGGCTGCGAACGAATGGCGCTGGTCTTCCGATGGCGCCGACTGGTGACGTCACACACGCGTCACACTCAGTTACGAGTACATACCATGAAGCGAAGCTATGGGCAACAAGCCTTCCAGTCCATGAGCCCTTTGCAGAAATGCCATGGTAATATTTGAATAGGGAAGAACGAAACAAGGTTCCACTCCACCCTGACTCGGTCCTCTCATGACTTTTTGTTGTATTTAATTTGTTCTCATATACCTACATGGGATTTCTATAATGGACTCACGAAATAATAACGGTCCTAGAAGTAGTGGAATTTCCTTACAGTAAACGTGCACCAGTACTACGCCGACTATGTTCCGTAAGAGCCAAATCACGCCGGAAACATCAAACCGCCAAACCAAAATCCGCGAAGGAGTGCGGAAGGGTAAGCAGTGGTAGAACATTCCGGGTTTTGGTGGGTATACCGTCCAGCTAGCAAGACTTCCACTTAACCACCCGCCCGCACTCGAGGTGTGCATGCTATACCTTAGACTGCATCTCTACTTAACATCAGGCAAGATGTGGTCAAATAAAAGCCGATCCTATAATAATAAAATATAGACCGAGTACTAAACTCTGAGATACTCAGACGAACTAAATTAAGTGGCATTGAGTCTATGCTGCGTATAAGAGGACAATTGAGATAGTGCGATCATATTGTACGTATGAGTGACTCTAGGCTGCCTAAAGCTGCCTTCTACTCACAGCTGAAGGAGGGGAAGCGAACAGCTGGTGGTCTATACCTACACTATAAGGATGTCCTAAACGCCACCTTTCCGCACTTGACATCCCGTGCGAAGGTTTGGAAGAGCTGGCGCAACAGAGGCAAGAGTGGCGCAACTCTGTCTATAAGGTTATCGCCAACTTTGAGGAAAAGCACACTACAAGACCAGGACACCAAACTCCTTACCAATAAGACCCGCCCAAAGCCTTCCAATACATGTAACACCAGTTGCACTGTGCGCCTTGCAATAGGTCTTTCAAAAACAAATTCGGTTTTGCGAGCCATTATGAGAGCTCACAACCGTTAACATTTTTAGCCAAGGGTCGCCATTGACGGTCACATCTAGGAAGACGATATAATAAAATAACATTTTAATAAATAAAAATATACATGTACCAAATAAGTATTTGATTTCCTCGATACAAAAAAATCATAAGATCAAGTGCCTATCCACTATTGTATCTATTGTAAGCGTAAGTACTTCAGTATAGAAAGCATTTTGCAGTTTATGTGTCAATGTCAATGATGTAAAAGCTATTCATGGCAAATGATGAATGGGTTTACGTGAAAGATTCTTACATAAACGTATTTGTTAGAATTATCGACGGTAGTGGGCTGTGGGTAAAAGTAGGGTAGTATTGCGATATTTGAATAGACATAAATTGCTTCGGAAGGAGCGGGCTAAAGAATTAATATTTTTCGATCGCATATTATCAATGAGCTGTGGTGACATAGAGGTAGTGACACCCGCCTTACAATCCTGAGATTGTGGGTTCAAATCCCGGTCCCGTACCAATAAGTTCTTTGGAATTTATGTACGGAATTTAACACCACTGGCTTTTCGGTGAAGGAAAACATCGTGAAGCAACCTACATGCGTCCGTAGAAGAAATTCGATGGCGTATGTGAATTCACCAACCCTCACTGGGGCAGCGTGGTGGTTATGGCTCTGTCACCCTTCGTGGGTAAGCCTACGTCCTGCAGTGGACTATTAAAAAGGCTGGTACAGAACAATATTATAAATACCTTCTACACTTCTACAGTTAGCAATCCATCTAAAATCCAGCTCTTTAGCTATTTTAGTGTGACATTTTTGTGGTTTAATTTTGAGAGAAACTTGAGTTTGCTTTTGGTAATTGAATCACGTCGTAGACATCATGTAGTAGGCATCTATGGCAGAGGCAGATAAAATGCGCCTCAAGATGTATTGCCTATTCTGTATAGGAGGTCAACTCATACTTACACGAGTTCGCCTACAGCGAATTCGATCTAATTGGTCCATCTTAGGAGCGATTTTTTGCGCCGTCTTGGGCCTTTCCCTTTGCCCTGGACGAGGCTTTATAAAATGACTACAAAAGACATATTTATCAAATGTTTTGTCCCATTTAATTAATCATAACAATCCACTATACATCTAAAACATTTTCTAGTCAAAAACTACTGTACGAAACTGTTAAGTTCCTCTAAAGTGATATCTCTATGAATGTTTGTAATATATTTTGTATCTATTTAGTACCTAACAAAATAGTGAATAGATAAATAGGTGATCTAGATGGCCAGCTATATAGTATAGCTTATTAGGGAATGAAAAAGTATTGAAGTTAGGTCTTTAACTGAAAGATTGATTGCAAGACATTCGTTGTCGCATCTTTATTGTGTCGTATTGAAATTTAACAATCGACTAAATATATTTTTTTAGAAGATGGAAGGTTGTGTCGATTGGAGACCACGCACCGTCAAGCGCAGATTAGAGTGTCCAACGACCAGCTAGTCCAGCATGCGACCACAAAAAGCTACGAAAAGAACTTTTTTCGACGTGTGAAAAAGTGGCAGATATACATATTATACTTTGCTATAACGCTGTCTCGTTCTGACATCTCGAAATAAATATTACTTCGTGCGCATCCTAGCTCGACTAGATCTAGTTGATGCACATAATTAAGACAGCAGGAATGCGTTGGATGCAAGCCGCTCCCAACCGATTGAAAGCGGAAATGCATAGCGGAAGCCTATTTATGGAGTGGACGTCCTACGGCCTGGAAGAAATCACTTTCAGTGATAAGGCCGTCGGTTGCTTCACATGTTTTAGCAGCTATTTTTCTGTTTTATGTGTGTGAATGTGAATTAATAAAGAGAATATCTATCTGTTAATGATGATGAGGCTGTGATTGTGATGATGATTAGTCTAGTAAAGTAATATTTTCTACAAATTATTGAAAGCATTTCGTTCAAGCGAAACTCAGAATTTTTTTTGAAACTAAACTCCCAAAAGCTCCTTCAAGAAGTGATAATTAAAGCCCCTGATCGACGTACAAAAAACTTCGACTTCAAAACTCGATTTTAAAGATTCGTTTTTTATCACCTGGTTTTAAAAACTCGGTTTTAAAATCGACGACTTTTTGACGTTCCATTTGACGCCCTCCTTTTTTGCAGTTTACCTTTTCTTTTAAAACCGTGTCCAGTACTAAAATGTTGCTTGTAAAATTATATTAAAAATAATTCTTTTAAATATAATTAAAATTATTAATTTCACGCAATGCCATAATAGTACTAAACACGGCTATTCTAAACGAAAAGGTAAACTGCGAAAGAGGAAAGCGTCAAATGGAACGTAATAAGTCGTCGATTTTAAAACCGAGTTTTATAAAACAAACCTTTGAAACCGAGTTTTAATGACGAAATTTCTTGTACGTCGATCAGGGGCTTAATACTTAAGTAATTTCCGTCAACAAAAGTATTGTGTAATAAATAAGTAGGTACTTATCTACTCTCATACGAGTAAATACTTGACCATATTATGGACGCTATCATTTTCTGTTGTAAGTAATTGATCTATGGTATAATTCAATCTCCATATATGGGTGTAGTAGTAGAAGTTTATGCTTGGGTCAGGGTTCATTGACATCACCTTGGCATCAGATTTATTAAGCTCGAGGGGTCTATTCTGAAAGATGTCAAAACAGCAATCCTATTTTTATTCTATAAAAAAAACACTAGATAGTTAATATTCCATACGACTACGTACCATGCATCAATTGATTGGATTATCCCCAAAATCCATACACCATTTTAATTTATATAAAAATGGACTATGAAATATGATTGATCATTAGTAACTTAGACTTATTCTACTGTGTTGTAAAATTTAAATAATAACTATAAAAAGACCCTGAAATATCCCATATTACATGCAATATAATATATTACATGCATATGTATATACCAGGGGAATAAGTGGAGGAGGACGGATAAAAAAAAACATGTACCTGCCTACAACACGCTGCTGGATCAATAGATAATAATTGAGAGCTAGTGGATTTATACACATCATCGAAGTTCTTTTCCAGACTTAGGTATAGTGCGTATGCACGATTTTTTTCTATTACCGAAAAGCAAGTGGCATGAAAATATCTACATAAATACAATAAATTTATTAGTGCGAGACTGAGATTTGAACCCAGACTTTAAGATTCCGAGGAGCATTCTCTCTCACTCAGTTAGGCAACAAACAATATTTTTTGATGTTCTCTTGTAACAGCCTAAAAGCTAACCATAAACAGAGCCGATTAACAAAAACAAAAATAAAATAAACTTGGAAATGAAGAAGTTATTATAAAATAAAGAAGTTATATAGCATATTTATTTACTTGCTATGACGTCACTGTCCTTATGCCTATATCACACCTCCGCTGCGAAACAACAACTGCGAAACCGCTGCGTGAGTATCGCTGTGCAACAGTACTTCACTTACGCGAAACTATAATAGCGAAACAAAGCGATACCTAAAACTAGAACAGTTGAGAAATAAGACTACGAGACTAAGAAATAAGTTCCTATTTCGCTCATAAAAATTGTCGATTGCTACAGACGCGTCCGAGATACACGCGGAACCGCTCCAAAATGGCGGACAACGGGCGGAGATGTAGACGGCGCCTAAGCAAATGAGCGAAATCATGTTAGAAAGAGACAACATCATAGTCTGTTTTGTACGTTAGAGCAGGGAATTTCGCTATTGTTTCGCCGCCCAACAACTCACAACTCATAGCGAAACTATGGCGGTTTCGCCCTTTGAGTTTCGCAGCGGAGGTGTGATATAGACATTAGGTGTCATACATTCGCAGTACTTGTCATGCTTTGTCATAAGTCATAAGTCATTTATTCGTAAAATGGCAATTTACACGTCACATTATATGTATACAAAGTAAACATTCAATACAATATTGTAATACATTTAGAATTACAAAAAAACATAGAACTTAAAAAAATATTGAAAATTAAATAATAGTAAAGCACGCACACAATGTCAACAAAATTTATTATTTTTCAATTAAAAATTAATAATAAAGAAACATATGTATCATTTCGAAGTAAATCAAATTAAATACAAATTAAAATCAAATTAATTATGTCAACCGTTTGTAAAATTCATCGTACTTATAAAACGATTGCTCGATAAGCAATTTTTTTAATTTAATTTTAAAACTGTAGGCTTGTCGCTGACGTTATTTCTGGAGGTAAGTTGTTTGTGGGAAAGGGACAAGGCATCCCCTCATTATCCCTACCAAAATCTTTACAAACTTATTGATAACTTATCTTTGAACATGATTAAGCCAATTTTAATTATTTTTTCAGTTTATGATTCATAATAAATTGCTAAATTCACTAATCCTACTACTTTTAATTAATTCAATACCAGTCAACTACCCTACTTTACATTTATCTTCTTTTTAAGAATATTTCTCACTACAACTAAGAGAATAGCTCCCCGCACATAACCAACCATCACTAAACGCCAGAAATAACGATTTACAACCAAATCGATACGTTAATCGAGAATCGGTTGGTCGTGATCGAATGAAAACCCATCGATAACGCTACTGTGCCTACTTGCAGCTCTTGGGCAATTGTAAGTTCGCTGAACAGTAGATATTTTGACCGCTATATGGATCATACCACTCGCAAATCTTGTTTGGATACAAAGTTGTGTCACTTGTACCATCAATGGTACTACTGACTCAAAAGCGATTTAGATAGGTACTACTATACAATCTTGCGAAATATTATCGAAATCGGCTGATAAATAGCGCGACAGCAAAATGTCGTGTGCCGCGATGGTCAAGAGGTAGTGACACCCGCCTTACAATCGTGAGGACGTGGCTTCGAATCCCCGGTCCCGTACCAATGAGTTCTTTGGAATTTAAGTACGGAATTTCACATCACTGGCTTTTCGGTGAAGGAAAACATCGTGAGACAACCTGCATGCGTCCGTAGAAGAAATTCGATGGCGTATGTGAATCCACCAACCCGCACTGGGCCAGCGTGGTGGATATGGCCCAATCACCCTTCATGGGTAGACCTACGTCCTGCAGTGGACTATTAAAAAGGCTGGTACAGTACAGTACAGTAAATGTCGCTCAAAGATTTGACGCTTGCGTAGGAGGCGGGCTGGCTCAGTTGGTTAGAGCGTCGGGCTAGTGATCCGAACGGACAGGTTCAAATCCTGCGTTCGCTTCAGATTTTTGAAATGCTTTCCACAAAGATAACTCTTTGAGATACAATCTAGTGTGGTAGCACACAAAATAAAATCATATTATTGGAAATCATTAGGGGAGGCCTATGTCCAGCACTGGACGTCCTATGGCTGAAATGGTGATGATGATGGATGAACCAGCCTTATTGAAAATCCATAGGATACCTACCTCTTATTATTTTTTGCAAAAAATAGCATGACCGACTTTACCCGTGAACAGAATTCGCGAATGTTTCGCTCCGATCTATGTAGCATTTTTCACATTATTGTTGATTTATCAAAAATGGTTCAGCCAATTGCGACTAAATTTAAATGGGACCAACCTCGAAGTATTTTCTTTTCAATAAAAAAAGAATTATTGAAATCAGACCACTATGTAAAAAGTTATGCGTGGTTACACATGAGAAAAAAATATATAACGTAGAATTGAGTAACTCCTTCGTTTCGTCGGTCAAAAAATGTATGGAGCCTTACGTAAACTACTCTATTGGTGATGGTCTGATGGTGTTTCAATGCAAGCAAAGAAGATATACGAATACTACGTATACAAGCTAGGAATTTACCTACCTTAAATTATACAGGTCTATCTGCTTACCCTGTACTATAAACCATAATTATGAACAACTGTGAAATAGTGGATCGTCGCGCGGCCCAGCGCGACAACGAAGGCGTGTGATAAAATAATAGACACATAAAAGAACTCGAATGAAGAGATAAATACGTAAATTATACTCTTAAATGACATAACTAATTAATCACTAAATAAATTTCAAATTATGGAAATAAGTTGTTCGATTGAAACGCCACCCAGATGGCGCTAGTCTTGCAAACTTGTCAAGCTACGACTCGCTTCCGCGAGTACCTTCTTATAACAAAATAATAAATAGCGGATATTGAAAAGCACAAAGGGGCGTGGACAGAAAAAGTGGTGGGAAGCAGCGGGCTCCTCGTGGCAGAGAGACGACGGGTCCTTCTTCTTCTCGAGTCGGCGCTGGCGTACGGAGGTGCATTAATGAAGAAAGTTCAATCAAACATTCAGCCAGATTGGCATACCTACTTAGCAAAGACGTTCAAGTGTTAAAGTATTTCGGTTTGGTGCCTTATTCCAAAGCTAAGTATCTTTCGTAATACGAACGTATTTATAGTGTTAGGGTCTGTGTCCCCCAAAAATTGTTAGATCAACGTACTTCTATTTGATTGTTGTAAATTGTAATTAATTTAGTACTTACCTTCAGATCCAACTGTTGTACAAAAAAATATATTGCAAATAATAATGTTTGACTTTGTGATTGTTGGCGTTGTTGTTAATTAGGACTCCACTGCAGTGACTACCTGATAGGGCATGCAAAAACCGGGTGGTTTTGAAAAACCGGGTTTTTCGGTTTTTGATTTAAAAAACCGGGTAAATCGGGTTTTTCGAGTTTTTCGGGTTTTTTTTGGTAAGTATATGAAAATACTAAAAATAATGGTTTGTTTGTTTGTTTATGACCCTGTACTGTCCCATTGTTGGGCAAAGGCCTCCCCTCGAGATTTCCAGTTGCGTCGGTCTTGTCCTGATGCCTGCCAATTTGGATTAAATGTATTCGCGCTATCTAATAGAGAGTGCAGACTCTCTATTAGATAGGCCTCTACGAGGCCGCACCGAGTTGGGACCCCATTCGGAGGTGATTTTATCCCAGAGGTCTTCTGGCATGCGACTGACTTACTCGGCCCACTGCGACTTCAGTTTAGCGGCAGTGAAAGCCAAATCTTTGATTTGAGTTCTGGAACGCAGTTCGGTGTTTTGTACTCGGTCTATTAGCCGGTCACCGAGAATACTGCGCTCCATCGCTCTTTGGCAAACCTTGAGTTTGGACTTTTAGACTTTAGTTAAAGACACCTGTTTGTCAAAAACAATGTTTCTACACCATAAGTCAAAATGGAAAGATTACATACATCTTGCGCTTTAGTGTGATCGGAAGGTGTCTCTTCATATGCTTTTTCATGGCCCAATAGCTCTTCCAAGCTTTCTCTTTTCTTCTAGGTCTTGTCTCGTCTGGAAGGTGACTATTTGCTCAAGATAGATGTAATCGTGAACGTATATATCTTCGTCATCGACAGTTACCCGACGTTTGATGCCATTGGTCATCACTTTGGTCTTTAACATGTTCATCCGCAATCCAACCTAGAGGCTTGCTGTGGTTAGATTTTGTGGCATTGATTGCAGCTCTCTGGCTGAGGAAGAGAAGATAACGATATTGTCTACAAAATGAAGATTAGTTAACCTTTTTTTTATCGATATCAACACCACTTCTATCCCAGCTTGCCGCCAGCTTTCCGAAAACTTCTTCGAGGACGCCCGTGAATATTTTCGGGGACAGTGGGTCTCCCTGTTTAAAATATTTCTCAATTGCAAATGCTGGGCCAGAAGATTGTAATTTTGTTGCAGCGGTACTTTGAGAATAGATGAGGCGGAGAAAATTAACGTGTGTGATGATATCAAATGCTTTTCAACCGAAGAAACAGAGGAGGTACTCAACTCGACGCGTATATGTATAAATATGTTGTGTATAACCAAACCAATAACCTATATAACCAATAGCGCGGCCAGAGATCCAAGACCCAGCTTACCTGACAGTTCACCAAAGATATCCCGGACATCAGCCTGTACGAGATTAGAATGGCCCTGAATCAGTTTAAGAATAACAAGGCGCCGGGTGATGACGGTATCACATCAGAGCTGCTGAGAGCGGGTGGAACACCGGTACTAAAAGTCTCCCTAAGCTTTTCAACACCGTCGTCCTCGAGCGCATTACGCCAGAAGCATGGAGCAGAAGCGTGGTGGTGTTGTTTTTCAAGAAAGGTGACAACACCTTATTGAAGAACTATAGACCCATCTCACTTCTGAGCCATGTTTATAAGCTGTTTTCAAGGGTCATTACGAACCGTCTCGAGCGTAGGCTTTATGAGCCTTCCGAACAAGCCGCATTCATACGCTGCGGCAGGTTATACAGAAGACCGAAGAGTATAATTTGCCACTTTGCTTAGCGTTTGCGGACTATGAGAAAGCCTTTGATTCGGTCGAGGCATGGGCTGTGCTCGAGTCTCTCCAACGATGCCGTATTGACTATCGGTACATCGAAGTGTTGCAGTCTTGTATAATAACGCCACTATGTCGGTCTGAGTACAGGAAGAAAGCTTCGAGGCGATCCCTTTAAAAAGAGGCATAAGTCGTAATTTCTTCGAAACCGTTTACGGCTACTTTTGAGAAGCGTTCAAGCTCCTAGAATGGAAAAGATTGCATCAATGTCAATGGCGAATACCTCACTCACATTCGGTTTGCCGACGATATGGTAGTCATGGCAAAATCGATAGAAGAGCTCAGCACGATTCTGGAAGGCCTCAATCGGGTTTCTCAACAGTCTTAAGATGAACATGGTCAAGTCGAAAGTCAAATGTGATTCCCATGTTGTACTCTCTTCGATTTATATTGGGGACTCGGTTCTTGAAGTCGTTGTCTCGTACGTCTACTTAGGACAAGTAGTCCAGTTAGGTAAGTCCGACTTCAAGAAAGAGGTCAATCGCCGAATCCAACTCGGCTGGGCAGCGTTCGGAAAATTGCGTAGTCTCTTCTCATCCGACATATCTCAGTGCCTCAAGTCGAAAGTTTTAGACCAGTGTATGTTGCACGTGATGACTTATGGCACATAAACGTGGTCTCTCACTATGGCCCTTATTAGTAAGCTCCAAGCAACCCAACGAGCTATGGAGAGGGCTATGTTCGGAGTCTCTCTGCGAGATTGAATCAGAAATGAGGAGATCCGTAGAAGAACCAAAGTTACCGAGATAGCCCAACGGATTGGCAAGTTGAAATGGTAATGAGCTGGGCACATAGCGCGGAGGACTGATGACCGATGGGGTCGAAAAGTTCTCGAGTGGAGACCACGTACCGGCAAGCGCAGCGTAGGACGTCCACCCATAAGGTGGACGGATGACCTTATTAAGACCGCAGGATCGCGCTGGATGCAAGCCGCTTCTAACCGGTCTTATTGGAGATTCATAGGGGAGGCCTATGTCCAGCAGTGGACTTCTTATGGCTGATGGATGGATGATATTTCTTTTGTTTGTTAATTTCAACAATCGAGCTTTCCTTTATGTGTAATTTACAAATATTAGACAAACGTGCAAAATATATCACGCTTAGTTTTACTACTTAGCGTAGCAGAGACTGTCAGACTAATGTAACAATACAAAAAGGCGGCGGTTGATAGCATTTCGGTCAAGACGAGACAAAACGCGTCCCATTACGCTTATAACGCTACAGCGCTCTGCCTATATGACGATACCCACTAATTCACTATGTAAAGCGAGAGAAAGAGAGAATGAGGACTTTCGCACTTGAATTTCATCCTTAGCACGTAGTTATATAATAGTCATTGGTCAATGGTACATTAGGCGTAATTTTATACATAGAAAAAAGTGTTAGAGCAACTAGATGACAATAATGTAATACGAATAATGTATTACGAAGGAGTTAATATGTGAATTTTAAAATATCGTAGAAAAACCGAAAAACCCGAAAAAACCGGGTTTATAACTAGAAAAAACCGAGTTTCAAATGCGGTCGGTTACCCGGTTTTTTCGGTTTTCGGTTAACCGGGTTGCATGCCCTACTACCTGACCAGGTGGCATTTGAGGTTATGTATGACATTTGCTGTTCATGTTAGCTTAGCCTTATCTTATTCATGCTTTATTCTGTGTAGGTATAGGTTGTTTATTGCTTGATTAGGAGAGCTGTAGACACCACGTGGCGAGGTATGCCCCGCGAAAGTAGCTGCTTCTACGCATTTCACAACTAATTATTATTAACCTTCTACTATTCTTTCTTGGGCTTATTCCCTTACTTAGAAGTATTATTGGGTAGTCATAGGGCAGTTATTAGGAAATGATTAGCAACGTGGTAGTTGGTATCGACGGATTTCCATCCATCCGTCCATCGTAGGACGTCCACTGCTGGACATAGGCCTCTATAGTATAGGCTCCTATAGTAAATGTCTGATATGGATCAGACATTTACTATACCTGGATAACTTGGGCTGATAAGTAGATATTTTGGAGTGTAGTGAGCTTAGGTATTAATAGTAAACTTTAATAAGCGGTATTCCTAATCTGTGGTATTACATTTCAGAAGTGGGATGAACTCCTACCGCCGGTCACGTAGTCCCACGAGGTGGGAGTTTAAGAGAACACGGCGAGACGACTCCACTCCCGAGCGGAGCCGCTCACGTTCCCGGTCAAGGCAGTGGGCGCCCTGGCATCCGGATGCAGCGGAGCCGTCACCATCGCGGGCTGGCTACGAGGATCCGGAAAAATCTGGTAGGATCCATTCATACTATCCGAATATCGTAGTAAAAGCTGATATAGTTCCAGAATTTGATCCGGAAAAAAAATGAGTTGCCAGCTTTACAGTGGTTGAACAAAATTGAACAATTAGGTGCTATACATGGGTGGAACGATAACGTCAAAAGTTACTACATGCAGGCCAGGCTGGTGGGGCTGGCCAAGATGTGGCATAGTGCCCTTCGTAGCTATGAGTTCACATGGGCGGAATGGAAACAAAAAATCCTTGAGGCGTTCCCACAACACATTGACTTTGCAGAAAGTCTTCGAGAAATGCTTGGCAGGAAAAAGCTTCCTAATGAGACCATGACTCATTACTTTTATTCTAAAAGCACGCTTTTAACGAAGTGTGAGATAGTCGGCGAGAAGGCGGTATCCTGCATGATTGAAGGATTGCCCTTTCATATATTATGAAAACTACGGCGCGGGCTGGAAACTACAGGACGTTAGGAGAACTTTATTCACAATTTCTCTGCGTGAACGACTACAAACAAATTCATGCCTATGCAGTATCAGAGGAATATGCAGCGTTTACGTGATCCTGTGGTAGCAGGACCGTCCAGAACACCTGTTATAACAGGTCGAGATAAGGATCGGAAACCATTCGTTTGTTTCCTATGCGGTGAATCTGGTCATGTTGTGCGGTTCTGTCCCAAGAATCCTTCACCAAAATGCGACCACTGCGGAAGAACCAATCACTCGACAGAACAATGTTACAGGAAACCAGTGAGCATCATAGGAGTCTCTCAGGTAAACAAATGCTATTATAAAGACATCTCAATTAACGAGTCTGCAGTCACTGCATACATAGACACTGGAGCGCAAGTGAATCTGATGACCTATGACTGTGCGTTAAAATTAGGGTTACCTTTACAGCCGTGTAATATTCTCGTAAAAGGGTTTAATGGAGTTCCAAGTAAAGCTCGTGGGCAAGCTTCGGTGTCAGTCGTTATGGAGGGAATAAAAATCGTTTCAGATGTTGTTATCACCGACGTGCCTCTTAACGGAGCAGACGTTTTCATCGGGCAGCCAATCATAAATTCGGACCAGGTTAGGGTTATTATAGCAGGAACTAGGGTCAGCTTTGAACGTGCCAACGTCGTTGAAGCCGAGATACTTCCTACGGATACTATTGCAGAATTAGATAAAATTAAAATTTATTCTTCAAAGGATGACCTGGTTCCGCCGCAGTCTATAGTGTTCGTCGAGGTTCATAGTGATACTCAGCTTGAAACTTCTACTGTCTTATTTGTCGATTCTCGCACATGTGAATACGACGGCGTAGATTACAGCATACCTGCGTCAGTGTATTGTTTTCCTATGCAATTTTTGCCAATAAAGAATTCTAGTAACATTGCCTTATCAGTTAGAAAGGGACAATTGTTAGCGCGGGCTTTCATTTCGGAGGAAGCCAAGGAGAACAATGCAGCAACAGAAACTCAAGTTGATTATAAGCCAGTTATGAGTGTCAATCACGCTAAAGTTAATTGTGGATCCAAAGATAAAAATGTCACACAAGAATTGGTTAAAATACTAAACGAATACTCAGATTGTTTTTCGGCAAACACATCTGAGTTGGGAGCAACCAATAAAACAGAGATGAAGATAGAACTCAGCTCTGATAAGCCTGTTTGTTACAGGCCTTATAGACTATCGTTTGCGGAAAAATCGATCGTTCGAGAAAAAATTGACGATATGCTAGCAAATGGTATTATTAGAGAATCTAGTTCAAACTTCGCTAGTCCTATCGTTTTAGTCAGGAAGCGTAATGGTGATTATCGTTTGTGCGTAGATTACAGGAAACTGAACAGCATAACTGTCAAAGACAAGTACCCGTTGCCGATAATAGAAGAACAGATTGAGAAGTTGGGAGGCAAAAAGTTCTTCACCAGCCTTGATTTATCACAGGGCTTCTATCAAATCCCAGTGGCTGAAGATTCAATCCCCAAAACAGGTTTCGTAACCCCAGAAGGGCATTATGAATTTCAGAGGATGCCTTTTGGCTTAAGCAATTCGCCAGCTGTATTTCAACGTCTCATGGATAAGATCTTTGGTTCCTTACGATATTCTAAAGTGCTGCCGTACATTGACGACGTATTGTTGCCGACCACAACGGAACGGGAAGGATTAGACTTGCTCAGGGTGACTTTGGATATAATTAGAGATTCTGGATTGACTCTAAACCTAGAAAAATGTTTTTTCCTACAAGATAAGATCGACTACTTGGGTTACGAGATCACTGGAGAAGGGATTAGGCCAGGAAAGAAGAAAATAGAAGCAGTGGAGAAATACAAGGAACCAACTAACCAGCACGAACTTCGAATGTTTTTAAGGTTAACAAGTTACTTTAGAAAATTTGTTCAGAATTATGCCAAGATTAGCTTTGATTTGTTTAAACTGCTTAAGAAAAACGCACCTTGGGAATGGGGCCAGGAACAACAGAATGCATTCGACAAACTTAAGGAGGTACTGACGACAAGGCCAATACTGTCGCTCTTTTGGAGCGAAGGCAGCGTTGAAGTTCACACTGATGCGAGCAGTAAAGGGGTGGCTGGTATTCTTTTACAGAGTCAGGATGGACATTTGAAACCTATAGCTTACTTCAGCCAGAAAACCAGCAAGGAAGAAGCTATGTATCATTCTTATGAGCTTGAGGCTTTAGCGGTTGTGGAATCCATCAGGAGATTTAGGATATACTTGTTTGGGCGCAAATTTAAAGTTATTACAGACTGTGCAGCGGTAAGGTATACTTTTCAAAAAAAAGACCTGATGCCGCGCATAGCTAGATGGTGGTTGTCAATACAAGAATACGATATGGAAGTTGAGCACAGACCTGGGAAATCTCACAGTCATGTTCATCTCACAGATGCTCTCAGTCGTTTTCCAGTAGGTCCTGCTCCAATAGCTGACATCAATGTCGTTGACATTCTCGATAGGGTAGTTTGCTTGCAAAATCAGGACGAAAAGCTAAGAGTCATCAAGGGGAAATTAGAATCCGGGGATGACAGTGACGTGTGCTCAAACTACACCATTGTTGATGGAAGACTTTATCGAAAAATAAAGGATGGCGAAGAAAGACTGGTTGTACCAAAGTACGCGAGATGGAACATAATGAGGAAATATCATGACTGCATTGGCCACCCTGGACTTAAGCGCTGCGAGCAAATAATTAAGGATACGTTTTGGTTCGATGGTATGACACGTTTCATACGAAAATACGTAAATGCTTGTATAGATTGTCTGTATAAAAGAGGTCAGTATGGACGTCAAGAAGGTGAACTCCATCCAATAAAGAAAATTGCAGAGAGGATGCATACCTTGCACGCGGATCATTTGGGACCATTTTGTAAAAGTCAGGCTGGTAATTCATATTTATTAATGATTGTTGATTCATTTACAAAATTCATGTGGGCCGTTCCAGTCAAGACCACCAAAAGTAGTGAGGCAATAGACTCGCTAGAAAAGGTGTTTTGCTTATTTGGATATCCGAAGCGAATCATTTCAGATAGCGGAGCTTGTTTCAAGAGTAAAAGTTTCAAGCAATTTTGCACGGAAAATCAAGTAAAACACGTTATTAATGCAATAGCATGCCCACGTGCAAATGGACAGGTGGAGAGATACAATCGGACCATACTTGACGCTCTAAACACTAGCGTCGAAAACGAAAGAGAATGGGACACGTGTATCCCAAACATTACTTGGGAAATCAATAACATGCAACATTCTACGACAGGGTTCTCACCTTATAGATTAATGTTCAGCGCGTCGCGAAGTCGCTACCAAGATATGGGAGACAATCATTTTGACAACGAAAGTAACGTAGAAGAGTCGAGAAAGGCGGTTTCGGAAAAACTCGCTAAGGCGGCTGAAACTATGAGCAAACACTTTGACGCCAAGCGAAAACCTCCAACAAAATATAAAGTGAATGATTTGGTACTTTGGAAGGGCGCTGCAGATAGAAATATCAACATAAGGCGAAAGTTAAAGGAGAAATACAGTGGACCCTATAAAATAACTAAAGTAATTGGAAACGACAGATACGTCATAGCATCGCTAAAGGGGGTAAAAGGATATAAGAGGTTTAAAGCTTTGGTGTCATCGGATTCTATAAAGAAATTTGAGGTATATTCAGAATCAGGCACAGATGAGAGTGAAGTGGATAGCACTGAAGAACTAATTGATCTATTGGAAGGATAAAGTTACCATTGGAAAATTGTAAATAAGGCGAAGAAAATGAACTATAATTTTGCCCATGAACTATTAGCACCAAGATATTCAGAGAAAAGAATGTTATGAAAATTGAGAAAAATAGCAAAGATAATTGATATCGGATAAAAAAAAAGAAAAAAAAGGAGGAGAATTAAATAAAAAGATACTTAGAAAATGGGAAATAAAAGGATGAAATTCGGAAAATTACAAAGTTGGGAAAATAGAAAATAAACGGGAAAATAAATAGAATAAAATGGTTAAAATTGGAAAATGTTTAAAATTGGAAAATGGTAAAAATTGGAAAATGGTTAAAAAGTGGAAAATTGTTAAAAATTGGAAAATGGGTAAAATTGGAAAATGGTTAAAATTGTAAAATGGTTAAAAATGGAAAATGGTTAAAAATTGGAAAATGGTTAAAATTGGAAAATGGTAAAATGGTTAAATTTGAAAGTAAAGGGAAATTAAATGGTTAAAATTGGTAAAAATTCTAAGGAACAATGGTGAAATTGTTAAAATTGGAAAATAAAATGGTATAACGGTAAAATGACTAAAATTGATAAAAATAAAATATAATGTTAAGATAATGGAAAAAAAATACGGGACGGGAAAATATAATATACCTAATGCACATTTTCATTTAAATTAATCATAACGGTTTGGTCATGAAATTCAATTGCATTCCAGTGCTCTGATTTTGATCTTGAGTTTTCTAAACATCTTTATGCCCTAATATATAAGAGGTTTAAATATGCCTACATATACACCGGATTCTCTTTCTCTTTTGCAGGGACGCAAAAACGTCAGGATGGGCGAATGTGAAATAGTGGATCGTCGCGCGGCCCAGCGCGACAACGAAGGCGTGTGATAAAATAATAGACACATAAAAGAACTCGAATGAAGAGATAAATACGTAAATTATACTCTTAAATGACATAACTAATTAATCACTAAATAAATTTCAAATTATGGAAATAAGTTGTTCGATTGAAACGCCACCCAGATGGCGCTAGTCTTGCAAACTTGTCAAGCTACGACTCGCTTCCGCGAGTACCTTCTTATAACAAAATAATAAATAGCGGATATTGAAAAGCACAAAGGGGCGTGGACAGAAAAAGTGGTGGGAAGCAGCGGGCTCCTCGTGGCAGAGAGACGACGGGTCCTTCTTCTTCTCGAGTCGGCGCTGGCGTACGGAGGTGCATTAATGAAGAAAGTTCAATCAAACATTCAGCCAGATTGGCATACCTACTTAGCAAAGACGTTCAAGTGTTAAAGTATTTCGGTTTGGTGCCTTATTCCAAAGCTAAGTATCTTTCGTAATACGAACGTATTTATAGTGTTAGGGTCTGTGTCCCCCAAAAATTGTTAGATCAACGTACTTCTATTTGATTGTTGTAAATTGTAATTAATTTAGTACTTACCTTCAGATCCAACTGTTGTACAAAAAAATATATTGCAAATAATAATGTTTGACTTTGTGATTGTTGGCTTTTATTTAATTAGGACTCCACTGCAGTGACTACCTGACCAGGTGGCATTTGAGGTTATGTATGACATTTGCTGTTCATGTTAGCTTAGCCTTATCTTATTCATGCTTTATTCTGTGTAGGTATAGGTTGTTTATTGCTTGATTAGGAGAGCTGTAGACACCACGTGGCGAGGTATGCCCCGCGAAAGTAGCTGCTTCTACGCATTTCACAACTAATTATTATTAACCTTCTACTATTCTTTCTTGGGCTTATTCCCTTACTTAGAAGTATTATTGGGTAGTCATAGGGCAGTTATTAGGAAATGATTAGCAACGTGGTAGTTGGTATCGACGGATTTCCATCCATCCGTCCATCGTAGGACGTCCACTGCTGGACATAGGCCTCCCATATCAGACATTTACTATACCTGGATAACTTGGGCTGATAAGTAGATATTTTGGAGTGTAGTGAGCTTAGGTATTAATAGTAAACTTTAATAAGCGGTATTCCTAATCTGTGGTATTACACAACTACTTATTACTATTACTACTATTAATTACTAATGGGGCCAACACTAAATTCGAAAAAAAATCTGCTGTTCTATAAAAAAGTGCAACTCGGAATCGAATCCGAATCGAATCGACAAAATGTAAGAAACAGCTGATTATTTTTTCTCAAATTTTGAATTGACCCTATATATTTAAATTTGTTCGTAATTACCCCTTTTCGTACAACAGTTCTGTCTGAATAACCCTATATACAACCCCTATAGTACAAGGTAGGTACTAGGTATTTTAGTTACAGTTCTTAATTACGGTAGGTGTAGGTACGAGTACTTACCTATAGCCTATAGTAAAATGATCCGTAATTCCTTGAGAAATAAACTAATTAAAATGTAACGGAACCTCTTTAGGTACCGTACTCCAAATTCAATGTCATCTATGTGGAACATCACATCGTTGATGAAACCTGCTTCTAAGCTGCCTGCAATCTGCCAATCTGCGCCAAAATCACGTTTACTTTTATGAGGTTAAGTTCAAATGTAAGGTGGGTAACTTTGCTAAGTTTAACTAGCTTTATGTAATGTGGACTTGTGAAGGGCGCTTCGCTAAGAAAACACAAGCGTAGTGTTTTGTTTTCAATAAATTCGCATGTACTGTACTGTACCAGCCTTTTAATAGTCCACAGCAGGATGTAGGCCCACCCATCAAGAAAGATTGGGCCATATCCACCACGCTAGCTCAGTGCGGGTTTATGGATTCACATACGATTATAAGCGAAGCTTCTGTCTTCCTTGGACATAACATGTATGTTGCTTCACGATGTTTTCCTTCACCGAAAAGCCAGTGGTGTCAAATTCCAATTCGGCAAGCTCCGTGGTGGAACCCGGCTAGCGCTGTCGGGCCGCGGAAGAGTGCGAAAGCGTGCCCGTAGCCCCGACACCAGGCGCAGTGGAGGAACAACTCAGGATTTTTAGTGTGTATACCGACCAGTCGGCAGGGGCTACCGCATAACCACCCGCGTTGGTATCCTTATATATAGGCGTGGTGGTATCCTTATAGGATTTTCCTGGACAAAAAAATGGTACAATACGTTGTACAACAGAGAGAGAGAGACTCAATTAAAACAGTGGTTACTCAATAAAAACAATATAAAGAATAATAATAAAGAATATTAAGCTGTAATAAATCATCATCAGCCTGTGTCGACCCACTGCTGGGTATAGGCCTACTCTCGTATGTGCCATTCTATAAAAAATCTTTATTCGACCAAAACAAAGTTTAGGTACATATTTTATCTTAACTAAGCTAGAATAATTGACTAAAAAATTTTATACTTAACAGGTTTCTGTTACCGAACTAGGCCGAAGCTTGTGTTTCAGCTTACAGTGCCCTCCCCCCTATACCTATGCACTTTTCCAGCCATAACATTCTTGTCTTCATGCAGGTCGTATATTTTTTCTAACTCTGTGATTGGAGAGTTAGTTTAAGCATAACTTGTTTTTTTATGCTATTAAAATGAAACCTAAACACTCTTTTAGAACTTATCTAACTTATCAACACAAAGTAAACTGGTCAAACTAGGAGTGCTTTGAATAAGGATATGCACCGTGTGAGATCACCTCCATACTTATTCTTTTAAGCCACTTTATACAGTTTTTTATTCAAAATTGCTACTTTTAATAGATAAAACCTTACCAACACATTTATGGAGGTAGCTAAATTATAGAACTAAAATATTCCACGGGAAGCTTTCGATTTCGTTTGGATAATGCGATAGTGGCTCCTTCGATGTCTAGCATGACCGAGTACTAATAGTTTCAATAAACAAACATCCGGTTAATTAATTGACACTCAGGCTATTGATCGAGGATCTAGTGTTAAAGATTTTTTAGGAAGGCAACATCTGAGAATTGTACCCTTGATTGTACCTACTTGAATGGAATGTTAAAAAAAATATAATAGGTAGAATTATTATAAGGTAGGTATATGCTATACTGGGTTATCCAAAACTGAATTGATGTTCTAAGTCGAGAGGAGGTGATTCAGACTATCATTATGAACATTGATGGGCAACACGGAACTGTTTCACACATTTTGTCAATTTGCTTGCTTGTAACCAACCCCATTGAGCTCGATTTTGACCTACTTTGAGCGATCAGATTTTCTTAGAACTTTGCACACCTATCAAACACCGATGACAATGCATTTATAAAAAAAATAAGAATCTTTAGCCAGTTTTTTTAACTATATTTTTTGTTTTTTGGACCAACAGCGAAATCGCGAATAAAAATTATTATTATCCTGTACATTTTCGGCGAGAGTCTATGAATTTGTTGCATGGAACCTTTTTTCTGATTATTACGAGAATTTGGGGTTGGCCGCAAGCAAAAACATATTATAAGCATAATAAAACACCGCCGAAAGTTCTTCCGCTAAAACAACACCGTATCTAGCATGAGGGATAAAGCTCGAAACATACTATCGGACGCGGCGTCAGTCGCGTCCGTAAGGACGCGACTGACAGCCGCGATCTAGACTATGAAAGTACACTGAGCCGTGCACACTATCGGACATCAGTCGCGGACGTCACCTTCGGACGACCTTGAGCGTTCGGACGTCCGAGAGCGATCTGGCACATCGGATGTTATAAGACTGTGCACATTGCTAAGTCGCGGCTGTCAGTCGCGTCCGTCAGCCGCGTCCGATAGTATGTTTCCGGCTTAACGCTGTTGTCGCTTGCGGCAATTCTCATTCACAAAAATGTAGGTATGGAAAATCTGTCAGCGCTGTCAAATACCTATGTACTAGAATTTGACACTACTTAGAGAAAAACACGGCAACTAGCCACTCAATCGATATATTTTTCATGTCTCTTTCTAACTCATGCCGTCTTTTTTAAATCATTGCATCTCTTTCTTTTCTCGATCGATCACGTTGGTATCTCTGTGAGTGCTATCCTACGATCTTATTTCATATATTTTTATTCGGAATCCCATTTTTTTAATAATTTCGAACGAGCCCTCCCGCTCGCACAAGCACATTCTTAAGACGCTCGCTCCTGCTCCTATCATTCACTATTTACGCATATTCAGCCTTTCTAACAATCCATTATAGCTTTCCAGCTACCTTAGCATGCGACCACGACAAGCCATTCTCATTCGGCCCCATCGGCCATTCGTTCTTTGAACTATGTGCCCAGCCCACTGCTACTTTGATGTTCCGTCAACGTCTGTTCCTAATGAATCTAAACTCAGCGCCACCACTGATGTCTGGCGGCAGGATTTGGGAACTAAGAACAATTCGACGAGAACTAAGGAACAAAGCGATTGAGGCGCCTTATCTATCGTATTTCAGTGGTGGTACGGAATCTAGTTGGCGCATGAGCACACTGCTTGCAAACAGAAACAAATCGCCTCGACTGCCTCGGTGGGTCTGTGGTTACTGACCCTGACATCTGTATCAAAGAGGCGCGGGTTTGATTCCCACCCAGGGTAAGCATTTATGTGATGATTTTTGCTCTGTGTCTGGAAGTTATCTAGGTATATACTTAAAAATATGTACAATACCTACATCATTATTATATTAATATAATTATCAGTCTCTGGCAGCAATAATACAAGCTTTGCTTAGTCTGGGGTCAGAGACCGTGTGTAAGATGTCCTCCAATGTTTATATAGATTGCAAGCAGATGCTATCGATGTAGATAAAAATACTTCGTTTTCTAACTAAATGAAATTCAATTATAAGAGCTATCACGTCCAATGAGGCAATATATCGTGATGATACGAGGGCGCCTGACTTTGATTGACGAATGTATTGCAGCCGGGGTCAATACAAATATTGCAAGGTCGCGCTTAGCAGGAGCTTGTTAAGGCGTTAATTAAAATTAATGACCCGATTATCGTGTAGAAACAAGAATTATATTATAATTGAAATTATTATATCGATGCTGGGATGAAAGCATGGGCGCCGGGGATGCAAGGGGATATAATTGCACTTGCCCATGGGATTGCGAGTTCCTTTCGCGCCTCAAATAATACCTAATTTGCCTTGGTGGCTCAGTGGTTAGTGACCCAGACTTCCGGGTCAAAGATGCGTGGGTTCGATCCCCGCCCAGGTCCCAGGGCAAATATTTATGTGATGAACATAGGTGTTTGCTCTGTGTCTGGGTGTTATTTAGTTACTATCTAAACAAGTATGTAATTAAAAATATGTCTACATAATTATGTAGTATATCAGTTCCTTGCATCCATATCAAAGAAGATATAATAATACTACGGCCATATCACAATTATTTATTTATTTAATAGAATTTTAGTCCATTTTACTCATAGCTGACTTAATATCTACCTACTAAAAATAAATATACCTATTAGCCATAGACAAAAATGCTAATTGTTCTTTTAAAAAATACTGATAATGATCTGCGCTCGTTGCGCTCGCCTTTATTAGCAGTAGGGTACTCTACAAACCTTACTCAAAAAACTTAACAGAATGGTGGCCGCGTAACAGCAAACGAAGCGAGGGGAGTCCAAGAACTCGTTGGGTTGAAAACATTGTGAAAAAACTGACACACACAAAACTGACCGTGTGTGCCCACCTTTAAGGTGGGCACACACGGTCAGTTAAACTGATCAGTTTTTCGCGTCACTCCAACTGGGTGCTCATTCAGTTAATGAAAAGGTGGGAATTGGTGGTTCCATATTTGAAGACAGTGGAGCCATGATATTTCTTCGATAACTTATGTTAACTTATACTTAAAAAAATTTTCATGAGAAATTATTGGAACCAAAGTTGTTTGAAATTTGATTTTCCACAACTTTGACTCCTATCAACTTTTTCTAGGATCGATATTTTTTAATAAGCCGGTGATGCCATGATGTTTTTTATTCGATAACTTGTGTTATTTCAATTTTTCATGAGAAGTTATCGGAACCCAAGTTGTTTGAAATTTGATTTCCTATAACTTTAATTCTCATCAACTTTTTCCAGGATCGATATTTTTTTTAATAAGACAGTGGTGCCGTTTTGTTTCTTCAATAACTTGTGTTATTTCAATATTTCATGATAAATTATCGGAACCAAATATGTTTTAAATTTGATTTCCTACAACTTTGATTCCTATCCACTTTTTATAGGATCGATATTTTTTTTTAATAAAGCAGTGGTGCCATTTGTCTTCTTCCATAACTTGTGTTATTTCAATTTTTCATGAGAAATTATTGGAACCAAAGTTGTTTGAAATTTGATTTTCCACAACTTTGATTCCTATCAACTTTTTCTAGGATTGATATTTTTTTAATAAGCCGGTGGTGCCATGATGTTTCTTCGATAACTTGTGTTATTTCAATTTTTTATGAGAAATTATTAGAACCAAAGCTGTTTGAAATTTGATTTCCTACAACTTTGATTCCTATCAACTTTTTCCAGGATCGATATTTTTTTAATAAACCAGTGGTGCCATGATGTTTTATCGATAACTTGTGTTATTTCAATTTTTTATGATAAATTATCGGAACCAAAGTTGTTTGAAATTTGATTTTCTACAACTTTGATTCCCATCAACTTTTTCCAGGATCGATATTTTTTTTAATAAGTTAGTGGTTCTATTTTGTTTCTTCCATAACTTGTTATTTCAATTTTTTATGAGAAATTATCGAAGCCAAAATTGCTTGAAATTTGATATCCTACAACTTTGATTTTCATCAATTTTTTCTAGGATCGATATTTTTTTAATAAGCCAGTGGTGCCATGATGTTTCTTCGATAACTTGTGTTATTTCAATTTTTCACGAGAAATTATCGGAACCAAAGTTGTTTGAAATTTGATTTCCTACAACTTTGATTCCCATCAACTTTTTCTAGGATCGATATTTTTTTTAATAAGACAGTGGTGCCGTTTTGTTTCTTCAATAACGTGTGTTATTTCAATATTTCATGATAAATTATCGGAACCAAAAATGTTTTAAATTTGATTTCCTACAACTTTGATTCCTATCCACTTTTTATAGGATCGATAATTTTTTTAATAAGGCAGTGCCATTTCGCTTCTTCCATAACTTGTGTTATTTCAATTTTTCATGACAAATTTTGGAAACCAGAAATGTTCGAAATTTGATTTCCTACAACTTTGATTTTCATCAATTTTTTCTAGGATCGATATTTTTTTTGATAAGACGGTGGTGCCATATTGTTTACAATGGCACCACTGTCATATTCGAAAAATATCGATCCTACAAAAGTTGACGTGAATTAAAGTTGTAGTAAATCAAATTCCAAACAACTTTGGTTCAGATATTTTTTATAAAAAATTGAAATTACGTGAGTTACTGAAGATTCAGTTAATCATGGAAGTGGTACAAACATGCAAACCATCGCAGTACCTATCGGCAATAGTTGACTACATTAGGACCTCGCTGCAATTATTTGATGAACTGATGCGATCATTTCATCATGTGTGCCCAGTTTCTGGTAGTGGTTTATACAAGGAGCCACCAATTCCCACCTTTTAATTTACTGAATGAGCCCCAATTGGAGTGACGCGAAAAACTGATCAGTTGAACTGACCGTGTGTGCCCAGCTTAAGAGTCGCGGGTCGAGGAGATTGGCACAAGATTGAGGTGAATGGCGTACAAGAAGAGATGCCTATGCTCAGCAGTGGGCGATTACAGGTTAAAAATGATGATCATGGCTCTAAAAAAAAACTAAAATTTGTAGTGTGCTGTGCTTTGCTCATATTAGGCACATACTATAGATTGATATTAGGGCAGGTGCCCCGGTTGTAGCCATCTTAGCCCTTAGTTAGATTGTACAGTAACCTGTTTTAGATATTATCATTTTTGGCCACTTTCAATTTTAACGATTAATTAAACAATTGAATGTTCGAATAATTTTTAAAAAATATTATGATTTGATTCACATACCTAAAATGCTAATATTAATAATAATTACCTATTGTTATCATCAGTGAACAACTGTCTAGCTATCACGGGTCATGAGATACGCATGGTAACAGACAGACAGACAGACGGACGGGCGGACAGCGCAGTCTTAGTACCTAATAAGTTTTTTCCCCTTTGTTTATGGGCACAGAATAGGCCCTATTACACAGGGCCCTATTGAATGAAGGTCGCTGGTTATGGGACGGGACGGGACGGGCGGTCCACCAAATCGGTGGATGTCCTAAGCGTGGATTGGTCGCATAATACGTAGTATCTATTAGTCTGTGGTCGCATACTAGGTTCGTAGAAACCACAGACAGCAGAAGTCTGCGGCACACCTAAAACCGGTCAAAAGAATAAGAATCCAGACACCAAGTATATTAAAAAAAATTTCAATGACAGCAATGACAAATCGTTTCCAGAATGAGTTTAATTGCAGTGTTACCTCTCTTAAAACTTTACCCCCAATATGGGAAAATTTGTGTATGGAAAAATATCTTCAAAACCACCTACCAATGGCTCTCCAAACATTGTTACAATTTTTACACCAGTACTTTAAGAAGCTTTTTCCGAACAACTTTATTCCACAATGCTAAAAAGCGAGATTTAATATAATATTTAATTCGATGGCATCCGTGAAGTTAATTACAAGTTGTGCAAAGCTTTATTTTATAAGCCTGCTGACATTATTTAACTATTATGAATTTGCTATAATATAATCATTCACTTAATGACTCGTCGACTCGTAATTACATACACGCGATTGGGTTTGATTCGAGCTAGGTACATAAATTTCAGACCGTCCTGATATTTTTGTGACAGTCACTGGTTGAGAAACTAAAGGACCAAAATAGATCCACAGAGGTAACGCCATTTGAGGCAATTCTCGACCACAAACATCTATCGCAAATCTCTTCAAGAGGTTACCTGTGTCTAAATTATGTGTTTGAATTTGACAAGAATTTGACGTTCCACAGAGAAAAATTCTAGAATAGCCACTGAAACAAGATATTTTTTGTCTCTTTCTTACTCAAGCCGTGTATCAATGTCTATCGCTTTTAGGTTTACTCAATTCAGCACATTAGTCCACTTTTGGAAGAGTTATCTTCTAAAGAGAGATAAAACGTCCCTGATTCCACTGGTATCTCTTATTTTCTAAAAGTTAAAATTGTCACAATGACACCAGGGAATTATAAAATAATAGATTGACAACACTGTGTATTTGTTTGACAAGTAATAATCTCACGGCAACGACAAACAAAAGGCAAAAGTTTAAAATCCCCTTTATTGATCAAACAGGTAAAAGAAAGGATTAAATAGTGTGTTAAAATTTAAACAGAGTTATGGATAAAGCTTTCGAAATTCAAAAACAGGTCCGCGAAAACGCTAAAACTTTGAATAGCTATATCACAGACCTTCAGAACTGGGAGTCAGAGATGAAACGAAAAGAGACTGCGCTCAACGGTGGTTATGAGCAGGTTCACAATCATTATTTTAAACGTTCTATCTATGTATTTATCTTCGTAAACATATCACAGTCATATTTGCACATTTTCGATGTTATCATGACAAAGAAAACCCAAAAACATTAGTCTTTGTTCAGAAGTTGACTGGAATAAATAATCCGCATTTACATAGAGACTATCTTCACGATTGCATATATTTAAACATATTTGTAGCATGTAGTAGCTTCGCGTTCGAGATCATCAGAATCATTTATATTAATAAAAATTAATGGTGTTTTTTGAGGTTAGGACTTGCCCCCTGTTCGAAGCAAAGTGAAAAAGGAGAAACCGGTTGTAGTGAAAAAACCGCCTGAGAAAAGAATATCTTCATCGGATTACAAAGCATGGGAAAGTTTTGATGTCGTAAGTACCATTTAATTACATAGCTTTCTATAAATTACCTATCTTACAATAAGGCTAATTTCATTGTAAATTTATGCATTAAACTAACCTAAGTGCTGTCGAACCAGTTGCTATTAATTTAAGCTACAAAAAACGGCCATAGTGTCACTCGGAAACTATTGTTTAGTCTGCACCTCTATTCCCATCTGAACTTGTTAGGAAAATTAAGATCCGATTTATTCTCAGCACTAGCGCATGATAGCTGTAATAACAACATAACTGATATTCACCAAGATTTAATATTTTAAAAATCATATAAGTGCTTATTTCATCATTAGTAAATTAGAGCTCAGGGCTAATTTTGAAGTAGGGGCGATAAGTCCTGCACTGACGTCCATGGGCATGGGGTGTTTTGTGCATTCCCCCATAATGCACAAAACACCCCATTATGCACAAAAGCTCAGGGCTGTTTGTTTTCGGTTGAAATGGAGCCCTTCCAATTGTGGCCTGCTTTCCATGGTGTGTCCGTTCTGGTAACTGACAGCCTGGAAATGTTAGCCTTTACACTATCATCAACTCATCAAGTTTTGCTCTTATATGTCTAGAGTCAATAGCCCAAGTGGCTTCATAAAACCTTGCTGTTCTCTCTAAGATGAGACGGTATTTCACACCTCAGCAACTGCTTAGTCTTTATAAAGCGCAAGTCAGAACTCGCATGGGATACTGCTCTTACCTTTGGGATGGCTCTGCCAAATATTAGCTGAAGGCTCTAGAGTCAAGTGAAAGGCGAGCCGGAAGGGTGATAGGCAACAAAACCTTGATTAAGCCGAAGCTGCTGTCTCGAGCATTGACATAGGGTGGCATGTCTATCAGCCTTCTAGGCAACAAAACTTTGATTAAGCCAAAGCTGCAGTCTCGAGCATTGACGTAGGGTGGCATGTCTATCAGCCTTCTATCGGATACACTTTGGTGAGTGTGCCCATGAGTTGCACAATCTGGTCCCACCTGCCTCTTTCTTCTACCGAGTAGCTAGACAAACGTGACTACAGCGCCACCCTATTATGGTGGACTTTGCGCGCATTATAACCAAGCATTTAGAGTCTACATTCCTCATATGAACCTCAACCTTTACCGCCTTACTTTGCACTTTAATCAAATCTGGTCTCCACCCACAAGGTAGACAGATGACATACAGTCATGCCGACTTACATTCATGCCAGTATACAGTCACACTAACATACAGTTATGCTAACATACAGTGATGCCGACTTACATGACTAGTATAAAAAGCCCAATTTTAAAGGCGCCAACATTAATAGCAAATAAAATAGTGTTGTTCTCTCTATAAGTAAGTAAGTAAGCGTATAGGCCGGGTGGCTAGCCCTGGTGTCAGAGTTTTTAGGCCGCCTGAAGGCCTCTGACAAAGGCATATAGTGAAAATGAAATATGACTACTCTAAATTGCTACTGTAATTACGATGGCGCCTTTAAAATTTGGTCTAGTGTATTTGTACTCCTATTTTATTATGCCCAATAAATAATACCTCAAAGACCTCAGGATCGCCCTGGATGCAAGCCACTACCAATCAGTATTATTGAAGATCTTTAGGGAAGGCCTATGTTCAGCATTCAATGTCGATATTGCTGATGGATGGAAAGGTCAAACAAAGCGCAAATCAATAGCACTCATAGTGTAGTTTGTGTCTTTATTAGCGATCATTGAAGTTCAGAAACATTCAGCATGGTCACTTCAGATGGGTGACCAAAGGTGGCATTTACAACTGAGCGCTACTGTGGCTCAGATGTTGAATTATAGGTTGGTTGTTTGAACCATATAGCCATGTGTGAGGCCTTCATGTGGCTTATAGTCCGCGCCAAACAAGTTGGTAGATGTAAAGTTAGCTACTTAAAAGCTGCACAATGTATAATCTTGACTGAAGCTCACATAAAGCCACATGTTGATTGGTTATTTCGCAGCTTGTAGCTAACTTCACATCCTTCAACTTATTTGGCGCGCACTGTAAAAACTCTGGTACCAGCCCCCCGACCGCCTAAGCAATAGCAATCGTTTATGACTTCATTTTAGTCATTTGGCACCGCCTATGTGACGTTAGCCATCAATTACTTTGCGCGGATTGCGAAAGCAATCGTTGAATTAACAACTTTGATGGCTAACGTCACATAGGCGGTGCCAAATGACTAAAATGAAGTCATAAACGATTGCTATTGCTTAGGCGGTAGGGGGCAGGGCTAGCCACTTATCTATACAAACTTACTATTAATAATCTTGTTAATTTTTTAGGACAAGGCATGCGAGGACATTGATATGGAAGATAAAGGCCCCACATCTCTAGACAGTAAGAAGAGTGCTCAAGCAAAAATGGAGAAACTAAGAGAGGAAGCCCAGTATGAAAAAGAAAGAGTAAGTCACAATTCATTTTGAAATATTTTATGAAATTCTTACAGCACAATTCATATAATAATAATAAATACCCATAATCTACAAAAAACAATAACAGATAAAATAAATAAATACTTATACAAGCTTATATTAGCTGAAAGAGGAAATTATTAGAATTTGGAGAATGGAAAAAGTATATATTGTACCTTTGGTGCTCTCTAGCACAGGTGTGATACCTAAGTACTTACATCATGGGATAAAATTAATTACCGAAAAATATTTTAATAACAATGCAGAAGGCCGCTATTTTAAATACATTGTATGAAAATTTTTACAGGAAAATACAAATCAAAATTTGACTACTGAAACTGCATATCACTTGGTTTAGGCCCTTGGTGTGTATTTATTACCGAAATTCCTATAATTTAAAGTTAAAGAACGCTTACAAAATAATAATAATAATAACAATAATGCTTTATTTCAGACACTGAATGATCCATATAAATTACACAAAAATGTACATACAAATTTAAAAATTAATCAAAGTCCATTAGATTTATAAATTGATGATTTGGGTTCTAATTTGAATAATTGAAATTAGCTAAAATTATATGTAAATTGTTCTCATTATTTTCATTATTTATTTATTTGTTTATAGACAAGCAATGTATACTGATGTGTCTATATCAAGCATCATCAAATTAAGTATTGGCTATAATATTAATGATAAAAAATACATACAGATTTCTTCTGGTCTGTATTTTGATGAGTTTAAAGTCTTATTACACATACAATATACATAATAGTACATTATGATATAAGTGCGGTAAGTTGAAAATTACAGCCGAGGCGATATTGTGATAAGGAAACAGAGGCTGTAATTTTCAAAGCGCACGTATGTCATACGACGTTTTATAACAATAGACTTGTTATAGATATTTGAACAATTTTTAAAAGTGATTGTTACATTGCCAGTTGGCATTTTTATTGTTGTCAAGTTATTATTATTAGTTACAATTTCCCCAGTCTCTCACTCTCGTCTCGCGAAATGAAAACGCGCGTGAAATAATTTTTATCTCCCAAAGTTAATTTTATTCATAAAATATTGACCACTTTTCTGACATAACTCTTTGCTAAGATTAATAAAGTATCGTTCATTTTTAGACGGAGCATCTTAAAAAACCGTGCATGTTACTTTATTAAAAAAAAAACTCGTGCGTTTTACATTACAATAACGCGCAAGTGCGTAATGAAATACATTACGATATTGAAATTGGTGTAATTACAGCCACTTTACGAGCAAATATGTTATTAAGGATATGTAATGATGGATGTTTTCATGCTCAATAGCATCTTTGAATAAGTTCTAGTATATCATAGATATGATAAACAACCACTTAGCTACCAAAGGTGCCTGTTGCTGTGGCAACTATATTATTATGATGCATTGTTAAAGTCAGTCTTTTTAGTCATAAACGCCTCTCCAATTTTAAAATGTGGGACCACAGAGACTATCGCGAGAAAAATACGGCAACAACCACTGAATCGAGATATTTTCCAAGTCTCTTTCTAACTCATGTCCTTCAGATTTTCTCGATTAACCACATTATCCATCTGGTTGTAATAGCTCCATGTTTGGGACTTAGTCATAGTCACATATATATACTTGACCCACCAAGTTTGGATGCCAAAGATGTGTATAGGCATCAAAAAACATGCTCCATGATATGAAATGAAAAATGAATTGAGGTTTGGCGGTCAAACATTAAAAATGTGAACAGTCACCTCTTGTGAGAAAAACTAATAATGCACAGCAATACCAGATTTGTTCATATGCAGCAGTGCCGGATTGTCCCTAAGGCAGATTACGCTATTGCCTAAGGACCCCGCATCGACTAGGGGGCCCTAGGCACGCGTACGACGCCCCATACCATGTAAGAAAAAAAAACTCGACCAGTGCGTGTCAACCTCGCCTATATTAAGCGCCAAATAAGTCGGTGGATGGGAAGTTATGCGCAAAACGCTGCGCTAAATACGAAATATAGGTATGCGCAGGAGCCAGAGAGACGACACGCCGGGGCACACCCGCCCGCCAACCTCATGCCTCCCGCGCGCTCCCTACGCCCGTGCTCAACACTAAGTCACGCGGCGTTGGCATTGTACACATGCGCAATAATTAGCGAATCACGGCGAAGTGTCATCTGCGGCTAACTTCTCATCCGCCGACTTGTGTAGCGCTTAGTATACCAAGAGTTCCGTATAAATCGCTAAGATGCCTTTAAAGGTGCTGTAATAGACCCCACGGCCTAGAGGCCCTGATAGGGTTTAGTAACCTCAACCTTAGGAGGCCTGTCAGTTATATTTCCACCGTTTTAGTTAAAATTTTAGTAATGGCTAAAAAGAGACATTGCAAAAATATATCTATAGACCTTAGGCTTTAAATTAAATAGGGATTATTTTGCAAGCTATATCTTTACCATATTTTTACGCTTATTTTGAATCGTAGATTAGACCGAACATTCTACATTACAAACTATCTTTTGAGGTTGCAACGACAAGACCTCCTTATCCTTATCCTCCAAGACTTCTAGTACACATTATTGGTCACTGCAACTTGAATATTCACAAGTATAAACTGGGAGCCACCGAGAGCCCACTCTGTCGTGGTTGCCTGCAAGAGAATGAAACGGTAGAGCATGTTTTGTGGCGCTTGCGGGTTGCATGACGCTACTAATGTTTTGTCATGAGCATCGACATTATCATCCTCATTGCTATCTAGTATACCATCCAAGCCAACTGGATCAGTGATGCCAGCGGCCCAGAGCCACGCTCCGTTATTTTATGAAGCTGGGCTGCCCAAGTAGACGCTGGAGGACGAAATGCACAAAACACCCCATGTGGGACGTCAGTGCAAGACTCATCGCTCCTACATCGAATAAGAACAGCAAAAGCTAAAATTTGTCTGTTTTTTACATGCCATAGATAGTAACAAAAATATACTCAAAATAAAGACTAAGCTGCCGTGTTTCATTGCTATTTTCTAAAAGCGATAATTTCTGATGAAACTAAATTTTAATTTCTAGGGCAATAACTTTGTGAAGCAAGAAAAGTGGGACGAAGCAATCAAGTGCTACAACCGAGCCATTGAACTTGTGAAGGATGATGCCATTTACTACGCCAACAGAGGGCTCTGCTACCTCAAGAAAGACAGGTTTGTTTTTACTTCAGTTTTCTAGGTGCAGGTAAAGGAATTCTTCTTAGATCATTATGTCAGTTGCCAGTCAATCAATCAATCAAATCGTTTATTTGCTTAGAACACATGTACAATACAAGTCATATAGATGGTTGGTCTTATATTTACATAGCATTCAGCCTGCAAGCAGACGTGCATATATTAGTTCATAAATATAATAAAACTTATTATTTGCTTTAAAATATTCCTTCACACTATAAAACAGTTTTTTAGGGTTCCGTACCTCAAAAGGAAAAAACGGAACCCTTATAGGATCACGTTGTTGTCCGTCTGTCCGTCTGTGTGTATGTCAAGACTCTATATCTCGGGAATGCGTAAAGATATCGAGTTGAAATTTAAACTGTATACGTATATCTATGGTATCTTGCAGTTGTGTAAAAGAAAAACTTCTCAGTTACCGTATAAAAAAGTTAAAACCTTTTATGTCGTCAAAAACAGCATATTTCGACACTCACTAAAATCAAAACCTACAAGGTACTTCCCGTTGACATAGAATTATGAAATTTGGCGAGAAGCATTGTCTCAGAGTACACATATAGGAATAAATCTGAAAACTGTATATTCACAAAATATGGGTTCAAAATTCAAAGTGAGTAAATCGTATCATGTAAGGTATCATATAAAAGAACTTCATTAGCACATGCTAAAACAGGTTTTTATATATTTTAACAATGTGTAATTTTCGCTGTATGACGAGAAAAGTGAAAAAAAAAACTTTTTTATCGATTGTTATAGTGTAGAGATTATAACAAGTTACTTCTCAATTTTGTGAAATTTTCTGGATTTGTACGGAACCCCCGATGTGGGAGCCTGACTCGCACTTCTTTTTTTTTTTACTTTAGGCATTCGATAGAGAGAACGTTGCTATTAAATTTACGCTGGCGCCTCTATAATCGGGCCTTATGTCACTTTCCGCCTTTCTAACTATGTCTATGCCAAAAGTCAAGTCATCTGTTGTTCCTTTGCTGTATGGAAGAGAAACAAACCAACAAACACTAACGAATTTATAATATTATAATAGATCCAACCGTTTATTTTCTTTTTGACAGCACCAATAGAACGTAACTGCGTCATGTTACGCAAAAGTTCACTTTTAAATGCGAGGTTTTGGCCAAATATAATTTGAAATAACAAACGTTTTTAAAAAAATACGTTTTATGGCAACACACGATAGCCATAGAACGTATTTTTTTTAAAAACGTTTGTTATTTTATGTAATTCATAAAAAACTACTGCACTTATGGGGTCAATTTGTCAAAGATGATTATTATACGGGATCAAGGAGCAAACTTAGGCAGTAGTCATATTTTTAAAACCTCGCATTTAAAAGTGAACTTTTGCGAAACATGACGCAGTTACCGTTCTATTTGGGCTGTCAAAAAGAAAATAAACGGTTGGATCTATTATAATAGGAATAAGGTTTTAACTCACATATCTCACCTGTTCTTTTCGAGGTCTCTTCAAGGACTTCCAAATATTGCTGCTGTTGCTATATGGGATTCTAATTTAATAGTATCTTTACCTATTTGGTAACTTGGTGCAAATCTATATCAACTAATATTTTCAATTCTAGCCTCCACCAAGCAGAATCGGACTGCACCGAAGCCCTAAACCTCGACCCTACCTACGTGAAGGCCCTACAACGTCGGGCCACGGCCAGAGAGAAGCTCGGCTCACTACGCTCGGCCACCAGCGACTTGGCTGAGGTGCTCCGGCTCGAGCCCCACAATAAGGCAGCTAGGGCTCAGCTGGACGCTATCAAAGCTCGGATGGGCACAAAAGGGGTGTGTTAACTTGCTAAATTAGACCAGATATTAGCTGAATTAGGTTTGATTGACCGACGACCACCGGAGGAGGTATACAATTCGACTCGTATATTTTTTTTTATGTATAACCACGCATAACTTTTTTTTATAGTAGTCCGATTTCAATAATTCTTTTTTTTATTGGAAAGAGTATACTTATTGGTCCCATTTAAATTTCATTGAAATTGGCCGAGCCATTTTTGATAAATCAACAATAATGTGAAAATTGTTATATCGATCCGTGCGTAATATTTGCGTTCTAGCGATGCGTCCCGGCTTCGCACAGGTGTATTATACATATGAACATTTCTCTTGAATTACTCTATCTATTAAAACAAACTTCATCAAAATCCGTTGCGTAGATTTAAAGATATAAACATACATGGGGACAGACAGCGGAAAGCGACTTTGTTTTATACTATGTAATAATAATTCTGTACACAGGTGAAGTCGGTCAAGCTATTTTTTGCAAAAAATAATTATTTACTTCGACATTTGAATGAGACTCTCTTTGATCTGCCATAGCTTGAGCCCCATAATAATGCAGCTAGGACTCAGCTGGACGCTATTAACGCTAGGGCGGGCACTAAAGGGGTATGATTTACCAAATTACCTTACAAAATTAGGCTCAATGCCAGCTAAATTTGACATCAACTGGAGGCTCTGGAGTCGATTGAGCGGCGAGCCAGGAGGCTGATTGACAACGACACCTTGACTAAGTCGCAGCTGCAAAGTCTTGAGCATCGTCGTAAGGTGGCGTGTTTGTCGGCCTTTTACCGGATACACTTCGGAGAGTGCGCCCAGGAGTTGCACAATCTGGTCCCCCCTGCCCCTTTCTTCTATGTACGATAGAAGAAAGGGGCTAGACGGACGCGACCACAGCGCCACCCTTTTATGGTGGACATTCCGCGCGTTAGAACCAAGCGTTTCGAATCCTCATTCCTCATACGAACAGCCGGAATGTGGAACGCTTTGCCTGGGTCTGTCTTCCCGCTAAAGTACGACGTGGGTGTCTTCAAATCCCAAGTAAATAGATATTTTCTAGGTAAGCGTGCTACATCCTAGACCGCATATCTGCTCAACATCAGGCAGTGTGTAGTCAAACGCGAACCTATTCGATATAAAAAAAAATTTGGTTTAATTTACTTAGAGAATTGCTCCTCATGATCTTCTATAGCTTGAGCCCCATAAAAGCAGATAAGACTCAGCTGGATGCTATTAAAGATAAGATGGGCACTAAAGGTGTTTATTATGTAAGTTTTAGCTTGAGATCCACAACAAGGCCCCTGAATCGGATGTTATTTTTTGTTGACTATAATTATAAAGGCTTAAGTTATTTTGGATGAATAACCACCCTGCGACAAATAAGAATAGTTATAATTTAAGATATATGCTGTTTTGTTTATGATTATGATATAAGTGCGGTATGTTGAAAATTACAGCCGAGGCGATATTGCTATATAAGGAAGCCGAGGCTGTAATTTTCAAAGCGCACGTTTTCATACGACGTTTTATAACATATTTGCGATCATCATCATCATCATCATTTCGTGGCAATGGCTAAGTTTTTTTTTTTTTTTTTAAATTTTCAATATATATATATTTTTTTCATTTAAGTAGGTATTTAGATAGATAGATTAACTCTTTATTGCACACCAAGAAATAAACAAAAAGAAGAAACAAAGATACATAAACAGTGTAACAATGGGCGGCCTTATCGCTGATAGCGAATAAGTAGGTATTTACAATATTTACAAAACATCAGATCAAATCTTTTGGGACCAAAATCTGGCAACCTCTATCGCGTCCTCGGTAGCCATATTTGCGATAGGCCAGTTATAAGTTACATTCGAAATAGAAATAATTAATCAAATAATTGCGGTAAACTTGCGTTTTCATTCTTTTCATCTCATTTTTAAAAAAAGAGAAAAAATAGTGCATTGTTCACCGAGAGGAGAAAGTGACCGATTACCGTCGAGGGTGTCGTTTGAAGCCCTCGCCTACGGCTCGGGCTTTAAAACACCCGAGCTCGGGAATCGCACTTTCTCTCGAGTGCTACATAGTGCTTTATACTACACCTACGAGGAAAATTAAATTCTACTAAAACTGAATCCTCAAACAACACACAAATTGAAAATGGCGCCAATGGCGTCTGCAATTTTCACATGTTCTTTTTTCAAATTGTTTGACACCATCCAACACACAGCTAGTGGCCAGTGTCATTTTGCGAACTTGGAGATAAAAACTCACTGTAAAAACTTTTTTGCTTTTGATATTTAGGTTACCAGCGCATAGTCTTACCCAAAATTAAAAAAGAAAAACCACGTGAGAAATGGATTTTCATACACTTTTCTCTCCCGCTCAGATGCGTTTTCTCGCCGCATATTTGTTCGATATGCAATGACGTACTTTCTACCGTAAATTTGATAAAGTATCAAGGTACTTTCCGAGCAGGTGTAGTATAAAATTGGTTTTCCAGCAACTACTTACTCAGCGCGCGAGAACTTCAGAGTGCTGAAAATCTGGATTAATACTACCCAGGTGGACCCAAACAACATCCTAAAAGAGCGAGTTTACCTCAATTATTCCTATTTCAGCCTTTTCATCTGTAAGATATGACTGGCTTACGAGGAAATTAATAAAACTCTGACTTTCTTAAACGAATAAATCTTTAATTACTTGTTAAAGCAGTTATAGAAATTTGAACAGTTTTTAAAAGTGATTGTTATGTTGCCAGTTGTCACTTTTAATGTTGTCAAGTTATTATTATTAGTTGCAACTTCCCCAGTCTCTCCTCACTCTCTTGAGTGAAAGTAAATTCATCACTACTTGACGACATTTTCGAATAAAAACAATACAGCGAAAAGAAAAAGCGCGCGAACTAACTTTTATCTCCCAAAGTTAATTTTATTCATAAAATATTGACCACTTTTCTGACATAAAAACTCTTTGCTAAGATTTTAAAAAGTATCGTTCATTTTTAGACGGAGCATCTTAAAAAACCGTGCATGTTACTTTATTAAAAAAAACTCGTGCGTTTTACATTACAATAACGCACAAGTGCGTAATGAAATACATATTACGATATTGAAATTGGTGTAATTACAGCCACTTTACGAGCAAATATGTTATAAACATTCTTTTGGCATGCAAAAAATCTGTTATCACCTAGGAGCATGACAAATTGCCTCCGTCTTATTCTCAGACTTATTGATTTTTTGATTGTAAGAAACCTTTATTAACATAATAAAAATACAATGTTTTGTAAATCTTAGCGTTAACTAACTAAGTTACAATTGACCACAATATTACAGTGTTTTGTTGGCTAATGTCACCTTTTAAAACTTGTATCTAAACAATAAGTTATGAATTTACCAAAGTTCTCATTAAGTCATAAGTAGAGGGTAGATAGGAAATAAATTATAATTTTAAGTACGTATTACTTTGCAATTTCGTACGTTTACAACATGACCAAGTTTACGGGTTACATAGCATAATCTTAATATATATAAATCTCGTGTCACAATGTTTGTCCTCAATGGACTCCTAAACCACTTAACCGATTATAATAAAATTCGCACACCATGTGCAGTTCGATCCAACTTGAGAGATAGGATAGTTTAAATCTCAAATTATAGTCGCAATTTTTATTTATTTAGCCACAGCAACGCGTGGCCGGGTCAGCTAGTTAAAATTATAAAATGAAATTATTATAATAAGGAAAGACAAATAAAATTATTACAATAAGTATTGTTGACTACCTTACAGCGAAATACTCCATACTACATCAATATAGATTGGGATAAATTACACGAGAAAAATATATAAGCAATTAACTTATTAATTAACGGCTTATAATCGTACTTAAAGATTCAAAAAAGTAAGCTGTCTAATATTTTAAAATAGTTTCTAGGCAGTGTCAGGCGAGTAGTGTTAAACCATAATGTAATTGTGGGTCTGTTAACCAGCTGTTGTTGATTGCGACAGCTAGTGAGAGAGTGTCAGACTTATTAAACATACAAAATATGACATAAAATTCGGCCAAGCTGCTTTAGAGGAGGTTGATAACTGACCCTGTGACAGGATATTTTTATAATACTTGATTATATTAATTTTGAATAATGTATTCATTATTTTTAATTTCCAGTCCAAATCTAAGTCATCCCCATCTTCAACCCCCACTACGGAGTCGAAGCCATTCGTGAGCAAGCCCAAAGCCCAGCCAAAGATTATAGAGTTGCCAGATGAGCCAACGCCGGCGAATTTCCCGACTGTTGAGGAAAACTGGCGATTGGGAGTCGGGGAAAATGTTACAGTACTGAGGCCTGTGAAGAAACCCCCTCATTTGCGGTCTAAGGTAATTATTTTATTCTCTTTCCTGTTCAGAGTTTTGAGTTATAGTAAAAGTCCATATAGAGTTGTAATAAAAGTCCATAAATGCTGAAAACTGTAGACTAGGGAGTCCTAGTCTGAGTCTGGGATGAAGCCGTGGTGGCCTAGAGGTATTGACACTCGCCTTGCAATCGTGAGGTCGTGGGTTCAAATCCTGGTCCCGTACCAATGAGTTCTTTGGAATTTATGTACAGAATTTAACACCACTGGCTTTTCGGTGAAGGAAAACATCGTGAGGCAACCTGCATACGTCCGTAGAAGAAATTCGATGGCGTAATGTGAATCCACCAACCCGCACTGGGCCAGCGTGGTGGATATGGCCCAATCAACCCTTCGTGGGTAGGCCTACGTCCTGCAGTGGACTATTAAAAAAAAAGGCTGGTACAGTACAGTACAGGGAGTCCTAAAGAAAGTCATAGGCATGTGAAAAAATTACCTCATTTCTAGGGTTCTGTACTTTCAAAGGAAAAAAACGGAACCCTTACTAAAAACTCTGCTCAGTCTAATAAATATGCTTTTCATCACATCGATTCAAAACGGACTACTTGGTTCGCCTTTAAGTGCGCCCAAAGGTGGCTTTTTCTATAAGGAACTTTATAAGTGCGCCGGAATTATCTTTGCAGCGCACTTTTTGAATTTGGAACAAATAAGTGCTACGGAATGAACTTGCCGCGCCGTTTATATATTAAAAACATAAAAAAAATAATAAAGGGGGGTTCCTCTACAAAAAACCTAAATTTTTAGCCGTTTTTCGCTCGATGTAAATAATGGTAACAGCTAGATTCTTGAAATATTTACAGAATATCTTCAAGAATAAATAATTAAATTAAAATAAATATTTAAGGGGGGCTCCCATACAAGTAACGTAATATTTTTGCTCGATATTAATAACAGTACTGTATAAGATGTATATTCCCTTCAAAAATAAATAATTAAAATAAAATATATTAAAAGGGCTTCATTGTTATATACTACAGGACTAATCGCACACTAAAATTATGAGATAAATAAATACCTCCTCATCCCGACGTTTCGGCCGAGTTGCATCGACCGTGGTCACGGGCAGACTGACGGGGCTTTTAGTGCGCGATTAGTCCCGTAGTATATAATAATAATGTGTTCAAATCGCGAAAGTTTAAAAACAACATGTTAAAAGGGCTTCCATACAGAAGGGAACCCTTCGTGTGCGAGACCTATACTCTATAAAATTTAACTTGATCTCTGCGACAGTGACATTGACATAGAAGATTGACATTTTTAGAGTTGGGATAGTGGTGGGAAAAATCGATTTTCAAACAATGCTGTAATGAAATCGAATGAGTAGTTGAAGGTGAGAAATTGGATTTTATTTACTTACTATTAGTTAAGTTCAAGTACGTACACATGTAAATAATGTTATGATATTAATTAAATACTCATAATAATGTAACGATAGTATTTATCAACGTCTTTCACTATTATCCATGCTAATTTAACTTATAATTGAGTTTAATTTAATTACACATGTAAAAATGTTATAATATTAAAATATACAATAAAATTAATGATAGATTAAGTTTTATTTAAAATATCGTCAGTATAAACTCTCGATATTTTAATTAAAACTCTTTCTAAAACTCTGTGGTCACGATCATTCGTTGCCCATCACTAATCGGCATGTCCATAAAGTATGACATTGACAGGTACTGTCTGCACTATTAAGAAATTCAGGACTTCACAGGCGTGATTTTTCTGACAGCTGTCGCAGAGATCAAGTTAAATTTTATAGAGTATAGTCGCACTTGGCCGATTTTTTATTTATTAGTTTAATTCCTTTGGTCCTTCAATAGCGATAACACGATTCAAAGCCAAGTTCAGCTTCAACAAGCGTTTCTGCTATGGTGTCCTCGGATCCTCCATCATGATTTTGCAGAAAGGCACCGAACAAAGCGAGTTGTCACAATTTCGAGCATGGAAAGTGATAATCGTTACCACCTGCTTGCAGATGGCACAGCTGCTGCTCATCTTGATCTTACAGATCACTACGTGCTTTATCACTCTCTTCATATTTTCGCACTTTAGCTCTGTGCAGTTAGTGTTCAGGCATCGGTTGGCGTGGGCCAGAGATTGAATGCAATGCTGGATGCTGTCCATGCGGTCATCCCATCTCTGTTGTTCTGTTTCCATAGCGGTCTTTATATTGGTTCTCTTTGGTGTAGGAACAGTTATTGTATGTTTTTGATAACGATCTGTAAATGAATTTTAATGAAAGTTATTGACTTTGGTCAAACATCGGCTCCTAATTATTTATTAAGAAATTAACACTGTAAATGAGAAATAAACAAAAAAAGCTTTTTGACCGACGAAACGGGGGGAGTACTCAATTCCATAGAAAAATTTAGTTCACCCGCGACAAAATGTATGGAACAGCTGATTTTTTTTTTAGTTTTGACGAAAGTCGCAGAACACGTTGTTAGTTTTGATGTACATAATAAGCCCCTAGAAGGTTGCTAATTGATTAGAAATAACCCTGTATATTTTTTTATGTATAACCGCGCATAACTTTTACATAATAGTCTGATTTCGATATTTTTTTTTGGAAAGATTATACTTCGAAGTTGGTCTCATTTAAATTTTGTCGAAATTGGCTATGCCATTTTTATAAATCAACAATTGAAGTTGAAGTGGATCATGCCATTTTTTTGCACAAAGTAATTATTAAATTCTTCAAATGGATTGTTGTACCTAGCTCGAGAAATAAAAATTACAAGTTTGTTAAGTTCTATGAAATAATTTGGAGAATAATCAGCCGTGCTGGTCTAGTGGTAGTGCCACCCGCCTTACAATCGCGGGGTCGTGTGTTAGAATCCCAAACCCGTACCAATGAGTTCTTTGGTACAGGTTTTCACACCACTGGCTTTTCGGTGAAGGAAAACGTTGGCCCACGCCAACGGATGCCTAAACAACAACTGCACAGAGCTAAAGTGCGAACAACAAAATTTTTTTTTGAGTTTTGACAAAAGTCGTAGAACAAAAGTTGTTAGTTTTGATGTACAGAATAAGCCCCTAAAAGGATGCTAATTGATTAGAAATAACCTTGTATACACTTAATAAATTAAATATTCACCTGGTACAACTCATAAAACAATAGTCTTTTTCACCATACGATTATTTACGAAACATAAAAAAAGATCTCATTATTATTTGATGTAGTCAAAAAAGACAAATTTTAATGGTAGTTTTGAATGAGAACGCCACTATTCTATTTTATAAATGAAACTGAACTCTAACACTTCAGTGCTATTATTTGTGCAACTGCGCAATATATATATATAAAATATTGCAAGTTTTTATCTTATAACAGATAAGACTCATTTTGGAAGCAATTTTCGCCAATGAAATGAGAGCAGTGAAATTTTAACCAATAGCAAACCTCACCGCACAACGTCTATATCTGATTACCTATCATTTATTGGCGATCTATTCTTTAGTGGTATTGGCTGATAGCAACCTATGCATTCTGAATAAATTCCTTAGCTCTTAGGTAAACAGTCAGATAAAACACGTGTGCTCTAATTTTAACAATTAATACTCTTATCAAAAATGCGATTAGGTTGCCACTTGTCGTAAAGTCATCGCTCTGAGTATACTATTTATTGCCTTTATTGCCAAACTAAACATAATATGAAACTTAACCTAACACTAATCTAACACATCGGAATTGTTCAAAAATGGTTTCTGTCATAATAACTTCTTATTTATTTATTTATTTATTATGTATATATATATACCTGTTTTGTACAATTCTTTGCTGGAGGTGGGCGTTGCTATCTGCGGCACAGTCTTCCTGACTACTGCGTGTAGCATCGTTTCTTTGTTATATGTTACCTTATATTTTTTGTACGAAATAAAGAATGATTTTTTTTTTTAATTTCGGGTTTAGTGGTCGGCGTGTCTTGTGACACATAGGCCTTTTCCAGCTGTTTCCAGGCTGTTCTGTTGTTGGCTTTTCTAAGCCAAAATGCTCCTCCAGTATTTTTGATGTCATCCATCCATCTTTTTATTTGTCTTCCCCTTCTTCTTTAACCATCGCGTGGATGCCATTCCGTAACAATCTTTGTCCATTTAATCTTGCTATCCCTTGTCATATGTCCTGTCCATCGCCATTTCGATTTCCGTATTTTCCTCAACACATCTTCGACCCTTGTTGACGCCCTAATATCTTCTGCTCTTTTTTTTCTGAGTATACTAAGCGCTATACAAATCGGTAGATGGGAAGTTATGCGCAGAGCGCTGCGCAAAAGCCGAAATATAGGTATGCGCGGGAGCCAGAGAAACTAGACGCCGGGGCACACCCGCCCTCCAACTTCATGCCTCCCGCGCGCTCCCTACGCCCGTGCTCTACTTTCGTCGGTATTGTGCACACATGCGCAATAATTAGCGAATCACGGCGAAGTGTCATCTGCGGCTAACTTCTCATCCGCCGATTTGTGTGGCGCTTAGTATAGTATTTATCAAAAAAATAAAACATTTTCATTTAAGACGTAGCCACGACAAGACCACAGTTCGCACTATCAAAAAGTTATCAGATCTCGTGTAGAGCCAAGTTTCTAACTCTACACGATTTAACTATAAAAGTCCTTACTTTTTTTTTTCAATTCAAATATATTTATTCCATTGACACATTACATGCTCATAGAATCGTCATTACAATACAAAGAAAATTTTATAATTTCACATACTCTATAGAATATCTAACGCTCTAGTCAATATACTGTTATCAATTTTCAAATCTCTAGCATCAAAATTTGCGCATGTCTCATATCAACGTTTATCCCTCAATTTTAGGGGTTGGGGGTAATTTACTAAACATCCTGAAATACGTGTTTTATTTTTTTCTACAAAGAGCCCCTTGATAAATTTTCAGACATTAGCATCGACATTTACGAAGGTCTCATACAAACTTTCATCCCCCAGTTTTAGGGGTTGAGGGGTGATTTACTAAGAGTCCTGAAATCTTGTTTTATTATTTATAACAAGATGCCTTTATATTCATTTTCAGACTTCTAGCATCAATAGTTTCGAAGTCCCATACAAACCTTCCCCCAACTTTAGGGGTTGGGGGATGAATTACTAAAAAGCCTGAAATAAGTCTGATTATTTATGACAAGGAGTCTTTACAACAATATTTAGATTTATAGCATGAAAATTTGTGGAACTCTCAGACAAGCTTTCATCCCCCATTATAAACTGGGGGATGATAGGTATAAGGGAATAAGGTTGGATTGGAGAAAAATGTTCTAAGTTTTAGAATTTTTTAGATGTTTGTGTATCAATACTAGCCTACATACCAAATTTGGGCTTATCTTTGAATTATCTAATAGAGTACGGGTTAACAAAATTGTACAATTACTTTTCACCAAAAGCATTAATTATCAATAATTTTCAGTTTTTGATTTTTCCTTTGTATTGCGTTTTATATGCGTCATAGGTCATCTGGAAGTAGATTACGTTTTTGATCTATACGTCAGTCAGTCTATCTGTTATATTAAATTTACTCATCATTATATCAGTTAGAAGAGACATGAGCAACAGTATATGCCGCGTCACACAAGTCGGCGAAAATGAAGTTAGTTACAAGCTGCACAATATCCAATCCTGATTGACGCACACACAAAGCCGCGCGTTGATTGGATATTGCGCAGCTTGTAGCTAACTTCATTTCCGCCAACTTATGTGATGCAGCCTATATCAAAGCCATTCGTTAGCAAGGCCAAAGCTCAGTTAAAGCTAGATAAAACAAAACCGGGGAAAATCCCCATCAATGAAAAGAACTGTATGCAGAGTGTGAGTTTTGTCGTAAACATGACGCGCTCTTCGGCGAGCGCGTAAGCATGTAATTTGTATGAAGAAATGTACAGCGCCACCAGCGCCGCGTTTTTGAAACACAACAAGTTCATACAAATTACATGCTTACGCGCTCGCCGAGGAGCGCGTCATGTTTACGACAAAACTCACACTCAGCCTACTAGAGACCGGTAGTTCCTCGACCTCGACCAAGACCTCTAAAGAAATGCTCTGTATTTTTGTGTTTTAATCAAATTAATTAAAATTAAAATTCCTATTTCAGAGACCGTTAAAACCCGTCCTAATACAAGAAATCCAACTCGGCAAGTCGTCGCCAGAAAAGCCTCCCACACGACTCACCATCGAAGAGGTGGACCAAGGAGACTCGAATAGAGACTGTAGTGCGAAAATTACGCAGCTGAATGAAGGTTTGTATATGTACGACCTTGGTAGAAAGACAGACGTATGTAAAAGGGTATTGCGGCGTTTCGCCCCGCAAGCTGTTTTCCCGCGGGGCGAATCGACCATGACTTTTTTGAAGGTCCCCATTCGGCCCGCGGGGCAAAACGCCGAGAACTATGATAGAAGTGGTTGTTTCGGTCCACGTTGATAAAGATCAATTTCCCGCATCAGTATTACGCATTTCTTATGGTACAGCCACGCATAAAATTACATGACATAAAATAAAAATCCGACTACAAAAAAATCAACAGATATGTAACGCTATAAAAAGAATTGTTTGTTTGTTTATGAGCCTTTATTGTCCCATTGTTGGACAAAGGCTTCCTCTCGAGATTTCCAGTTTTGTCGGTCTTGTGCTGATTCCTGCCAATTTGTATCAATGGTGTTCAGTTGGTCTTGCCATCTAGTAGGGGGTCTGTCACGAGGCCGCACCGAATTGGGGCACCATTTGGTGGTGATGTTTACCCAGAGATCTTCTGGCATACGGCTGACGTGCCCGCCCCCCCTGCCACTTCAGTTTAGCGGCTGTGGAAGCTACATCTCTATTTGAGTTCTGGAACGCAGTTCATACTCATAAAAAGAACTAAACAAGAAAAAACAACCTACCAAAAACTTACTTTATTGATATAACAGACATTATGAGCTGAGGGCGTAAGTTAAATTTAACATCGTTTGGTAGCAGGCGGGGCCCATTTGCAAAATATAAATTGTAAGAAAATCAACAGGTCCCACCTTTTTCCAACTTCTTTCTTTTCAACGTATTCATTTTATTAATAAAAAATATTACACGTCATACAATGAACATATTAAAAAAACCGGACAAGTGCGAGTCAGGCTCGCACGTCGAGGGTTCCATACAAACACGTTATTAAAACAATTAAAAACTTGTTTTAGCATGTGTAAATGAAGTTCTTTTATATGATACATTACATGATACAATTTACTCACTTTGAATTTTGAACCCATATTTTGTGAATTTAAAGACCCTATTTTTTTTGTAATTTAAAATAAAAATGTACAATTTTGAGATTCATTCCTATATGTGTACTCTGAGACAATGCTTCGCTCCAAATTTCATAGTTCTATGTCAACGGGAAGTACCCTGTAGGTTTTGATTTTTGTGAGTGCGAAATATGCTGTTTTTTACGATATAAACGGCTCTAACTTTTTTAAACGATAACTGAGAAGTTTTTCTTTTATTCAACTGCAAGAGATCATAGATATACATATACAGTTTAAATTTCAACTCGATATCTTTACGCGTTCCCGAGATAAAGAGTCTTGACATACACACAGACGGACAGACAGACATACGGACAACAAAGAAATGAACAAATGAAATCTTTATGTTTACAAAACACGTGAAACTAATGTGCCAAATCAATTAATCAATCATCAATAAACAAATGCATTTTTGTTCATACACCCCCATGAGACTCATAGAATGATGCCCTCGGTATAATAATTATTTATTTTTACAATTGTTTATTTTTTTCCATTGACTACTTTTCTACTTAAATGTACAGATAAAAAAGTGAATCGCGGGGCGAATCGCCCAAGATTCTTTTTGAAGGTCCCCATTCGCCCCGCATTGTTTGGAGCGGGCCGAATGGGGACCTTCAAAAAGAGTCTTGGGCGATTCGCCCCGCGGGGCCAACGGCTTGCGGGGCGAAACGACGCAGAACTCATGTAAAAGCACTTTTCGTTTTAGCTATTTGTGTATTTTATGGTTTTGGGTAATTTGTGGACTCGAAACGCTTGGTTTTGACGTGAGAAATGTCACCTTATAATGATTATTTTTCGGCAAAATTGGTTGACGGTTTCAATCATTGCAATCTAAACTGATTGTTAATTAGAGTTCCGTATCCACCCAGATTAGGGATACGTACCCAAAGGGTAAAAACGGGACCCTATTACTAAGTAGTGATAGCTAGAACGTTGAAATTTTCACAGACATATTTCTGTTGCCGCTATTACATTAACTACTAAAATCAGAAAAAAAAATCAAGTGGGGGTTCCCATACAAGAAATCTGAATTTTTAAATGTTTTTCGCTCGATATTAATAACGGCGAAAGATAGAAGCTTGAATACGTAATCATAGAATATTTAGTTAAATATACATTCTATAATTATTTTTTGCAAAAAATAGCATGACCGACTTCACCTGTGTACAGAATCATTACATAGTATGAAACAAAGTCGGTTCCCGCTGTCTGTCCCCTTGTATGTTTATATCTTTAAAACTACGCAACGGATTTTGATGCAGTTTGTTTTAATAAATAGAGTAATTCAAGAGAAATGTTTATGTATAATACACCTGTGCGAAGCCGGGGCGCATCGCTAGAACGCAAATATTATCCACGGATTGATGTAGCATTTTTCACATTATTGTTGATTTATCAAAAATGGCTCAGCCGATTTCTCTAAAATTTAAATGGGACCAATTTCGAAGTATATTCTTTCCAATTAAAAAAGAATTATTGAAATCGGACTACTATGAAAAAAGTTATGCGTAGTTATACATAAAAAAAAATATACGCGTCGAATTGTATACCTCCTCCGGTGGTTCGTCGGTCAAAAAGAGAAGCCGTGGTGGTCTAGTGGTAGTGACACCCGCCTTACAATCGTGAGGTCGTGGGTTCAAATCCCGGTCCCGTACCAATGAGTTCTTTGGAATTTATGTACGGAATTTAACATCGCTGGCTTTTTGGTGAAGGAAAACTTCGTGAAAGAAAGAAAGAAAGAAATACAGTTTATTTCGTGACATACATGAACAAATATAAACAACAAACAAGAGTAACAGTGGTTAAGCAGCAAGTGAGCACGGTATGCCACGAAAACCGGTCCCAACTCAGCGTGAATTGCTGATTGAGAACAATCAGCGCTGGTATTCTGCTGAGACCGGTAGGCGACGTCACGTACAACATAAATATAAATTTAAACATTAACAAAGATTCAGAGTATTAGAGTATAAATACACATGAAAACACATACACACACTTAAATAAAATCACACAACAAAGACAGTATTCCATAAACCAAAAACATCTACACACATTATCCTACATCACACTATTAAATATCTTCATACAAAAAAGTCCTAAAAGAAAACGTAAAAAAAAAACAATTTAATCAATAGATAGGTTTCTCAGGAGAACAAAAAATTTATAAAATAAATATTATTATTCGTGAGGCCACCTGCATAAGTCAGTAGAAGAAATTCGATGGCGTATGTGAATCCACAAACCCGCTCTGGGCCAGCGTGGTGGGTATGGCCCAAACACCCTTCGTGGTTAGGCCTACGTCCTGCAATGGACTATTAAAAGGGCTGATACAGTACAGTACATTCTATAAATAAATAAATAAACATTTAAGTGGGGCTTCCATACAATGAACGTCATATTTTTGCTCGCTATTAATAATGACAACAGGAAGATGCTTGAAATATTCACAGAATATTAAGTTGTATATTCCCTTCAAAAAATAAGGGGGCTTCTATACGGTACGGAACCCTTCGTGTGCGAGTCCGACTTGCACTTGGCCGATTATTTAGATTTTACCACACGACGCACCATCGAAAAGATGGAGCCACAAGGAAACTCGAATAGAGACTGTAGTGCAAAAATTACACAGCTGAATGAAGGTTTGTTTGCTTTGATTTATGATTTTCATCATTCTTTTTCGCTAAAAATGGCTTGAACTGACTTCAATTATTGTAATGTAGAGATGTATAGAGCTACTAAGAGACCATAAGATTTTTTAGTTTTTAACACATTTTAGGGTTCGGTACCCTAATGATAAAACGGGACCCTATTACTAATACTACGCTGACCGTCTGTTTGTCTGTCACCAGGATGAATCTCATGAACCCGTTAGCTAGACAATTGAAAGGACATGTCCACAAAATGTTTGGAGGCTGGTATAATAATAATCTAAAATTCTAACCACAACACTCGTTACATTTCGAAAAAGTTCATATTTTTCTGAGTCTATTACATTAATTAAAACTAAAAAAGAGCCCTGGTTTTTTTTAAATTAATTTTGAATCTCCTAATGATAAATAAATGTATTTGGCTCAATAGGTAGTTTATCTCTAGCAACCCTGGTTAAGTAACCTCCATTATTGGAAAGCATTTTTACCAATTAGACACAGTTTTAAGTGTTTTTTTGTCACATTGTACCTGTCTGCTAACTGGTCGCACTGGAAGGTTATAATTTTTAAATTTAGCAAATTAAGATATGAATGTGTAAGAATCAGCTACAAATGCAAGTAAAATAACGATAGAAGCACTTTATTATTGCTAAACTAGAAAAAATACAAAGCTGTATTATTATTTTTCAAACAATTTATTTTTCTCATTTAAAAAGAAATCGAGGGGTAAAAAAATCTAAATTAAATATTTTTGAAAAGCCCATATATCAAGCTTTCAAATGATGTATATGTCATCTTGGTTCGATTTTTCTCTGAATAATATACCACTTGTGGACGTCACCTTTTCACAGATGATGTATTTCTGCTGCCGCTATAACAACAATTTGCTAAAAACAGAATAAAATAAATATTTAAAGGCTTCTATACGATAAACGGTTATTTTGCCATTTTTTTCTCGATATTAATAACGGCAACAAGTAGATGCTGGAAATGGTGCTAAGAGGGCCCATACGCCACTCCAATCCATACGGTAGCGAACCCTTTGTGCGCGAGTTAAGATAAGATAAGATAACGTTTATTTTGCTCAAAAAGTTACAGGTTTTGGAGTTAGTAAATCTTGATGATGCTTAAAGTAATGTTAGTAGGTAGGTACTTAGATTAAATTTACAAACTTCCAGAGTGGAACCCTAAATCTCACACTAGGGTGGTCCTGTGTCGTGAGATTTAGTCTCTTCCGCTTTTAGATAAGACATCTCATAATTATTAACTAATGTAATGAAAAGAGTGACTTAACAATGAGTTCTTAGTAATTTACTTAAATACGAGTACAAGTAATTTCCATTTTTCGATTGCGTAATGTGTGTGTGTAGCGTGCATGTTGGTGTGTGAGTGGATGTATGTTGCGAGTGTGTCTGTACAGTGAGGGCTTTGCTTGATTGATACTTTGAAGCAACTGACGTGTTTATTATTTCTTTATTATCTTATTTTGACGTGGATAAATAAATTAAAAAACCTTTTAATATGCTATAAACCTAAACATATTTACAATTTTAAACAATGATTTTACAATTTTAATTTTAATGTTAGTAGAATTAAATTAAACCTAGTGTTAGTGTATGCAGTGATTATGTTTATATAGCAATCCCTTGCTGGGTATAGGCCTCCTCCAATTTCTTAAATTTTTTCCAGTTTTGTGCTACTTCGATCCAGTTTTTTCCCACTATCGTAACTATGTCGTCCGCCCAACGTGTTTGTGGCCTCCCCACGTTTCTTATTCCTTGTGGCCCGCTCCATTTTGTGCTCTTAAGAGTCCAGCGTTGGTCGGTGCATCTCGCTACGTGGCCGGCCCAGTGCCATTTCAGTTTTAGTATGTGCCTGAGTGCATCTGTGAGCTTGGTTTTTTTCCTAATTTCATCGCTTCTTATTTTTTGAATTTTTCTTAGACTTAGGATGCTTCTCTCCATTGCCCGTTGATAGCTTCTTACTTTGCATTTGGTTTTATTTGTTAGCGTCCAAGTCTGTGAGCCGTAGGTCAAGCAAGGCAAAATACATGTGCCCATTACTGTTTTTGTCATGTGCTGATCGTACTTGCCTTTTGGTATTCCTTTTGACGTGGATACGTCTTTGAAATTGCAATATAGGGAGGCAAGTCAAAAAACGAATATAGCATAATCGGAAGATATAATTTGGTGTTGCAGCTTTAGATCTATTATCTCCATCTTAAATTCAATTACGCCGTAGGATAGCTAAGAGATCAAAGACTTCATTACGTCAAGGGAGGACTGTGACGCATCGCGGGGAGTGGAGGGGGAAGTCCCGCCATTTTGAAGTCATTTTGTAAACGTATTCACGTACAACACGCGGCCATGTTCATGAGACTGCCACACCACATTTTCTTCATTTCAGGGAGTCCGGAATCCGTAAAGCTGATAACGGACGCGACGGTGACAGAAAAGAACAATCGAGTGGCAAATTTGGTGCCTCCCGTCAATAGCGTGCAGTTTATGGCGGAGTGGAAGTACCTGAGTGGAGATGATGACGCTAGGAGTCAGTATTTAAGCGTAAGTGTTGTACAATATTTATATTAATTAAGCGTAAGTGTGTCAAACTTGGTGCCATGGTGGCGTAGAGGTAGTGACACCCGCCTTACAATCGTGAGGTTGTGGGTTCAAATCCTAGTCCCTTACCAATGAGTTCTTCGGAATTTACGTACGGAATTTCACCCCACTGGTTTTTCGGTGAAGGAAAACATCGTGAGGCAACCTGCATATGTCCGTCAAAGAAATTCAATGGCGTATGTGAATCCACCAATCCGTACTGGGCCAGCGTGGTGGATATGGCCCAATCACCCTTCGTGGGTAGGACTACGTCCTGGAGTGGACTATCCAATAGGCTGGTAGAGGGTAGAGAGAGAGAGCCAAACTTTGTTATTTATTTAAAGAACGGTGGAGTGGCAAGCTTCGTTGTAAGATGTCCCCTAATATTTATTTATTTATACAAATCATTGGAAGTGAAGTCGGCTACAAACTGCGCAATATCCAATCCTGACTGAAGCTCACATAAAGCTGCACGTTGATTGGTAGCTAACTTCACATCCCCTGACTTATATGATTCGGCCTATACTAGCGTGCGATTCGCACAAAGAAGATCTTGCAAAGTGGGACCAGACTACTAAATAAAACACCGGTTTTTACTTACGTATAATATCGCGGCCGGGCCGCTTGTAACACGACCGGTTTCAGAGTAATTAGTACTCCTTCGTCAGGGAATACGCGCGTTCCCGTCGCGCCGCGATATTATACGTCAGTAAAATCCGGTGTTTTCTTTAGTATAATGAATTCTCACGTGAGTTTTAATGAAGTGATTGGGACCAGACTGTGTACAGCAGCTGAAAAATCCATTAAAATGCAATAAATAAATGCGTAGAGTAAAACAACCATATTGAATGCTTAATTTAAATGGAATGTCATATATTTTAATTCGATTTATGCTCAAGGCCGCCATCACGCTGCCATATTTTACAAGCAATGTCAAAAGACAAAATACAAAATTCGAAAATGTGAAATTCCTTTAAATGAAAGAATAATTCTAATTCTAATTTGAATTGGGGGCGATAAGTCCCGCACCGACGTCCCGCACGGGGTGTTTTTCGCGTTTCCCCTCCAGCGTCAACCCGAGCCAGCCCAGCTCCTTAAAGTAACGGAGCGTGGCTCTGGGCCGCTGGCATAACTGCTCCAGTGGCTTGGATGGTGAATGAGATGATGATAATGCAGAGGCATCATGCAATCCGTTAGCTATTCTAGTGTCTTCTGTGGCTTTGCAGTGCCACAGAACATGCTCTACAGTTTCGTTATCCTGCAAACAGCCGCGACATAGTGGGCTGTCAGTAGCTCCTAGTTTATACAAGTGACTATTTAAGTTGCAGTGACCAGTTATGAGTCCTACCATAAGTCGGAGGTCTTGCCGCTGCAACTTCAATAGGTCGTTTGTGATGTTTCTATTTAGATTGGGGAAAGCAGCCTTAGAGTTCTTGCAGTCCTCCCTTTTGTTCCACATATTCTGTTGTTCATTTTCGGTATGACGACGCAGCAACTCGCGCACTTCCGCCGCTGTTGGCTTACAGTGTTTTGTTGCTTCGTCCCCTACCTGTTTTCTCGTGCCCTCTTTGGCAAGGGTGTCGGCTATATTGTTGCCTGAACATGGTCCGTGACTCTTTGTCCAGCGCACGATTGTTCTGTGCTTACTTGAAATAGTTTGAAGTGCTGCATAACAATCAGCGGTAACTCTAGACGTCGTTACAGGTCTTTTGAGTGCATAGATATTAGCAGCACTATCCACCGTGAACACGATGATTTCTTTGGTCTCGGTATTTACTGTAGCTGTCAGAAGCTCATTTAAGGGTTCAACTGCCTTTGCGGCTAGTAATAAGCCCATGGCCTCTGCTTGCAAAGTCGTTGTAGTTTTGCTCAGGGCCAGGGACTCTCTGAGCCCAAGTTCCGGCGAGTAATAGCCGCAGCCTGTTCCGAATGAAAGAAGGATATCGGCAGCTCACATACGAATATACTGAGCGCCACACAAATTGAAAGATGAGAAGTTAGCCGCAGATGACACTTCGCCGTGATTCGCTAATTATTGCGCATGTGTGCACAATGCCTATACAAATGGCGAAGTAGTGAGCTCGGGCGTAGGGAGTTGGCGGGTGGGTGTGCGCCGGCGTCTTGTCTCTCTGGCACCCGCTAACGTCTATATTTTGGCGTTTGCGCAGCTCTGTGCGGCTAATTTCCCATCTTTCAATTTGTGTGGCGCTCAGTATACCTGTCGTATAAAAATACACTTACTTTCTCCCAAGTTTGTTTATAAGAATATTACTTTCACCAATGTAATTTATGACGCTTCTAAAACTGTTCAGATAGATATGTACAATTTGGCTACAAATGATTTTTTTTTATTTAACCTGTACTGTCCCACTGCTGGGCAAAGGTCTCCCCCAATTCCTTCCATTCCTTTCTGTTCTGTGCTACCTCCGTCCAATCCTTTTTAAACCTCTCGATTTCGTCGCGCCATCGTGTTGGAGGACGGCCTCGGGGTCGACTGGACAGAGGAACCCACTCCGTTGAGACCTTTGCCCATCTGTCTGGGTGCATACGACTCACGTGTCCCGCCCACTCCCATTTGAGCTTTGCAGATTTTAGTCCAACGTCGCTTACGCCTGTCATGGAACGCAGTGTGGTGTTTCGGACGCGATCTACTCTTTTAATACCGAGTATACTGCGTTCCATTGCTCTTTGGCAAACCTGAAGGCGAGACTTCTGAACATTGGTGAGCGACCACGTTTGTGCACCGTACGTTAGGATGGACAAGATACACATGTCGATGAGTTTTCGTTTCAGAGAGATTGGTAGATCTCCTTTCATTAGCGATTTCATAGACCAGAAGCTCTTCCAGGCATTGTCTATGCGACGACTGATCTCTTTGTCTTGTCTGTTGTGGAAAGATACTATATGACCCAAATATGTGTACTCATCGACATAGTGTATTGTTTGACCATCTATCTTGACCCTACGCTTCGTGCTGTTCGTCATAAGTTGAGTTTTAGACCAGTTCATTTGAAGTCCCACTCTCAGGCTTGCTCTGCTAAGGTCTTGGAGCATGCTTTCCAGTTCAGGCGCTGATGAAGCAAAAAGGACAATGTCATCTGCAAACCTTAAGTTTGTCAAAAGTTTGCCACCAATGTTAATGCCCTTTGTTGCCCAGGAATCTTCAAGAACTTTGAAAATCTCTTCGAGAGTGCAGGTGAATAATTTGGGAGAAAGTGGGTCACCTTGCTTAACGCCTTTAGTTATTGTAAATGAAGGACCGGAAGTATTAAGTTTCATGTTTGCTGTACTATGGTAGTAAATTATTTTAAGGTGGAACAAGTTAGTCGTCACTCCATACAAACGTCCATGGTACAATACACGATTTTTTAATGTTGAATATCTTAAACTAAGATTTAAATCAATTTATTGTGACATAATCTATGATTATTGCTAAAAATAACTGTAATCAAAACTATGCATTCCACTAAAATAAGCCTCAAAACATTTGAATTTTAACACTGATTTTAAGGAAACTTTAGGCTTAAATAAATCGCACAATAACTAGACTGAGTCCATAGTAATTGAGCAATAATCTTAGCATATATATTCTCAAGTTTAAATAACTTTAATTTGAACTAATTCATCTAGCAGTTTTTACAGGATTCACTATGAGCAAAAGCCTTTACGCGCATTTTTGCGCGGCCGTGTTTAGGTAAAAATTATAGTTCTATTTCACCCGACTGTGTACCCCGCGCGGGGAGCGGGACGGAACGTGTAGCGCGTGCTCCCAGCGCGGCCCCCGTACGCTACGCGGCTTCGGCCGAGTCCGGCCGCCATTCTCCACTAGCCCGTGCCCGTGGTGAGTTGGTGTCGTTGAACTCTGTGTTATCACGCAGAGTTCAACGACACCAACTCACCAGACCATATAATATCTTAAATGATAAGGACGCATTATTCGACGATCGGACGATCATTGTTTTCAACTTCGGAAGTATTGACGTAGGTATATTCTTTGGACTTCTTGCCGGTTATTTGATTATCCTACAAATTGAACTATGGGTAGGTGGTGATTATTATTAGTAGTAGGTATTAACAATTGTACTGGGTAATTCTGGATTAACGTAGGTAGAGCGCGTTTGTTTACGCTCGCAGTGCATTATAAACGGACCGGGCTCATTTTGTCTTCTAGAAGGTACTTATCCGTTCCCCGTACGCGTTCTGGTGTTCGACTTCGCTTTTCATCCCGCTTGCTCTCGTAGCGTAAGTAACTGGCGCGAGCAGGATAAAAAGCGAAGCCGAACGTCTGAACTGTTTCATTATTCTGAGTTCAGAACGTTAGGTTAGATACACTTACGTTAGGTATATTTGTCAGAACATTTCATACAACTCTAATAATATTACGAAAAATATGTAGGTACCTACTTACCTACAGTATGATTTTGTTCAATTGAAAGGTGGTGGTTAAGATCATCATTAGGAACAACTTTTACTATGGGGCGTACCTAATTCGACAAAACAAACACGTTTTTCTATATGTCGTAGTAAAATTTGATAAACCTTTTTTTTGCAAAAATCCTAGGAAAGGAGATCTTTCACAGTCCATACATTTTTGGGCTAATTCCGAAAGTGCCGGCCAAAGTATTTCATTATAGAATAATAGTAGTGCATATTAATTTGAGCATATTATACTATGGTACCAATCCTCTAGGACCACTCCCTGAGTAGTTATCGAATTTTTAAATTATTTATTTTTCATATTTTTTTCTCTCATTAGAGCTTTTTAATAATTAATTAGGATATTCTATTAGTACATATAATTATGTACATTTTAATTAGTAATTTTACTTTGTTTGGTATTATTACACAGAAAAAAAACCATACTAGCGGTTTGGCAATAAAACCCGTCTGAAACTAAGTACCCCTCGCAAGAAAAGGCAGGGAAAGCCCGCAGCTTGGAAAAAAAATAAAGAGAATGTTGTTGCTGCAACGGCTACGTCCGAATCGTAAGTTATTAAATGTGTTTCATTTTTACATCATGAAAATTTAGAGAAACACCCTAAACAATCTATGTTATTTCAGATCACCACAACATTATTCTAAAAAGTTATTAAATGACGGTTGTAAACTAAACTAAAATGTTATTATTTTCATCATAGCCTAGTATAAGTCCACCTACAATTTATTGACACTTTTTGAGATCTCAATAGAGAAAAATAAGCATAATATTTAGAATGAATAAGACTAAAAGTATTTTACGATTATTTGACTGTATAGAAAATCTGTACATATTGCTTTCCACCCATTTGATGTCATATACTTTTATTATTTACTAGCGGACCCGGCGAACTTCGTACCGCGAAAGTTAAAGAATGTAGGTAGTTAACCTTACGGTGATACCTACATTGAGATATTTTAAGTTTAATGGATGTTATCCAAAATGTAGATCTCATTGAGCTATCTCACCTTTAAGATAGCATTGATCAAAAGTTGACATTTGCGGAGATAAACCACTTTTAAGTTCAAGCTGTCATCCAAAATGTAGATCTGGTTTAGATATCTTAATTTTGTAAAGACAGTAATGATCTAAAATCGGCAGATACGAAGATAAACCACTATTAAGTTCGACAGCTGTCATCCAAAATGTAGATCTGGTTCAGCTATCTCACTTTCGTGAAGATATCATTGATCAAAAGTCGACAGTTACGGAGATAAACTACTTTTAAGTTCGACAGCTGTCATACAAAATGTAAATCTGATTGAGCTATTTCACTTTTGTGAAGATAGCATTGATCAAAAGTTGACATTTACGGAGATAAACTACTTTTAAGTTTGACAGCTGTCATACAAAATGTAGATCTGATTGAGCTATCTCACTTTCGTGAAGATAGCATTAATCAAAAGTTGACAGTTACGGAGATAAACTACTTTTAAGTTCGACAGCTGTCATACAAAATGTAGATCTGGTTGAGCTATCTCACTTTGGTAAAGACAGTAATGTTCGGCCGATTCGGAGCAGCACCAACGGCGCAAATATGCTAACCTCGGCAGTGGTTACATATTTCAGCCGTTTGAAATTGAGACATTGTGCCCGTGGTGGCCGGTCTTATTTTTAAAAGTCTTTCTGAGCGTCTGGTGTACCCGACGTGTGTGTGTGGTGTTTATTTGGCTAACGTATATGCATTGCCAATCAGCGTGGCAATGCTGCCAGCATGCTGGGCACGCTGCTAACTGGCAGTGGGCTTGAGTATTTGGACTATCTATAGACCTTCAAGGGTCTGTGGATGATCCAATTGATTGTTATGTAGTAGTAGTTTATAACGTTTTACATTATAAGTCTTGTACTTAGTGGTAGTTAATAAAGGCACTTGCTCTATAAAAAAAAAGTCAAGTACCCTTGCACCTTGCCACTGTCCAAACCTAACCTGACCTACCTACCTAAAGTATTATGATACCTTATACTTATAAATGCTTCTATTGATTAAGATACGAGTAAGGTTAGAGTGTACGGGTTCCCGCCTTGTCGTGGCGGGGGAACTTAGTAGCCGAGGCTTATGGGCGGCGCGGGAATCCCAGATAGAGCCGCTTCTCTGGGTTTCTTCTGAGACAGCTGAGAAGGCGGCGCTCGAGGTCTCCCGATTTTTTGGGTTTTTTCTCCCTTGGCAGCTTAGAAGTTCGCACTCGTGGTTGGGCCGCTTTTCTGGGCTTTTTAACTATGGCAGCTGAGAGGCTGGCCGGTAAGTTGCGTGCCTCATGAAGAGTGCCGCAACTGAGGCGAACTGAGACTTTTATCACTGTTCAATACTAACCAAACCAACAGAAATTTATGTTCGTGTCAAGGTCACAGTTCACAGTCAAGGTTAATAACCTTAGAGTCAAGATACTTATACTCATGCCATACTACTCCTAAAAATCAAGTCGATTCATTTCTTCGTATATTAGTATGGATTCTGTACCATAAAGGTAGAATAAAGATACATGTTTAACCTCTACTGGTGGTATATTTAAAAATATTTTTAATGTCAGACAAAATGACGGCCCAGTAGGTATTAAACGTCATTGTAATATGTAGCATGGCATAGGGAAAAACCATTTAGTCCAATTTTAATGTCAGTTGTCACTGTCAATCCATACTATATTCCCTTTTCGAGGAGCTGTTATGGTCAAAAGACAATTTGTCCCTTTGCTATGCTAAGCGTGACATTTATAAAAGTCTGCAGTCAATATATGTCACTTTTCATCTTATTACGTTTCGTCAATCCATATTAGGGCCAATTATGAACGCGCCATCGTAAAATTAATAGGAATGTAAAATGTGTTCTCGCTATCGAATCCCTAAAGAGAAACAGAAACAGAAATATTCTAATTAGCTGTTATAATTACGACGGTGCCTTGAAAATTGGGCCTATTAGCGTCGTTGTGATAAGTGACAGTTTCGCTAACGATTTTTTAAGGGAAAAATGATATGAACAAGAGAAGATGAATAACTATCAAAAAATATAAAAAGGAACGGGATATAAAGTATCCTATGTCCTTCTCCTGGTTCTAAGCTACCTCCCCACCAATTTACAGCCGAGTCGGTTCAGCCATTCTTGAGTTATAAATGGTGTAACTAACACGACTTTCTTCTAATAAAATACTTGATTTTAATACTCGATAATTACCCAGGGATCCTAGAGAGTAGGTTTACAAGTAATAGCAAAATATCATAAAAAAATAACAACTCAATTAAAATTACAAAAACGATATTCAAAACTCGATAACTACCCAGGGAGTGATCGATGAGAGTTAGTCCCATAGTATAAAATGCTCAGAATAATATGCACTAACACTATGTCCTCATTAGTTATAATTTGGCCGGCACTTTTAGATTTAGCCCAAAAATGTATGGAACGTGAATGATGTCCTTTATTGGAGAAGCGAAGGTATCTGGATTGTCAAAATTTTTATTCATCTGTCCGGTTGTTAGTTTTTAGTCATCAGCGACATTTTTAGTAGGCATTTATCAACCGACTGATAATATTTAGCAAAATAATAATAGTCAAAATCCCAACAAGTATGTAAGTAGGTATTAACCTTTTTTAGTACGTAACATTTTAAGAACGTATTTTACTCCTCACGAATTTTTACTATGGGACCAACTGCGAAAACGCGAAAAATGATGAGCTGATCCGTACAATTTGTCGAGATTTAATTAACTTTTTGTATAGAACAGCTATTTTTTTCGATATTTCGCAGTTGGTCCCATAGTAAAAGTTTTTCGTAATGATGAGTAAATGCATCCTTATAATGACAGATATTAAAAAAAAATAAGAATGTAGGTATTTCGATCAAGATCGAGCTGAGCATTTTGCTGCGAAATTGAACCGTACTGCTTTTGTTATTGAGAACATTTATGAATGTGCAATTTGGAGAACTGACTAAGTACCTATACTCGAAATTACTACAAAATGTGCTCGCGAAGTCTCTACTATTTGGATAACTACTTGACGTATTGTATTATTATATTGTATAATTGTATTAGATTAGATTCAATTCAATAAACATGCGACGTGACAACTCTACAAGGCAGGTATTCACGCAGCTTGGATTTACGATTACTCATTCAATATTATAGTGTCCGCGTTGAATGAAATGGCAGACGTGGGCGTGCGTGTCGAAATACGCATATTGTGATATTTCATTGTGTGCGCACACGCTACCTCTACTGCTCATCACCGAGTCTGTCTCTTTCTCGAGCTAGACAGTTGAGATAGCATTCATTTTAGCCACGCCCATAGAGGAGTTCGTGCCGTCAAATTGTAGGACCTTAAGGAGATCTATATAGGTAGTTTCGATGCCTTGATTCTGCAAAGCAGAAAATATTGCGCAGTGTTTTACGCTGTCGAATGCTTTCGCATAATCGACGAAAGCTAAATAAAGCGGTTGTTTAAATTCTATATGTTTTTCTATCACTTGATTTAATGTCTGTAGATGGTCGGTAGTAGAGAAATGTGGCCGAAATCCAGCTTGTTCGGGTGGTTGATGACTGTCAAGTTTTCCTGCTATACGGTTTTGAATGACTAGTGAAAATTTTGTATATATGAGATACTAGACTTATAGGTCGGTAGTTGTCGATATTGGATACATCACCTTTTTTGTGAAGCAGAATTATATTGGAATGGCACATATTCTTAGGGATTTGTCCGGTATCTAAAATAGTGTTAAATAGGTTTGTCAGATGCGGTATTAGAGTTTGTGATGCTATCTTTAATTCTTCTGTAGTAATTCCGTCTTCTCCGGGGCTTTTGCCGTATTTCATAGTCTTTAAGGCATCATAAACTTCTTTGCCCGTAATTAAGGGGACTATATCGGAGCGGGAATATTGTAGGTTTGATAGGTCATTGTCTTTATCTGTGTACAGCTTTTGGTAAAATCTCGTGCATATTTCCATTACTTTATCTCGGCTATTGTGTTTAGTCCCTGTTTCGTCCTGTAAACTATTGATCCAGCGTCTTCCTTTAGATATTCCTTGTTTAGCTATTCTTAGTGATGTGTTTCGTTCTATGGCTGCTTTTACTAAATCGCAGTTGAGTTTTCTGGTATCGTGACGTATGCTACGTTTGACTAACCTATCAAATGTTCTGTATTCTACTGTTCCTATTTCGTATTTCTGTCTGTTATCAATTAGATTTTTTGATTTTTCGGTTATTTTTGCTCTCTGCTTTTTGACACTTGATTTTCTTGGAGCTGTTTTTAATTCCGTTTACTATTGTATTGTACTGTTCGTCCACGTCTTCGATTTCTTCCACGTTTAGGATTTGGAAGGAATTGGTCAGTTCTAAGTTGAATTGATCTGCGTGTTGTAATAAGGTGAGTTTGGAATGTATCTGTGTGCGTTTTGTGAATAGCTTGGTGCGATGAATTTTAAAATCAAATCGGATTTTCGCTCGTACTGGTAGGTGATCGGAACCAAATCTGATTTTCTTGAGGCAAGAGACTATTTCCTATATTCCTTCACTATTTGCATATCTGAGGAGATAATGTAATCTATTTCATTTTTTGTGATGCCGTTAGGTCCTTTCCAGGTCCATCTTCTTTGCGGTTTTTTGTTATAATATGTATTTGCAATTTGTAGATTTTGTCCAAAAGTGAATTGAATCAATCTAGCACCACGTTCGTTGCGAGTCCCTAGACAGTATTTACCAATCGTGTTGGTGCGATCTGAATCAAGTCTGATTCCGACTTTCGCGTTGAAATCGCCAATACAGATGTTCCACGTGCTTCTGTTCTCTTCGCAAGCTTTGTTAAGAAGTGTATAAAAATCTTCAACTTCCTCGTCAGGATGGGAACATGATGGTGCATAAGCTTGGATGATAGTGAGTGTTGTTGTTTGTGTCAACCGAAACTTTAAGACAGCAATTCTTTCTGAGTAACCTATGAATTCGATAATATTGTCCTTCCACTTCTTAGCCACCAAAAACCCTACTCCATAGAGCCCCTTGGTTTGTCCAAAGTGGAAGAATATATTATCGTCTCGCTCTTCTGTTTCTTCGCCAAGTCTTCTTACTTCTGAGAGACCAATTATGTCCCAATTGATATGTTTTAAGCTGTGTTCAAACTCTGTTAATCTATTATCTCCTAACAATGTTTGGACATTATAGGTTAAAAACGTTAAGCAAATCGGTGTCCTTTATAACGTGTGCCGTTTTCGTATGACGGGTAATCGACCTCGCCCGGAGATTCTTAGCACCCCGGACTGCAGTGCCAGGCTGGTCTCCGTCTCCACCAGCACAACAACTAGAGTCGCCGGGCACTTGGGGCCTTTTTTTATTGCTACTATCCATCTTATAATTTGGGGGTTTTGGACCGTAACCCGCCGCGCTGGTCCAGTGCGAGTTGGCGGGTCGTCAGAGCCTCGTTTGTTGTTTAGCAGGGCGTACCACGGGCAGGTGAGGATGTCTTAGGCCACGAAAGATGTTGTTTGTGGCCCCTTGCGCCCCAATGAATATAAAATAAAAAAAAACCTAAATAATTTTCAAGCTAAATAGTACCCACGATTCATTTGCTACCAGCATTACTGCAATAAGGTGCTAAATTGGCTAAAAATATCTAGATCATTAACTTCAGACAGTGCTAGATCATTCATTTAATTTCTATTTATGTAATATTTATGCATTTCCTCTAACAATTCTATATACTCTATTAATTCTATATATATACTATACTATACTCGTTTCTTATTACTAAATAACAGTTATTTAGTAATAAGAAACGAATATGCGTTACAAAATGCTCAAAACATCAGCATAAACTCCTAGTGAAGAATCAAAATATATCAAATACTATGTCAAGTAAAAGTAGTTTTGTATGAAGCTTGGTAGTAGCAGTTAAAAATTAAACTAGCGTGTTTGACATAAATATAAAATTGCTAAATCTGGCTCTGGAACCCCATTGATGGCAACACAAAAGTCATGACTTGACGTGACATTTGATATCTTTTGAAATTGACAGTGACATTAAGATTAAAAATTATTTATTATTTCATTTATTCAGTCAGTTTGGCTTTGCAGTATAATGACATTTGCTAATGTAAAGGAAAATCATGGCCAAGTTAAGGGAGAAACCAGGGAAAATTCATTTTCTATTAATCCATCCACTATAATTAAATTTCGATTAATGATATGAAAATAACAAAAAAAAATAGCAATTTTTAAAGTTCTGCTTATTTTAGAAATAGAAATTTCCGTTCCATTCTGTGCATCCTTCTTTTATATGAAAGAATGTAAATAAATAATAAATATTTTGGGACATCTTACACACGGCCTCTGACCCCAAACTAAGCAAAGCTTGTGATATGGCTGCCAGAGACTGATATACTACATATACTTATTTTTAAATACATACTTATTTAGATAGTAACTAAATAACACCCAGACCAGCAAACACTTATGTTCATCACATAAATATTTGCCCTGCGTGGGGATCGAACCCACGCCTCTTTGATCCAGAAGTTAGGGTCACTAACCACTGAGCCACCGAAGCAGTAAAAAAAATGTTTCCAAAGTAAAGCAAATAATTGAATACTGTACAAGGTAATGGCCTAAGCTCGTTATATTTACTTTTGCCAATAAAATGTAATGTTTTATTTTCAGATAATTGACCCACTGAAGATCCCCCAAATCTTCGCGAATGCCCTAGAAAGCGACGTACTGTCCGACCTGATAAGGCTGCTAGCGCGCGACTCGTACAAGTTCGCCAACAAAATCGTCGAGTACCTCAAAGGATTGAGTAAAGTGAAGCGATTTACTGCTTTGGCGATGTTCCTGACTGATAACGATAAACAATGTAAGTCATTTCATACTTTTTAGGGTTCCGTACCCAAGGGGTAAAAACGGGACCCTATTACTAAGGCTCCGCTGTCCGTCTGTCTGTCATGAACCGTGATAGCTAGAACGTTGAAATTTTCACAGATGACGTACTGTACTGTACCAGCCTTTTTTTAATAGTCCACTGCAGGACGTAGGCCTACCCACGAAGGGTGATTTGGCTATATCCACCACGCTGACCTAGTGCGGGTTGGTGGATTCACATACGCCATCGAATTTCTTCTACGGACGTATGCAGGTTGCCTCACGATGTTTTCCTTCACCGAAAAGCCAGTGATGTGAAATGATGACGTATTAACAACAAATACTAGAAACAGGAAAAAAAATTAAGGGGTACTCCCATACATCAAACCTAATATTTTAGCCGATTTGAGCTTATGAATAACGGTGATAGGCAGACGCTTGAAATATTCACAGAATATAATTATAGTTAAATGTTTACTTACCGAATTCTGACAACCTTGCACTCAAGCCCCAAGACACAAGCCTCGAGTTTAATTTGGGGCTCACAGTTCATCTATTTGGAAATGCATTTTTGCAAAAATACTGTGTGTCTGTCTGTGTATCCGCTTGTATCAAAGAGTTATTTTTGTGATAAGCATTTCAAAAATTCGTCGCGTATGCAGGACTCGAACCTGCGTCGTCGGATCACTAGCCCGACGTTCTCCCAACTAAGCCAATTCGCAGTCCTGACTCGCGTCGAATTTGTGAAGTGCTTATCATTTTAACTTATAAGACTGCGAATTGGCTCAGATAAGAGAGCGTCGGGCTAGTGATCCGAAGACGCAGGTTCGAGTCCTGCATTCATGACGAATTTTTGATATGTTTATCATAAAAATAACTCTTTGAAATAAACCTAGTGTGAGACTGTATATCATTTCATTGATTTAGCAGTGCGTCATCTCTCGTCAATATTCAGAAGTTGTAATAACTTCAATTGAGTGATAACCTGTCTAATACGGGTATCACAGGTGGCGCTGCCAACGCTATAAGTTGGTTAAAATTATAAGCACTTCACAAATTCGACGCGAGTCAGGACTGCAAAATTAATAACATTCCGCTTATATCTTCCAAACTACACAACATATTTCAATGCTGTTTTCACTCTCTTAGATTATTTCTTTCGGAATGTTTGTTAAACGTATAACTCAATCCTATTCGGGCGAAGCCGGGATAGACAGCTAGTATAACATAACATTCTTGGAATAAATTGTATGTTTTTGTTTCAGTGCTAACAAAACTACTAGACCAGTGCAAAGCCGTCGAAAACTGCAGCGAGGACGATATCGCGGATTTAAAGAACAAATATGAACTCTAAAAACAATCACATAGGGTACTAAATAATTATAGCGTTCTTCAAATACGTTCAATACACCAGTGGCTAAAATAAATATTACACTGACACACTTTTCAGTACTTTCCTTCTCTACTGAGTAATTATAATTTATACAGGGTTACAAACTCTCACACCAGATTTACAGTGCGTTATCGGCTTGCCTTGTTCTAAGTCGATAGGGGATTATTAAGATCAAGAAGAAACCAGTAAATGTAATTCGTTGCGTAAAACAGTATTTTAAACTGTGTTTGTGACTGTTCCATCCTTAGTTTATAAATTTTTTTTTTGTTGATCAGATCGTGAAATGAGTGTTGCATTTAATTTTGTAAAGAAGTAGAAATGGTGATGTTTTTATCAATTTACCAAAAAGTCTGATTTAAGGGGAAAATTTCAAGCAAAATTCCATTGCTAATGATTTTAAATCTAGTAAAGAACGCAGTTTTTGCTGCACAGGATTTTTCATCACATCTTTATAATTTCTGTTTCTATTTTTTTTCTTTATCATATTAAACTTGTGGTGGTATCATACCTCGGTAACGATATCTAACAGTATTCTGACTCGGCCCAGTCCTTGAAATATATAAATAATAAATAAACAAATAATAAATATTTTGGGACATCTTACACACGGCCTCTGACCCCAAACTAAGCAAAGCTTGTGATATGGCTGCCAGAGACTGATATACTACATATACTTATTTTTTAAATACATACTTATATAGATAGTAACTAAATAACACCCAGACACAGAGCAAACACTTATGTTCATCACATAAATATTTGCCCTGGGTGGAGATCGAACCCACGCCTCTCTGATCCAGAAGTTAGGGTCACTAACCACTGAGCCACCGAGTCTGTCGAGAATATATATATATCTACAGCGCCACGTGGCCACGCGAAACGTATCACGCGCTAGGGCGGGCAGCCTTCACTATTTTCATTTCATCTAGTTTTTACCTACGTGAGTTTCTTTCGAGTTTTAATCTATTATGATGTAAAATTATTATAGTTATTACAAAAAAGAAATTTATTTTGAACTAGTTTTTACCCGCGGCTTTGCCCGCATGATATTTTGATTTTTGAAGCAATATCATTATAATTTATAGCCTATGTGTTATTCTGATATATAAGCTGTATTATTGCAAAGTTTCATCTCCTTTCAGTAGTTTTTTTGCGTGAAAGAGTAACAAACATCCTTCCATCCATCCATCATCACATTTATAATATTAGTAGGATGAAAAAGGAAGCGTTCAATAAAAATACATAATAGGCCCAATTATGAAGGCGCCATCGTAAATTTAATAGCAGCGTAAAACGTGTTCTCTATCGAATGCCTAAAGTGAAAAAGAAACAGAAATAGTCCAATTAGCTATTATAATTACGATGTTGCCTTAATAATTGGAGCTATTGTGTTTTTTGATGTTTTTAGTTTCTTAGTAAAAAAAGGAACCCTAGAAACGTAAATCGCACGCTTACTAGTTACAAATCCACACGTTCGTTCACTACGGCGCGCCGCGACTGACTAGCATACCGAGAGCATACCGAACTCCGAGGCGCGTAGGTAGATTCGCGTTCCGAATTTGTGTGAAGGCGGAATACTGTTAGATATCATTACCGTGACGATACGATAATTCAGCGTAAAATTTTATAAAAAGTCCTTAATTTTTAGCCAAGTGTTCAAATAGGGTAAAGTTTTACCTTATCGTTGCAATGGCCCTTCGTTGCCAAGCTAGGAAATGCGAATAGATTTATTTTATGGTGCGTAATACGGGATGATTTTGTTCTGTGATTGTACTACCATCTCAATAAAAGGTAATTTTGATATCAAATATTTAGTTTTATTTACACTATCATATACTAGCTTTAAGCCACGACATCGCCTGTCTGATATTAGTAGCTTATACAGGGTTACAGGGCTTATTCTCTACATAAAATAACAACTTTTGCTCTGCGACTTTTGTCAAAACTAAAAAAAATAACAAAGTATGATTTTTTTGGCTCCCTCCACTTGGATCCACAGCTAGGCTCCACTTATGGATCCGCGGATACCTTTTTCTCCTCTTAAATCCACCGTGGATTCATGGATACTTTTTTTTTCACCTAAAATAAATCTTTAAGTGGATTCATGGATACTTCTTTTTCCATTCGACAAGACTTTCTCAAGTGCTCAGGTTGGGGATTTTTGCTCAAATGCTTCTCAAAGAAAAGGAATAAAACTGTCCACGAATCCACCTGGTGGATATCGCAGCAGAAAAAAAAATCCGTGAATCCGCCTGTGGATTTAGATGGAAAAAGAAGTAGCCATGAATCCACTTGTACATTTAAGTGGAAAAAAAGTATCCATGAATCCACGTTAGATTTAAGAGGAGAACAAAGTATCCGCGGATCCACAAGTGGAGCCTAGCTGTGGATCCAAGTGGAGGGAGTTTTTTTTTTCATATAGCGCTCGTAGCGTAGTTTGACTAGGTGTTTGTCAGCGATCACCGAAGTTAAGAAACTTTCCGTACGGTCAGTCTTCGGATGGGTGACCGCGGGTAGCATTTACAACAGCGCTACCGTGGCTCGGATGACACGTTAAAAAGTAGGCCCCGGTTGTTTCAACCGTATAGCCATTGCAGAGGCTTTCAAGGCGGCTTAAAAACTGACACCAGGGCTAGCCACCCGGCGTATACGGACTTTAATAGCGTATTAGGCCCAATTTTAAAGTTGCCGTCGTAAATATTATAGCAACGTAAAATTGTGTTCTCTATCAAATGCATTAAATGAAAATGACACGGCTACTCTAAATTGCTATTATAATAACGAAGGCGCCTCTCTAATTGGCCTATTGACCGACGACACGGAGGAGGTACTCAATTCGACGCGTATATTTTTTTATGTCCACGAATAACTAACACAGGGTTATAGCCTCTTTTTAGGGTTTTATTCTGTACATAAATAGTAGTAACTTTTGTTCTGAGACTTTTGTCAAAACTCAAAAAAAAAAATTGCTGTTCCATATAATTATTTTGTCGCGGATGAACGATATTTTTCTATGGAACAACAACGTTTTTTTTGAGATTTGACAAAAGTCGTAGAACAAAAGTTGTTAGTTTTGATGTACAGAATAAGCCCCTAAATGGATGCTAATCGATTAGAAAATTACCCTGTATATGATAACTAACCCTGATAATTCTTTCATCAAAGTTTGTCCCATTTAAATTTTATCGAAATCGGCTGAGCCATTTTTGATAAATTGACAATAATGTGTAAAATGCTACATCGATCCGTGGGAACTATTCGTGAATTGACAAGTTTTCATATTTCACAAGTCTATGAAATTCCAAAACCATTTCGAGATATCGGGATGCTGATCATTATGCTTATTTTTCCAAAATTTTTAGTGCAGTAACTGCTAAGATATTAGATAAAAACTCTCACCCAAGCCGTTTCGGGATTCATACTAAAAGTTCAGTTGCCTATGTTAAAAAAAATACTAGCAATATAAAATGACAGTTAACACTGACAGTGTTGACACATAAAATGTAGTTTAAAAATAAAATGTCAGTGTCATTTTCAAATTACTTATTTTGCTTTAGCCCGAGAGGTAAACGCAAAAAATGCAAATACTTGTCAAAAGCTGAATTATTGGTACATAGTTATCAAAATGGTGTACATCAATACCCTGGAGTTGGTCAGCTGGGTTCCCTAGCATTTGGTGGAAGAATCCGTTTGAATTTTAAAAGTATCTTGGAACTAGTACTACTTATTCTTCTTCTTTTAAGTGGTGCTAATTTAAAGCCTATATGGCAGACCCTGTTACATATTTCAGGTGATTGGCAGTTGTTAAACTTGTTTTATATTTTTCTTCCCATAGTATACCGCGGTACATGGTGGACTTTTTGCACTGACCTCCCGGCCTATTTGTTGCGAATTGTGACGGATTGATTGGCATTGATAGTGACAGTAACGCTAGCACCTATTTTTTTCTAATGTGGCTTCAGTAAAAAGGTTTATGAGTCCTAAGTTTTGCAGTTACGTCCTTTTAGAATAAGCTACTTTTCAAAATTTAATTTTACGGAAAATATAAGTCGTATTGGAAAAATAAAAAATACGTATATGTTATTTTGCAATATTCTTTCAGATAATAAATAAATAATACTATGTTAAAAATTTGAAATGTTGTCAATTCTGTACACGGTTGAAGTCAAATATGCCATTTTTAGAAAAAAAAAAAAATATGTCTAACTATAATTATCCATGGAAAAAATGAAGTCGATCCGCTGTTTAAAAGTGTAACCAACAAACAAATTTTGGTAGGCACCGAAACTTACGCGGCCTGAGGTTACAACCGGAACCTTCAATTTAACGAACTAACGAACTTTGCCGATGCCTTTGCTTAACTTCGGTGATCGCTAAGTAACACTAAGTTAAACTACGCAACGAGTGTTACTCAGACATACGACGACTACTACTGGGCATAGGCCTCTAATAAGACCAGTTGGGAATATTTTTCGTCCAGCGAGATCCTACGGTTTTAATGAGGTCATCAGTTCATATTTTGGGTAACGACGTTCTACGCTGCACTTGCAGGTACTGGGTCTCCACTTTTCGATCCCATCGGTTATCACTCCTACGTGCCAACGTGTAAAATATCGAGCCAAAACCTTACATGACTAAGAATAGGTTTTTCATTACATTCACTATCATCTACTACTCTAACAATAAGTACGTCTTGTTATCAGGCGTTGACGACTGATTTAGATTGACCATCTATCGATCATTGATTTTGTCGGAGGATGTCTTATACTGCTAAAAGTATCTGTCCTATATCTACCGTATCGACCTTTTATTAGTCAACTGCTGAACATAGTCCTACCCACAAAGGGGCGATTGGGCCACCACGTTGGCCCAGTGCGGCGGCCTTTTCTATCTAAAACCTAATAAATCCCAACATATCTACAACAATAACCAAACAAAACAGTAGGTAAATATCCCCAACAAAAATCCACGCAACACAAGCAAAATAATGTTGACATACCACTTAACGGAATCACTCCCTTCGCAATAATTCATGTTCCCCAGAAAATACGGACGAATTTGTTACAAATAATACCAAAATACCAAATATCCTTAGATCAAAGCAAATATAATTACGGCGTGACGTTAACACGGGTGGGCAGACGGGAAATAATAACACGGAGTTGAATGAAGAAACGAGCAGATCTTTAATTACAAAAGGGAGGAATGATGGTAGGTATAAGTATAAATGAGTGGAGTAGCGTATTTCTATTCAATTATGGCCAGTTTTATCATGAATGAGGAGATCCGCAGACGAACCAAAGTCACCGCCTCAAACGTCTAGCCCAGCTAGTCAAGCATGCGACCACGAATAGCCACGAAACGAACTCATTTCGACGTGTGAAAAAGTGACAGATGGGTCAGGCCGTAGATTTTGCCACTTTTTAGGTACCCTAACTCTCCGCCTCTTTATTCTTATAGTAAATTACTTTTAATTTGTTTCTAAATGTCATCATCGTGTGTCGTAAGGATCAGTTAATAGGGGCCAGTAAAAATAATGCAATAAATCCATAAATTGTGAAAGTTATAGGATGTTTATCTGCGAAAAATGACTAAATTTTCATAAAAAACGCAAATCCGCTTCGGTGGGAGTGAACTTTGCACATCGATAAAATAAAAACTATAACACTTTTTGATAATCCGTTTGATTTGACGTTATAAAATTATAATCAATTATCCACGGTTTTAATATTTTTAAGTGTTGTTTAAGAAAAAATCAAAATAAAACGCAGATATATTAAAAACTTTCGAAAACTGATTATTTACGATATTTTTTTTTCGCAACCATTATCTTCTCGTTTTATTATTCTAGAATCACAGTGAGATTTAAATTAAGTCGCAACAACACCTAAGTAATGTACTCTTTAATCATTAAGCTCGTAGTGGCCACATTTTTGTCAGTTCGCTGTCATAACCCGTGCGAAGTAGAAAGTGTCACGTGTTTTACGAAGTGAATTTTTTGAGATTAAATGAAAAGTTTTTGTTTGGAATCTATCATTGTTTTTGTGCACGATTAAGGAAGTTGTACGTGATCTTCTAACGTTAAGGTGGCATGATAATATGTCTTAGTTATTGAGTTATGATCGATTTTCGCTATCACCTTCGCTATGAAAACAGGTCGTTCGCTATTTCTTCGCTATCAACTATTCTTCACCACAAATAATACAGAGTACACACTAGGTGCAGTTATTTTTTACTGTTGACATGTTTTGCAAAACTTGAATGAGATCAAAAGTCTGTACTGAAAGAAAAACAAAATAGGTAGGTATAATGTTCGTTTTTGTAACTTTCTATAAATAGTACCTACGTGTAACATTAATTTAAATTACCATATATCTTCGCGAGACTAATAATTATAATATTAACTAACTAGTGGTCGTCCAAACAGTAGATTTTGAAAGTATAAAGGACATAATTCATTATGGGTTAAACCTGAAAGTGTCGGTCAAAGTAATTAATTATGAAATATGATTGGAAGATAATAGGTATTCTGAGCATTTCAAACTATGCAACTAATCCTCTAGGATCACTTAGTGAGTAGTCACGGGACACAAACCTCAGAGGTAATCATTTGCAAATAATATCATATGTGTATCACCATCCTAACAATTGTTCATCATTATCCTTCGCCATTGTTCGCGACAGGATAGCGAAGAATTATGCGCAATCTTTTCGCTATTTGTGGCAAAATCTACGGCCTGACCCAGATATATACTTTGCCATAACGCTGTCTCGTTCTGACACTACGAACGAAATAATTCGTGGCGCGCATACTAGCCCGGCAGGGGCCTGATTTTTCAACTTCGCACGGTTTGGTCGTATACAAAACTTGTATGAAGCATCCGCATCTTCCATAGGAAGCGTTTACGAGTTATTATATACCTACCTATCTAAAAACCAAATCAGTTGTCAGTTTGTGCATCAACTGATTTTCACGTTAGTTTTTGGTTGGACTCTTGTATATAGACTGGCTACTATTTTAGTTTCTAGGTTTATTTACCTCGTTAACGCTGTTTGTGGCAGTTAAATGAGGTTTTTTTAATTTACAACGAACGGTTAATCTTTAGGTAAAATTGACAAAATACCCAAAAAAGAAATTGTATTTAGCGCGCTGAATTTGTGAAATCACCTATCACAATTTCCAATTATAAGACCTTACAGTATCATTTCACCACTCAGACTTCCGCTGCTGAACATTAGGCCACCCCTCTACGTATGTAGATACTACTACGACTTAGGTGGTATCTGGTCTAGCTACCTACCAAGTTACTCCGTGTATATAGGTCCCTATAGCTCAAGTCCGTTCTTCGGTTTCCTTTTAACGATGGATATCTAGCTTAGATATCAAAAGGCATTAAAGGTACCCACTAAACTTCACTACTATAACTACTTACTCGTCAAAGACTTATAGGTACTTTGTGAGGATATGGCCAATTTTAACGATCCTTAGCAAAAAGTAGATTTATATATGTGTTTTTCCAAGACTGCTAAGGATAAGAATATTGTGACGAATTTGCCACATTTTTGGATTCACATATGCTTTAGGTCCATCGGTTAAAAGAACCGTCCAACTGCGAGACTGGATGGCGACCTTCTGGAAATCCGTAGAAGAAAAGTACGCCCAGCAGTCGTCCTAGTTCGATAGCTACTAATAAAGAATATACCTAGGTACCTATTCTTATTTACAAAAAAAAATAAACAAATTATTAGACAATATTTATTAGGCACTTACTTCAAAAATTGATTTCGCTGTCTGTGCGTGATATAAAAATAAATGTGCCATACTTTCAGACATTCAGGGTATATCCTCACCATTCCAATCTTTGTTTCATATAAAAAACGAAAACTGCTAGTCCATAACTTGGAAAATTGTGCTCCAGCTAACGTTGCAATAATAAAAACTAAAAGTTACTTTCCTTGCGTTAATTAAAACTAAACTGCAGTTACTCTAATAAACTGCGCGTTACTGTGCTAAGCCAATTTGCATGTGCAACCATCGGGAATATCCGGATTTGGGGTTCCGTAGGCTTAGTGAAAACCCAACCCACAGTTGGCCTGCGTGGTGGGTAAGACTGAATCGCCCTACGTAGGTACGAGTAGGTCTATTAGCAGTGGACTATTAAAAGCCGGTACAGTATAGTTAAAAAAACCTTGATTGTAAAAGATCCATAACAACTTCAATACATGTTGTTTTTAAACTATCGCGATTTGAACACATTATTATAATATACTACGGAACTAATCGCGCACTAAAATTACGAGATAAATAAATACCTCATCATCCCGACGTTTCAGTCGAGTTGCATCGACCGTGGTCACCAAAACCGCCAGATACAGAAGTCTGCTATAGCTGAGCATTTGCTTGACGGAGGTACTGGTCATTGGATCGAGCTCCACGACCCAAAAGTCCTCTCCACGGATCGACACTATTTTTCAAGAATAGTTCGTGAAGCGGTGGAAATCAAGAAACATAATAATTTCAACCGGGAGGATGGATTTAAATTATCAGCGTCGTGGAATCCTGTTGTCAACAAATGTAAATCGCGTGGTGTAGGTAGAAGGACATTATTAGATACCGTCAGTGTTGTGTGTCGTGGTGACAATTTTTCAAGTTCAAGTTGAATTGGCGGTACCAGCTGTTCCATACTCCAGTCTACCCGTGACCACGGTCGATGCAACTCGGCCGAAACGTCGGGATGATGAGGTATTTATTTATCTCGTAATTTTAGTGCGCGATTAGTCCCGTAGTATATTATAATAACTTCAATACAGTAGGTACCTATTGCCGAATCAACGCGCAACTTTATGTGAGCTTCAGTGAGGATTAGATATTGCGCAGCTTGTAGCTAAGTTCAGTTCCGCCGACTTGTGTGATTTGGCCTACCTATACCTAAGTACTTACGTTAACAATATTATTTAGGTAATTCAAAGACGGCTGTAATAGACAGTAGGTACCTAGGCACTTACATTGTACAGTCCGGCAAGTATACGAGGGTCATTCAATAAATACTTAGCCTACAAAAAGTAAACGAAAATTTTGGAAAAGTGGCAATTTATTTTTCAACATAGTCTCCTTTTAGTTCGATACACTTAGCCCAGCGTTATGGTATTGTAGAAAGAAAATAACAGACTAAAATATACGTGATTTAGTTTTATCAATTAAGAGCACCTATGAAATGTAAAACTACTCCAAAATATCTATAACTTTTTTAACCCGTCCGAAAAATTCGTTTTCCCTTCCAAAAATAGGAATCTAATCACCGAACGATATTGCTCTTTTTCCATTTTTGTAAAACCGATCGATACGTTCGCTTCCATAAGTTGTCAAATTAAAACAAATGAAGGGATTGGAATGAAAATTTGAAAAAAGAATTAAAAAAGAATGTGCTACACTGTGGTAAAACTCTTTTGAAACTACAGCGCCCTCTGGCGATGAGGCTAGGTACTTATTGAATGCACCTCGTAATTTGGCGCGGCTGTGCGCCACTGTGCTCAATGTCAGTGTACTTATATAACTGCTTCTCTTGTACCACTTTTTATCACTTTAGGCATGATGATAGCACAGTAGTTAACAAAATGTTTGCAACGATGTTTACTATGAACTCGGAAGTGTCAAAGTGAATTTTCAAGATAGCCGTTTTAGTTCCTCAAATCGCCACCGCCAACTTATACTTGTGTAACTGTACTTACACCCATGTTACCTATTTTAGTTCTTTGATAATGTCAGAAGTTTTTCAGACAGGTTTATACCTGGATTTTACGAACTTCTTATACCTACATCTCATCAGATCAGAGGTACAGATCTTCATTCCCTTTAAAATAGTTGCTTATATACAACTATGTAAAATAACCATAGTCGGCTTTGCCAAGCATTTCAAAATACATTTATAAAAACTCACAATGATTACAGTACAAATATATAAAACATATTATCATGGGTCACAAATGCAATAAGGTTTATTATGGTTCCGCCTCGTACAACACAATACGAAACCATATTTTACCCCCAATTATTCCAACATTCCGCACAGAACCCTCGGCCGGCCGCGTCACTTCACAAGTTCTCACCTAATTTCCTACGGAACACACGTGCCGCCCATCAGTTCACCGCCGGCAGTTTATTTAGTCGGGGTAATTGTATTTTTTGCCATTTACCCCGGCTATTTTTGCCTTAACCCGGCTATTTTTGCGCTGGTAACTCTTCGTTTCTCATAATTTTATTATTCCTATTTCAATTTGGCATAATGTTGCAATGGAAGTTTTTGTTCCATATTCCTATTTTACTTTTTTATGTAGAATAGATCTACATACTTTGGCCTAATGTTGATGTTGAACTCTTTGTTTTGCATGATTTTAAAATTCCTATTTTTAATTGACATATTTGTTTAGTTAAAATCGAAATAGTAATTTTCTATTGGGTTGTTGTTTTTTAATTTTGTATACTACAGAAGAATAAACCTATTGCCAATACCTAAGTAATGGAATTATTGTCGTTAGTTATCGTTACTATTATAAATGTAAGCATAAATACTTATTATAAATCCGAAAATATAATTGTTGGTTTGTTCCTCTATTACGCAGCTACGGAACAACGGTTGACTTGATAATTTGACGCGGACATAGTTTGAAGGACGGAAAATGGCATAGCCTACTTTTTATCCCGAAAAAATTAAGGCCATAATTTAATTATGACCTTAGGAGATACTTTGAAATATCACGCGGGCGAAGCCGCGGGTAAAAGCTATAGGAATATGTAGAATATATCATTTAGGATTAATGGAATTATGAAAAAATATAATATGGCATAGGATTTTATGCCAAATATTAATGAACTTTAAGTCATTACCCAAGCATGTAATGGTATTGTGCTGATTACCGTTCATCATTCATAACAACTTGGTATTATAGGTTTAATATAATTATGAAATCATATAATATGACATGCGATTTTATGCCAAAAAAGGATAAACCTTATGCCATTACCCAAGTAATGGGATTGCGCTGATTGCCGTTCGTCGTTCTCCGGTAATTGGAGCATTGTATTAATTTCGAGTTTAACTCGAATGTTTCGAGCAGTTAATTAAATTTTAATTAATATTTAATGGGTGTGGACACACGACAGATATATTTTTTCTGGGTAAAATTTATAAAATATTCATTCATTCATTTTTGCAAATAGCTACGATAAACATGATTTGTAACGTAAATTAAAATAAAAGTTAAAAATGATTGATGAATAATAATAAGAAGCTATTTTATAGGTTATACATACGTACCTACTAAGTACTTTAGAGGGTAGGTACCTAAACGTTCAGATACAGAAAGTAATACTAAATACTTGACACTAGCTACATGCTCCGTGGAGTGGATTGAACTCATTGCTTTATGAGAAAATATAATATGGCATAAGATTTCATGCCAAATATGAATTAACTTTAACCCAAGAATGTAATGAGATTGCTTTTAACAAAAAAAAAACAATTAAAATCGGTTAATTTTTTTAGAAGCTACAATGTCACAGACTTAATAAAATAAAAAACGTTTTTAAAAAGGTTTGTTATTTTATGTAATTTATAAAAAAAACTACATCACTTATGGACTCAATTTGTCAAAGCTGATCATTATACGGGATCAAGGAGCAAACTTAGGCAGTTGTCATATTTTTAAAACCTCGTATTTAAAAGTGAACTTTTGCGTAACATGACGCAGTTACGTTCTATTGGTGCTGTCAAAAAGAAAATAAATGGTTGGATCTATAATAATAAAGCAGATAAGATAAGGCCCAACAGTAGATTACAACTAAAGCGATAAAAAAATTAAGATAACCTTTTTAAAATGAAATCGTATAGAACGATAGATATACCCTAAGATTATTTTACTTTAAATAATCAAAGAGATATACCCTATATCCTATACTTAGATGGCGAAAGAACTTACAAATATTTAACCGTTTTCTAACTTCGCCCGTCCAGGTGCAAAGCTAATGCGTGCATTTAACCGACCGTGTGTCCACAGCTTTATACAGCTTACCTGCGGTCCGGGTAATGGGCTTTAATATTTTAACCGTTTGTAGATTAACGGCTCTCTAATTAGTTTATGTGTTGATTTTGGTCGTCATTCGTATTATTTTTCTAATTTGAAACGTTACGAAATTATTTTCGTACCGTTTAAAAGGCGGGAGGCGCGGCTACTTGGTAGATCCTGAAAATGTTAGGTACATTTTCGTTGATTTACGGATAATAGAATTATTTTTATTCGTAGTCTTTGTCAGAGATGGTACAGCCTTTGTTTTGAGATTTGATTATTTAACTCGGCTACTAACTATCAAGACCTTTTATCTTATACCTTTTATATATCTGAATAACACATAAGCTATAAATTATAATGATATTGCGTAAATGTTCCATATAATAACGATAAGTGTTAAGTAATTAGGAAAAAATCTGCTATCTGCGAGCTATTTTAGAGTGCGCTTTGAAATGTCAAAAAAAAAACAACTGTCGAATCGAACAACCGTTAAAACGTTTATTTTTTTGATTTTTCACCTTCTTCATTAAGGATGGTAAGGTGGGGCCTCGGGTTTGAAAGACGGAAAGTGGCATAGTCTACTTTTTATCCCGGATAAATAAAGGGTTCTCATGGGATAGCACAAAAATCAAAATATCATACAAAAAAATACAAAATAACTTATTTTTACCACAAGTTTTACAAAAACCTTAATGATTAAATTAACAATGAATATAATTTTTTTTTAAGGAAGTCATATTATTTTACAATTTAAACTAAGGTTAATTTATGCAAATAAAAGACATTTTCACCAAAGCAAAAATAAGGTTTCACAGTTTGATTGTGAGTAACAAGTACTGTATCGCAGGGCTCAATGCGGCTCAGTGCGGTATAAATCAAACTAAATTCTATTCTCTAAAATCCCCAAGGAAACTTAACCCCAAAGTAAGTCAAGTATTGATATAACTACAGTAACTTTTATACTGACATGTGGCCAAAAATGCTACCTTACGCTACGCCAATTTTTGTGGTTACGTAGTTTTCATAACCGTTACTGTAACTGCCATACGTACGTGACTGGATTTCAGTTCTTACCTACCGTCCACCTCCTGAGACCACCTTTATGTTAAGTACCCAGTTAAAATAATAATTAAAGTTAAGTGCATAATAAGCACTGTTCAAAAACTTAGCCAAAACGTGATAACACAATGATAATGACTTTCATTAAGCTATAGACAAAAAAAGCAAAAAAAATAAAATAAAACGGTACAAGCCAAACTAAATTTAAGGAAATACTCGCTGAAATCTCCAAGGAAACTTAACCCCAAGGTAAGTGAAGTAAGAGGTACTTACCTACTTACAAGTGGCTACTCCGAGGGTTCTGGAGTAAAACAAGCAGTATAAATCACGGCCACGATAGCTAAATCAATGAGAACGCTTGTTTAATATCAGGAATCATTTGTTATCCCACCCAGGTGGGGCGGACTTAGGGAATTATTTGGGGGCACGATAAAGTTATAATAAACTTAGACTTAGACCTATGAAGAGCCTGGCTTAGGTTCTAGGCCTAATAAAACAAATGCTATAAGTTTCAGTGAGTATATTGGTGGCCAATTGAGTGGCCAACTGTACTTTTATTATAAGAAAATCTAATAAAAATATAGTAGGTCCTATTCACTTTAAAAAAAAATTCTCTAAGGCCGGCTCTGCATTCAAAATCAAAATTATTTATTGACGTATCGAGCTTATTGCTACTCATAATTGAAAATACAACAATCTCTATCTATGTATGTATATCTGTCTGTGTGTAATACACTGTACCGCCAACCATAGATCTCGTCATTTTAATGTTTCGTACTTAACCCTGAAAATATATTCACCTTGCAGTGAAATATTAATTACTGGCATTACGCGTACCTATACTCTATAAAATTTAACTTGATCTCTGCAACAGTAGAAGATTGACATTTTTAGAGTAGAGATAGTGGTGGCAAAATCGATTTTCAAACAATGTTGTAATGAAATCAAATGAGTAGTTGAAGGTGAGAAATTGGATTTCATTTACTTACTATTATTTAAGATCAAGTATGTACACATGTAAATAATGTTAAGATATTAATTATATACTTATAATAATGTAACGATAGTATTTATCGACGTTTTTCACTATTAACGATGCTAATGTAACATATAATTGAGTTTAATTTAATTACACATGTAAAAAATATTATGATATTAAAATATACAATAAAATTAATGATAAATCAAGTTTTATTTAAAATATCGTCAGTATAAACTATCGATGTTTTAATTAAAACTCTATCTAAAACTCTGTGGTCACGATCATTCGTCGCCCATCACTAATCGGCATGTCCATAAAGTATGACATTGACAAGTACTGTCTGTACTATTAAGAAATTCAGGACTTCATAGGCGTGATTTTTCTGACAGCTGTCGCAGAGATCAAGTTAAATTTTATAGAGTATAGTTGCTATTTTTAACCAAAGAAAAAGGCGGGGTTTAAAAGTCGACACGTACATACTTTTTTAAGTATAACCTTTTTTACAGAGTACTCAGATTTAAATAATTATTTTTTTGTTTGATAGATCATATTTCTATAATGTTTAAATTTTATTGAAAAATCGGCTCAGTCATTTTTGATAAAACAACAATAATGTGAAAAATTACTACTTTAATCTGTGCGAACTATTCAAATTCTGTACACGGTTGAAGTCGGTTATGCTATTTTTTGCGAAAAATAATTATTAGAAGAATGCGAAAGGACATGTCCACAAAATGTATGGAGGCTGGTATAATAATAATCAAAAATTCTAACCACAACACTCGTTATATTTTGAGAAAGTTCATATTTTTCTGAGTCTATTACAACTGTTAAAAACAAAAAAGAGCCCTCCGATTTTTTTAAAATTAATTTTGAATTTTTTAGGGTAAATAAATATATTTGGCTCAATAGGTAGTTTATCTCCAGCAACCCTGATTAAATTACCTCCAAATTGTTAAATAAAAGCATTTTAGCCGTTAGACACACATTTTAAGTGTTTTTTGTCACATTGTTCCTACTAACTGGTCACGCTGGTAGGTTATAATTTTTAATTTTAGCAAATCAAGAGATGAATATGGTAGAATCAGCTTCTTATGCTAGTAAAATAACGATAGAAGCACTTTATTGGAGGGGTGAAAAAATCTAAATTAAATATTTTTGGGAAGCCCATATAATAAGCTTTCAAATGATGTATATATCAACTTGGTTCGATTTTTCTCCGAATAATATACCACTTGTGGACGTCACCTTTGATCCTCGCTAAATAAAGACGACCATATGTCTCAGTGTCACAGATTTCAGAGTTGCGGGTGTCTATTTAGATTTACCTATGTACTGAATTTTCTATGTGACCAAACTTTTAACACCTAAGTCCGTCCCAGTCCTAGCCAGGGGCTGGAGAAAGTTTCCGATAACGCTCCTCGGACTTTAGGAATCAATTTCAATTGGGAGGAGGGAATTAAAGGTTTATTTATCACTTCCTTGTTTAAGTTAAGGTATTGTGTAAACTGATGATTTAGGTACGAATACCTATAATTTATTTCGTATAACAATCGAGCCGTCTAAGTTTCGAAATTGATTGGATTTTATTTTTAGCCTACGACCCAAATGGATGTGTATGTAGTAAAAGTTGGCGATGCGGCTTTATTTTCAAGATCGTTTCAATTTTCTTGAACAAGATAATTCTTATATATAAAATGATTGAAAAGAAAACATGTTTCATGAACAGGAGCAACCTACAAATTTTAAACAAAAAATACTCCAAAATGTAGAATTATCTAAATGTATAAACGTACGAGTAAGTATAATATTAAAATAGGATAGGTGTTTGAGATAAGATATATCTACACAGAATAATATAAAAACTAGTTTTTACCCGCGGCTTCGCCCGCATGATATTTTGTTTTTTGACGCAATATCATTATAATTTATAGCCTATGTGGTAATCAGATATATAAACTATATTATTACAAAGTTTCATCTCAATCCGTTCAGTAGTTTTTGCGTGAAAGAGTAACAAACATCCATTCATCCATACTCACAAACTTTCGCGTTTATAATATTAGTAGGATGTAGGTACTCGTATCTCTCTAGAAAAATAATAAATCGTGCCATAAATGAATGAGATAAAAATGGCTAAATTTACTACGTAAGTACTTTAGTATTGTACCTATGTACCTACCTATGTTATCATCATCATCATCACCTTACCCTTATCCCACTAGGTGGTCGGCACAGCACGTTTCCTTTCGTCACTTCACTCTATCATTCGTCATCTCATCATCAACTCCTTTCTCTTGGATGTCATCTTTCACACAAATCACCCACACTTTCTTTTATGTACCTACCTATGTATTGAAATAAAATAGGTACTAAAAGTAAAAATAAACTATGCCGTGATAAAAGTGTCCCTGGCCATTTTTATCTGACTACTGTAACAGTAAAACTTTACAATTATGCAAAATTTCAAGGCAATTAAACTTCAAAAACTGGAGACTACCCAGACGGAGCGTTGTTAACACCATGGTATCTATGTAATTGAATATTAAACTTATTTAGGAATTAATAAAACTAATCTCAACTTTGCTCCGGGATCCGGGCTATAAATAATTGTTAAGACAAAGTTGCTCTCCCTTGTTGCCAACCGTTAGAAAGCAAAAAGGGTTTAGATGGCGCAATATTGAGGAGACGTTGATCGGGGCACCACTACTGCAACTATCTATAAAACAAAAATTTATTAGGGCAGACGCCCCAGTTGTGGCCAGCGTACCGGTTGTGGCTATTTTTATGTTTGAAGCCTTGTAAATAAGAAACAAAAAAGATAATGGTTTTGAATTAACACGGAAAAAAATCTTTGTTTCAGGCTCTTTTTGACATGTGACATTTATAGCACCGCATGTGTACAGTTTTTTTAATAGTCTTTTAAAAACGAGATGTGGTATTTTTTTTGATTTCTTATGGAAATCCTTAAGGAGCTCTTTGTAACCAATCTGTAATCTGTAATTATTTTGATTGTATGCAAGTATTTGGTTTCGAATTCGATTCAAATCTACTAAATAATGTTCTAGAATAATATTTATAAGATAATTTGGATAATTATTTATTTCTTAATACTTCAATCAGTGTCCACAACCGGTGTATCAAATTTGATAGCTTTCACCGGTTTTGGCCATTCCGCTGACCTAAACTGATTGTTGAAATTGAAACTGAGAATTTGTTCGTAACATCACTTTTGGCCACTTATTTTAATTCACAACGTCACATGCATCTACTCTACACATCATCATTAATATCCTATCCTACTTCCTACTAATGTTATAAACGTGAAAGTTTGTGAGGATGGATGGATGTATAAATGTTTGTTACTCTTTCACGCAAAAACTACTGAACGGATTGAGATAAAACTTTGCAATAATATTGCTTATATATCAGAATAACACATAGGCTATAAATTATAATGATATATTGCGTATGCGGGCGAAGCCGCGGATAAAAACTAGTATTTTATATTTTTAGTAAAAGCTATCATAACTGCCACGCACGTTCATTGTTGGGCACAGTGCTTTTTCTATGTATTTCCTACAAGTTCAGTTGAAAGCGGCTTGCATCCAGTGCTTTTCTCAGGTCATAAAATGATCGTCTTTCTACTTTTTCAGTCGGCATCCTACGCTACGCGTGCCCATACCCGGTCTCCCCTCGAGAACTTTTTGCTCCATGGGTCATCAGTGTTATCTGTACTATGTGCTATGCTCACTGCCACTAACATTCATCCATCAGCCATAAGACGTACACTGCTAGACATGGGCCTCCCCTATGGATCTCCACATTCACATTCAAAATCTTAGTTGAAACAAAAGTGGCATCGTAGTAAAAAATTATGACAAAAATACTTAAATTCTAAGTTATTAACACTGACGAAAAATTAATTGAAAAAAATATGAGATTGAACTCAGGATACAATAAAATATTCGACGCTTATCTTAAATCTGTCATAAATGAACGAAATCTATTTGATACAATACCTTGTAACAAGAAAATAAATCTATTTGACACAATACTTGTAATATGAAACGAAATCTAACCATATCCAAAACCTTAGATATTGACGAAACAAACAACTCCAGACTCCTAGGCATTAACATAGACTCAAATTTAAATTTAAAAGAACACATTGCAAAAGTTAAATCTAAACTATCCCAATTTGTATGCCCTACAAGTAAAGCCCCTGTATGCCGCAAAAGTATAAGCATAATAAGCGCTGGTTGCAGTTTTTAGGTCTGTGTTTGATTTGAGTACTTACCATCAACGTCATTATCCATCAAGTCGTGACTATCAGATGTTCTTTTAAGGTATCTACCATAGGTACCCATAGGGCCCTTACCATGCCCAGCCTCACCAAAACATTTCTAACATTTTCTATGCTTTCGCTTCTCTCGTTCGGTCATATCAGAAACTCTCTTCACTTTCTTTTCCGCCTTTTTATTTTTATAATATTCCCTGTCTATTGCTCTTTTAATTTCTCTATGTTTTTCAGTCATCTTATCCAAAAACCTTCTTTTTCTAGCATTTGCCTTTTCTCTTTGACGTAGATAAGCTGCACCATCCTTTTTAAGCTTTTTTAGGGTCTTATTCTTGTTTTTTTCTTTATCAGGAGTCTTCATAATGCTGTTAGTAAAAAACGACGAAATTGTAAAATAAATTATTGAAAAACTGTAAGTTCATCGCCTTTGGAATCATCAAATCATCATTCTGAGAACGCGACTATCATTTCGGGAACATGCCACCATGCCCGGGAACGTTTCCGAAATGACCGTTCACGGAATGACGATTTCAAATAAACGCGCGCTTTTGTTATACAACGGCCATCTTAAATGAGGCCTGAATTTGTCAATAGTGAAATATTTCAGGTTACATTGTTATTTTGTGTCGTAAAATAACTTTCATCCATAATTAAAAGTAATAAACACGTTCCCGAATTGACGGACTATTAATGTACGCTCTACGAATAATGAATTGAAAGGTTAGGAAACCACTTATTTTTAATTTATTTGATGAGAAACGCACTGACTGCCGGTTTTGTTGTTGTTTTCTTTGTCTACTGACAATTGAGACTATGGTTGCGTTCACTTAAAATTACTTTTGTTCGATTATAGATTCGGTCACTGAAATGACTTGTGCGCTATCAGACAAACTATTTATGTGATTTTATAATTAAAAATTAATATCTTTATTGTGTACTTTTTAGAAACTAGATTTTGCATAAAAATTAGGATATATCAAGTGATGACAGGTGTTAAATAGCTCAAGTTTTTCATAAATATTTTGAACTTTTTGTTGAAGATCGTAGGTACATTGAGACGCGTTCCCGAGTTGACTTTCTATGCATGTATATTGATATAATTTAAAATTTACTTTATTTATGAATTGTGTTGTTTGATGTATACACAAAAAAAGTTGGTTTTAGTAATTTTGTAATTTTATTTTCACAATAAACTTAAGATTTAAGACATCATTTGCTGGCAAAGCGAATTCTGCACCTTGGTGATTTTGAGCCAGCTATGTTCGCCAAAAAACACTCCAATTTATTCACTTTTAACACAAACGCCAGAAGACACAATCAACTTGTATCTCCTGAACCAAAACTTGAAATAATAAAAAGGTCCGGAATATATGATCATCAAAATATATAATTTAAATTATTTAAAAAACGAAACCGATGAAAAAATATTTTATAATAAACTCAAACAATTCCTGCTCCACAAATGCTATTACAGTTTGGAAGACTACTTTGACGACAAAAACAAAACGAATAAAAAAACCTAATAATGATATGGACAATACACTTGATTACATAATATATAAATCAGATATAAGTATTTAAAGCATGCGTTCGTATGTAGTTAGATGAATAATTGTGTAAGGTTATGTGGTTTTTTTAAGTTTGATCTAAGGATACATTTTCTTAGATATTAAGTCCTTAAGTACCTTTATTTGCAACGCTCTAACAGGGTATGTACCTAGCCATTGAGATTAGTATACATAATGCAAGAAATAAATAAATACTAAATACTTAACCCGAATCTGATTTACAAGAAATTAAATTCATTGGCAAGCCTAATATGAGCATGATGACTGAAAAAATATAATTAGTCAGTCAGACAGACTATCGAAAAATATTAGACACGTATTTTTTATTTTATCAATTAAACAAAAATCGATGTAGATATAGCCTATTAAAGTTCCACGTGACGTCACAACAGTCACAAGTGCCATTCAAATGTATATGTATGTATAAACTGAATGAATGAATGATGTATGAATGTATAAACTTCTGTGAGAGAGATGACGCCACGACCCCCACTTCCAAACTTTGTCAAGTTTAATCTTTGTCATTTGTTGTTTGATTGACAAAAGAAAAAATATAATAAAAGCCCAATATTTTTCTTGATAATTCAACTCATGGACTCATTATAATGAAGATTGTTTTACTCAGTCATGTACATTTTTCATCACAAAAATGTTTAAAAATCAGGTTAACTATTAAAAATATGGAACTGAATTTTTGAAACGCACAAATTCTCGGCGTTTGACGGCTATCACATTGTAGTGGAAAATTGTGATATCACAAAAACATAAAAAGCAACAAAAATAATCGAATGGGAATGACTGAAAAATCATAGATCTACATGAATCCGGTAGACTTGGCAACACTGGGCTATCGGAATAATCGATTTGAGTTTCCTTAGAAACTCGGATCCAATTACTTAGGAAGTACATAAATCAAGGGGCTGATGCCTTTACTAATACTTACGTCTGTGGTGACTCGAATTCGCTTAATATATCCTAATTTCAAGAAAATTTAAGTAACATTATTTTATTCGTAAGTTCTTTGAACATTTCTAAATTAGCTTAGCAGATATTGTAGCTGTTGAAAAGAAAACATTCATCAATGATTTTATTTAAAAATTGATTGATGATTGATGAATAAAGTGATGAATAGAGCTTGGTAGGTATTTTAAAATGATAATTTGACTGATTTTAAGGCAACGTGATTTGACTGATTCATCTCTTTCAGCAGTAGAGGGAAATCGGAATAGAGTAAAGAAGAAAATAACTACTAGCTCAGCAAATTAGCACGTTAATGTGGCAGTTAGTAGAGCACAAAGCACGGATAACTAATAGTCAATATGGGTCATTAAATCTCTAGAATATATGCTATTGGCAAGCGTAAGTATGTCTACAGCAATCAACCTTATGTATAAAATACTAGCTTTTGCCCGCGGCTCCGCCCGCGTTGTTTTTGGACTTTTATCGCACAGGAACCATTTATTTTTCCGGGATAAAAAGTAGCCTATGTCAATTTCCGGCCTTTGAACTATATCCATGCCAAAATTTAAGTTAATCCGTTGCTCCGGCGTGGCTTGAAAGAGGAACAAACCAACAAACCAACACACATTTCGGATTTATAATATTAGTATTTTTGGATACTTGAACCGATTTTATTTCAAAAATAAAACACCGAATTACTTCTGAGAATTATTATTTAACAAAAATAATCAAAAGTTAAACAATCGGACAGCGATTCGACACAATTTAACGAAATAGAAATGAAATATCGGACGATGTTTCCACGACGGTGGCTCGAGTCAAAGTGACAGCGCGGCGTTTGCGCACCGCCTTTTAAATCATTCGCCGGCTGGTTCTCGTCTACCTTCCAACACGGCCTTTCTTGATAAATGAGACCGTCCTCGGTCTCCCTTAGCTCTGCAGGCCAGTCTCAATCATTGGCGTCGAAGCTTAGATGGTGCTCAGGCTCGGAGGGTTCATATGCCACGCTTGAGTAGAAGTCTCTTGGTAGTTCTATGCAACCCAGACGTGCAGACCCAGACGGAACCTGTTCATTTTCTTTTCACAGCCCTGGTACCGGAAACAGCTAGACTTCAATTTGTGGCTGTAGCTCAGCCGCAGCCGAAGTAGTTTCTTCCTTTTCTAGGTCAGCATCTGTACAGAACGTGAAAACGATTTGCATATGTACGAAATCATAGAAAAGGCTTGAAGGCAAGCCAAAAACTATCCAGACATGAAGTTTTTCTTGCTCAAAAAGATTCAATCATTAAACATGAAACTGAACCGAAAAAAAAATTGAAGTCTACAAGTATCGCCTTGCAAAGTCTGTCAAGAAACATTTCTTGTAATGGTCACGGATAAATCTCAGTTCAGATTCGTCAAATCTTATTAAAATTCACTCTTAGAGTATCCGGGTGATCAGGGCAGCAAAGCAAAATTTCATCAAAGGCACTTTGTAACCATGACTATGATTACGACTAAATAACCAAGAAAGAAATACGTTTGAAGTGTATCCTGTGTTATGACTAAAAAAGAAACAAACAATCGTTACTTAGCCAAAAACAGCAAAAATGTCAAGAGGCGTATACTTAACTAGTGAGCTACGGCGCGGCGGCGTGAAATCTATCTATCCCGAGCAAGTAAGCAGCACGATTGGATGCTTTACTCGCTCACAGAGACAGATGCTTGGCGCAGAGCCTGTCCCGAGCAAGCAAAAGCAAGACTTCATGCTTTACTTGCTCCCAAGGACAGAAGCACGGTGTGAAGCCTGTCTCGACCAAGCAAGAAGCACGACTTGATGCTTTACTCGGTCTCAGGGGCAGAAACACGAAGTGAAGCAGTATCTGAGTAAGAAGCACGACGTGAGACAATACTCGTTTTCCAGGGACAGAGGCACTACGTGAAACAGTAAGAGGCACGACGTGAGGCATTACTCGTTTCCCAGGGACAGAGGCACTACGTGAAACAGTAAGAGGCACAACGTGAGGCATTACTCGTTTCCCAGGGACAGAGGCACTACGTGAAACAGTAAGAGGCACAACGTGAGGCATTACTCGTTTCCCAGGGACAGAGGCACTACGTGAAACAGTAAGAGGCACGACGTGAGGCATTACTCGTTTCCCAGGGACAGAGGCACTACGTGAAACAGTAAGAGGCACAACGTGAGGCATTACTCGTTTCCCAGGGACAGAGGCACTACGTGAAGCGATATCCCGCACTGAGTAAGAGGCACGACGTGAGGCAATACTCGTTTCCCAGGGACAGAGGCACTGCGTGAAGCCGTATCCCGATCGATCTGAGACAAACCAGAGAAAACACAATTAGAACTATGAAACGTAAAACATCACCACTGAGCCGCTGCTAGGGTCATAAAACGTGTCAATAACAAGGTCTCTCAATAATCATCTAACTCAGAAACAATTGCGAAGCTTTTACGTTAATCGTTCGGGGGCACATTTCCCTTCAAATAGATGAACATCACCCTTAAATCAACCTTCGTGGGTATGCCCGTCATCCTGCAGTGGACCGTCAAAAGGCTAACACAGTGCAGATGAAAATAATAAGGATCAGATGTATCTTTTTACAAAAAGTAAACATTTCACATAGCAACACATTGTTAAACGTAGGTACTTCTATAGACAGACAGACGTAACAAAACACTTGGCAGGTTACGTTCATACTCTTCAATTGATCGGGCACAAACTTGATCATTATTTGATCATTACAAGTTTATCAGTGTACAGTACTCCCTACAAATTGTACCAGTAAATAAATATTGCACGAACAGTAGATCATATTAAAATTAGAAATCTTTATTTGCATCTGTAAGTTATCGCTTATCGGGTGTTAGCAGTGGGCGACTGGGCGTTACGTATCGTAGCAACTTTATAAAACTGTTTCTAGCTACATAGCCGAAAAATTGCTCTTTGCAATGTCGAAAAACTGCTACACATAATAACCTAGCTACGCCGTGTCGCGCTCGTGTCGTGGCTTTTCTGGTTACTAAAAACAAACTGTTTTGTTGCAACCCACGCGACACCGACGGCTACGCGGCGACGGTCCAGAACTAATCACGGCTACATACACAGTTAGTGAAGAATCAACTTTAGTTTTCTTTAGAGAAGGTTAAATTTAGCTTGCTCTAAGAAAACCAGTTTTTTCTCTGGTTATGGCGCCATAATAACTAAATTTCACCGTTATTTCGACAGTTAAGATTTATTTTTGCCTGGCAAGAAGAATGTAACCGGTTATTTTGAAAAACTAGTGTTGCGATCGGGTTTTCAAAACTCAGAAATCTAGCTACTACCCATGTCTATCGGGTGTAGTCCTGACAAGTTATCAACAACACCACTTATCACCAAAACTTTCACGACTGCCGGGCGATGGTGTAAAACGTTCAAGGCTACGACTTATTATAGTCGACAGGTCACCAAACATTTTACCTTTTCCAGCGCAAAATCAAACATTTAAGCACTCACAACTGGGCCACCACATTCCATCACATTCAGTGACCTCGATGAGACGTACTCCCGCGTTTTATCGGAAACGCTGCAGCATCACAAATACAAACAGAGAAAAAGCGTTTAAAAAGAGTTGAGCTTACTCTCTCTTTCTTCTTTGTCACGGCAACTACATAGATAACACTTTAAATAAAAACAACCCTAAGTACATACTTTCAAATAAAACCCATCAGAATGCACAAACTGCAGCTGCAAAGCTGCCGGCTTTAATGATTGCCTTACTTGCCTGCTACTTTCGTCTTCGACTACATGTGAAAAATTACATAAGTAGAACTTAGATCTTATCAGAGCTCGGTCACACCTGACCTTGACTTTTATTTTAAAAGGCTCAGTTTCTTTCACTAGAAAATAATCATTGCGAAATCACACAAAGTAGAATTTACAGTTCCCCAACAAACATCTGACGGGACTAACCCCGTACCTATCTCAAGTCATATTCAAAATCTAAAAACAATCTATCGAAACCAGCTTTTTCTTTACTAAAACAATTTACAAGTTTTCTTATTTCACAAGACTACGAAATTCCAATACCACTTCAAGGCATTGCGACGCTGATCATTTTGCATCGAAGTTCAACGTTGCTTATGCTACGCGTTATCTTTTTTCACCAAAACAATTTTTCACATTAGAATCCCGGCTATAAGCACGTTTAGGATTTAAATGAGTGTCAAATAATGTCAGTTGACTTTCGCAGAAAGGCGGACAAATTCACCACGAAAAAACAATGCCTGTCTTATGAGTTGAACTTCACAGCATCTATTTAAAGGCACATACTTGGCTACATTATTATTTTTCACAAAATGTTTAATGCGTAACCTACACAGCAAAAAAAATGACAAGTAGGGTAGTTTTGTTCGAGTCGTGTTCCTGACTCTGAACAAAACAATCGCGATGTCTAGCTACAGATAAAATAGTTCGTGTTCGCAATAAAATAACCCCATGTACGATCACTCACCCGTCATAAATGTTTACACAAGGGCCTGAATCATAATTTAAACAAAACCCGATTCGTAAAAAGTCGGTAGTCTAGTACTTAGCACGGTCTATTTTGCCATTGGTAAACATGGGCATAAACGTAAAATGTAAAAGTAATGGATAGCTCTCACCAACATTCTGAAGAAGTGTACTGCATCAACAATGCAATCTGGTACCGTGAACTTGTACCTGACCGTTGTCTGCCACAAACAGTTTACCAGCCTCTCTTGGTGCTTAGTGCTGCTGAGCGCGATGAGGCTTGCTGATGACAGTGATTCCCGCTGAGTAGCCGACATCGCAAAGGTGGCAGGTAGCAATGCCCACCGAACAGGTGCGAAGCCTGCTGAGGGCGGCATGCCCACCGGTCAGGCGGCGAGGCCTGCGAGTTGCGGGAACTGATGAACCCTGTGAGCTATCAAGCACTGCTCCAACACTTCACTTCACTATTAACTCGCGCCTAGTTTCGCTCTTAGGCAACTACCTTCATGAAGATTTGGCGCAAACTACTATTTCGATGGCCATTACATTGTCCGACATTTCTTTGCAACATAATGTGGGCAGAGTAGTGAGATAGGACAACGCGTGAAACGTAGATTCTATCCCACTTCTGATTTTGGATACTTGAACCGATTTTATTTCAAAAATAAAACACCGAATTACTTCTGAGAATTATTATTTAACAAAAATAATCAAAAGTTAAACAATCGGACAGCGATTCGACACAATTTAACGAAATAGAAATGAAATATCGGACGATGTTTCCACGACGGTGGCTCGAGTCAAAGTGACAGCGCGGCGTTTGCGCACCGCCTTTTAAATCATTCGCCGGCTGGTTCTCGTCTACCTTCCAACAGTATGATATATATTGACCATCGACTTTTTTAGCGAGCATTTTTTTTTCTCAACCTTTACCTGTCACTTGTGTCCACTTCTAGACACAGATCTCTCCCACTTTCTTCCGTTTATCGCGATCTGTAGCCAAATCCCGCCAACCTTCCCGAGTGTCAAAATCGTCACGCCAGCGTTTTTAAGCCTTCCCTGCCTTCGTTTTAATATTGAGAAAGACTGTGTTCAACGGTAAACGTCATACGGCTTATAATGTTAATGATACAAGAATAAACATAATTCTAACCAGTTCAGGCACATTATCGAAAAGCACTATAACATAAGTGCTGCCCGAAAACCCAGCGCCATTACCGTAGGCAAAGAAATAAGTCAACATAAGAGGTTAAGCCCAAAAATATTGGGACAAAGTTATTTTATGAGAGACCGTTCTCAAAATCCAATAAATGTCGTATGGACACATTACGGAGTAGAAACTAGTAGATACTTGTAGGTACTGCTTTAGGAGATCAAAAGAGCTTTTGGAAATAAGAGGAGGTTTTACCGGGAAAATTTATTTGAAAGTAGAAGGCTGTATTTTCATCTAAGTTGATTTTTTATGAAGTTGAGCGATGAAATAAACGATATTATAATTACGTGATGCTAAACGCCATGCATAATATAATAAGGCAGTGCTATAGACATAATGTAACCGCTCACAAGCATCGACGGGGTATTTTTTTTTCCATATTAACACCCAAGATGGATGCGGATGACCGTACCATCAAGACCTCAGGATCGCGCATATGGATGCAAACCGCTTCCAGTCAGTTTTTTTGGATATTCGGTTATCTGTCAACTGTACTAAACCAAAAGAGGGTGAATAACACCATCATTTTGAAACCACTTTTAATATGGAGCCAACCCAAAATTTGAGAAAAATAAGCTGTTCCATACAAATTTGCAACTCGGAATCGAAAAAATGTATAAAACAGCTATTTTAACAAGCTTTTGTTAGTTTCTCCTGTATGTTTGCTTGCTTGTAACCAACCGCTTTGAGCACGATCTTGACCTACTTTGAGCGATTAGATTTTCTTTAAACTTAGCACACCTTTCAAAGACCAATGACAAAGCATTTAGAAAAAAAAAATGAATCCTAAGCGTGTTTCTTATTTTCTTTTTAAACTATATTTATTTTTCCTATTTTGAATTGGCCCCATAGAAAAAGTTGTCAATAACGATGTTCTTAATGATCTTAATCACCCTTTTTTAGCTTAGCACAGAGTAAACAGATAATCCTGTATAGCAGATGACGTCCTATAGCCGAAACCTAGATGAAGAATTCACTTGATTATTTATGATGATTCTACAATTAGATATTAATCGGATAGTGCCGTTTTCTAGTCCCGTGTGCTTGTAGCGGCAGGCTAGGCGTTATCTAAATATCTACGTCTGGAGATGGTGGCCGCAGATAGCTCGCGAGCTCGGGCTTGATACCTGCCGGGTGACCACACTGAGCTATTATCTCGGTTTTTTTTTATTTCGAATAGGTTTGCCTTTGAATACATACTGCCTGATGTTGAGCAAATGTGGGTGTAGCGCGCTTACCTAGAAATTTGACTGTGTTATAATTATTTTTCGCCAAAAATGGCATGACCGACTTCAACCGTATACAGAATTCGCGAATATTTCACACGGATCGATGAAGCATTCATATTACTGTTGATTTATCAAAAATGGCTGAGCCGATTTCAGCAAAACTTTAATGGGACAAATTTCAAAAATATATATTAAGATAAGATAACGTTTATTTGCTCAAAAAGTTACAGGTTTTGGAGTTAGTCACACTAGGGTGGTCCTGTGTAGTGAGATTTAGTCTCTTCCACTTTTAGATAAGACATCTCATAATTATTACCTAATGTAATGAAAAGAGTGACTTAACAATGAGTCCTTAGTAATTTACTTAAATACGAGTACAAGTAATTTCCATTTTTCGGTTGCGTAATGTGTGTGTAGCGTGCATGTTGGTGTGTGAGTGGATGTATGTTGCGAGTGTGTCTGTACAGTGAGGGCTTTGCTTGATTAATACTTTGAAGCAACTGAGGTGTTAAATATTCTTTCCGATAAAAAAAGAATTTTCAAAATCGGACTACTATGGAAAATTTTATGCCTGGTAACACATAAAAAATATACGCGTCGAATTGAGTACCTCCTCCGTTTAGTCGGTCAAAAAAAAGGTAGCGTAGCACTCATACCGTACTTTGATTAGGTATATGTCATGGATCCCCAAAGTTAAGCAACGTTGGGCACGGTCTATCTTTAGATGGGTGAATGCGGGTGGCAATTCCAACTGAGCGCTACCGTGGCTCGGTCGACACGTAACATTGTAGGCCCCGGTTATTTTAACCGTTTAGCAATGTCAACCTACAGGCAGTTTAAAAAGACTCTGACGCCAGGTTTCGACCCGGCTCATACAAACTTACATTACTTCTCATTTTTTAATTTCGTTGTGTTGAATATTGGAGAATCAAGAAGAAAAAGCTGTACAGTGCGAGTCAGGCTCGCATATCGAAGGTTCCGTACAAACACGTTGTTAAAATAATTAAAAACCTGTTTTAGCATGTGCTAATGAAGTTCTTTTATATGATACCTTACATGATACGATTTACTCACTTTGAATTTTGAACCCATATTTTGTGAATTTTGAGGCCCTAGTTTTTGTGATTTAAATAAAAATGTACTGTTTTCAGATTTATTCCTATATGTGTACTCTGAGACAATGCTTTTCGCCAACTTTCATAGTTCTACGCCAACGGGAAGTACCCTGTAGGTTTTATTTTTGCGAGTGCGAAATACGCGGTTTTTTACGACATAAACGGATCTAACTTTTTTATACGATAATTGGAAAATTTATGTTTTACACAACAGAAAGAAATCATAGATATACGTATACAGTTTAAATTCCAACTTGATATTTTTACGCGTTCCCGAGATAAAGAGTCTTGACAGACGGACAGACGGATAGACGGACATATGGACAACAAAGTGATCCTATAAGGGTTCCGTTTTTTCCGTTTCAGGTCCGGGACCCTAAAAACAGTAAAAAATGTAGTATCATAGTAATTTTGCAAACATTATTCGGATGTCACGTCAAATTGTACGCCCTGGTTGTATAAACCGTTTGGCTATGTCAGAGGCTTTCAGGCGGCTTTAAACTTTGACACCAGGGCTAGCCAACTGGCCTATACAAACTTACTTAGTCAAGTCTTGGCCACTAACATTGCAGTCTCTTAAAAACGTGTATGATAGTCACCCCAAGTTTAGTTATTGCGTGTGTCAGCTCCATTCGCTAGAGGCACTCTACACACGCGGCGCACGCCCCGGACACGCGCGCGCATATGTTACGCCAGCCGCTTGACGAGTAGCCAGCGCATAATAACTAGAGCCTGTGGATTTTAGACCCCCGACATCACTTAAAACTTTAACTTATGTGTTTAACTGTTTATGTTTCTACAGGGAGTATAGTTATCCGTTTTATACATTTTGTTGATTTTAAGTATACATTTTGAATGGGACAGATTATTTTTTCTCATATTTCAGCTTGGCCCCATAGTAAAAGTTCTTCAGACTTAATGATGGTCTTTATCACCCTAGCTCGGATAAGTACGAGGTAATCAATAATTGAAGTCCTTGGCGCATGAACCTACCTGTTGAAAAAAAACAAGGTCGAATAAGGTCTAAACGCTAAAATTGTATTTATTAATTTCTAAGTTTTTTACAATATAAAGCTATAAAAATATGTATATCATAAAAAACTTAAAAACCAGGGTGCCGCCGGCAGCGGGGCAGAGTCCTAGCTACCGGTGGTTGGGAGAGGAACCTCCTGACAATGCGCGCCGTGTCCAGGATTACTGCCTTCTGTATCTAGAGCGCCCTCTATCATCACGGACAGGACTATTGTCGCCAATAGGCCTGATATCGTGGTGGTCGACCGGTCCCAACGCCGGGCAGTGCTCGTCGACGTCACTATCCCACATGACGAGAACCTCGTGAAGGCCGAGAAGGACAAGCTCAGCCAGAACCTTGACTTGGTTCACGAGGTTACCGCCATGTGGGATTCTTTTCGCAAATCAAACGAAATAATGACACCCGTATTTCGTTTGATTTGCGAAAATTAGATTTATTTTAGTTTAAATAAAGTGAAATTTGTCATTTTCAGGCTATTGTCTGTATGGATTACCACAATCAATAGTATATTTTCAATGTTGTCAAATAGCCTATTGTTTTTAAATCGGTCAAAAACATACGCTGAAATACTAATCTAAAGAAAGTAAGTGAGATTGGCAGAGTTAAAGCATAACACTGGAAAATACCGGAAAGAACCGATTTATCCCCTCCACTGCCAGTTAAGAGTAATAGATTGCGTGGAGCAATTTAATTTCGATGGAATCATTGCTTTAAGCATTATCTTGATTTGGAATCACAGAACAGAGCTTTCGCGATTATTTACAGAACAATGACTTGTTTATGTTCAAAAAAGTTCTATTGTTTTAACCGACTTCCAAAAAAATGTTTTTTAGTACGAAACAGTATACTCTCGAAGTGGTCCATTTAAATTTTATCGAAGCCAGCTGAGCCCCTTTTGAAAAAAAACCGGACAAGTGCAAGTCAGGCTCGCACACCGAGGGTTGTGTACAAAGCCAGAAAATTTTACAAAATTCGGAAGTACGTTGTTAAAATCTCTATACTCATCATCATCATCATAAGAAACCAAAGATATACGTATACAGTTTAAATTCAACCCGATATTTTTACGCGTTCCCGAGATAAAGAGTCTTGACAGACGGACAGACGGACAGACGGACAACAAAGTGATCCTATAAGGTTTCCGTTTTTTCCTTTTGAGGTACGGAACCCTAAAAATCAACAAAAATGTAAAAAAATTATAAAACGATTTAAGCGAACTATTCGAGTTTTGTTTTCGTGATTGAAGATAGTTGTGCCATGTTTTTCTAAAAATAATTAACAATTCGCGTATTTCTCGAGATAGGCTATTTATAAGATGTGGAACTTAATATTGTGAAGTACGTGGTATTGAACATCATTGTATCTGTGTATTTCATTGTAAGTTTTTTATTTAATAAACTTTCTTTCTTTATTTACAACCTGATAACGTGCCGCCTTATCACATAAAGCTTACTAGCTGATATGACGATGATGTTGACCTAATGTTTCCAGCAAATTCAGTACACAAAGATTTCACTACTCAGCGAAACCCTTAAATATCCAACCCGTCCCGAAATAGCCAGCCACGCCCTATCGGGAATATATTCCCGACAATTTCGGGAAATTCCCGATCCCCGTAATGTCGCGGGAGATTTACACGATGATAGCTTTAATGGCCCGCGGGGCGCCACCTATGGGGACGGGTAATCTCTTCTTTGTCGACTATTCGATCGGTACGATTGGCAGAGTCGGGTAAAACGACTGGAGTGGCTAAAGTGACTTAGTAATTTGATTTGGTTTGGGAAAGTTATTGTTCGCGTATTTTTTACTTATTTCTTTAAGATTTTTTTGGATAATTTATATGAATGATAAAGTTGAAATCGTTTTCGGTCCATCAGGAGTTGGGAAAAACGATTCGAGTGGCTACAAGTGACTTAACAAATTAATTTGGTTAGTTAAAGTTATTGTTCGCGTGTTCCATTTTTTCTTAGCTTTTTATTTATATTGTTTAGAATGCTTACTACTATCAATGTGCAATGCTTAAATCAGATAATCATTACAATATGATTAGTTTTTCAAGGGTTTTGAAATAAAACGACTAATCAGTCGGGAAAAACGATTCGAATGGCTTAATAATTTGATTTGCTTTGAATAGGTTGTTTGCGTATTTTTCACTTATCTTAAGATTTTCGTTCGGAAATGAAATGCAAAATTAAATGTATCTTTATAAAATGTTCGACGAATCAACGCGTCGGGAAAACTACCGGAGTGACTTGACTATTTGTTTTGGTTTCGGCAAGTTATTGTACACGTGTACATTAATTACACACAAATACAAATTTAAATGATTTAGCTTTTTTTTCACCAACCCAACAACTCGCGCTGGGCCAGCGTGGTGAATTCGGCCCAATCACCCCCTTCGTGGATAGGCCTACGTCCTGCAGTGGATTATTAAAAAGAGGCTGGTACAGTACAGCATATTTTTCGTAAAATATTGTTTTGGTGACGTACCGAGAGTGTACTTAATGTAAGTAAGCCAAAAAATCAGAAATAAAATGATGTTACAAAGATACACTGTATCTGTATCGATTCACTATTAAGACCTTGTATGTTGAAATCTTCTTCTTTGTTGACGAGTCAATCTGGATACGATTCGCGGCTTCCGGAAAAACGGTGATACGAGTAGCTAAAGTGATTTAACAATTTATTTGGTTCGAGAAAGTTATTGTTCTCGGTTTCATTTATGTTTAGGGACCCGTACACAAAGGGTAAAAACGGGACCCTATTACTATAACTCCGCTGTCCGTCCGTCTGTCTGTCTGTTTGTCCGTCTGTTTGTTACCACTCTCCAGGCTGTATCTCATGAGCCATGATAGCTAGAAAGTTGAAATTTTCACAAATTTTTACCTATTTCTGCCGCCATAAAAACAAACACTAAAAACAGAAAAAAATATTTAAGAGGCCCTCTCAAATATTTTCCTATACAAGAACGTTATTTTTTGCTCGATTTGTATAATGGCAACAAGAAGTTGCTTGATATATTCACGGAAAATTAAGAGTCCTGCGTAAGATGTATATTAAATTCCCTTCAAAAATAAATAATTATATTAAAATAAATTTAGAAGTATAATTTAGAAGCCCCCTGGCTTTCATATGGTTCCGTACTCTTCGTGAGTGAATTCGACTCACACTTGGCTTAATCATTTAGCTTTTTAATTTTAGAATAATAAGCCTACCAAATGTTTTATTCAATGAGTGAGTTTAAATATGTTCGTGAAGGCTAAGTGGCTAGCCCTGGTTAAATAAATTGTTATTGTATAATCGCTTGTCATTTAACATAGGTGTTCGTTTTTGACCAATGCTTCTAATAACTTAAAAACGTAACTTAGATATGTTATACTGTCTTAAAATCTCTATTCACCGTGAAAAAATTCTAGAAACATTACCCTTCACTCCGGAACATACTACATTGCTAATATTAGTAAGTGTTACTCAATATTGCAGAAACTGCCTGTTTTCATTCCACTAGCAATATATACACCTACCTACTTACCTATTCATAAACAGGTTGCTCTAAAATTCAATAGCCAAAAAGCTGACCTATTTCAGAGGCTGTTAAAACAGAATTTTCACAGTCAACCAGTGTTACCACCCTCAACTTAGACTAAAACTGCAAAAAAGCTTTCAAAAAGCTGTAGAAAACGGCGCAAATATGCTAACCTCGGCAGTGGTTTCATATTTGAGTCGTTTGGAGGTGATACATCAGGTCCGTGGGAGCCGAAAGCACATCTTGTTTTCCAAAGTCTTTCTGAGCGACTGGTGGACGCAACGCGTGACCAAAATGCTGGTGTTTATTTGGTTCAACGTATAAGCATTGCCATTCAGCGTGGCAATGCATGCATCATGCTGGGCACGTTGCCAACTGTGTGTGTCTGCATCTGTGGATGATCCAATTGCTTGTTATGTAGTAGTAGTTTATGTAGGTTTAGGTTATGTAGGTCTTGTAGAAAACTATATTATGTACTAGTAGTTCTCCGAACAATAGACCTCGCATCTGCTTAACTTCTTGACAACCTCGCATCTGTTTAACTTCTTCACAACCTCTCATCTGCTTAACTTCTTGACAACCTCGCATCTGCTTAACTTCTTCACAACCTCGCATCTGCTTAACTTCTTGACAACCTCGCATCTGCTTGACTTGACATCATAATTATTATTTTATACTACGGGACTAATCGCGCACTAAAATTACGAGATAAATAAATACCTCCTCATCCCGACGTTTCGGCCGAGTTGCATCGCGAAAGTTTAAAAACAACATTTGACATCATAAATCTATATCCCGACTCGTTTTTGACCGATTTCGTTCATACTTGCGATTTTGTTGGATTTTTAATATACTAGCTGCTCCCCACAGTGTTACCCGCGTTAGCCGGAAATAAAAAGTAGCCTGTGTAATCCTAGATCTAAGCTAGATCTAGTTTATAATATTAGTAGGATTGAGAGTAATTAGAGCGAGACTGTAAAAAACTCTACAGAGTATAGTTTATCATTGTCTCCAGCACCTGATCAACAGATTACTTTTATATATAGGTATACAATTCTACTTTACTGGAATCAAGTATTAAAAAGGTGTCAACTACAAACTGTAGAGATATCAAAATAAAACCGGAGAAGATCGCTCACCAATGTTTCCGTACAAATAAATTAAGAAAAATCGCAAACACAACGGTAAATAAGTTTACTTAGTAACCTTTGGGCAAAGCTGGTCAGCGATTGTTAACGCAATGGCATTAGTTGTCCTTTAAAACGCTCAAAAAGAGGAAAGTTCATAATTATTTTTCCTTTTCTCGTCATAAATTGTAGAAAGTTTGTAGAGAAACAAAAAAACTGTAAATCTACGGCTGAAACTGTAGAACTGGCTACACTGGTGCCAACGTAAGCTACATTAAATCAGGCTGTGAATCTCTACAATGCATCATTTTGGAGCAAGATTGCGGTGAGTTGGCTCAACAATGTTGGACCACTTTATTGGACATAAATTTGGGGATTTTAAGCTGGCGAAGTTAATTGTTTCGCGTGAAAGTGTGATGGAGATCGTCTACTTTAATAAGACTTAGCTGGCAACACGATGGCTTTATGGTGTATGGAGTTTTGGCAGAAACGCGGGAAAATCTTGTTGCCGCGAGTTGTGATAATTAAATAAGTAAATATAAATAAATATTTTGGGACATCTTACCCACGGTAAGAATTAATGCATTATTTTGTTTAATAAGAGTTTAGCTGACATACAACAGGGATAGAGCCCGGATAGGGAGTAGGGTCAAATGAACTTAACAAAGATTCAGTTGCATTTTATATCAGCCTTTTTAACATTCCACTGCAAGACGTAGGTCTATCGACGAAGGGTGATTGGGCCATATCTACCACGTAGGCCCAGTGCGGGTTGGTGGATTCACGTACGCCATCGAATTTCTTCTATGGGGGTGTACAGGTTGCCTGACGATGTGTTCCTTCACTGAAAAGCCATTGCTGTGAAATTCCGTAAATAAATTCCAAATAAGTCATTGTTACGAGACGGGGATTTAAACCTCATGATTGCTGAACATAGGTCTAGCCACGAAGGGTCATTGGGCTATACCTTTTTGCTAGTCTAGCCCAGTGCTAATTTGTGGATTTACATATGCCACCAAATTTCTTCTACGGACGTATGCCTAGCAACAATCTCTTCACGATGTTTTCTTCAAGCAAAATCCAAAGAAAATAAAATAATAAATATTAAGTTATCAAGCGTCTAAACTAAAAATCTTTGCATTTACTACGTCAACTGAGCTATAGGGATCCTATTAGGTGATATTAGGAGATCCTAAGTGACGTCAAAAAATATTAAATATAACTAGTGAATACAAAATATCAAGAAGAAAATTGTTACACGTGGCTTAGTTGTTACCGATTTATAAAAAGAAGGAAAGTTGTGTGTCTTTGCCAATCTTACGTGATTTCTAGATCTTTGCCTGGATCGCATTGAACATCAAGCAGGACGTGGTCAAACGCAAACCTTTTCGCAAAAAAATGCATAATAGACTTCAACCGTGTACAGAATTCGAATAGTTCGCACGGATCAATGTAGTATTTTTTAGGGTTCCGTACCTCAAAAGGAAAAAACGGAACCCTTATAGGATCACTTTGTTGTCCGTCTGTATGTATGTCAAGACTCTTTATTTCGGGAACGCGTAAAGATATCGAGTTGAAATTTAAACTGTATACGTATATCTATAGTCTCTTGCAGTTGTGTTGAAGAAAAACTTCTCAGTTATCGTATAAAAAAAGTTAGAGCCGTTTATGTCGTAAAAATCGCATATTTTGACACTGACAAAAATCAAAACCTACATGGTACTTCCCGTTGACATAGAACTATGAAATTTGGCGAGAAACATTGTCTTAGAGTACACATACAGGAAAAATCCTGAAAACTATACATTTTTACTTAAATTTCTAAATAATAGGGCCTCAAAATTCACAAAATATGGGTTCAAAATTCAAAGTGAGTAAATCATATCAAGTAAGGTATCAAATAAAAGAGTTTCATTAGCACATGCAAAAACAGGTTTTTAATTATTTTAACAATGTGTTATTTTCGATGTAAGACGAGAAAAGTGAAAAAAAAAATCTTTTTGTCGATGATTATGGTATAGATTTTAACAACTTACTTTCCAATTTTGTGATATTTTCTGGATTTGTACGGAACCCTCGGTGTGCGAGCCTGACTCGCACTTGTCTGGTTTTTGATTGTTGATTTATCAAAAATGACAGAGCCGATTTCAAAAAAAATTACACGAACTATCTTTGAAGTATGCTCAGCCAAACAAAAAAAAAACTATTGAAATCAAACTACTCTGTAAAAAGTTATGCGTGGTTATAAATGTATAAAAAAATATGTACGCGTCGACTTTGCAAGCATCCTCCGTTTCGTGCTATCTTATGCTACTGATCCACTTGCCTTTAACACTTATTAATAGCGCGCTGATTAAACCGATATTCATATTTTTATTTGCTAGAATGTAGGGTAATTACATGGTACAGGGGCCTTATTTTGTAAGCGCTCTGGCGTTCGGCTTCGCTTTTCCTCCCGCTCGCTCTCGCGGCGTGAGTAACTGGCGCGAGCAGGAGAAAAAGCGAAGCCGAACGTCAGAGCGCTTACAAAATAAGGCCGCTGGTCTTAAAACTGCTTACATCTAGTATCACTACATCCAACTCTGATCGAGCATGCAAAATACAAAATTATTGCGCCTTAGAAACTATAGAACTCATTTATAAGTACCTGCTCATTAAACCATTCAATTAAATATTACAAAATTGTCAAAATACAATGTCAATCACTTCATTAAAACTCGCGTGAGAATACATTATATTATATTATTGAGTGTGCGTGCGACTGTCGACGGGAGTGCGCGTATTCCCTGATGAAGAAGGAGTACTAATTTTACTCCGAAACCGGTCGGGTTTCACAGCGGCCCGGCCGTATATCATACGTGAGTTAAAACCGGTGTTTTATCCTTATCCTTACTAATATTATAAATGCGAAAGTAACTCTGTCTGTCTGTCTATCTGTCTGTCTGTCTGTCGCGCTTTCACGCCAAAACTACTGAACCGATCTTAATAAAATTTGGTACACAGATAGTCTAGAGCCTGAGAAAGGACATAGGCTACATTTTATCCCGAAAATTGCATAATTCCCGTAGGATAGGACAAAATCTATCGTTAGCGAAACTGTCACCTATCACAACGACGCTAATAGGCCCAATTTTGAAGGCACCATCGTAATTATAACAGTAAATTAGACTATTTCTGTTTCTTTTTCACTTTTGGCATTCGATAGAGAGAACACTTTTTACGTTGCAATTAAATTTACGATGGCGCGTTCATAATTGAGTTGATTGGGCCTAATATGGATTGACAAAACGTAATTAGATGACAAGTGACATACATTGACTGCAGACTTTTATAAATGTCCCGCTTAGCATAGCGAAGGGACAAATTGTCATTCCACCATTATAGCTCCTCGAAGAGGAAATAAAGTATGAATTGACAATGAAAACTGACATTAAAATTAGACAAAATAGTTTTCCTTTTGCCATGCTACATATTACAATGACGTTTAATACTAATCCGTCATTCCGTCTGACATTAAAAATATTTTTAAATATACCACCATTAGAGGTTAAACATATTTCTTTATTCTACCTTTATGGTACAGAATCCATGCTGATATACGGAGAAGCGGATCGACTTGATTTTTAGAAGTATGGCATGAGTATGGTAACCTTGATTCTGAATTGTGACCTTGACACGAACATACATTTCTGTTGGTTTGGTTAGGATTGAACAGTTGTTAGGATTGAACAGCTGCTATAGTTAAAAACCCTGTCGCCTAGCCTTTCTAGTAAACGATGCAATGTTTTACCACTAAATCACAACTCAATCTTTCTAGCTCCAACGGATATTTCAGAAATATTAAAGATCGTGCAAGGGATTAAAAACAAAAAGACCTCGGGTCACGATAAAATACCCATCCAAGTTATTAAACGCAGTATCTTCATCATATTGGAACCGTTAGTACATATTATCAACCTTTCTTTTTCGTCTGGCTGCTTTCCACACAAACTTAAAATTGCCTTGATCAAACCTATTCATAAAAAGGGAGCCAAAGATGATCCGAATAACTATAGACCCATCGCTCTCCTTCCTTGTTTCTCGAAAATATTTGAGAAAGTAATATACAAAAGGTTTTACAAGTTCTTTAAGCAATACAATATTATCAATGAAAATCAATTCGGGTTTCAAGAGGGTAAGAACACATCACTAGCTATTTTTAAAATGCTTAAGAGAGTAGCTAAGAGCATAAATGCTAAAGAACCTGGAGCTGCTTTGTTCCTAGATTTATCTAAAGCATTTGATAGTGTGGAACATAAAATATTACTTAGGAAACTAGAGAGAGCAGGGGTAAGAGGACTTGCTTTGAAACTCATCAAATCATACCTACATAATAGATCACAATCTGTAGTCTTAGACGTCTACAAGAGATCCTCTAAAACTGTCGAACAAATAGTCTCTAAATCCGAAGAGTTAACATCAGGAATACCTCAAGGTAGTATCATTGGGCCTCTTTTATTTTTAATCTACGTCAATGAACTTCCCCAAGTTACTGAACATCCTTGCGTAATGTTTGCAGATGATGCTACTTTTTATATTCCTAAAGGAAAACTAAACAACCAGGAATATGAAAAGGAAATTAACCAAACTATAAAAACAGTAGGAACCTGGCTAGAAAATATAAACCTAAAATTAAACACAGAGAAAACAAAATTACTGCAATTCAAAAACTATAAACAACCTTCACTAGATCTCACCATTACGTATAAAAATAGACAAATAAAAACAGTACCAGCAACAAACTTCTTAGGTATTAATATAGATACGAACCTCAATTGGAAGTCGCATATAAGTAAAATAAATAATAAACTCTCTCAGTATTGTTACGTTTTAAGCATACTAACAAATATATCCTCCAAGCAAATCGCTACAAATGCTTATTATGGTTACGTTTATCCTCGATTAACTTATGGTGTGATATTTTGGGGTAATTCTGTGGAATTTAATTCAACTTTCATCATGCAAAAAAGATGTTTGAGAATCATACACAAATTAAATAGTACAGATACATTACGTGATATATTTAAAACAAGCAACTTTCTGACCTTGACTGGTATATATATTTACGAGATTTGTACATTTTTGAAAAATAATAAAAATGACTTCAGTGAAACATTATGTACTCGAGGCGATATTAGAAGACCTAAACATAAGATCAACATAGATATACCGCAACATAATAATAGTATGTTTGCTAATAGTACTTATGCCATGGCAATCAAAATTTACAACTGCTTGCCACTAGAAATAAAATTACTAGATGGATATAACTTTAAGAGAAAATTAAAAACATGGCTTATTTCGAAAGCTTTTTATAGCACAAAAGAATTCTTCGAAGACCACAAATTAACCAAATATAATTTGCTTAATCTGTAATCAATTAGCATTTTTAAGTTGGAATTGTTAATAATAATACTAACTATTGTACGCTCGAAATGGGCAGGCTGTTGAAACAATTTTTATGTAACATCTTTTTACACGGCTTAACAATAAACATTTTCTTATTCTTATTCTTATTCTTATTCTATTCTTATTCCTGGGGTTTTGACATTTGCTATAGTTAAAAACCCTGGGGTATTTACTATAGCAGCTGAGAGGCAGCTGAGAAAGGGGCCCAACCTCGAGTACAAGCTTCTAAACTGCCTAGGGGGAAAAGAATCGGGAGACCTCGAGCGCCACCTGCTCAGCTGTCTCAGATAAAACCCAGAGAAGCGGCTCTACCTGGGATTCCCGCGCCGCCCATAAGCCTTGGCTACTAAGTTCCCCCGCCACGACAAGGCGGGAACCCATGGGCGGGTACACTCTAACCTTATCTTAATCAACAGAAGAATTTTTAAGCATTTTATAAGTATAAGGTATTTTGATGTCGGGTTAGGTTTGGACAGTAACAACAAGTTGCAAAGTACTTGATTTTTTTATAGAGCTGTACCAGCCTTTTTAAAAGTCCACTCCCTGTTCTTCTTCACCGAAAAGCCAGTGATGCGAAAACAAGCCGTGGTGGTCAAGAGGTAGTGACACCCGCCTTACAATCGTAAGGTCGTGGGTTTGAATCCCCGGTTCCGTACCAATGAGTTCTTTGGAATTTATATACGGAATTTCACATCACTGGCTTTTATAGAGCAAGTGCCTTTAAATACAAGACTTACAATGTAAAACTTCATAAACTACTACTACATAACAAGCAATTGGATCATCCACAGACCCTTGAAGTTCTAAAGATATTCTAAATGCTCAAGCCCACTGCCAGTTATCAGCGTGCCCAGCATGCTGGCAGCATTGTCAATCAGCTTGGCAATGCTGCTTATACGTTGAGCCAAATAAACACCAGCATTTTGGTCACGCGGCGGGTACACCAGACGCTCAGAAAGACTTTTGAAAACAAGATGATTTCCCGGCCACTACGCGCACAATGTCTCAATTTCAAACGGCTCAAATATGTAAACACTGCAGGTTAGCATATTTGCGCCGTTTGTGCTGCTCCGCCGAATCGGCCACCGCACCAGCCCTACTCTGAGTCTCAGAAAGACGGCGCCAAAGTATCGACACAAGTCGCGTCCCATTCTATGGGGCGTCTACACTTCCATGGGACCAGCTTCATACCGTCAGGCCTTTTGCCATCACCACGCGTAAACCCATTCGGTTCGAGTACGGCTGCGACATTGGCGGTCGCAAAAGCCCTGCATATGACATCGTTCACAATGGCGTGACAACCAATTCGACCAGCGCTTCTTGAGCACGAAAGACGGTGGTGACCGAGCTGGTCAACTAGGGTACTTGAATAGGTGAGAGCGCTCAGCAATGTGCAGCGCGGCAGCAAGGTAGGTCGACTATCTCGACGATATCATCAATACCGCCGGTCGAGCATGATCACGGCAAAGAGCCAAGGCAGATGGCACTGCAAGAGTGAGGCCTATACCCAACAGTGGGACAAAGAAAGCTGTGGATGATATCGATGACGAAACAAATTAGTTGAGATTGGCTGTTTTTTGGGTTTGAAATGATTATTTGCTACAATATTTGTGTACCGTTTCACATTGAATTAGGGCTAATATTTTGTAGCGCAGTTACTGTTTTTGTTTCCATATTTTTTGACAAGATAAACATAAATTAAATTATATCGCGGGCGAAGCCGCGGGTAAAAGCTAGTTTAATATAATACAATGTCAATGCAATGTACAAAATAATATGTAATATAATAATATATGTTTTTACGATCAACGGTTTGATGCGCTAAATCCTAAGAGTAGAAGTGTTAAACGTTACGTCTAAATTAGCTGGCTAGTATACGCATTAAGACAGAGGCAGAGCATTAGCATTATACTCTATAAAATTTAACTTGATCTCTGCGACAGCTGTCAGAAAAATCACGCCTATGAAGTCCTGAATTTCTTAATAGTACAGACAGTACCTGTCAATGTCAGAATTTATGGGCATGTCGATTAGTGATGGGCGACGAATGATCGTGACCACAGAGTTTTAGATAGAGTTTTAATTAAAATATCGATAGTTTATACTGACGATATTTTAAATAAAACTTAATTTTTCATTAATTTGATTGTATATTTGAATATCATAACATTTTTTACATGTGTAATTAAATTAAACCCAATTTTATGTTACATTAGCATCGATAATAGTGAAAAACGTCGATAAATACTATCGTTACATTATTATGAGTAAGTATTTAATTAATATCATAACATTATTTACATGTGTACATACTTGATCTTAAATAATAGTAAGTAAATAAAATCCAATTTCTCACCTTCAACTACTCATTCGATTTCATTACAACATTGTTTGAAAATCGTTTTTTTCCACCACTATCTCAACTCTAAATATGTCAATATGTAACTGTCGCAGAGATCAAGTTAAATTTTATAGAGTATAGGTATTACGGGTTCGTAGAGAAATTTCAAAGAAACATAATTTTCCGAACAAGCCCAACCGAGTTGAACCTCTTTCTTGAAATCGGACCTATCTAAATTACCAGTAGACATATATTTATATGTTTATGACCTAAACTTTAAGGTTTACGCTTACATAGCCAGCTTACCCAGTATAAACCACTGCTTCATTAATATAACTTTGTACCAAGTTCTGCCGAATCGCTGGCAAATACTAGATGTTGTCTAATTAGGAACCGGTTTCAAGCCCTAAGCTAAATCTCTATTATTGTTTAGGCAGTCACAGAAAGCTATTAGCAAACTCTAAATCTATTTAGCTCTAGTCTAGCTACAACATTAAGAACAGTATGGGTTAAGGTATTATTGTAGAGTTTTTTAGTCTTAATATCAATAAATACATAGTACAGATTACCGATATTTATCTAGGTCACAAACATATTCATCATCTGTCCATTTTTAGGGTTCTGTACCTCAATAGGAAAAAACAGGAACCCTTATAGGATCACTTTGTTGTCCGTCTGCCCGTCTGTCCGTCTGTGTTTTTTTTTTTTTATTTCTAATAGGTTCGCGTTTGACTACACACTGCCTAACTGTGTGCATTACGTATATCTATGATCTCTTGCAGTCGTGTAAAAGAAAAACTTCTCAGTTATCGTATAAAAAAGTTAGAGCTGTTTATGTCGTAAAAAACAGTATATTTCGACACTCACAAAAATCAAAACCTACAGGGTACTTCCCGTTGACATAGAACTATGAAATTTGGCGAGAAGCATTGTCTTATAGTACACATATAGGAATAAATCTGAAAACTGTAAATTTTTGTTTAAATCACAAAAAATAGGGCCTCAAAATTCACCAAATATGGGTCCAAAATTCAAAGTGAGTAAATCGTATCATCTAAGGTACCATATAAAAGAACTTCATTAACACATGCTAAAACAGGGTTTTAATTATTTTAACAATGTGTTTGTACGGAACCCTTGATGTGCGAGCCTGACTCGCACTTGTCCGGTTTTTTTTTTAAATTACCAATCCTATTAAAATCTGCAGCTTTTCTTTACAATAACAAGCCTTCACAACAAAACGTACGGTAAGACTGATATTTTTGATGATGTCAAAGTTTCATAAACTACCTTTTTAGGAGATTGTTGATAGTTGTTTTGGACATGTTCTGTTCATCAAAACCAACTTTAGTTTTAGAACTTTTCCCAATTCTCAACAAATTTCCTAAGAAAAATTGAATGTTTTGTAGTTCTTTCTAACACTCCATAACTCTATCGCATCCGATATTGGGTTAGCCATGCATGTAGTTAATAGCGCGTAGCAGCGTAGCTAGCACAGCTTGAGTTGTGCTGTTGAGTTGGTTGGGTAGTCCCGGACGGAATCAAAGATATCAGTAAGAAATAGTTTAACTTCAAGTACCGAGTCTACCTCGTTTCTGGTGCAAAGAATGTCCATCGCATCCAACGCGGCAATGCAGCAAGCGTTATGGGCACCTTTGCACCAGGAACGATCAGGGGCGGGTTATTTAATTAATTTTCTAAGTAGGTGTATATATTTTATTTTTTGTTATTGTTATTATTCATATTTAACAAACTTTACTCTCTAAGCCTTGTATATATATGAAAATAAATTATTTTATTTAATGTAAAAAAAAACTTCAAGTACTAGATAGGATAATTCCTATACACATCATGTACCTATGTCAGGGTGAAATAATTTAATTTTCTTACTTGAAGTAGGTACACTTGGTTGAACGAAATGAATTACAGGATCTAGGAAATAGTGCCAAACGTCCATACATAACCATTAACAAAGGTTTTGAAAGATTCTCAAAGATGTCATACTGTCGTACCATAGTAGCCCGATTCCAGAAGTTCCAGGAACCCACGAATAAGTAAATCCAGTGCTCTAACTCCGTTCGCGCTTATAACTTCAACAAATACGTTTTCCGGTAAATTTATTCATGACACAATCTAACTGCAAATTCGAAGGTTGCGCCAAATTTGATAGTGTTGTTACTCGATTGCGCATGAATGGTAATGGGACGACATAAAATCTGTTTTAATGGTTTTTGAGGTGGAATTGAGAAGGATATTGGATGGTTTTTCGATAGATTTTTTTGGTACTTGTTGGCAAAAGTATAAGTAAATTCTTATTAGTCGTGTCAGAGGTTTTAAGCCGCCTGAAGTTGCTAAACGGTTGAAACAACCGTGACCTACAATTAAACGTGTCATCCGAGCCACGGTGGTGCTCAGTTGTAAGTGCCACCCGCGGTCACCCATCCGAAAACTGACCGTGCTGAACGTTACTTAACTTCGATGATTGCTAACGAACACCTAGTCAAACTACATTATGAGCGCTACTTGTTGGTAAAGGTTGTTCCTGTAAAATCTACTATTAGTTCTACCAGTAGAACTACCGGAAAAAAATAATAGTAAAACTTACAGGAACGACCCACTGGTAAATGTTGATATATATATATGATCGGAGGGGCTGTAATGTTCTTGAATAGAGAGAAAGCATCGACGATCGCAGCGTTGGACGATTAGAACCACACCGTAGAGCCATAGACCTCTAAATCGCGCCAAATCAAGTCGCATACAAATCGCATACAAGTCGCATACAGGTCGCATACAAGTCGCATACAATACAGCCGATGCTATTGGAAATGTATTATATTAAGCAGCTTATAATAATTTGTTACCAACCTACAGCTAATGATGTTGATCTTAATCGTCACAAATGAGGATTTCACTGAATCAAATACACTTTTTACCTTGTAAAAATTGCCGAAAAGCATTAATTAATCCACAAATACTTAAATATCGTGAAACGTCGTGAGTAATTTACGAAAAAACGGCTTTTGAAAGAATGAATAGGTAAATAAATAATATAAAAATATGAGCTCTATTGTTTAGTCAAAATAACGAAAACTAGGTCACGACATTGAATACATTATATGGACTAATTTTAATCTTCTTGTTATTCGACCTCTTCATTACTGAAGGTCGCGCCCGTCTTGAAATGCTTTGACGGAATCAGTGACGAACTGCTTCCACGCCACCCTGCTTTCGGCTTTCTTCAGAGCAGTGGAAACTAGAAGCCCGATTATCAACTTACTTTGATCAGACCAACGGGTAGGTGAGCGTCCACGTGGTCTTTCACCATCTATTTTCCCAACCACAACCTGTTTCTCAAAATTATCTGGCTGCTTACGGGCGATGTGACCAAAGTAAGTTAAGACTCGTTGATAAGAAACTGTGGAAAACCTACTACTTCTAACATTATCTCAAAAATATCCCTCGACTAAGCATCTAAAAATAAACATTTTATTTTTCTCTCAAAAATGTCTGCCGATTATAACCACTGAACTCTCGTGCCCTTCAAATTTTATGTGCCAATTCAGCGGAATCTTTTCCGCTATAAAAATATAGGCCATCGATGTAAACGGTTGGCTTCAAACAGAAAGCGAACTGATGTTGTCACGGTTTATCGCGCCCCTGGGAGTTGGAGTGATGAGAGACGTATAGTAGGGGAGCCCAAGGAGTTTTGTGTTTACTTGAGTAGATTTCCTTGCATCCTGTACCATACCTTCCATCGGATTTGAGCACTCCCTCCGTATCCAAAAAGTTCTCGAGTAGAGACTCGAGTCGAGTCTCTACTGACGTAAGTAAATTTCTGGAGTAGAGTCAGTGGTCTCATCGAGAACTTTTCGATTCGTACATTTTTCGGAGGTCTTATGACCCATGGGGTCTTGAAACCTTCATGCTATGTGCCCTAGCTGTTCACTGTCATTTCAACTTACCAATCCGCTAAACTATGTCGGAAACATTGCTTATTCTATGAATCGCTTAATTTTTGATTCGATCTCGCAGAGAGAGTCTGAGCAATATACGAAAGGAGGGCTGTTTTATGATTACGATCACAACTTTTGATGAAAGCTTATAACTTTTCGACCCAGCAAGCGTAGCGTAAGATGTATACCTACAAAGTGCATAGATGACCTCATCAGGACAGCACGATAGCGCTGGTTGCAAAGTACTGTCAACGGCTGGAAGCGGCCAACCAGTCTTATTAAGAGAGGCCCATGTCCAGCAGTTGACGTCTTATGACTGATGGACATAACACTTTCTAAAACTTATTTTTTCTAGGATGGATAAACAGTTAGACCCAGAAAAAAAATATAGTTACACCATGTGCATTGGCACATGCATGCATTAAACATTATGTGCTCCCTTACTACCGGTGTTTCCGACGCGGGCCCCGCAGTAGATATAAATGATTGTATATACTTTTGAGAAGATAAGGTGAGTGATGCGAAAACAAGCGATAGGGGGTGATTAGGAGATAGGTGCATTATCGGTTAGGGATAAAGTTGCATCGAGTATCAGTTAAATCCTGCAAAAAAGGGGGGTGGCATAATCTTCATCTGTGTGGCTTCATATCTTTGTACCTACGTAGTTTGTGTTTTCATTGTCTATGAATTGAACTAATTACCTAATTTGATTGAGTATTATTAAGCTCATGTGTATCCAAATGGTTCTTAGCTATAAAGTGTATATGTAGTTATTTTTTTTTAGAATTTTTTAACTATAATATTGTATTATGTAAGTAAGTAAGTTAGTATAGGCCGGGTGGCTAGCCCTGGTGTCAGAGTTTTTATTTTTTTAGTTTTTAGTTTATATTGTATTGTATTTAACAGAGATAAAATATGAGGTAACATCAGAACAAAAAATAGTTGTGGTAGTCAAAAGAAAATTAATATCCTTTTTTTAAATTGTAGAGAGACATTAATCAATGGTTCCGTTAAAAAAATACTTTGATTCATCAGTTTAGAAAAATTTCAAGAAAATTGATAAAAATTGTAGCGTCTACAGAAATCAAACTTTTTTTTTATTCCTTGTAGTGTTGCGTTTGACTACATACTGCCTGATGTTGAGCAGATATGCGGTTAAGGATGTAGCGCGCTTACCTAGAAGATACCTATTTACTCGGGATTTGAAGACACCCACGTTGTACTTAAGCGGGAAGACAGGCCCAACTATACCGCTTCTGTGGCTTGTTACTTTTAGCTTGAGCTCGATTGTATGAAGTCTGTTTACTTACGTGTTTTCTAATAATAAATAATAATTTTACACAAGAGAGTAAATTAAATATTTACTGTAATATCTTGTAGACAATGATAGGCGCTTACGATTTCTAGATCAGTCCTTGAACTCTGAGAGTGAAACTTGAACCCCAAGAAAATTGTTGGGTAATATTATTTCAATTAAATAGAGTTGAAGTGAAGAGCTGTTGAAAGGAGGAATCACAGCTCATCTTTTTAGTACTTGAGTAACTCTTCAACAACGTTTAACAGGCCTTAAAGCATAGCTTCTTTTAGTAATAATAATTTTTCGCAAAAAATAGCATGACCGACTTCACCCGTGTACAGAATTCGCGAATATTTCGCACGGATCAATGTAGGATTATTCACATTATTGTTGATTTATCAAAAATAGCTCAGGTGATTTCAATAAAATTTAAATGGGACCAATTTCAAAGTATACTCTTTCCAATAAAAAAATAATTATTGAAATCAGACTACTATGAAAAAAGCTATGCGTGGTTATACGAGTACATAAAAAATATATACGCGTCGAATTGAGTACCTACCTCCTCCGGTGGTTCGTCGGACGAAAATTAAACAACGTCTTAGGATGAAAAATAAATTAGTATGAAAATATTTTTATTTTACAACTTAAATCACTTATAATAAATTAATGTCGATGATATTAGGCTGAGTCTGTATCAGGGCAACCTGTAAACCTGATTCCAAATGTCTGATTATTTATCAGGCCCTGCTTACAAGACAGAAAGGGCAGTAGGTATAAATAGATAAAGTCTGTTTATGAAATACACAGTTTACAGACTAAAACGGTTTTATATTAGGTATCTATGTTCTGAATCTTCAAATTAAACATTCTAATTTAATTTTATTTCTTTAGAATATCTTCTGTGTATCTATTATGACAGAGATTTTAACCATTTCAAAATTACAGTTTTGACTTCATGAACTAATAGGAGAGAATGGAATTTTAATTATTGTGGTCACTGTACATTGTGACTGTACCAGCCTTTTTAATAGTCCGCTGTATGACGTAGGCCTGCCCACAAAGGGTGATTGGAATTGAATTGGGTTAAATGATTGTGTAAACTGTAACTGTAACTGTACCAGCCTTTTTAATAGTCTACTGCAGGACGTAGGCCTACCCTACGAAGGGTGTTTGAGCCATATCCACCACGCTGGCCCAGTGCGGGTTGGTGGATTCACATACGCCATCGAATTTCTTCTACGGACGTACGCAGGTTGCCTCACGATGTTTTCCTTCACCGAAAAGCCAGTGGTGTGAAATTCCGTAAATAAATTCCTAAGAACTCATTGGTACAGGACCGGGGATTTGAACCCACTTGATTGTTTTTTGTAAGCAATTTTAATGATAAAATAATTTTTTTAAAGAAATTTTCAAACAAATTTGCACACAAAGAATATTTATGATTTTACATTGTTTATAATGTTTTATGCAATAATTTTGACATCAAATGACCTTAACTGGGAAAATGGCCACAACCAGCACATCTATCCCACGTAAGGTAAGTGTACACAATGTCGTCAATGTCCCAATGCCCGTTAAAATTAAATTAAAAGACTTTTACTAAATTATACCAAAACTTACATCGAAACTGTTTATGGCATCAAATTCTTGGTAATATTAGCTTTCATTTCAATGGCAATACTTAGTCGTAACTGTAATGGCGTCGGCGCAGTGTTTATCTAAAGTGCTACGCTCCGAAATTTTGTGTTTTTTGCAAAGTTTAGCTCCTGAACCTGAAGACTGACTTGCCGTGTTCTATTCAATGTTTACTGAATCAGTTGCTCGTTTTGTTAAGCGAAATTATAATGAGCTTAAAGCTTGATTAATATTCTAACGATATAACCTATAAAATTGTGCTTTCTTTAATCATAGATTTATTAATTACGTGTGTTAGGTAATGGTACGCCGTAACTCCGATTTGTCCCAATGCCCGTCAAAATAAAAAATAAATTAACGGCTATTGGGACAGACTTGATATTCACTTTGAAATGTGCACCTAATGTCGTTATTTTTTGAAAATCAAACTTTAATAGTGACGCCATAAGGTGCATATTTTTATAGCTTAGTGTCCAAAATATACTTAAGATAATTTATAAATTTTTAAGCTATTTTTGATCTACACATGAATAATTATACTGAGGTTTACAAAATGCGCGTGCATATTGTAAATTAATGCATTTTGTAGGAATATTTTTATGTCTTCATCAAGCATTGCTGGATACAGATTTCCAATACCAAAACTGGTTGGAAGTAGATTTCATCTAGTGTGTTCCTGCGGAAGCAGCTTGAATCTGGTCTGTTCTTACAGTATTAAGTACTCGTAGGTACATTCGTCAGAGCCACCTTGTTATCAACGGTTTACGAAATAATATTTTTAGTTTTCGAGTCTAACCCAGAAATAAGGATGCCCGTAGCTCATACAAATCATTATTTAACATAAGGGTTCTAACCCTAAAATTCGGAGACCAGTAAGTTGCGTGAAAATCCCGGATTAATTATAGAGTCCAGAACCCGGACATGTCAACCCTACCTGACACACATGTTTCCCCCAAAGTTTTACATAAGCATTGATTGACAAAATTTAATTACATCAGTTTGCTTGAATAAAAATTAAAATTACAGATCATCATGGCCGAGAAAAAATACGCAACAGAGGCTATGATAAAGGCTATGGAAGCTGTTGCAAAAGGCTTACCTCCTTCTTCTGCAGCAAAAGAATTTCACGTACCCAGATCAACTTTGGTAGATAAAATTAATGGCAGAAGTTTGGTCGACTGCTCAAAGAGACCACCTACTATATTGACAAAAGAAGAAAAAGAGCATTTAGAAAAGTGGCTAATTTTTATGGCAGATTGTGGTTTTCCTGTGACTAAAGACCAATTACGGGATAGCGTCAGCATACTTGTTAAAAAACTGGGCCGCAAAAACCCTTTTCAGAATGATAAACCAGGTCGGCATTGGTTCGAAGGGTTTATTAAGCGTCATCAAATAGTTGGACAACGAGTTGCGCAGAATCTAACACAATCTCGTGCACTAATCAAGGAAGAAGATATTCGCAAGTGGTTTCGAGAAGTACAAGAATACATTGCTACCGCTGAACTAGAAGAAGCTTCTAAAGATCCAAGAAGAATATTTAATTGCGACGAGAGCGCCTTTTTTCTAGCACCTTGCGATAACAAAGTGCTAGCAAAACGAGGTTCGAAAAATGTTTATAACATTATTCCCAGTGGCGAAAGAGAGTGCGTCACTGTTCTTATAACAGCTAATGCTGCCGGTGAACTAGCGCCACCAATGGTGCTATATAGACTAAAGTCCATCCCTTACAAAATTTCATAAGTTTGTCTATAATGTTTTAACATAACTGTCATAATTTCGTTTTGTTTTGTTTGTGATTTTTTTTAATTGAGCTGGAAGTTCATCTTATGAATAGTTTAAGAATACAAGTGTAGTATTATTTATATAATTATTTAATTTATAACTTGATCTCATATTTTTATGCATGTATATAAGAAGATCCACATTTTTTTTGATATGATAAAAGTGAAACTAAACCTAAGGTTTTGTAAGACCAAAGTCATAGGCCATAGGTTGCAATACACTGTTGAATTATATTTTTAATTATATTTATAATCTAGATAATATTAAAAATATTTAATATTATCAAGATTTAGATACATTTTTGAGTTTTATAAACATATTTAGGTAGAGCCCTCTCGCAATGAGCTTACTCATTAGAGGGGTGATATCGTTTCATATTGTTAATCACTAGATCTCAGAATGTTTTTTGAATGTCGCTACCATACAGTTTATTTAGTCGTTGAAGTTTTTAGTATATAATATTATGACAATGTTGTTTCAGTAAAAAAAATGTTTGTTTATTGTATCACATGTGCCTAACAACCGGATTATTGTTGGATATAGGACAAGGGACTGATCTTACGTATTTCTTACGTATTTTACTAACTCTCAAAATTTTGAAATATTTTCTTTATTCATTCGATTCATACCTGATTAAATAGATATTAAAATAAAAATGTATTGCATTTTATTCCAATACAAATATTATTATTTAATTATAGAACTCTATAATATAGACAATAAGGTTCATAGTCGGTAAAAAAAATCACGACTTCTGGGACACTTTGACGATAATTACCTCAAACCTGACGGGCATTGGGACATATGGGTATTTTTCAATATTTTAATATATTTATCTATTTTACAGTTATTATTTTATAGTAATAATATATTCCACGTACAGAATGATAAGTTCATGATCTGTCCAAAAAATTTCAGACCTCAAAGTCAATTACCTTTAGCATGACAGAGCTGCAAAGTCACCGAAGTTCAGAAATTCACGAGTATTGGGACGTTTACCTTATAGATGAATATTTTCGTCCCACTGGGCGTTAAGTCCACCGAAGTGTCACCACGAATCGCATTGAGAGATTAATTACAGGCAAAAGTTGGCCCAATTTTAAACTATCAGCAGTCGCCTGCGGATTCACTTGGCCTCTAAAAAATATTAATATACCTATTGTTTATCAAGTTTTTGCATACCTACATTTTCAATACAATTCAATTCACCGTCGTTTATCATCACACGAAAAGGTGGTCATACGTAACTTATTCACGATGAAAATCTCTTGTATTTGCTTAATCAAAATAATAACTACTGTCTACCTCTACTCTATAAAATATCAACCAACTAAATTAGATCGAGTATAGGCCAAAGAAAATCTGTTTGGATCGGATCTCTGATTGTTACAATTTTTTTATTAGAGGTAAGATTTGACGTGTGATACCATACTGCCTTGGTGGCTCAGTGGTTAGTGACCCTAACTTCTGAATCAAAGAGGCGTGGGTTCGATCCCCATCCAGGGCAAATATTTATGTGATGAACATAAATGTTTGCTCTGTGTGTATCAGTCTCTGGCAGCCATATCACAAGCTTTGTTTAGTTTGGGGTCTGAGGCTCCTCATTCACGCGCGATTAGCCCGCGAAGGCCGCGATCTGTGAATGAGGATAGTTTCACGGCATCACGCCTCGCGTTCGCGGCTTCGCGATCGCGGGTCGCGGCGTTCCCCGATCGGAGTCGGTTTTTCTACCCGCGTCAAAGGGATCGCGCTCGGTTCACGCCACGCGACTGCGAATAGTATCCCCATTCGCGAATCTTTTCAGTAGCGAGCGGGACTCGGTGTCGAACGGTCGTGTCACGTTGGCTATTTTTTTTTTCGTCCAATGAGCGTCACGTGGAGTAACGACTTGGAGCTTACTCTGATAGAGTATTACCAAGTTGAAAGTATACTTTGGTTAGCGAAACACCCGGACCATAAAAATAAAATGAAGGTTCACGATGCATGGAAACGAATCAGTGATTCCATGAACATTTCGATAATTGAGTTGAAAAAAAAGAAGGATTCCCTTTTCTCAAGTTATCGAGCGTATCGAAAAAAAGTAAGAGATTCGATTCGTAGCGGCGCTGGATCAGGCGAAATATATAAACCAGTCTGGTTTGCTTACGAAATAATTGATTCGTTTTTCGGAGAAAACAACAATTGCAATAAAACAATTGAAACTGTAAGTACATATTTTTATTTATTCGAAAATGATTAACAAACCTAAAGATTACTTACAAGCAAAACTCACATACTTATCTAGTACCTACTAGCTAAATAACTTGCAAACTCGTCTCTTACTTCATGAGCATTTAGTGTAGCTCGTCGTGGTATATGTCCCATGTCACGAACAGCACCAGTCGATTCAATTTCGTTCCTCCATAGACCAGGTGTAATCAAAGTATCGTTTTCGTCATAAATGTCTACGGTTCCGGGTGGCGAATAAAAAGTTGATGAAGAGACACTTTTTTTTAAGAAGTTATGCATTAATATACACGTCATTGTTATAATTTTAACTTTATCAGGATTTAATCGGATTGGTTTTTTAAATATTCTAAATCTTGAAACTAGTATTCCAAATGTATTTTCTACGACAACCCTAGCGCTAGATAATTTTTGATTGTAAATACGTTTAGGTGTTCCCCAATCGTGGTTGCCAGAATATGGCTTCATAACATGTTCTGTCAGTGCAAAAGCACCGTCTCCCACAAAAACATAAGGTACATCTTTATTTGAACCGGGCAAAGGGTGCGGTGTAGATAAATTCAATCTATTACAGGAAATTTTATCCCAAAGTGAACTATTCCTGAATACACCACCATCGCTAATTCTACCTTGGCATCCTATGTCTGCAAAAATAAAATTATAATTACTGTCTACTAAAGCCAATAAAACAATACTGTAGGTTTTCTTGTAATTAAAATATTCTGATCCTGAGTGATCCGGACATTCTATAACAATATGTTTTCCGTCAATTGCGCCAACAACACGTGGAAATTTATGGGCAAATCCTTTTTCAATTTCCATCCACTCGTTTGCATTAGTTGGCATCTGTAAACAAAAAAATCATATGTATTTTTATTTTTAGGAACAATCATCATTGTCTGTGAATGAATCGTCAGTGCATGCCGATGAAGAGGATGAGGAACGTTTGAGTGGAATACGTCAAAACCAAGAACCGATGCCACCTACTCCTACTATTCGACGACGCAAACATCCGCCTGAGGTAGCAGAGGCCGAAAATGTTGTGAAAGATGCTTTAAGCACATTAAAGACAACATTAGATGCTCGACACGCAATAGAAGAAGATGAGTGTGACCTGCATGGAAAAGTGATTGCTAAAAAACTAAGGCAAATACCCGAAAACGAACGGACTGAGTTTGTCTGTCAAATTTACAATTTATTTGTTAATCGAGATAAAACACAGCATGCTTCATATTTTTTGCCATCTCCCTCTCCAGCTACCGCTTACTCTTCATATTGCGATCCACATATGTATTCATCATCGTCATCTCTGCCAGAAGTCATAATTCCAGAGAAAAATACAGCTCCAAAAATCATCATTACTTCCAACAGAATAGTTAAGCCAGCCACAGAAAATCCAGATTATGGGGATAATGCCATTGATAATGATTTTAAATACGAATGATTGTTAAACTAACTACATTTATTGAAGTGATCGTAATGATTTGATTAAAAACAATTATGAAAAATTATGTACTTATTTGTTTGTATATTCAAATACATACCTTAATATTATCCTTCAGTACTTCATTCAAAGCCAGGCACACCTCTGGAATAATTTTTGATATGATTTGTGGTGAAATTTTGAATAAAAAATGGAGACTTTCGAAGCTGTCGCCAGAAGCCAAAAATCGTAATGTAACGGCTAGGCGTATTTTAGCTGGAATTGCTCGTCTAAATTGAGTATCTTGCTTAGTAATTATTGGGGAAACTTGGTTCAGTATGTAGTCGAAATCTAATTCAGACATTCTGGTAAACTTCTTAAATTCTCCAGACGGTTCCCGTACCAGTTCACTCAACTGTTTCTCCATAGTCATACTGAAAATATATGTACAAGTCAGTTAATTTACATTTTCACATATATAATTAACTGACCAGGTATTTATTTGATATATGTACATTAATATATAATTGTATGATTACCTGGTTCTGTTACGATGGATTTCCGTCATCCACCATCTTCTTTTTCTCCAAGTTTTTTTTGTTTGTGTTCTATTTTTAATTACTGTATAATTATAAAGAGCTAACGCACAAAGCGCCACAGAAGCAGCGGCAGCCACATCGGCGTCCATTCTCGTTGAGCGCGCGAACCTAACTGTGAAGATCTTGCGAAGCTGTGTGGGTGTAGATGCTATCGTTACCGTGAACCGCGCACCGCGAAGTCACGGCATGAATAACGCCGAATTAATCATGGCGCGGATCACGCGTTAATGAAGAGCCGGCATTATATTATTTAAGGCCAAAACACACATACGGCGGGCGCGGCCGACCCGCGCACGCGTTCTGTGTGTTGTCGTCCATTGAAACAGGTACAAATAGACACGCCGTACTCCCGACCCGCACCGCGCCCGACCCGCGCCCGCCGTATGTGTGTTTTGGCCTTAATCATACACACTTCAAATAACGTAAATGAAGCACTTTTTTTAACCGACTTCCAAAACAGAGGAGGTTCTATGTTTGTCTCTATGTAATTTTTTTGTGTATGTTCATCGATAATTTCGCCAATTGTAAACCGAATCAAAAAAAAACTTTTTTAGTTCAAAAGGGTATTCCCATCCCGATCCTATTTAAATTTCACAGTAATCGGCTGAGCCGTTTTTGAAAAATCAAAAATAATGTTAACAATTCGAGCAAAATATTCGAATTTTGTATACGATGGAAGGCGGTCCTGCAATTTTTTGCGAAAGATAATTATCGTTTACTTGACTGGAGAATTTAGGTTGTGCTCGCTAGTGTTTTAGTGAGATTGGGCCAACTAGCATTGCACAATTACACACAAACTTTCCCATAATGTATTGCAAACTGAATCTGAATTTCACGAGTTTTTGTTCACCGGAAATCGGATTTCAACGAGCTGTTAATAAATTATGCAATAACACTAATTGCTATTTGGATTGCGTTATTTTTTGTGTTTAATTGTAATGGCATTGTTTTATTACTCGGTTGATTATGGATGAAAATAGCGTAAAATGCGGTAGTTCTCTAATTACTTCTGTGCTAATAAACAAAATTATAATAAATGTTCTAATGAATGATCTAATAAATGTTCCAAAAATGTTCTAATGAGTGTTCTAATATATGTTCTAATAGATGTTCCAATAAATGTTCCAATAAATGTTCCAGTAAATGTTCCAATAAATGTTCCAATAAATTTTCCAATCAATGTTCCAATGAATATTACAATAAATGTTCTTATAAATGTTCTAGTAAAAGTTCTAATAAATGTTCTAGTAAATGTTCTAATAAACGTCGTTACCTTTTATCAGAGGACATACATTGCCTTGCCGTAAAATCAAGAGGTAGTGGTGTGCCGTAAAATCTAGAGGTGGAGGCCTTACAATCCTGAGATCGAGGGTTCAAATCCCGGTCCGGTGCCAATGAGTTCTTTGGAATTTATATACGGAATTTAACACCACTGGCTTTTCGGTGAAGGACACTATCGTGAGGCAACCTGCATATATCCGTAGAAGAAATTCAATGGCCTATGTGAATCCAACAACCCGCACTGGGCCAGCGTGGTGGATATGGCCCAATCACACTTCGTAGATAGGCCTAAGTCCTGCAGTGGACTATAAAAAAAGCTGATACAGTATAATAGTACAGTATACATTGACTTCTAACAGAATGTTTTGTTTTTGTAATTAGTATTACAATAAATATGTGACCTCGGAGTAAAAGTGTTAATTATGATAATATCAACGATTATGGAAAGCTGGCATAGTAACCCTATGTAAATAACTTAGAGTAATCATTGGTCTCACTACGCTTGAATAGACAGCGCCGTCATACATGGAAAATGTGAAAATTTACTGAGCGCCAGAACAGTATTGTTATATTTTCTTTGCCTGATTTGGCTTACCGGGCCCTCAGACAATATAAAAAATCAAGACAGAACGTCGTGAATAGACAAGTGAAGCCAGTTTTTATAAATGTGGTGAGTGCGTCGGTGTTGCGCCGCCATAGTTTGATTGACGAGCCAAGGCGTAGTTTCGTTGTACGTGTTTGTGTGTGTATTTGTGTGTATGTACACAGCGAGGCGTAGTTTTTCCGGTCTCACTTGTTTGTTTTTCAAGATTCTGTCTTCATTTTTGTATTTGGTCTGAGACTGGGCCGGTCACATTGAAGGTTGTGTATGAAACGTGGACGTACTGAATGTTTTAAAAAAAATACGGTTATCACAAGACTTCAAACACTACGGAGGTATTGTTTTCTTTTAGCGCGGTATCTAGTCGAGCGTAGCGAAACCTTATTAATCTAAGGTAGATGACATATAAACAAAGTTTCTGACCTAAGCCCGGATGAAAAAGCCCATGTTCACCCCTAAACCGCGTTACCTAATTCCAACTTTTTTCTTCATCAAAGTTTGTTAGGTAGCTACCTAATTACGCGGCAGTGTCAACCCAGCCACGGTGATCTATCTAACAGTATTCAGCCTTAATACAAACGATCCGAACGCGACTCATACGTACGGAATTAGGTATAAATAAAAAAGCCTTTTATGTTCCTTAATAAAAATTTAAACATTGTATATAAACTACTCAATTAATTTAACTCTAGCATGCAAATTTAACGAAAGTATGAAATCTAAATCTATATATATAAAAGAAAGTTGTGTTAGTTATACTATTTATAACTCAAGAACGGCGAAACCGATTTGGCTGAAAAATCTCAGTAACTGTCGACAAGACCTACATTTTGGATGACAGCTGTCAAACTTAAAAGTAGTTTTTCTTCGTATCTGTCGATTTTAGACCATTACTGCCTTTACAAAAGTGAGATTGCTCAACCAGATCTACATTTTGTATGACAGCTGTCGAACTTAAAAGTAGTTTGTCTCCGTAACTGTCAACTTTTGATCAATGCTATCTTTACGAAAGTGAGATAGCTAAACCAGATCTACATTTTGGATGATAGCTGTCGAACTTAAAAGTGGTTTATCTCCGCAAATGTCAACTTTTGATCAATGCTATCTTCACAAAAGTAAATGAGATCTACATTTTGGATGACAGCCATTAAACTTAAAATATCTTAATGTAGGTATCTCCGTAAGGTTAGCTACCTACATTAATTAACTTTCGCGGTACGAAGTTCGCCGGGTCCGCTAGTTAATAAGTGGCAAATATTAAGGACCTCTCACGAGTAAAGGCTTCCTCCGATTTTCTCACATTTTTCTGTTGTTTCGGAGTTCGGTATACACTCGGTATAACAACAGTCGCAGATGCGTCGTAGCGACGAACAAACGTGTGGGTTTATTGATGATAAACTCACATTCCTCATACGAACAGCGAGATTGTGGAATGCTTTGCCTGAGTCTGTCTTCCCGCTAAAGTACATTGTGGGTGTCTTCAAATCCTGAGTAAATAGGTATCTCCCCCAAGGTCCTGCAATATTTTTTTCTTCAGCACCCCGAGGCACTGTACTTCATTTGTGTATGAATCTTTCCGTGTTGCAGCCGTGCGTGCGTCTTTGGAATAAGCTTCCATCTACTATTCGGCAAGCGCCTTCGAAGCGGGAGCACTAATTTAAATGGTCCAAAATTAGCATTGCGTGCATGCTTTGAGCATTCATGCTCGCCATCGAAGGCTCCTTCTTGCGGCGGCGTCGTGTGTCGGGTCGTTCTCTTCCCTTAAATATGGTCGAGGAGAGTGATGGCTGATACATGCGTCATACTCGTGATCGGGTGCTGCATGCGGGTCGCCGGTTCGCTCGTGGCATTCACGCAATGCAATGAAACCACTAACTTAGACTAAGATTTAAACTAACCCCTCTCTATCTATTGTACAGCCGCATTCTTTCAATTGTAACTTACTTAACAAAAGGCACCGAACCTGGAGTCTGTGGGCCATTAATTTAAATTTAAAAAAAATGCTCCAAAATAAGTCTTTTATTAAATTTCTTTATTATTTCGTATATATTATTTTTTATTTGTGTTGATTCTAGTTAATTTATCTCTTTGTTAATTTATCAATGCCTACATCCCAATATCTACATCTACTGTTGACTGGCAGATAATGCTATAAGTCCTCCTTTTGAACAAATGGTGTGCAATAAAGTGTCAAATAAATAATAATTAAATCTTCTAGAAAAGCGTGTAACACCCTAGACTGCAGTGTAGTCAAACGCAAACCTATACGAAATAAAAAAGCATGCGATTTATTTATCGGGCGGGCAGCCCTAACGCATGTTGCGTACTGCGCGGGCACGCGGGGCTGTAGGTATTTATTTCAAGGACAGGACCGACTCATAATACTGTTAGATAGGATCACCGTGGCCCAGGTCCCAACTCCGAGTTAGATACCGCCCGCATCTGTCCGAACTTGTTGATTTATTTAACGTTACGAAATATCACTTATATATTGATAGCTGGAAGAGATCGCTTTTAGCAATAAGGCCGCCTCATTACACGCTATAGTTTTTAATGTTTTTGTTATCTGTGTTATTTGTGCTCTTTGTGTTAACAATAAAGAATATCTATCTATAGCTGGCTGGTTTGAGGCGGCTGAGTTCATAATTTCTTGGGTTCTGTAGTTCGAGCAATAGTCACAATCGTGTACGAATAGTGTCCGGGCCAAAACCTTGCCCAAGCTACGTAGTGGGCAGGTTTTTAGGTAGTTGTAAGGCGATTGCAAGCCGATTACAACGCGCGATCCCCAAGCACCAATTATAACGAAATTCGAGAAAACGGAGCATTGTGAATTATTTAATGTAAATTTCTAAGTTGGTATGTATGCAGGCTGTAACATCCTTTTTTATCCACTGCAGGGTGTAGGCCTAATCACAAACGGTGATTGGACCATATCCACCACGCTGACCCAGTGTGTGAGTTATACGTCATTAAATTTATTCTACGTACGTACGCAGGTTGCTTCACGATATTTTCCTTCACCGAAAAGCCAGTGGTGCCGTTATGTACCAAAATTCCAAAGAACTCATTAATCCAGATGAAGCTTCACGCGCCATCTTGAAAAAACGTTTTTTGCCGATATCTCGGAAACTATGCACAGCACTATAGGCGATATTTTTTGCTTGGGAAATTTCACTGTCAACTCACTTTTATTGAATTCAATTGTAGTCAATAAGCCTAATGAATAAATGCTATAGGTATATACATATTTGTTAAATGATAATAATATAATACACTCGTGAGCGGAGGGGAGCTGGGGCGGGTAGTTTTGCTGTGTGCTCACGGACTGCTTAGTTTTGATGAAATTTGAACCTCTCAATTTTTACACCATTTTCAGGTTTTTACATCCTCGACCTTAAAGCTTCGCACGCGTTCAATACTTGCACTGAAATTAATAAAAATTAAGTTACTTCAATAGGGTCGATAACGTCTCGAGTGGACGACATTACGTGGTAATGGCAGGCATAGCGTAGGACATCTGTCGCAGGCAATTTGTATGATTCCGCCGTTTACATACGGCGTCGTCAGTTTAAAAACACTCGCAGTTATGTAAAATGCCGAAGGCAAAATGACAACTCTATCAATTGTAATAATTTCAACGTCGGTTGTAGTTTTAGGGTGACCATGACAAAACACATTTCAGACAAATCAATTCAATCAGATTGTGTGTAATCTCGATGTATAGTTTGTTTAACGGTTGGAGTGTAGGAAAGGGGGCACTGAGCCTAAACCGACCTTCGGAATGTGATGGGATGTGGGAGTATAAGGGTGGGGAAATACTGACCTTGACTCCTTGATTTTTACGCCAGGATACGCCAGTGGACCAAACTTAGTGACCTTAGGCCAAACTTATATAAGGTTTGTAGGTTAGGTTAGGTTTGAACAGTGAAAACAACGCGCGAGCCGAGCGAGCGAAGCGAGCGTACCACGGCAGCGGCCGGCGAAGCGCCAGAAACAATATGTCCTTATTACGAGTTTAGGACCTTCCGTTATATATGTATAGTATACTCTAACATTAACTAACCAACATAATTTAAGCACTTATCTAGAGTATTTCGATTTCAATTGTTTAGGTTAGCCTTCATTTGTATCCTCTGACCATTTTTTAACGATGGTCGATATGTAACAATCGGAAGACTCCTGTATATTTCAGGAGTTCTCGAAACGCCAGATTCTATGGACACCTTAGCATTTTTTAAGTACCGAAAAACCTTGTAAGTTGTACACGGCGTATTTATTGCTTTCGTTTAAGAATCGTAACTTTTTTTTAATTCACTATAATAAATGTCTTTAAAATCACAAGTATTTTGCGAAAAGCCTTTTGTACACGTAGTATTTTCAATATTTTCTTGGGTCATAAAACCACTACTTGACGCCATTTTGTTTGTTTTGATCAACAGCGACGCGCGTGGAAAAAAACAGAACTAAATACTTTAATTTGCCTCGGCATTATGTATACGGCGTTTCAATTGTCAATCAAATGTTTAGGCATAATATATAATGCCACGGCATAATATATAATGCCACGGCAAAATACATTTTGCCTTCGGCATTTTACATAACTGCGAGCGTTTTTAAACTGACGACGCCGTATGTAAACGGCGGAATCATACAAATTGCCTGCGACACATCCACCAAAAGGTGGAAGTCGACCCCATCATGACGCCAAGATTGTTCTATATGCTAGAAGCTTTTCAACCGGTATTATTAGAAATCTATAGGGGAGGCTTATGTCCGACAGTATACGTTCTACAACTAAAACGACGATGAAGTTATTCCTACAAAATTATTTTTCGCAAAAAATCGCTTCACCGACTTGACGTGTACCAAATTTGAAAAGTTAGCACGACTCGATGTGACATCTATGTACATTATTGTTGGTTTATCAATAACGGCTCAGTTAATTTCCATAAAATTCAAATGGATACATGAAATAAATAAATAAACAAAATAAAAATATTGTTTTTAAATAGGTTCACAATTTGCGAAAATATCATTGAACATACACAAAAAATGCACACAGACAAGTTGTTAAAAGTTGGTAAAAACTTTTCTTTTTTAAAGAGAATAAGTCCACGATTTACAACTTTACTGTTGGTAAGCGACGTTGAGGTCAAAGATGAAGCACGCAGACTTAAAAGGTATATCAATTATAATTATCTCTTAGGAAACAAGAAAGCTGGAAGAATGTTCCATTCCCTGGCGGTACGAAATCGTCGGACTTAATCTCCAAGCAACAATAACAACTGCGAGAGCCGTAAACAAATCAAACCACTAAATTCAAAATGCGCATTTTTATGCTCCCGTCCGAAGCCGTCACGTTAACTCGTCTCCAACCCTTCCCCCAGAGCCGAATCTTGGGGGAGAAAACTGGGGCACCTGCCCCAGATAGGTACCAAATTCAGAGGGCATAACCATCGACTTGGCATTTTCTTTTTCCTAAATAGATAGGCCCAAAATGCAGTTTTGTATGGGTACCGATGAAGTCGCCACCTGAGGTATGAAGGACATTACATTCTATATTGATGGGTATAACATACAGAGTTAAAGACTACACACACACGCATTGTAAATGTGTGTGTGTATCATTTTACTCATCACTGTGATTACTTTTATTAAGAAAATACCTGAAAAATCATAGATGAAATTAATAAAATTGATTCCATGACTGTCTCTATGTAATGACTCCACAGATAAAAGTATTTTCAATGGTGAGTTTTATCGAATATCGTACTATTTGTTGTACAATTTTCCACATTTTTTGATTTCTAAATTATTATTTTTTACCAAATGAATGAGTATGAACGCTTACCTATTTGCCTATCTTCCGGTTTCATCATCAGACCTTGTAACCTAATCGTGGTCAAAGTTCATTACAAGGCTTTTTTAAGAAATCCAAAACAGCTATGATACGATTTTCCATCATGAAGTTCCAGTTCATACTCGTATCATCCGGCTCCATCATCAGATCAGTTGGACAGTACCATATTATTGTATTGTCCTGAGAACTACATACAACTGAGACCATACCAAATAGCACGCAAACACACACGCACTCACACACACACACACACACACACACACACACACACACACATATATATATTCATAAAACATACTTACGTTGTTATCAGTTTGTAAAGATTTCTTTGAAAAAAAAAAATTTTTTTTAAATCTTTTTGTTAATAATTTTGGCTTTCATCTTCTTTTGAACTCTAAATTTTATTGTATAATAATGTGTATAAGGCGTAATTTTTCAATTGTGTACCTATAGAGTAGTGTAGAGTCCATCGGCTCCTGAAATACTGTTTCTAACTAGTTTAGGAGCCTTTGGGTCAATTATTCAGACTATTGTAAACTTATGCCCAAATAAACAATTTCATTTATTTATTTTATTTTATTTATACAGCTGCCAATTTTCATTACGCTACGATCTTTGGAAGATGGTTAAATTAGTTACCTTAGATTACTTACAGGTCGACCTAATAAAAGCGTGTTTAAAACTTCCTATGACGTGGATATTTGACATTCTATTAAAACGCTGGAAAAGGCCCCGGCCCGAAAAAGTCGTAGATCCGGAGCTGCCTCCTCCATATTTATAGCTTACATAAAACCTTATGAATGTACCCACATGATAGTAAAATGAACTGTCTGTCTGACAAAATGAGTTTGAAAAACTTGGGAGCTTGGACGTGGACGTTTTTGTGTGATGGCAGTTTTAGAAACGTGTGGATTTATGATGACGTTGAAGGTTGTGATCAAGCAATTTTATGATTGCCATAAATGATACTAATTTTATGTGCCCATAGTGTAACTCCTAGGCTAGCCTAGTCATATGAGGGTCATTCAATAAATACTTAGCCTACAAAAAGTAAACGAAAATTTTGAAAAGTGGCAATTTATTTTTCAACATAGTCTCCTTTTAATTCGATACACTTAGCCCAGCGATGCTCCAACTTTTTTAACTCGTCCGAAAAATAGTTTTTGTCAAACTCTGAAAAATAGGCCTCCGTGGCGGCGATGACCTCCTTTGATCCATATCTATTCCCGGCGAGAGATTTTTTCAGATTAGGAAACAGAAAGAAGTCACAAGGGGCCAAATCTGGAGAATACGGTGGATGGGGCAGCAATTCGTAGCGTAATTCGACCAATTTGGCCATGGCAACGGCAGACGTGTGAACCGGTGCGTTCTCGTGGTGAAACAGCAATTTTTTCTTCGCCAGATGGGGTCGTTTTTTCTTTAATTCAGCGTCGAATCTGCCCAATAAATCGGCATAGTAAATCCCTGCAATTGTTTTACCCTTCTCGAGGTAATCGATGTAGATCACACCTTGTGAATCCCAGAAAACGGTGGACATAACTTTTCCGGCTGATTTTACAGTTTTCGCCTTCTTTGGAGCACGTTCCCCGGTCTAGATTCATTGTTTTGATTGCTCCTTGGTCTCTGGTGTGTACCAGTGGATCCAGGTTTCATCGACGGTCACAAAACGACGCAAAAACTCCGCTGGATTCCGCTTAAACAGCGCCAAACACGTCTCCGATGTAGTCTCACGGGAGTTCCTCGTGAAGAATATGATACACTGTTCCTTCTGAAATGCCTACAGTCTCAGCTAGCTCCCGAACCTTCAATCGGCGACCTGCCAATACGAGATCATGGATTTTTTTAATGTTTTCCTCCGTAGCAGCTGTTTTCGGTGCACCTGGACGTGGTTCATCAAAAACCGACGTACGGCCACGTGCAAACTCGTTGAACCAATTCTTGACGGTGGCCATCGATGGAGAAGAGTCACCGTACACAGCATCCAAGCGCTCTTTGATTTCGATGCGCGTTTTCCCTTCCAAAAATAGGAATCTAATCACTGAACGATATTGCTCTTTTTCCATTTTTGTAAAACCGATCGATACGTTCGCTTCCATAAGTTGTCAAATTAAAACAAATGAAGGGATTGGAATGAAAATTTGAAAAAAGAATTAAAAAAGAATGTGCTACACTGACGTAAAACTCTTTTGAAACTACAGCGCCCTCTGGCGATGAGGCTAGGTACTTATAGAATGCACCTCTAATAAGAACTAAAGTAATAGAAACCGTACTAAAATAGCAAGAGATATACATCACTTTGTCCCATTTTAAATATGAAATTTAAAAGGTGTTAGATAAAGATACACCCGAACTTAATTTCGAAGAGTTTCACAAACTAGCACTGAGCTATCTCGGGTGTCCAAATTCAAAGAAGTTTTTTTTTTTTGAATAATTTCGCGTTTGACTACACACTGCCTGACGTTAAGCAGATGTGCGGTCTGGGGTGTAGCACGCTTACCTAGAATATACCTATTTACTCGGGATTTGAAGACACCCACGTTGTACTTTAACGGGAAGACAGACCCAGGCAAAGCGTTCCACATTCCGGCTGTTCATATGAGGAATGAGGATTCGAAACACTTGGTTCTAACGCGCAGAATGTCCACCATAAAAGGGTGGTGCTTTGGTCGCGTCTGTCTAGCTGTACGATAGAAGAAAGGGGCAGGGGGGACCAGATTGTGCAACTCCTGGGCGCACTCTCCGAAGTGTATCCGGTAAAAGGCTGACAAACACGCTACCCTGCGATGATGCTCAAGACTTTGCAGCTGCGACTTGGTCAAGGTGTCATTGTCAATCAGCCTCCTGGCTCGCCTCTCAATCGACTCCAGAGCCTCCAGTTGATATTTGGCAGAGCCATCTCAAAGGTGAGAGTAGTGTTCCATGCAAGACCTGACTTGTGCTTTATAAAGACTAAGCAGTTGATCAGGTGTGAAATACTGTCTCACCTTAGAGAGAACACCAAGTTTATTGGAGGCTAATTGGGCTTTAGACTCTATGTAAGAGCCAAAGTTAAGAGTAGATGAGAGTAAAATGCCTAATAGTTCCAAGCTGTCAGTTACCGGAACGGAGACACCACGAAAAGCGAGAGACAATTGGAAGGGTCTCTTTTTGGCCGAAAACAGACAGCCCTGAGTCTTCGTGGCATTAAACTTGACCAGGTTAGCATCACCCCAGTCGGATACCGCCTGCAGAGTCAAGTTGAGCCGTTCAACCATAGCCTCTCTGTGTAACTCGATTTGTGACCCGCTGGTTTTTGCATCGGATGTGTAGCTCTCCACGACTGTACTGTCATCTGCGTACCCAAAGATCCCGGGCTTAAGCAGATCGTTGATATGCAGTAGGAAGTGTGTCGCAGAGAGCAAGACCCCTGAGGAACACCGGCATTGATAGCCATTTGGTACGAGCAGCCATCTACGACAACTCGTATCAAATGGTTCCTCAAGAAATCTGATATCCATGCGCAGAAATCAGCTGGCAGGCCGTAAAATGGAAGTTTGCCAATAAGGCTCTCGTGCCAGACCCTATCAAAAGCTTTGGAGATGTCCAAGGAGATAGCCAGCGCCTCCCCGGGCTTTTCTATGACCTGATAAAAAGTGGGAAGGTAAAATGATCAGAGATTTTAACCTATGTAATGGAACCCTCTAGGTTCAAATTTCCGATAAAGACAAAAGACCAAGTGCAACCAAATTTTAACTATTTTAACATTCCAACTGGTTATTTTGATGTATGCGACAGACATTGCGTTTTTTTGTTCCATTCATTCATGCGTGTGCTGTATAAACAAATATAAATAGACAGCTGTAACGTAGTTTTTATTTGAGTAAAATTTAGCAATACTTCTATTACTTGTCATTCTTCTGAGGGCCTGGTTTTGCGATAGTAAATAGGTAGTATTAACATTTTACATACACAAAAACTAATTCAAAATGTTGGTCTATGTAAAAATGATAACATCAATCAAATTTTTGATGGAAAATCACCCGAATAAGACTTATAGCTAAAGGTGATCATTGTTGCCGTGATAATCTGATAGAAGCTGCACATTGGCGCAACTGTCAATTTGTGAGAATTGCGAGAGTTGCTCAACCATTGCCCCAGTTAATAAGAAAAATATTTTATGCAGTTGTCCTTTACGAGTAACTGTAATATACCTAGTCATTTGAAATTTGAAAAAAAAAACAAAAGTGAGTGGATCAATTACGTATAATGTGACGTTTGTTTTTCAGAAAAATTGTAGACACATAAGTAAAACAAGTTCGTCAATAAAATTTAACTAAGATTACGATATTCTTTAAAACAAATCTTTTCGGGTTAATAAGCATTACTTCTCGTCGATAAACGATAGTGCTGTTGTCTTTTTTATTTTATTTTTTTATTTTGTAGTTTTACAATTTTACTAAAACTTTTTTTTTATTTTAAGGTTATTTAGAAATGGTAGGTAATTTTATGTATTTTATGTGTATGTATTTATTAGTATCAAATGTAAGTGTATGTATTTATTAGAATTTATAAGTACGATTTTTTGTTAACGCACACCCGCCTCTTTACTTGTTCTATGTTCTTATTCAGTCCAAAGGTTGCCTGGCAGAGATCGCCTCTAGCGATAAGGCCACTTCTTGTTACACGCTATAATTTTAATGTTTTTGTTATCTGTGCTATTTGTGCACTTTGTGTTAACGATAAAGAATATATATCTATATAATGTGTTTGACCGGTGTCGGAGCCTTAAGCGGTGACATCTATGGCAAATTTTGAACAACTTTTACTGTGGGGTCAACTCTGAAAACGCAAAAAAACAGCTTTTCCATACTTTTTGTATAAAATCGTATGGAACAGCAGTTTTTTTTACGTTTTCAGCGTTTGTCCCATAGTAAAAGTTGTCCAAAATTTGTCATAGATGTCACCGCTATAATTATTATTATCCATCTTACTGTCGACAGTGAGTGGGTACATTCGAAATAAAAATAGCTGTCTCAATACGTCAAGCTCAGCGAAGTGAAGTGACCTACATTGTCATGTTATTCGAAAAGTATGAGAGCACTTGGAAAGTAAAATCCACGCACGTCATAAATCAAAAACTTTACATAGCCTGGCTTCAGAGCTCCTTTCGCGCCGCGACAGCGGTAACTACTTTTTGGTTTCACGTAATGTATTAGATTTATTTGAAACACAATTTCAGATGTCATTTTACGGTTCAAGTGACTTACAAAATCACACGGAAAGTATTTATAGATGGCAAATATTTCCGGGTTATCATTGTGCTCATCACAACATACGACACTGACTTTGAGGAATGCTCTGAAAGGAGTTAATGTAAAAACAAGAATAATTAAAAATAAAACGTTCTTTTTACAAACTTTTACTGAACAAGTACCTATTCGCCAAGATGAATCAAACGAGCCGAAACTCGATGGGTTTGCGTCGTTTCGTTACAGAGTTCCTAGGACCATCTTCCAGCTCCATTATCAGATCCTGGTTACCATTGAACGACAAACTACTTGTGAAGACGATTCAAATGCGGCCAAATTCGATGAGGTGGTGTCGTTTCATTGCAAAGTTCCTTTGGCCACCTTTCAGCTCTATCATCAGATCAGTGGCATGTCATCATTTTATTGCATTGTCACGCAATTTTCACATATTATGTGCAAAATTTCAGCTCAATCGGAAACCGGGAAGTAGATCAAATCTAACTTGCAAATTTTGATTACAGACAACGGGATAGGTGATTATTATTATCATTATGATGATATAATTATATAATTTTAACTACGCCGATGTAACTCTCCGTTCATTAATAAAGTGGTTATGGTTTAAAGTTTTAGTTTATAGTTGCTTTAAATAAATAACCAATTAAAACTTAATATCTACACTTAAATAGAGCTTTGTCTAATTGTTGGTATAAATGATCAATTTATATCGTACTCAAACATCTGCGAGACTAGACAGGCGCAGGTGGCGTTTAATTGCGTACAGAAATGTACAAATACCTATATTTATCTACTGTTAGAGTTATTTGATTAGCAATAGTGTTTCGTTTGAGTCAATATTATGTCATTTTTCTTTTTTGACCGACGAACCAACCGGAGGAGGTAACTCAATTCGACGCGTTATATTTTTATTTATACTAGCTGACCCGGCCACGCGTTGCTGTGGCTAAATACATTAAAATTGCGACTATAATTTGAGATTTAAACTATCCTATCTCTCAAGTTGGATCGAACTGCACATGATGTGCGAATTTTATTATAATCGGTTAAGTGGTTTAGGAGTCCATTGAGGACAAACATTGTGACACGAGATTTATATATATTAGATATAACCACGCATAACTTTTTTCATAGTAGTTCGATTTTAATAATTCTTTTTTTATTGAAAACTTGAAAGTATACTTCGAAATTGGTCCCATTTAAATTACATCGAAATCGGCTGAGCCATTTTTGATAAATCAACATTAATGTGAAAAATGCTACATCGATCTGTGCGAAATATTCGCAAATTGTGTACACGGGTGAAGTCGGTCATGCTATATTTTGCGAAAAATTAGTAAATAATACTTATGTCGCTTATTAAGTTGTAGCGACATTGGCGTAGCTCAACTTTTGGCGGATGTGTATATCTATATCATGTAGAGAGAACATAATAATAAATCGTTCCAATACAAATAATAAAATTGCCATACCTTTATAGGGTCATATGTACGAGTATCACTATACAAAACATGTGAATTAAGAACCGCATGTAAATTTCATATGTTGCAATAAAAGATTTGACTTTGACTTTGAGAGCTTTTAAATATCGCTGTAGCTGTATTATTACAGCTTGGACGGCCATCACCAACATCGAACATTCATTGCTGGACATAGTCCTCCCCTACAAATTTCCTACAAAACCTGTAAGAAGCGGCTGGTATAGCGCGATCTTGCTGGTTTGTGCTATATTGTATAGTGCCCTAATGTAATGTTTACTTACTGTACTGTACTGTACCAGCCTTTTTAATAGTCCGCTGCAGGACATAAGCCTACCCACGAAGGGTGATTGGGCCATATCCACCACGCTGGCCCAGTGTGGGTTGGTGGATTCACATACGCCATCGAATTTCTTCTACAGACGTATGCAGGTTGCCTCACGGTGTTTTCCTTCACCGAAAAGCCAATGATGTAAAATTCCGTACATAAGTTCCAAAGAAACTCATTGGTACGGGATCGGGATTTGAACCCACGACCTCACAATTGCAGGTCGAGTTTTACTACCACTAGACCACCACGGTAATTAAATGACTATATAGTAAAGTCTATCCACCGTGGTTGGACGTTGCTGATACTTGGCCTCCACATTAGGTCTTTTAACCCTATACTATGTGCCCTGCCCAGCACTTTTTCAATATAATCATTTTTAAACTTTGGTTCTTCTGCAAATTTCTTACAATCTATATAATAATATGAACAACTATAAAAATTAAATTTAATTGTACTAAATGTGATCAATGCAACTAATTTGTTAAAAAAAAAAAAAAAAAAAGTTGCTGTCAACGCATGTTGGCAGGATTTTTCTCGGCCCTTATTTTTCAGATTTTTCTGCTCTAGCGGGCCAAATTCTACTCCAATCTTTCCTTTTTTTCTTATTTTCTTTCGAGGTAATATTTGTAGAGCTAGAGATAGTCAAATAATTGTTTTCTATTGTGTTGTAATATTCGGTAGGTTTTTGACAGTCGCGGCTCATTGTTGTTTTCTTGTTTCCATGTCAACGCCATCCGAGTCTGCGCAGACCGCCCACGTCACAGTCTGACGTCCTGACGTCTCCACTTATAGAACCTAAGTTTATTTTTATTTATATTTGTAGTATAATTCTTGTTATTCATGGCATTTTGCGCCCCGGCCGGGCCAAATGCAGTTTCCCAATACGTTAATGTGTCGCAGGGGGACATGATTCAGTGCCTAGAGTGTTCCCAAGTGCGATTTTTTAAAGGACAGAAAGGCCTCAAAATTCACCGTACGCGGTGCCATAAAAATAGCCAAATTACACTTTCGGCCCCCATTGCAGGCTCTGATGGAGCCAGCAGCAGTCCCGTGAGCGCTGCTGCTCCTTCCAAACCGCTTTGGGAGGTTCTTAGCTCACTCAAAAGTTCTCTTCCTGTTTTAAAACGCATCCCGCGTGGTGCACGTTTTTCGGTTGCGCAGTGTTTATCTGCTGCTATTCGGAATGTTATTTCTAAAAATTCTTTAGTCGCCTGGGAACACCTCTTGACTTTTCCCTACGTTGTGCTTTACGTACATTCGGACCCAACAAACAAAAAATCCCTTACCACTAGGGTAAAGGAAAATTGCGTAAAGTACAGCGCATTGGAAGAGAACTCTTTAGATTTTGAAAGCATTATTCCGCCAACAAGGCAGAATAAACCAAATTCTAAAAAAACAGACGATTCGGTTACCATTAAAATAGTAGAGAGCAAAATTAGTGATGGCGATATCAAAGGCGCCGCACGAGTCCTGTTCTCCAGCGACACTATTGCCCCCCACACACCCGATACGGTCCAGTCACTCCGTGACAAGCATCCGCCGGCAGCATGTCTCCACCTGCCTGAGCCACCACACCCTGATGACGTTGTCATTGAAGTGTCAGCTCAGGAGATTGCAGCGGCCGTTTCTTCTTTTCGGAGCGGCTCAGCCGGAGGCCTAGATGGTCTCTCGCCTCAACATCTAAAAGATCTTCTATCTTTTAGCTCTGGTGAGGTGGCTGAGTCTCTCTTGAGAGAATTAACGGGTTTGGCAAATCTCATGTTATCTGGGCAGGTCAATGATGACGTTATCGAAGTCTTGTATGGCGCTAACCTATGCGCACTTGTCAAAAAAGATGGTGGCATCAGACCTATTGCTGTTGGCACCACATATCGTCGTCTCGCAGCCAAAGCCGGTTGTGGAAAAAAGGTTGCTCTTTTGAGTAGCCTTTTTCAACCAATACAGCTTGGCTTTGGTTCGCGGGGTGGATGTGAGGCTGCTGTTCATTCGCTTCGTACTTTTCTCGGTCAAAATTGTGGAGAGGTGTTACTTAAGGTGGATGTCAAAAATGCTTTCAATTCGGTTAATCGAGACGCCTTGTTGGCACAGGTCAAAGACAAAATTCCCGATCTTTTCAATTTTCTTTGGCAATGCTACGGCAAACCCACTAAATTAATTTACAAAAATGATGTTTTGCTATCTTCCGTTGGCTGTCAACAAGGTGACCCTCTCGGACCAGCCATTTTCAGCCTGGCCATTCATCCAATTGTTCAACGTCTCCAATCTAAACTCAACGTTTGGTATCTGGATGACGGGACTTTGGGTGGCGATGCGAGCACAGTCCTACGTGATTTGGAAATTCTTATTGACGAGTTTCGTCAAATTGGTTTGGAGCTAAATTTTTCGAAATGCGAACTTTTCGTTTGCGACTCATGTCCGGATAAAGATTTGATACTTAACAAATTTAATGATTTGGCACCTAACATCAAATCGGTAGACAAGTGTTCTCTTCGCCTTCTAGGTTCGCCGATATTAGATGAGTCTTTTCCGCCTTTCGTTCAAGAAAAAATTCAAAATTTTTTGAGTGCCTCTGATAGGCTACTCAAAATTAACGCCCACATGGCTTTTACCATTATAAGATGTTGTCTGTTTGTTCCAAAATTTATGTACGCTTTACGATGTAGTCCATTGTGGAAACACAATGAGCTCCTTTTGAGCTTAGACGATGTTGTAAAGCAGTCCCTAGTATCGGTTTTGAATATTGACATGAGTGAAAGGGCGTGGCTACAAGCCTCCTTGCCTGTTAGGCTTGGAGGGTTAGGGGTCCGCCAAATTTCAAGTGTTGCTTTACCAGCTTTCTTGTCCTCCATTCATAGTACTCAGAACTTGATTGAAAAAATCCTCGCACCTTCTTTAGGCCATTCTGGCGTAGATGTAGCTCATTTGAATGAGGCAACGAATGCTTGGAGGGTCGCTTGCCCAAATACCGAGCTTCCAAAGACTTTATCGTCGCAGAGACTGTGGGATCGGCCGATCTGCGAACTAGCACGGAAATCTCTTCTAGACACGTGTCCTAGCGTCGCGGATCGCGCTCGTATCCTTGCAGTCTCTGTATGGGAGTCCGGTCTTTGGTTGCAAGCATTGCCCTCTTTCAATACTGGTAACCTTTTAGACCCAACTGCATTTCGTCTAGCTGTCAGCTTACGCTTGGGTGCAAGGTGTTGTGAAGCCCATCGCTGTCAGTGTGGTACTGCAGTTGACCAGCTCGGTCACCACGGTCTCTCTTGCTCAAGAAGCGCTGGTCGGATTGGACGCCACGCCAGCCTTAACGATGTCATACGCAGGGCTTTTGTCACCGCCAATATCGCAGCCGTACTCGAACCGAGTGGGTTGGCGCGTGGTGATGGCAAAAGGCCTGATGGCATGACGCTGGTCCCATGGAAGTGTGGATGGCCCTTAGTATGGGACGCAACTTGCGTCGATACTTTGGCACCGTCACATCTTCCTGAGACTCAGAGTAGGGCTGGAGCGGCGGCCAATTCGGCTGAGCAGCACAAGCGGCGCAAATATGCTAACCTCGGCAGTGGTTACATATTTGAGCCATTTGGAGTTGAGACTTTGGGTCCGTGGGGGCCGGGAGCTCATCTCGTTTTCAAAAGTCTTTCTGAGCGTCTGGTGGACGCGACGCGTGACCAAAATGCTGGTGTTTATTTGGCTCAACGTATAAGCATTGCCATTCAGCGTGGCAATGCTGCCAGCATGCTGGGCACGCTGCCAACTGGCAGTGGGCTTGAGCACTTGGATTATCTTTAGACCTTCAAGGGTCTGTGGATGATCCAATTGCTTTCTATGTAGTAGTAGTGTAGTATTGTCATTATATTTATAAAAAACTAATTTGTTGTTCTCGCATCGAGATAGGATTAAATAAATGTTCCTAAGAAAAAGTTCATCATTATTAAAAGGACTTGTTAAAAATTAAAACGAGGTTTAACATTTAGAAACCACCGAAAAGAATTTCCGCACCCAAAAGTTTTTCAACCTTACAAAGGAAAACTTTCAAGTTCGAAAGAAAAGTTACAACCCAAGGACTAATTCATCGATGGACCCGCTTTTACTCAGTTTAAAATATGAGATAAATAAAAGGTATCCAATGTAGGTTAGGTTTCAAATAAAATTTACCTAGAAAGTTTTATAGAAATTTTGTAAATCGAATGTCTCCAATTCCCAACTTTGTCTATTTCCCGTTCCCCTTTTATCATCATAGGTTTATGATTCAAGTAAACTTGATTCACTGCAGAATATTTATATCAGTTGGGTGCGGGTTAAATTCAAGACAAAGCAAATCAAAATAAAGGTGGTTACATTGCATATACAAACTTTTTTTTTGTGATAAACATTTCAAAAATTGACGCGTTCGCAGGATTTGAACCTGTAGCTCTGTGAGATTCCGGCCCAGATGCTTTGCCCAATTAAGCTAGAAACGCCATTTCTCGTTAATGGTAAGAAGTTCTAATAATTTTACATTAAGTGACTAACTGCTTTAAAGTAGTTCTCACAGATGGCGCTTCCAATAATGTAGTAGTTGGTAATAATGATAAAACACTTTCACTAAATCGACGCTTTCGCAGACAGCGTTTCTAGCTTAATTGGACAAAGCATCTGGGCCGGAATCCCAGAGAGATGTCAAATCCTGCGAACGCGTCAATTTTTGAAACGTATATCACAAAAAAGAAGTTTCTATACACCTAGTGTGTGAAGCACCATAAAAATCATTTCATACATTGTATGTGTGCTGTTCGGGTAAACATTTTACTGACGAGTCTTCGAGCAAATATCTACAGAGCCACATTCCCTAAGAAAAAATGGTAAAAAAATGTCCGAGCGCCGTCATACATACCGACTTAGATATTTACATAAATAATTCACAATGACCAGTTTTCTTGAATCTCGACGTTATGTTAAGCACTAATTAGGATCGCGAGGCGTTTTAGTCAGCTTGCAATTGTCTCACGACTATCTAAAGGCCTGCCCACTACATAGCTTAGGCAAAGTTTTGGCTCGGACACTTTTTTTGCACGATTGTGACTCTATAAATATTTGCTTGAAGTGACGAACCAATAAATTCATAAAATTAAACTAAATCTCAGCATTTGTCACTAACCCAATCACTAGAATGATAAAATAATGTATGGGTGAAGCATACTGCATGCCTTAATACAAAAAATATTATTATCCCAAAAAAATATCCAGACTTCCTTTTGCTGACATAAAATAACCAGGCGCTTCTGCAAAAATTTGAATGAAGTATTACTAAGTGAAAACATTGTCATTATAGTAATGTTTTTACACGTACGCATTAAGTATTAATCGTACAACAGATTCCATCGTAAAACAGTCACTTTTATTTTTCCTGAGTACAATGTTCGAGTGGCTCTGCTGGAGAGTATGCTCCGCAGCAGAGCCACAATTGATCTAAATTGTATTGTCAGTACCTCATGGCAGTACAGCAATTATATTATGCGTACATCATGTACGTCTAATGTACATCATTTTAAGGTAATATTTATTTTCAAGCTGGTGGCGCTGCCGCAGAGTATGACACAAAAACTCTAACAGCAGGGATATAGCCTCTTTTTCCGTGGAGGAGTGCGAAAGCGTGCCCGTTGCTCCGATATCAGGCGCTATGGTGGAACACCCCGGGTAGTCGGAGGCTCACCACCCGCCTTCCCTCGAGGAGTAGTGGTATACGTAAAGGAAATTCTCTGGTAAAAAATAAGATACTTTCTAAGTCCAATAGCTTATACGTCCAAGCTTCATTCCTCCGGTGTTCATTGCCAAACCGCAACGTTGAAGAGTGTCGTAACGGCGCTACGCCGTTACGTGATACTGTGCAATTTCGTTAAACGTACCGCCGTTGAGATTACAATCGGAAACTCGAACACAGTGGAGAAATAAGGTCAAGTTATGCATTGTTTCTTCTTCGTCCTTTTTTTAACCATATGACGTCTAATGTTGGACATAAGCCTCCCTATAAATTCAAATTCAAATTCAAAATAATTTATTGTCACAAGATACAAATTATACAACTTCTACATTGATACACTATTCCCCAAACTGGGTACAACAAAGCACCCGTATCTTGGGGCCTAGGCATTCTCACCATTAATACCGGTGGAAAGAACTTCCAACTAGAGCGCTCCTGATTTTTATACTTCGTATCAGATCAATCAAATTATTCAATACCACTAAAATAGGTACTATACTACGAAGGGACCATTCAAGAATTAGGTCTATAAGTAAGCAGATTTATTACAATTATTTATTTTAATTGTACAAGTAGCACTGTAGCCACTGTGACTTCCGAACGTTTGATATCCTAAAGAGATGTCTCGGTTCCAGGATTAGCATTTAGGTAACTAGGTAGTCTAGGTACTTAACTCGATATTCCTGTTCAAATGGAACGTATATTACCTGTTCCTGTAACCCTGGATCAAAATGTTCCTGTCTGGAGACTAAACTACTCATTGAGGTACGGAAACTGGAATAAAACTCTGTTTTAGCCTAACTTTTAGCGTAATTGTTTTATAATAATAAGATTATTGACTAGCAAACTACTTACCGGGACCTACAATTTAATGTGATATCCGAGCTAGGGTAGCGCTCGGTTATAAAATGCCACCCGCGGTCACCCATCCAAATACAGACCGTGCGGAACGTTGCTTCGTTATTTTAACCGTTTAGCCATGTCTGACACCAGTATAGCCACCCGGCTTATACGAACTTACTTACTTTATCTGCTTACCCTAGCTTTTGTACTCATCATCATTATTAGCCGTAGGACATCCACTGGTGGACCTAGGCAACCTCATAAATGCCCAATAAGAATGGAAAGAAGCGGTTTGCATCCAGCGTGTTACTTGATTAGATCTTTACAGGTTTGCGGTATCTCTCAATCGATTGTCGAGTCATTTATAGTTTTCCGATATTTTATTATTTATTATATATATTAGTTTATTTTATATTTTGTATGAGTTGGTTATTATTAGAATTTATTAGAATGTATGTTGTTTAAGTAACTATATACATATATCACTGTTAAAGATCGATGCATATTTTTCCCAGGGCTAAACAATAGCCAGTCGGTACCTTTTAAAAGCAGTAAAACTATAGAGATAACCAGATGCTAGGTTATTCCATACCGCCAGAGAATAATCTCCTTTAGTGTACGTAGTTTCCGGAAAAGTATATCGTAAAGTTATTTGTACTGTTTACCCATTGTCTAGAAGTCAAAGAAAGCGGTATCGTTATATTGCAATAGGATGTCGTAATTGTAATAATGGTTAATGTTTTGTGAATTAGTTAATCCCATAGAATGTGCCGCCAGCGCAGCTGCGCCTTATTGTTCTATGATTCTTGGGCAGCTGTGGGAATTATTTGGGTAAAACACCACGGTCACGCACACATATTAGCTATAGTTTAGAATAAGGATAAGTGCTGCCACCGAGGGCACCGTTGATGGAACATAGCGCGAGTCCTTTATAAGCCCCTCTCTGGAGTGGTTTCCTTGTAGTCACATTGACACGCTCGCGCTACGCGGTAGTTTTGTCCTCGTTATATTTTGTAGTTTTCGTGGTATTTTTAGTTATCTATATTTTATTGTGCATTGTGTTAACCTCCATAGTTTTAATTAATAGTACATCAAATATAGTAATTTTACGCGGATTGGACTGTTTCATTACATCGCTTCGTATCCAAAAACCCGTGCGCCTGAATTACGATTCGCGTCGTTTATACATCTTCGAGCCGGATCGTGTATACATCTTCGAGCCGGATCGTTTATACATCTTCGAGCCGGATCTCGGAGCGGACTGTAATGAACTGAAAATCGCGTGTGAAATAGTTTTTGTGAAGAATAAACTCTACGCAGTGACTTAAAGTGGTGAAAATTCAGTGCTAGTGAAGTGACTTCGGGAAAGGTGTCTGTTTCCTGTCAATATGGATTCGCACTCAGATAAAGTAGCAAAAGACGGGCACGGAAGCCAGACACAATGTCCATGCACTCTGGTGCACACTCTGCGACATGAACGAGAAGCCTCTGAGAGAAAACAGCGTAAGAAAAATGAAAAACTGCAATTACAAATACAGTTATTAGAAATGAAAACAGAAACACAGAAGATAAAGACTGCACTCATGATTAATGATAAAAAAGAAAACATGCTACGCAATGACAAACTGCGGTTGTGTAGAAAATTTGGGAATACAGATAAAGAACGCGAGACTATTAAAAAAATAGAAATGCTTGCTGCGGAAAAACTGTTGTTACTAACGAAATTAAAAGATTTTGAAGATCGACTTCAAAACTTAGCATCAACACAATCTGAAGAAGAAATCGCAACGAGAAATAATTACCATGAGACAATCTCTACTGCGTGTCGTGAGAGGCTCGCATCTGGTGCAGTGGTCGAACGAAAGACCACGTGCGCAGACCAAAGAGTTGGCGGGCCACCGGCACTTGTGTCATTGTACGAGACACCAGTGTCTGGACGTGTTTGTGTGACTACCACACGTCCCTACGATGAGCCTGTGGCAAATGATAATCCCAATGCACTGAAACAGGTGCCTACGTCGTATGTGTCGATTACGCGAGATTATGTGCATGAAAATAGTGCTAGATGCGTAATTCGCGGATCTACAGCATTCCGAGATGATATTGCATCAAGCGTGCCGGATGCGCTGGACTCTGCGCGTGTGTACAATGAAGTGATAGTGCATCGTGAGCTAAGTGTATCGCGAGACGTGTCGCCATCGGAGCGGCGCGTAGATAACGGCCCACGAAAGCATGTCGCTTGGCCAACACACGGGGAGTCAGCAACCACAGCACCGAGGCTATCATCATGTTCATCGGGAAATGCATCAACGGTGATGCCGGAGATAATGCCAAAACATCACATTTTGGATGACAGGCGCAGAAGAACATCGTGTGAAGAGAGGGATGCAAGATTGGACCCACCCACATGGAAAACCACAGCGGTGACGGAACGCGACGTGCGCCTCCGTGCTACGGAACGAGACGGGCGGAGGGGAGCCACGCCGCTACCGCGTGGGCAGTGCAACAGGGAGCTTTGTACCGGCCGGGACGACCGTCGCGGGAAATCCGGTAAGTCAGTTACTTGTTTGACCAATGCCTCTTGTTTAGATGTCGAACCTAGAAGTCACGAGAGTAACGCGACAAAGAAAGAAAGCCGCGTGGTGGTTTCCCGCTCTGATTTGCGAGTGCGGGATATTACGCAAGATACCCGTGATGTTTGCGTAATTAGGTACGCAGGTGGCGTAGGCGACATAAGAGGGTCAAATCCGGACGGACGTCGCGGTCAAAAGGTAAGCTGCCCAGAAAAACAGATGGAGACGGAGGTGCTGCGTGGATGCAGTAACGATCGAGACATTCATTTAGAGGGCAAAGAGGGCGTCTCGAGATTCGCACTGGTGGAGATCGGTGAAGGAGAAAGTGCGGTAAGTGGTGCTGGTCATAAACCAGAGGAGGGCGATGCTGCAAGACGCTATCGGGTCAATGATAGAACAGGTAGCGTTATGCCCATGGAGCATCAGGTCGACGTCCCTAACGGAGGGACACTCTGGGCTGACGCACACGCCGAGCTTAGCGGGTTCACCGGCTCACCGAAGCCGCACAAGGGCGGGCGAAGGATTGAGACGACAGAAGTTGCCGCTCTAAATAAAGGTAAGAACCCAATTGGGATTTCAATCGACGAAGTACTGCGGTCTGCGGGCAACGATCGCCTTACAAGCGATCTCTCCGTTAAACGACGCCAGCAAGAGAACAACGGGATCGCAACAAGAAAGGCGAGTGTTGCAAAGGGCATCGAGCATGATCTACCTAAATGCATAGATAACGGCAACACGGTCGATACCGCTATATTGCACGAAGTAAGTGATAATATCAGTAAAGACTCGGCAGAACTCGCATTACGCGATAAAGTGGACGTAGCAGCAAGAGGCACGTGCCACGGCACAATTAGCGAGAGCCAGCAGCAAACAAAGGACGACGAGATAGCTGTATGTGTGTCTCCTAACTCAGGTAAGGACAGAAAAGAAACGGTACAGTTTAGTTCGGATAGTGGGCGTTTTACGCACGATCTCACTGTCGAGCAAACTCAACAAGACATCGTGACTGGGAAGGCGTGTTACATTGATGGTGACAAGTTCGTGCAGGATAGGAACAAAGACAGCGGCGAGAGAGACAACGTCGCTGCGTGTCACCAACAGGTAAGTTGTAACACAGTTTCAGACAGGGAAATTGCCACTGTAGGCAGTAACGATATAAAATTCCCAAAAGAAAACTTACTTGTTTTGAATGAGCAGAGGTCAAATAATAGTAGCTGGCACCGGTTTCCATCGGCGGAAATTCCGGCTAACAATGCTTACGAGTTGTACTCGCCCAACGTTATAGACGAACGGTTTACTGGCTCCACTCTTTCTCGTGATCCGCAGATACGGAAGGCGTCGCGTGACGTCAGCAATGCTACGGAAGAGGAGGCGGAAGAAGATCGACGGGCCACTGCTACGCGCGCACCCGGCCCGCCGGTTCGCGACAAGTCACATCTCTCTGCACGGACGTGCAGTGCAACAGTGTTGCCACAGCTGCGGCGCGAGAGCACCGTGGAGCTTAGCCGCATTCCGAGGCCTGTGGTTACAGACACGGGGCAGGCGGAATGCACGAAGAGGCGGACGCCGAGTGACGTCATCGACGCAACCGTAGAGCTGCCTCAACAGGGCTCTACTACGCTAAAGGCGTCGCTACGAAGCCAACCAGGCTATTCGACGCAACGGGCACCGCTACAAAGTGGACCATGCTCCCCTACAGCTTCGAGCACGCTACGAGACTGTGAAATCGTAGCTAACAAGAATCTACGGCGGAACTACGAGAGGGAACGACGAGATCCCAGGTCTACGTTTGAGACCGGCAAGCTTCTAGGACACGGGAAGCTACGAGTCTTCAATCCTGCGCTCGGCTACGATCGTAAACGCCGAGAACGAGAAAAGCCACAAGCCGATAAGAAAACGATCGGTCGCGAGTGGCATCCTACACCTAAGGATCGCCGTTACTCGCTCGCTATAGCAGTCCTGCCTTACAAACAGGATGATGCTGAAATAGGTGGCAAAGAGACATACTGGTCGACGTGCCTACGATCGACGGACGTCACCAGTGACAACGACAAGCCTGCAACGCTAGATCACTACGTGAGAAAGCACTTTGGGTGCACTTCGGGACACCGCCGACAGCAACGGGCGCCGCCAGAGGGGACAATCTGTCGCCCTGCCCTACGGACGTCAGGTGCGAGGACACCGCCCAACTCTGCAGCGACAACACCGGTGAACCTCATGCGAGCCACGCGTGCAGTGGATGACTCGATTGACTTTGGACAAAGTGTGATAAACAGTAGTGATCTATGTGAATTAGTAATTAAGTGTGTGTGTGTGTGTTATGATTAAATAGGCATACTTAGTTACAAAGCGGTGTACCACGGATGGTTCCGTGTATTTCGATATTGTAACCTAAAATGTAGTTTCTTTTAGACGATAATTATTGTATCGTAGGTAATAGTGCATGTAGCTTATAGACAGAATTGTAACTTAGCAAGTAGTTCATGTTTCTGTTTAGTATAAGCAATGTTTTAGCCTAGACACTACCTAGACTATAGACTAAGCCGTGACATTTCAACTGATGCGAGATTTCATGTACAGTAGTGTAATCGGTTGAACCCTTTTACAGGGGGGAAAGATGTTAAAGATCGATGCATATTTTTCCCAGGGCTAAACAATAGCCAGTCGGTACCTTTTAAAAGCAGTAAAACTATAGAGATAACCAGATGCTAGGTTATTCCATACCGCCAGAGAATAATCTCCTTTAGTGTACGTAGTTTCCGGAAAAGTATATCGTAAAGTTATTTGTACTGTTTACCCATTGTCTAGAAGTCAAAGAAAGCGGTATCGTTATATTGCAATAGGATGTCGTAATTGTAATAATGGTTAATGTTTTGTGAATTAGTTAATCCCATAGAATGTGCCGCCAGCGCAGCTGCGCCTTATTGTTCTATGATTCTTGGGCAGCTGTGGGAATTATTTGGGTAAAACACCACGGTCACGCACACATATTAGCTATAGTTTAGAATAAGGATAAGTGCTGCCACCGAGGGCACCGTTGATGGAACATAGCGCGAGTCCTTTATAAGCCCCTCTCTGGAGTGGTTTCCTTGTAGTCACATTGACACGCTCGCGCTACGCGGTAGTTTTGTCCTCGTTATATTTTGTAGTTTTCGTGGTATTTTTAGTTATCTATATTTTATTGTGCATTGTGTTAACCTCCATAGTTTTAATTAATAGTACATCAAATATAGTAATTTTACGCGGATTGGACTGTTTCATTACATCGCTTCGTATCCAAAAACCCGTGCGCCTGAATTACGATTCGCGTCGTTTATACATCTTCGAGCCGGATCGTGTATACATCTTCGAGCCGGATCGTTTATACATCGAGTCATTTATAGTTTTCCGATATTTTATTATTTATTATATATATTAGTTTATTTTATATTTTGTATGAGTTGGTTATTATTAGAATTTATTAGAATGTATGTTGTTTAAGTAACTATATACATATATCACTTTCATGCACACCCCGTCGCCTAAACCTTTAAATCAATCCTTCACAAGTAACGGTTGCCTGGAAGAAATTGCTTTTTAGCGATTTGGCCGCCGATTGTAACACTTACTATAAGTTCCTAGTCTAAGTTTTCCTAGTTTATTTAAGTTTTGGTGTGGCAATAAAGAATTTATCTATCTATCTATCGATTGATTTTGGCGTAAATTTACTTTGTTTTAGTGATTTTGAATCACTCAATATATTCGAAATTTTATATGAATAGTGAAAAAATTTGTTTTTACAAGCTTCTATTTAGATTCACCTGTCCCATTGTCTGTCTGTCGGTCGGTAATCAAATCTTGCAAGTTAAATTTGATCCACTTCCCGGTTCTAAAAAATAAATCTAGAATAAATGATTTCATATTGAGTAATGTAATATAAAATATGTACCTACTCGTACCTACCATACATATAGGCTGTTCAAGTTTTTACTTATCTTTTATAAAATGCTAAGACGTTGTGAATGGTCGATTTATATAACTTTTTATTTTGTTTTTAGAATGTAAGTGTAACATAGGTAGATTTATTTAAATATAATGATCTCAAATGTTGGCTATGACAGGTTGTAAATAAAATGTGTGTTTATTGGTGATAGAATCTCTAACTATGCCAACTTAAATAGAAAATGTAACATAGTTTAACTTAGAAAGGTAAACTCTAAAATTTATGTTACCAAAAATTGCATGTCCGCTAGGATAGACTGTTGTTACTAAGAAAATTTGTACCACCATTTTACACAGTTTGTGCAATAAATTTTTACTTTACTTTACTTTACTTTACTTTCCGATTGAGCTGAAATGCTACATACATGTGAATTATTTCGTTATAATGCAATATTATGATTACATGGTGCTGATCTGATGATGGAGCTGGAAGGTAGCCGAAAGAACTTTGCAAGGAAACGTCACAACCTCATCAAGTTTGGGCTCATTTTAATCGTCTTGACCAGTAGTTTGTCTTTCAATGGTAACCAGGGTCTGATGAAGGAGCTGGAAGGTGGTCCTAGGAACTCTGTAACGAAACGACGCAAACCCATCGAGTTGCGGCTCGTTTGATTCGTCTTGGTGAGTACTTGCAGTAAAAGCTTGTTTTTAAAGCAGTTAGATTAAGGGTCCCGTGTTATTATGTTTTCAATTCTATTCTATGAATTCGAGTTTTTGTCAAAAAGCAATAAAACTATGTCTTAATTATTATCTGTAGGTTGAATAACACATCAAAATATTATCAACTCCTGTTATTTCAACTGATTAGCCATGTCAGAAGCCTTCAAGGGACTTAAAAACACCAAGGCTACCCGCCAGGCTTATGCAAACTTAGTTACTTTTATTTATTTTGAGAATGATGCCTCGTATGGCTAGCCGACCTCTTAGATAACTTCTGTTGGTCGACCCAGACTAAGTATATTGGTCACTTTTGTTTTTCCCTTTCTATTTTCACTTACAATATTTGATAAATTTTTGTTCCCTGCTCTTGGGACCAGAAACGGGATTATAAAGTTCAAACTGTCCTTAACAAAACAACAAAGAAAGGATCGTAGTAGCGTTTCAAGGGATGAAAAGTTTTAAATTTTGGAAATTGAAAAGTATTGACATTATCTTTTGGTTCTAAAACTTTTAGAGCTGTTTTTGTTACTATGATGTAGGTACTTTATGTTAGCATATTATTAAGAGAAAAGTTAGTCATCACAAAGGTCACATTAGTCATAAAACTCTGACACCAGGGCAGAACAACGACGACGACTACAAAACTTACGAGTACAAAATATATAAAATATGATAGGATATATATGATATTTAAGTCTCCTAAAACGAAGACCAAAGTTTGATTCAAAAACTAAATCATTGAACTAATTACTAGACTACTAAGTAAAAGTACATTTTTGCAAGCTTTTATATAACTTGCAAGGGATGGACCTATGTATGTATGTAAGTTCGGGTGGAATCTTGCAAGTTAAATTCCAACCAACCAACTTCCTGCCCCTCTACCGCCTAAGCAATAGCAATCGTTTATGACTTCATTTTAGTCATTTGGTACCGCCTATGTGACGTTAGCCATCAATTGCATTGTACGGATTGCGAAAGCAATCGTTGAATGAACAACTTTGATGGCAACGTCACATAGGCGGTGCCAAATAACTAAAATGAAGTCATAAACGATTGCTATTGCTTAGGCGGTAGGGGGGCTGGTTTCCGATGGAGCTGAAATTTTGTACGCATAATGATGTATATCGCGTGACAATGCAATAATATGGTACCATGGAGCAGATCCGATTATGGAGTCAGAAGGTAGGCCATAGGAATTCCTGTACTAAACAAGATAAACCCGTCGTGTTTGGGCTCGTTTTACTTGTCTTGGCTAGCACTCTGCTGCCACATGATGTCCATGAACTCAAAAGCTTGTATTTTTAAACTTATATTTTTAAAATATATTTGCAGTTCAGTATCGTACAGCTCTGCGGAAAAAAAATTGAGATCCAATTTATGACGAAGTCGTTTAATTTAACCGGCACAACTACATATATCAATGGAAATATTTAAGCTCCTATAAAAAATACTTTTTAAATACACAGACTTCGTATTACACAATATTAAAACCAATAATATTTTATTTGAAAATTTTTTGCAAGTCTTGTTTTTCATAGAATCGTACATTTCAAAATGTATATCAATAGTTTTCCTCAGAAAGATGTATTTATTATTAGTCTAAAGTCACACTTTCTATTCATTCTTATCAGCAGTCATCTATCCTGGTCATCTAAGTTAATCCTAAGCTTTCTTAGTGCTAACTTAATCCACTTAAAGCAGTCTGAGATCTGTCTAACTTACTTAATCTTAGCCAATTTAACCTAAGTTTATCAAGATTGTGATTGGTGGCTTTATTCAAATTAATTTACGTGATATGAGAAATTGTAATAAATGGAGATGTTAAATTCAGGTTTTAGGGTTCCGTGGTAAAACGAGGAACCCTTATAACTTCGTTGTGTCCAGTCTGTCCGTCCGTCCATCCATACAAATAATACACTCTATGAAACAGACAACTTTTTTTTTTTAAATAAGCAATTTTTTTTCTTACTATTAAATATGGAAGACCAAATGCAACTCAGCTAAGTCTTAGTTAAGTTACGCTTCAAAAACCTTAGTTAATGAACTGAGCTGAACACTTCAGCTGTACTAGTTTACTTGAAACTTAGCTCTTGCTCAAGAACTTAGCACATAGACGCCACAGGTCTAAGTCACGTCTAAGTTGAAGGCTTGAAGCACTTGTGAGTAAGTACTGCGGCCGGCTAAGTAAGTAGACGTCTGATTTGAACGCCCACTATCTTATTTATACCAAATACAAGGTGCAATCTTAGCTTTATTACGGAAATATTAGGATTTTATATTTTTATGCTTTTTGATTTCATCATAATATTTTACTAGATAATAAGTACATAATTTACACAAAAACCGGAAACATATCTTATCAGGTCAGATCACTATAAAAAATCGCTTTTAATGATAAAACCTGACTTTACCTATACCAGCCTTTTTATGGAGCACTGCAGAATGTAGGCCAACCCACGAAAAGTGGCCACCACCGGCCGGCCGGCCCAGTGCAGGTTATTGGATTTACATACGCCAAGGAATTTCTTCTACGGGCGTAAGTAGGATGCCCTATGTTACATTGTATTCCTTCAATGAAAAGCCAGTGGTGAAACCTGACTTTAGAACAATCTAATATTGCATTATTCATTAGTGTTTCAGAAACAGAATATTATTCTTACTAGTATTTTAAATTCTATAATGTGTTGGTTGATCTGTTTGTTAAACGAGCGTCGAATCGACTTAAGTTTTTGCATGAATGTAGTTTAAAAGTCGATAAGTGTCATAGGCTACGTTTTTTAGGGTTCCGTACCCATAGGGTAAAAACGGAAACCTATTACTAAGACTCCGCTGCCCGTCTGTCTGTCATCAGGCTGTACCTCATGAACCGTGATAGCTAGAAAGTTTAAATTTTCACAGATGACGTGTTTCTTTTACTATGGAAATTAACGTAGTTTTCACACATTTTATACTATATATAACGAGACTGAACTCACGTGTAGGGAGTCACTACACGTGAGTTTCAAGCGTCTCTGTGCAGAGACGCTTGAAATATTCACAGAATATTATATTAAGTTGTATAATCCCTTCAAAAATAGTGATTAAATTTATTTAATTAAGGGGGGGGGGGGGGGGGGGCTTAAGCCAGTGAAGTGAAATTCCGTACATAAATTCCAAAGAACCCATTGGTATGAGACTAGGATTTGAACCAACGACCTCACGATTGTAAAGCGGGTGTCACTGTGCTACCTCTAAGCTACCACGGCTTATATAGAAATATCTATTTTGATAAAAATGGTTGTAATCAAGTAAATGTTATATTTAAAAAAAAAATACAGACCAATAAATTGTGCGTAGTAACGTAGTAATCACTGTGTATTATTTTTTCTCTACACGTTGCATATTCATGGCGTGACATCGATCGGCAAACGGGCGCGCCGGGCGTGTACAACACGACACGCTCGACCAGCGCGCTGTATGTACGACTGGTAGGTACTACTCACTGAGGGGCCTTCAAAAAGAGTCATGGGGGATTCGCCCCGCGGGCCGAACCGCTTGCGGGGTGAAACGCCGCAATACTCCACTGAATCTAGTTGGACTTGAAACCGAAATTAATTTGTACTTTTTTGACCGACGATACGGAGGAGGTACTTAATTCGACGCGTATATTTTTTATGAATAACCAGGCATAACTTTTTACATAGTAGTCTGATCAAAATTGGCTGAGCCATTTTGAATAATGAGAGAATAAAAAAAACCGGAAAAGTGCGAGTCAGACACGCACATCGAGGGTTCCGTACAAACACATTGTTAAAATATTTAAAAACCTGTTTTAGCATGTGCTAATGAATTTATTTGATGTGTACTCTGAGACAATGCTCTTCGCCAAATTTCATAGTTCTATGTCAACGGTAAGTACCCGGTAGGTTTTGATTTTTGTGAGCGTTGAAATATGCGTTTTTCACGACATGAACGGCTCTAAATTTTACACAACTGCAAGAATTCATAGGTTTACGTATATAGTTTAAATTTCAACTCGATATCTTAACGCGATCCCGAGATACAGAGTCTTGACACACACACAAACGGACAGACGGACAGACGGACAACAAAGTGGTCCTATAAGGGTTTCGTTTTTTCCTTTTGAGGTACGGAACCCTAAAAACAGAGCGAAATAAATAAAAAATCGAGCTATTGAGAGGGCTATGCTCGGAGTCTCTCTGCGGGATCGAATCAGGAATGAGGAGATCCGTGTGGTACTCTCCACGAGGCGACACAAACACCGCAGCTGTAGCTAACTTCACATCATATACAAAGTATACAAGTTTTAGTTGGCGATGCGAAGTTCGTTCTACAGAAGCTTTTCAGACCCGTGACCACGATCGTGCAACTCGGTCGAAACGTCGGGATGATGAGGTATTTATTTATCTCGTAATTTTAGTGCACGATTAGTCCCGTAGTACATAATAATAATCAATATTTTTATAAGTCTTCTATAGTCGTGAAGTTGTAGAAGGACATAACGTGTAATTTTCCTTTGTATTTTTTTATTCTCACATCGTTGGAGGCTGACATAATGACACAATGTTAGTCAATTTGTCTAATACGACAATATTTGAACTGACTTAATATTTTCATCGAATTAGGTTATAGCGGGACAAACAGTGGTCTCTCACTATGGGCCTTATAAGTAAGCTCCAAGTAGCTCAACGAGCTATGGAGGGGGCTATGCTCGGAGTCTCTCTGCGAGATCGAATCAGCAATGAAAAGATCCGTAGACGAACCAATGTTACCGACATAGCCCTACGGATTGGCAATGGACAGGTTACTTAGCGCGGAAGACTGATGACCGATGGGGTCGAAAAGTTCTCGAGTGGAGACCACGTACCGGCAAGCGCAGCGTAGGACGTCTACCCACAAGGTGGACGGATGACCTCATTAAGACCGCAGGATTGCGCTGGATGCAAGCCGCTTCCAACCAGTCTTATTGGAGATCCATAGGAGAGGTCTGTGTGTACTGGCAACAAACACTGATCGAAAACTTTCGACTTGCGGCACTGAGGAATGGCGGACGAGAAAACGTTACGCAGTTTTCATAAAGTTAAGTACTTACATGGAATTTTGAAAAACTCTAAACAAGTCTTACAAAGTCATGAAGATGTGGAAGCAAATAACGTGTAATTTTATTTCTAATTTTTTTGTCATTCTCAAATCATCTTCACTGACTATATCATGTCCGAAGCAGACAAAACAGTCGATCTCCACAACGCTTGTCAATTTGTTTACTCAAAAAACATTTTGACTGACTTAGTATTTATTTTCGAATTAGGCTATAGTAGAACAAACAGTGGGGTAGTCGTGCATTTCATGTTATACGCGCTTGTTTGACGATTGATGTCACGACATGAATATGCAACGTGTGTAGCCGAGGACGGGACAACACAGTGATTATACGCACATAGGTATGTTTGAGATGCAGTGCAAACACTACTTAAATATGTAACTAGGAGATTTATGTGTTGCTGTTTTTTGTGTTCATGTTTTTTACAGGTTTTATGTACTTTTTACATGAGAAAGTAATGCTTATAAATATTTGCGTTAGATTTTTTGACAAGTGAACGTCTTAATATGTATAGTTTCTAACTAACCTTGTTAATTCAAAAGAGTCCACTGCTGGGCATAAAGTTTACTCCCACGCTGCAGGCCCAATGCAAGTTGAGTTTTTTACTGTACTGTACTGTATCAGCCTTTTTATAATGATTATATACTACGGGACTAATCGCGCACTAAAATTACGAGATAAATAAATACCTCCTCATCCCGACGTTTCGGCCGAGTTGCATCGACCATGGTCACGGGTAGACAGTCTACCCGTGATCACGGTCGTAACGTCGGGATGAGGAGGTATTTATTTATCTCGTAATTTTAGTGCGCGATTAATCCCGTAGTATATAATAATTATGTGTTCAAATCGCGAAAGCTTAAAAACAACACCAGCCTTTTTAATAGTCCACTGCAGGATGTAGGCCTACCCACGAAGGGTGATTGGGCCATATCCACTACGCTGGTCAAATGCGCGTTGGTGGATTCACATGCGCCATCGAATTTCTTCTAAGGACGTATGCAGGTTGCCTCATTACGATTTCCTTCACCGAAAAGCCAGTGGTGTGAAATTACGGGAATTCGAACCCACAATTGTAATGCGTGTGTCACTACCTCTTGACCACCACGGCAATCGGAGTTTTTCACTATCTCTTTTTATCATTCTTTTCTTTTGTATGCAGGTTTTCATAGGTTTTGGTCAAGAACTAATTAATCAGCTCTTCTTCCTGCAACTGTTTATGAATATACTAAAATTATTAATATTACGTTTTGATGATAAATTATTTTTTTATTGTAATTTTAGTTTCAGAGTAGTGTTAAAAATATTAGAATTGAAATCAAATTAAGTATGTAAAAGAAGTACATAGTAATTTATAAACATTACTAGCGACCCGCCCCGGCTCCGCACAAGTGTATTATACATAACAAACTTTTCTCTTGAATCATTCTATCTGTTTAAAAAACCGCATCAAAATCCGTTGCGCAGTTTTAAAGATATAAGCATACACAGGGACAGACAGACAGCGGGAACCGACTCTGTTTTATACTATGTTGTAATGGCGTTATGTTAGCGAGATAAATCTACGAAATCGCTAAAACGTCACTAGTTGTTTAGTTTGTTACCTAATTCTCTAACAAAGTCTAGACAGTTCGCAAACAGAACTCTTTCTAGCAAATACATTTTAGTAAAATGTAAGTGTACCTACTACGATGCCAATAATCTATTTTTATGTATGTCTACTTGTGTATTGACATCTTTGTTATCATACCAGCAGGCCAATCGCACTAAAAAATTACAGCTGAACTACAATTGAATTTTGACCGAACTTCGACTTTTTGTCTATTTTCGTATCGCACTAATGATTCTGACTAAAGTTGAAATGCAACTCGATCAGAGTTGGAACGTAACCGGTGTCAAATGAACGATTGGTGTATGATGTTTAGCGCAATACCTAATTCCTTAAAGCTGAATCGAAACTTAACTACAATTGCAACCGAACTTTAACTGAATTACAGATGGAACGCAGCTGTTTAAAATTAACGCGATTGGCCTGCTGGCTTAGATCGTCCACTGCTAGACATAGGCCTCTTAATTCCAATAAAACCTGATGAAATATGTGTATTTAATTACATGAATAATTTGTTTGTAGCCAATAATATTATGCTTAACATAATTTTCAGTAACAAAAGTGACATAAAATAACAATTTATAAGTAGGTATTGAAATTATTGAATTTGATTTACATGACCTTCGAATTTTCGAATACTACTTAATACTCTAGTCATCCCTGTAGGATACCCTGTGTTGCGATGACTAGTCTCTTCCAAGGGATAAAGAAATAATGGCTTTGTGAAAATGTAATAAATAAACGTATTTAAAAAAATATTAACATATAGAAGCATGCGTTGGTTAATAATAATAATATAGGTTTAGTATTTTAAAAGTAAGCATAGAACATTACATTCCAACAACCCACACTGGGCCAGCTTGGTGAATCTGGCCCAATCACCACTCGTGGAGAGACTTATTACGTCCTGCAGTGGGTTATTTAAATTTAAAAAGGCTGGTGCAGTAATATCTACATGACTGGATCGCTTATATTAAACCTACTTCTATGGTTTCTTTTTATCGGTACTTACTGTACCAGTCGTTTTTATTAGTTCACTGCAGGGCGTAGGCTTACCCGAGAAGGGTGATTGGGCCATATCCACCACGCTGGCCCAGTGCAGGTTGGTGGAATCACATACGCCATCGAATTTCTTCTACGGACATTTATGCAGGTTGCCTCACGATGTTTTTCTTTCACCGAAAAGCCAGTGGTGTGAAATTCCGTACATAAATTGCAGAGAACTCATTGGTACGGAACCGGGATTTGAACCCATGACCTCACGATTGTTAAGGCGAGTGTCACTACCTCTTGACTACCACGGCTTATAATCGGTAGATGTTTATAAATAATATACTCTGCGCTTGCAAGTATGTATCCATTCGATATCTTTGCGACTCTATCAGCCATCTTTATGATCTATGTCCTCTGCCCACTGCCATGTTAAATTCCTAATCCACAGTCAGTTTATACGGAATATTGTGTCCTTGTTTTGTATTTAAGGTGCGGTTCCATCGGAGAGCATATTTGCCACATTTGAAGAAATTATGAATTTGTCATTTTTGGCAAAAAAACATGTTTGTGGTAACTCCAACAGAGAGAAAATTTGAGTTGTAGGTATGTTTTTTTGTCTCCGCACAAAGAAACATAATTGTTATTATACAAGCAAGTCTGATGGAACTGCATGAAGAAAAGTATCCTACAAATATATTATAAACGCGAAAGTTTGTGAGGATGGATGGATGGATGTTTGTTACTCTTTCACGCAAAAACTACTGAAAGGATTGAGATGAAACTTTGCAATAATATAGCTATATCAGAATAACACAAAGGGTATAAATTATAATGATATTGCCTTTTGATATTGACTTCTGGATCAAAGAGGCGTGGGTTCCATCCCCACCCAGGGCAAGCATTTATGTGATGAACATAGGTGTTTGCTCTGTGTCTGGATGTTATCTAAGTACTATCTATACAGGGTTATTCCTAATCAATTAGCATCATCTTAGGGGCTTATTCTGTACATCAAAACTAACAACTTTTGTTCTGCGACTTTTGTCAAAACTCAAAAAAACATTTTTGTTGTGCCATAGAAAAATATCTTACACCCGCGACAAAATGTATGGAACAGCTGAATTTTTTTTTGAGTTTTGACAAAAGTTGTAGAACAAAATTTTTAGTTTTGATGTACAGAATAAGCCCCTAAAAGGATGCTAATTGATTAGAAATAACCCTGTTTAAGTATGTACTTAAAATACGTATATCTAGTTTATCAGTTTCTGGCAACCATATATCACAAACTTTCCTTAGTTTGGGGTCAGAGACTGTGTGTGAGTATTTTTATACATATTATTATAAATTCTTCACTAAAATTCCATCAAACAAGATCACCGCTTATCATCTTTACCATAATTAATCTCATAAAATACCCAACTTTGTCAATGTCGTTAAAATTTCACAGTATCGACACTCAACCTTCTAAATATCAAGGAGACCTTCTTAGAATCGATACTTAGTTATAATTCTGTGTCCAAGTACGCAATCAGGCGTACACTTCTACTAAATTATTATTCACCTACTTGATGGCGACACGATCTCGTTTTCTGCAGAAAATCTTTCCAAATGATTTTAGTTCATTCATTTTGGGATTTGCAATATATGTTGGTTTTAAGCTCCCAGCGTAGCCTACCCCTGGTTACCCCTATTAGCCAAGTTCATACCGTCAGGTTGAAACTTACGACAATTAAACTTCTAGTTTCATGCATAGACTGAGTTTAATGCTCAGTACCGCAGCTTAGTACCACTTGGCAAGAATAAGTGACCATGCTTACGACAGTTTTGGGATTTGGAATGAAATTATTTATTTTTGAAATTGTACAGCCAAGCGGATTACTAATTTTATACAGCTGCTATAAATTAAAAATCCGCTTAGCTGGACATGGACAGGGCACATAGTTTGTAGAACTAATGGTTTTTTAGGGCCGTAAAGTCCTCGAATGGAGATCACTTTTTATCAATTTTTAAGTACCTGTTATGTATATAGTTTTTTAGGTAAAGTATAAAATGTAGCATATTGGATTTTGTGTAATCTGTAAAGCTATATTTTACTGTAAATAATAAATAAATAAATCACGAACCGTGAAAGGCAGCGTAGGACGTCCATTAACAAGGTAGACTAACAAATTAATCAAGAGCAGAGGAGCACGACCGATGCAAGCCACTTCCAACTGGTCTTGATTGGAAACCTATAGAGGAGGCCTATGTCCCAGATGATGATTTACTGATATCGTCTAATCACGATGAAATAATAATTTCAAATCCTGAATACATTTATTTGCAGGTCATCAAATATATGCTGAGAGATATGCCGATTGAGAATCGAACCCGCTCTGGATCAAAGGTAGGTAGATACTACGGCAGACCAATTAGGCTGGGTCGTATTATTATATACTACGGGAATAATCGCGCACTAAAATTACGAGATAAATAAATACCTCCTCATCCCGACGTTTCGACCGAGTTGCATCGACCGTGGTCACGGGTAGGCTGAATATCTGTTGTTGTTTAAAAACAACTACAACAAGATATTATTATCCATTTTGTGTATCCAAAGGCAATTTATTTCACAAATTCTGGTACGATCTCCGTAGTTAATGCTGGTTATAACGATAAGTATAATGCTATTGCAGATATGTACTTTAGAGTACTTTTACGCTATTTTGAAATGTAACTGCTATGTAATTTTTAGTTATTTTAAACTGTTATTTTTGACGATGCTATTGCAGACATATCAATTACAGTATTTCTGACATCCTAATTTTTCATATTGTATTTCTAATTTAATATAATGTAGAGAATTTTAAATAATTGATTGTCATATTATGTTTAATGTTGAGTACATGATTAATAACTGTTATTTTGACGTTGCGTAGGGTGTTGCTCGTAGTATATACTAGTTTGTATACTAATGTACGTAATTTGCCTTACTGATAATAAATGACTATCTATCTATCTTATAACTTATTTCCGTGGAAAATGTAAAATTATCCTTCAAAATGAAAACAAATGGTTACCGCACCCAGTCGGTAGCCCAAAGTTCCGGGGTGCAACTCAACGACACTTGCGTCCCGGCGAGCACTTGATGCGTCTGCCATGTAGTGGCATTACGACACTGTACTGTACTGTACCAGCCTTTTTAATAGTCCACTGCAGGACGTAGGCCTTCCCCACGAAGGGTGATTGGGCCATATCCACCACGCTGGCCCAGTGCGGGTTGGTGGATTCACAAACGCCATCGAATTTCATCTACGGACGTATGCAGGTTGCCTCACGATGTTTTCCTTCACCGAAAAGCCAGTGGTGTGAAATTCCGTACATAAATTCCAAAGAATTCATTGGTACGAGACCGGGGATTCGAAACCACGACCTCGCGATTTTAAGGCGGGTGTCATTACCTCTTGACCACCACGGCTCAAGCATTACGACACATTCACTCGTATTAAACTTACCATACAATAGAAAAATAATCGGCCAAGAGCGAGTCGGACTCGCGCACCAAGGGTTCCCTATCGTATGGAAGCCCCCTTAATAAATATTATTTTAGTTAAATTATTTATTTTTGAAGTGATTATAAGCACAACTTAATTTTCTGTAAATATTTCAAGCATCTCTCTGTTATTAACATCGAGCAAAAAAATCATGTTTCTGAAAAACGCTCATACACAAAAAATAATAGCACATTATGATATAAGTGCCATAAGTTGAAAATGACAACAGAGGCGATATTAGGCGAGGGCTATAAGGAAGCAGAGGCTGTAATTTTCAAAGCGCACGTATGTCACACGACCTTTTATAACACATTTGCGAGGAAATTAATAAAACTCTGACTTTCTTAAACGAATAAATCTTTGATTACTTCTTAAAGCAGTTATAGAAATTTGAACAATTTTTAAAAGTGATTGTTACGTTGTCAGAATATTGACGACTTTTCTGACATAAAAACTCTTTGCTAAGATTTTCAAAAGTATCCTTGATTTTTAGACGGATGCATCTTAGGAGCAATTTGATATCAAAAAATATCAAAACCGTGCATGTTTTTTTGTTACAAAAAAACTCGTGCGTTTTACATTACAATAACGCACAAGTGCGTAATGAAATACATTACGATATTAAAATTGGTGTAATTACAGCCACTTTACGAGCAAATATGTTATGATAATAATGATGTTTATTTATCTGTTCGCCCTCAGGGGGCTCCCATACAATCAACGTATTTACGTAGTATTTGTTGTTATTGCGGCAACATAAATATGTCATCTGTGAAAAATTCAACGCTATTACGGTTCATGAGATACAGCCTGGTGACAAACAGACGGAAAGACGGATAGCGGAGTCTTGGTAATATGGTCCCGTTTTTACCCTTTGGGTACGGAACCCTAAAAATGGCTGTCTGTAAAGTCGGTTTACGTGATAATTTTACGTGATAACGTCATATGCGTCACAAGCTGAACGAATAGGCCTCTCTTTATTTAGTTATGCCTCTCTATAGCTTGTGCTTCTCCATAGCTTGTGCCTGTTTATAGCTTGTGCCTCTTTATAGCTTGTGCCTCTTTATAGCTTGTGCCTCTTTTTAGATTGTGCCTCTCTATAGCTTGTTCCGCGTTCTTGCTTGCTTGCTCAGCTCAGGCGGAACGTGAAAATGACTCATATTTTTCGTGCGTGCAGCCAGCGTTCATAGATTTATAAGACGTTATCACGTCAAAAAAATAACGACAGCATTCGTGAATCGTCTATAGGATTTTCCATCGTCACTCGTCAACCTGCTGTTAGTAAATTTGGTATATTTCCTCACTTGTGATTCGATCTCGCAGAGAGACACTCATCTCCATAACTCGTTGAGCTACTTAAATTTGAGCCATAAACTAACCTACTCAGATCTGATTCGAATCCTATTTTTCATTGGATCTCAACTACATAGACTGGGAAAACGTGGTTACCATTCAAATTTATTTTAAAAATAGCAGAATAGATTTAAGTCTAACATTACAGATCTAAAAAATATTTAAGGACTTTAAGACACTAAAATTTATTTGTATCGGTGTTATGTTTTGGAATACATAATTCCCAGCTATATTTAGCAATGCCATCTAGAAATCCTACTCATATTATAAACGCGAAAGTTTGTGAGTACGTATGGATGTTTGTTACTCTTTCACGCAAAAACTACCTACCGAACGGATTGAGATGAAACTTTGCAATAATAATGCTTATATATCCGAATTACACATGGGCTATAAATTATAAAAATAATGTGTGAAACGAAGTTCGCTGGGTCAGCTCGATTAATATTTTCGAGCTTTTTGCGATGTTAATTTTTTTTTGTATTGGAATCGTCGGTCTACTTGAGTAGGTTAGTGTATGTTGGAGCTTATTAATCAAGTGATAACGTCATATGCGTCATTAGTTACCAATTAAGCAATCGCCCGTAGTCATTAGTTACCAATAGTTTGATTAACTGTCCCATGACGTCAATTAAAAAGCCTATACAATCAGTGAAGAGATCATCTGCACTGTTGACATGAGATCTATTGATTTTGGCTTGATTGGACCCAATTACGCCTACTAAGGCAGCTTTAAACCAATATTGGGGCGAATAATCACCTGCATTGAACAATCAAGCGAAATAAATACAAGATATCAAGTCGATGACGGGCATTATTTTAGTCTAGGATATATCCTTCAAAAAAACTTTAGCCGAAAACATCATACAAGATGTATTGTTATAAGTAAAAGAAAAGAAGTGTGTAGTAAGTCTGTATTATGTTGTATGTTCAATTAGTTAATTTACTTTGATTATTGAATAGGTACGACCAAAATTGTAAAATATTTTGTAATTATGTTATCATGTAAGTGACAAACTATTTTGTCTTTATGATAATAAATATTTTTAAACCTAAATCTAAATATCTATGGAGTCACAATCGTGCCATAAAGAGTCCGAGCCAAAAGTCTGCCCCAGCTACGTAGTGGGCAGGCTTTTTGGTTAGTCGTAAGGCGATTGCAAGGCAACTACAACGCCGCACGATACCAAAGTGCTCCGTTACAAGCACTAATTAGTTGACATACGTAGAGATTCGAGAAAACGAGTCATTGTGAATTATTTAATGTAAATGTCTAAGTCGGTATGTATGACGGCGCTCGGACATTTTTACTACTTTCACTTAGGGACTGTGGCTCTGTAGATATTTGCTCGAAGCTAGGATATCATTTAACTTTTAATTTGACAACTTTTTACGATTGGATTAACCCCGTAACATGAAATTAAAATCAGCTCTTTCGTACACCATCGTTAGGTTAACTTTGGAAAAGTGTATATAATGTACAGTGTAATTCAAATTCAAAATTAATTTATTGACAAAACAATATTGTGATGAGCAGCTTAGAAAAGGAATCGAAGGTTGTAAAAAATATAATATACATAAAATGACCGGATAGTATGATTATCTTAAGCTTCGGATTACTAAACTAAGCTTGTGTCTTATGAATCCTTGCTCCTCTCAATATTTGGTTAAAAGTTTTTTTATTTAATGATAAAATAATGTTTGTTTGACGAATCTGAAATTGTTTTAAATATCAAATTATTGTCTCCTAGTTAGTAATAACATTTCAATTAAAAATAAAAACAATACAAACATTACATAATTCCAAAACTACATTATGAGATTAAAACTTTTTGAAGATCAAATAAAAATATCTATATATTTTTAGGATACTCAAACTTCCGAGTCCGAGTAGGACGGAGTACGGAAGAGCCGTTTCGTCTGTCAAAAATACCGTCAAATGGGTTCTCAGTTAAAATAATTACCTATAACTCGCTATTACCAAACGTAAACCTAATAACTCCTACTCAAATCCGCTCAATAAGTTTCACAACACCATTACATACAACAGACTGTATTGGCGCATCGCATTATACAATGCTGCAATATTGCAATAGAATACATCAAAATACAGCTGTCTCAGGACAGATAACAATGGATGTCTCGAATGTAGTCTCGCTACATGTAGACTGAATTCAAAACCCCATCTTAAGATCTGCTAGCACACAATTTTGAACTCTAGTTTGTCTAGCTATAGCGTATTTTTAGGTACAAAGATGGAGGTCTTGGTGTATGTCATTGCGTTTTCAATAGTACGTGTTGAGAAACCGAATTTGTGGCTGAGAATGGAAAGTCGTTCTCACACGAGGTTATAGTCTTAAAACCAGTGGATTGACATAAGTTCTTTTTATTATTATATACTACGGGACTAATCGCGCACTAAAATTACGAGATAAATAAAAACCTCCTCATCCCGACGTTTCGGCCGAGTTGCATCGACTGTGGTCACGGGTAGACTGGAATGTGGAACTGCTGGTACCGCCAATTCAATTTGAACTTGAAAAATTGTCACTACGACACACAACACTGACGGTATCTAACAATGTCCTTCTACCTACACTACGCGATTTGCATTTGTTGACAACAGAATTCCACGACGCCGATAACTTAAATCCTCTGTATAATATCTCGTAATTTTAGTGCGCGATTAGTCTCGTAGTATATAATAATAATGTGTTCAAATCGCGAAAGTTTAAAAACAACATGACATAAGTTCTGTAGTAAATAGAACAAGGTTAGTTCTCGTAGCATAGCCTCTGGCTAAACTCTGGTTTCCGATATAAATGGACTGCATTTTCTAATACCTAGGTAACACCCAGACACAAAGCAAACACCTAACAAAATCTTTGCCCTGGGTGGGAATTAAACCCACGTCTCTTTGACCCAGTAGTCAGGGTCACTAACTACTGAGCCACCGAGGCAGTCAAAATCGTCTGATAAATAGCTTTACGGCAACAAAAATTTGACTGTTTTGACAGAGGGATAATGTGGTCGATCGAGACATGAAAGATAGAGATGCATTGATTTAAAATGGCATAAGTTAGAAAGAGACATGAAAAATATCTCGATTCAGTGGCTAGTTGTCGTGTTTTTCTCTCGAGTAGTGTCAAATTCCAATTCATATTTGACAGTTTTGACAGTTCTGGGCAAGATTTCTTATACATTATTGTGGTTGAGAATTGCCTCAAGCGACAACATCGCTATATCTCTAGTTGTACCTAATAGCTCTGTGGTTTTGACGATAAGTCAACAGAAGCTAGGGCCGTTGATTTGTCGTCAGCACGTGTAGCGCTCATAGTGTAGCTTTCGTAGCTTAGTTTGAGGTGTTTTTAAAAGATCACCGAAGTCATGGAACGTTCGGCGCGGCTAGTCTTCGGATAGACGACCGTAAGCGGCTCGGATTCCTCCTCGAATTGTGTAGAACACGACCAACTTATCCATATTATAGTCAAACTAGGGCGCTATCATTCTATTTCCTTAGACTAACGAAGTTTTCTTTGGGAAATTTTAGTAGATCTATTTCACCATCTGCAAGTTTAGTTGGTAATGCTTTACCGGTTGTTTTAACTGGGTTAGCCATGACAGAGGCTTTCAGAGGGCCGAGTGGGAGTTTTTAACTGTGGTAGGAGCCTGCTCGATCGCGTTAACGTTAGATGTGATTTCTATGGAAATGACACAGCGACATTTTGCGTCACGTTAAAAAATGGAATAGCTAAGTAAGAGTTTTATTTACTGTAATGTAACGAGCGCCAAACCAATCGAACACAAGCGCGGCAACGTCTATGATTGACTCTCTATTTCATTTTCATTTCATTTATTCTTCAAAATAGAAACAATGATGTATACTTGTGAATGTAAAAAAAAACTTAATAAGGTTACAGTAGAAGTAAAGAATTAAATCTAGTGTGTGTGTGTCAATGTGCTCGACGCGTTCGGTCAACGCGACTTAAAAGTAATTCGATTTGATTTGAAAAACTCCCACTCGGCACTCAGATGGCTTAGAAACTCCGACGCCAGAGCTAGCCACTCAGCCTATACGAGCTTACTTACTTTTACCACGTGTAAGACTGGCCAAAGGCGATAGTTCGGATACAGTAGGTTTGTTAGAAACGTTTTGGCAACAGAGCCGGCGGAGTTGGCCCCAGGAGATGGTATTTTGCTCGGGATTGTGTAATTTGATCATGTCTAGAGTTTGCGGGGTTATGAGAAATCGTAAACTACGATTTCGAGAATGTACTCGAAATTTAGTTTGATTTGAATTAGTTCGTTCGGGTGGTTAGATCTAGTGTGATAGTTTTAAGGGGACTTTATACGATAATTTTATAACTTGCTCGCGCAACCCCGCTTTATTAAAGGTACAATATCACAACATGTGTGGTTCCAATAACATTTAAAATATTTTTAAGAAAATTTCAGATGTACGGTTCAGTACGTTTCGTAGTCTCAGAATTACGTTTTCCGTTTTGTTTGGTAGAGCTAAGCACGTTTATTTGTGATATTATAGTCAAATATTAATTTATTCAAATACTCATTTGTTACAAGTTAAGAAGTAAACATTACATTAAGGCACAATATCACGAAACAAAAATAAAAATAGAGGAACTTGACAATTACCAAATTAGTCAGTAAATCTTAATACAATTCTGGTAATTTTAAAAAGTCAAAAATAAAATAGTTGCTTATTTGTTGTAGTTCAAGTAAATCAGCTTCATTGATTTAAAAAATAATGTGGTTATTATATTTCACTTTATGTATAAGCTCGGCTGATATTTATCGGCCAATTGGTTGTTAATAACAATTTACAGAATTTCACGCCATTTAACAAAAACATTTTATGATTAAATTAAATAGCCTATCATCACATCCCAGTGGTGAATTTTACTCATTTGATACTACGCATTTCTGTAGTGGAATTTAATGCTCAGTAATCTGGTAATTAGCAAATAGCATAGGATTATAGTTTGATTCGGATTCAATATATATTAGGATAATAGAATTATTATCCTTTTGTTCGAATAATGTGATTTCGATTAACATTTACTTACTTACGTTTGAAATTAACAAATATGTTCAGCACATTTTAAAATTGGCACATAAAATGCTTACAAGTTGAGGAATGCTGTACCTTTCATCTGTTTCTAAACCCATTCAGGCAATTTTAAGCCCCTGTAACTTGGGCGAGCAAAGTTAGAAGACAAGACTTTTAGGTAATATTTAACCAAAAAGGGTTGAATCAAGTTGTAAAGTTCTTCTATGATTTTTGTTTTGCAGAGGAATTTGGAAAAGTATATAGCTACGTGCCTGGTGCTCAATTTATTTAAGTCCGAATATCTCACTATGAAAACAGGCCATCTAGTGTCGACATTATAATCACTAACACCATGACCACGGTAATACGGACCGTCAGAGATTGGAATGCCCTGCTCCCGTCATTGTTTCCTGACATTTACTGTACTGTACTGTACTGTACCAGCCTTTTTAATAGTCCACTGCAGGACGTAGGCCTACCCCACGAAGGGTGATTGGGCCATATCCACCACGCTGGCCCAGTGCGGGTTGGTGGATTCACATACGCCATCGAATTTTTTTTTAAGGACGTACGCAGGTTGCCTGCCTCACGTTGTTTTCCTTCACCGAAAAGCCAGTGATGTGAAATTCCGTACATAAATTCCAAAGAACTCATTGGTACGGGACCGGGGATTCGAACCCACGACCTCACGATTGTAAGGCGGGTGTCACTACCTCTTGACCACCACGGCTATACCTGAAATTGTAAATGCCCTGACATTTATAATTTGGATATTTTCAAGTCAAGAGTGAATATAGTTATCTTCTATGTCTACGTACTCCATCTTCGGCAACAACTTTGCTCTCAATCAGGCGAGATGGTGGCCAAATGTAGCCCTATTCGACATTGAAAAAAAGAAAATGATATCTATCATTACCGTACCATGACGGTTCCGTAATCTGCCGGCCGGTGCGTTAGGCACGCACAAGCACTTCCTGTTACCGTAACATGGCGGAGTTTTATATTAAAAAAAAAAACATTCACTCAGTTCATATCCTGCGTTCGCTTCAGATTTTTGAAATACTTATCACAAAGATAACTCTTTGAGCTAAAATCTAGTGTGGAAAGCACTCAAAATAAAATCATAACATTGATTTAGCAGTGCGCCATCTCTCGTCAATCTTTAGAAGTTCTTATAGCTTCTAGTTGAGTCCTGTCTAATACGGGTATCATAGGTGGCGCCGCCAACGCTATAAGTTGGTGGTAATATAAGCACCTCAAAAATTTGACGCTTGCGTAGGAGGCGGGTTGGCTCAGTTGGTTAGAGCGTCGGACTCACCAGCGGATCACTACCCGAAGGGGCAGGTTCAAATCCTGCGTTTGCTTCAGATTTTTAAAATGCTTCTAACAAAGATAACATATTGAAAAAAAAAATTGGTAAACACTAAACAGGTATTGTAAAATTTATGATGAACAGAAAACTCTTTAAACACCATTAAACATTAATCAGAATCTAAATTTTACGCAATTTGAATTTCTGTATTTCAATGCAGTTCACAAAACAGTACAGCTGCATTTGCATTGTATCGACAAAACTATATTTTCAGTTTATAGTGTGATATTAAAATGGAAAACTGGTGCTGCTACGTGACTAGTGCCTTATTTATCCTGCCTTAATAATATCCAGCTATAAAAGCAGGCTATCCAGCGTCTGTACTGTAATCACGGCGTACAAACACCATGGCGGTTCTGTAATCTGCCGGTCAACGCGGGAGGCACGCGCTTCCTGTTGCCGCAACATGGCGGCATTTCCGGTGATAGGACGGGAAGAACAGATTTGTAAATAATACAGCTGAGATTGATACATATAAGTGTAACGACATAAAAAAATAGTAGGCTTCTTCTTTTTCTTGTTTTGTTTGGCTTCGCATTGTTGTGCATTTGCCAGTGTCAAGTATTAAGTTTCAATATTTTTTGATATTTTATCAAATAGTGACGACGTGTTCAAAGACCGAAAAATGCCGCAATGTCTGAAAACCCGACTTTACAACCAATGCGTACTACCTGTGATGACGTATGGTGCCGAAACGTGGACGCTCACCAAGAAAACTATATACAAAATGCGAGTCGCACAACGAGCAATGGAGCGTGCTATGCTAGGCATCACGTTACGTGACCGAATTCGAAATACGGAGATCCGTAGGAGGACAAAGGTGGCAGATATCGGATCCCGTATAATCAATCTCAAGTGGCGTTGGGCTGGACATTTAGCCAGATGTGATGATGGCAGGTGGAGCAGGTCTCTGACTGAATGGTGGCCCCGTGACGGGAAGCGCAGTCCCGGTAGACCCTTACAACGGTGGCGTGATGACATCCAAAAGTTTTGCGGCAACACCTGGATGAGACTGGCACAGGACAGGGATAGTTGGCGTAAAGGGGAGGAGGCTTATGCCCTGCAGTGGGCCGAAATAAGCTGATGATGATGATGATTATCAAATAGTCACTGTCGTAGTCACGTCATAGTCCAATAAAGTCGCGGTCAAGTCCAAACATAGTCCAAGTCATACCTCAGTAAAGCAGTGGAGACTTTACTAGAGGCGTCTATGGAGTTTTGCTGACAACACGGAACGACCTGATACGTCACATTATATCACTTGTCTACACTCATGCACGTAAATCAGCTTATAATCAACTAAATACCACAATTTTTCACGAATTATGACTGATAAAAACGCAAGTTTAACAAAATAATACAATGATACGGCGACAAGATTTTTCCGCGTTCCCGCCAGAACTCAAATACGAGTAGTAGGCTGCTTATTGTTTAACCACCAGAAATAACATGCAATAGCTAAATGCGCGGATAAAATCCAGCAATATGATTAAATGTTACACTATTTTTTACCGACTTCCAAAAAGGAGGAGGTAGGATGTTCGTCTGTATGCATTTTTTTGTGTATGTTTATCGATATTTTCGCCATTCGTCAGATGATGTAACAAAAATTTTGTAGTCAAAAGGATATACTCCCGAGGTTCATTTAAATTTTATCGAAATCGGCTGAGCCGTTTTTGATAAATCATCAATAATGTACATGGATGTCCCTTCGATTCATGCAAACTATTCGAATTCTGTATACGGTGGAAGTTGGTGTTGCGATTTTTGCGATAAATAATTATAGTGACGTCAACTTAATATCTAAGTCTAAATCCTCTTAAGGCTCATTGCAATGTCGAACCTTAAACCTTTTGATTAAAATATAAGCGTTTTCAAGGAAACAAAAACAATAGTAGGTACACACAGTTCCATTATTTCATTCTGGTTGCTAACCCAATTCAAAACCACGAAAATATAGAGCACACAACTTAAATCATAATATTTATTCGCACTTAAAACAACTTGGCATTTTCCGTATTTAAATAAACAAAACAAACGTACCTTTATAAACCTACACTTTCTGTTCATACCTCATACTTCTTCACGTAGAAAATTGCTCGTGAAAACTAGGCACCACCGCGGGTTTCTCCGAAAATAACCCCTACCTCTACCAAGTTACGGTAAACTCGGTTTATCAAATAGAATTTACGAAGTCAACAAATCAACTTTTCTCCGGGATCCTTGTTCACAGTTTACGACAAAGATAAACCTGCTAATTTTTGTCAAATACTGCAGAAAAGCGGACGCGAACTACGTGTAATTTCTTTCCAATGTTTGCATTTTTAGGAAGCGTTGGCGGCCTGGTGATAGGTTTTGGTACAATTGGAAGGTGGGTTGAAATCCTGCTTCCATAACAGTTCTTTTGAACATAAGTTAAGATTTTTACACCACTGGCATTTTGATAAAAGAAACCGTCGTAAAGCAAACCTGCATATATCCGTAGAAGATTTAAAATTCGATGGTGTGTGAAGAATCTACCAACCCACATTTGGCGTGGTGAATATAGTACAATCACCCTAAGAGTGTAGGCCTATATTGAGCAGCTGATGTCAGTACAGTCGAGGGCAGGTTGCGTTGGTATTTAACAAACCAAATTAATAATGGTTTTAGTTACCTGATCGAGGCTGAAGAAATAATTCGGAGTCGTAATTACTTAGTTTCATTAGAGCAATATGAAGCAATTAATTTTATTAGTGTCAAAAATTTACTTTTTATACCCAAATTTATTAGGTTTACGGTAAAAAAATATCATTTGATGAAAAGTCTGAAATATTTGCGTAGTCGTATATTGAAACGGCAGATTTTTAGGGTTCCGTACCTCAAAAAGAAAAAACGGAACCCTTGTAGGATCACTTTGTTGTCCATCTGTTCGTATGTCAAGACTAATTATCTCGGGAACGCGCAAAAATATCGAGTTGAAATTTAAACTATATACGTATATCTATGGTCTCTTGTGTAAAAGAAAAACTTCTCAGTTAACGTAAATAAAAGTAAGAGCCTTTTATGTCGGAAAAAAAGCATATTTCGACACTCACGAAAATCAAAACCAACAAGGTACTTTCCGTTGACTTAGAACTATGAAATTCGGCGAGTAGCATTGTCTCAGAGTATACATATAGGAATTAATTTGAAAATTGTACATTTTTATTTAAATCACAAAAAAATAGGGCCTAGATTCACCAAATATGGGTTGAAAATTCAAAGGGAGTAAATCGTATCATGAAAGGTATCATATAAGAGAGTTTCATTAGCACATGCTAAAACAGGTCTTCAATTACGAGTATTTTAACAATGTGTAATTTTTGATAAATGACGAGAACAGTGAAAAAAAAACATTTTACGATGATTATAGTATAGAGATTTTAACAACTTCCCAATTTTGTGAAATTTTTTGGATTTGTACGGATTACGGAACCCTCGGTGTGCGAGCCTGACTCGCACTTTTCTGGTTTTTTTTTTAATTCATCGGCCTACTGGCGATATAATCATGTTGAGTACATTTTATTCAGTGTCTAGTCGTATCGCAGGCATTAAAAAAGGCGCCCGCTTGCGTCCAGTGCCGTCCCATCAAAACACGAGGCTCGTGCATACAAAACTGCTAACTAACTTGACCTGACACTGAACTCTGCGTGTAACTGGGTTTACGTACCTACTGGCTTTTTCTTTACGGGCATGTACTAAGGAAGATATATGTCATCATTATCCATCCATCCATCAGCTGAAGGACATCCACTGCTGGACATAAGCCCCTATGGATCTTTAATAAGACCGGTTTGAAGCGGCTTGCATCCAGCGCGATCCTGCGGTCTTGATGAGGTCATCCGTCCACCTTGTGGGTGGACGTCCTACGCTGCGCTTGCCGGTACGTGGTCTCCACTCAAGAACTTTTCGACCCCATCGGTCATCAGCCCTCCGCGCTATGTGCCCTGCCCATTGCCATTTCATCTTGCCAATCCGTTGGGCTATGTCGGTAACTTTGGTTCGTCTACGGATCTCCTCATTTCTGATTCGATCTCGCAGAGAGACTCCGATATATGTGAGATAGATAAATTCGTACAGCCATGGTGTGTTTTAGCCTATTCTTGGCGGATATTGGTTCCATCCATGCATCAGCCATGGGACATCCACTGCTGGGCATAGGCCTCTCCTATAGATCTCTAACAAAGCCGGTTGGTAGTGTTTCACATCTAGCGCAATCTTACGGTCTTAATGAGGTCATCCATACTTGTGGGTCATCTGGAGAACTTTTCAGTCCCATCGGTCATCAGTCATCGTGCTAAGTGCCCTGCCCACTGCCATTTCCACCCCGCCAATCAGCTGCTGATGACGATGGTGAACTTTCCTTCTTTTTAAGCTGCCTTCTTATACCCGCGCGTTGGTCTGTGAGACCGAGGAAATATTATTTTGCATTTATTTTATATTCAAACAATGCACCGACTTAGAGTTTTTTGCTAGCTGCCTTATTAGTTGATAGCTTCACTGCAGTACGCTGAACAAGCTTGTGCAAGTACGGCGTGTCGGTGCATTTGGCGCCAATCGGTCCGTGAGATCGACGCACGTTTTGTTGCACATATACACGTATACGTGCAACTGAAAAAAAAATTGAATGCAAAGTTTTGTATAGATCATACATTAATTGTTTTTTAAGGTCTGAAATCTTGATAGCTACCTCTCGTGTCTTAACTCATAAGGTACTAAACTGATTTTTAGGAGTACCTATAGATTTTAGTTAGTTTTTTCTACACTTAAACAAAAATTTGATATATTTGAAGGGTGTTACGCGAAGTCTGATAGTCAGTAAAACAATAAATTATTTGTAAAATTGGTATTTTTTTTTTTAATTAAAATTTACTAACCACAGACTTCAGGGTCTGTGCTCTTTGTTAACTAAGATTTACAATTATTTTTTTATAGTTACTGTACAAAGAGTAGGTACTAGAAATATTAGCCAAAGTAGTCAATGCACTGCGTGAATGCCACGAGCAGACCGGCGACCCGCAAGCAGCACCCGATCACGAGTGTGACACATGTGCCAGCCATCGCTCTCCTCGACCATATTTGAGGGAGGAGAACGACCCGACACATTATACAGCCGCAAGAAGGAGCCTTCGATGGCGAGCATGAATGCTTGGGGCATGCACACAATGCTTATTTCTTATAAACTACAAATACACATTTTTCACGTCCTATGCCAATTTAGTTGCCTTCTCCCGGCCCAAAGGCTCCATCACCGCCTCGTTTCGATCTCTGACAGCCACCTGCAGGTTGTACTCCTTGATGGTGTCCGATGCGTGCCGCACGAATCGACTGATGGCATCATTTTCGATGGTAAATTTATTTTGTAATTAAATCCTATAGCTACTGGATAAATGTTACCGAAGTAGCTTTTACTGCTAATAATAAAAAACAGGGCCCCGAAGTTACGGTCTGTGACACCGTGCGCGAGTATACATATGTGTTACAAAATTTGACGCGGGTACCTATAGGAAGTTTAAGCCTTAACGTTAGAGTTTTAAAGACCTTTGATACTAAATTGTTAAAATATTCGGGATCATTTGACGTGCCGCGAGTGTGTCCTAGCCAAATGGGTGCCCCATTTTATGACGGACGATACCGACTGTAGCTTTAATTTAGTGATAAGTACGAAACTAAAGTGATGATGTGGGTAGCTCTCAGTCATTTTTCTGACTTTTCATTTCAATAAATAATTATTCAAATAGCCCCTCGACTTTACACCTTTAGGTCCTGCCCTGCAGCTTATACCAATTTGATACAATACCCTTTGTCCATGGGTTCATAACGATTATTGCTCGGCTGCTAACTATAATACAGTTAATCTCATCCAGTAGGGCACAAAAGCTGGATAGACAGAATTAACGTAAAGGAACGAAAGCAGATATGCGAGTTTTGTACAAAATCCTGAAAATAATATAAATAAATATTAAGGAACATCTTATTAGTTCATGGTCTCTGACTTATAACTAAGCAAAGGTTGTGATGTGGCTAACAGAGTCAGAAAAAAACACATTTGTTTCAATACATATGTAAATAAAGAGATATTAACATCCAAATACAGAGAAAACACCTATTTTTATCATACAAATTTTTGCCCTGAGTGGGAATTGAATTCACGTCTCATTAGCCAATTAATAAATAGTAAAATAGAATGTAATAGTAGTCTGCCATATAGTGTAAATGTTTATAATAAGAACAGCAAAATAATTTGTCAAGACCGTATCGAGTAAGTAATAAGTAAAACACGAAATTCAGCTGTACGATTGTAGTACTAAAGGTCGATCACGTGCTTTCTTGTTTCAATTTATCGAGGAAGTTTGTGAGATGCTCGCGTAAAACTTTAATTCATTTTAGTTTTGAATCAGTTCGTAAATTTATGGAAATTGCAGCGTCTAGCAAAAAAAAAACGGACAAGTGCGAATCAGGCTCGCACATCGAGGGTTCCGTACAAACACGTTGTTAAAATAATTAAAAACCTGTTTTAGCATGTGCTAATGAAGTTCATTTATATGATTCCTTACATGATACGATTTATTCACTTTGAATTTTGAACCCATATTTTGTGAATTTTGAGGCCCTATTTTTTGCGATTTAAATAAAAATGTACAGTTTTCAGATTTATTCCTGTATGTGTACTTTGTGACAATGCTTTTCGTCAAATTTCATAGTTCTGTGTCAACGGGAAGTACCCTGTAGGTTTTGATTTTTGTAAATGTCGAAATATGCGGTTTTTACGACATAAACGACTCTAACTTTTTTATACGATGACTAAGAAGTTTTTCTTTTACTCAACTGCTAGAAACCATAGATTTACGTGTACAGTTTAAATTTCAACTCAATATCTTTACGCGTTCCCGAGATAAAGAGTCTTGACAGACACACAGACGGACATACGGACAACAAAGTGATCCTATAAGGGTTCCGTTTTTTTAGTTTGAGGTACGGAACCCTAAAAACGAAATAAAATCAAGTGAAATCTGTTACTTGATTTCACTTGGAACAAAAACAAACTGAAACAAATTGAGAATTTTCTCTTATTTGGGAGTCAGTTGAAAAGGTAAAAGTGGTGAACTGTATTTACACTGTGTAATGGGTATCTTTTTGCAGTTCTTATTCTGGCTTATGGGATGGGACTAATAACAGTTCTTGTCAGATATAAAATACAGTATTTTCTGGCCCTCATTGGGAGAGTGGTTTGTATATGATACTTTTGTAGGAGGAAATAATACTACTAAATAACTTTGTAGCATTGACAGATAGAATTGAGATAATATTTATATCATTTTATACTATATATAACGGGACTAAACTCACGTGTAGGGATAGTAGTAACGACATGCGTTGCAATGCATTGCGAGACGGCTCCGCGTACTAGCACTCGCCAACTTGAGAAAGGTCGCCGAATGCGACCGAAACTATAGTCGTTACGACTATCCCTACACGTGAGTTTAGTCCCGTTATATATAGTATAAAATGTGTGAAAACCACGTAAATTTCCATAGTAAGATTTATATCATTTGGATAACTTTGAGATCGATGTTTGGAGGCCTTGTAGACTTACTACCAAAGTGGTAGTAAATTGTGCTTATCCTACGGGATTTGACGCGCAATAACATATGAGATAACCGAGACTCTTTTCTTTCTTTTCCCGATGTTTCGACATAGTAGTAGCATCAGTCGTGGTCACGGACAAATTTGTCATGCGCAGCCGCTGTTACAGCTAGTTCAAATTGAAATTGTCTGTTTTATTGTCCACAACATCGGTTACCATCAGGCGATTTAGTGGTCATGCGTGGATTTATTCACGATGACAGCAAAAAAGGTGTTCTTATAGAATAGAATAGAAAACGCTTTATTGTTCACACAATTTACAATTTAACAATAAAAGAATACAATAGAATTAAAATAGTGCGACAACCGGCGGCCTTATCGCTTAAAGCGATTTCTTCCAGGCAACCTGATTAAGAGAGGAAAGGATTATAGAGGAAGGTAAGGGACGGGGTGTACAATAATGGCGAATTAATTAAAACAAAGATGAATACACTTGAATAAAGAGTCATAAATATACATAAGATATATACATTATTATACATACATATCAATATACACAAGCATTTAATATTACAACAATAATAATAATAATATCGCAGGGGCGACTTTGTGGCGAGTAGTCGGTGAGTGGCGACACCGCGAACCCTGATTCCCTGGGGCTAAATGAGACCCCTGACTCCTCTCTTGCCTTAATCGGCCGGTTTGGAGTGGAAACCGCAAGAGCTAAGAACCTAAGCTCCAGGGTGGAAGTGTTAAAGGGCATAACGCCGCGAGTAGCGTCTAGTGAAAGCGCAGCACACCTCTCGACACCCTAAGCCGTCCACACCAATGTTGCCCCTCCGGTGCCAACTTACGGTAGCCTTTATGGGGGGCCCATTTAGTGGACGGCAAGTCACCACCTGCTACGAAATTTTGAAATGGGGCATATTTAGCGGGTGCCGTACCTCATTCCATAGTCTAATTTTACAAAACATTTAAAATTTCACCAAAATAGCCCAGTTACAATATTTCAAGTCATTTTATATGCCATAGTTTCCATTTCACGCTATCTTTTTTATACCTACCACTGTTTTTATATTTCATAATAAAATTGTAAAAGGGGCCTCTCAATGTTGGCTTAGGCTCCATTGATGCCTAATAAAGGACCAGGCTAAGCCTGTGATTTCAATTGAATAAAGAGGAATAATAATAATAATGCATACAAAAACATACTAATACTTAAATAAATAAAAATACTAAACACATATTAATAAATATAATAAAAAATAAATATTATAAATCAACTAAAAATGACTTTCTAACATGGAGGCAACTGCCTCCATGTATATTATACTCGTAGATCAATCCTTAAGTGCTAATATTATAAATTTGAAAGTGTTTTTGATGGTTTGTTCCTCTTTCACGCAGCAACAGAGAACTAGATTGACTTCAATTTTGGTAGCTATGTAGTTCAAAGGTTGGAAAGTGATATAGGCTAATTTTTATCCCTACCTACCTAAAATGTATTTAATGGATTGTTTTAGTATCAAAGTTTGAATCCTTAAGTACTAATATTATAAATCCGTAAGAGTTTTTGTTCGTTTGTTCCTCATTCACGCAGCAACGGAGGAATATATTTGTTAGATTTTTGGTAGGTATGGGACTATGGGTATAGTTGTAGGTTGGAATATAGGCTATCTTTATATCCCGGAAAATTAAACGGTTCCTATGGGATACCACTTAAATCAACATATTACGCAGGCAATACCGCGGATAAAATATAGTGAAGAATTAAGAAAACTTTTCTCTAGCCTCCAAGTACAACCCAATCTTTGCAACTCTGCTTTCCCGACAAATCCAGGGTCGTAACGTAGAAGCGCCTCGCAAGATAGCTCCTTTCCTGCCTGCCGTCTCCCGGATATTATCATTAAAAGAACCCGCTGGCTCCAGTTTTCGGCCCATAAATTACGTATCAGGAGTCTACTTCCCTGTTCTAATAAATCTTTTGGTGCTTCCTATGCGGGGCGGAGAGCTGGATACTTGCAGTATAAGGTCCTTTAATGTAAAATACTGGAAGGATGAAACATTTGTCAATCAGTCTCTCTCTCGCTTGTTTCACTTACTCTGTATGAAAAGTAAGTTCGCGTAGGACGGGTGGCTAGCCCTGGTGTCTGAGTTTTTAAGCCGTCTGAACTTCGAGCAAATATCTACAGCATAGCACAGCAGTGTTAATGCAATAAATAACTGCCAGTAATTTTAACCGGCAGATTCATTTTGGGCGTTAATGGGTTAATCTTAGTTATTTAAGTACAAGCAACGTTGTTCTATGTTTTTTGAAACCCTTTTGACCGATTTTGCACATTCACAGTAATTTATTTCGTAGATTTCTTTGAATGAATGAATGAATGATTTATTTGTCTGTAAAACTAGGTGTAATTTACAAAGTTCTTAAATTAATATTAGGTATGTTCTCTAGCTTCTACCTAAAATAGGTGTACAGACGTTTACATGGTATTACAATTATTAAACAATAGAATTATAAGTAAATTAATGTGAAAAGTATGATAATGTCAATGGATTTAGTTATATTATGTCAAAACAGGTAATGTCAGGATATTATTACAATTTATAGTCATTGATGCTCCTCTTGTCATTTAGAAAGTCATTTACACTGTAATATGCCTTGTCAGCTAAGAAATTGTTTAATTGGTTCTTAAAAATATTTAAGTCCTGTTTGCATCGAATGACTTTTTCTTCCACCCGCTCTTGGCCTATTCTGAAATGGGAGTAGATAATCCAGGGGAGTGAGCAGTGACGTCATATTAGCGAGGTTATGAAATAAAGGGTAGCCCACTGCGGGGATTAACGCCGTAAGATTATCGCTCTCTAGGGTGAAGTTAGTAGACATTTGTAATTTTAAATGGCGCTTCAATTAAGCTTCTTTGAAGGAGAAAATAATAACGACTTAGCTTTTAATCAGCTTCTTAGATGTTGTTTTTAAACTTTCGTGATTTGAACACATTATTATTATGTACTACTAATATCTATTTATCTCGTAACTTTAGTGCGCGATTAGTCTCGTAGTTTATACTAATAACTTCTTAGATGTAAGTGTGAGTTTTTAAAGTATAGAGTAATTAGCATTCTAGGGAAGCAGGAAATATAGTACAGATCGGTAGGAAGTTGTTATGGTTCGTTTAGTCGCAAAATGACAAAAGCGCGGAATGACAACCGGGGCGCAAATTGTACAAAGAGCAAAATGTTCAAAGAGTATTACGTCCAAGGCGCACAATGACTAGGAAGAAAAAATGTGCAAAGCGCACAATGACTAGGAAGCAAAATGTCTATAGCGCAAAACGTCCAAAATTTTACTTATTCTGTTAAATCAACTTCCATGACTTGTTTTGGTGTTCGTGTACAGCTATTTTGTATCTTGCCTTACCTTATGAGCCATCTATACGAAGCTTAACAGTGCCATCTACATACGCGATATGAAACAACACACTTAAGCTATGTGTACTAGTAAAACCATATTTTTTTCCTGGTATCTTTCATAATAATTATGTTATATGGTTCAATAATAAAATACTAATATGTTTTTTTTAAAGCCGTGGTGGTCTAGTGGTAGTAACACCCGACCTGCAATCGTGAGGTCGTGGGTTCAATTCCCGATCCCGTACCAATGAGTTTCTTTACAACTTATGTACGGAATTTCACACCATTGGCTTACCAGTAGGTACTATCTTCTTGATCATCGTAGCAATTGACGATTTCACTGTGACTGTGACGGGTTGTGACATCATTCAAGACGCCATGACACTATTCGCGTTTTCCAGAGAAAATTAAATTATTTCTTGAAATACAAAATACCTACCGTAAATATTGATATTTTATTAAAATAAGGGTTTTTTTGGGATAAAATAATAATTCATCAAGTTTTAAAATTTAGTCAACTAGCATATTATGAAACGATACAAGTATATTACGTAACATAATATAATTTTTTATTCCATATAGGTTTGCGTTTGACTACACACTGCCTGATGTTGAGTAGATGTCTAGTATGTAGCACGATTACCTAGAACCTATTCACTCGGGATTTAAAGACACTCACGTTGTACTTTAGCGGGAAGACAGACCCAGGCAAAGCGTTCCACATTCTGGCTGGTCGTATGAGGAATGAGGATTCGAAACGCTTGGTTCTAAGGCGCGAAATGTCCACCATAAAAGAGTGGCGCTTTGGTCGCGTCTGTCTAGCCGTATGATAGAAGAAAGTAATTATACCTATACAAAAAACCAGACAAGTGTGAGTCAGGCTCGCACACCGAGGGTTCCGTACAAATACATTGTTAAAATAATTAAAAACCTTTTTTACCATGTGCTAATGAAGTTCTTTTATATGATACCTTACATGTTACGATTTACCCACTTTGAATTTTGAGCCCATATTTTGTGAATATTTTGTGCCCTATTTATTGTGATGTAAATAACAATATTCAGTTTTCAGATTTATTCCTATATGTGTACTCTAAGATAATGCTTCTCGCCAAATTTCATAGTTCTATGTCAACGGGAAGTATCCTGTAGGTTTTGATTTTTGTGAGTGTCGAAATATGCGGTTTTTTACGACATAAACGACTCTAACTTTTTTAGACGCCAACTGAGAAATTTGCCTTTTCCACAACAGCAAGAGTTCATCGATCACTAGTTAATGATATCTCCACTAGTTTGGATCGAAGAGTGCAAGTAGATGTGGTGTACTTTGATTTCCGGAAGGCGTTTGATAGGGTCAATAACGATATACTACTGGCAAAGCTCAGCGTTATAGGTTTTGAGCCGAAACTGCTCAAATTTTGTGCTGATATGCTTCGTGATCGCCAGCAGTATGTTCGGGTTGGGGTTTATGAATCTCTTCCCTATCACACGCGTTCCGGAGTCAGTCAAGGATCTATTATGGGTCCTCCATTTTTCATTTATATGATGAATGACCTTCCAAAGGTTATCAAATATTCGAAGTGTCTTCTTTATGCAGATGATTTGAAATTATATCGTGAAATAAAAACAATAGAGGATTGTTTAATGCTGCAAGAAGATATAGATTCTGTATATAGCTGGAGCGTGCGTAATAAAATGGAATTCAATAGCTCGAAATGCTTCCAGATGACTTTTGGTAGGATGCGACACCCTATCACATTTCAATACAAGCTGGATCAATTTGAAATATCTCGCGTCACTTCGGTCAAGGATTTGGGTGTATCGTTCGATCGAGAGCTCACATTTCACAATCATATCGTAACAGTGGCAAAGGAATCCTACCAACGGCTAGGTTTTGTGTTAAGGAACTCTCGGGAATTTCAAAGCACGGAAGTCATTAAGCTCATATTTAGTGCTTTAGTTCGGAGCAAACTTGAAGCCAGCGCGTGTGTTTGGCATCCACATGAGGACAAGTATACCCTTTTGTTGGAGAAAGTTCAAAAAGCCTTTCTCCGATATCTATACAAGCGTAAATATGGGTACTATCCATATTTGTACCCTACGAAGTTTCTACTCGGATGTCTGGGATACAACTCGCTTGAAGTCAGGAGATCGCATGATCAGCTAGCCATCATGTGTAAGATCCTTCGAGGGAAATTAAATGCACCGGACCTTCATGATCAACTATGTCGCTTGTTCGTCCCTGATAGCTATATCCGGTGTAGGAAACATAAGCTGTTTGCGGTCCCACTATGCAAAACAGTTGCTCACCAAAAATCCCCAATACCACGATCACTTGCTTCGCTCAATGATATCCTTGACGCAAGACAACAGTGCGATCTGTTCACTGATGACTGGAAGACGATCATGGCGGAATGTTTGTGCTACTGTGAAAGGTGTGATGTATGAACGAATGAATGGATGAACTGACTTTGTTGTTTCTTGTGTATGTTGTATTTAATAATTTGTATTTTTGAATGTATATCTGTTCTCTTTTTGTGTTTTAATTTTTTATTATTATAATCGAATTCAATGTGCTTTGTAATTTATTATTATTGTAAACTATATTTGACATGGACGTAATAATTTTGTGTGTGTTTTTTTTTTTTTGTGATATGTAATTTATTATTATTGCTAACCAAATTTGACATTGACGTAATGTAAGTAATATTTATTATTTATCATTAGTGTAATTGGTTACTGTTACCGTGCTAATTTGATATAAATAAATAAATAATAAATAAAATCGATATACGTATACAGTTTAAATTTTAACTCAATATCTTTACGCGTTCTCGAGATGAAGAGTCTTGACCTACATACAGACGGACAGATGGACAATAAAGTGATCCTATAATGGTTCCGTTTTTTCCTTTTGAAGTACGGAACCCTAAAAATAAACTAAACAGTCGAATTGAGAGGCTTTCAATTTTTAACCAACTTCCAAAAGAAGGAAGGTTCTATGTTTGTCTGTATGTATTTTTTTGTGTATCTTCGTCAGTATTTTCACCAATTGTGAACCGAATTAAAAAAAATCTCTCATAACGGGTGATTTTTTAAGAGCTTGAGAACTTTTTTAAACAATAAAACGCATAAAATTTGCAAAATCTCATCGGTTCTTTATTTTAAACGTTAGATTGGTACATGACATTTACTTTTTGAAGATAATTTCATTTAAATGTTGACCGCGGCTGCGTCTTAGGTGGTCCATTCGGAAAGTCCAATTTTGGGCAACTTTTTCGAGCATTTCGGCCGGAATAGCCCGAATTTCTTCGGAAATGTTGTCTTCCAAAGCTGGAATAGTTACTGGCTTATTTCTGTAGACTTTAGACTTGACGTAGCCCCACAAAAAATAGTCTAAAGGCGTCAAATCGCATGATCTTGGTGGCCAATTTACCGGTCCATTTCTTGAGATGAATTGTTCTCCGAAGTTTTCCCTCAAAATGGCCATAGAATCGCGAGCTGTGTGGCATGTAGCGCCATCTTGTTGAAACCACATGTCAACCAAGTTCAGTTCTTCCATTTTTGGCAACAAAAAGTTTGTTAGCATCGAACGATAGCGATCGCCATTCACTGTAACGTTGCGTCCAACAGCATCTTTGAAAAAATACGGTCCAATGATTCCACCAGCGTACAAACCACACCAAACAGTGCATTTTTCGGGATGCATGGGCAGTTCTTGAACGGCTTCTGGTTGCTCTTCACTCCAAATGCTTATTTACGTAGCCATTCAACCAGAAATGAGCCTCATCGCTGAACAAAATTTGTCGATAAAAAAGAACATCACATTTCGAACCGAACACTGATTTTGGTAATAAAATTCAATGATTTGCAAGCGTTGCTCGTTAGTAAGTCTATTCATGATGAAATGTCAAAGCATACTGAGCAAATAATAATGCATGAAAATCATAATCTCAAAAAATCTGAGCAAATACTAATGCATGAAAATCCTAACCTCAAAAAAATCACCCATTAGTTTGAAAGGGTATACTCTCGAGGTAGTCCATTAAAATTTTATCAAAATAGGCAGAGCCGTTTTTTAAAAACTAATAGTACTTTATGTAAAAATTCCATGACTGATCATGGAATTTTCGAGCGAACTAATCGAATTTTGTACACGACGCAAGTCGGTTTTGCCACTTTTTTGCGAAAATTTGTAATTTGAAGTCAGTTCAACATAAAACTTACGGTACAGTACTACTTTTATGAGAAAATGCTCTACAATTCAAAATACCAATGTCGTGCATCGCGAATTTTAATAATCGAAGTCATGTTCAAGTCCTGGATTTTCCCATATTGCATTGCACGAAGTAAATGTCTACAGAAGACCAACTCCAAATTACGAAAGGGAAGCTCAGGCACGGACTTTTTTTGTTACATAGTAAGTTGTTAAAATCTCTATACTACCATCGACAAAAAAGTATTTTTTTTTCTCTTTTCTCGTCATACATCAAAAATTACACATTGTTAAAATAATTAAAAACCTCTTTTAGCATGTACTGATGAAGTTCTTTTAAATGATATCTTACATGATACGATTTACTCACTTTGAATTTTGAGCCCATATTTTGTGAATTTCGAAGCCCTATTTTTTGTGATTTAAATAAACATGTACAGTTTTCAGATTTATTCCTACATGTGTACTCTGAAACAATGCTTCTCACCAAATTTCATGTTTCTGTGTCAACGGCAAGTACGTAGTAGGTTTCGATTTTAGTGAGTGTCGAAACATGCGGTTTGTAACGACGTAAACGGCTCTAACGTTTTTAAACGATAACTGAGAAATTTTTCTTTTACTCAACTGCAAGAAACTATAGATATACCTATACAGTTTAAATTCCAACTCGATATCTTTACGCGTTCCCGAGACAAAGAGTCTTGACATACGGACAGAAGGACATCAATGTGAACATATAAGGGTTCCGTTTTTTCCGTTTGAGATACGAAACCCTAAAAAAATAACATATATATTTTTAAAATTTTAAAATTAATGATCCAAAGGCTCCAGTCCAGGGTCTTTGCCCTTTGTTAAGTAAGTTACAGTTGAAATAATGCGACTGTACAATTGAGATGGGTTAAATCTTAGTCTAAGTTAGCGGTTTCATTGCATTGTGTGAATGCTACGAGCAAACTGGCGACCCGTATACAGCATCCAATCACGAATACAATTTTGGATTTATAATATTAGGAAGGATAGATTTGTTTTTGACTAAATCTATATAGATAGATTGATCTAGACGAGCATGTAATATGAACTAGTACAACGTTTATTTGTATAGCCAAATATCAAAACACATGTTCAATATTCATGTTCCCAAATCTATGACTTCTCGCTATACCTATAACATGTTTTCTTATACTGATATTGAAATTAAAATGTGCAGACTTAGTCTTCTGTATTTATTTATTTTGTGTATCGTACCGCTTCCACTGATATTTGGTGCGTACAGATTCCCGAAGACGGCAGAAGGCACAAATGCCATTCGATCTGCAGATTTCTTTTACAATACTTTAAAGTCAAACCAACGAGATATTTCGTCTCTACAGATAATCCGAGTATTGCATTCTATTCGTATTAAATCGCAAATCCCGGCTTCGCTCGGATACGAATTATAACTATTGTTGTTGCGATAGTGATATATCACTATAGTCTATCGATAATACCGTAATACTATCGTGGCATTGAAAGTTAGTTATACTATCGATAGTGCTATAGAAACTGTTGACATTTGACAATACTATCGATAATATTCATCGATTGTTCAAAACAAATAACATTACTATTACTATTGCTAAATGTCAGTAGAGTCTGCTAACGAAAGTTGATACTGAAAAAGCGCAGCAAATTTAAAAAAATATCAGTATGGCAGCCCTAAACTGAGAGGGAAACACTTTCTCTTACTCACACGATGTACCATTGTTACCATACTGCGATTCTGATTCTTCGAATTCTTTGAGGGAATCGCAAACAAATGTTTTTTTTTCAAGCTTTTTATATTTATTACGTTAATTATTTTCTGTATTTTGACGTAATTATTATGCCAAACTGAGGCTATGCATTGCTCTCCAAATGATCCAAATGATTTCAATTCGTAGCTATTTTCTTACGATGAGGACTATATTATGAATAATTTTGTTCAGTTTAGTACATGACGTAGGTTTAAAAAATGTTTTAATACAAGATAAAATACCCCAATTTAAAGGTAAATCCGCGATGGTAGTAGCACCGTGTGTTGTCAGTTAAAAAGTTAGCGAAAAATTCAAGTATCAACTTTCGTTAGCCAGACTCTAGTATCGATACTGGCGATAGTATTATTGATAGTATCATTAATAATACTTGAATAAGAGGTTCCCGAGGGGAAAACGGCCTCAACAGCACCAGAAACTCTGTTTTACGATATGGAATATTGCTATGGGGTAAAAGTGTGGACATAAAAAGAGCTTTATTTATACAAAAAAGATGCATAAGAGCAATTTTTATTCTTAGACGCAGAGACTCGTGTGTACCGTATTTTAAGAATCTTCTGACAGTTGTTAGCCTGTATATTTTTGAAGTAAGCATCTTTGTATTTAAAAACAAAAGCCTCTTTGAGGAAGCCAGCGTTGTAAGCGGTAGGACTAATTATGTACGTACACAACATAAGCACAAATTATATCACCCACCATGTAGACTACAACTAACATGCGATAATTGCTTTATAATGTGCATTCGAATATATAATAATATACCAAACGCATTCAAAGAATTTCCTTTCTATAAGTTCAAACACTGTTTGACTCAATGGCTGGCTGAGAAATGTTTTTATGATTTGAATCATCATTTTAATGTAAATTCCAATAGAAATATATATATGTGAAATCTTAATGTAATCATGACAAATGTCCTTAAATGAAATTTTTAATTTTTCTTTGACATAGACTATGACTTAATCTTTAATACATCTGTGACATATTTAATAATTGAATTACTATTCCATGACATTTACGCACTAATCTTAAATATTTAATGACATTTGACTAAATGCTATGTATTTGAACCTAATGTATATAATAAATCTATTTGTTGCACGCCCGCAATGGGTAAGCTGTCAGGACGTTTTAGTTTAAGATCTTGTTTACTCAGTTTTATGCAATAAAGAAATTCTGATTCTGATTCTGATTCTGAAACACCGAATTAAACTTTCACTTGATTTAACTTACTCACCGGCTTAGTTGTACGAAGACGACTGCAGCGATGCTATCGATAGCATAAGTTTCGATACTATCGATGGTATTGATAGTATCGTTGTTCGATACTATCGCCAATATTCAAACATATTACAGTACAGGTAAAGAACAAAGAATCTCATATTATGATGAACGACCTACATTTATGATGAAATCAACACAGAAACTGCTAAAAAAATCTGTCCTCTACGTTGGAAGTTATTGAACATTTTGGGACGCATAGTTTCATAGTAATTAGTAACTAAATGTGGTAAGTACCAACCTATGACCAAATAAAAAATCAAGACAGAACGTCGTGAACAGACAAGTGAGGCCGGTTTTTTATACATATGTGAGTGAGTCGGTGTTGCGCCGCCATAGTTCGTCTGACGTGCCAAGGCGTAGTTTCATTGTACGTGTAGGTAAAACGGCGAGGCGTAGTTTTGCCGGCCTCACTTGTTTGTTCACAACATTCTGTTTTGATTTTTTTATTTGATCTGAGGTACCAACACCTTGGCAGTGGTTACATATATGAGCCGTTTGGAGTTGAAATTGAGACATTGGGACCGTGGGGGTCGGGAGCTCATCTTGTTTTCAAAAATCTTTTTGAAAGTCTGGTTGACGCGACGCGTGACCAAAATGCTGGTATTTATTTGTCTCAACGTATAAGCATAGCCATTCAGCGTGGCAATGCCGCCAGCATGCTGGGCACGCTAAGCATTGATATTGATGATGAGGCTTCAGCATTTGGATTATCTTTAGACGTTTGAAGATCTGTGGATGATCCAATTGCTTGTTATGTAATAGTAGATTATATAAGTAGTGTTGTATTAAGTGGTAGTAAATATTATATGCACTTGCCTTAAAAAAACATAATGTAAAATGTACGTTGTCTAAAATACGAAATACATAAGCTCATTACCTAATAACTGTCTAAAATGTTCCCTATATAATATTTTATGCTTGTTAAAAAGTTGTCACATAAGTGAACTAGATGGCGTATGCGTCGAGTTAGCTCGCGGTGGCGTTTGTTCTGCGATGCATATGATACTATTTTGTAAGATATTGAATAAATGGTTTCTTTGAAAACACCGCAAGTCTGTATCACTATCCTCTCGCTTAAGGTACCTCCGTAGACAATAACAATACATACACGTTGCTTAAATTAAGTTCAAACTTCTAAACGTATTTACATAATCAATACCGACATGAATTCTATTTATAGCACAGCGTTGTTACATTTCCCCCGTTTTCATTATTTGCGCTTATACCCAAATCTAAGGTCAAACTCTACTGAAACGGAACGGAGAGATGTGCGGAGCTAGACAGACGTAAGTACATTATTGTCCGTAAGCCAGTTGCAGGTAGATATGCCTTCTATACAAGGCTATCTAGAACTGATGTTCGAAAAGAGGTGAATTAGACCACCCGAAACTCTAAAAAACATGTTGATTTATAGATTTTTCCGATTCCTAGATGCAATTTTGTATGGAACAACAGTTTTCCGTTTTCTTTTCCCGGATTCCGGATTGGCTCCACCATGTAGATGTCTATAATGATGATCTTGATCATCCCCATTCAGTTTAGTACATGGTGCACATAGCCCTGATTTTGCTTAGCAAAGCAAAAAATATTGCATCTACTTCGCTCATAATTGTGCATCGTTTCTTGCTAACCAAATTTTTATGTCACTCTCGATGGAAAATCAGTATAGTCAATTCAATAGGTACCCGTAAATATAAAAAAGTTATAACACAAAGTTTTAAGAAAACTTAATAACTAATGTACCCACAAGTAATTTAAAATCGTAATGATTGAGATATATGCCAAACCAATCTTCAAATATATATAATCTCCTATCACACAGTATAATTGTCGAAACTTTTACGTCATGACTTTTACACCCTTTAGTAATAAAGGTGGCCTTTTAGTATTTTTATTTAGCATAAAATGTTTTTTTTGTTTATTACTATATACTACTACTTTTCAATATTCTTGTATGGCTCCGAATCATGGTCAATTCGCGCGGTGGACCGGAAAAAGATCAAAGCTTTTGAAATATGGTGTTGGAGGAGAATGTTACGCATACCGTGGACAGCGAAACGCACCAATAAGTCTATTCTTGAGCAACTAAAAATTAAAACTAGGCTTTCCACAATTTGTTATCAACGAGTCTTGACTTACTCTGGGCACATCGCCCGTAGGCAGCCAGATAATTTTGAGAAACTGGTTGTAGTTGGGAAAGTAGATGCCAAAAGACCACGTGGACGATCACCTACCCGTTGGTCTGAGCAGATTAAGTTAATAACCGGGCTTCCAGTTTCCATTGCTCTGAAGAAAGCCGAAGATAGGGCGGCGTGGAAGCAGCTTGTTACTGATTCCGTCAGAGCATTTCAATACGGGCACGACCTTCAGTAATGAAGAGGAATAAGAAGAAGAAGAAGATACTACTATATACTATACAACGTGTAACGGAAAGGCTGTATACATAAAAAGTGGGTTGATACTATACCTTATATAGATGCTGTATTCGAAATTCCGAGCCAAAATAACAACATTCACTTTTAAAAAAAAATTAAATATGACTGACTAGAAAAATCTTTTGCACGTAAACAAACATGTCACAACAAGGAGGTGTGGTCTGATTTTGATGGGCAAGGTCATGTTATTGACCTCACAGCTGTTTAGTGTGATAGTGCTATGCAAATGTGAATTAGTCATAAAAATTACTAGGTTTTCAAAAAAAGATTAAAAATCAGCAAACGAACTTACACGGCTAAACATGCCCCCATCTAGTTTGTTACCGTTATCTGATTTGGTACTTTCAGTATGTATACAGTCTTTCCGTTACACGTTGTATACGGGACTAATTGCGCACTAAAATTACGAGATAAATAAATACCTCATCATCCCGACGTTTCCACCGAATTGCATCGATTGTGGTCACGGGTAGATAAGACGGGGTTTTTTTTTATTGTATAAATGGACTTACGCTCCACCTATCTCCGTATAATCTGTTCTCCGATTTGGTGGAGTTTGAGCTTAAGCCAGTAAATGGAACAGGGGTATCCAATATTCAAACCAGTTGAATACGGGATATCGGCTTCGACAGATATAATAAAAATTAAACGTGTTTGCCGGCTCCACGTGAATAGATGCAAGGGTCGTTACTGTACTAGTGATGGAGATTTGGTAGCATTTGTATACATTGTGAATATCTACGCTATAATATTCAACAAGTGAAATATTAAAGTGTAGAGCAGGTTGCTTCCAACCAGTCTTATTGGAGATCTGTAGAGTAGGCCTATGTCCAGTAGGGGACGTCCTGAAATGACAACGACAGAATCAAGTTAGTATACAGGCCCTTTTAGAAGTTATCTGTTGAATACAGTCGTGCCCACAACAGCTGGTTGGGTCATATCTAGCATGGTGGCTCAGTACAGGTTGGTGGATTCACGACCGTAATCGAATTTCGGAAGGAGGTTTGCAGGATTCCTCACGTCGTTTTCCTTCATTTAAAAGCCACTGGTGAAAAAATCAGTACCTATATAAATTCCAAAACAAATGATTTGTATGTCGTCTCCCCCGGCGCACGTGTACCGCGCAGGCGAAGACTAAGTAAAGCGGTAGGATTATAGATCCGTAGAGAAAAAAACCAGACAAGTGCGAGTCAGGCTCGCACATCGAGGGTTCCGCACAAACACATTGTCAAAGTAATTAAAAACCTGTTTTAGCATGTGCGGATGAAGTTCTTTTATACCTGTGATACCTTACATAATACGATTTACTAACTTTGAATTTTAAACCCATATTTTGTGAATTTTGAGGCCCTACTTTTTGGTGATTTAATTAAAAATGTACAGTTTTCAGATTTATTCCTATATGTATACTCTGAGACAATGCTTCTCGCCAAATTAAATAGTTCTATGTCAACGGGATGTACCCTGTAGGTTTTGATTTTTGTAAGTTTCGAAATAAGCGGTTTTTTACGACATAAACGGCTCTAACTTTTTAAACGATAACTGAGAAGTTTTTCTTTTACACAACTGCAAGAAATCATAGATATACGTATACAGTTAAAATTTCAACTCAATATCTTTACGCGTTCCCGAGATAAAGAGTCTTGACATACACACAGATGGACAGACGGACAACAAAGTTATTCTATAAGGGTTCCGTTTTTTTCCGTTTGAAGTACCCTAAAAAAAATGAGTTCCCTAAAAATGAGTGGCGTAAGTGAATCTGTCAACCTAAATTGAACCAACAGATATGGCCAGTGAATATGGCCCAATTGCCTTACGAAAATAGACCTATGTTCATCAGTAGATCACTAAAATGCCATTATAGTTCAGTATGTTTATCTTTACCTAAGAGTCGAACCTGGATACGATTGAAAAAGGACCGAAGTAGATGGCACTGCAAGAGAGAGATCTATGATTCTATACCCAGCAGTGGATAAAACAGGCTGCAGATAATGATGATACTGTAGATAGTAAGTCCCTTTTTTAGACTTGTATTAACGCCCCAGGAACTTTTAATTTTAAGCCGGAAACAAACGCGACGGATTTAAATGCACATTTTATATCAAAACGAGATTTCGCTCAAACTTTCGACGAATCTAAAATTGAATTTTCAACGGCATTGTCTCTAGAATTGAAAGTAAGATAGTATGAAATTACAGCGGCTTCTTGGGGGTGCTATTTTAGACTTTATAGCGTGGGTGTAAAGTTTGTTTTTGGGTGTCTTGTTGAGGGCGTACTCGACAGTTTTTAATCGGATTTGAGTTTGAGAAGCGTTGGTTCAGGTATTTATTGTCTGTTGGGTGATTTTGTTTTTCTTCGCTTCGTAAAGTGCGAGTCATACTTATGTACCAAGATTTCTGCGGAACAAAAAGTGATTTTGTTTATTTAATCGTACCGACTTGTACTCCGGTTGCTTCTTGACGTTCCACTGGAGAGAAAGATGACAGATTGATTTTTTTTTTGTGTACACGTAAAATCTAGAAAAACCAGTGGACTTGTCGTTCAAAAGCAATCTACGAAAGGTTGTTACAAATTCAAGCAGACCTATGAGAGTGTCTGTATCTGAATACATACGAGTATATCTATCTAACTGAACATCTATATGACCGTGTACGTTCATAATTTTATCTCACAAAAACAGTTCAATTTCAATAAATCAAAATATTTAGTTAAAATAAGATGTACATAATAAAAGATGAATTTAATTTATGAGTACGCGTGACCAAAATGCTAGTATTTATTATGGGCTCAACGTATAAGCATTGCCATTCAGCGTGGCAATGCTGCCAGCATGCTGGGCACGCTGCCAACTGGCAGTGGGCTTGAGTATTTAGATTATCTTTAGACCTTCAAGGGTCTATGGATGATCCAATTGCTTGTCATGTAGTAGTTTGTGTAGTTTTAGATTATGTCTTGTATTTATTGGTAGTTAATAAAGGCCCGTCATGGTTAGAAAAAAAATATGAATACTATTTCGATGAAATCTGTGGTTGAAAATATAATTATGGTATTGTTGAAGTGATTGAGTTAATTTTTATCCATACACTTTTTTTGTTTTACTTTTTTCCCCACTTCATATTCATCTTCAGAAACGACTTTTTCCGCGTCCCGTCAAAGCTACCTCAATAATGTTTTCGTAGTAGGTAGGTACAAACATAAGTCTACCCACACTTGTTCAATTGTTCATGCATACGTAATTTTTCAGGCAAATAGGCAACTGCGTCAGACATTGTGTCAACAACGATTTGGGTTACAAAATTACTATTTTTATACTGGCGCGACCGATGACTGGTTATCTTGTAGACGTACCCTTCCTTACTCTGATGTAGGTATTAAAAGCCTTAGCCTCCGAATTTAGAAATTAAACAACGATTTAAACGATATTCTTCCACTTTAATGCATTTCATAAACTTTGTATTTCAACGCGCAATATCAACCGCCATCTTTTCTGTCGGTGACGAGAATCTGTCCGTGTTACCGGTTGCATTTTAAAGTATCTCCACACCGGACAGATGCTCGTCACATCAAGTTACAAATATTGTGGGTTTCATGCCAAAGTTTTAATAATATTAGTAATAATTCTTACTAAATATTAGTAAGCCAGTAATATTTCAGTATTTTGGTCTAATATTACAGTACTGAAGTGGCTTTCTACATTCTTTCTTTCATCTACATAAAGGTAGAAGAAAGATAACGTTTAGTCGCATTTTAAGGATAAAACCAGTTTCGTATTTGTGACACCAGAATTAAAATAACTGGCAATACCTAATATTTGAAAAAAATATCTTCCACGAATGAAAATATAAAATAATTCCATCACTGATAGTTTTTCATGCTTACAAATGTCTAATCTTCTTTTCAACTGCTGAATATAGGGCTGTAGGCAGTGTAGGCCTTTTTTAGAGATCTCAAGTAATACCGGGTTGGAGCTGGCTTGTATCCAGTGCGATCTTGCGGTCTTAATGTAGGCGGACCTCCGTTGCCCTTTTCGGTAGACCTAAAATATGTTATAACTGCTACGATTTAGTATTTTGGCCAGCGTAGTGCACTGATCTCTTGTATGACGATAGTAAGAGGCACGAGATGGCTGGGCAGAATGGAAAGAAGATAGTCGTGTTTTAAGGCATCTCTATAAAAACAAATGATGTAAGCTTTGACGATTCGGATGTCTACAATGAAATCAGTCCATGGTCGTAGGCAAAACCTGAAAGGGAGTGGGTGGTGTCAACGCCACTAGCCCTCTAAGGGTTTTATGAAATGGTTTTTTGTGTATTTTACTAGCTACGGTATGCGTCTAGTCTGCCTAAAATTAGTGGTGAATAAAATATATGGCATATATTAATAGCTAGCTATCATTTATAATGTGAACTAATATAATTAATGAGCCCTTACTGTAGGGGTTATTTTCAAAATTCATTGGGTATTTTATTTACCAAGAGTTGTTAAAGTTTTTATTGTTTGCCATGATTAAAATAGGTTATAAATAATTACGTATTTGTAGAAGGATCTGACTGATTTATACAAAAAAAAATTAGTATGGCTATGTATGTAAATTAGTATGGTCGGTTCCTCCGTTCAGTTTTCCATATCTATTGACGGATACTCGAAAAACAATTTCTTTGTAATAATATAATTTCATTACTCCTAAGTAATGAAATTATATTATTGCAATGAAACCTATTTCATGATTATTTGCTACAATATTTGTGTACCGTTTCACATTGAATTGGGGCTAATATTTTGTGGCGCACTTACTGTATTAGTTACCATATTTTTTTGACAAGATAAACATAAATTAAATTATATCGCGGGCGAAGCCGCGGGTAAAAGCTAGTGAATTAATAAAATTGGAGAGTTACATGTTCTTCTTCATAATAAATAATAATTTATAGATACTTACAGATGAATAAAAGTTATTTTTAAAACTTCGCGATTTGAACACATTATTATTATATATTACGGGACTAATCGCGCACTAAAATTACGAGATAAATAAATACCTCCTCATCCCGACGTTTCGGCCGAGTTACGTAGAGTCTACCCGTGACCACGGTCGATGTAGCTTTGCCGAAACGTCGAGATGATGAGGTATTTATTTATCTCGTAAATTTTAGTGCGGATTAGTGTCATAGTATACAATAATAATGAATTAAAGTTACTTACCAAGTCAAATGTTACAGTTTTTTTAATTTATTCCAGCAGCAGGCAGGTAGCAGGTGGGACCAGATTGTGCAACTCCTGAGCGCACTCTCCGAAGTGTATCCGGTATAAGGCCGACAAACACGCTATCTTATGTCGATGCTCGAGACTTTGTAGCTGCGACTTAGTCAAGGTGTCTTTGTCAATCAGCCCCCTAGCTCGCCGCTCAATCGACTCCAGAGCCTCCAGTTGATATTTGGCAGAGCCATCCCAAAGAGAGCAGTATTCCTTGCAAGACTTGACTTGTTATAAAGACTAACCGTCTTATCACAAAAGTTTTATGCATGCCTTAGACAGTTTTTAACAGTACAAATCGTATGGTAAAACAGTGTTTAAAGCGTGTTTAAATCTTTTGTGGTTTTTTTGACGGTAAGTAGTTGTAACTGTAACTGTAAACTGTAACTGTACCAGCCTTTTTAATAGTCCACTGCAGGACGTAGGCCTACCCACGAAGGGTGTTTGGGCCATATCCACCACGCTGGCCCAGTGCGGGTTGGTGGATTCACATGCGCCATCGAAGTTCTTTTACGGACGTATACAGGTTGCCTCACGATATTTTCCTTCACCGAAAAGCCAGTGGTGTGAAATTCCGTACATAAATTCCAAACAACTTATTGGTGCGGGACCGGGGATTTGATCCCACGACCTCACGATTGTAAGGCGGGAGTCACTACCTCTAGATCACCACGGCTTGTAAGTAGTCGTAGTTAGTAGTTGCTCAGGTGTGAAATACCGTCTCACCTTAGAGAGAACACCAAGTTTTTTGGAGGCTAATTGGGCTTAATAGTCGTCAAATGTAGAACTCGTATTGACAAGCGTAGCGTAGGACACTTATCTACAAGATTAGACGATCTAATTTCGAATGAAAAGACTGGATGCAAGAAGCTTCCACCCAGTACATTGCCTGAATGTTCAGTACATGAAGTTCATCGTCATGTCATGTGACTGCCTCGGTGGCTCAGTGGTTAGTGACCCTAACTTCCGAGTCAAAGAGGCGTGGGTTTGATCCCCACCCAGGGCAAATATTTATGTGTTTGCTCTGTGTCTCGGTGTTAATTAGTTACTATCTATTTAAGTATGTATTTAAAAATATTTATATGGAGTATATCAGTCTCTGGCAGCCATATCACAAGCTCTGCTTAGTTTGGGGTCAGAGGCCGTGTGTAGATGTCCCAAAATATTTTTATTTATATAGGTAGTTCGTTTTAGTTCAAAAATTTAAATCCACATATCTCAGAGCAAAATCGTATTTCGTTCAACGCAGTCGAGGCTTTTAAGCGCCTTTGCCTTAAGGCTACTAGTAATTGAGGAAAAAGATCAGAGAAATCCCTGCAATTACGAGCTACCGCATGCCCATACTAATTCCCGGCTTTTAAGAAAAAAAATGAGTAATACAAAATTTTCGAAAAGTAATTAGAAATTTGATTACAGTATGCAAATTGGACCGAAGAAGGGTCGTCACAGATAGATTATTTTATCTTGAAGATGTTCGACGAATACTAATTTTGTGTAAAATGTCGAAGTTTGTTATTCCGAAGTCGCAGGATTTTGTTCTTCGGGATCGGTAAGAGGATAAGATTTGAAGACGCTCAGGTGATCCTTTCAAGTGTTTACACTCTGCCACAGTCAGCTGCATGAGTAGTAGGAGCTGGACATAGGCCTCCTCTATGGATTTCCAATAAGACCGGTTAGAAGTGGCTTGCATCGCGAAATAATCGCTCTATTCATGTATAGGTACGTACTTAATTGTTCTTGTATTTTTATGCGGTTATTTTGTAATATATGTGTTTGGTTTTTGTAACAAGTAAAATTATGTCTATCGTCTTGAGTGATCATCATATCAATACCGGGTGCAAAGGACAAAATACGACTTTATATTTTGGACTCTCCAAAGTTCAATATCAATTACAAGAGATTACTGCTAAATATTCTTCTCCCCTATTGATTTGATCTTTTATAAAACCGGTTGCAACCGGCTGGCACCCAGCTGGCGTTTTTAGCTCTCTCTTTAATTTGGTGGACATTCTGAAATGTATTTGCCGGTAAGTATTCTCTTTTATAACTCTGCCAACTTACGTTCATTGACAAATTGGACAAACAATCTGAATAATAGAAACTGTAAGAACGCGCGGAGTACAAGCTGCTACCGTTCAGCCCGTATTAATTATTTGAAATCATTTGAAAAGCCCTATGTTCAATAAAATAATATGTTTTAAGGCTGATAGTGATATTAATAAGTATACGGCAGCGTAAGGTGCGCCAGTTGAAGGGAGCGCGCGTATTTCATGATAAAGTGTGAATACTAAGTATTGAGTAAGTACTAATTTATTTATATGAGTAGTTTTCAAGATCAGAGTGAATAGGCATGTTCTAAGTCTGCGTGTTTCATCTTCGACCACAACGTCGCTTACCATTAAGCGAGTTGGTGGTCAAGTGCAAACTTATTCGCCTTAAATAAAAAAAAACCTGTTCCTAAACTGAACTCAGTGTGTGTTGTCAATTATGATATGGCACTGAAACGTGGTCTCTTACTGTGGGCTCCGAAATGACTCCGAAACCTATCGGGCATATGACGCATACGTGAGTAAAAGCAGAATTTTAACACGCTTTTATTAGTTTCACCTGTATGTTTGTTTGCTTGCTTGCAACCAACCCCTCTGAGCTCGATTTTGACCTACTTTGAGCGATCAGATTTTTTTTTAATTTATAAAAAAAAAATTGATGACTTCTAAGCGTGTTTTTTAGTATTTTTAGGGTTCCGTACCTCAAAAGGAAAAAACGGAACCCTTATAGGATCACTTTGTTGTCCGTCTGTCTGTCTGCGTGTACTCGTATGTCAAGACTCTTTATCTCAAGAACGCGTAAAGATATCGAGTTGAAATTTAAATTGTATACGTATATCTATGATCTCTTACAGATGTGTAAAGGAAAAACTTCTCAGTTATCATATAAAGAATTTAGAGCCGTTTATGTCGTAAAAAACCGCATATTTCGACATTCACAAAAATCAAAACCTACAGGGTAATTCCTGTTGACATAGAACTATGAAATTTGGCAAGAAGCATTGCCTCAAAGTACACATATAGGAATAAATCTGAAAACTGTACATTTTTATATAAATCACAAAAAATAGGGCTTCGAAATTCACAAAATATGGATTTAAAATTCAAAGTGCGTAAATCGTATCATGTAAGGTATCATATAAAAGAACTTCATCAGCACATGCTAAAACAGGTTTTTAATTATTTTAACAACGTGTTTGTACGGAACCCTCGATGTGCGAGCCTGACTCGCACTTGTCCGGTTTTTTTTTAAACTATCTTTATATTATTCATTGATATTACGGATTGTCACGCGAATTTCAATAAAGTGGCTACTGATGATGTTGGTGTACGTAGAAAATATAGCACCTTTTGCCCAAAGCTCAGCGCCGTATCTCTTCCGAATGCTTCCGCACAGCATAAACCTCGGATCTACGAGCCCCGTGAAATATCATCGTCCGAAAACAACGCGAAAGTCGGAGTCACCCATTGGCTAGTAAATCAGGGCGCCGACCCTGTGAGATAGGCCGAGGTGTTTGAAAAGATAGAACGGTTGTAAGTAAGTTCGTGTTTTTTGTGTAACCGTCCTTATTCACCTATTCCTCTGCACGGGTAGCATGGCAAAGGGACAAATTGTCTTTCCACCATTATATCCCCTCGAAGAGGCAATAAAGTGTGGATTGACAATAACAACTAACATCAAAAGTGGATAAAATGTTTTTTTTTCCCTTTGCCATGCTACCCGTGCTGGTATATATTTCAGGGTTTTTTTATAATTAATATTATTTAAATTTTTACTATAAACATTGTAATAATAATTACGTCAAAGTTACAAAGTTTATGATCAAGTTACAATATATAGGCTAATTTTAATTAATAGTGGTGTCAGAGTTTTTAATTGAAGGCCTCTGGTTTGGCTAAAAGGTTAATACAACCGAGGCCAACAATTTGACGTGTCATCCGAGCCGCAGCAGCGTCTAGTTTTTGGAATTTATTGTTTATTTTAAAACTAGCGACCGGCCAGATATATTATAATATACATATAAATATTTCCCTACTACACTACTACTACATAGAAAGCAATTGGATCATCCACAGACCCTTGAAGGTCTAAAGATAATCCAAGTGCTCAAGCCCACTGCCAGTTGGCAGCGTGCCCAGCATGCTGGCAGCATTGCCACGCTGAATGGCAATGTTTATACGTTGAGCCAAATAAACACCAGCATTTTGGTCACGCGTCGCGTCCACCAGACGCTCAGAAGGACTTTTGAAAACGAGATGAGCTCCGGGCCCCCACGGACCCAAAGTCTCAACTCCAAATGGCTCAAATATGTAACCACTACCGAGGTTAGCATATTTGCGCCGCTTGTGCTGCTCATCTTTCCCTTGAATTACTCTATCTATTAAAAAAACCGCATCAGAATCCGTTACGTAGTTTTAAAGATATAAGCATACATAGGGACAGACAGCGGGATGCGACTTTGTTATATACTATGTAGTGATGGATATTAGATTTTTTTTTCGATTTCTAAAGTTAATATTTTGAGCCAATATCCAAGATTCAAGATTCAAGATACTTTATTTGTCAGAAACAAGGTAGTGTACAACAACATACAAAGTCGCATACAGTTGTTCGGAGAGTAGAGAACGCATGTTCTTGCCCATCATGGCGTACAAATGTAAATAGCATAGTTACACGTTAAAAAAAGACAATATTTGCAATTTTACAAGCAAAATTTTAAAATAGTAATGTCAAATTAAAAAAGAATACTACTGATTTATAAGATGTCAAGATATACATACAGCCTAATTGAAAGTTTATTAAATTACTGATAAGACGCAGATGTTTTAAATAATGTTGCGGCATAACCATTCTGCCTTTTTCGAATCTCCGCCAAATAATCCAGTCGTTTGTTACTCCCAAGATAAAACTGAATATATTTCGAATCTTCTAAAACTGGGATATCTTTATTAAGGCGGGAGAAGATTTATTTCGAACCGAGCTATTCAATTAGGTGGCGGATAATTTTCCATATATATCTGGGGATATATATTTCTCGGGTATTTTCTGGATTTCTCTTAGTAATGGCGTTGCATAGGATTTTCCTGGCGATAAAGGAATTTTACGCTGAGTCGGCTGGAGCCATTGCATTTTCTTCGAGGTTTAAGAAGACTTACGGGGAATATGTCTGTTTTAGAAGAGGAAAAAATCTGCTAGTCTGAAATAGGTCAGAGTCGTGGATGTGACTCAATTGCCCTTAAAAAGTAGACCAATGTTTATGGATTATTAAAAGACCTGAACAGTAGATCTACGGTATTTTTGTTCCGAATAATTCGCGTTTGACCACCAACTCGCCCGATGACGACGTTGTGGTTCTTTCAGGCTTTGAAAAGTTTCTGATAATATATATCTCTGCCGGGATAGGATGTGCGCCACGCAATATTTCTTTCGACGTGTCAGAACGAGACATAGTTATGGCAAAGTATACAGGGTTATTTCTAATCAATTGGCATCCTTTTAGGGGCTTATTCTGTACATCATCATTCAAATTGGTGTTCCATAGAAAAATATCGTTCACTTGCGACCAAATGTATGGAACAGGTGTTTTTTTTTCGAGTTTTGACAAAAGTTGTTAGTTTTGATGTACAGAATAAGTCCCTAAAAGGATGCTAATTGATTAGAAATAACCCTGTATATCTGTCACTTTTTTATAATCAGACTACATTTATATTTTCGAGAGATCTGCTGTGTCAACAATGAAAATCTGTGATAAAGAATAATATTTAAGAGGGATTCTATGATGGCGCTGGTCACACGATACGTATGACGTCACACGTCAGTAAATAATATTATTTAATTCTAGTAAATACCCTATTTCACATCCAAATATTGATAAAAAATACTAAAGAAGTAACTTACAGTTCCAATAATATTACTCCGAAAACATGAAGCACAGTCAATCGAGAAATTCTCGCTTCATTGCATGTGACGTCACCAGAGTTGCCATCCATCTCTGAGCGTTAACGTCACAGATAAAATATAAAAAAATACGTCGTGTTTTATTTCGTGTTTGCAAAAAAATTGCAAATTTTAATTTGTAACTGTACTGTACCAGCCTTTTTAATAGTCCACTGCAGTTCGTAGGCCTACCCACGAAAAGTGATTGGGCCATATCAACCACGCTGGCCCAGTGCAGGTTGGTGGATTCACATACGCCATCGAATTTCTTCTACGGCCGTATGCAGGTTGCCTCACGATGTTTTCCTTCACCGAAAAGCCAGTGGTGCGAAATTCCGTACATAAATTCCACAGAACTCATTGGTACAGGACTGGAATTTGAACCCACGACCTCACGACTGTAAAGCGAGCGTCCACTGCTGGACATAAGCCTCTTCTATGGATTTTCAATAAGCCCAGTTAGAAGCGGCCTGCATCCAGCGCGTTCCTGCGGTCTTAATAATATCGTTGGTCCACTTGGTCTGTGGACGTCGTACGTACGCTGCGCTTGCCGGTGCGTGGTCTGGAGACCACTTCGAGAACTTTACTGCACCATCGGCCGTTCTCCGAGCTATGTGCCCTGCCCAGAGCCATTTCAACTTACTGATCCGTTGGGCTATGTCGGTAACTTTGGTTCGTCTGCGAATTTCCTCATATTTGATTTGATCTCGCAGAGAGACTCCGAGCATAGTCCTCTTTATAGCGCGTTGAGCTACCTTGAGCTTATTCATAAGGCCCACAGTAAAAGACGACGTTTCAGTTCCATATGTCATCACTAGCAACACACAACTGTCGCAAACTCTCGACTTGAGGCACTGAGGTGGATCGGACGAATAGACCTCACGCAGTTTTCCGAAAGCAGCCCAGCCGAGTTGGATACGGCGATTGACCTCTTTCTTGAAGTTGGACCTACACTCTATAAAATTTAACTTGATCTCTGCGACAGCTGTCAGAAAAATCACGCCTAAGAAGTCCTGAATTTCTTAATAGTACAGACAGTACCTGTCAATGTCATACTTTATGGGCATGCCAATTAGTGATGGGCGACGAATGATCGTGACCACAGAGTTTTAGATAGAGTTTTAATTAAAATATCAATAGTTTATACTGACGATATTTTAAGTAAAACTTAATTTATCATTAATTTTATTGTATATTTTAATATCATAACAATATTTACATGTGTACATACTTGATCTTAAATGATAGTAAGTAAATAAAATCCAATTTCTCACCTTCAACTACTCATTCGATTTCATTACAACATTGTTTGAAAATCGATGTTTTTCCACCACTATCTCAACTCTAAATATGTCAACATGTCACTGTCGCAGAGATCAAGTTAAATTTTATAGAGTATAACTGGACTACTTGTCGTAGGTAGACGTACGAGTCAACAACTTCAAGAACCTGATACTTTGATAGTACAGTACAGTTCTTAAACCTAGATTTAGAACACCTATAACAAGTCTATTAGCGCCTTATCAGCCCATAAACCAGCTCTAATCGGTTCACAGTAAAATAACTGCAATAGTTTCCAATTTGCCTCCGAATTTATCTTGCTAATAGCCTAATAGGGAGCCATTTTAAACTTACGATACAATAAGTTAGTCCCAAACGACCTGTTTTAGAATAATACCTGGGTTTCTAGGCATTAATTAGGTGAACTAAGCATTAAGCAACGACTAGGTAAGTACTGTCAAGTTACATTTTCAGTACAAAGCTAAAACGGTAAAATATAGGATAGCAGTCTAGATATTTTAAGACGAGGCATCGGGTCGAGAAACACGACGATTACTTTTGAATGCGCGATGTGAGAGGACGAATGATATTGATTCAAATTTAAAAAAATATTATAGATAAGGGAATATCTTGAAAAATTTAATGAACCGAACAAAATTTTTCAAAAGTGGCCGACTTCATTAAAAAAACTTACTAATTTCTCACCAAAAAAAGTTTAATAATTCGAATGCTCAGAATTATCAGCGACAACACCCCATTATTTTTTACGAATAAAATAGCCAGATCTCTTTTCTATTTAATGAATTGAGAAGTTATTTTTTTAATGAGTAAATTATGAGTAATTAATAGAAAAACTACTGCCGCCCGCCGCTCTGGCGCGATCCTGTCGAGCGCGACCGCGTAAAATTTGTCCGATAAAAGGGCGCAGTACTCGATTTTTGAGAAACAATAGGTCGTCAATGCGTCACCTTAACGCTGTAGCTCTGCCAGATAATACAAGTATATTTACCGCATTTGGTGACAACATGTTTGCGAATTAAAGTAGGTACTTACTATTTTTGTTCATCTCCGCTAAGAAAAACTTTTTTGTGCTCAACAATAAAACATTATTTTCTAGGAAATCTTAAGTTATCATCGCGTTAATTCAAGCGCAACGCAATTACAAATTCACTTAGCGTCCAACCCATAGACAATATTAAGTTATTATTTATATTTTCGCTAGTCCACCCATAAATTGGAAGGGTATATTTTTTATTTATGTTTGTATTGATTGCAATGTACAACATATTATATATTGAGAAGATAGTTATCCAATAGTGGACGTCCCTCAGCTAATGACGATAATAATAAAAATATTATTATAAAATTTTATTTTTATTTTAATAATAATACATCTTAACGCATAATGATCCAACCCAGTCTTCACAAGTCACTTGAAATATAGTAGAACAAAAATAATTGGTCAAGTGCGAATTGGACTCAAGCACAAAGGGTTCCGTCTATGGAAGTCCCCTCTTAATATTTTATTTTAATTTAATTATATATTTTTTAAAGGAAGATAATATTCTGTGAATATTTTAAGGGATATTTTAAAGGAGAAAGGAGAACAGGGTCACTGTTGCAGTTATTAATATCAAGAAAAAAATCACGGTTCTTATACGGGAGCCCCCCTTAAATATTTATTTTATTTTAATTTGAAAATTTATTTTTAAAGTGAATATAATATAACTAAATATTGTGTGAATATTCTAAGCATCTACCTGTCATTGTTATTAAAGTCGAGCAAAAAAACGGCTAAAAATTCAGATTTATTAGTTTAGCGGCAACATAAATAGTACGTCATCTGTAAAAATTTCAACATTCTAGCTATCACTGTTCTTGAGATACAGCCTGGTGACAGACAGACAGACGGACAGCGGAGTCTTAGTAATAGGGTCCCGTTCTTACCCTTTGGGTACGGAACCCTAAAAACTAAAAAGCCATATCTCAAAAAGTAAAGCTAAACTCACTCATTATGAGTTATGCTAAAATCTTTGAAACATTTCTCATTTCTGCTCTCAAATGATTTAGAACACGTGAAAAATCTGAGTGCATAGCATAGAATAACTCCGCAATTTCCTTAAGCTGCGCCGGACGTTGCATAAAACATTTTCGGCTCTGCCACAAATGCGCCACCAATATGGCGGCTACATAACATTCTAATGCAGGGAGTATGCTGAGAGACGATATTTAAACGATAAAATTTAATATAGTACCAATGGTTTTTCAGCGAAGGAAAACACTTCACTCACGAAAAGACAAACGGAAGTAGATTTACTACTAGTATCTATAAGAGAATCAGCATAGTGGATATATCATTAGGTATAGTGGTCGTTTGTCGTCGTCATTTTAGGCATTGGACGTTCACTTCTGGATATAGGCCTCCCCTATAAATCTCCAATAAGACTGGTTGGAAGCGGTTCGCATCTAGCGCAAACCTGCGGTCTGGATGAGGTCATCCGTCCACCCCATCCGTCCACCTTGTGGGTGGACGTCCTACGATGCGTTTGTCGGTACGTGATCTCCACTCGAGAACTTTTTGACCCCATCGGTCATCAGTTCTCCGTGCTATGTGCCCTGCCCACTGCTATTTCAATTTACTAGGCTAGGTAAGTCGGTAGCTTTGATTCTTCTACGGTTCTCCTCATTTCTGATTCGGTCTCGCAAATGTCATTATAGTCATAATAAATATCGTCAATGAATAAATCATCGCAATATTTATGATAGCATCTAGCAACTAAAAAAATCTAGGCGCTTGACTACTAAGCAATTAGAGTAAATTAGTAAAAAAATGTAAAGATACTGCAACTTTTTTAACTATTGTTAAGAATGCAAACTTTCAAACCAAAGACTAAATTGAATTTTACTTATTTGTTGGGAGCTAAGTTGTTATAGACATGCATACAAACAAACACGACAAACCTAAAACACCCCTATTTAATTTAGAGGGGTTACTTACAGATAGCACAGACTGCTTCTGACTGATATAAAGGTATTTAAAAAAATCTTATAAACCAGGTGGCCAGTCATGGTGTCTGAGTTTTTGAACAGCGTGGCCAGTGATATGACTGAACTAAAGGATCCATTACACACAGGCGGTACGAGCGGTATAGCAGACGGGCGGGCATCTGTATTGTACTGGTTATATAAGAAGGGCTCACACAGGTCCGGTCGCGGTACTGCCGTACTGCCGTACCGCCCTTTACCGCTCGTACCGCTCTACCGCTCGTACCGCCTGTGTTTGATGGAGCCTTAAACCGGGATTTAAATGATTAATTTCAGTTTATTTTTTACTAGGTATGTCAGAGTATGAGCAACTTTTAATGTGAGACAATTTTGAAAATGATTTCATACCAGTTGCTCATACAATAACCTCTTCTCTAGTAGTCTCCTCTTTGAGTAGCCTTAGTTTATACTAATCATAAATCATAATCATAAATCATTTATTCTTGCGCATATGGGTACAACAGAGATCTTACAGATATAATAAAAAGAACCGCCATATCCGACCTTTTGGCATGCAAAGAAATCATTAGATAATAAATTTACAAAATAAATTTACAAAAAGTACCTACTAACAAATTGATTGAATATAAAACGAGTTCACATAGTAAATATCTGCACAAAATACAAGTTAAACAATTTGATTTTAATTTTAGCCTAAAGCATGTCAAAGATAACATTCTCATGCATAATGTTAATAATAAAATAATATAATGTCAAGATGGGATTTTGTCAAAAACTAATAAGTCAATAATTTAAAATTAAAATGTATCATTCAAGTATTCGTCAATATCATAATAAGCTTTCTCTTGTAGGAGACATTTAAGTTTATGTTTGAAAACATGAGTCGACTTTATATCAATTAAAGCTTTGGGTAGATGATTATAAATTAAAGGAAGCATATATATAACACTATTGTTTAGTAATGCTGTTTGATTTGAAGGCATTGCCAATTTTTGTTTATGACGTTGTGACTGTAAATTACTATATAGATGTAAATTGTTCCGTGCAAACATTATACTTTCAAATATGTAAAGGCAGGGCAGGGTTAAAATTTTGAGACGTTGAAAGTGAGGCTTGCAAGTGTCTCTTTGTTTAAACTTACAAATAGCTCTAATACACTTTTTGCGCCTTAAAAGCATCTTCACTTTTTGTACTGTTGCCCCAGAATATTATGCCGTACCTGAGTGATGACGAGACATAACCATTGTATGCTGTGAGAACGGTAGAGTCATTGACTGACTTTGAGAGCATGTATAGTCCGTATGAATATTGATTTAATTTGTTAACCACGGTACCTACATGATTTTTCCAATTTAGATGACAGTCAATATTTAGCCCTAAAAATTTTGTAATGTCAATAGATTCTATTTGATGTCCTGAGTAATTAATGTCCAAATTGTCCAATTCATTAATTTTATTTCTAAATATCATTATGTATGTCTTAGTAAGATTAATTTTCAAATTATGTAATGTCAACCACTCGACTATGTTATTCAATGTCCTGTTTATTTCATTTTTGATTTCTGAACTGTCTTTTCCTGTAAACAGCACAGTACTGTCGTCGGCAAACAAAATAGTAGGATGCGTAGTGATAAATACTCGTAGTGATAAATACAATAAAAGCCTAAAATAATAAGCGTTTCAAATCCATTTTCCTTATACCAACAGCTAGAATGTGGAACGCATTGCCTTTGCCGCTTTCCCGCTATAAAAGTATAACGTGGGTGACTTCAAATTCCGAGCAAATAGGTATACAATATGTTTGTCTACCGGTGTCGGAGCCTTAAGCGGTGACATCTATGGCAAATTTTGAACAAATTTTGCTATGAGACCAACTCTGAAAACGTAAAAAAATAACTGCTGTTCCGTACGATTTTTTATAACACTTTCGACAAAAAGTATGGAATTGCTGTTTTTTTGCGTTTTCAGAGTTGGTCCCACAATAAAAGTTATTCAAAATTTGGCATATATGTCACGGCTTAAAACGCTCCAACAGTAAACTTTTAGGCATTTTACAATAATGTCTTGCAGTATACAAATAGAGTCTAAAATCGCGTGTCGTTTGTTTTTAGTCGAAACTCGAGATGAGAGTTCGATAATTTTTTCGCAGTTTTAGTTCGTTTAAAAAGAAATGAAGCCGTGTTTGCAATAAAATATATAGATATGTCTTTAGTTTAGTAAATTTCCCATTTTATGTTTAATATAGTAGTTATCGATCTAAATGTTGAGAAATGCGAAACGAAAGATTTTTTTCTCAAGCTTTTTTTTGTGAATTTTTCAAGATACCAGATATTTTTTTTGCACTATTATTGTGTGCTCTGTATTTTTTCCAAGTTTGTATCAGTAACAGTTACGCCTAACTGTGCGACGAAAACCATGACGTGACATTTTTGTCTTTGGGCAGCGCCTTAAGGCCCCGACACCGGTAGACAAACACATTGCATATCTTGTAGGCGCGCAACACTGTATACCGCATATTTGTATAACATCAGGCAGTAGTATGTCAAACGAAAACTTACTCGAAATAAAAAAATCAGTAAAGAATCTTGTGTAGTAAATCGTTCCTCATAATACCCCGCCAGGTGGAAGCAGAGCTCCTATTCAAATAAAACACTTTTCAACGGAAATGTTCGTGAAAAGTTTCCCTCGAGCCCAGTTGGAACGAGAAGGAAAACGAACTCAAAACCAAAGAGTGAGACGGAAATATTGGAAACTCAAGTTAATGAGTTTGCAAACGTAATAAAAGGTTTCATATGAAGTTTCGCGGCGCTTTGGTTTTGTATCGGAAACCGAATCTTTTTTATGTTCCACCATAAGGGCACTAAGGCTTTTGCTTGGTTTTGTACGTATTTTTGTGATTTTTTATGAAAATCCTATGACTAAAGAAAAAAAGCAAATCTAGATGTCCAGAGTATGTAATAATAAGTTCCAACATACTGAAAATAAAAGCAACTAGCTTTTCGTGTGCAACATCCGAATAAGTAATTTAATTCTGAAATATGAAAAAAAAAATATGTTAAGGGATATCTTATTCATTCTTTTTTTAATTTACCTATATACGGTCTGTGACCCTAAAACTAAACAAGACTTGAGATATGGCTGCCAGAAGCAGATTCACTACATCTACTTGTTTTATACATTACTAGCGAAGCGGCCCGCCTCGGCTTCGCACAAGCGTTTTATACATAAAAACCTTTCTCTTGAATCACTCTATGTATTAAAAAATCTGTTGCGTAGTTTTAAATATTATAAGCATACATAGGGACAGACAGACATGGAAGCGACTTTGTTTTATACTATGTAGTAATATATTTATTTTAAATACGAACTTATTTAGATAATAACAACCAGGAACAGAGCAAACACCTATCATATATCAGTTCATCATATAAATATTTGCCCTAGGTGGGAATCGAAGCCACGCCTCTTTGACCCAGGAGTCAGTGTCACCATGTGTCACTAACCACTGTTGCATACTGCTCCACTGAAGCAGTCAATATAGGTAGGTAGGTACTGTACTGTACTGTACCAGACTTTTTAATAGTCCACTGTAGGACGTAGGCCTACCCACGAAGGGTGATTGGGCCATATCCACCACGCTGGCCCAGTGCGGGTTAGTGGATTCACATACGCCATCGAAAGTCTTCTACGGACGCATGCAGGTTGCCTCACGATGTTTTCCTTCACCGAAAAGCCCGTGGTCTGAAATTCCGTAAATAAATTCCAAGAAATTCATTGGTACGGGAACGGGATTTGAATCCACGACCTCACGATTGTACGGCGGGTGTCATTACCACTAGACCACCACGGCTTAGGTAGGTAGGTACTTGGCTAAAATTCACATCTTCTCACACATTTCCGTTAGAAATAACGGCGCCTATTTTCGCAATAGCAATACATTCTCAAAATTCTTCAAATAAATAACAAATAAAAACTGTTTTTTTTTTTGGGTACCTATCTCCCAAAGTAAAGATTGATTCCGCTGTAAATTAGTAATACCCTGGTAATTGGTTATTGGTAATCAATTAGCATCCCTTTAGGTGCTTATAATAATAATAATAATAATGCTTTATTTCAGACACTAATTGATCCATATAAATTTAAAAAATTAATAACAACAAAATAAAATAAATTCTAGTCAACCTTAACTAGCCACATGTATCCATCGTCGGTACGTTTCGGTCTGCAACAGCCTGTCCGCTAGGCTTCTTATGATGACGTTTTTACACGTTTCAAGTCTGGACATAAACGCGGCTATTCTTTTACGCTGTATGGCGTTAAAAGAATCTACTCTCGCTTCCGCAAACATTCCCGAGGCGCTGCAATACCACTTCAGGCCCATCAGGTGCCTGAAGATGTTATTGTATGCTACTCGAATAGCGTTATGAGATTTCACGGTATATGACGTCCAGAGTTGACACGTGTAAAAACTCTGACAGAAAGATTTAAATAGCGTAATTTTCACATCGGGCGCGGCTCTGAAGAACTTCCTAGCAATCATATTGCCTACGACACATAAGGCTCGGCGCTGGCGCTCTATGTCGCTGTCGTCCTTCAGATTAGAGGTCACTATGTGTCCAAGGTACCTAAAACTATCCACTATTTTTATTGTCTGCTTATTTAAGTAAACGGCCGGTACATTCTGAGGTCCCTTTCCCGACCTGAAGATTACCATCTCAGTTTTTTTTGAGTTGTAGGTTAGGTCGTGCTTATGCGCATATTCTTCACAGATTTTAATTAATTTTTGCAAACCTTTAATCGAGGGGCTAAGCAGCACCATGTCGTCAGCGTAGCTCAAGTTGTTGACATACCTACCATCCAACCTGAGCCCTACCGGAGCGCTGCTCAGCTCCACGATTAGATCATTCATATACAGGTTAAATAGGTCAGGTGAGGTAACCCCCCCCTGCCTCACACCGCAGGACAGCCGGTATCTATCGGACAGCTCCGAATCCCATCTAACATTGTTGGTCTGGTGGCCGTACCAGTACGTCAAAAGACCAACAACCTCCGAAGGGACTCCAGCGTCATACATCTTCTCCCACATCAGCTCATGATTCAAAGAGTCAAATGCACGACTTAAATCGAGAAAGCACGCATAAACTGTGGTGCCGTGTCGGTTGTAGTATTTAACAATTTCTTTTAATGAAAATACTGCCATGTCGGTTGAAAGATGCGGGCGAAAGCCGAACTGTCCGTCATCCATACTGATCGAGCTGGTGTGCGAGCCGATAACCCTTTCAAGAACCTTGGCCACAATAGTTGCCAAGGAAATGGGCCTATAGTTTGCCGCGCTCGAGATGTCACCAGTTCTGTTTTTCGCGATAGGTATAACTAATGTCTGAATCAGTTCCTCAGGTAGATAACAATGCCTCAAGCAGAGATTAAAAAGCCGCGCCAAGACATGACAAATGTACTGCCCAGCAAATAACAGATGTTCAATACTTAAGCTATCGTGACCCGGAGACTTTCCACGCTTCATAGTTTTCAGAATTGCCACAATTTGTTCCGGCGTTACCATCACTTGTTGAGGCTCCGAGCCCCGACATGCCTCAGCTCTGGATGCGCTGGTCCGTACTTTTACTTCAAATTGATCACGAAATAAGTTCGCAATTTTTTTCTTGTCACTTTCTCCCTCAACGGTGGTCGGTAGACTATTTTTGTGGTCAAGTTTCTTCGTCTCTTTCCAGAACTGCACAAAGTCACGATCGGTATGATGTCGAGCCAGCACATCCAATCTAATTTTGTCCTGATTTTTTAAAACGTATTTGAGCGCGGCTTTGTACTCTCTGCGCGAGGAGGTCATGTTCTCATAATGATAACCCGAGCGCGGCCTACCGTACAATACCCATAACGAAAACATTTCTCTTGACTTGACATGCGCGCGCCTGACGTGAAAATTCCACCCCACAATTTTCTTATACTTCCTACTTGTTTTGGTTCTAAAGCTATGCACCGCTGCAGACCTCAACGTTTCTACAATACAGCTGTAAAACTCATCAATATGTCTGTAATGAAGTTCATTTTCACATGACATATTACCATTAAAGCATTCCATATTATTCAATAAAGTGTCATATTTGGCTAATAATCTAGAAAAAACATTATCACAATATTTAGTATATGCTAACTGTTGCTCCATTTCTCTAGTACCCCACAGATACTTATTTACTTTCACATTGTTTTTATTTACATTGCACGTCTGTTTAGGCCTTACAAAATTAAAGTTACAGATAGTGACTAAAGGAAAATGGTCAGACGCAGATACTTCATAGTCGATGCGCATGCTCGTCACTAATCCGACCGCTGCCTCGGTAACGAGACAGTGGTCAAGCCAACGACAAGCGCCGTTTGCCTCACTAACATAAGTAAACGTATCGGATGACAGTTTTTCAAGGTCAATACAACGTAATGATTGTTCACTGCAGTAATTGATTAACTCTCTACCAAATAGAGTTCCTGGATGTGAATTAAAATCGCCAACCACAAGTACAGACTCTACATTGGCGTTCTCGATCACGGCACTGATAAGAGCAAGGCAATGGGTGAATTCCGGGAGATTATCATCTGCATTAGTAGGCATATAGACGGAAAACACTAGCAAACTACGACTGTCTTGAACTAGCCGCACAGCTATTATACGATCACTATCACATTGCAACAACTCAGCACCAGTAAATACGTTAGAACGGTACATGATAGCTAATCCACCATACGGTCTTCCTTTGAGAACTCCTAATTCAGGATGGATCGAAGATTTCGAATAGCAACTGAAATCAGAGTCTAGTGCGTTGATGATGCCTAGGTCGTGAGGCATTAGCCAGTGTTCCTGTAAGCAAATCACATCGGCATTTTTACACATATCTTGTACGGCTGGAATGCAATTTTTAATTGAACGGCAATTAAACGAAACCACTCTTAAGTCGTTATTTTGTACATCCATAATTATTTGTTAATTGCAGCGTTATAGCTCCCAGAGGAGCGCTGTTGTCTGTACCTCCGAAATACCAAACCCGCAGGCCAGTGTACATAAAACCTAACAACTTTTCAACGACTTTTATCAAATCTCAAAAATAAAATTGTTTTTCCATAGAAAAATATCGTTCACCTTAGACATAATGTATGGATGATTTATTTTTGAGTTTTACAGAATAAGCCTTCAAAAGGATGCTAATTGATTACCAATAACCCTTACAATGAAAAATTGTGCTAAAAAGCCCTGTTGTCTGCACGTGTTGGCAAGACCTCTCGACATGTTTATCCATCGGAGTTAAAAAGTAATTTCCAGGCGACGTGGATTGATGGTGTGTGTGGGGTTCCAACTGATTGGAAATGCTAACTTTCTTCAAGGTTTGAAGGGACTTTTGCTAAGTCGGGAAACCAATGGTCTTTGGAAAACAAAGGGACAAATTGTGACAGTAGCAACCGTAGATATATATAGAGAATCGACATAATGTATGAACAGCTGATTTTTGTTCTCCAATTCCGGGTTTTGTCTCAGTGTTTAACAATTAACAACACTGAAGACTGATGGAGTCTAAAAGTTCACAAATGGACACCATGTACTGACAAGTACAGCGTAGGGTTTTTTTTACTCACAAGAATTTCGGTGTACCTAGTTTTAATGAAGATGGATGACATTAAGACCGCAGGATCTAACTAAATGCAAGTTGCTTTCAACTAGTGTTATTCGAAATCTATAGGAGATATCTCAGTTGGTAAAAAGCCTATATAAGCCTTTTCTTTGTGTCTGGGAATTATTAAGGTATATTCTAAATTAGTGTGTGTTTAAAAATATGTGTATGTAGTTAATCCAGTCTCTGGCAGCCATATTACAAGCTTTGCTTAGTTTGGTGTCAGAGACCGTGTGTAAGATATCCCCTAATATTTTTCGAATATTTGTTAAACGTATTTATGGCTGAATAAATACGACGACTCAATTATGACGAAAATCAATGAAAAACCAAAAGACACTTCGTACCTCACTCAATAGTCCAAGTTGCCACCGCGGGAGGTAGCTCTCAATAGCAGTCCTTTGTTCAATAAATTTATACGGAGATCCCCAGAAGTACCTTATGGAAACACATCCTTGCACGTTTGTTTACTCAAAGATATAGCTTTGCTAGAAATGACTGATAATTTCTACTAAGTAATTTGTGTGAACCACAAGAACGCGATAGGTAAATGTAAGGTGCTTCCAACCAGGCTTATCGGAAATCCATAGGAGATGCCAATGTCCAAATGTGGAAGTCTTGCGACTGATAATGAAAGTTGTGTCACTTGTCATTGGAACAAATCAATGGTACTATTGACACAATGGCATGATGATGATGATGAATTTGCGGTAAAAATAGAAAATTCTGAGGCCTATATCCAACAGTGGAAGTTCTATGGCTGATAGATGGGCAGATTTTCAAAGTATCTCATCCAGTACAGTCGGCATCATCGGTAACCTAATAATGTTCTCAGCGCTGGCAATAGATCACTAGACCAGTGACAAATAAAGATGGATCATGAGGCGATATTGCGAACTCGCTACATGTTTGCCCTTTTTGCTGTCGGTACTTCGCAACCGCAAGTACAGTGCAGCAAAAACAGAACGATTTGTGTTTTTTTGTTTTAATTTTAATCCAATTTTTTTTCAAAAAAGCTGGTTTCTGCTTTAGAGTTACTCATTGTTACATTACGTTGAAATGCGATGGCTTATGTCGATCCGTCGATCTACTCTGTGTCAGCGAGTTATACAGTGCCCAATGGTCTTTCGTGAGTATGACCTATGTTCAACAGTGATCTATGAAAAAGTAAATATATATTATCGCCGTCATCATAATATTAGTCTTGTACCTATGTCGTTAAAATATACTTAATGGATCAAATCAAATCAAATGAAAGTCCATCACAAAAAAAATAAGTATATAAATGTTAATAATAAATTCGATTTTCTTTGACTTCAAGATCAATTAAGGGCAAAATGGGGCTAAAACCCTGAAAATATGCCACTGAAATATTAGTAAAGCCACGGGCACGAAAGTTATTTCCGTAGTCCTACTGGACTACTTGGTAGAAATAATTTCTTGCCCATGGTTCTACTAGTAGTACATCTGGTAGGACTACGGGCAACAAACATCATAGTCACATAGACACAAGCTGTAGATTTCCATATTTGAAGATTTGTCCCAAAAGTAGTTCATAACGTCGAGCATGAACCACTTTTGGTATGCAAAGATGCAAAACAACACTAAGTACATCACTTTTAGTCTCATATCACAGATGTAAGTTTTTTGCTGTCCGTACCGAGTGAGCCATGTGTGGAATATTCATGAGTGCATATTTGAGCCTCATTGGTTGAAGTTTTTTGCTGATGGTACAAGCTTTTTTGTAATATTGTGTTGATGGAAGGAAGCTTGAAACCTTACATAGTTATTTTTTGGTCAGTTTTTCGATACTAATATAATTTTAGTTTATTACTAGCTAATCCAGCAAACGTTTAGTTGCTACTAAAAAAAATTAGAGAGTGCCACCTAAGGGTGCAAAAGTAGCCTATCGACTAATACACCTATTTTCAGACCTACTAAATGTATTATTCTTATACTATGGGACTGAACGCGCTCCTAAATGCGAGATAAATAAATATGTACCTCATAATGCCGACATTTCAACCAAGTTGCATCGATCGAATTAGTTATTAGTCCTGTAGGTTGGAATTAATTATAAAAATATAATGAAATCGCATAGATAACATATACAAATAATTTGTCAAGTGCGTGTCCTCGGAGCTACATGCATTTTTAAACCTTTTAATTTTCCTTAATAACTCAAAAACTATGATTCCACATCACTCGAAACACTTTTCAGTGAAAGTTTTTGATGTGATCTATAGATATACTTAGAAAGTTTGAACATTCTATCTTGCATACTTTAGAAATAAAGGGGGGGCGGCACTCTTTTTTCAACTTTGTCGACCTATGTATATCTCACTAATGGTACGTGTGACAAAAAAAAAGTTTATAAAACATTTCTTTTTAAAATCTCTTTTCAATGTAACCCAACATGAGGGGGTGAGAGCGTGGGGTAGAAAAAATAAATTTATCCCCACTTTACATGTATGGGGGCTACCCCTTTAATAGGCAGTTTTGATTTTTTTTTCGGTATTTAAAAATTGAGATCTGTACATAAACTATCATAATATCAAATTTCATGCAATTTGATTGATAAATGTGGAAGTTGTAAGGCTTTGTATTAATGGGACGGACAGACGGACGTACACAACAAGTGATAAAGGTTCCTCGTTTTACAACGGTACCCTAAAGAGCAACATGCAGTGGAATCGCAAACTTTGTTTTTTGAATTCAGTTGAAAATAGCCTGTTGACTATTAAACCTATTCTCAGATCTACTAAATATACAAAAAAACCGGACAAGTGCGAGTCAGGCTCGCATATCGAGGGTTCCGCACAAACATGTTGTTAAAATAATTAAAAACCTGTTTTAGCATGTGCTAATGAAATTCTTTTATATGATACCTTACATGATACGATTTGCTCACTTTGAATTTTGAACCCATATTTTGTGAATTTTGAGGCCTTATTTTTTGTGATTTAAATAAAAATGTACAGTTTTAAGATTTATTCCTATATGTGTACTCTAAGACAATGCTTCTTGCCAAATTTCATAGTTCTACGTCAACGGGAAGTACCATGTAGGTTTTGATTTTTGTGAGTGCGAAATATGCGGTTTTTTACGACATAAACGGCTCTAACTTTTTTAAACGATAACTGAGAAGTTTTTCTTTTACACAACTGCAAGAGATCATATATATACGTATACAATTTAAATTTCAACTCGATATATTTACGCATTCCCGAGATAAAGAGTCTTTACATAAACACAGATGGATAGACGGACAGACAGACATACACACAGACGGACAACAAAGTGATCCTATAAGGGTTCCGTTTTTTCCATTTGAGGTACGGAACCCTAAAAATTGCACAAAGAGTAAATAACTAGGTATATGACAAATCATTCATATTGGCGACTATTTTAGCTACATGTTGCGGATATTCCAATCCTGACTGAAACTCACTTAACAACTACGGAAGGATTCATCATAGCTGCCAAGTTGTATGCTTTGGCCTGTAATGAACCTTCAAATACAGTTTCGAATTTATATCGGCACTAAAATACTAGTAAAGAATCAACTATATCGAAAAAAAATCAACTAGATAGAATCGTAAAAAAAAGACGAAAAATATCCACTAAAAACTGTCTCCCAAACTAGTAACAAACTATTTTACACCTAAAAACTTTCTCGCAAAAATCCAACGTCCAAAATATTTTCCTCAAACTTGTGCTTATGATACTCGAACATATTATTTACTTAAGGAAAGTTGTGGTGGTAGAGACATAGATTCCGCGAGACGAGGTATGTCTCAATCTATCAAAAACCTAATTTTATATTATGAAACTCTTTAAAATAACAACAACACATCACGCCAACAAACAAAAATAAACCGGATAAGTGCGAGTCAGTATCGCACACCGAGGGTTCCGTACAAATCCAGAAAAATTCACAAAATTTCACAAAAATCTCTATACTACATCATCGAGAAAAAAGGGTTTTTTTTTCACTTTTCTCGTTATACATTAAAAATTACACATAATTTATATTGTTGACATAATTAAAAATCTGTTTTAGCATGTGCTAATGAAGTTCTTATAAATGATACCTTACATAAAACGATTTACTCACTTTGAATTTTCAACTCATATTTTTTGAATATAGGCCCATTTTTTTTTGTAATTTAAAAAAAATTACAGTTTTCAGATTTATTCCTATATGTGTACTCTGAAACAATGCTTCTTGCCAAATTTCATAGTTCTATGTCAACGGAAAGTACCCTGTAGGTTTTGATTTTTGTGAGTGTCGAAATATGCGGTATTTTACGACATAAACGGCTCTAACTTTTTTAAACGATAACTGAGAAATTTTTCTTTTACACAACTGCAAGAAACCATATATATATAGGTATATACGTGTATAGTTTAAATTTCAACTCGATATCTTTACGCGTTCCCGAGATAAAGAGTCTTGACATACGGACAGACATAAAGGTCTTGACATAAGGGTTTGTTTTTTCTTTTTGAGGTATGGAACCCTAAAAAAGAAAGAAAGAAAATATTATTCTGCAATACATGTTAAGTAAACTAGGTTATTTAGATAGGGATTGATATAGCTACAATGGAGTGATTTAGGCCATCAATCTAATCTTTTTCACATTATATTTTCCCATGTGATCGAATCAAGAATGAGGAAATCCCTAGAAGAATTAAAGTTACCGACATAGCCCAGCTGATTGGCGAGTTTAAATGGGAGTGCACAGGGCACCGGATGACTTCATTAAGACTGCTAGTTCATGCTGAATGCTAGCCCCTACCAACCGGTCATATTGGCGATCCATAAAAGGGGCCTTATGTCCAGCAATCGACGTCCTTTGATGGATGGATGCCCATATGAGGGTTTCTAGGATAAAGCCTCCATCCATGAGTCCATCGCGGCCATACAAAAAATGCCAGGTTGATGGTCGCGGCGCTTATTTGTGTGACACCGCGCGGGCGTCACCTACGAGACCGACCAGCCTCAAGTTCGGGCTTTAGAAGCGGCGCGCAGTGGTGGCGGGTGGAGGGTCCTGGGGTTACTTTCTCCGATAGCACGTAGACCCCGGACCCTCGGACGTCGTCGTAGCGTCATTTGAACATTTTTGTACATTGGTTTCATACCGCTTGCCTTCTCGCGCCTTGCTTCCGCTCATAGCAGCAGGTTGTGGCCGAGCGGTAGCCCAGTCGTATCTACTTGGCTAGCGCACGGCTGTTATGACGGCATCTCTACAGACCTCTTTGGGTGAAAACTTATAAGGAAAATAAACAAAGATTGATACAACACCGCGTCTTCCACCTTCAAAATAAACTTTGCGGGTAGTTAGGGAACTTTTTGTTGAAGTAATAATAGATTCAATATAAAGTTTGGGACATTAATTCGTAAGTCTTTTTCACTAAGCCCATTTCTTTTTTCAGCTTATATTGTTTACCTCTATCTATTCATACACTTCAGATCTAGTCTTTGTTATATCTCCGCTCTTTTGGTCCAGTTCGGTTCAGTCCTCTCTTTTTTTCGGTCCAGTTTTTTCTTTCATTAATTTTTAATTTTACATTAATTAGTTAGGAAACAACATGTAAAAACAATAATAAAATAAAAATGTGCAAATAATTATTACAACGATATAAGCTTTTATAACACTCCATTGCTGTACATAGGTCTAATTTTGTAGAGCCATGAGGTCGCATAGTCTTATCATAGACTAACCGCCTCAATAGATTTATGACTAACTTTACAGATCTGAAAATACTTTAGGAACACGAATTGCATCATAACAATTTATTTTTATCGGTGCTCTGTCTCGGAATACATATTCACAGAGATATTTAGCAGCGCCATCTAGAAATAATACATATAACCGACTTTTTTGCGACGTACGATAATTACTCTTAGTTTGGGAATGGCTGGTATACTTGAGTAGCTTAGTTTATGGTCTTATCAACTACAGTGGCCTAGCAATGGGTGGCTTCGGGTGATAGTTACAACTGTGCTCTATCGTGACTCGGACAATACGTTAAAGATATTACAAGCTTTTTTAGCCATTTAGCTATGTGGTACGAGAAATGTAGTCAAACAAAAGCTAATGAATAATAAGATTGTAAAGATTAGAATTCTTAATAGAGTACCTTTCTAGTATAGACGCGCTCCGCGAACAAAGTGAAACGGTGAGGGGACAAGCGGAGCGCGTCTTCGTATGGTGAAATTAACAATATAAATTAATTTAAAATGTCCATATCAACTTTTAAACTGTTTTATGTGATTTGCCATTATTTTAGCTTCTACTTAATACATTAAACATAATTTAAAAAATATTACTTAAAATAACTCATCAAGAAACAAGATCTTCGTTCAAAACAGAGGTGACTTTGGTTTTTTTTCCAAGTGTCAAACCTTTACCAATTGAAAATATGCTCGAAAATAACTCAAATTTTTTTCAGTCCACAAAAACAAGTTTTTCTTACAAATAAGTTGATTCTCTTCAGGCGCGGTTAAAGGTCGGCGCCCCCTTAAAAGTACAGCGTAGGACGTCCACCACAATATTTTGATTCTTAAAACAGGACAGAATTGCACCCGGTTTTAGTAGATAAAAAAATATAGGGATGGTAACGGAAGCCTTTGTCTACAAGTAGTCGAAATACGATGTTATTACAATGATGATCGAGTAATCCTAACGAGCGACACATTTTTAAAACCATGTCCAAGGGCAATCGTTCCCGTACCAAACTAGAGATCAACGTTTGAATCCGAAAATCCCGTAAAAACTCGTAACTACACTTTTATTGCCCAAATACAATACACCATTACACCAGCCACTCAATTTTCAACTCTAATCCATTACAATAAAACTTTACCCGCCCGCAAAACATATTCAAACTTCTTTACCATCGACAACTTCCAAAATTCAAATAAACCCACGAATTTGAATTTTATTGGTAAAGAAATAAAAGTCGATTGGAGTGAATGTCAGTGTTGCCAGTTACGTATGACAATAGTACCAATCGAGACAATTCATGAATAAATGTATGAAAGGATTTGAATAGTTCTCGAACTCGATTTCAAGAGGGTCCATTTTTTATATGAATATTGTTTGTTAAATGATTTATGGGATGTTTCTGTGACGTTGGATTTTTCGAATCGTTTAGGCTGACTCGGGAAATATGGTGGGGAAATATCTCCCATGTTTTATTCCGTTTAATTTGACTTTCGAATTATGGGAGATGCTTTTGTGATATGGTGATTTTATCTCTTTTTCGATTTAGAAATGGAATGTTTATTATTTTATTCGCAAGATGGATGAACGATGGGACCGTAAAGACCTCGAAAAGAAACTACGTCCTGTATCAGTAGGCGTAGCGTAGGACGTCCATCCAATAAAGAAGAATGAAGACTTGATGAAGACAGCTTCAAGCTGCTTCTTACCACTCATGAAAAATGTCATTGAACATTCATCATCATTATCATCATACGTCAACCCACTGCTGGGTATAGGCCTATGGATTTTATGTCGTCAACCCGTCATAGCATGACTTAGCAAAATGTAAAAATAAGCCTTACTATTATTATTTACTACGGGACTGATCGCACACTAAAATTACGAGATAAATAAACAGTCTACCCGTGACCACGATCGACGCAACTCGGTCGAAACGTTGGAATCATGAGGTATTTATTTCGTAATTATAATGCGCGATTAGTCCCGTAGTATATAATAATAATATTGTGTTCAAATTGCGAAAGTTTAAAAACAACAATAGAATAGGCCCTTCTAACACATCAAAGAACCTAAAAAAATTGGTTCATTTCAAAAACATCAAAGAACCTAAAAAAATTGGTTGTCTGTGAAGTCGGCTTACGGAGGATAATTTAACGTGACATCATGACAAAATGAGCGTAATGGGACAATGAGTCATCCTTTTTCGTGCGTACAGCAAGGGTTCATCGAATTATTAATAGACGTTGTCACGTCAAAAATAGCCGTGAAAAACAAAAAAATAAAATTGAATGTTAGTGGTGGTGACACCCGCCTTACAATCGTGAGATTGAGGGTTCAAATCCCGGTCCCGTACAAATGAGTTCTTTGGAATTTATGTACGGAATTTCACACCACTGGCTTTTCGGTGAAGGAAAACATCGTGAGGCAACCTGCATACGTCTGTAGAATAAATTTGATGGCGTATGGTAATCCACCAATCCGCACTGGGCCACGGTGGTGGATATGCCCCAAAGGCCTACGTCTTGCAGTGGGCTATGAAAAAAGCTGATACAATACAGTACAGTACGTCAAAAATACAAAACCTAGAATTACATCAGATTTTTTCTCAAACAAGTCCCGTTTTTTCAAATGTTTGCTCCCACTGATTGATTCCTCGCAGATTGATCAGTATATTTTGTTACGTCCTGTTACTAAAAGCTTTGTATTGTAAACAACAACACCCGAAATATTCGTCCTATACCAAGAGACGAAGAGACTACAAATTGTCCGCTTGCCGGCTTATGTCGTGGCTCGTAGATCTAATAACACGTGGATTCATCACAAAGATGACAATGAGTAGTTCTGACAAAAATAGCTTACACTTTCAATCAATGTTTCATATTAATTCAATTTGAATTCAGCTGTTTGCGGATATTTTTTGAAATTTATTTTTTCTTGATATTTTAATGCATGAAATAGGCGTGTTTACTGGGTATTAAAATCATATTTATAGTCCGTTAGTTAGATTATTAAAAAAATATTTGACACGTATTTTTTTCTTTTGTCAATTAAACAATTAATGACAAAGATAAATCATATCAAATCTGAGAGTGGGGGGCTCGTGACGTCGCTAGCCGGTACCGGTACATTTGTAGGTTAGTGACGTCACGCGGAATTTTAACGGGCTATATTATCTTCATCATTTTTTGTTAAATTGACAAAAGAAAAAATGCGTGTTTAATATTGTTCGATAATCTATGTGACACGGATTTATTATATTTTTATAAATCTATTGCGTCAAAAGAAATTTCTGCGTGTGACCACGCAATACAATATAAAATACGTGTGAACTATTCGAATTCCGTACACGTTTGAAGTCAGTTATGCTATTTTTGGGAAAACAATATTATTTCTGTTACATTTTCTTCAAAAATGGTTAGAAAACAAAAATTGTCTTTATTTCTGTTTGTTGTCTTTTACCATAACATTACTATTTAGACCTAAATCCAACATCGAAAAATCAGTAAATCTAAGTCGCATCGGAATAGTTTCGTTCTGATTTATTTCACCTCCTGATAAACAAGGACAAGCAATGTCTAATAAAATACTCAATGAGTTTACGTATTTTTGTGACGTGAGCATATTTACTACTTCCTTATGAATTTATCTTTGATCAATGTATGCTTTGTCACTTTTATTTCATATTTTTGCCAAAAGCCAAAGTTAGCAGAAAAGCAAAGCTAATCAAGAATAGGCGGGTCTGTATCAAATATATGAAAAACAAAGTTACTGAGACAATTCAAGTAGAAATGGTATCTATTTTACGTGTAATATGCCCAGGGCATATTTCACGTAAAATAGATGGAGGAGATTATTTTACAATTGTCTTTTGGCAAGCGTAGCGTTAGAAATGCATTCAGAATGTCGACGGAACCACTAGATTTTGCAGGATAACAGCAGCTGTATGGGTACAACTGGCGCTAAATAAGTTAAAGAACGTTTTGTCTAACAGTGTACGTCTATAGCTTACTATGACAATGATGATACGAGAATGCAACATCCACAAATCAGTAAATCTAAGTCGCAGCGAAATAGTTTCATTCTGATTTATTTCTCCTCCTGATAAACAAGGATAAGCAAGTGGACTGTTTGATTGAATGTCTAATAAAATACTCGAAGGGTTTATGTATTTTTGTGACGGGAGCATGTTTACGACGCACTAGTGTATGCGAATCGTGGAATATGTTTTACTGGAGCAAAATATTCTTGATTTGTGCCAAGGAAATAAGTAGAGGTCAAAGTCAATGTCTGATTTGAACTAGTTTAAGAAAAATTTTGCAAGGATGTTGTATACAAGCGAGTTATATGTTGTTTGTTGTGTTTATGTAATACATCCATGATTTTATGTATTTTTTTTTTGTTGTTCCTCATTAACCTACTTTCTCCAACCTAAGTCGGAGACATTGCCAAGTGTGAGCATAAACATGACATGCATAATATTGCATCAATTAAATAACAAAAATACATATACATAATATGCTGCAAGAAATAAGATAACTTACATTAATTTAATTCTTTAAATTATAAAACACCAATCCCTAAGTTAAGCGCTACGTGTTACTACTAAATACATATTTTACATAACATACACCTCTACAACTTTCTCTTTTTTATTGTTTTGAATAAATATTTGGTGTATGTCATCTATATAGTCATATAGTCATATAGTCATTTATTCATAACACCATTTGTTACAAGTCAATAAGTAAAAATTACATTAGGGCACTATACAATATAGCACAAAAAAAAATAAAAAAATAAAAGAACTTGACAATTACCAAATAAGTCACAAAATCTTAAAACAATTCAACAATCAACATCTCTTATGTGTTGTAGGCATATACGTTTGAGGATCCTATTTCATAAATTAATTTGATATCTGATTTAATTTATAGCAAAGAACCCTTAAATTTATATGCCTACAACACAATGGAGCGGAAATACACTAAATACATATTCAAAACAAAAAAAAATTAGATGAACTACCGCAAAGTAACGCCTGATTCAATCAACTATGAAAAATACATATTTTACACACAAATATTTTTCTCAATAAGTCTACATGAGTGAGAAGATTCCACATTTACAAAAAACTTTCCAATAATATAAGAAATGCACTAGTTTTTACTTAGGTACATAATTAAAGATTGATATAATTATTATATTAAATTATTAAGAACATTAAAATCGATTTTGCATCGAGGTACGTACGATAATACTGAACTAATTGCAAGTACATACAATGTATATATGTATTGACTTGAGTTTTGAAAAAATTGCACTAATAAAACACGATACTACATGCCGCCTTACATAAATTTAAAAAAATATTCTTAACGTGCCTTGGCCTCACATAATGTACTTTGTTTGCCATGTTTTTTTATATTTAAATACTAACTGCTCTTACAAAACTTTCAATTTCGCCAAGTACCTTAAGTAACGGTAAAGCCCAGTCAATTGAGAGTCTAAGTTATAACAGCCTTAAACCCAGACTCCACCAAAGCGGACCGAAGCCAATATGTGCAGCACTGAGTACATCATTGAAGTCCATAATCTTATAGAAAAAAATCTATATTTGAATATCAAAGAACTATCACAACACAAAAAACTTGATTCCGTCACAATACAGACGGATTACTATTTTTTTGTGTATTTATTTTGTTGACAATATTACATAAATAGGTGTAGGTTACTTATTTATGGTCGCAAATGGCAAAAAAAACTTACGAAATTTGTTTTTCGTGCGCTGACGGAGATAATTATGGCATGTATCTTGTGAAGTTGCAAAATATAACGCTCTTTTAATTTTTGAGCGCAACCGTAGTATGACATGGTGAATTGTAGGTCCCGGTGGTTTTAACCGTTTAGCCTTGTCAGAGGCCTTGATGCGGCCTAAAAACTTTGACACCAGGGCTAGCCACCCGGCTTATACGAACTTACTTTTTATTTCCGCCCGCTTCGCTTTAGTGGACTTTCATAATTTATTTATTCTGCTTCCATAAGGTACAAGATGGTAAAAAATATAAATGGTACAAAGTGGCATATGGACCCCGTCGGGCGCAGCAACAACAGAAAAGAGGAAGGCATCATAATTAGGTCATATTAATTTATCTTTAGTGAAAATTAAAAAACACAAAATTGTTAGTAAATGCTTAAAATATGTCCACTAGAAGTTACAAAATAGAATGTCAGTGAAAAATCATTATAATGTCAAATAATTAATAATGTATGTATACATATAAATAAGTAATACGTTAAATATTTCACAATGACCCGTTTTTTCGAATCTCGACATTACGTCACCTAATTAGTGCTTGTAACAGAGAATTTTCGCATCGCGCGGCGTTGTCGTCGGCTTCCAATCACCTCACGACTAACTAAAAAGCTTGCCCACTACATAGTTTGGGCAAAGTTTTGCCTCGGACACTTTTTTTGCACGATTGTGACTCTATAGATATTTGCTCGAAGAATATAATGCAAAAGCCACTGTTTCTGTTCTTATGCAATAAAACCTCTATAGTCTAGATTTATCGTCAGAACTTCATTCGAGTTATGCGACGCAATTAAAACCTATTCTTGGTTCAATTCAGCATTTCAATAATTTGAGGTGTTAAGCTGAGACTTGGGTGATATTTCAATAAAATAATTTTCAAGTGTTGGGTCTTTACTTTAATTAATAGTCTATTATTTTCTTTTTCATTATTCTTATATGTGTCACTATAATTAGACAACAATAAATAATATTAATGTCTGCGCTCCGTATTTATATGAACGTAATATGAGATTAGAGTTATTCTAAGATATTTTAGGAAAATGACGAAGAATAAAATAAATTTATAGCTTTAATATCACACGGAAATAGATACTTAGTCTATTTTTGCCCAGCAGTGGGGCAGTATAGGTTAAAAATATTTATTCATATATAAAACTTTATGAAACTAAACAACCCTTCTTTAATTATGTGGGTAGCTGTAAATCAATGTCATTTAAGTTTGTGCAATAAAATATTACTAACATTAATCTAAAAAAGAAAATAAAAATCTAATAAATCAATGGGCGCCCATTTATCTCCTACAATGAGATATACTAGTTTACAAAACCAATTAGACCCATTGGAAGCGGCTTGCATCCAACGTGACCCTTCAGTCAGAATGAAACAAGTGTAACACTTAGTATCTCAAATATAGCTGATTCAGGCATTTGTTATCGCTCGCTTTTTGTCGCCCATTCAGTATTTCTGTATGCCTTTAGTTCGAATCAATTTTTAGCTCGGTTCCAATTAATAGGCACCCGATTAAATACTACCCAAACATTAATTTATTTCAATTTCTAATAAACGTTTGTAACTCTTCTGTAAACCGCTGAAGGCATCGTATTAATTAAATAGAGCCAAATAAAACGTATTTTATTTTCTATGAATAGGCGAATAATCAGCGTCTACGAAGTTTGTAGCTCTTCTACGAAACTGCTACGCCACGTCTACGAATTTGCTTACAATTCGTTAGTGGGCTATTTGGCTTGTATTCGAAAATGTATTCGTAAATGTTTGTTTAAAATTTAGTTTGATTTGTCAGTGATTGTGTTTCTATCGTTATAATTTATTTATTTATTAGTTTACTTATTTGTTATTCGTAGCAAACAAAATTGTGTGTTTCACAAGTTATTTGGTTTTTACGTCTTTTTTGTTTTCGTTTCAGCCATAGCACGTACACTGCTGAACATAAGCTTTTCCTATAGTTTTAGGATAATATTGACTGAGAGCGGCTTTTAGCTTGAGCAATACTGTATGTTAGGAAAACGTAGGACTCGATGCAGTAGAAACACCAACATTATTACAATTAAACTTTCCAAAGTTATTTCTTCCATCACAGCGTTCTTTAAGCTCTAAAAATAACTAATCTAGACTTGTTCTTCGCTCCGACGGCTCGACCAGAATGGTCTCCAAAACCCAAAAACCGTGACAGTCTCTGACCACGATGTTATAAAAATAACCGCCCACTTCCTCTATAATTAGCCAACCACAGCCAGTTTCTTGCTGCATTTACTTTTTTAAAAGTCTGTGGTTGACTACCGTCTTCGAACTGTAGTTTTCGTCCAAAAATTGCAAAAATTGTTAGAATATGCAATTTTTGAACATAACCCAACATGTAGTTTTAAAAGAATTCATCTCTCTGCCTTGTCTGGCCAATTCAGCTGGCTTGGAGCTTTGCTACGCAATCGAATCAAAAATTGGAGACCCGATTGATAGAAAAAAGTTAGGCTAAAATGGAAGAGCGTAAAATACCAGCACTCAGCAAAACTGATGAGTGGTTAGGACGAAGTTCTTGACTCCCTTCACCCAGGGCAAATATTTAAGTATGTGATGAATATAATTATGTAGATGCGTGCTATGTGTCTGGATGTTACCTATTACCTTTACAAGTATGTATAAAAAATACGTATATGTAGTATTTCAGACTCTAGCAGACATACTCAAGCTTTGTTTAGTTTGGGATCAGAAACCGTGTATGTGTGTCCCTTACCATTTATTCACAGCGTAGACGAACATTGCATAATATGTGGGGTCTAATTTCTAAGGCTATATTATGATATTTTACCTATAACTCCAGCCATCCATCCATCCATCAGCAAATGGACGTTCACTGCTAGACATAGGCCTCCCCAATGGATATCTTATAAGACCGGTTGGAAGCGGCTTGCATTCAGCGCGATCCTAATGACGTCATTAGTCCACCTTGTGGGTAGACGTCCTACGGTGCGCTTGCTGGGACGTGGTCTCCACTTATCTATTTTGATCCCATTTGTCATCAGTTCTTTTTGCTATATGCCCTGCCCATTGCCAATTCAACTAGCCAGTTCATTACCTATAACTATGACCTGTTTTCGACCAGCGTGTGTTGCCAGTGATGACTTATGGCACAGAAACGCGGCCTCTCACTATGGGCCTTATTAGTAAGCTCCAAGTAGCTCAACGAGCCATGGAGAGGCCTTTGCTCGTAGTGTCTCTGTGAGATCGAATCAGGAATGAGGAGATCCGTAGAAGAACCAAGGTTACCGACATAGCCCAGCGGATAGGAAGGTTGAAGTGGCAATGAGCAGGGCACATAGCGCGGAGGACTGATGACCGATGGGGTCGAAAAGTTCTCGAGTGAAGACCACGTACCGGCAAGCGCAGCGTAGGATGTCCACCCACAAGGTAGAAGGATGGCCTTATTAAGACCGCATGATCGCGCTGGATACAATCCGCTACCAACCGGTCTTCTATTGGAAATCATTAGGGGAGGCCTATGCCCAGCAGTGGACGTCCTATGGTTGAAATGATGATGATGAACTATGACCTGTAACTAAGGATAAGGACTCGCTCTAACGATATCTCGCTTCTTTCATAGGAAGCACCTTTAAAACTGATTTACAAAGTAACACTTGCAGGCGGAGGGCCCCGTTGCCGTGCAGGGTAATAAACCCGCTATATTCCGTATGTATAGGAAGATCAACAATTCACGAGCTACGGGGACAAAGAACGTAGGCAACAGAATGCGTGCGGTACAGTATTTCAACTTAGAAGTCAACGATATTTTTTTGTAAATAATACTAACCATACTTTGAGCAAACATCTACAGAGCCACAGACCAAGTACAAGCAGTAAAAAAAAATCCGAGCGTCATCGTGACTGCCTCGGTGGCTCAGTGGTTAGTGAACCTGACTTCTGGATCAAAGAGGCGTGGGTTCGATCCCCACCCAGGGCAAGCATTTATGTGGTGAACGTAGATGTTTGCTCTGTGTCTGGGTGTATTTAGATACTATCTATATTTATGTATTAAAAATATTAATATGTATTTAAAATATGTACACCTATATGTAGTATATCAGTCTCTGGCAAACATATCACAAGCTTTGCTTTGTTTGGGGTCAGAAACCGTGTGTAAGATGTCCCCCAATATTTATTTGTTATTTATTTATCGTAAAAACCGACATATATTTACATTAAATAATTCACAATGACCCGTTTTCTCGAACCTCGATGGTATGTCACCTAATTAGTGCTTGTAACCGAGCACTTTAGCATCGCGCGGCGTTGTAGTAGGAGCGATCGCCTTACGACTAATTAAAAAGCCTGCCCACTACGTAGCTTGGGCAGGGTTTTGCCTCGGATACTTATTCTGCACGATTGTGACTCTATAGATATTTGCTCGAAGTAACCATATCATTATTTCTGAAATTAAATAATTCTAGTACAGTGATTTGTTGTATTTTGACCGACGAACCACCGGAGGAGGTATACAATTCGACGCGTATATATTTTTTTTTATGTATAACCGCATAACTTTTTTCATAGTAGTCCGATTTCAATAATTATTTTTTTATTGGAAAGGATATACTTTTAAATTGGTCCCACTTAAATTTTATTGAATTTGGCTGAGCCATTTTTAATAAATCAACAATAATGTGAAAAATGTTACATCGATCCGTGCATAATATTTGCGTTCTAGCGATGCGCTCCGGCTCCGCACCTGTATAATACACCTGTGTATTATACATATAAACATTTCTCTTGTATTTCTCTATCTATTAAAATAAACTGTATCAAAATCCGTTGCGTAGTTTTAAAGATAAGCATACATGGGGACAGACAGCGGAAAGCGACTTTGTTTTATACTATGTATTGATTGAAAAAAGCCACACAGTCTACCGTGGTGCAGTGTGCTCGTGATGCGAATGATCGGCACAGATGGAGGAACATAGCGAGACGTGCAGCAGCCCTGGGAAGAGATGACAACGGCGAGGAGCCTCCGTGAACCATCCACGCAACCACGACCACTCTGACAAGAGTGCACGATTAAGAAGAAGATGTAATGATTCTGTACACGGGTGAAGTCGGTCCTGCTATTTTTTGCGAAAAATAATTATGTAGTTGTAGTTGTAGTATTGTGTAGTTCTTGATTTTAAGCGTAAAGCTTCGTGTAAATTAGTTCTACGATTGATACCACATGTCCATTTTTGCTAAATCTGTGGCTGATAGAGTACAGGGGTCTATTTTCAAATTCGCACACCTAGGACGTATACGGAACGTTGACAGTGATGGTCCAAAAACTATTCGCCATATCTGTTTCCCTTTTAATTAACGTTCCATTTCGCGATTTAACCCTTTGCAGTCTATGGTTTCTTTTTTTAAATTGACATGTCCCGTACTGAAATTTTACATGAAATTGATAGTTTTAGATAAATTTGGAGAAAAAAAAAGTTATTCATATACAGGGTTATTTCTAATAAATCTTTTCGGGGCTTATTCTGTACATCAAAACTAACTACTTTTGTTCTGCGACTTTTGACAAAACTAAAAAAATCGTTCACCCGTGACAAAATATATGGAACAGCAATTTTTTTTTTTAGTTTTGACAAAAGTCGCAGAACAAAAGTTGTTAGTTTTGATGTACAGATTTCGTCTATCCCCCGTGACTCAACTGCTTGGCTCAACTAGTAGAGCGAGGGGAAATTATGCCCTTAAAATGATGCCAATTGATTAGAAATAACCCTGTATATAATGTATACGTTCCTAGGCGTCCGAATTTGAAAAATAGAGCCCCACGAAGCGATTTCCAAGTGTGCGTGGTTAAAGTTCCTTCAAAGACAATTCTCTCAATTCCTCTTCCAGTAACAAACGATTAAGGTAACTTTTCTGGTTTAAGTTTTAACTGCTTACGTGCGCCGTTATGGTGTGGCGGTACTTAACGGGAACTTTATATATCTGGATTGTTTTCGAGGCAGTTTTGATTAAAATTGTATACAAGTTGTTGAATTCTTGCGAAATTTACAGTGGTACTTTATAATACATTTACTTATTGTACCTACTGGTAATCGATCAGTATCTTTTTAGAGGCTTATTCTGTACATCAAAACTAACAACTTTTGTACTGCGACTTTTATCAAAACTAAAAAAAACAGGTGTGCAATACATTCGAGAGTGAACGATATTATTCTATGTTGTTTCTACGTTGAAATCTTTTAATTCAGTAATACCTCTCTTAAAATTTTGATTATTATTATTTTTTAATTTGTGAAATTTTCTTTTTCTTGTCAAATTTAAATTTTCATATCATATAATTATATCGACATTTGTACGCCACAATAGGCAAAAACATGTGCTCTCAACATCTAGATGTATCAAGACCTGTATACGACTTTGTTGTTGTTACACTGTTACCATGTTTTTACAAATGAAGGATCTTGAATATTGAACCTATGGAACCGCATTGTTTTTAGATTTGATAAAAGTCGTTGAACAAAAATTGTTAGTTGATGCACAGAAAAAACCCCTAAAAGGATGCTAATTAATCAATTACCAATATATAGGTAATCACCAGTAACCCTGTATATTGGGAGCTCCCTCTCTTGGAAACTATGATACCACATACACAGACAAAATTAAATAATTTCGTAAAAATCGTAACGCGTTTGACCCAGGTTTTACGCCTAGGTTTTAAAGCCTCAGACATGGTTAAATGGTCGAAACAACCGAAACCCACTATTGAAACTTATAAAAACCTTCTTTTTGTCAGCGGTTAAACATTTATTTTACGTCTTGCTACTACAATTTTATCGCCTTTGCTCGAATTGAGAGCCACAATCGTTGCATTTATATCGGAGTGGATCAAGCGCCATCTTGGCATCGCCACTCAATAGGGCTGCCAATACAATAAGTAATTTACGTCGTCAAAAAGTTGAATAAAATAATATTTTTTACCTGTTCTCTCCCACTCCTGAAACTTTGTCCTATTTCTTTCCATCCAAAGAGTCAAGATCGTCACGCCAGCGATTATTTCCTCTTATTAACTTGAACATAAATAAAAATGTTGAAGGAATTAATCAGCCAGTCAGCCAGGCTCTAAAGTGGTGCTTTTTTAACTTATGCTACTTATGCTCAAACCCATCCATTCCAGACAGACAAACAGACAAAGCCGCAAATTTATGTAACCGGCAATATTTGTTTCTTTTTAGTTACCACCATGAAGTTAAACTTTTCTTGAAGTTACCACTTTTTTCACGAAGTCGCGCGAAACTTTAAATCTGTAACCCGTCTAAACCAATGGCCACCAAGATACAGGCTTAGCCTAGTTTGGGGCCCACTGATAATTCACACGGACCACGAGTATGTCAATTTAATTACATAATTGATTTAAACACATATTGTAGCGGCAATTATTATTAGTAATAATAATGTAATTAATTTTTGTTATGTATAAACTTTTGAAACTTTTAAATTTGAAACTCTGCTCTGTACCCTAATTTAAAATTTTATTGGAAATAAAATATCTTATCTTATCTTAAAGCCTGACTGACAGGCCCTGTTACATGTTTGAGGTGGCGCCGCCAACGCTATAAGTTGGTTAAAATGATAAACACTTCTCAAATTCGACGCGGAGGCAGTACTGCGGATTAGCTCAGTTGGGCAGAGCGTCGGGCAAGTGTCCCGAAGACGGAAGGTTCGAGTCCTGCATCCGCGACAAATTTTTGAAATGTTTATCACAAATATAAACTCTTTGAGGTAAACCTAGTGTGGGATGCACTATAAAATTAAAATTCATATCATTGATTAAGCAGTGCGCCATCTCTCGTCAATGTTCAGAAGTTCTTATAACTTCAATTGAGTGATAACCTGTCTAATACGGGTATCACAGGTGGCGCCGCCAACGCTAAAATTTGGTTAAAATGATAAACACTTCTCAAATTCGACGCGGAGGCAGTACTTCGGATTAGCTCAGTTGGGCAGAGCGTCGGGCTAGTGTTCCGAAGACGCAAGGTTCGAGTCCTGCATCCGCGACAAATTTTTGAAATGTTTATTACAAAAATAACTCTTTGAGGTAAACCTAGTGTGGGATGTACTATAAAATTAAAAATCATATCATTGATTTAGCAGTGCGCCATCTTTCCTCAATGTTCAGAAGTTCTTATAACTTCAATTGAGTGATAACCTGTCTAATACGGGTAACACAGGTGGCGCCGCCAGCGCTATAAGTTGGTTAAAATGATAAACACTTCTCAAATTTGACGCGGAGGCAGTACTGCTGATTAGCTCAGTTGGGCAGAGCGCCGGGCTAGTGTTCCGAAGACGCAAGGTTCGAGTCCTGCATCCGCGACAAATTTTTGAAATGTTTATTACAAAAATAACTCTTTGAGGTAAACCTAGTGTGGGATGTACTATAAAATTAAAAATCACATCATTGATTTAGCAGTGCGCCATCTCTCGTCAATGTTCAGAAGTTCTTATAACTTCAATTGAGTGATAACCTGTCTAATACGGGTATCACAGGTGGCGCCGCAAACGCTATAAGTTGGTTAAAATGATAAACACTTCTCGAATTCGACGCGGAGGCAGTACTGCGGATTAACTCAGTTAGACAGAGCGTCGGGCTAATGTTCCGAAGACGCAAGGTTCGAGTCCTGCATCCGCGACGAATTTTTGAAATGTTTATCACCAAAGTAACTCTTTGAGATGTTTGGGGTGATTGACTGTCCTCAACCTTTTTTTAAATTATTTTTCTACCCGTACTTCATTTACAGATTTTAGAAGTATGTAGCAGCAAAATACTCAATTATTTAAAAAAAAATCAAACGGGTGTCCCCACTACAGGCTAAAGAACCCAGTTGACTGATTCCATAGTATTTTTGTACACCATGATAACGTAATACCAAAAATTCAGCTTTTAGAAAGTACTTACATTTTTTGCGCTCACTCTAAGCAAGGAAACTTTTATTTTAATATCATTAAGGCGCCATAGTATCAGCGTAATTTTTCATATGAGCGGGTGAAGACCAATACGCTCCCGGTTTCTCCCGATTTTTGCATTCAAAAATTAATATAAAATTGATATTACCACTTTTTCTTGAATTTTATGGATGAAAGCTGTAGTTCAATTCATGTGCATAAATAAAAAATTTAAAAAAAATTGTAAACGTGTAGAAAAGTGCCCAAAAATGCAATAAACTCTCTTAGAAGTCATGAATTTGTTCTAAAAAGCGGTATCTTCGCATTTAATTTCAATCGAGCTAAATTTTTTGAATTGTGTTTCGAGTTATGGAATTCCCTACCGTATAGGTTTGAGAATATTTTGTATTTTATTTTTATTCGACAACTCCAAGGTTTGATGGAGAAAAGTCAAATTAACTAAGGCTCTATACAGGTATTTTGAGATTGGATGGCGGCTTAAGAACTGTTATGTTAAGTATAAAAAAACATATTTTCTAACAATTTCAAACTTAATTTTAGAACAATTCAGTCATGTAACAGCCCTAAATGATAACGACTAGAGAAAGTTGGTTCACAAGCTCGCAAGCGGCGCTCGAACCCTGAAATTGCTCAAATGTTCATATTGCAGTATCATCCCGTATATTTACTCTACCTACATTCAGATTCTATGAATTTTGTAGCAAACTATCGAGTAATAAAGGACTTTATTCCTTTATTAAAGGAATATCATATTGGTGTTTTACGCAGTCAAGTGGGGTTTTACGGTGTTTTTGTCAGCAGATCCCGTTAAACTTATCCCACGGGATAATTTGAGTTCATAAACGTTAGACTGGGACAACTGATATGTTGGTATATTACACACACCACAATACAACAAAAATGAAAACGTGTTTGCAACTATTAAAACAGTGATTCCAGTGTACCAAATCATTAACGAAACAATTCAGTTTCCTAAACCTATCGAAAAAATAATAATATAAAAAGCCATGGTAGTCTTGTGGTAATGACATCGGCCTTACAATCGTGAGGTCGTGGGTTCAAATCCCGGTCCCGCACCAATGAATTCTTCGGAATTTATGTACGGAATTTCACCCCACTGGCTTTTCGGTGAAGGAAAACATCGTGAGGCAACCTGCATACGTCCGTATATAGAAAAAATTCTATGAGGTATGTGAATCCACCAACTCGCACTGGGCCAGCGTGGTGGATATGGCCCAATCACCCTTCGTGGGTAGGCCTATGTCCTGCAGTGGACTATTAAAAAGGCTGGTACAGTACAGTACAGTACAAATCTATGGAAACAAGGGAAGTCGACATGAAAATTATTATAAAAATATAGCTTTTAACATCCTAGATATCATGTAGCAGCAAAGAGCTAGCCAAGACAAGTTAAGCGACCCCCAAATACGACGGGTTTATCTTGTTTAGTACAGGAGATCCTATGACCACCTTCCGACTCCATTATCAGATCGGCTCCATGGTAGCATATTATTGCATTGTCACGCGATATACATATGCGTGCTAAACAGTTTAATCAGAAACCGGAAAGTTGGTCAAACTTACATGCATATAGGTACATCCATTGCAAGTTTAATAAAAGCTTGTACAATACAAATAAATAAGTGATCAAAGACTAAAAGAGAAGTTATCTGACCCAATCTCTGAAATATTTGAGGAAAGTGTGGCTTTGACTGTTTCATGTCTGATTACGTTCGTAGATTCATAGAGAGACTCCGAGCACAGCTCTGAAATAGCTCGTTGGGCTATTTTGACCTTGATTATAAGTCCCATAACAAAGAACTACCACTACTGGCAAGTACAAGCACACTGGTAAGTCACCACTGGCAACGCACGCACAATGGTCAAATACATTTGACATGAGGCACTGAATTATGTCGGACGAGATGTTACGCAATTTTGATAAAAAATCCTGCCCAGCTGAGTTGTATTCGACTTTTGAACTCTTTCTTGAAATTAGACTTACCTAACCAGACTACTAGTATTAAGAAGACTTACAAGTCAACAATTCTTAAAAATTCGTAAAATTATGCTTTGTAATCATATTCAGTAAAATTTCAGCAAAACATAAAGTACAACATGCAAAAGTCCTCAAACTTCTTCGACTTAAAAGAGACTCGGTAAATGTTTACCGATGTCTGGACCAAGTACCGACAGAAAGATAAACAGTTTTAATTTAACTTTCGCTGTTAAATTGAGCGTCAAATTAAGCAATTAGAGATCTGTAGCCGTTTTGTAATCAGTAAATAAAATTAAACTGTTCTTAACCTCGACGGAAAAATATGTGTAAGAAGTTTATTATGTTTTTGTGTGTTTATATATTTATACAGGGTTATTTATAAATGGTTAACTCTTAACGAGAATGAATAACTAAAGTATAGAGCGCAAACTGCACATTTCACCATTTTATAACATAAATTTGAAAAAAGTTCCTCGAGAAACGCACGTTCCTAGCACTCTGCTACGACTACAAGCGCTCGCGGCGGGAACGTCGTCTTGTTCTTACCTGTGCCTACAGTTCCCACTTCGTTGTGCGCGCTCTATAGTTATTAATACTCTAAGGGTTAACTAGTAAGCCAATACATATCACCTCAGACCATTGTTATGAATAATTTTTACTATGAGGCCAACCCGCATGAGTCAGTGGAATCAATCAAAATGTGGTAATTTAGACCATCACTCAGTACACCTTTAAAAATTAGCCCTGTATTATGTCTATCAATGGCATTAAATCGTCAAATAAATAAAATGATATATGACACAAACAAAAGTTGATGTAATCGAGATGTGTCTTAGTTAGTTAAAAAATGAGAGAGGTATTTAACGTTATGTGATTACGTCATTTAATTTTATGACTATGAAAATGAGAAAATCATTGTTGTTGTCGTCATTTCAACCATAGGACGACTACTCCTGGACACAGCCCTCTTCCAAAGATTTTTAATAAGACTGCTCATCCGTCCACCTTGTGTGTGGAAGTCCAACGATGCGCTGGCTAGTAAGTGGTCTCTAGAACTTTTCTACGCCATCGGTCATTATGACTTTCTTTTTGGTTTCATGACTATTTTAGGAAATGTTTTTTTTTGCTTACTGTACTCGTGTACATACCAGTCATTTTAGATCAAAAAACGCAGCGGGTGACTGACCGTGCCAACTTTATTAGCTAATATGTTGCACCCTGCTGCGCTTGTTTCGTTCTTTACGATTATATTGCTACTACTTGGCACAAAATCTCACAAAAGAGTTTAATTTTTCACATTGAATAAATTTGAGTTACTTAAATGGGTTGAAAAAATATTCTATTATTGTAGCTGCGAAAAATTTGTTCTATATACAAATACATAAATGTTAACATGATCATTATGACATAAATACAATCATAAATACTCACAGAAATACACGTCCGGCAAAAACTCAAGTAATTATTGTTGGTAGTTCGTATGCAATCTCAAAAATGGATTGGGCTAAGCTCCCTAGTGTTGTTTTTAATGGAATAACATTGCCTTATAGTGAGTCGGTGCGAAACCTTGGGGTTATGTTCGATCGGTCCTTAAACTGGAACGTACACGTAAAGTTGATCTGTAGTAAATTGTTTGCTGCTGGTAGCTCGTTGAGACGACTCCAAAACTTTTTACCCACTGCCACTAAGGTGGCGCTCGCACAGTCTCTTCTCCTCCCCATGCTAGATTATGCTGACGCTTGCTTTTTAGATCTCACCGAGACTCAGCTAGATAAACTTGAGCGGCTTCAAAATTATTGTATTAGATTCATATATGGCTTACGGAAGTACGACCGACCATATATCTCATTTTCGCGCTAAGCTCAAGTGGCTTCCAATTCACTTTCGACGGAATGCACACATTCTTCATCTCTTCTACAACATCCTTTTTAATACTTCAACTCCTTCTTACCTTAAAGACCTTTTTCCTACTGGCACACCTTACATTCCTTCTCCCTCCGGTCCAAAGAAAATCTTAAACTTAAAACGCCATCCGCACGCTGCGAAACTTTTTATGGGAGGTCATTTGCTTTTTAGGCAGTTCAATAATTATGGAATGCATTGCCTGTGCCGATCAGACTTTATCCATCACTTGCCGTTTTCAAAGAACAGGTTAAAAATCATTACTTGCAATAATTGTCCGCTCGTTGATTTACAAAAGTGCTGTTGTCCTTTTGTTTTTTGTATTTTTTTATTTTGTAGTTTAAGTATTTTTATCTCATTATTATTTTTTTATTATATTAATATATTTAGAAAAAGTAGGTAATTTTATGTACTTTATATTAATAAATATTGTTCTATATTCCTATTCCATCCAAAGGTTGCCTGGAAGAGATCGTTTTTAGCGATAAGGCCGCCTCTTGTTACACGCTATAGTTTTTAATGTTTTTGTTATCTATGTGTTGTTATTATCTGTGTTATTTGTGCTTTTTGTGTTAACAATAAAGAATATCTATCTATCTATCTATCATACGTTTAACATCATTTTTTTATGCAGGTGCTATACTGATACGATATTGGTCACTTAGTTAAGTAATGAAGACCAAAGAAATGCTAATAAAAGAAAAAAGGAAGGTATATAACACATGTATTATACCATGTTTACTATATATATTGATGTAGCGTACCTTTACCAATAAGATCACAATGTAAATTATTTTACCTACTTCTCAAGTAATAAATAAATGAAGTGAAAGACAGAAAAAATTATATATAGAATATAAAAAGTAAAATGCAAAATTGAAAAATGCCACACAACATTCAAATAGCTAAGATGGAGATGAACAGGACATATGTTAAAAGAAAAGAAAGAAAAATAGATAAGACCAATAACTGAATATGTGTGAATATGAATAAATAATAATGGAAATCTTTGGAGGAGGCCTTCGTCGGAAGACAAATTGTAGAGGAATAGGAATAAAAAAAAAACGGTTTGCCGATATCAATTGTAACTGCACTATATAGTTAAGATTTAATAAGTTAAGTTTAATGAATAGTGTAACAGTTAAGTTAAATAAGTTAATTTTAAGCTATGGGCATATAATTATTTACCTTGTAATATTCAAAGTACAACAAAAAAGGTTTTTTTTAATATTTTAAATGAGTTTTGGTAAACTTAAAATTAGTAGTTATTCAGTAAAAGGCAAAAAACCTAAAATAATTAATTTCGCGCTCTGACCGAGATGTTCAGCCTTAAGTAGTCAACTATAACTCGTTTTCTTTGGTGCAAAAGTGCCTTTATTAACTACAATACAACTTTATATGCTAAAACTACCTATACACACTACTACTACATAGAAAGCAATCAGATCATCCACAGAAACTTGAAGGCATAAAGATAATCCAAGTGCTCAAGCCCACTGCCAGTTGGCAGCGTGCCCAGCATGCTGGCAGCATTGCCACGCTGAATGGCAAAGCTTGTAACTAGTTGGTTGGTTCTGTTCAGTTTTATGGAGTTTGTGCAAAAAGAGAAACGTCATAGGTGAGGTCGCCCGTGTGCCATTTTACTAATTTTGTTACGTTGATAACACTGCTCTGTCATTGCTAGTACAACTAACAGTGTTTGATACTTGATATACACCAATTCGGTTTTCGTCCGAACTTATTATTAGCCTTTTATTCTGAGCTAGTTTTGGTTGAATGTATTCTGGTTATTATTGCTAGAAAATGTCCCTCAGCTCAGTGTGTCTTTTGGCATAGGCCTCCTTCAACTGTCTCCACTATAGTCTATCTTCAGCGACTCTTGTCCAGTATGGTCCCAAGGTTAGTATGATATCGTCGTCAGTACTAGCGTCTACCAAGTTTTAGTATAGTCGGTACCTTGAATGCTGATTAAAATCTTATTGTTAGTTCTCCGTAACACCACGACGGTTCTTTTTTAGCATAAACTCTAGCTGGAAAGTTATTTGAAAGCCTTTGAGAAGTAAATATACGATTTTTTCGTCTCTGGTAGCTGGTAGAATTAAGGGTCTTTTATGCAAGCCAAAGATTGTTATAAGGAAACATTTCCAAAAACAGAACAAAGCATTCCATGTCTCGGTTGTTCCAAAATTTCCTTCAAAGTGCAAACAATGATGGGCACTCCGTCTTTATTTTTATTTTAGAGTTCCGTAAACAAAGCTGTAAAACGGGAATAAAAGTTGTAAGTGTGCGTTGAAAAGCTTGTTCTGGAGATTTGATTTGTCAAGTTAGATGGGGTGGGGGTGAAATGGCGATCAACAGTACCAATATAAATAAAAAGAAAAACAAAGATAGCAAAGTCGTGAAATGATTTTATAGTAAAATTTGAGCCTTCAAGCTACTTACGAGTCTAATTTTCTTATAACTATTAAATATCATCTTTTTGTTTGTTTATTATATAAATGTATTAATTAGGACAGAACGATTTTATACCAGGTTGCCTTGCAAAAAGTGGCCGCCATTATTTTTGATTGAAAAAAGTTTGATTATTTTTTGACAAAACCTTTCATTCACTTGTTTCATAGATACATTACGAAGCTTAGAATATATCTATAAAAAGTGTCCTAGTGAATTGTAGCTTCAAATTTTTGTCATTTCCTAATATTTGATTTCCAGATTTCGCTAGACAACTTTGTATATATGTATTCTAAGCTTCGTAATGTATCTAAAAATGTAGTGAATGAATTTTTCTATTTATTCAATTTTTTTAATAAAAAATACTGGCGGCCACATTTCGCGAGGTAACTTGGTAAATATTTATATTCTTCTATTTAACATATTAATATAATAAATAAATGGGGGATACATTTTCTTTTAATTAATTAAACATTATTAAATTTTAAATATATGCGACAAAATTTTGCAAGGCAACCATGTTTTAATGTATTCTCCTATTCATATAATTACGTAAAATTGATTTTAAACCGTGTACCCTATGAGCGGGATATTCTTGCGGTGGGATCTCAGGCTATATGGACAATAATTACCATTATGTCGATGGCAACATTGCATCTCGCGCACCAAATAAAGAAAAAAGTCTCTATCTAGAGATCTGTTATAGAGACGTATACAGAGGTCTTTTCTCGGAGGACAAAGTAGAAATGCCATAGAAATACCTGACTTTTTCTTAAGCGTGTGTCACGTATTGCTTATATTATTTACCAATTTCCATTTTTATCTATGAAAACATATTCAAGCTCCAGGAAAATAACACCAAAAAGGCTAACTCGGCTATCCAAACACACATACATCTAAATGAGCGATCGCCCTAACTGTCCGTAACTGTCTGATTTATAACGTTTTCTTTGTATCGCCTAACCCCGAGCCTGTTATCAGATCGCGCTTCCAGAATGTTCGAAGGGGATAGAATGGCCGAAAGGAACGATATAATATCTGTACTTAGAAATTATCGTATTAAGGATTAAGATCGCTGGATTTATTTAAATGAAATCAGTCAGATATTATAGGTCGTGATGGTCTAGTGGTAGTAACATCCGCCCTGCAATCGTGAGTTTAAATCCCCGGTCCCGTACCAATGAGGTCTTTGGAATTTATGTACGGAATTTCACACCACTGGCTTTTCGTTGAAGGAAAACATCGTGAGGCAACCTGTATACGTCCGTAGGAGAAATTCGATGGCGTATGTGAATCCACCAACCCGCACTGAGCCAGCGTGGTGGATATGGCCCAATCACGACCCAATCACCTTTCGTGGTAGGCCTATGTCCTGCAGTGGACTATTAAAAAAGCTGGTACAGTATAGTACAGTACAATAAATAAATAAATATTAGGGACTATCTTATTTATTTAAGACTATGACTGTTCGATTAATTTAAATAAAATTAGACAGATAATTTCATTACTCACATTGGATTTTAAATTTTTAAAAATCATATGCATTAATTTTAACTACTTTTTTTAAATAACCTCTTGATGCATAGTTTGTATCAATAGAAATATAATTAAAAAAGTCTATGTATTCTTAACAAAGAGGCTCTAAATCATATGAATAATTATGTTCGTGCAGAAATCACGGTACTACGTTTTGTTTGTATGTACCTACCGTTAATGTAAGGTAATATATTTTTTATTACATTATATAGCACTAGTTTTTACCCGCGACTTCGCCCGCATGATAGTTTAATTTTTGACATAATATCTTCATAATTTATAGCCTATGTGTTATTCTGATAATAAAAGCTATATTATTGCAAAGTTTCATCTCAATCGGTTCAGTAGTTTTTGCGTGAAAGAGTAACAAACATCCATACATCCATCCATCCATCCATCCATCCTCACAAACTTTCGCGTTTATAATATTAGTAGGAAGTAGGATGTGTGTAATGTTAATAAAAATATTTTTATTTTTATTTTCAATCTGTTTTAATTGGCACGTTAAAGGCTTAAAATTCAATTCAATAAATAAATAATTCTAAACAACAATTTCATGTTTAAGTATTTTCCATGTTCAACCCTTTACCTGTTAAATACATTACATAAATTAATACATTAATTTACAAACTTTTTCTCTTTTCAGTTCCATTTGCTGTTACAATATTTTCTTTTGACTGCGTCTTCATAATGTTGGTTATGAGCGTTGCGAAAGGCGCTTCCACCATCAGGTACATTGGTAAAGCAACCAAATATGATGCTACTAAGACGAAGGCGTAAGTAGTCAACTGAAAAAAAAATGTTTATCTGTAAAGTAAGTTTTCATTACATCTATTCGAAAAGGACTACTTGGTTCGCCTTTAAGTGCGCCCAAAGGAGGTCTATTCTATAAGGAACTTTATAAGTGCGCCGGAATTATCTTTGCCGCGGACTTTTTGAATTTGGAACAAATAAGTGCGACGGAATGATCTTTGCCGCGCACTTTTTGAATTTGGAAGTACATATTTATAATGTTAGTGTTCAGCGCCAAGAAAATGAATGAAAAGAATGTATATATAAGTTTGCATTTGTTTTATTATTGGATACCATTTAATTTCAATTTAGTTGTTACTCTACGTTTTATTAAATAATAATATTATAGTAAAATATGAGGCGCCTTTTGTTTTCTCATAGAGGTGATGAAATTTGAGTGTACCACTCGGGCGCAAAATATATTTTTGGCTCGGGCGACGTACTTTGAATCTCTCGCTACGTTCAGAATTCCCTCGCTACGCTCGGAATTCTACTCTAGAATCCCTCACTTCGCTCTGGATTCAAAAAAGCGCCCTCGCCGTAAAAATATTATGTTGCTCCCATATGATACAATCTACTATTACGGATGTTAATTTTACATGATAACGTCATAAGAAAACATTGTTGAATCGACAACTGAAACAAACCGATATTCTGATCGTGCCTCTCTATCGCTTGTTCCGCGCTCTCTCTTGCACGCTCAGCTCCGACGGAACGTGACATTTTTTTGTGGGTGCAGCTGGCGTTCATCGATTTACAAGACAATAAGCCCGATTACAGAGGCGCCAGCGTAAATTAAATAGCAGCGTAAAAAGCGTTCTCTCTATCGAATGCCTAAAGTGAAAAAGAAAAATGTGCTATTTAGCTAATATAGTTACGCTGGCGCCTCTGTAATCGGACTTATTGTCAGCTCAAAAACAAAGTTAAATTGAGGAATGGAATTCTTTACTCCTTCTTTATGAAAAATGGTTCAAAAGGATTGTAGTGCATTGATCAAACTTTCAATTCTCTCATTTTATTGAGGCTTTGACTGACCGAAGCGAAGCGTGAGTCTTTGTTTTAATGCGACGATTTTTATTTTATCTGTATGGATGTGGATATTACTCTGAAGTCGTATTTTTCAACAAATGTCAACGGAACTTGATACACAGGTTTTATAAATAAATTTCCTATACTCTATAAAATTTAACTTGATCTCTGCGACAGTGACATTGACATAGAACATTGTAATTTTTAGTGTTGAGATAGTGGTGGATAAAATCGATTTTCAAGCAATGTTGTAATGAAATCGAATGAGTAGTTGAAGGTGAGAAATTGGATTTAATTTACCTACTATTATTTAAGATCAAGTATGTACACATGTAAATAATATTATGATATTAATGAAATACTCATAATAATGTAACGATAGTATTTATCGACGTTTTTCACTATTATCGATGCTAATGTAACATATAATTGGTTTTAATTTTATTACACATGTAATAAATCTTATGATATTAAAATATATAATAAAATTAATGATAAATTAAGTTTTAATTAAAATATCGTTAGTATAAACTATCGATATTTTAAATAAAACTCTATCTAAAACTCTGTGGTCACGATCATTCGTCGCCCATCACTAATTGACATGCACATAAAGTACGACATTGACAGGTATTGTATGTACTATTAAGAAATTCAGGACTTAATAGGCGTGATTTTACTGACAGCTGTCGCAGAGATCAAGTTAAATTTTATGGCGTATAAAAAGGAGGATATCTGCTGTCGCGCTATTTACCAGACGATTTTGATATAATTTGGCAAGGTTATTCAGTACCTAAATCATGAAATAATTTGCAAGTATGAACCAAATCATTTTAGAACATCTCAAGATATTTCAAGAAGTTTATTTATAGTTTTTAAACCTTCGTGATTTGAACTTTTCTTAACTTTTTTATTATGTACTCGTAGCACGGGACTAATCGCGGACCAAAATTACGAGATAAATAAATACCTCATCATCCCGACGTTTCGATTGAGTTTCATCGATCGCGGTCACGGGTAGACTGACTCGGTGAAATCGTCGGCATGATAATTATTTTTTCCAAAAAACACCATGCCCGACTTCACCCGTGTATAGAATTAACGAATATTTCGCACGGATCGATGTAGCATTATTCAAATTATTGTTGAATTGTCAAAAATGGGTGAGTTGATTTCAATAACATTTAAATGGAACCAACTTTGAAGGATACTCTTTCCAATAAAAAAACAATTAACGAAATCGGACCACTATGTAAAAAGTTATGCGTGGTTACACAAAAAAATATACGCGTCGAATTGAGTACCTTCTCCGGTCTGATTCGTCGGTCAATGAGGTATTTATTTCTCTCGTAATTTAAGTGCGCGATTAGACCCGTAGTACAAAATAATAACTTATGAAGATTCAGTTAAAGAGATGTGTCGCAAGCTAGAACTCTTAGTAGTAAACTACTTGCAAAATATTTTCCAAAGACTACATACAGAGCATCATTGTATTCGTCGTCTTGTGAAGATAAACATGTTGTACAATGTATACTTACAAAATGATACGACGAAAATTCACTGAGTTGCATTCTACCACCCATTATGATAAAGACAATGGGCATATGGAGTAAAAACACGCCGTAGGCCAGTCGACTTGGCACTGTCCAGTATCGCCATTCGAAAAGCGACTTCACGTACGCTGTAACATTAAAGAGCCATCTCAACAATCGCTAAATCTATAAAAGAAAAGTAAGTTCGTATAGGCCGGGTGGCTTGCCCTGGTATCACAGTTTTTAAGCCGCCTGAAGGCCTCTGACATGGCTAAACGATTAAAACATAGGACGCCCAATGCTGGACATAGGCCTCTCCTATAGATCTCCTATAAGACCGGTAGAGGCTTGCATTCAACGCGATCCTGCGGTCTTAATGAGGTCATCCGTCTACCTTGTGGGTGAACGTCCTACGCTGCTCTTGCCGGTGCGTGGTCTCTACTCGAGAACTTTTCGACCCTATTGGTCATCAGTTCTCCGCGCTATGTGCCTGCCCACTGCCATTGCCAATCCATAAGGATGTGTCGGTAACTTTGGTTCTTCTACGGATCTCCTCATTTCTGGTTTGATCCCGCAAAGAGACCCCGAGCATAGCCCTTTCCATACCTACTTGGAACTTATTAATAAGACCCATTGTATGAGACCATATTTTAGTGCCATAAATCATCACTGGTGTCACACACTGGTCGAACAATTTCGTCTTGAGGCACTGAGGTATGTCGGTAGAAAAGACATTAATGTTTTATTTATGGAAAGTTGCCCGTCCGAGTTGAACGCTAAATCTATTCATGTCGTAAGTATTTCGCAAAGAATTGATGTAAGCTAAATCATAGAAGAATCGTGTTGATGTACGCTGAAGCTGAAATCGTTATAATTATTTGATTTCGTAACTATCGCTATCTAAAATATACATTGTAAGTTATCTGCTATTGAATAATGATTCTCTCACATGATTTTTTAAAATAAAATCATGTATATGAAAAGTGTATTCATTGAGTTTAGTAGTCTCAAAAATCAAAATGTTTTGTCGTAACTAAACAACTTGATTAGTAATAAGTATTTCTGAATATAAATAATATTTATTGTTCTTACTTTTTTACCAGTAACTTTTCACCACATCAAAAATATATCGTAGCGAGTATATTTTACTATCTCTAAAGTTAAAATAAGGATAGGTAAATTAATTTTGTTAGCACAAAGAAAAACAAACAAACTATAGTTTGCAACAAGAGGCGGCCTTATCGCTAATAACAATCTCTGCCAGGCAACCTTTGGATAGATTTGGAATATAAAACAAGTTAATTCGAGGGTGTGCGTTAAAAAAAATAAATTCGTAAAGTAAGAAGAATAAAGTATAATAAAGAAAAAAAGTATTTTAAGAAGTGCCTTTATGAACTACATCAAATCACAATACTTACTTATGCTAAAACTACATGCCTAGACTACTACAATACATACACAAACAGCAATTGAATCATTCACAGACCCTTTAAAGTTAAAAGATAAGTACAAACTAAAATAGTAAAATTAATGAGTTCAATTTGTTAAAGCATCTAATTAAAACACACTTACTTTTCTGAGCGTATGCTGGACGCAACGCGTGACCAAAATGCTGGTGTTTACTTGGCTCAACGTATAAGCATTGCCATTCAGCGTGGCAATGCTGCCAGCACGCTCAGCACGCTTCCAACTGGCAGTGGGTTTAAGCATTTAGATTATCTTTAGACCTTTAAGAGTCTGTGGATGATCCAATTGCTTTTTATGTAGTAGTAGTTTATTTAGTTTAAGCTTTTAATACTACTTAAGTATTCTATTTTCTTACTTGACGTCTTGTTGAACGCAGTAATAGTGATCAGCGCACACGCTAGCCCGAGAAGCAAGCGTACGGCGATACTGTACGCTACGCGCGCTATAAGAGGGGCTACCCCGCCGTATTGGAAAAAGGCATTGCCCGAGTGCAGAGTAAGAGGAAAAATGGCAAATGCCACGTATTGAATGAAATTTGACCACTGGAACAAAAAACACATCAAATTTATTTACTAATGCCTTAATTGACTATTAAATTTGAAATTTCAGCCAAATATGTCGCAAAAAGACACTGCAGTTCTTGTGAAAGTGTATCAGTACGGATTGTAAGTACAGACTCGTATACTTACATAAATATATTCGAAAACCAAACACCACAAAATTTAGTTCAAGTCAAGCACTTCTTCATCTCTAAACTATCTGATTAATTATATAATTACATAAACTACCCGTGGCGGCTCGTGGCATTCACGCAGTGCATTGACTAACTTGGGCTAATATTTCTAGTACCTACTCTTTGTACAGTAACTATAATAAAATAATTGTAAATCTTAGTTGACAAAGGGCACAGACCCTGGAGTCTGTGGTTAGTAAATTTTAATTAAATAAATAAAAAAAAAAAAAAAACTACCCGTTTTTTTAAATAATTTCGACATAATAACTATATTAAAAGACAAACTGTCTGAATCATGATAAAGAAGTATCTAAAGAAATTATTTGAAATTTGAATAAAATGTTGAACGGTGGACTTTCTCCGGACCTTCGTCGTTCGACGTCGTTTCAGCCATATATGACGTCCACTGCTGGACATCGGCCTCCCTTAAAAATGACCAATAAAACCGCTTGGCAGTGGCTTGCATCCGGCACAATCCAGCGGTTTCAGTGAGGTCATCAGTGCACCTTATGGGTGGACGCCCTACTACTGCCCTTACGGTACGTGGTCTCCACTCGAGAATTTTTCGATCCTATCGGCCATAATCCTTCGTGCTAATTGCCCTGACCACTGCCACTATTTCAACTTGCCAATTCGCTGTTAGTTTTTATACGGATTTCATTGCTGATTCAATATTGCAAAGAGACTCTCTATCGCAGAGAGATGATCTTTGGAACTTACCTGGTTTGAAACAAGATGGCTTCCCTTCTTCTCGCAGTCACTGAGTCGAGCGGCGGTGAACATCCCGATGACGTAGCCTATCATGTGGTTGTGGCCCTGGATGTGAACTAACCAGCCTGTGGGGTCTCGCCATGATCTGTAGTTTCTGGAATTTACATGGATTAAAATTGTACTCATTATTCACTCTCACTGTAACAAATGTAATAAACAGGTAAAAAATTTAAACCAACTTTTTTTTTGTCACAACACTTATTAAAAAAAAACAAACTAGTAGTTTTGTGAACAGTTATAGACCTCGACCTGGAAACCATTCGTCTATTTAAAAAAATAACCCCAAATCAAAAATAGCAAACGACAAAAGAAATCCATTAATTACTAGTTCTACATGAACTAGCTTACCAAATTTCATCGAATTTTGTTGAAAAATGCGACCTGAAGACGAGAATTGACACCCGGACAGACAAAAACAAAATCGTCGAGTTTACACGGAGACCTCTCATTTCATTCGCTTGGTCAACAATATAGTATAGTATAGTTGTTGTTTTTCTTATTGTCGATGTCAAGCGTTCAAATTAGACAATGACTATTTGGACTATTTTTATTTGCTTTCAAAAATCTTTTCTGAGCTTCTGGTAGACGCGACGCGTAACAAATATGCTGTTGTTTATTTGGCTCAGCGTATAAGCATTGCTATTCAGCGTGGCAATGGTGTCAGCATGCTGGGCACGCTGCCGACTGTGGGCTTTAGCATTTGGATTATCTTTTAACTTTAAAGGGTCTGTGAATGATTCAATTGCTGTTTGTGTATGTATTGTAGTAGTCTAGGCATGTAGTTTTAGCATAAGTAAGTATTGTGATTTGATGTAGTTCATAAAGGCACTTGCTATTTAATAACTTACTCAGGTGAGAGGATGACCGGGTCAACGTCTTGCAGTACGGTTTGCACAGCGTGTACGCTTGCGCCGACGACTATCAGTACGCTTAGCACCAAGCTTCGAACCCGTCCGCGTGTCAATATGTACGCTGTTACCCCGATCAGGAATACTTGCATATCTGCTGCTAAATGCCTGTAAACAATAAATAAAGCATACATAACCAAGCTAAAAAAAACCCAACGCAATGAGATTCCTATCGCAGCTTCCAATGAGTTGATAACTTTGAAACGATCAAACTGATTTTGATCAAACACCTAAGAACCCGGCACCAATAAGGTACCTCGAACAAGAAAAAAAAAACAAAATCAAAATCGATTCAGCCGTTCCGGAAGCTACGATGGCTCGTACAGACACACACACACGCGCACACGCACACTCACACACACATACATGTAGCTCACATACTAGTCATCTATCCATCCATTAGCCATAGATCATCTACTGCTGGACATAGGCCAAACCCTATGGATCCTCAATAAGATAGGTTGGAAGCGGCTTGCATCCGATTTTGATAAGGTCATCAGTCTGTCCACCTAGTGAGTGGACGGAGTGGAGTGGACCTACGCTGCGCCTGCTGGACGTGGTCTCCACTAGATAATTTTTTGAAACCACCTCATTTGACTAGTGCGAAGCAAATGCCAATTGTTTGTTGATAATTTTTTCAACATAGAGCCGATTTTATGTGCAATTAAAGAAATGAGCAGAATAACCGATCCATGGGATTCTGCATCCGCGCCTGCCCATAGGACATGTTAACCTACTGTTGGAAATAAGCCTCCTTTATAAATATGCAATAATACTGATTGGAAAGGGCTTGCATCCAGCGCGGTCCTGCAATCTTAATGAAGTCGCCAGTCCACCGCCACGCTTGCCGGTATGGTTCATCACGATAATTATCCTCAAATGAGCTTGTAATATTGCGAATCTTACCAAGAGGGAACTAGGCAGTAATTATTTTCTTGCAAGTAGTTGTTCACGAAAAACAGATGACGCCACCAGTACGTCCGGCAGTGGGCCACCATGGACCCTGAGACGAACAGCTTCCATAACGGACCTGAGCCCATGTGGCGTACCCACGTCGTGGAGAGCGCCAGAGTTACTGCTAAACTCGGTAACAACCTGCATCAATACATTACTCAGAAAAATGTTACCATTTCTGGATAATTTAAGGTGAGTCTACTCTGGCGAGGCGAACACAAGCGGAGCACGAGCGAAGCACGAGCCGAGCGAAAACATAATTATAATATTTTTAATCGAGCAATTATTTATAAACAATGTGAGAAGAATAGAGATTTTATAGATTTTGCAAGCTATGAATCTAATAATGTAAGTTTACCTAAGGTATACATTCCATAATTATTAATTATTACATTGCCTTCTGCTAACAGTTATGTTACTTAGAGTCTGGCCAACGAAAGCTGTCCACGTATTATTTTCAGAAGTTTTGAAATGGCAATAATTTAAGACTGTCAAAATTGACACTTTGACGTTTCGTACTACTGAAAACGAACTTGAGCCATTCATAATACATGTTAGGGACAGTAGCAGTAGCAGCGAAGAAAGCAATGAAGCTGATTCAATATCAGGTGTAGAGTTTTTGGAATCCGATTTTAACTATGACTCATAGCTCCTATATTTGTACGGCTCTTCGTGGTCCTCGACTGTACATAAATAATGGATTATTTGAAAATAATAAAAAGACAGAATGAAAAGTAATCTTTTATTTGATATTCTTCATAATTCATTCGAAAATTTCAACAACAGTTGCTAACAAAACAAAATGTTTACAACTCGAAAAAAATGTACTTGCTGAAAAATAAATAGTATCAACTCCGTTTATGCAGTGTATAGCCAGGGTTAACAGCTCTTGATTTTTTAAAATTCCCGCCTTTTTTCTTGGACAGCTTTCGTTGGCCAGACTCTACCTACTCATGTTTGAAATTTTACTGTAGGTACTTATATCATTAACAACACGTTTAGTATTTATGAATCAACCACATTATGTATTATATAAACTTACTCTACTTTCATTAGGTAATTCAATTTGTCAAGCCATTTCTGTCAAGTACTTAAATAATTTAAAATAATACCTACATAATTTAAAAGTACTTAGTTAAGGTAATTCGTTTTTCACAAGCAACTGTCCGGCGCTTGCACTACTCTTACTTAGATTTATATCCTGCCTACTATGTGTAATTAAAAAACATTACCTATATACTTAAGATTACCTTGTGTTTCTCAGTTAACGTGAATGAAATAATAGGGTAGTTGACTAGTATTGAATTAGTTAAAAGTATTAACGTTACTAGGGAATACAATATCGGGATACCAGGATCCCGAAATACCCGGATCCCGGCTGCTATTACCGGGATTTAATCCCGATCGATATTTGACGGGAATCCCAGTGATTACGGGATTACCGAAAATCGAAGATATTACGCATAATATAGTCGATTCTCGCGGAATCTAGTGCATTAGGCGGCTTCTAAAATTGTGCTTTAAGGTTATTTCAATTTCAATTCAGATTTAATATATTTAGACGCTTACGTTGTATGTGACACAGTACACACTAGAGTATGAATTTTGTACTGAAAAAATGTACGCTACCCTACACCAGTTATTTATTTTGCTACTGGGACCCAACATGCACCTTAGAAAATTGTTATGTCCTTCTAGTTATTTTTTTGAAAAATACTTTACGAGTAATACCGGGATCCCGGGTATTACTCGGATCTCGCTCGATTAGTTTCCGAGATCCCGACAATACCGGGATTGAAAATATCGACCGAAATTGCATTCCCTAAACGTTACTGAATCCTGCATTTAATTATGATACGTAATCTGAAAAAAATAACCATTCTAGAAGCTAATCCAGTTCAGAGATATACTTAATCTTGTAAAGATTTTGGTAGGGATAACAAAACATAACACAGTATGGCGAATGTACGACACTTACAGATCGTGACGTCATATTCTGCCATAGTGCGCTTTTTGTCTATATTTCTAAGTTGATTTTATTTTTCTTTTCGTTAATCGGCTTTGTTTATGGTTAGCAGTTACAAGAGGACATAAAAAAAAATGTCATCTAGCCTATTATCTGTCTCGAAAGCAATGTTATGAAATCAATTGTACCTTCTTAGTTTCATCAATAAAACCTTGGGGATGTCCCGCGCGGTGAATGTATGGGTATTTTCCGCCTTGTGCAAATGGTAGACCAAAAGAAAACCCGCCATGAAGAAAACTATTTGGACAATCATCAATCCATTGAATAATAACTGATATCCAAAAATGTCGTATGACTGAAACAAATGAAAATAATTTATGTAATAGTTTGTAATAAGCTAATATATTATTATAATACCAACGCTATAAGTTGGGAAATGTAAGCACTTCAGAAATTTGAAGCTTGCGTAGGAGGCGGGCTGGCTCAGTTGGTTAGAGTGTCGGGCTAGTGATCCGAAGGGGCAGGTTCAAATCCTGCGTTCGCTTCAGATTTTTGAAATGCTTATCACAAAGATAACTCTTTGAGATAAAAATCTAGTGTGGAAAGCACTTAAAATAAAAAAAAATCATAACATTGATTTAGCAGTGCGTCATCTCTCGTCAATCTTTAGAAGTTCTAATAACTTCTAGTTGAGTGATAACCTGTCTAATACGGGTATCACAGATGGCGCCACCAACGCTATAAGTTGGGAAATGTAAGCACTTCAGAAATGTGAAGCTTGCGCAGGAGGCGGGCTGGCTCAGTTGGTTAGAGCGTCGGGCTAGTGATCCGAAGGGGCAGGTTCAAATCCTGCGTTCGCTTCAGATTTTTGAAATGCTTATCACAAAGATAACTCTTTGAGGTAATATATTATTATACAGGGTTACTGGTAATCAAGTAGCATCCTTTTAAGGACATATTCTGTACATCAAAACAAACACCTTTTGTTTTGTGACTTCTAAAAATTTGTAGTTATTGTATTGCAAACAAAATTTAAAAAAATAATTTGTCCGGTCTAACCATATTTAATTCTATGTAAAAAGCGCGCGCGCCTCCACCCGTGAGATTTGAACTAAAGAGAAGATACTGTGTAAAATATGCAAACAAGGGTACTGTACTGCACTGTATCAGCCTTTTTAATAGTCCACTGCAGGACTTAGGCCTACCCACGAAGGGTGATTGGGCCATATCCACCACGCTGGCCCAGTGCGGGTTGGTGGATTCACATACGCCATCGAATTTCTTCTACGGACGTATGCAGGGGGCCTCACGATGTTTACCTTCACCGAAAAGCCAGCGATGTTAAATTCCGTACATAAATTCCAAAGAACTCATTGGTACGGGACCGGGGATTTGAACCCACGACCTCACGATTGTAAGGCGGGTGTCACTTCCTCTTGACCACCACGGCTTATTAAACAAGGGTGATTATTAGTTAAGTTAGGTAAAAACAATTATTTGTTCATATGCTGATTCCACTTGTTGAAGTATTTTTTTTTGGGAAATTGTTGAAATTTGGTAAAAGTTGTAGATCAAAAGTTGTTTGTTTTGATGTACAGAATATGCCCTTAAAAGGACGCTGATTGATTACCAATAACCATCTATGAGGTTTAAGTATAAGTAAGCTAAGTAGACGAGCTATGGAGAGGACTATGCTCAGTCTGTGCGAGATCGAATCAGAAATAGAAAATCCGTTGGCTATCTAAAGCTACATAATTAGCCAAACAAATTAGCATGTTCAGAAAAAGATGTCAAATCAGCCGTAGAACGACCACTGTTGAATAATAGGCCTTTCCTGTGAATTTCCAGTAAGACCTATAGGAAGCGGCTGGCATCCAGCGCGTGCCAGGTTGTCCGTACACCTAGTCGGTAGACGTCTTACACTGCGCTTACTGGTACGTGTTTACCATTGGAGAATGTTGCGGGCCCATCGGCTATCACAGTTTTCCACGCTATGTGCCATGCCCACTACTAGTTTAACTTGCAAATCCGATAGGCTTTATTATAGCTTTACTTATTTACGGAACTCCTTATTTCCGATTAGATCATGTAGAGATACTCCGAGCATAGCCCTCTCCGTAGCTCGTAGGGCTACTTTGAGCTGGTTTATTAGGCCTTTACAGACAAAAATGTAGGGCACGTGCTACTTTATCAACTACAACAAAATGCAATACTGTAGTATTGCATTTTGTTGTAGTTTCGTAACTTATGCTAAAACTCCGTAAAGAAATTACTACTTACTATAAAAAGCAGTGAGATAATCCAAAGACCTCGTTGAGCATTTGAACGCGTGACCATTAAAAAATAATAAAATAAATAAAACCTAGAATTTATTGCAGGTATAGGGACCCAGACTTAAAAAAAATCAAGTAAAATAATATATGAATAAAAACGTTACACCTGTGCCTATAAGGGGTGTGACCTTTAGTCTTATAAATAGTAATGCTGGTGTTTATTTGGCTCATACATACGCATTGCCATTCAGCGTGGTAATGCTGCCAGCGTGGTGGGCTTCAGCGTTTATATTATTTTTAGACTTTCAAGGGTCTTTGGATGATCCAGATTAAATAATATTTGGCATATTACCTTTTCTACTTCGCCAGGATTGACAGTAAATCCAATTCCGAAAATAACCTGCGTGTGCAACATAAGCACGAGGAGATTTATAACCACTCTGAAAAACAAATTTAATAAAAACTGTGTTAAACCAGCTTTTTTTCCTTGTGTTATTTTGATTGTTGTGCTATCCCCTAGGAACCTTTTATTTTTCCGAGATATGCCTATGACACTCTAGGTATGACATGAACTATATCCTTGCGCCTAAAATCAAGTCTATGTGTTGCTCTGTTGCTGCGTGGAAGAGTAAAAAACAAACCAACAATCACACTTTAAGATTTATATTTATTATAATAAGTATCCCTCATTTTTAACCAACGAAACGGAGGAGGTAAGTCAAGTCGGGACATATTTTTTATATATATGAACAAGCATAACTTTTTACAGAGTTGTCCGATTTTAATAATTTCTTAAATGAAAGGGTACACCCTTTCCAAAAAATCATTGGTCTCATATAAATTTTATCAAAATGTATTAGTTCAGTTAAACAAACAATAGTCATAATACTTTTTGCCAATAAACGATGATTTATTCGTATGGAACAATTGAATATATTCGAGTTTTCTGAGTTGGCCCCATCCTACTATCCTACTTCCTACTAGTCCTACTAGTATTATAAACGCGAAAGTTTGTGAGGATGGATGGATGAATGGATGGATGTATGGATGTTTGTTACTCTTTCACGCAAAAACTATTACACGGATTGAGATGAAACTTTGCAAATATATAGATTATATATCAGAATAACACATAGGCTATAAATTACGATGATATTGCGTCAAAAATCAAAATGTAATGCGGGCGAAGCCGCGGGTAACAACTAGTAATAAATATAATGACGTGATTATGAATCCCTGCACTTTAAAAAACAATAATTCTGGTATTTTGTTAGTTCAGTTAAACAAACCATAGTCATAATACTTTTTGCCAAGAATCGATGATTTATTTATATGGTTGTATGGAACAATTGATTATATCGCGTTTTCTGAGTTGGCCCCATAATAAATAAAATGACGTGATTATGAATCCCTGCACTTTGAAAAACAATAATTCTGGTATTTTGTTAGTTCAGTTAAACAAACAATAGTCATAATACTTTTTGCCAAGAATCGATGATTTATTTGTATGGTTGTATGGAACAATTGATTATTTTCGCGTTTTCTGAGTTGGCCCCATAATAAATAAAATGACGTGATTATGAATCCCTGCACTTTAAAAAACAATAATTCTGGTATTTTGTTAATTCAGTTAAACAAACAATAGTCATAATACTTTTTGCCAAGAATCGATGATTTATTTGTATGGTTGTATGGAACAATTGATTATATCGCGTTTTCTGAGTTGGCCCCATAATAAATAAAATGACGTGATTATGAATCCCTGCACTTTGAAAAACAATAATTCTGGTATTTTGTTAGTTCAGTTAAACAAACAATAGTCATAATACTTTTTGCCAAGAATCGATGATTTATTTATATAAATAAATAAATAAATAAATATTAAATAAATATTGGGGGACATCTCACACACGGTCTCTGACCCCAAACTAAGCAAAGCTTGTGATATGGCTGCCAGAGACTGATATACTACATATACATATTTTAAATACATACTTAAATAGATAGTACCTAAATAACACCCAGACACAGAGCAAACACACATGTTCATCACAAAAATGCTTGCCCTGGGTGGGGATCGAACCCACGCCTCTTTGATCCAGAAGTCAGGTTCACTAACCACTGAGCCACCGAGGTAGTCAATATGGTTGTATGGAACAATTGATTATATCGCGTTTTCTGAGTTGGCCCCATAATAAATAAAATGACGTGATTATGAATCCCTGCACTTTGAAAAACAATAATTCTGGTATTTTGTTAGTTCAGTTAAACAAACAATAGTCATAATACTTTTTGCCAAGAATCGATGATTTATTTGTATGGTTGTATGGAACAATTGATTATTTTCGCGTTTTCTGAGTTGGCCCCATAATAAATAAAATGACGTGATTATGAATCCCTGCACTTTGAAAAACAATAATTCTGGTATTTTGTTAATTCAGTTAAACAAACAATAGTCATAATACTTTTTGCCAAGAATCGATGATTTATTTGTATGGTTGTATGGAACAATTGATTATTTTCGCGTTTTCTGAGTTGGCCCCATAATAAATAAAATGACGTGATTATGAATCCCTGCACTTTGAAAAACAATAATTCTGGTATGTGCGTGGGTCGGATGGTAAAATATAGAGCCAGACGGACAAAATTAATATTTTATTTTGAGTTTTTTGAATTTGTTACAAAGTTACTTGTCTTTGATTTTTTTACCAAGTTTTGTCAATATTTGTTGATAAATGCGATCTGTACAGGAAAATCAACATTCAGACAAACGAAAGCAAAATGATCGAGCCAAAAGTGAGACTTTCTCTAACTTGCTCAATCGGTCAATTAAAGAACACTTTACGGAAGAAAAAGTTAACAAGTATAGGCCGCGTCACACAAGTTGGCGGATATGAAGTTAGCTACAAGCTACGCAATGTCCAATCAAAGCGCGGCTTTGTGTGAGCTTCAGTCAGGATTGGATATTGCGCAGCTTGTATAATAAGCGCCACACAAGTAGGCGGATGGGAAGATATGCGCGAGAGCCAGAGAGACGAGAGGCGAGCACATCTGCCCGCCAACCTGATGCCTCCCGCTCTCTCCCTACGCCCGTGCTCAACACTACGTCATACGGCGTCGACATTGTGCATACATGCGCAATAATTAGCGAATCACGGCGAAGTATCATCTGCGGCTAACTTCTTATCCGCAGACTTGTGTGGCGCTTAGTGTACGATTTGTACAGAAGAGTGAACTGTATGAGGTGCGTCTAATGATTTTAAAACCCAGATATGTATCCCTGCAAGCTGCGAGACGGTAAAAGGAAATCTCCACCAACCTTCAATCCACGACCGCCTCCAGAACTCAGCATCAGCCGCGACGTCTATGGCACACAAAATTACCACAGCACTTGTTTTTGGGCACCAGATATTTCGTTTCACGGAACACGAGGGAATATCAATCTTAAACGATGACTAGTTTTCGAGGTAGGCGCAACGTGCGCACAGTTCAGTTCTCGTCGACATAGTGACGCTTCCGTCCTTCGACGGTAGCGAATATCAAGCGGGTGGAGTAAATATTCCAATCTACCCTCACTCACTTGCAGAGATCGAACACTTAGTATAGCAAACTTTTATACATATATTTTTTATATTTATTTCAGACAACACAGTAAATCATTAAAATCAGTAAATACAACTAAATAAAAAAGGATGGCAAACAATGGTTTGTTGGATTCACTATTTGTCATCGGATCACCAAGTTAGCCACACAGAACAGACCTTGATACCAATAGAATATTAAAGCATCAATTAGTACAAAATACCTACCACCGATATTTTTATATTAGGTACAATACGATGTTATCAGTGAAAACAATAAGACTCACAACTTAATTTCTACCAACGTGTGTGACGTAGCCTATACCTATAATTCTGGCTGTATGATTGTCCCCAAGTCTTCGGTCACCTCACAAAATGTACTTACTTTAGACCATTGAAAAACTGTAATGGACTGGATTTATCGCCATTCGTCTCAATCGCCGTCAATCTTTTCCAGTTACGAGTAAAGGAAAAACTGGTGAGAAAAACATTTCCTAAAAAGTAAATTAAACAACATGAATCTACTTAAGATGATGAGATTTACGATTTACTTAATGACAATAATGTCATTAAGTAATGTCATTAAAAAATGAGATTTACGATTTACTTAATGACAATAATGTCATTAAGTAAATCGTAAATCTCGCAGTTTTGAAATCTCATTATTGACCGACGAAACAGAGGTACTCAATTCGACGCGTATATTTTTTTTATGTATAACCACGCGTTACTTTTTCCATAGTGGAACAATTTCGATAATTCTTATTTTATTGGAAAGAGTATATTTCATTATGGAACTATCGTGGTTTTTGCATATTTTAAATAAGTAAAGCACAGGTATTACTCATGCATAATTTTTGTAGAAAACTGCTACTATAGTTTCAATCACATTTGGCGATCTTTCTCAAGGTTGGAGTACTATACCTACTCCATAAAATTTAACTTGATATCTGCGACAGCTGTCAGAAAAATCACGCCCATAAAGTCCTGAATTTCTTAATATTGCAGACAGTACCTGTCAATGTCATACTTTATGGGCATGCCAATTAGTGATGGGTGACGAATGATCGTGACCACAGAGTTTTAGATAGAGTTTTATTTAAAATATCGATAGTATAAAACTAACGATACTTTAAATAAAACTTAATTTATCATTAATTTTATTGTATATTTTAAAATCATAACATTTTTTACATGTGTAATCAAATTATACCCAATTATATGTTACATTAGCATCGATAATAGTGAATAACGTCGATAAATACTACTGTTACATTATTATGAGTATTTCATTAATATCATAACATGTGTACATACTTGATCTTAAATAATAGTAAGTAAATAAAACCCGATTTCTCACCTTCAACTACTCATTCGATTACATAACAACATTGTTTAAACATCGATTTTAACACTAAAATATCAATCTTCTATGTCAATGTCACTGTCGCAGAGATCAAGTTAAATTTTATAGAGTATAGCACGCGGGCTCGTCTCGCATAGCACTAAATGGAAAGAGTATGCTTCGAAATTGGTCCCATTTAATTTTTATCGAAATCGGCTAAGCCATTTTTGATAAATCAACAATAATGTGAAATAGCTATAGCGATCCGTGCATACTATTCACGAATTCTGTACACGATTGTGTCGGTCATGCCATTTTTTGGGAAAAATAATTATTGCATAACTAGCAACCCCCCGCCTTTGCACAGCTGTATTATACATATCGACGGTTGAAAGGCAATAATTACCAAGCGACATATTGGCAACTTTACACCAGAGCATTTTAAAGTTTTATTTTTTGGAAAAAAAATCATATAAAATTTTCTATTACTCATTTCTACTCGGTTCTAATAGATTATAAATGAAATTTAAAAGCTTTATGAACTGTCATTTAAAAAATATGATTTTTCTCAATAATTTAAGAGATAGTGTCGGTTAGTAAAATTTTGATCAAAATCACAAACAGGTAAAAATTACTAACCAAAAACAAATTTTTATCATAAAACATGTAAAATTAACTAAACCCCAATATTTTATGATTATATTTGAAGCAAAATGATGCATCCAGAATAAACAGATGTTTAACACATAGGTAAAATGATCGAAATAAAAAGATAAACCACTTTACTGCCAGGCAATTTCAACCATAGTCCCATTCAAATAAGGTAAGTGTAGGACAAAAAGTCCTACACTTACCTTCCAAAAAGGAACAACCTAACAAAAATTCAGGTTTGTACATTACATTAGAAACTTTTGCAAAAGTTTTCAACGGATATCGTCATCACCAATTCTTAAACAGCCTTTGTAGTTATCTACAATCACTTTCTACTGAGTATGAACCTCATCTGATGATGAATGAAAAAAATGCTATCAAAAATATTGTCACAATAAAAACTACTTAAAATTAAAACTATAAAGTTTACATCGGTTTCTGGAAAACCTATCTAAATATTTATAATAAAAATCAACCATGTCAAATCTAATGATTTGACATGGTTGATTTTTATTATAAATATTATTGTTAATTATTGTTTCTATTAATCCTATTTTATTGTTAATTATTGTTTCTATTAATTTGTCGTTGTCGTTGTCTTTGCAGACATTGCACAGCTGGACTAAGGCCTCCCCTATAGATTTCCAATAAGACCGGCTGGAAACGGCTTGCTTCCAGCACGATGCTGCGGTCTTGATGAGATCTTCCGTTCATCTCGGAGGTGAACCCATAATCTAGATATCAAGACTACGCTGCGATTAGGCCCACAGTAAACGATCACGTTTCGGGAACACACAACTGTTGCAACTCTCGTCTTGAGGCACTGAGGTTTATCGGATGAAAAGACGTCATGTGGTTTTCCGAACGCTGCCTAGCCGAGTTGGATTCAGCGATTGACCTCCTTCTTGAAGTTGGATTTACCTAGCTGGACTACTTGTGCTTCTTTTTTCCAAAGAAATATTTTATGGATACCACCCCGCCGAGGGAGCAGGGTGGTTATGTGGGAGTTCCACTGATCGGTGTACCCACTACAAACCCCGGAGATGTTGCTGCCTATGTGCTGGAGCTGCGAGGACGCATTCGCACTCGTTCGCGGCTCCTAGGACCGTGCCCTATTTAAGGGTGGATTTTCACCCTTCTTTCCTTAAGTGGCGCGGGGAAATACCGCACGCTCTTCCTAGCGTAGCCCTCGTGCTACGCTTTTCATGCAACGAACTCCCTCGAATTCGTTGCCCAAGCCACCTGTTACGGGGTCGAAGGAGAGCGTGGAAAATCCTCCTCCGACGCCCAGTTCTTTGGCGGCGCATCGGGAGTTCCGAAAAGTTCTCCCTTTCACGCTCCACCGTTTCTTTTCGACACAAGTGCAACACAACTTGTTGGCAAAAGAAAACGGCCGTCCCCCACGATCTCTCACAACCAAGCATTGACTGAATCAATGCTGGAAGCGAGAGATCAGTTCCTACACTTGCGACGAGGCTTCGGCGATCGTTTTCCCATGCTGAACACTCCTCCAAAGTGTGTTGCGCCAAATCCTCGTCGCAGCCGCATTGGTGGCATTCTGTTGTCGGTTCTCTTCCGGCTATGCGGCACAAGTACTTTTCGAAGCATCCATGCCCAGAAAGCACCTGCGAATGTTGCACGAGCCGGAAGATAAGTGACCCATGCGCTCTGTCCAGCCAGTCAACGAGGACGGGCTGTATAGCTTCGACGGTCCAGCTGCCAGCTGTATGCTTGGCCAGCTCTTCCTTCCATTCCTCGAGCATGCATGCAAGTGCCGAATTCTGCCCGCTTTGGCGGAGCTCCGTGCGCCACGAGTATGTTCGCATGTACCTTGTGTTTACTGATTTTAACGATTTACTGTGTTGTCTGAAAATAAAATTATTTATTTATTTACCTCCACTTCTAAATCCCATTGAGGTGACCCAGCCAAAAGGCATGTCGCGTCACACGAAATAGTGCAATAACCTCTGACTACCCCGATGGCCATTGCGCGTTGTGGTCACTTTAGAAAAGCGACCGTTTCTCGGTTTAGGGCGTCCGTCCATATAAGCACCCCGCACAAGGCCATCGACCACACCACTCCAAGATAAAAAAGACGACTGGCGGCAATTGGTTCCCCAAGATTAGGAAGAAGGCGTTTAAGTGACCCAGCCGCACCCATTATTCGAGGAACTAACTGGGCGAAATGCTCCCAAAAGTTTCACTTTTCATCGAGGTGTAACCCTAGATACTTCATCGTAGGCTTCACCTTAATCGATTCACTCCCTAGTGATTCCAGCGCTCGTCGAGGGCCATGGAATACCAGGGCCTCTGACTTGTTCAGCGCTACTTGGAGTCCCAGTTTCACTATCTTTCTCGCCACCACCTGCACCGTTGCCATCGCAAGACTGGCAGCCTCTTCGTAGGTTCTCTACACAAACCCATGGCAGTGTATAAATGCGTTGGCGATGTCTAGAGACACGCCACCAACACTTGACCATGAGCCACCCCCTCGTCCGAGAGGGCTTTGACACGTTTAACAGCGTCGATTGTAGACCGGCCCGCCCGGAAACCAAATTGGTCGTCGGACAAGTGTGGACCAATCCTATTAAGATACTGGATGAGGCAAGCAGCTATCACGCATTCGAACAGCTTGTCCACCTCATCCAGCAGTACTATAGGGTGGTACGCGGAGGGAGAGTCCGCAGGGCGCCCATCTTTCCTCAGAAGGACTAACCTATCTGTCTTCCGTAAATTTAGGAACTGACCTGTCTCCAGACCGGCTGGACTACTTGCGGCATCGCTGGATAGACTCAAGCACAGCCTATGTCTCGACCGAATCAATGGCTATCTCAAAGTTCACATATGATAAACACACTGAAACACACCAAATTACCAAGCTTCTATCTCGCTTCAATGTACTCGCTTTTTTCGATTTTTATGTACTTTTAACGATAGATTTAAATTAATGTAAAATATAAATTTAATAATCTGATATAAAGTCATATCTGAAAATCTATAAATATAAAGTCATAAAATCTTAATAATGCACTTACCGAGTACACAAACAAGCTACGAGATTAAGCACTTTGCACCATGCGCGCACGCATGCGTGTTGTCTAAGCGACAGTTCGGTGAAGACGTAATCGTTATTTTGTTACCAACAGCCACTTAGAATCTGATTTACAGTGCGGATAAGTGACAAAACAAAAAAGGTGCTGCATGGATAAGGTCACTTTTAGAGAAATCTCATATCAGAAATAGTTATCTAAGTAACATAAACTTAAAAAAAATCGGCGGGTAGAAAATTACTTAACGACAAAATATATCCTGTTTTAGGCAGGTAGATATTCACTACTTCACATTTTTGAATAAATAATATTTAGGTAAAAAGTACTAGATGACAAAGAAAGTCTATTGAAGGTGTGTTAAAAAGTCTTAAATTACGAGAGAGGAAAACAACAATCAGGTAAAAATTCTTAAGTAATGCTAATTCCTGGGTACTAGCAAGGCAGAAAATACTTTATGTTTAGATGCATTATTTAGAGTCAAGGCAAAAATTACTTAGTGTAAATTATAAAAATCTAATCCTTACTATGTGAAAAATATTCATAAATCATTAAAATTTTAGTCGCTTGGACGCCGAAAACTGTGAAAATGTGTCTTTTTTTAAATTACCAAACGACAACAAACTTTGTCCTAGCGCCGTGAGAGTAAGACCAATCGACGCAGTTTTTTTTTCTGATTTCAGTGATATATATAACTCAATATCGCCCAAACTGTCGCTTGGTAATTTTTGCCTTTCAAGCGTCGATATAAACTTTTCTCTTGAATCACTCTACCTTTTAAAAAATTTGCATCAAAATCCGATGCGTAGTTTTAAAGATATGAGCATACATAGGGACAGACAGACAGCTAGGGAATTAACTTTGTTTTATACCATGTACTTAGTGATTAAATACAATTAATGTAATGTACTCGTCAATTAATACATTTACAGAAAATATTAAGTCTAATGGGCATATAAATTCGAGAATGGATGTCCGATGGGGCCGTAAAGTTCTCGAATGGAGACAACGTAACAGTAAACGTAAGGTAAGACTTCCACTAACTAGGTGGACCGACGATATAATTAAGACCGCAAGAACGTGCTGGATGCAGGCTGTTTCCAGCCAAACTTTTTAGAAATTCATTGGGGAATCCTATGTACAGCAGTGGACGTCCTACTACAGTTACTGCTGGATGGATGGATATAATATTTCTAAAAGACTTTAATATTGCTTTCAATTAAGAAGTAAAAACCTCATAAATATTATGGTGTATACAAGTTTTATATAAAAAGAAAGAAGTAATTCTCACCATCTTTTTCAGCCTTGTTTTTATTATTTTTCCTCATCACATAATCGTAAGTAGTTCCAGCTAAGTTCAAAGTCACAAGTCCTAATATCACCACCAACACAGTCCAGTCCCAGTTGTCAATATAGTGAGGATCATCATGACGATTACAGTAATACAAAACAGCTACTTTAGCGTTCAACCCATACTCTTTTTGTAAGGAGTCACTCAAGCATGCCTCAAGGGAGTGTGTCAGGTCCCCTGCTGTTTCTCTGCTACTGATATACTTTTGGCAAGTTTGTTCAACACAGACTCCTCTATCTATGAAGCTATGATCGTAATGCTTATGTGTGAGATCGGAGTAGTTCTGGAATAAGAGAAAAAAATCAATTAGTGTCTATTGTAACTAGTTCTATAAACCCAATCAGTCAAGACCGAGTCTATCAAGAGATACAGACTCAGTCTTCATGAGTCTATATCTCTTGATAGACTCGGTCTTGACTGATTGGGTTTATACTCGCAAATCTAGTTAAAATTTAGATACTAGTAGTTCTCTAAGCACTAGAACTCGCGACACATTTAACAATCGTCATTATAATTGCATATACCTATCCCTAATTGCATATACCTATCTCTAATTGCATATAATTATCTCAAATTGCTCTTGACCTATTTGGTTCATACTCTCAAATCTTGTTAACATTTAAATACTTAACAATCACGCCAAATATAATCGAATCCAATTCATAAATTGCACGACAGCAAATTTCCTCTGTTTTGAGGGTTTCACTTTTCAGGTACCTAATACCTACTATAAAAATAAAATAAAATTACACAAAGATTCGTTAATTACAAAAGTTTAAAAAGTAAAGGTTTTCAACTTGTGCGAGCTTGCTAATTTTGAATAATCTTTATATTAATCTTCTTAATATATATAAATCTCGTGTCACAATGTTTGTCCTCAATGGACTCTTAAACCACTTAACCGATTAAAATTCGCACACCATGTGCAGTTCGATCCAACTTGAGAGATAGGATAGTTAGTAATGTAACATAATTATATAACAAAAACTTTAGCCACAGCAACGCGTGGGCGGGTCAGCTAGTTTAGATATATATTACGAATCACGTTGTTTGTCCGCGATGGACTCCAAAACTACTTAACAGATTTTAACCAAATTTTGTACACTGTGTGCAGTTTGATACAACTTGAGAGATAGGTTAGTTTATACGAGTATCTCAATTTAGAATCGTATTTGTTTATTTTACTTTTAAAATCTGTCCGTACCGGGGCGAAGCTGGAAGGGCAGCTAGTAGGTATACAAAAAAATTCGTGTCAAGTTGTTTGTCCGTGAAATGACCAAATATTGTGCACTGTGTGCAATTTGATACAACTTGAGATATAGGATAGATTATATCTCAATTAATAATCGCAATTTTTTTTGGTGATATTTTTAATGACTGCGTCGGTGGCTCAGTGGCTAGTGGCCCTAACTTCTAAGTCAGAGCAGCGTGGGTTCGATCCCCACCCAGGGCAAATATTTATGTGATGTACATAAGTGTTTGCTCTGTGTCTGGGTGTTATTTAGTTACTATCTGACCTACCTTATAAACAATTTCAAAGAACAATTCAAGGCTAAATAAATATAGACAATGTTCATTTTTCTGATCGCACAACTAGTTATGCGAAGGGAGTTGGTCCACGAGGAATTCCCCTATTTAAAGAGAAAAGTAGGTTGAAGCTGTCAATCTGCCAGAGGGGATAGCTCGGTAGGGATAAGTGTACCAGCCGGAATATTTATATTTGATTATATTATGTAAATAGGTATGTTAAATAATAGATAGGTACCGAATTTAATTTTTTGAATAATAACATCATATAAAAATTACAATTTACTTTAGTATATTATGTTACAGTCAGTACAAAAAATTAAAATAACATAGGTACGGAAATTACCAACTCAAATCAAATATCGTTTTTTTTTTCAACTCGTCAGCTCGGCCGAGACGTCGGGATGATGAGGTATTTATTTATCTCGTAATTTTAGTGCGCGATTTGTCCCGTAGTATATTATAATAATCAAATGAAATAACCCGCCCCTCATGGTTCCCGGTGCAAAGGTGCCCATAATGCTAGCTGCATTACCACCATGAATAGCGATAGACATCCTTTGCACCAAGAACCACTCAGAGCGGGAGTCACCTCCTCTGTCCCTTATCCTCCGTCCACTTTCGCGAACCAAAGCTTTAGCTTCGGCCCCCAACTGCCCATAGTCTCCACCATTTTTTGAATATACTTTTAAGAATTTAATCAAATTTCTTACTGAATTTAAATGAAATTTTACGCCTAAAAGGTACAAATTATATAATTTAAATATTACCACACAATTAAATAAATATATAAATTAAATATTATTACTTTCACACGCAAAAACCGGCTGGTACACATATACCAAGCTATCCCACCTGGTAGAGATTAAAAAAAATGCTGTCCAATATTATGTTCCTGGGAGTTAACTTTTTGAATGAATCAGCGGATTTTTATTTTGACTGTTATGTGAGATTGTTCCTGTAAAAGTTGTTCATAATAAGCCTACATAGATATTAATTACCTATATAAATACCTGTAAAAGACCCTGTACTTTATAAAACAAATCTGTAGACCTCTTCTTAATCACCACTCTTGATTACCAGTGACCTACCGGGCGCCCGGTATCGCATGCTTTGATTATGACTAATAAGCCAAGGATCTTGTCTAGGGCGCATTTTTTGAAATATCGCTAAATCAATCGATTTGATGTATCTTACCATACTTATATATAAATTCTGTCACATGTTTAATATAAAATAATTGAAACAAGTTTATTCATTATGTAACCATTTATATACCAAAATGAACTTAACAAAACATAGATTCTTATGACAATAAAGTTTATTCAAAATAACTTCCGTGATTTTGAATACAGGCCTTCAATCTGCGCGGCCAGTCGTCTATCGCAGCAACGACGAGGTCTATGTCAATATCGGCGGCTGTCTCAATCAAGGATGTCATGAATGACTCCAAATTGGGATGAGGCTTTGAGCACGCCTTTTCCTCCAAGTGTTGCTATATCTTGTAATCTAACGGACTCAAATCTGGACTGGAGGAGGGCCAATCTTCGTGCCGGATGAAATCGATTTCACGCGCCGCCAGCCAGTCTTGTGTGCTCTTCGCTCTATGAGCTGGCGCCGAATCTTGTTGGAATACCCAGTGCCTGTTATTAAACATGGTATGAGAAACAGGTTCCACAAGGTTCGTCAAGACTGTATTTTGATACAAAACTGCATTCGTTTTTACACCTTTCTCACAAAAATGTACCTCTGTTAAGCCTCAATAAGAAACTCCCAACCATACCATGAGCGAGGATGGAAAATGACCTAGTTGGACACCCGGAATACGGTTGCTCGCTTCTTCACTACTGTGTGCGTACGCCTTATCATTTTGTTTGTTGTAGCTCTCTTCTACGGTAAATTTTTTTTCATCCGAAAAAAGTATTTCCCGATATTTTATTCCCGCGTGCCGCTTCAACAAAGCGCGGCATCTCTTCAGTCTCAGATCCATTAGACGAGCATTTAAACGATGTCATATTTTTCTTCGATATGCCCGAAGCCCTAAGTCTTCATTTAACACCCTTTTCACCGTGGTTCTGCTAAACCCCATCTGAATGTCCAACAGTTTCTGCTTACGTTTGGGATTTCTTTGAATTCGCGCCTTCACAGCTTTTATCACTGCTAGAGTCCTAACAGACCGAGGGCGACCACTTCTTGACCTGTCATCTACACTAGAGTCTTCAATGTATCGTTTGATGGTACGATAAACGAATCTTTTGGTTATATTCAAATTTTTCAGTATGTCAAAAACGGCGCGTAACCGCAACGATGCCATGCAATAACTGCAACACGGTCGTCTTTAAGCGTCCACTCCATATTTAAAAATGAGTAAAATTCTAAAAAGCATATATATTTTTATTTTCTAGAACAATTCGAAATTCTAATTCAATAAACTTTTTTATGGCCAGCATTCTAAAAGAAAAAAATTTACTGTGTAACAATACTCATGACCTGACTACTTACCTACTATGTTCGGTCTTTTGCTTCAGCCATAGATATGTTCATCCACAGATGGACATAAGCCTCCCATAAAGATCTCCAACAGCTGTCCAATCCAATAGGAGCTGTCCGTTCTGGCTTCATTAAAACGAATTAAAACTGAACTATCCAAAAGTATTGTCTTCTTCTTGATCGTTGCACTCTTGATCGAGCGGTCGTGGTCATCAAGTAGTATTATTATTTGTAGGGGCAGATGTAATACGCCTCACGATGTCTCGCCTAAAGTATTTTATCTACTATTTAAAAAGGTAATAAAAACCACTCTGTAATCTGTTTTATATTGCTTAAAATATCTAAGTATGCACTGATACACAAATTTTAAAAGGTGACTTTGTCTAGAACAATATGTAATAATTATGTGTCCGAGCCGCTATCTTAGTTTTAGTTATTCTGCACGAGTTTTCATAACATAGTTTTACAACTTATTTTTCTTCGGCGGCATTTTCTCCTCATCCTCAGCAGCATCTTCGCTTGTTTCCTCATCTTCAACCTTCAATTCGTGATTCTTCAATAAGTGATTCTCAGCTCTTCGCCTCTTCCATTTCTACGAGATATCTTAGAAGCTCTAACAGTGAGCGTTCCATCGTGGGACAATCTGTATTCTACAGATTTTGTATCGCAGTCACTGGGTAAGGCGAAGCGCCTTCTAAAGCTACACGAGAATTGCGACTTGCAGTTTTCTTCCTTTCTCTTTAAGTCCCGTTTTCCTTCGATAAATATTGTTCTTGCGACGGCTTTGACTGATATCTCCTTGAGTTTGAAATTCTGGGCGTCTACGTCTACTTGAAAGGTGTTCTTGTCATTTTTTATGGAGTAGTCCATCATTGCGTTGTCAGAGTTTATGCGTTTCAGTTGGCTGGTTGGACGTCCTCATTCGGGTATTGCCATGGTCTTTTAATATTTTGTCACATTTGGGGCAGACGGAATATGTCACCTTATCGTTTTCTTGAGAATCTGTAGCTTCTGTGGGCTTGTTAGTGCGCTCCAAAGTGGAAATTCGTAAAAAATAAGTTTCAAAAACTCGTCCGAATGTAGTGAATGTTGGTAAATTTGCTATTTGTATTAAGACAGTATTATAGTAAAATCTCATTAAAATTTAGAAACTCAATTTAATTTTGATACGATAAAAATCTTTAAAAAGATCTTAGATTAAAAAATACATAATGAGAAAATATTCTTTATCAATGGAGAAAACAAAAAGAATGAAGATAGAAGTCAATGTTAGAGTGTATTCGTAGGTTAAGGATTTTATCCCTATATCAAAGAGAATGTCCTAGATCATAGAAGGGCCACAGTTAAATAATAATAGTGCGCGATTAGTACCTTAGTATATAATAATAATGTGTTCAAATCGTGAAAGTTTAAAAACAACAATTGTTGTATTGTTGGATAGCGGTTTGTTTTTGAGATGGTTTCTTTTTAGGTCTATATCACGCCTCCTTTGGTCATCAAATGTGTACACGTTGGTATATACTTATTGACTTATTGTATCCATGACGTACGTTTGTCAGCCTGAGAAAACCACACCTTTTAGATAACAGAGCTATTTTTATCAGAGGGGTAGTGTGGCCGATCGAGAAAATCTGAAGGAGATGCAATGATTTAAAATGGCATGAGTTAGAAAGAGACATGAAAACTATCTCGATTCAGTGGTTGTTGCTATAATTTTCTCCCGATAGTGTCAAATTGTAATTCGCATTTGACTGTTTTGACAGCTCTGGGCAAGATTTTCCATAGTTACAATTTTGTGTTTGAGAATTGCCTCAAGCGACAACAGCGCTACTTATCTCTCTTGTTGTATTAGCTCTGTGCCTTATACTTTATAAAATTTAACTTGATCTCTGCGACAGTGACAATTACATAGAAGATTGACATTTATTAGAGTTGAGATAGAGGTAGAAAAAATCGATTTTTAAACAATGTTGTAATGAAATCGAATGAGTAGTTGAAGGAGAGAAATTGGATTTTATTTAGTTACTATTATTTAAGATCAAGTATGTACACATGTAAATAATGTTATGATATTAATTAAATACTCATAAAAATGTATCGATAGTATTTATCGACGTTTTTCACTATTATCCATGCTAATATTGTTAATGTAACATATAATTGGGTTTAATTTAATTACACATGTAAAAAATGTTATGATATTAAAATATACAATAAAATTCATGATAAATTAAGTTTTATTTAAAGTATCGTTAGTTTTATACTATCGATATTTTAATTAAAACTCTATCTAAAACTCTGTGGTCACGATCATTCGTCGCCCATCACTAATTGGCATGCCCATAAAGAATGACATTGACAGGTACTGTTTGTACTATTAAGAAATTCAGGACTTCATAGGCGTGATTTTTCTGACAGCTGTCGCAGAGATCAAGTTAAATTTTATAGAGTATAGATTAATTATTGGTTTCGCTGTCAAGCGGAGCGAGACCAATAATTAATCTAAGCCACACCCCTTCATAGGCCTCTTCTTCATTTATATCTGAGAAACCACAGATCTATTACATGAGAAACTGACCTCCGCTAGCCTAGGCTATGGTGTGACTACACATACAATAAAATCTGCCGACTGCGAGTGGGACTCGCGAACGAAGGGTTCCGTATTATGTGGGAGCCCACCTTGATTTACATATTTTAGTCAATTTATTATTGAAGTAAATATAGGTACTACTTAATATTCTGTGAATTTTTCAAGCGTCTACCTATTGCCATTATTAACAAAAATCGAGCAAAAAACAGCAAAAAATCATTTTTGTTGGATAGAGGCCCCTGTTAATTTTTATTTTATTCTGTTTCTAGTATTGGTTTAACCCCTTTGGGTTCGAAATAAAATGATGAATACTTACTTTTATCAATTGCATTAGTTCATTGCCTGGTTCCGAGTCGAGTTTAAGCTTCAGTAGGCAGTAAGTGTTCTTCTTGGCTAGGCACGATTCATATTCATCCAGGGAGAAAACTGGTGGCATGCGGCTATATTCAGTCTCTGATAAACAGATTAATAAATACAAATACAAAATCATTTATCAAGCATAATGTTTACATTAAACCTTAAGATTAACTTAGAGATAGACTTTAGAAATGCTAAGTATAGAATGTTTACAGGTTGATAGTGGGCCCTGCACTATAGGAGAATCCTGTATCGCAGGGTCCAAAACATAAGTGATTGCCAAATAAAGGGCCAAATAAATAATCGTTAATTTGAATTAAACATATTTCAATGCCCCATAATTTAGGATAAATAAGAGTAATAGAATTATAAATATTATCTACTAACTTGGCAATGACATGCATTGATCATTCGGTTAACAACAAAAAATTGTTTAAATGCACTCAGGTGGGGTATTTTTTGTTTATTGAAAAAAATAATAATAATCCCTTAAAATCCAATTTATATTGTTGTATTCGTTTGATCTTTTAATTTTTAAGGAAAATATAAAAATCAAAATTTATATACGCTGTTAGGGTTCCGTGCCTCAAACGGAAAAAAACGGAACCCTTATAGGATCACTTTGTTGTCCGTCTGTCCGTCTGTGTGCATGTCAAGACTCTTTATCTCGGGAACGAGTAGGATATCGAGTTGAAATTTAAACTGTATACGTATATCAATGAACTCTTGCAGTGTTGTGTAAAAAAAAAGTCTCAGTTATCATTTAAAAATGTTAGAGCCGTTTATGTCATAAAAATCAAAACCTACAGGGTACTTCCCGTTGACATAGAACTATGAAATTTGGCGAGAAGCATTATCTTGGAGTACACATATAGGAATAAATCTGAAAACTGTACATATTTATTTACATCACAAAAAATAGGGCCTCATAATTCACAAAATATGGGTTCAAAATTCAAAGTGAGTAAATCGTATCATGTAAGGTATCATATTAAAGAACTTCATTAGCACATGCTAAAACAACTTTCAATTATTTTAACATTTTCAGTAATTTTCGAAGTATGACAAGAAAAGTGAAAAAAAAAAACTTTTTTGTCGATGGTAATAGTACAGAGATTTTAACACCTTACTTCCCAATTTTGTGAAATTTTCTGGATTTGTACGAAACCCTCGGTGTGCGAGTTTGACTCGCACTTGTCCGGTTTTTTGTTTAATGAAATAAATAATAATAACTCCTTAAAATCCAATTTATATTAATGCATTCTTTTGATTTTCTAATTTTTAAGGAAAAAATAAAAATATTTTTTTTAACAGGATTACAAAATTTAAGGCGTTTTTTTTAGTATTACCAGATAGCTAAATATAAGAAGCTCTGATCTTTTTGTAGCAACTCAAAAGTAAACGACAATCGAGTGCTAACAACAAAATCAATTTAAATACCTATGTTTAATATTTTTTTATTTTTTTTTGTTTGTACTTACCATTAAGCTCATATATTACTGCAGAACATAAATACGAACACAAACTTAAAACTAAAACCCACACTCGAATCATCGTGGACAACCTCTTGACTTGCTCCAATAATATGAACTGTCATGGCCTTTTATGTACGTACTTCTGTAGGGATAATAATTATTACTTTTAGGCACCTTGAATATTTGCTCGTAAAAATTATTATTCTACCTCAGTCTTCGAGCAAATATCTACAGAGCCACAGCCCCTAAGTGAAAGTAGAAAAAAAATGACCGAGTGCCGTCATACATACCGACTTAGATATTTACATTAAATAATTCACAATGACCCGTTTTCTCGAAATTTGACGTCTCTCACCTAATTAGCGCTTGATACCAAAGAATCGCGCGGCGTTCTCAGAGCAAATAAAAAAATCAAGAGAGAATGTTGTGAACAAACAAGATAGACAATTACACACACATTCAGGTAACTATAAAACTACGCCTTAGGTTGTCAAACTATGGCGGCTCAACAGCGACACACTCACACATGTATAAAAAACCGGCTTCACTTGACTGTTCAACGACGTTCCCTCTGGATTTTTTTATTTGCTCTGAGGCGGCGTTGTAGTCGGCTTGCAATCGCCTTACATCTAATCTGACTGCCTCGGTGGCTCAGTGGTTAGTGACCCTAACTTCTGGATAAAAGAGGCGTGGGTTCGATCCCCACGCAGGGCAAATATTTATGTGATGATCATAAGTGTTTGCTCTGTGTCTGGGTGTTATTTAATTACTATCTATATATGTATTTAAAAATAAGTATATGTAATATAGCAGTCTCTGGCAGCCATATCACAAGCTTTGCTTAGTTTGGGGTCAGAGCCCGTGTGTAAGATGTCCCTAAAATATTATTATTATACACATATTTATTTGAAGTCTTAATTTTTTTTTTTTACAATATTTGTCAAATTAAAAAAACAAAATACTATAAAAAAACCTAAACCTAGAGTGCCGCCGGCAGCGGGGCGGGGCCCAAGCTACCGGTGGTTGGGTCTACAGAGAGAGGAACCTCCTGACAATGCGCGCTGTGTCCAGGACGACCGCCTTCTGTATCTGACCCTTGACCCAACCGTCTAGCGAGAGCCTCTTAAGATGGTGGTCGAGACTCTTCGCTATTAAGCCGTTTACCGAAACGACTATCGGGACAATGCTCGTCGAGTACACATCCCACATGGCGGTAACCTCGTGAGCCAGTCAAGGTACTTGCTGAGCTTGTCCTTCTCGGCCTTCACGAGGTTCTAATATTAATATTGTTATTATAATCATCGGCCAAATACGAGTAGGACTCGCGCTCGCAGGGTTCCGTACTGTATGGGAATAAATAAAATTAAATATTTTCTTTATTTTAATTTAATTATTTACTATTGAATTGTATATACAACTAAACATTCTATGAATATTTCAAGCATCTACCTGTTACCATTATTAAAATCGAGCGAAAAACGGTTAAAATTCAGATTTTTTGTATGGGAGCCTCTTTTAAATATCAATTTAATCTATTTTTAGTACTCCTCCTCGCGTCGTATTCCTCATGTCTGAGGGTCGTGACCTCCACCTCCCATAAGCTTCTCTTTCACGATGTTTCTCCATTGCCCTCTATCCTCAGCAACACGCAGCGCCTCATAGACTGACGAATCGAGGGTGGTGCGAATTTGATCGGACCAACGCATCGGACTACGACCTCGTGATCGCTTGCCGTCGACTTTCCCTGTGACCATCAGTTTCTCGAGGTTATCGTCTTGTTTTCTTGCAATATGGCCGAAGTAGTCAAGGACACGTTTAAGACAGATGGTCGAGAGTCTGGTCGTGACCTTGAGCTGTTTTAGTATCTACGAGTATTTTTAGTACACCATCTCTGTAAAATTCAGCTTTCTAGCTATAACGGCTTATGAGATACAGCCTGGAGAGGGACAGACTGACGGACAGCGGAGTCTTAGTAATAGGGTCCCGTTTTTACCCTTTGGGTACGGAACCCTAAAAACCTGCCCACTACATAGCTTGGGTAGACATTTGGCTCGGACACTGTGCACGATTGTGACTCTATAGATATGTACTCGAACACCTCAGTTTTAAAGGTAAAAGTAGTAACGCAGCTATTGAAGGTTTGCAAATGACGATAGGTATGTTTTACCTGAGTTAATATAATTGCGTTTTCGAACCTTTCGACATTTTTTTTATTTTTTCCTTATTGCCTAAGCGAACGAAGTGAGCGAAGTACCAGTTTTGCGATTTTACGATTTTGCTCTCGTCTGTCCAGATGATGATTCTTCTCTACAGTTTGGATTGTTCAACGAATGTTTACGAAACTTGATAAGTTTATATATAGGTTTTATACAGGGTTATTTCTAATCAATTAGAATCATTTTAGGGGCTTATTCTGTACATCGAAACTAACAACTTTTGTTCTGCGACTTTTGTCAAAAAATAAGCTGTTCCATACATTTTGTCGAGGGTGAACGATATATTTTATATGGAACAGCTGAGTTTTTTTTTTAATTGACGTAAGTCGTTGAACAAAATTTGTTAGTTTTAATGTACAGAATAAGACCCTAAAATGATGCTAACTGATTAGAAATAACCCTGTATTTTATCTATTGATTTTTATGTCGGTGATTTTTAATTGGAGACATATTTCCCTCAACAAACGGGGGAAATTTTCTGTCACGCTATTTATAAGCCAATTTCAATAATATTTGGTATAATTATTTATCCAAATCCTAACAAATAATGAGAGCATGCATCAAATCAATTTGGAGCGAGTCGAGATATTATGTTAACTAAGATTTGGTTAAACAGATGCCAGGTCTACTGTTCTGAGAACTATATAGTCTTACCGCCTCACCAAAAAATATTTAAACACGTTTTAAACACGGTTCGACCATGCAATTTGTTCTGTTAAACATTGTCTAAAGCGTGCGTAAAATATTTGTGGGAAGACGACAGTTTGCGCAAAAAGAGAAGCGTCGTAGGTGAGGTCGCCCGTGTGCCATTTTACTAATTTTGTTACGTTGACAACACTGCTCTGTCATTGCTAGTACAACTAAAAGAGTCTTCGAGGTCGCTCGCAAGAAACTTCATTCTTGCGAGCGACCTCGAAGAGTCAACACGTCCTGAAGATGCCTCGTTGAGAGGCGAAACACGTGTCGAACAGAGTGTAGTGCAGTGAGAATAAGGGTGTTATTTACTAGTGAAGTGTTCTCAATATTTTGTCATTTTATTTTTAAAAGATTTTTATAATATTTATTTGTTGTTAACGGATTATTATTGTACTATTTTTAAAAATCTATAATAGAGTTTAGTGAAAATAAGTGATATTTATTATTATTTTATCTATTTTGTAAAATTAAGTTTTTAAATGTATAATTATTGTAATATTAGTAATTGTTTGTAATTTTTTTTTTCATAATTGTCCTTAATGCACTTAATGCCCTTAAACTTATTTGCCTACAACAAGATAGCGGAAATACACTAAATATTAATTCAAAACATAGATTTAAAGATGAATTTCCGCAAAGTAACGCCTGATTCAATCAACTAACAACTAAAAGTGTTTGATAATTGGTAGACATGAATGGTGTCGATAAACCAATACGGTTTTCATAATTACTCGCGTCTACCAAATAGTCGGTATATTGGCTGCTGATTACAACCTAATTGTTAGTTCACCATAACTCCACGACGGTTATATTTTTGCACAAACTCTATAAGCTATTAAAAATAAAATAAAACATTTATTGCTAAATAATATTATTATATCACACTGTGTCTAATTAATTAATTATAGGTACAGACATTTAAAGTTAATTTATTAACGTAACAATTTGCGTAAGTTCTTTCTGACAATGAGAGGCAAAGATGACTATCTAGTTGATGGACGATGACAACTTTACCTACACAATTGTTGCTTTGCAATGTACAGAGGCGTTCAAAGAAGCATCCTACCAATAATATTATGAAAAACGCGAAATTTTGTAAGGATGGATGTTTGTTACTCTTTCACGCAAAAACTAGTGAACGGATTGAGATGAAACTTTGCAATATTATAGCTTATAAATCAGAAAAACACATAGGCTATAAATAATAATGATCTTGCGTAAATTTTCCATAATAAAACGATTAGTGTTAAGTAAGTAGGAAAAATTCTGCTATCTGCGAGCTATTCTAGAGTGCGCTTCAAGAAATGTCACAAAAAAAATCGTTTATTTTTTTATTTTCCACCCTCTTTATTAAGTGTAGTTAGGTAGGGCCTCGGATTTGAAAGACGGAAAGTGACAAAGTCTACTTTTTATCCCGGATAAATAAAGGGATCCTATGGGATAGCACAAAAATCAAAATATCATGCGGGCGAAGCCGCGGGTAAATGCTAGTAATGTAATAAAGTTGTCCATACTAAGCTATCTAGTGACATATTCAATGAAGTGAAGTAGGTATTCAACCAATTTTTTGTGTTTACGTAGTAGGTACATAATTATACATACTTAAACTACACAGGACTGGCAGAGATTGGAATGCCCTGCCTTCGTCATTGTTTCCTGACAATAACAATTTGAATATCTTCAAATCAAGAGTGAATAGGTATCTTCTAGATATAGGAGTGAAAAGATATTAGGTAGCTAAAAATTGGTTATCTGTAAAGCTCAGACCAAATAAAACACTGAAACCAAAAAAAAAAACAACAACTGAAACAAGTAGAACGCTTATGCCGATCGTGCTACTCTATCGCTTGTTTCGCGCTCTTGCTTGCACGCTCAGCTCAGGCGAAATGTGACACTTTTTTGTGCGTACAGCCGGCGTTTATTGATTTATAAGACGTTATAACGTCAAAATTAGATTATAGCCATCGACTTGGCATTTTTTCTGTTTTATATTGATGATATGAAAATCACTTAACATAAGTAGAAAATATTGAAATATTCATATAAAAATATCATATATCAAATATATTTCATAGTATAACTATACGAGGGGTGATCCAAAAGTAATGATAATCAATAACAAACACAATGAATAAAATAAAAAAATAAATTTATTTCTCAACATAGTCTCCTAGCAAGTCTATACATTTAGTCCATCTCTTTTCTAAACCTAAAATTCCCTTAGAAAAAAAATCTTTATCTTGACTCTCAAAAAAGTCCTCAACCGCGGCCATCACGTCGCTATCATCGTCAAATTTCTTGCCTGGGAGATGTTCCTTGAGTCGTGGAAAGAGATAAAAGTCACTGGGGGCTAGATCTGGTGAATAGGGGGGGTGATCCACCAGCTCAAAGCCCGCTTCCTGAATGGCAGCCATGGCAATTGCAGCTTTGTGAACCGGTGCGTTGTCTTGATGGAACAGCACTCCAGCCCGCAGTTTGCCTCGCCTTTTCTCCTTAATAGCCTCCCGCAATCTTCTTATTTGTTCTGCATAGTAGGAGCCTGTAATAGTGGCCCCCTTTTCCAAGTAGTCCACCATGATTATTCCTTCAGCGTCCCAAAAAATAGACGCCATAACCTTCCCTGCTGAGCTTGACACTTTGAATTTCTTCGGCGTCGGTTCATCGGATCGTTTCCATGTCATCGATTGTTGTTTTGTTTCAGGATCAAAATGGTGGATCCAGGTCTCGTCCATGGTCACAAAACGTGACAAAAAATTATCCTTGTCTGCCTGGAAATTTACGAGATTTGCTCTTGACATGTCGACTCGTTTCTTCTTTTGCTCGTCGTTTAACATTTTCGGTACCCAACGCGCGGAGACCTTTCTCATATGCAATTCGTTCGCAAGGATTCTTTGAATGCTGCCATATGAGATCCCTGTGACCTCAGCTACATGCCTGATAGTCACTCTTCGATCTTCCAATACAACTTCTTCAACTTTTTTCACATTTTCTTCAGTGAGGGACGTCGATGGGCGTCCTTCGCGATGTTCGTCTTCCGTCGATGTTCTTCCCAGCTTAAACTCCTTAGCCCAGCGTGCAACTGTGGAATATGGAGGAGAAGAGTCCCCTAATGTTTCCACCAAGTCGCTATGTATGTCTTTGGTAGACATTTTTTTCAAGGAGAGGTATTTAATGACAGCTCTGTTTTCGTGTTTTTCCATTTTGATGTTCACTCCTTGACAGTCCGTATTCAAATGAATGTAGCTCCCGGGAATCGTGGCCTATTTATATGATTTTTTTTTCCTGAACTAGTTGGTAATTAAGCAAGTGACTAATATTTTTTTTGTATTTTTGTGTGCAGTAGAAATAACTGATTATCATTACTATTGGATCACCCATCTAACATTCTATGTATTCTATGCTACAAAATTACATGAATAGCCAATTCTTGCCCAACGTTGCCGAATAAGCTTTGTAAACAAGGGTACAACTTAAAAAAATCTAAAAAAAAATTAAATTATAGAAAATATTTATTACTATTAAAAAATGGCCTTACCTCGGGAGTATGCTCTTTCTTTCGAACTAAATAATTAAGTTTTGGTTCGTTAACAATTGGCAAACATATCGATGAACATACACAAAAAAATACATACAGACGAACATAGAGCTTCCTCCCTTGTGAAAGTCGCTTAAAAACTCTATCATTTTTTCTTCTTTTTCGTCTCATTTACGTTTCCGATATGTTGTGTCGATGGCTTCTTCACTAAGCTTCTGAAAAGCGCAGCAAAAGGAGCTTCCACCATCAAATACATTATCGTGGCGGCCAAATACGACAACATCGTGACGTAGAAGTTGGAAGTCAACTGAAAAAAAAATGGTTTATTAGAAAAGTTAAGTTTCTGTATACTTTTCAGACAAAGTCTTGCTTAATATTTTAAAGCTACAAACTGTAAAAACTAAGAAGTATAAACCTAGCTATGAAAGTGCTGATTACATATAAATAATCACTCAAAACCTTCGAACAAATATCTACAGAGCCAGTCCTCAATTGTACTGTCCCTAGGTGAAAGTAAAAAAATGCCCGAGCGCCGTCATACATACCGACTTACATATTTACATTGTTCACAATGACCTAATTATACTCTATAAAATTTAACTTGATCTCTGCGACAGTAGACGATTGACATTTTTAGAGTTGGGATATCGGTGGAAAAAATCGATTTTCAAACAATGTTGTAATGAAATCGAATGAGTAGTTGAAGGTGAGAAATTGGATTTCATTTACTTACTATTATTTAAGATCAGGTATGTACACATGTAAATAATGTTATGATATTAATTATATTATACTCATAATAATGTAACTATAGTATTTATCGATGTTTTTCACTATTATCGATGCTAATGTAACATTTATAATTGGGTTTACTTTAATTACACATGTAAAAAATGTTATGATATTAAAATATACGATAAAATTAATGATAAATCAAGTTTTATTTAAAATATCGACAGTATAAACTATCGATATTTTAATTAAAACTCTATCTAAAACTCTGTGGTCACGATCATTCGTCGCCCATCACTAATTGGCATGCCCACAAAGTATGACGTTGACAGGTACTGTCTGTACTTTTAAGAAATTCAGGACTTCATAGGCGTGATTTTTCTGACAGCTGTCGCAGAGATCAAGTTAAATTTTATAGAGTATAGTGCTTGCAACTTGTAACCAAGCACTTTGACATCGCGCAGCATATATTGTATTTGTATATATAGCGATAAGGCCCGCCAATTAGATACCTGTTGTTTTGTTTTTCTATTTTTTTTATGTAATGTGGTTGTTGTTGTTTGTTGTTTGTTTGTATATCCTATCCTACTTCCTACTAATATTATAAACGCGAAAGTTTGTGAGGATGGATGGATGGATGTATGAATGGATGGATGGATGTATGGATGGATGAATGGATGTTTGTTACTCTTTCACACAAAAACTACTGAACGGATTGAGATGAAACTTTGCAATAATATAGCTTATATCTCAGAATAACACATAGGCTATAAATTATAATTATATATTGCATATGCGGGCGAAGCCGCGGGTAAAAACTAGTTTAATATATTTGTAGTACATGCCGACTGCTTTTATGAGGCCTTATTGGAGACCTTTAAAAAACGTATAAGACGTCCTGTGCATAATACAACTTAATATGATGATGATAAACTTTATAATCTCATCCAAGCAAGAAAAGTAGAATAATTTTATTATCGTACCTAACTCTCTGTTTTGTCCTCCTAAAACGAATGTCGTAAGTAATTACATTACTTTATTTCTAAATAGTTATTTGTTATATAAGAGTGCAAAGTTGATTTTTAAACGCGTGCTCAATTTTGGTGACCGAGCAAGCGAAGGATTCTGAAATTAGATCCTGAGAATAGATTCTAACAATTAGACTCCTGAGCGTTAGCGAGGGAATCAAAAGAGCACAAGATAAAAAATCTTTGCAGTCGAGTGCAACACGTTACTTTTCATCCCACCTCAGCGAGGAAATGACTAAAATCGTCTACATACCGCACTGTTTCAAGTACGTTTCGCGTGATTGTTAAAGGGAGAAAGCTCATTTGCGCACTATTAACAGTTCCAGTCAATTCTGTTGGCATCAAATAAACTCCCTCGTCGCTAGAATCACTAATTTTAGGTTATGAACATGTTTTCAAGTTTCTTAATTTGTAAAATTTTAACAATACGACATGCATAATAAAAAAATGGCGCGCGCAAAGCAAATTAATAAAAGTACCTACAGCAAGAAGGTTCCGTGTTTGAGTTTTGAACAAATTAAAAAAGGTTGTATGATAATTTAAGATCTTTGTATAATTTTACCTAGTTTTACAGACAAATAAATCATTGTTTCATTGTTTGTTTCATTATTTCATTGATAAATTCGACACCATGGAGGTAGAAGACAGGTTTAATAATGTTTTTTATTCACTAACTTAGTGTGTACACGATGTTCTAAATTTAATTTTACTTTACCCTCTAGCGGATCGAAACGGCTTTTTCACTCAGATTTCGAAGAGCAAAAATACAAAAATACTCGGGGGATGAAAAAAGATTAACTGCCGCGGGTATATATACTCACAATATTACTCCTCAAAAACACACTGAGCTGCATCCTCATGCCCATTATAATGTGAATGAATACAATGTGCATTAAGAATACACAATAAGACAGTCGGCTCGGTATCGCCCAGTACCGCCACTCCAAAAATGACTTCAGGTACGCTGTAAAGAAAATAAACATCATGAGCCCCTGATCGATGTAAAAAATAAAACCGCTGTTTTAAAGTTTTCTCTGTGGTATGACAGTATGACGTCGTATCGGTATAACCACATAAGCCCCTGATTGACGTACAAAATAAAACCACGGTTTTAAAGTTTTCTGTAGCCCCTGATCGACGTACAAAATCTAGGAGTTAAAGTTTTGTCTGTGATTATAGTGTCACAGTATAATCACAGAGAAAAATTTAAAACCTCCTAGATTTTGTACTTTGATTTTGATCCTTAACCTTTACCCTTTGCACACGGCGTTGTATCGTAATACGTGTGTAGGACAAAAACGCGTACATGTTCAAACAATTCCGCAGACAAAGATATTCATTGTCATTATGACAGTTGCAGCGTACGGGCGTGAAAAAGCAAGCATAAAAAATAAGCATTTAGTTCATATCAGCACATAGTTCATAAATCTCCTTGAAAATTTATCCGATGTTTTTTTGTAAATTTAATTTAGAAGTAATTGAATTCGAGAAACTGGGTTGTTTTAACCGTTTTGCCATGTTAGAGGCCTTCAGGCGGCTTAAAAACTCTGATACCATAGTCACCCGCCCTATTAGAACTTACACAATAATTCTCTCTAGTAGCAGTAGTCCGTACTATTGCAACTGAAAAGTTTCAGTAGTTCGGTCAACCGGACTAACAACCGGACTACTGCTACTAGAAGAATGAATCAGAGTTGCAGTTTTGTATGGAACAACAACACAGGAAGTGTTTTCGTAAATTAAAATATTATAACGCAGGTAGGTACTACTTACACTTTTCTACGACCCACTACTGATCCACTAAGTGAAATAATAACTGTGTTATAATTATTTTATTTTATAATGTGCCAAAACTGTTGCCGGGGTCAAACAAGAAGTGTAACATACCATGAAACACACTTATGGATTTTTAATATTAATATGGCGAATGTTACACGCTGGATATTTATCGTGATGTCTATCTAGTAACATTTTGGTATACTATACTGTACAATACAGAAGAGAGAGACGGTTCTGTGCTGTACACAAACGATACGAATCGAATCAGTACGATGGTAAATTTCATGGAGTACAATCGTAAGTTTCGTATTACAATATAAAATATAAAGCTTGCGTTGCTGTTATATTTTATCAATAGCATTTATACTTATAAAGCGAAAAAAAAATTGTTTCAAGGTAGAGAAAAATACGCATGTCTGAATTTATTAAATGAGATTCGGGAATACCAAGAAATGGATGACTACGAAAAATATTTTCGTATGCACGCCCTCTTCCATCGCTGTTAGAATAAACACTAAAATGACGCGATAAATATCGATTAGAGACTAGACGCTCGATATTTATCGATGATACTTGATACTATTGATTTACTTACTTGATTTCTAGAAAGCTATAATACGCACTCGATAAATATCGTGATCCTGGATTACAATCCTAATATCACGATAAATATCAAGTGTGTAGCTCTCGCCAATTGATCGTAAGGATATGGTACGAACAAGAACTTACTTTTGACTTTACTGGATAGGGTAATGGTGAGGATGGCACACGCTAAGCCGAGCAGCAAGCGCATGGAGACGTTAAACGCTGCCCGTACGACACGAGGCGCTTCTTCATCTGGGAAGAAAACTCTCTTCGAAAATAGGGTAAATGGAATGATGGCTAATGCCATATACTGGAGAAATCGGTACTTCTGCAAAAAATATCAAATTAAATAGGCTAATTTATGGACTATTTTTTTATTAAACAATTACTAAAATTAGTCTGTTAATTAGATTATCAAAAATATTAGACACGTATTTAAACTTTTGTCATTTTTACAAAAAAATAATGAAGATTGAGACGGTTAAAGTTTCGCGTGACGTCACTAGTCTTCTACGAATGTACCTACCGCACTAGTGACGCCACGAGCCTATCTCAAACTTTCTAACTTTGACAATGTTTATCTCTGTCATTTATTGTTTAATTGACAAAAAAAATATATGTGTCCAATATTTTTGAATATCTTATCTAACTAACGAACTATTTATAATAATTATTTTTGTACTCGGTAAACATGCCTATTTTTATTTAAGAGCTTGAATAAAATAGGCGTGGCAACTAGCGGTACATGAATACTTGGTTACTTTGTCGCTAAATAACTAGGTTTATATCACATATGGGCCTTGTAAATGAACTTAAATTAGTCCAACGATGGAGAAGGCTCTGCTTGTGTTCTTTCTGCTATATCGAATCAGAAATGTAGAGATCCGTACACGAACTAAAGTTATCGACACAGCCTAACGGATCAGCAAGTTCAAGTGGCGATAGGTAAGACATATTTGCGGAGAATTGATGATCAATGTGACCGCAAACTTTTCGAGACTACGTACCGGCAAGCACAGCGCGGGACATCCACCCATCAGGTGGACCGACCGGTCTGATTAATAGCCATCGACTTGGCATTTTATTCTGTTAATAGTGCAGAAACTCGTTAGATGCTAGTCCCTTCTAACCGAATTTGTTGGAGATACGTAAATGGGAGGCCTATATCCTAGACGACTTCTACCTTGCCCCGCCAAGCCGCTCCACTGGTGGTACTAGGCTTACACGCCAGGGTATCGTTTTTTGAACTTCGCACGGTTTGGGAACGTATACGGAACTTTGACAGTGACAGTTCGAAAACCATTCGCCATATTTGTTTTCTTTTTAACTAACGTTTCATTTCACGATTTCCTCTTTTGCAGTTATGGTTTCTTTAAAAATTGCCATATTAAAATACTGCGTGAAATGGATAATTTTTAATAAATTTCGAGAAAAAAATGTCATCCTAATAGATACACACACATAATTATAAGTAAACGTCCAAGGCGTTCGAAGTTTAAAAAACACACCGCAGGCCACAAGTATTATTATTAGTAGGTAGTAGGATTATTAATAATTATGTAAAGAACACGTTGTTATGTTACGTACCCTGCTATTAACATGACTCTCTTTGTTCTTCTGCCAGTCGCAGAATTTCATAGCTGTGACCATGCCAATAGCGTAGCCGAGAAGGTGGTTGTGTCCCATCAAATGCGTAAAGAAGGCAGCGGTATGTTTCCACGATCTGTAGATTCTACAAAATTCAAAGCAGACCAGTAAGTTGCAGTCGATGCATACATGCTTATTAGTAAGCTCCAAGTAGCCCAACGACCTATGGAGAGGGCTAGGCTCGGAGTCTCTCTGTGTGATCGAATCAGAAATGAGGAGATCCGTAGAAGAACCAAAGTTACCGACATAGCCCAGCGAGTTGGCAAGTTGAAATGGCAGTGAGCAGGCACATAGCGCAAAGGACTGATGACCGATGGGGTCGAAAAGTTCTCCAGTGGCAACCACGTACTGACATGCGCAGCGTAGGACGTCCACCCACTAAGTGGACGGATGACCTCATTAAAACCGCAGGATCGCGCTGGATGCAAGCTGCTTCCAAGATCCATAGGGGAGGCCAGCAATGGACTTCTTATGGCTGCTGGATGCATAGATGCATACAAAGAAATAAATCAATTCCGCTCCACGCCGTATCCATTTTGGTTCCGCATACAATGCGGTTGTTATACTCATTTATTTACCATATTTTAATGGATTTTTGTGCTATTGTACACAGTATGGTACCATTTTGTAATCTCTTCTTTCATATTATCTTTTAAGATATTTTAGTTTCATATTTTTCCTCTTCTAGAGTTTTTACCGTGTTAATGTACTGTAAATATTAGGCAAAGAAGGACACATACTCAGGCATTAAAATGACAGAGTCTATGTTTTGAATCAAGGTGTGCAGGGCAGGCGCAAGAGCTCCGAGCAGAATCAGCGCGCCAAACACCACGCTTCGAGCACGCCCATGAGTCAAAACGTACGCAGTCAGTCCAACCAAGAACACTTGCATGTCTGCTGCTAGGTGCCTGAAGGAAACAAGATATTATCTAAGAGTAAAGTCTCCGCGAGACCAAGTTATTATAATTGAGGATATCCGTAAAAGAACCAAAGGTACCGTCATGACCCACCGGATTGGCAAGTTAAAACGGCAGTAGCCTAAACACGTAGTGCAAAAAACTGATGACCGATAGAGTCAGTCTTCAAGTAATGTTGCACTTGGAGACTTCGTACCGATAAGTGCAACGTGGCAGTTCACTGACAAGATGAATAAATGGCCTCATTAAGACTGCAGGATCGCACGGGATGCAAGCAGCTTACAACTAGACTTTTTAGAGATTTATAGAGAAGGCCTTTGTCCAGTGGACGTGCTTTGGCTGAAATCACGAAGAAGAAAGGTCTCTTAAGAGATTCCACACAGGTGGAAAAGTGGAGTAGCTGAGTTCGCATTTTTTCCCGTGTGTTCAGAAGTCTCAGTTCAGTTCATTTATTCTCACATAGGTACAATAATGCACAATTATGAAAGTCAAAAGAAAACAATAAATATAAATACAAACAAAGGAACAAAACAATAAATTAACATAAAACAAGAAAACTAACAGAATTAATACATTTTCATTTACAAATACTGTCAAATGTCAGTTTAAGCAAAGAAATTTTTGTCACACATAAAATCTTTTACACTATAGTCTCAGAGCAATTTTTATTTGCTCTGAGACTTTAGTATGCTTTTTGTATAAGAAATCTTTGATAATATTTCCGAACATTGTTTCATATTACTTTGTCAAATTTTCAGGTATTAAATTGTAATAGCAAATACTAGTTCTTACAAACGAATTGTCGGTTTTAGCAAGTCTCGCTTTTGGTAGAACAATTTTGCAGTTATTCCTTGTATTGTAGGTATGAATCACTACGTTTTTTAAATTTGTGCAGATTCTTACGCGCGTACATAATATGTAAGAAAATATATAAGCTAGGTAATGTCATGATCTTTACTTGTGCAAATATTTCTCGAAGAGATTCTTTATTTCTAAGTCTATAGATTGCTCTAACCGCACGTTTTTGTAAAACAAAAATCCTGTTTACATCTGCTGCATTTCCACAGAGTAGAAGTCCATATGACATAATTGAATGAAAGTAACTGAAGTATAACGTTCTAGCAGTTTTCTCATCTGACAGCTCTCTTATTTTCCGTACTGCATAAGCTGCAGAAATCATGAGTTTGACCATTATCTTTTACGTGTTGCTCCATACATTATTTATAATTTTTCCTCTTTACCGTCAGGAGCGCTCTACGAAAATCTACGAGTCACACAATAAGTACCATTTTTCCGTTTTCTAATTATTTCGTACTAAAATCCATTCAGTCGTTTTTTCTTTCAGTTATATTTTTAAACAGTTTTACTTAATCTTACCTGTTCGTTTTTGGGTCCAATCTAGTAGCACTGTAACAGATCAATAGCTGAATGGAAAATTATTTACCAATTTGTAAGAAGACAGTAATTCTTTTCGTGCATGTAGTTGTTCACAAATATCAGATGGCGCCACCAGCTGGTTCGACAGTCCGCCACGATGGACTCAGATACAAACAGCTTCCAGAGCGGCCCAGAGCCAATATGGCGGAGCCATGACGTGCAGATGGTCAGAATCATAGCTATACTTGGTAACAGCCTGAAGAAAAATAATAGATAGTAATTTCGTGGGCTGCTTGGAAAAGTTAGCATTAAAAGTATTGGACCACTATAACGTACATAAAAGTATCGGGCAAGGAGAACATCATTATTTTAAGCTCTTTCTACTTTGCTAACTGCAACGTACCATGGATGTTCAACAATAGTCGTTGAAAATATTTTGCCGGTACCTAAACACTACGTCCATGGCACGCGATGGCGTTGGTCGGTGACGGAACGGTCTAGTGGGCTATCATACAATTCAACACAATTGATGAAAAAATTGAGACCTCTTTTTTCTTCTGTTATTTTATCCTACTTCCTACTAATATTATAAACGCGAAAGTTTGTGAGGATGGATGGATGGATGGATGGATGTATGGATGTTTGTTACTCTTTCACGCAAAAACTACTGAACGGATTGAGATGAAACTTTGTAATAATATAGCTTATACATCAGAATAACACATAGGCTACAATTTATAAAGATATTTTGTGAATTGTCCAAAATATAACGATAAATGTTGAGTAAGTAGGAAAATTCTGCCATCTGCGAGCTACTCTAGCGTGCGCTGCAAGAATGTCAAAATAAACAACTGTCGATCGAATATCTGTCAAATCAAGCGACGAGCAGTCCTTGGATATCATCATACTGATAATATATTATCCTTACTATTTTATTTTATAATATTATAAATGCGAAAGTAACTCTGTCTGTCTGTCTATCTGTCTGTCTGTCTGTCTGTCGCGCTTTCACGCCAAAACTAATGAACCGATCTCAATGAAATTTGGTACACAGATAGTCTAGAGCCTGAGAAAGGACATAGGCTACATTTTATCCCGAAAATTGCATAATTCCCGTTGGATAGGACAAAATCTTGCGTTAGCAAAACTGTCACCTATCACAACGACGCTAAAAGGCCCAATTTTGAATACACCATAGTAATTATAACAGTTAATTAGACTATTTCTGTTTCTTTTTCACTTTCGGAGTTCGATAGAGAGAACACTTTTTACGTTGCTATTAAATTTACGATGGCTCATTCATAATTGGGTTGATTGAGCCTACCATGGATTCACAAAACGTAATTAGATGACAGGTGACATACATTGACTGCAGACTTTTATAAATGTCTCGCTTAGCATAGCAAAGGGACAAATTGTCTTTCCACCATTAAGCTCCTCGAAGAGGAAATAAAGTATGAATTGACAATGATAACTGACATTAAAATTGGACAAAATAGTTTTCCCTTTGCCATGCTACATATTACAATGATGTTTTATACTGGGCCGTCATTTCGTCTGACATTAAAAATATTTTTAAATATACCACCATTAGAGGTTAAACATATTTCTTTATTCTACCTTTATGGTAGAGAATCCATGCTAATATACGAAGAAACGGATCGACTTGATTTTTAAAAGTAGTATGGCATGAGTATGAATATCTTGACACCAAGGTTATTAAACTTGATTCTGAGTTGTGACCTTGACACGAACATAAATTTCTGTTGGGTTGGTTAGGATTGAACAGTGATAAAAGTGCAGCCCGGCTCAGTTGCGGCACTCCTCATGAGGCACGCAACTTGCCGGTCAGACTCTAAGCTGCTATATTTAAAAACCCCAGAAAATCTGACCAACCTCGAGTGCAAACTTCTAAACTGCCTAGGGGGAAAAGACCAAAAAGAATCGGGAGACCTCGAGCGCCGCCTTCTCAGCTGTCTCAGAAAAAACCCAGAGAAGCGGCTCTACCTGGGATTCCCGCGCCGCCCATAGGCCTCGGCTACTAAGTTCTCCCGCCACGACAAGGCGGAAACCTATGGGCGGGTACACTCTAACCTTATCTTAATCAATAGAAGCATTTATAAGTATAAGGTATTTTGATATCGGGATAGGTCTGAACAGTGACAACAAGGTGCAAGGTACTTGATTTTTTTACAGAGCAAGTGCCTTTATTAACTACCACTAAATACAGACTTATAATGTAAAACTTCATAAACTACTACTACATAACAAGCAATTGGATCATCCACAGACCATTGAAGGTCTAAAGATATTCTAAATGCTCAAGCCCACTGCCAGGTAGCAGCGTGCCCAACATGCTGGCAGCATTGCCAATTAGCTTGGCAATGCTGCTTATACGTTAAGCCAATTAAACACCAGCATTTTGGTCACGCGGCGGGTACACGAGACGCTCAGAAAGACTTTTGAAAACAAGATGAGTTCCTGGCCAACACGCGCACAATGTCTTAATTTCAAACGGCTCAAATATGTAACCACTGCCGAGGTTAGCATATTTGCGCCGTTTGTGCTGCTCCGCTGACGGCTCCAAAGTATCGACGCAAGTCGCGTCCCATACTAAGGGCCGTCTACACTTCCATGGGACCAGCTTCATACCGTCAGGCCTTTTGCCAACACCACGCGCAAACCCATTCGGTTAGAGTACGGCTGCGATATTGGCGGTCGCAAAAGCCCTGCGTATGACATCATTCACAATGGCGTGGCAACCAATTTGACCAGCGCTTCTTGACTAAGAAAGACGGTGGTGACCAAGCTGGTCAACTAGGGTACTTGAATAGGTGAGAGCGCTCAGCTATGTGCGGCGCGGCAGCAAGGTGGGTCGACTATCTCGACGATATCATCAATACCGCCGGTCGAGCCTGGTCACGACCGGCAAAGAGCCGAGGCAGATGGCACTGCAAGAGAGAGGCCTATACCCAACAGTGGGTCAAAGAAAGCTGCGGATGATAACGATGACGAAACAAATTAGTTGAGATTGGCTGTTTTTTGGGTTTGAAATGATTATTTGCTACAATATCTGTGTACCGTTTCACATTGAATTGGGGCTAATATTTTGTGGCGCACTTACTGTATTAGTTACCATATTTTTTTGACAAGATAAACATAAATTAAATTATATCGCGGGCGAAGTCGCGGGTATAAACTAGTTAGGTATATTTTTTTATATTGATATATTATACCTAGATAGGTATATTTCTAACCAATGTCAAAATACAATTCTACTTTATACGTTAAAACTACACATATTACTATACTGCATAAAAAGCAATTGGATCATCCACAAACCCTTGAATTTCTGAAGATAATCCAAATGCTCAAGCACACTGCCAGTTGGCAGCGTGCCCAGCATACTGGCAGCATTGCCACGCTGAATGGCAATGCTTATACGTTGAGCCAAACAAACATCAGGATTTTGGTCACGCGTCGCGTCCACCAGTCGCTCAGAAAGACTTTTATAAAACTAGATGAGATCCCGGCCCCCACGGACCCAATGTCTCAACTCCAAACGGCTCAAATATAACTAACTAGACATGGTGCTAAATAATAATAATAACAAAAGTAAGAGAAGGCGAGATGTGCAGTATTCAAGAGTGAAAGGGACGAAAGTAATACCTTTAGTCTCTATTTGCGTATACGTTTTTTTTGTCTGACTATTACGCACTGCCGAGACGTAATAGTCGGGCAATTTTTTCGCGTCAAAAACTACTGTTGAATTTTTGATAAGATGCTTAAGTAAATAAATATATTTTTGAACTATTACTATTTTTCTATCATTTCTATTACTATTACTATTATGCAGGGTTTTCTATTATCTAGAGTCTAAATATGATAAAATCATAACAAGGTGTATAAAGCTATCTAAGTAAGTATAGCACATCTTTTTTCTCGCACCCTATATGCTAGTAATTTCTTCACCCATTCTCCCTCCACGCCACTACCGAAGTTAGCATATTTGCGCCGATTTAGGTGGGTATAGATTTCCTGTTCGTACATATAAAGTAAGACTATAATATAAAAATAACGTATCTATATTTACCTCATAGCTTTCATAACTGTGATTTTAGGAATGTCCCAAATTGTAAATGTTCTCGTATTTTCAGCGTTACGCAGGTGGTAAACCATTAGGAAGCCCGACATGAAGAAAAATATTTGCACGATCATCAGACCGCTGTACATTAAGTAGTATGATGAGAAGTCGAACGACTAAAACAAATTAACAAGCTTCAGTAGGTACAAGATTAAATTAATTTGGTATTTTATCACAAAAATTGGGATGACCGACTTCAACCGTGTACAGAATTCGTGAATTCACGAATTCCGTATGGCACGGATCAATATAATTTTTCACATTTACTGTTGATTTGTCAAAAATACATAGCTCAGCCGATTTAAATGGGACAAACTTAAAAGTATACTGTATCAGACTTTTTATAAGTCCACTACAGGACGTGGCCCTACCCACGAAGGATGATTGGGCCATATCCACCACGCTGCCCCAACGCGGGTTGGTGGATTCACATACGCCATCTATTCTTTTACGATCATGATCTCACGATGTTTTTCTTCACCGAAAAGCCCGTGGTGTTAAATTCCGTACATAAATTCCAAGGAATTCATTGGTACGGGACTGGGATTCGTACCCACAACTTAACGATTATAAGACCGGTGTCATTACCATACTAGACCACTATGGCCTCAAAGTATATTCTTTCCAAAAAAAAGAATTATCGAAATAGTACCACTCTGTAAAAAGTTATACGTGATTACATTACATTAAAAAAATAAATACGTCGAGTCGACTTGAGTACCTCCTCCGCTTTTTCTTCGGTCAAAAATGAAATTTAGGTTTTATTTAAATATTCTTAAAATTTAAATCATATCAAAATTTACATAATTGGTTAAAATACTTTTTAACTTAAAGCGTGTTATGTACATAAAGCACAGAATAGAAAGGAAGCTAGAAAGTAACAGAATTTATATAATATTGTACCTCAAAAATAAAATATGAGAGATAAAAAATTAGGTAAAAAAAATAATATCTCAGAGTGACGATCTGAGTACAGCACTGCATTCGTTAGGTTTTAAAAAATTGTTCGGTTTAGTGTTAGGTTCAAAATTACTTTAAGCGTGCTGACTTCTTTTAAGGGAAAGTGGCATAACTTTTTTAACAATAATAATATTTTATAATATTTTAAGAGCGTTGTTTAGCAATTATTGTATTGGTGTTTAATAAGTTACAAAAATCGATACAATACCTTTTCGGAGTCTTCAGGATTTTTTGTATACCCGGCTGCATAAATGATCTGCGTATGGGCAATCACCACACACGTATTTATTATCACCCTGAAACCAAACGATGGACGTCAAATAAATAGTTTAACACCAGAGTACACGCGCTTTTATCACACGTCCAGTACACGCGTGGCCTACTATGGCAGGCCATTTTAAAAAATCCCCAAGTAAATTTTTATAGTAAAAATGAATTTTAATTCATTTTCTGAAATAATATAGATAAAAATACATTCTATCTAAAACAAGTTTTTTAAATATAGCTAAAAGCAAATGAGATATATGTATACAATTTAGCAAACTTAAATAAAAATACAAATTTAACAGAAATTACATCATTGAAATAAATTTTCCATAATTTGCTTTGTTAAATTGTGTTAAAAAAACATGGTATTTTTTAGATCTCCCAGTAACTAGAGTTTACTTTATACCGGTGATTGGTAGTCCCGCAGTTTTGGCGCCAAATTGCAATAATGTTTGTTATAAGTTATAACATACGTCATGTGTGTTACTGATCTGTTGACAAATTTCAAGAATGGCGCTTTCCTGAAATAAACACTCCTAAACCTTAAGAGATATGATAATAATATGACTTTGGTCTACTAATGTAGGCCACGCATGCACTCTAGTGTCAAACAATCTGAAAAGAAGTAAAAATATAATTATTATATCCTATTTAATGCAAATTTGAAAAAAGTATCATGCCTTATGCCATGAAAAAATTGCAGATTTTGTGTTTTGTCTTCTGTCATCTGAATCATCATTAATCTTTTCCAGTTGCGTTGTAGGGAGAAGCTTACAACTAGCGCATTTCCTAAAAAAAGAAAAAGGAATATCAACCTTCAAAAATAATAATTCTTAATATAAACACTATACTAATGCGCAATAAAAAGCACTAATCCTATTTGTAAAAAAAATGATTTTTGGGGAGATTTCATGTTTGAAATACGATATTTTTGAGATTAACTTCTTACTTTTTCAGATAAACATAGAATTGAAAATTCTATGAGTGCCTACCAAATTTCATTAAAATAGTTAGGGCCGTTTCGATGATCATCAGAACTTAGTACATTCAAATAAACAAATATTCATACGAGAGTTACTTGTTTACTTTAAGGTATAAAAAATGAAAATCTTACCATCTTTTTCACTTTTGCTCGAAATGTAATCGCAAAAGCTTGCGACTGTGTTGATGATGATGATACCTAAAATTACTATCGCCATAGTCCAGTCCCAGGTATCAATGTAGTGAGGTTCATTATGATGATCACAATAATTCAATATAGACACTTTCGCATTCAACCCATACTCTTTCTGCAAGGATTCTGAGAAGCATGTCTCAAGGGAACGTTGTAGGTCCTCTGTTGAATCCCCGCTACTCATATACTTTTGGCACGTTTTTTGAACACATACTCCCCTGTCTAGGACGCTATGGTCATAATGCTTGTAGATAACATCTGAGTAGTCCTGAAAAATAATACTAAAGATAATTAATTCTATTTTAATATCCTACGTAAGTAATTACAAGTTGTTGTTTAATTGCTTCATTATTTTATTTAAAATCTAGAAATTTCTTATTTTTTAAACATTTTGCGATCAACCTTGAAATCGCAATAGCAAATCAGCTGTTCCATACAAAATTTCATCATTGACTTTCTACAAAATGTATCGTCAATAACGGTTTCGATAACGTTTCAAGGTCCTATAGTAAAAGTTGTTTATGGTGATGAATATAATTATATTAACTACCTTTATAAATAGTCCAAATATACAAAAAAATATTTAAAGACCCTTAACTCAAAGTCAAGCCGGAAATGCTAGAACATCCCGTATTTTGGGCTCTACATCCGGAAAGAACAGAACCCTCTTGATTTTTGAGATAAAATGGTCAATTTTAGAAATGTGACCAAAAGTTTCACCTTGCGGCACAACCGTTTAAGTCGTGAGTTTTCAACATTATTTGATTTTTATGATTAAACTGTAAAGTTTGATAAATGTGCTATAAGTCACAATCAAATGTACAACCAAGTGTCACATAGCTTTTCTAAAAAAAATTGTTTGCCAGATTTACATAGATAATATTTTTTATGTTCCAAATTTGAGCCAAAAAAATATATATTATGAAAACTGTACTAATAGCAAGTTATTACAAAAACTAGCACGATTTATGTTTATTTTGAAATGCTATCACACTTAGTACCTTTAGTTTTTAATTAGTTCTTATTTGACGCTTTCTTGAAAAACGACAGAATTCAGAAAACATATAAAGAGTCTGTTTACACTAAAAATTCTATGAATTCAATGACTAAGCTCATGCTGCGTAATAATGAGACTCATTCGTTTTTCATTGTGATGATAAAAATAAAAAGATGTATATTGTATAACATTATGCATCTATCCTGTTCCATTTGTAAGCAACAGAATGAGGGCAAAAAATATACACAATCATGACGAAATGTCCTTGTAGAAAGTATTAAGATTAAATTATCCTTACTTTACCTATAATATTATAAATCCGACCATGTGATTGTTGGTTTGTTGCTATTTCACACAGCAACAGTGCAACAGTGAGACTAGATTTTTGGCTTGGACATAGTTGTATGGCTATCAATCAGACGTAGGACGTCCACTGCTGGACATAGGCCTCCCCCATGGATTTTCAATAAGGCCGGTTGGAAGCAGCCTGCAATTTTTATTCTACCATCAGTCCACCTAGTCGGTGGACGTCCTACGCTGCGCTTGCTGATCCAAATCCATTCGAGAACTTTACGGCCCCGTCGGCCATCCGTTCTTCAAACTATGTATCCTGCCCATTGCCATTGTTCAAAGGCTACTTAGGTATTATACCGGAAAAATTAAAGGTTAGGTAGCACGAAAATTAAAATATTACGTGAGCAAAGCCGCAGGCAAAAACCAGTTCAAAATAAATCTTGTCAGTTAAGGCTTTGGTTAAATCAATTCTATTTTATTATATAAAATTATTTCAATATTGAAAGTCAATTGTTTCTTATGGAAATATTTATTTACATAACTTAAAAAACATAGAAATTCAATTCTTAACTACCTATATAAATATATCCTACCTATATACAAAAAAAGGCTAAAAATCGAAACAAATACTGTGTCCGTGTGGTAGGGTGCCAAGAACGCTGGCTGCATTCCCACGCTGAATGGTTAAAGAGATTCTCTGTGCGAGGAATGAGCCAGCTCTCTTGTTACCAGCAGCGTCAACAAGCTTTGGCGAAATTGTCTTGAAGAATTTTTTTAGGGCTGGACCCCACGGACCAAAAGTTTCGACGCCAAGCGGCGAAAACACATATTCACTTGCGAGTGATGCGTATTTGCGCCGCTTAGCGTCTTCTGCGGCCTCCGCCGCGGCTCCGGCTCTTTGAGTTGTGCCATTGAGGCGAGAAGGGGCCAAGGTATCGACGCATGTTCTATTTTAAAAAAAATATTACAATCGTAAGTAGTCTCTTACAAGGTGATCGATATTTTATTGCATTGTTATTGTTTAAAGTGATCAAAAACATATAACTCCATTTTTGGATAGTTGTGTGACAATAACATAAAATAACCGGTATTTGAGAGGGTATTTTGAGTTTATACGTAAACAACAACTACAATCCTTTCTATGTGGCATATGTTTGTACACCATTCCTGAAGAAAACTATGAAAAACTAACGAAAATACATAGAGCAACACGAAAACGATAAAAGTTTTCGTTTAGGTACTATGCAAAGACATGCAAACCGTGTCTCATCTGTTTTATACTAATGCTTAAAAAGAAGAGTGTTATGTTTCACATGTTTATGTATATTATTTAAATGGTTGTAAATTTCTTTATACTACTAATAAAATCATAAAAAGTAAAACTTATTGTCATGTTTTGATGAAAAAATACTAAAACAGTACAATTTTGTTTCTATACAAATGTATTAATATTTAATAGAAGCGCGTATAGCGTAGTTTGATTAGGTGTCTCTCAAGGATCTACAAAGTTAAGAAATGTGCGGTACGGTCAGTCCAACGATGGGTTATCGTGGGTGGCATTACCTACTGAGCGCTACTGTGGCTCGGATGACGCGTTAAATTGTAGGCCCCGGTTGTATAAACAGTTTACCCATGTCAGAGGCCATCACGCGTCTTAAAAACTCCAGGGCTAGCCTCTCGACTTAATACAAACTTATTTACATTAATATTTACTACATAATAAACTTGCCTCCAAAAAACTTGGTGTTCTCTCTAAGGTGAGACGGTATTTCACACCTGAGACAAACGTCGGCCTTTTACCGGATACAGTGCGCCCAGGAGTTGCACAATCTGTTCCCCCTTGCCCCTTTCTTCTATCGTAGGGCTAGACGGACGCGACCAATGCGCCACCCTTTTATGGTGGACATTCCGCGCGTTAGAACCAAGCGTTTCGAATCCTCATTTCTTATACGAACAGCAGGAATGTGGAACGCTTTGCCTGGGTCTGTCTTCCCGTTAAAGTACAACGTGAGTGTCTTCAAATCCCGAGTAAATAGGTATCTTGTAGGTAAGCGTGCTACACCCTAGACCGCACATCTGCTTAACATCAGGCAGTGTGTAGTCAAACGTGAACCTATTCGAAATAAAAAGAAATCGTAAATTATGACTTACGTTTATCAATTGCATAAGTTCGTTCCCCGGTTCTGCGTATAGCTTGAGTTGCAGCATGCAGTACGTGCCGCCTTCCTCAGCCAGGCAGGGCTCGTACTCATCCAGAAGGAACAAAGGCGGCATGCGCTGATAATCTGTATCTATTGAGTATATTTATAGCATAAGTTAATGTAAAGCTTTTAAAAGTCAAAGTGAATAGGTATTTTCTAAGTCTCCATGCAACATCAGACGAGTTGGAGGTCACGCGTGGACTTGTTCACGGCAAAAATAAAATATAGGGGAAGTACGTCCAAAACGACACTGTTTGCTATTTCTTTTATAATTTCTTTATTGTTATGTCTAGAACCACGAAATGTTATGCACAGAAAATTTTACTATTTATCTATACAGGGTTATTTCTAATCAATTAGCATCCTCTTAGGGGCATATTCTGTACATCAAAACTAACAACTTTTGTTCTGCGACTTTTGTCAAAACTAAAAAAAAACAGCTTTTCCATGTATTTGGTCTATATGTATATTTTTCTTTGGAACACTAAATATTTTTTTTGAGTATTGACAAAATTCGCAGAACAAAAGTTGTTAGGTTTGTTGCGCAGAATAAGCCCTTATAAGGAAGCTAATTGATTAGAAATAACCCTGTATACTTAACTTATAAAACATAGACCTTATAATAATTAACTAAGAAATAATTTGTTTTTAACAGTGGTCTATGAAAAACCATTTTGTCCATATACACGGACAAAATGAAATACACCTTTATTAAACACATTCTGAATAAATAAAGCTTTTGGTTATTTTAGACAAGTCTCCAGATTCAACCTGAGCCCTAAGAAACCTAAATAAATGTTATTTAACTAAGCTTCACCATATACGGGTATTGAGCGCGAAAATAGATGATGATAGGGTTTGACGTCAAAACTGTCTGTAACTGTTGAGTTTTTGTTTGTTTTTTGCCCTAACCTTTAGACAAGTCTTCCTTTTGGGGCAGGTGATACTAATTATGTAAATATGTTTATTACATTAAAATTAAAAATGACAAAATAGGTATAATAGGTATACAGGGTTATTTCTAATCAATTAGCATCCTTCTAGGGGCTTATTCTGTACATCAAAACTAACAACTCTTGTTCTACAACGTTCATCAAAACTCAAAAATAATATTTGTTACTCTATAAAAAAATGTAGTTCACCCGCGACAAAATGTATGGAATAGCTGATTTTTTTGAGTTTTAACGAAAGTTGTAGAACAAAAGTTGTTAGTTTTGATGTACAGAATAAGTCCCTAGAAGGATGCAAATTGATCAGAAATAACCCTGTATACCTATTATACCTATTTTGTCATTTTTAATTTTAATGTAATAAACATATTTACATAATTAGTATCACCTGCCCCAAAAGGAAGACTTGTCTAAAGGTTAGGGCAAAAAAAAACAAAAACTCAACAGTTACTGACAGTTTTGACGTCAAACCCTATCATCATCTATTTTCGCGCTCAATACCTGGATATGGTGAAGCTTAGTTAAATAACATTTATTTAGGTTTCTTAGGGCTCAGGTTGAATCTGGAGATTTGTCTAGAAATAACCCTGTATATCGTTTAAAATAAATTGTCGTCTCCGTCCATCTAAAAACTTTTAAATTTTATAAAATGTTATATTTTTTTATTATTGTTATTATGGTTTTACTGCAGGGCAGAGACCCCTTTCCTTTCTTACCACTTTTCAGAGCCGAGAGAAAAACAAATATAAACATGTTCAACGGCTATCAATACTAGCAAAAAAATACACGTAATGTATAGGAGGACTGATGACCGATTGGGTCGAAAGATTTTCGAGTGGAGATCACGTACCGTCAAGCGCAGCGTAGGACGTCTACCCACAAGGTGGACGGATAACCTCATTAAGACCTTTGGATCACGCTGGATGCAAGCCGCTTTCAACCGGTCTTATTGGAGATCCATAGGAGGCCTATGTCCCGTAGTGGACGTCTTTTGGCTGATGGATGGATAGATGTATAGGAACTTACCATTAAAATTACGTGTGGTAGCAGAACAAGTACACAAACTAAAAATAGTAAACCAAAATCGTATCATTTTGAACAACCTTTCGTAAAGCCTCTATAATTTAAACTGGCATACTCTTATAATTTTACAGTTGGATAGAGTACCTACAACTATTTTAAACGTCTGAGAAAGGGAAATAAAAATATTCAAGGTCTTACTACGCACGGTTGTGGATTGCATATAATTCTGTGCCTCCTGTGATGGGTGATACAAATCCAAAATCAATATTTTACAGGAGTGCAATAACAAGACTGAAAAAAAAACTAGTTTGTGAACTAAGTGGGCTAGGTTACAGTAAGGTATTTTTTTTGTATATAAAAACATTTATGTTGCTTCAATTAAGTTGCTAAAAATAAAATATCATAAGTAATATAATTTCTTTCTCGAGTTTTACTTGGATTGTGTGATTTTAACAGTAAAAAAATATTTTTTATCTTACTCTCGTTCGGCTATCTGATATAATATTTTCTATTTTCGGAGATAATTTGGTGCAATCACGACAATATCACATGATATTGTCATAGTTTTGGCATAAAAATCTTGAATATAGGTACATATACTCGTATACGTCAAGTGGGAATCCCTTAAAGAAAAAGTAAGTAAGTTAAGAAATAAAGTTTTTTTTCAATCTTGTTTTTGCGCTCCTGTAAAATGTTGATTTTTTACTTGTATCACTAATCACAGGAGGCACAGAATTTATCCCACCGTTTGTGACGTCAAGTCGACTTATTTCCACCATATGTGACGCACGTACACGCAACGGGTTTTTCGAGTACGATTTTAGTTGTCACATAATACTTTATCCGTTTTATTATTATTATACATAGGTACCTATCAAATAAATAAATCGTACGCGCATTCGACTTACGCGTCTGTCGCTTGATCCCACCTATCGCGTAAGTCCGGGGTATTACTGTATATATTTTCCGTGGTTACATACCCAAATGCTTACCTGTATGAATATTTTTACATAAGTACCTAGGTATTTATGCACTTTCTGTCGCTCTTCTTGCTTCTTCATTCTTGCATCAAGGAACTTTTATTTAATTCAACAATTCGAGGCTAATGATGTATACACACCTACATTATATTATTAACAACAATTAACAATTGAAAATCCAAAAATGGCCAAATTCGACTTTAACCATGTACAGAATACAGAAAGTTCACACGGCTAAATGTTTCTTCGATGTAGTAATTTTAATATAATTATTATAGATTTTTCAAAAACTGTTTAACCGATTTCAGTAACATTTAAACATCAAAATTGGTTCATGGCTGGCGGAGTAATCGCGTAACATACGGACTATTTAAGTAAGATTAGATACAGACAGTGAACTTAAAGACTTTCCACGATTTTGTTTGAAACTATTTCATACATTTTTATTTCATCTTATTGTAATAAGCATGGTTGACCATTGAATGGTTTAGAAACAGTTTTAATAGGCTGATAAACACACCACCTTACGTCGATGCTCAAGACTTTGCAGCTGCGACTTATTCAAGATGTCGTTGTCTAGTCAATCAGCCTCTAGTTGATATTTGGCAATTCGTCTTGTTTTTGATACTTATGATTTCAAAACTGTTATACCTAGCTGGAAAAGTGCAAATAAGGAGGAACACAGGTTAATTCCCCGTAGCTCTACTGCTTGGCTCAATTAGTAGAGCGACGGGAAATTTTACTTTTCCGTGACACTACTAGTTGTGCTACTGGTAAAGTACATTTCCCACGACGCTAATCTGTTTCCAGTAGTGTCATGGGCAATATTATTTCCTGTGACACGACTAAGCTTCTACCTAATCCGGCAACAGATACCTATTATAATTTTGTGTTCAATTCTAGCTTAGTGAAGATGCTTGATTCTAGCTTATTATGTAAACATTGTTTTAATGCCTGCCTCAACTGTTGTTTAACGATTTCCAGTATTGACCTACGCTGAGTTAGGTTTGTTTCTACAACGCAGTTACGGCCATTCTCTACGCATGAACTTCTCCGGGCTATAACGCTGGAAATATTTTACCATCCCATCCCGGGGAGATTGGTAAATAGTTTGGAAATAATATATTTTGGATTGTTCCTTTGTTTGCACGCCGTGATAGGTACCGTCATATTTTTGTCGAAACCGACGCGAGTGCTTCTGCGAGATTATTTAGGTAGAAACGGAACAACTTGGTTAAATAGTGCTGTATCGGTAAATGGGCATCTGGTGAACTCTGACATTTTGGCAACGATTTTCGCCCTTTGTTTTTGGTCTTATGTTAAACTGAGTACAGGAATTTTATGAAAATAAAACAATAGTAAAACAAGCTGACTAAAACGTACTGAAACAAACTTCTTGGTGGATGTTAAGTTAGCCTCAAGCTGCGCAATCCCCTCTCATTTCGCCGCTGAAATATAAATATATCGCTACTGCGCATGCAGCCACTTGACTACGCCAACAAGTTTCATAACGATATATATGAGTAAGAGTACGATTTCATACGACTAAGTTCAAATAAGTTTTACATATTTTATAATTTTACACAATACATAACAAAAAATACAACAAAATATAGTACTACTTTGTATGCTAATATTACATACACTACTACTACATAAAAAGCAATTGGATAAACAAAAAAATAATGTGAATGAACTTAAACTCCCGATACTGTACTGTACCAGCCTTTTTTAATAGTCCACTGCAGGACGTAGGCCTACCCACGAAGGGTGATTGGGCCATATCCACCACGCTGGCCCAGTGCGGGTTGGTGGATTCACATACGCCATCGAATTTCTTCTAAGGACGTACGCAGGTTGCCTCACGATGTTTTCCTTCACCGAAAAGCCAGTGATGTGAAATTCCGTACATAAATTCCAAAGAACTCATTGGTACGGGACCGGAGATTTGAACCCACGACCTCACGATTGTAAGGCGAGTGTCACTACCTCTTGACCACCACGGCTATATATATAATATAGATAAACTCCCGATAACATTATTGATATAGGTACTTAAAACTAATAAGATATTTTCGTTAGGTACATAAGCATCGATCGTTTTGTTATACTAGCTAAACTAAACATACATCGTTGATTTATTTAAAGGACTTCCAAATATCAGGAGCTGCTCGGTTCCTCTGTTTTTTTTTAAGATTCTGTACCCAAGGGGTAAAAACGGGACGTTATTACTAGGACTTCACTGTCCGTCCGTCCGTCTGTATGTCTGTCACCAGGATGTATCTCATGAACCGTGATAGCTAAACAGTGGAAATTTTCACAGATAATAAATAAATAAATATTGAGGGACAACTTACACACGGTCTCTGACCCTAAACTAAGCAAAGCTTGTGATATGGTTGCCAGAGACTGATACACTACATATACATATTTTAAATACATACTTATATAGATCGTACCTAAATAACACCTAGACACAGAGAAAACACCTATGTCCACCACATAAATGCTTGCCCTGTGTGGGGATCGAACCCACGCCTCTTTGATCCAGAAGTCAGTCTCTAACCGCTGAGCCACCGAGGCAGATGATCTATTTCTGTAGCCGCTGTAATAGCAAATATTAAAAATAGAAAAATATATAAATTATAATAATAATATTATGATCACGTAAAAAGTAGATAAAATGAAATATATTACCATGACCAAAGTAACTTGGTTGGAACATCAGGAAAAAAGAGGTATTGAATTAGGTACATATCTTATGTTTAATTGCGCGAGAATAATTGCGAGATCTCGTATTAATATAATAGGATAAAATATAAGGTTTTAGCGCAGCTCCTATACAACAAACGTGATATTTTTGCTGTTTTTTGCTCGATAATAATATTTATTTTACTAAAATGTAGAAATAATTTTGCTTGAAATATTCACAGAATATTTATTAGAAGATTTACTTAAAAAATAATAATTAAAACAAAATAAGTTAAGGGGGCTCCTATAAGGTACATAACCCTTCGTGCATGAGTCCGACTCGCACTTGGCCATTGTTTTGTTCCGATATTACCTCAGTTTTTCGTTGTCTATGGGTCGCTTCGCTAGTTTTCTATTATCAATCTGTAGAAAAGCATCGCAAGATGATTCTTTTTCTTGGTGGTTTTTTGATAACTTACCTGTTGTTTCAAATACTACTTAGCAAGCGAAGTTTTAAACAAATCCAGAAAGCTGATGAAAATACGCATCAAAGTTAGTTTATACTTACATGTTTGATATTCGCTTTATCAAAACTTAAATAATATTTTACTAGTGTTTATTTCCAGTACCAAAGTACATGTGTATTTACAATAAATGGTATATAATTAGTGTTTACAATTAATAAGTTATCAATTTTAATTTAATTTATTGATACTGGGATCTGCGAGTATTGATGGATCATTTTAAATAATTCATCCCCGTTACTATATTACTGCGTCATTGAAAGGTCGATGAATTCGGACTATTTTCCTTTAACTTTTAGGATTTGTTTTACGATCTAATAAATAAACGCTATTTTATTGTCAGTGATGTCGATTTTATAGTTTATTTCCGGATAGATAACAAACAGATAGTTTTACTCCTACTTATTGTAGGAGGAAACTTAGTTAACAATGAACCGAATGTGAAGGGACTGGTAATATTTGAGTTATTTATCTCGACGTGACTTAAATATTTTGTTCATGGTTGTTCAGGCGTAGGCTGGCCACTGCTAGACATAGGCCTCCTTTATAGATCTCCAATAAGACAAGCTGGAAGCGACTCGCATCCAGCGCGATCCTGCGGTCTTGATAAGGTCATCTGTACAATACTGTACATCTGAAGTGTCGTGAAGTAGGTAGTGAGTTTATGGTCTTTCAAGTTTCAAGCATAGGCCATCTACTGTTGGACATACTGTACTACAATGTATATCGGCCTTTTAATAGTCCACTGCTGGACAGATGCCCACTCACAAAAGCTGATGGTAAATTGACATATGCCATCGAATTTCTTCTGCGGACCTACGCAGGTTGGCTTTCGACGTTTTTCTACATCGAGTCACTGATGTCCAATTCCTAATTGTTGTTCCCAAGTGGTGTTTTACATAGGCCTCTCTAATATTATCCAATAAAATCCAATGTAAACACGGCTAGCATCTAGCAACTTTCTCTACCTTTTTACTAGACGTCTTACGCTACGCTTGCCGATAAATTGCTATTTTAATTTGCACTATCAACTGCTCTAATAAGTCGAACAACTAAAACGAATAGAAATGAACAGTAAAAGTAATTGATAATAATGAATAAGTATAATTTATTAATTTTTTATCCTCCTAAGCCTAAATTCTCATGTACCTATCTACATCAAAATAAATACTGTATCTATAAAGTCGGTCAAAACAGTGAACTAGAAGGATACCTAATCGAGCATTAATATTTTAGCTCTTTTATATTCTTACGATAAATGAAGATAATGTAGGCCAACTGTATCCATAGTATGAGTATTTACTTACTCGATAGCGTCAAAGCTAAGAACTAACACAACGACTTGTTTTATTTTACCTATAGTTAATTATAGGTTTCTTTTATTTAGACAAGCGAATACTGCATCGTTATCGAAATTTTTAAATTAACTAACAAATCTACGCTAGGTTTTATCACGAATATTTGATAGTACAATACTATTTTTAAACTTTCGCGATTTGAACACATAATTATTTTATACTACGGGACTAATCGCGCACTAAAATTACGAGATAAATAAACTACTAGTTGAGTCTACCCGTGACCACGGTCGATGCAACTCGGCCGAAAGGTCGGGATAAGGAGGTATTTATTTATCTCGTAATTTTAGTGCGCGATTAGTCCCGTAGTATAAGATAATAAAGTACAATACTATGAAATGCAAATATATATTTGCAAAAAAGCGAATGTCCACTCGAAAGTGATACAATAAATGTCGCTGTGCGATTTCCTGAGAAAACTGTAGTTACGCAGTTATGTAGTTTCCATTAAGCTTTCGAGTAAATAAAAAACACGTACTTAAGGTATTGTAAGCAAGAGCCGACCAAATGGCGGCCATGCGGCGCATTCTTATGCCAATCACAATCTAGAGTAATGAAACGTCTGCGTGACTGGATGGCATAATTTCCAGATTCAGTCTACAGACCAGCTAAGCTGTAAGACTTACTTAGGAATTGCTTGCAAAAAGTTACTTAAGAATTGCTTAGATAGAATGGAGATAGATAGAAAGGGTAAAGAATTATTTGTTGTTAAATCAAAAAGAGCACCAAAAAACTACCATATTGTTTACCATATTGTTGGTTTTTAGGTCTAATTTTAAATTTTATTGTGAACAATAACGAATAATATGTTCAGCAGTGGGTTCATGATAATGAAAAAAAAATCTCTCTACTACATAAAAATACAATAAATAATTTAAAGGAGTTTTAGTAGTCATTTTAATTAATCTGCAGCTTAATCACATCACTGGAAACAATGTTTATTTAGGTACTTATTGTGATGAAATACGAGTAAAACTATTTGAAAAGTGTCTAGATACGGTTTGTTTAAATATTATATAGCCTTTGTTACACAGAGATAGTGGAGCTTTTTAACAGTGCAATAATTTTTCATGTCGGTTTTAGAGCCTATTCGCTGCAAACAAACAAACAAGCAATTAACATATTAAATAAAAAACCGGTTTTTACTCACGTATGATATCGCAGCCGAGCCGCTGGGAACCCGATTTGGGAGTAATCAGTAGGTACTCCTTCATCAGGGAATACGCGCGCTTCCGTTGACTGGCGCACGCGTACTCTCGACCGGAGCGCTCGTATTCCCTGACGAAAGAGTACTGATAACTCCAAAACCGATCGGTATAGTCTTACTTACGCGTAAAATAACCAACACCCAGCTTTTTACTAAACATATTTTCATTAAAACTTTGGTCCTAACGGTACCGGGTAAGGTTACTTAGGTAATCCTCTGAGCTGGATTTAATCTAGCGCGCTGGACTTATGCCGCGAACATGGCACAAGGGATCACAGGCAAAAGCCAGCTTATTAAATGAAAACTAGAATCAGAGTTAATAAACTATTTATATAAAATAGTTTTTTAAGACAGCGTGGCTTTATTTGAGCTGCACTGTGCTGCGCGGTAATAATTATAGCCCTAGAGATTACCACGGTTTTGAGCGACGATCTTTGCAGCGCCTCTATGTTACGCGCAAAATAACTAGCAAACAGCTTTGTTTACCAAGCATACTTTCATTAAAACTTAGGTCCAAACGGTACCGGGAAAGGTTACCTAGGTAATCCGCTGAGCTGGATTTAATCTGGCGCGCTGGACGCATGCCGCGAACGTGGGGCGAGAGATTACACGCGGAGCCGGGTTATAATCAAAGCTTGTGGATCAAATCGTATTTCTGTGGTAGGATATTTATAACAACATGTTAATTACGTAATAAGTTTTAGTTACGAAACTGTTTTGGTTTTCACAAACTATGCAGCATTTAATATATATAAGACCGACCGATATAAGACCAGTCAGAGATTGTGCCGCTTACTGGTCAGTAGGAGATTCTGTATGAAAATGTAAAGGTTAGATTCATAAATTTAGGTCTGTTTTAAAAATACTTCCTTTTTAAAAAATATATGTATAATAATATATAATTTAAAAAATATATGTATCACGTCCAATAATGCAATTGAAACTCAGTTTACATTTAATTTGAACGCCATAGTTGTCACTAAAACTATCCTATATTTCAAAACCAGATATGCTTAATTAATGAAAATTCTCATGAACATTACGTTTTGTCGATAGGGAAGTTTGCATTGAGCGCAAAGGAAATGTCTACAAAATGTATGGAGACTAGTATAATAATAATCAAAAATTCTAACCAAAACACTCGTTACATTTCGAGAAAGTTCATATTTTTCTAAGTCTATTACATCAGTTAAAACCAAAAAAGAGCCCTCCGATTTTTTTAAAATTAATTTTGAATCTATTAGGATAATTAAATATATTTGGCTCAATAGGTAGTTTATATCTAGCAACCCTGGTTAAATAACCTCCATTATTGTTAATTAGAAGCATTTTTACCAATTAGACACAGTTTTTAAGTGTTTTTTGTCACATTATACCTACTAACTGGTCACACTGGTAGGTTATAATTTTTGATTTTAGCAAATTAAAAGATGAATGTGGAAGAATCAGCCGGCTGGTACACTTATCCCTACCAAGCTATCCCCCCTGGTAGGGATAAGTGCACTTTTTGTAGATTTAGTTCTACCAGTAGCGATAGGTGCACTAAACATTTGTGTAGTGCACTTATCCCTACCGAGCTATCTCCTCTGGTAGGGATGGGTGCACTGCCGATTTCTACTATTTTCTACTCTTCATATTATATGCTATTGCTAATCGACTACAATACTATGGAACGTTGGATTTATTGAAAAATTAGTTTGCTGAAATGATAAAGTTTCATTAGGTACGTAACTTATTTTTTATCATAGATGTCAAAGTGACAGCTGTCATATTCTAGAATCGGTACTATAATAGCATGATAGGTGTCAAAGTGATAGCTGTCAAACTTAAAAATGGATTTTCTCCGTAACTATCACTTAAAAACCATTGTTGTTCTAACAAAAGTGATAGAGCTCAACGAGATCTACATTTCGGATGACAGCTGTCAAACTTAAAAGTGGATTATCTCCGTAACTATCACATATAAACCATTGTTGTTCTAACAAAAGTGATAAAGCTCAACGAGATCTTCATTTCGGATGACAGCTGTCAAACTCAAAAGTGGATTATCTTCGTAACTATTGTTACACAAACTAGTTATTGAATATACTTCACTTTTATATGTGATAGTTACGGAGATAATCCACTTTTGAGTTTGACAGCTGTCATCCGAAATGAAGATCTTGTTGAGCTCTATCACTTTTGTTAGAACAACAATGGTTTATACGTGATAGTTAAGGAGATAATCCACTTTTAAGTTTGACAGCTGTCATCCGAAATGAAGATCTCGTTGAGCTCTATCACTTTTGTTAGAACAACAATGGTTTATATGTGATAGTTACGGAGATAATCCACTTTTGAGTTTGACAGCTGTCATCCGAAATGAAGATCTCGTTAAGCTATATCACTTTTGTTAGAACAACAATAGTTTATATGTGATAGTTACGGAGATAATTCACTTTTGAGTTTGACAGCTGTCATCTGAAATGAAGATCTCGTTGAGCTCTATCACTTTTGTTAGAACAACAATGGTTTATATGAGATAATTACGGAGATAATCCACTTTTAAGTTTGACAGCTGTCATCCTAAATGTAGATCTCGTTGAGCTCTATCACTTTTGTTAGGACAACAATGGTTTATATGTGATAGTTACGGAGATAATCCACTTTTAAGTTTGACAGCTGTCATCCGAAATGTAGATCTCGTTGAACTCTATCACTTTTGTTGGAACAACAATGGTTTATAAGCGATAGTTACGGAGATAATTCACTTTTGAGTTTGACAGCTTTCACTTTGACTCCTGTCATGCCATTCTAGTACCGATCCTAGGATATGACAGCTGTCACTTTGACATCTGTCATAGAAAAAAGTTGTGTACCTAATGAAACTTTTTTAGAAAAATATTTTTTCAATAAAACCAACGTTCCCTATTATTGTATTCGATTAGTAATAGCATACGAGTATAATACGAATAGTAGAAATTAGTAGAAATAGGCAGTGCGCCCATCCCTACCAAATATAGCTCGGTAGGGATAAGTGCACTACACAAATGGTCAGTGCACCTATCCCTACTGGTAGAACTAAATCTACAAAAATTGCACTTATCCCTACCAGGGGGATAGCTCGGTAGGGATAAGTGTACCAGCCGGAATCAGCTACGACTGCAAGTAAAATAACGATAGAAGCACTTTATTATTGCCAAACTAGAAATAATACAGAGCTGTATTTTTATTTTTCACATAAAAAAAATGGAGAGATAAAAATCTAAATTAAATATTTTTGAGAAGCCCATAAATCAAGCTTTCAAATGATGTATTTTTTATGTCATCTTGGTTCGATTTTTCTCTGAATAATATACCACTTGTAGACGTCACCTTTCAACTATTTCAGCGACCAAAGCAATATAACGCAGGCATGCGTGTGTGATATGAGAGTCACGCGGAATGCAAACTGATTTTAATCATCTTTTCGAGAAGCCTATGTTCGACAATCAACATCCTACTGCTAACATGATGACTAATACCATTTTATTTCAATATTATTTAGGACAATACGCTATGCAGTATCAACGGAGCGATCGCCATTTTAATCTACCGGCGCGCACTACCCATTCGACGGGCATTTCCTATTCCCTTATTACGTATCGCAACTGAAATTCATAGAAAAATATAAGTTATTATTAGCTTAAAGCATAGATGCTACCAAAACACAGTGTGCAGATATGTGTGAAAGCATCGTGGTCTGTAAACCCGATTACACCTACCGAGTATAGAGGAGTTTCAGTGCTCTTGGCCGAGCGTAAACACATAAGCGAATGCTCGGCCGAGCGCTCGGCCTAGCAAACGGCCGAGACAGTAACTCGGGCCCCATTCTACTTTTTGGGCCGAGTACCGTCCCTCGTTTTTCCGCACTGCACGCTCACTCGGTGCATACACGCGAACTCAACGACCAGGGCAGCGTTTTTTGAATTTCGCACGGTTTGGAACGTTCTAACTAGTAACTTTGACAGATTGTATGGAGAATCTCTGTTGTCTCTGGAAGTTGCGAGTACTCCATACAAGTTCCGTATACGACCAAACCTTGCGAACGCTTCCCAGACGACCACTCGCCACTCAATGCGTACGTTTTGCCGCGAATTTTTGCTCGTTTATTTTTAGTTTGACTGACACTCTCGCCGTTACTTCAAAAATGGTGTAAACAGCCACTCGGCCGTATCACTGTCTCGGTCCAGTGACGTTTTACTGTCTTGCCATTCTACTTGGTAGGTGTACCTAATTGGGCTTTAACATCAATATGGTATGTAAGAGAAAAAATGCCAAGTCGATGGGCTTTAAGTACATTGCAGATAAATGTTTCATCAGCTACTCCCAACTGTATTTTTTTGTTGCTAAATAATTATAGCATTTATGCAGTAGGCTCACAGACAGTAAAATTGCCCAGGTTTGCTTTAAACCTTAAATAAATATTTTAGGAAATTTTCTAGACAATATTTCGAATTCATTATCACTATCCACAGCTTTAACTATCCCACTGCTGGATATGAGCCTCCCTCTTACTGTGCCTTCTACCTCGTTCCTCGGTATAAGTATTTTCTTTTTACAAGCTTTAACTTAACTTGCAATGGATAAACCTACTCGTATGCTCAGAGCAAATAAAAAAATCCAGAGGGAACGTCGTTGAACAATCAACTGAAGTCGGTTTTTTATACATGTGTGAGTGCGTCGCTGTTGCGCGGCCATAGTTTGACTGACAAGCCAAGGCGTAGTTTCATAGTTACCTGGATGTGTGTGTAATTGTCTGTACACGGCGAGGCGTAGTTTTGGTTGGCTTCACTTGTTTGTTCACAACATTCTCTCTTGATTTTTTTATTTGCTCTGAGCTCGTATGTAAGTTCGGATGGAATGTTACAAATTAAATTTGACCAACTTTTTGAAATTTTGCCCGCACATGTATATCGCGTGACAACGCTATAATGTTATGGTACCCTGGAGCTGATCTGATGATGGAATCGGAAGGTGGTCATAGGAACTCCTGTACTAAACAAGAAATAAGTTATATTTTTATAATAATTAATTTTTCGACGTTTTACAATGATTTATTTCAACAATTGCCTTTAAATTCGATACGTGATAGTGGCCTTTCCTTTTGTCCCAGATAACTCTATAACTACGCGTAGAATACATAAAATTAACATAGTGTAATAACCATGCAGAACTAACACTAGTGATCTTTAACGCAAAAGTAACAAAATAATCATATATAAAACGCGCAAGCTTGTTGTGTGATTATACTTACTTCGCCCTCTACATTTTTATACCTACTTCCAAATATATTTATATGATTGAATAACTATAAAATAACATATCAACAGTCAAGAAATTATAAAGGCAGCAATGATATGATAATTATATTTATCGTCAGGAATTGTTGCCTGACGATAAATATTATTATCATATCATTGCTGCCTTTATAATTTTTTGACGTGTAACCGTCGCGGCCTTTACCTGGTTTTCTAATATTTTTTTAAGATTGTACTAAAACACACATTATCTTAAGCAGAGAAAAGAACAGAAGTTGTCTTAAATATGAATTATCATACCTCGTTTGACCAGGGCAGGAAAGAGGGAGTCTGTGGCGAATGATTGCTAAAAAAATCAATGATTAATTAATTTATTAATGAATCTATATAAAATTAATTAATGATTGACTAATGGAGAGAGACTAAACGACTCTTTGGGTCTCCAGATAGACGTTTTGGTCTGGTATTATCCCAATCCCAAAAACGATAACTCTTTCGACCAGCCACTCATATTGAAGACAGAACCAGACGAGCGTTCGTCGCGAGATCACAGCGGCGCTAAGCACGCGCCGACGTGTGAACGCGTCGCAAGTGCTTGCCGCAAGCGCCCTTTGATCTACCAAAAACCGACACTTGATCGGATACAAAGGTCCACAAGCTCACGCAAGCCAAGCCAAACTCCTTTACACGCTTGTGCTTGTGTACTCTTGCCGAGCCTTGGCAAGCATGGAAACGCATAAAAAATCAGGCAAATCCAGACAGATTATCAACTAAGAGCCAAAATCTTGAAATTATAAATGTCATGTGGTCTGTGTTTTTACTAAAACATCGACTGCATGAACGTTTACACTGTGACAGTGTAGACTGTAGAGCATTATACGCCGCGCTTGACACCAACACAATGGCGACTCTAGGGGATTTTTATTATCACTACACACTTTGTTATTAAAAATCGCTTTCAACACTCTGCTATACAAACCCTTGAAGTTATATTAAAACAAACGATATTTCCATGCGGCAGCGTGTTCCAGCCAAGTTCAAAGAAAAAAGAGCTAGCGACGCAAAAGCTATGTGTAATATTACACCAAACGTTTCGATAAATATTGTACAAGATCAAGCTTTCAACCTATGACCTACTAAACCGGTACTACGACTATATCATATCATCACGGCTTCTTTTTTACTGTAATATACTGTACCAGCCTATCTTAATTATTGTCCACTGCAGGACGTAGATCCACCCACGAATGGTGATCGGGCCACATGTACCACGCTGCCCCAGTGCGGGTTGGTGGATTCACATATGTCATCGAATTTCTTCTACGGACGATTGCCGGTTGCCTCAAGATGTTTTCCTTCACCGAAAAGCCAGTGGTGTGAAACTTTTACCTTAAAGTGTATTTGTGTAATTACCTTACTTACCAATAGTCAAACCTTTTTAAAGCAGGCATTTCATTAAACCGTATTAAATTACAGAATGCAAATTAGTAGAACAGTCGTAAGTAATCTACTTTATTGACGTTATCTGGTATGCAAATTTCATTAACCCATATGAACGTCCAGAGAGCAAATGAAAGAGATGGCAACATTATTAATTTACGAGAAAAGTTTTAAAAAGTCGGGAAATTGGAAATATAGGTTCTATTGCTTTATGAATAATATAACCAAAGACACTCAGAAAATATAAGGCAGTCTTTGATTGATTAATAAACTCTTTAGTGATTGACAGACAAATATAATATCTACCTACTATAAAAAAACTACAACAAAAACATGTGAAGCAGTCGGTGGCCTATCACCATAAGTGATTTTTAACCGACTTCCAAAAAGAGGAGAACCTCCTCTTTTCCGTTCCTACGTTCCGTTTCCGTTTTTACGTTCCTACGTTCGACTATGTTTCTTTTTTGTGTATTTTTTTTTTGTTTGTCACAAGCGCTAATATCGATGAACATATCGATATTTTCGCTTCTGACCCGAATAAAAAATATTTGTTAGCTTGAAAGGATTTACTTCCGAAGTAGTTCCATTCAAATTTTATCGAAATCGGCTGAGCCGTTCTTGATAAATCAACAATAATGTAAAAATTATATACATCAATCCGAGCGAAATATTCAAATTTTGTACACGATGGAAGTCCGTTTTGCCATTTTGCGAAAAATAATTATTTTAAGCTTTTTGACCGCCGAACCACCGGAGGAGGTATACAATTCGACGCATATTTTATATATATTTTATGTATAACAGCGCTTATTTTTTTTCATAGCAGTCCGATTTCGATAATTCTTTTTTTATTGGAAAGAATATACTTTGAAATCGGTCCCATTTAAAATTTATCGAAATTGGCTTAGCCATTTTTAATATCAACAATAATGTGAAAAATGTTACATCGATCCGTGGATAATAATATTTGCGTTCTACCGATGCGCCCCGGCTTCGCACAGGTGTATTATACATATAAACATTTCGCTTGAATTATTCTATCTATTAAAACAAACTGCATCAAAATCCGTTGCGTAGTTTTAAAGATATAAGCTTACATGGGGACAGACAGCGGAAAGCGACTTTGTTTTATACTATGTAATGATTCTGTACACGGGTGAAGTCGGTCATGCTAGTTTTTGAAAAAAATAATTATCTATTACTTTCTGGTGTAAATTCAAAAGTCAAATTATTTATTGTGACAAATTCATATAATGCATGTTGTCTGGTATTGCATATTTTACTACAAATAAAACGCCTCCAGTTAAAAGAAAACGTATTGGTAATCGAATTGTAGCTATACACATAGGTTAAAGTCCGTGTAAAGTTCCGCGCTTTAACCTCAGAGCAAATAAAATAATCAAGAGAGAATATTGTGAACAAACAAGTGAAGCCAACCAACACTATGCTTCGCCGTGTACAGACAATTACACTCACATCCACGTACAACGAAACTACGCCTTGCTTGTCAGTCGAACTATGTATAAAAAACCGGCCTCACTTGACTGTTCAACGACGTTCTCTCTTGATTTTTTTATTTGCCCTGAGGCAACAAATAAAATAAATACCTAAATAACAATAAATTCTTGCGACACCCTAAGTAGCCGAGCGAGCGCTTGCTTTGTCTCGCTTTCTTGCATGCATATACGAGTAACAATGAACATTCTAAGATTCCATTTTATCTTCCATTTCATTCGCGCTTACGCTGTCGTGTCGACAGGTTTAGTGAAGTTAGTGCGCTAACTACCCTACATTTTCGCGTAAATAACAATTAACATTAGAAATTATAATGCCAAACGTAATGAAATGTGATTACTGTGACGAAAATCTTACCAAAAAAGTACCAGGGTTGGAGTGCAGATGCTGTGGTAAGGTAGTCCATGCCAGCCAAGCCTGCACCGGCTTGACGAAGAAACAAATCACTGTGTTACGTAGTGCGGACAACATTGAGTGGACGTGTGAAGAATGCCAGAAGAATTCGCCTCAAAGAAAATCTTCATTTATTATTCCGTCAGAAGATGAGCACGAAGAGGAAGTGATACCTCATGGAAACCGCTTTGATATTAGCCAGTTGGTAAAAAATATCACGGACGAAGTGAAAAAAGTTTTTAAAAAAGATCTTCAGTTGGTTGAAACCTCTTTAAGCTCTTGTACAGCAAAATAGACGATTTATCAAAGACGGTGATATCACAGAACATGAAGATTGATGAGATAAACAAGAAATATTTAGAGCTTAAAAGCAAGCATAATTATGTTGAGCTTGAATTAAACTCGCTGAAGCAGTACGTGAGACGAATTGACCAATCTCGTCTAGATAGTGTCGTAGAAGTATGCGGTATACCAATGATTCAAGGTGAAAACCTGGATGATGTTTCTCGTCGATTGGCGGACACTCTCAAGGTTGATAACAAACAGGTGAAACACATCAAGCGAGTCCCGCCTCGAACTGGAAAGACTGATAGTATAATCCAAGTGAGATTAAAAGAATCAGAACAAGCCGACCTTTGGGTACGTGCAGCTAGAAAGACGACAGTCATATTGGAGAATGTAACTAACAAACCTCCAAAGACTGGGGCCAAGTCTAAGGTGATAGTTCGCCGAGCTTTAACTAAAACCAATAAGTGTCTGTTGTGGGAATCAAAACAAAAACTAGCCCCGACGTACAAGTTCATCTGGTTCCAGAACGGCAAGGTATTAGCACGTAAAAGCGAGAACAAAAAGCCTGTGGTTATAAATAATGAAGAAGATATACATAAGTTAGTCTCATAGGCCGGAAACTTAATGTAGGCAATAAAATGATATAAATAATATTGTATAATTGTGTAGGTTTTACCTCCTAAGTTTGCGTTTTAATTATATTTTTCTATGTTAATCTGTAATGTTTTATAAACCTAAAACCGTGTAAGAATATAATGTTTGTGTATAAAAAACAACATTTTGTTAGGTCTTCATATCTTAAAATTATAGTTACTTTACAATACTATATTGCATTGTAAACAAATAAATATGTATTAACAAAGTGTTCGCATAGTTTACGCGCCAAGCTGTTACCGAGTCGCCGAACTAGTTTATAAAAGTAGGTACTTACATAGATTGTTATTCTCTAACTCGGTGACTTGAGTAGGTAGATGTTTAATGTAGTTAGCCGCTAGTAATAATTAGCTATAAGTGTGAATCGGTGTACAAGACAAACCAAATGGTTTTTTGTACATCTTTAAATTAAAACTTATTGTAACTTTTGATGTATAAATAAAAAAAAAAAAAAAAAAAAAATATCTTATCATATAACCATTTTTTAGGGTTCCGTATCTCAAACAGAAAAGCTGGAACCCTTATAGGATCATTTTGTTGTCCGTCTGTCTGTCTGTCCGTATATCAAGACTATTTATCTCGGGAACGCGTAAAGATATCGAGTTGAAATTTAAACTAAATACGTACATCTATGGTCTCTTGTAGTTGTGTAAAAGAAAAACTTCTCAGTTATCGTTTAAAAATGTTAGAGCCGTTAATGTCGTAAACAACAACCTGTTTTAGCATGTGCTAATGAAGCTCTTTTATATGAAACGATTTACTCACATTGAATTTTGAACCCATATTGTGTAAATCTAGGCCCTGTTTTTTGTGATTTAAATAAAAATATTCAGTTTTCAGATTTTTTTATTTATTTCTATATATTGTGTACTCTGAGACAATGCTTCTCGCCAAGTTTTATAGTTCTATGTCAACGGGAAGTACCCTGTAGGTTTTGATTTTTGTGAGTGTCGAAATATGCGGTTTTTTACGACATTAACGGCTCTAACTTTTTTATACGATAACTGAGAAGTTTTTCTTTTACACAACTACAAGAGACCATAGATGTCCGTATGTAGTTTAAATTTCAACTCGATATTTTTACGCGTTCCCGAAATAAAGAGTCTTGACACACGAATCATTATTTTGATAAAAATAATGATAACTTACATCTTACGTATTGATACAGGATAAGTTACATTATTTTTATCAAAATAATGATTCCTTACTTACTTGATATCATAACTTAGACTATCAAATTTACATGATATTTCTTGCTCGAAGGGGCTCACTTATAATCCATTCTGAAGCCAATGTAGCAAACAACAAAACTAAATTAGTAATCCCATCTTAAAAATCTTCAACAATTTTTCTAAATGAAAACCAGACGGCGCGATACATCAAGGCGGCTTACGATAATGGAATATAGAAAGAAAAGCAAAACAGAGTAAGTTTCTAATTTCGCCAAATGGCGAGACGTAGTCGTTTGATACAACCCTCCTCTTCGCAATAAAACTTCACCAAATACCTAATTACTTTATTTTTGTAGAGCTGGCGAGTTATCCGGCCAAAAGAAATTGTTTAACAGTATTGTTGATGCCCCATAATTCCTAATGCCATAATTGCGAAAACAATTTAACATAAATATTTATGGTATTTAGCCTATTTATTAAAATACTTTAGCTATCTTAGAATAAAAAAATCGTTAATTTTGCTTCAATAGTTTATGATATATTAACGTTTAAAAACCGGGATTTCATTGACTGATTCACTGATACACTGATTCACTGATTTATTGACTCACTAACTCACTGACTCACTGACTTACCCACTTTCAGAAGACCTAGAAACTAAAACCTTTATGCGTACACAAAGGAAAAAATCTAAAACTTTGAACTTTTCCTCCCCAACCTCATGAACTAGGGGATGAAAGCTTTTGTGAGACTTTCACTAATTTTTATGCTAGAAGTGTAAAACTTGATATGAAGACTCTTTGTTCTAAATAATAAAACACGTATTTCAGGGTTTTAAATAAATCACCCCCAACCCCTAAAACTGGAGGATGAACGTTTGTATGAGATTTTTGCAAATTTTGATGCTAGATGTCTGAAAATTGATTAAGGCTCTCTATGTTCTAAATAATGAAACGTATACTTCAGGATTGTTACAATACAATACAAAAACACTTTATTGACACCACAAGTAGTAAAACATAACAGAAAAAGAAATAACGACAGAAGAATGGTACAAAAGGCGGTCTTATCGCTACAAGCGATTTCTTCCAGACAACCTCTACTGTGTGGAAACATGTAATTGACGTGGACGGTGATGTAAACATAAATAAATAAAGTAAAGCTATAAATATCCAAAAACAATAAAATACACTACATAATAATAGGCATACACAAATACTTCTTATAATACATACAATAAAAATAAACCTACTTACATACATAAATCAATACAGATAGTTAAAACGTAAGCGATAAGTAATATCAGTTTTTAAAACTGCTTAGCAAGATAGTGTTCCTTGACTTGAGTCTTGAAAGATTCAACGCTCTGCGCACGCCTGATGGTCACTGGAAGGTCATTCCAGAGAGCCACAGCTCGGACACAGAAAGAAGAATCGTAAAAGACAGTATTGTGAGATGGAGTTGATAGAAGAAGATTGCTAGAAGACCTAAGATTGACAGAGTGAGTGTCACAGAGAAAAGTGAAGCGTGAGCTTAAATACGAAGGAGAAGAAGGCTTAAAGAGAACGTTGTAGAGAAGGGAAAGAATATGGGTATCACGGCGAAGACAGATAGGGAGCCACTTAAGCTTGTTACGGAATTGAGTAATGTGATCATATTTCCGAAGACCGAAAATAAATCGTATGCAAAGATTTTGAAGGCGCTCGAGCTTGACAAATTGCTGGGATAAGTCAAGATAGCAAGCGTCGGCGTAGTCCAAAATAGGGAGAAGAAGAGATTGTGCTAACGCAGCCTTGGTGGCAGTGGGAAGGAAATTGCGGATTCTTCTTAATGATGCAAGTTATTGAAGATAAGTCATGTTAGTGAATCACCCCCCAATCCTTAAAACTGGGGGATAAAAGTTGGTAGAAGTCCTTACTTCACAAACTCTACACCTTAGTCAATACTGTGTGAGTGGTAAACATAGAGCAACCCTTTAGAGGCTTATTTTGTACATCAAAACTAACAACTTTAGTACTGTGACTTTTATCAAAACTCAAAAAAAATAGTTTTAATGTACAGAATAAGCCCTTAAAAGGTAGCTCAATCTTTACCAGTCACCCTATATATATTATTAATAAATGTTATTGACTGTTCACTAATTCTGTTATACAATACATATATATAATAATACTTTTTGAGTTAAGGCGTTTAGAGTTAAATCTTGGCTCTACATAGGATCTGACAAATTTTTGAAAGTGCGTACTGTGATCTTGGCTATATTTCACATGAAAATGTTTTTGTTGGATATCTATTGCTGGACATAGATAGACATACTCTGAGCATAGATCTCTCCATAATTTATTAGGCTACTTGCGCCTGACTAATAAAACCCGCAGTAGCATATTTTCCTAGTTTGGTATTTTTTTTAAATACTATTATTAGAGATTTGTCTTAGCTGGACACGCTCCCGCGTCCGTACGCGGGTACTTCCAGATGACCTAGAAACTTGATATTTGGCATCAATGTAGACTATTACGCATATACAATGGAAATAATCTAAAACTTTGAACTTTTACCGCCCAACCCCTTGAACTAGGGGATGAAAGCTTGTATGAGACTTTCACTAATGCTAGAAGTCTAAAAATTGATATGAAGGTTCTTTGTTATAAATAATAAAATACGTATTTCAGGGTTTCACATGTATTGACTAAGCTGTAGAGTTTGTGGAGTAAGGACTTATTGAGTTAAGGCGTGTAAAGTTAGAATCTTGGCTCAATATAAGATCTGAGAACTTTTTGAAAGTGCGAACTGTGGTCTTGGCTATATGTACTCGTATTTCACATGAAAATATTTTTGTTGGATACTTCTCTCCGGCATCTATTCAACTACGTACATCCCTAAATTTTTATACATTAGCAAAACACTCCACAGGCAGATAAAATAAGATAAAAACAGATTAACTAAATAGACGCTCTCATTAGTGAAATTTAAAAGGAGATTATGTCTGAGAATCCTTTTGTAATAGCTTTTAATCGCCGACCTGCCTTGAGACGGGGCGCGGATACCTGTAATCTTTTTTGATGTTTTTTTAGGAAAAATGTCAGGAAAATTTAAAATTATTTAGCTTTTGGTAGTTGAATTTTTTTGGTGGCAAAAAGAGATGTCTACAATTGGTATACTCGTATTATTCAGAGAAAAATCTACCCAAGATGATATACATCATTTGAATGCTCGTTTTATGGGCTTCTCAAAAATATTTAACAAAGATTTTTTAAATTCTCTATTTTTTATTTTTTTTAAATTAATGATTGAAAAATAATAATAAGTACGGTTTTTTATTTTTTCATGTTTAATAATAATAAAGTGCTTCTGTACTGTACTGTATCAGCCTATTTAATAGTCCACTGCAGGACGTAGGCCTATCCACGGAGGGTGGTTGAGCCATATCCACTACGCTGGCCCAGTGCGGGTTAGTGGATTCAACTGCTTCTATCGTCATTTTACTTGCATTTGTAGCTGATTCATCCACATTCATGTCATAATTTGCTAAAATTAAAAATTAAAACCTACCAGTGTGACCAGTTAGTAGGTAAAATGTGAGAAAAACTACTTAAAAAGTGTGTCTAATTGGTGAAAATGCTTTCATTTAACAATTTGGAGGTTACTTATTCAGGGTTGCTAAAGATAAACAACCTATTGAGCCAAATAATTATATTTATTTATCCTAATGGATTCAAAATTAATTTAAAAATAATCGGAATGCTCTTTTTTGTTTTTAACTGATGTAATATACTCAGTAAAATATGAACTTTCTCGAAATGTAACGAGTTTTTGTTAATGATGTGGTTAGAATTTTTGATTATTTTTACACCAACCTCCATACATTTTGTCGTGAGGTGGGACGTGTCCTTTGTGAGAAAACAAAACACCAAATAATATATGTGATCTAATCTAATGTTGGCGTCATCTCTCCGCTGAGAAAGCTTTGTCAATTAAACAAAAATTGACAAAGATAATTATAGTCCGCTAAAGTTCTGTGTGACGTCACAAGTGCCATAGATATAGACTTAAGACGTAAGAGAGTCGACGTCACGACCCCCACTCCCAAACATTGACAAGGTTTATCTTGGTCATTTATTGTTTGATTAACAAAAGAAAAAAAACCGGACAAGTGCGAGTCAGGCTCGCACCGTTCCGCAGGGTTCCGTACAAATCCAGAAAATTTCAAATACGTATTAATAATACAAATATTTTTCATGATACGATTTACCCACTTTGAATTTTGAACCCATATTTTGTGAATTTTGAAGCTCTATTTTTTTGTGATTTCAATAAAAAAGTACAGTTTTCAGATTTATTCCTATATGTGTACTCTGAGACAATGCTTCTCACCAAATTTCATAGTTCTATGTCAACGGGAAGTACCCTGTAGGTTTTGATTTTTGTGAGTATCGAAATATGCGGTTTTTTACGACATAAACGGCTCTAACTTTTTTAAACGAGAACTAAGAAGTTTTTCTTTTACCCAACTGCAAGAGACTATAGTTATACGTATACAGTTTAAATTCCAACTCGATATCTTTACGCGTTACCGAGATAAAGAGTCTTGACATACACACAGACGGACAACAAAGTGATCCTATAAGGGTTCCGTTTTTTTCGTTTGAGGTACGTAACCCTAAAAATACGTGTCCAATATTTTTTGATAATCCAACTCACGGACTTATTATAAAAATGTTTTTTTTTTACCCAGTCTTCATGGTTATTGGGAAGGTCTATGTCCAACAGCTGTGGAAGCCTTTTGGCTGAAATGGTGGTTATGAATATTTAACTAACAGTGAAGACTAACTATGTACATTATTTATTCACATTGTTGATAATAGTAAGCACAATGAGCTTTCAGTTCAGTACCGCTGTAAACCGGTATAATTCCGGAATTACGAAGTTGACAACTGCTAGCGAAGGATCTAAACTTTGAACTTTAAATTAGGCAGGATTAACCACACTATGATAATACTCAAGAGGCATACAATATAAACAATACGTTATGACAATGAAAATGAATTGGTATTAAAAGCAATATTTCATTCCCCCAGCTCGGAAAGAGTATTTTTGCTCTTCGATATCTAAATATATATACACATATTATATATCTTAATATATAATATATCTTCGCTATACAAAAGCCGTTTTTATCTTCTAGAGGGGAATTGAAATTGACATTGTGTGCAGTAAGTTTGTGAATTTAAAACGTCATTAAACCTATTTACTTCTACCGCAATGGAGCCGAATTTATCATGCAACCTTTTTTGATTTGATAAAAACGTAGACTCGGAACGTTCTTAGTGTACTTTTTTAATTTGCTTTGAGTGCACCATTATCTTTTCATGTTTTATTGTTAAAACTTGTTAAAAACCAGAAACTTGAAAACAAATGAAAAACCAAAAATTAGTGACATAAAAGTTTATTTTATTCGACGCTGTTAAATTAAAAAAAAAAAATAGAAATGAAATATCTACTACAAAACTTACAAATGCTATAACATGAAATTTTTGGTAATCCATTTCTTTCTATAATCTAAGAATCCGCGTCATGTGTGACGTGACCTTGACGTTTACAATGGCCTCTAATTCACTGTACAGACAAAGGTTGCGTGCTAAGCCCTTGTAAATCATTCCAAGATTCCGCGCCGGTCAGCCAATACACACAGTGCGTGAAAATGTCCCTTTCGTGTTAACAGGGTGATAATAACGTGGTCTGCTTGGGCTAGATTTGACACAAAACGTGTTGTAAAAGAGTGAACTTGTATGTACTTGTGTAGTTTACAAGGTCTTAATCATCATCATTATCAATGGTACAGGCTGAATTTCTTGGCAGCTGTGACAGACAGACAAAACTCTTTAATTACAACCATAATATGAAAAATAAACAATAAAAATATGACATAATAAAAGAATGATTATAAAGTGGCGGCCTTATCACCCATGGCGATTTCTTCCAGGTAACGTTGCACGAATATGAACTGACAAGAACAAGAAATAGTGGCCTTAAACACATATTAACAAAAAAAACACCTATAAATAATAAACTAAACATACTTAATTCAATCTAAGTTTTAAATATACACATATATACGTTATAATATATAAATATAATTATACATATACCTACATATATACATACCTACATACGTTATAAAATAGTAGCGAAAGGAACAAGTAGCATTATGATTTCAGATAGTGAGCTTTCACAAGTTGTTTGAAAACGTTCAAGGAAGGTTAACGTTTAATTTCTAAAGGTAAGTCATTCCAAAGTCTGACTGCCTCCACAGAAAAAAAAGAATCGTAGAAAGATGTTTTGTGACGAGGGAAACTAAGTGTGAGATTATCTGAAGATTTTAGGTAACAGCTCAATAGAGAGTGTCGAAAACGAAAACGCTCTCGGAGATAGGGTGGGGACGAAGGAATAAACAGGTTGCTTTACAAAAGGGAAAGAATATGAGCATCCCGGTGACAACGAATAGGAACTGTGATGTTAGCTAAAAGCTGCGTAAAACCAAATCCAAAGTGTCGAGCAGGGATGTGTAATGGCTCCGTCTCTATTTGCTCTCTCCTTTGCCGTTGTACTGAGAGACTGTTTCAGAGACAACATTGAACAAATATGTCCGAACGTCAGAACTGATAAGGGTGTCTTTGACTTAGGTAGGTTTAGAGCGAAACGTTCGGTATAAGAGCTCTGAATCGTGGACGCACTTTATGCGGATGACGTTTGCCTGATGGGCTACAACGCCAGCAGCCTGCAACAACATTTAAATCGCCTCAATGAATCGTGTCAAAGTTTTGTATTAGTCATAAGTATCTTGAAGACTCAAGTGCTGAAATAACCTGCACGTGGTACAACACGAGACCCAACACCGATATCATTGGGCGAGAAACATCTTTCCGATATCTCGGGAGCGTTGTCCGCGATGACGCCTGAACACCAAAATCTCCTCACGAATTGCAAAATTGATTGGGCTTATTACAATAATAAATGCCTTAAATAAAAAAAATGCCAATACCAAACATAATATTAGGCTGCAATATGCTACGTTTGAGGATATTTGTTAACCAACTTTTTAACAACGTGAGTTTGGATACGAAAAAGTTTCCTAATTTAAGTTTGCCTGCACACGTCACATAAAATGGATGCCAACAAACAAAATAAATCTAAAATGAAGAATACTAGGTGTTTCTATAATATATTATACGGATAAATTAAGGGGCTTTAAACAACAATTAATATAATATTCATGTATATGTCATACCTTTGATTTATGTATCTGTCTAGATACCGAATTGGCTGAACTAAATTAGCACTGAACATATTACCTAATAATGTGGTCGATCGAGAAATGAAAGATAGAGATGCATTGATTGAATATGGCATGAGTTAGAAAAAGACGTGAAAAATATCTCGATTCAGTAGCTAGTTGCCGTATTTTTGTCCCGATAGTGTTAAATTCTTGTCAAATTCTATTACATATATTTGAGAGTTGACAAATAGTGATAGTGAGTATACCACAGAGCTATTACAACTAGAGAGATAGCGCTGTTGTCGCTTGATGCAATTTTCACCCCCAAAGATGTATGGCAAATCAGAGAATGCCCAGAGCTGTCAAAACTGTCAAATACCAATTAGAATTTGACACTACTGAGAGACTACACTACTATGAAAGCCGTGGTGGTCTAGTGGTAGTAACACCCGGCCTGCAATCGTGAGGTCGTGGGTTCAAATCCCGATCCCGTACCAATAAGTTGCTTTGGAACTTATGTACGGAATTTCACATCATTGGTTTTTCGGTGAAGGAACAACATCGTGAGGCAACCTGCATACGTCCGTAGAAGAAATTCGATGGCGTATGTAAATCCACCAACCCGCACTGGGCCAGCGTGGTGGATATGGCCCAATCACCCTTCGTGGGTAGGCCTACGACCTGCAGTGGACTATTAAAAAGGCTGGTACAGTACAGTACTACTGAGAGAAAAACAAGCTAACTAGTCACTGTATCGAGATATTTTTCATGTTTCATTCTAACTCATGCCATATTTGGCAAAGAATAATTTGTAGCAAATTGGTTTACCTACAAATATATTCTTACAACTTTTTGCCCTAAATTTAATATTAAAGAAGTTATAAGTAAAAAAGTGAGAAAATTTCTACTAAATTTTATTCACTTCTCTTGGGGTACAAGTCGCCCAAGACGAAGACAGACTTGGTCCTAGTGGTGCGTACTCTACTTTTCATACCTCCTGCAAGAAAATAAAACTCGACCCCCACACAATACATGTTTCAAAAATAAAATTGTGTCCCCTAAAAAAATCGAAAGCTCATGTAACATTAATATAGACCAAAATGTTTATCTATTTTACCATTATTCTACCCAAATAGTGTTTGCCAGCTTAAGTACTATAAAAGTAGCAATATTCTCACCTCTACATTTTTGTAGTACCTACGTAGAATTACAAATTACTGTTTCTTTGTGCACATTTCTACAGAGCGAAATTGAGCTGGATAAGATGACTCAAGTTCCAAGAAGTCCTTGAACAAGTCTGGCATTTATTTGCTTCAGCGTCTAGCTTTTCAAGTCACTTTGCATTACATCCTTCTAGACATGAGACTTTTATACACTAAATAGGTTAAGATTTAAATAAATGAAGAACTATTTTATCAAAGGCAAAGTGGAATGTGAAAAAATATGTTTTGGCCGGGACTCCACCAAAGCAGAGATGTGTGCGGTGTGCTGTTTGCTGTATGAGAAGAGATGTTTTTCAGCTCATGGGACTCCACTAAAGCGAAGATGTGTGCGGTGTGCTGTGTGCTGTGCGAGAAGAGATGTTTTTCAGCTCGGGTGCGAGGCGTTGAGTGCTCCGTACGCATTCTGACACGCTCGCTGACATCGCTCACTGCACGCCTCTCACATCTCTCGTCTCCACTGCGAGTCGTCCACGCACAGCTCACATCTCCGCTTCCATCGCGCCATACAAATATTATTCATCTCCGCACAGCGATCTCCACTGAAGCTATGCGGAGAGGAGATGTGTCAATAACACGATTCTATTGCTTGTTTAAAAAACATCTTCTCTCTGCTCGTCTCGTCTCCGCTTTGGTGGAATCCCGGCCTTACAGATAGCACCTCAGTGCATTACAAGCACTGGTTAGATCGATTTTACGTACGGTAACTTTACGTGAAAATATCTTAGAGTCAGATTCCGATTATTTATTAACCTTATAACAATGTTGCGTTATATTAGGTATGTCAGGTACAGTTCGTGTTGCTTAAAATACATATAAATTTAAAGCTTAATATTCGAAATACATAACTATAACTCACAATAATTATTCTATTCCGAATTCTTCTCCAATTTAATTCTTAAAAACATTGATGAATCAACAACTGATATAAGCCGAATGCTTAGGCCGATCGTGCCTCTCTATCACTTGTTCTTAGAAAAAAAAACTGTTAAAAGTAAGTAAGTTCGTATAGGCCGGGTGGCTAGCCCTGGTGTCAGAGTTTTTGGCCGCCTGTAGGCCTCTGACATGGCTAAATGGTTAAAACAACCGGGGCCTACAATTTAATGCGTCATCCGAGCCACGGTAGCGCTCAGTTGGAAACCCGCGGTCACCCATCCAAATACTGACCGTGCGGAACATTGCTTAATTTCAAATTACAAACAACTAGTCAAACTACGCTACGAGCGCTACAAAATAAAACTACCCTACGAGCACGACAAAAATCTGACACCAGGGATATTCATATTCATATTATTCATATTCATATTATTTATTGGTATCATAAATATATAAGATACACGTCACTAACTTATTATAATTACATTCATTATCATCATCAGGTTATTTCGGCCCACTGCAGGGCATAAGCCTCCACATTCATTATTATTAATATAATAATATTTTTCTTATAATAATAACATTTTGCTATGAAGCAAATAATTAAATTATATTGAATTAATTATAGGTAAATTCTATTAAATTAAAAAAAAAAAGAATTAAAATTACTGACTTGAAACATATTATGACAACAAAAAATGTAATGTTGTGTTTTTCATAAACTATAATCAATAATAATAATATTTTATATATAGATATCCACCCAAGCTATACGAACGTACTTACTTATCGCTTGATCATCCTCTCGATTGCACGCTCGGCAGAGGCGGAACGTCACACTCTTTTGTGCCATAGTGTCAATAGTACCATTGAGTTGTTCCATTGATGCTACAAGTGACACAACTTTGTACCCTTAGTACCATTAAAGAAAAATAAGGATATTCCAACGTTATTGTTAACCTATGCAATTAGTGATACCTACAACTTTGTATCTCAAGTACCATTAAAGAAAAATAAAAAATTTCCACGTGATTTCATTTTTGGCATGCATTTATTTTGTACTGTCACAAAAATATTTGTGCGTGCGGCCGGCGTTCATAGATTTATAAGACGTTATCACGTTAAAAAAATCTGCCTCATTTGTCTGTCTCTTTTACAAAATATCCTCGTAAATTGAGAAGACGTTGCAAACAAAAAGTGTTCAGTCATGGTAGAAAACTGAAAAACTGACACGAGAAGTTTGCACAAACTAGCATAAAATGGCGGAAAATGCTCCCAAAAGTTTTAAGACTGAAAGCCTGGGAGTTTTCCTGCTATGCCAGATGTTGGCACTAAGAAAAATTGCAGGTTTTACCTTTATATAAACGAAAAGTAGTGCTATGTTTACAACACACGGTACGATTTTCATAAAACGCTTTAATAGTCTCTATTCAACGAAACGTAAAGCTATCAAAAATTCTTAGAGAAATTTGGATTTCTATCTATCTATCTATCAGCCCTGGGATATCCACTGCTGGACATAGGCCTCCCCCATGGATTTCCAATAAGGCCGGTTGGACGCGGCCTGCATTTATTGGATTTGCAATTTGGATTTATCCAAGCATAAAAAGTAAATAAAAAATCATCCAAATAGAAATATAATACAGGATATTAGGTATCTATTTTTTGTGTAAAAATAAGCTTTCGTTGAATGGTAAATAAAATAATGGTGTGGTTTCATTTTTATCGCGTTTTAGAGTTCCGTATCCAATGAGTAAAAATGGGGCCCTATTACTAATACACCGCTGTCCGTCCGTCTATCTGTCTGTCTGTCACCAGGCTGTATCTCATGAATCGTGAAAGAACGTTGAAATTTTCACAGATACCGTATTCTGTTGCCGCTATAACAACAAATACTAAAAACAGAAAAAAAACTCCTACAACAAACCTGAATTTTAAGCCGATTTTCGCTCGATATTAATAACGGTGACAAGTAAATGTTTGAAATATTCACATCATATTTAGTTAAATATTTACTTCAAAAACAAATAATTAAATTAGAATATGGTTATAAAATATAATAAATATTTTTAGGATTTTAAATACTTACCTTGTAAACTTGTTGAAATATCTTAAAAAACAATTCATTATTTGGGGTCATCTTATTCTTCCTCTAATCATTAAGTCATTTAAAAAAAGCCTCCAGGCGGCTTAACAAGATTATTTTTTGCAAAAATTAGCATGACCGTCTTCACCCGTGTACAGAATTTGCGAATATTTCGCACGTATCCATGTAGCAATTTTTACATTATTGTTGATTTATCAAAATAAGCTCAGCTGATTTCGATAAAATTTTAATGAGATCAATTTCGAAGTATACTTTTTTCAATAATAAAAGAATTATTGAAATCGGACTACTACGAAAAAAGTAATGTGTATTATATGTGGTGTATTAGACATTAAAAAAAAAATATACGCGTCGAATTGTATACCTCATCCGGTGGTTCGTCGGTCAAAAAGTCACCACACCAAAGCTAGCCACCCGGCTTACGCAAACTATTTTACTTTTAGTTTTAAAAGTACTTAACTGATTTGTTTTTTCATTATTTATCCTGAATGATTAATTTATCGTTTCGTTTGTTCTAAATGCAGATCCAAACAAACGGTTAGAGATAACATTTGTGTAGCGTATTCAACTGTGCACCTATTTGTGTGTTGTTTATCTTATGCAGCTAGTTTCCAATGGTTATGATATTCTGTTAGTTTAAGGGATTTTCAGACTGCAGTACCTTCATAGTTGCTGGTAGTTTTCAACTGTCATCATCATCTTGCCCTTATCTCACTAAGTGGGTTCGGCACAGCACGTTTCCTTACCTGGTCCTACTTTACTCTTTCATGAGTCATCTCATCATCAACTCCTTTCTCTCGCATGAATCAGAATCAGAACATTTATTTGCACCAACAAGAGAGTATTAACATATAGAATTTAATGTATGTGATAATGTCTACTTGAGTACCCCGTTTTATAGGGTGTAGCATAACAAGATAAATCTTATTAGCTACTATTTAAATCTAAATTATAGTATGACAATTAATTCTAATTGCAGTTAGTGGGTATCTACAATATTGTAAGTTTTAAATATTGAGACCACAAAAAAATTATAAATATTTGGAGGCTCAGATATATATGGCATTCTATCTATATCTATATCAGTTTGTGATTATTTGAAGACGCTACCTTGATGAATTAAATTTTAATGGTACCTAAAAACCTAGCTAATCTTAATGTATATTGAAAATTAAGCTATTTAATTATGTGTCATGTCATCTTTCACACAATTTTACAATGTGTAATTTTCGATGTATGACGAGAAAAGTGACAAATAATAAAAAAAACTTTTTTGTCGATGGTTATAGTATGGAGATTTTAACAGCTTACTACCCAATTTTGTGAAATTTTCTGGATTTGTACGGAACCCTCGGGTCCACCGAAGGTTCCGAAGCGAATATACACATATTCACTGTTGAAACGAATTGATGATGAGTTTCAAAACTGACAGATATGTCAAAGTGAAGCTCTGCTGTCTATTTTAGAATTCTTACTAGACAGGTGTCAAAGTGATAGCTGTTAATGTTGCCGAGATGCCATCGATATTTATTTTATACTTATTATGTGAATTTGTTCCCTATAATTTTGCGTACTACCTATAACATAGTCTGTGAAGTCCTTCAGTACGTTTAGTATAATGGCACACTAAACAGGTATTCCAATGGGAACAGTTTAAAGTTCAGCGAACTGTAACGTAATATTGAAAGAGTTGAACATCTATTTTAAAAGAAAAAAGAGTTTTTTGTAATATTGTAGTTACCATGGGATCTCCCCAGAACTCGAAGAAATTAGATGTTTTAAACAAAATAGCAACTTGAAATAAAAAAATATTAAAATTAAAATAAAAAAATATGATAATAGCTGATTTCTTTTCTCGAATTCCGGGTTGGTTCCATAGTAGAAGTTGCTCATTACGATGTACCTCAACTGCGCTTAGAGTATTACTACTCCTCTTATATACACAAGCAAAAATAAATAAAAAAACAGTAAGTAGCTTAAAGTCTTACGAAAAATATTATAGCAGTAAACAAAAATTTACAACTATATAAATATTAAGCATCATCGTGGGACTTCACAAAAAACTTTCCAACATTATGTACAAAACCAGGAGTCAATTTAGTAAGTTTCGGCAACAGATGTTTAGCGTTTGCTCGAAAATAGCAATTTCCTTTATATTTAAGGAGAGACGCGTGACTTTGATATCCCTTCAGGGCGACACCGTCAGAATTTATACTTTCTGAAATGCGCAGCTACCTAAGTGTTCTGAGATTTTGCAAGTAACGAAGGTAAAGTGGGATTGGTGCCATTATAAGCGGAACATAAAATCCCATACAAAACCATGCCACATTACCATCTACACTGTTGATTTTCTTTGAAACGTATATAACGTTTGACTCAACATTTCTGACTGCTTTCCTGTTTCTTAAGAGATATAGTCTAAAGCTTTTCAAGATCAAAGTGAATAGGTATATTCTAAGTCTGTTAATGCTTTATCTTCGACCACAACGTCGCTTACCATCAGGCGAGTTGGTGGTAAAGCACGGACTTATTCTCGATAAAAAACATACCTTATTAACACATAAAATACTAAATATAGAGCAACATAATTCTTCTATAGCATAAAGTTGTGACTTATTTTCAAAAGTTGGTAAATTTATTTCTGTAGACCTAGAAGCATAAAATTTGGATAATTTTGTTGTTGATGATGCAACTCGTAGCTTTTTTGCAATGTTTACGTACGCATTTACCTACTGGACTATGAAGGTTTACACGTGTTTTGTCCATATTCTGCAATTTGAAAGTGTTAGGAATGATTTACCTATATTAGAACGGGAGGGCCAGTGACGGGCGGCAGTGGTCCAGGTCGTTTCATACATATTACCCGTCCCCGCCCCGTCTCGTCCCGTCTGTAAGTGTGTATTATGGAGCGGACTACACTATACAAAAGGTGTGGCACGTGGCGCGTCCGGCTCGGCCCGTCACAGCCCTTTCCGGCCTAATACAAATCAACCCATATGCTGGCTCATTTGGACTCTGCCACAAAGAAATGTATAAAATACCTCATTTGAGACGATAGAATAAAAATAAATGCACAATGCAAAATACAACGCTCCCACATAGATCGAAAGTTGTGATGAGTTGTACCTATAAAAAATAGTACAGACTCAAGTATGCTTCCTTGAAGCACACCAGATATAATGTAAAAAAAAAAAATACATTTTTACAACTTTAGATAGCTTTATAGTTTTGCTCTGTATTTAAATAAGAATACGTTACATATATTTAGTAAAAATTAGCTGAAAAGCCTATAATCACCACTCGCTGAACGTGAAACCACGCCGTAACTACGTTAAAAGATATGCAAGTGCGTGCTGCGGGCATGACAAATAGCGTTTGGGGTTAGGTCGCTGTTTCGGCAACAGTTTTACAACTACCCGCCATAGTTTCGCAAACTTTACAAACATGCACACCATTTTTGTTTGCTTTGCAAACAAGCGTATTAGTAGTTCATGAAACTTTGTATTATCAATGCGCACTAAGCTGAGCTATAAAAAGTAGATTTTTTATTTTATTTTTTAGATCATAGTACAAACTGACTTTATTACTAGTCTTTAATAAAACTAAGACCTACCTATTTGAAATTTTATCCTAACGACTAATATCTACTTTGTTAAAGCTGGAGCTAATATTTAATGAACAGACGAAGATTATAAATATTGTGTAAGCCTAGTGTGGACGGAAACTATTATTTTGATTCAAAAAAGTCTAAAGTACCTAATTATTGTATTACAAAGCGTGAGCGTAGCCAGTGTAAATATTTTTAAATATTTTTTTAATATCCAGATGTTAACTGTTACGATACTGTTCTAAGTTCAGTAATGCATCAGTATCGTCTTTCGTTTAGAATTATATTTAGGTTTACTATACAAAAAACCGTGATATATGTAATGGTAGTGACATCCGCCTTAAAATTGTAAGGTCGTGAATTCAAAGCCCGGTCTTGTGCCAATTAGGTCTTTAAAATTTAAATAATGATAAAAAAATAAGGAATTTTTACCACTGGCTTCTCGTTGAAAAATAACATCGTTAGGCAATCTTTATACTTCTATAGAAGAAATTCGATGGCGTATGTGAATTCACCAACCCGTACTGGGCCAGTGTGGTGGATATGGCCCAATCACCCTTCGTGGGTAGGCTTACGTCCGAGATCTGTACTGTTGTATTTTTAGAGTCAGTATTATAGACTCCAATGGGTGAACTCTATAAGCCCTCTGGCTACGCTAAGGCTAGTATTTGTTTTTTTTTATCTAGAATAGGGCTACATTTGACCACCAACGTGCCTGATAGAAAGCGACGTTGTAGCCGAAGATGGAGTATATTGTAGACCTAGACTAGGTATCTACTTATTCACTCTTGACTTGAAGATATCCAAATTGTAATTTTCAGGAAACAATGACGGAGGCAGGGCATTCCAATCCCTGGCGGACATCATTAAGGAGCAAATCGCTTAGTACGAGCAGGTGGTACGTCGACTATGTAGGGATTGTAATTATGTGACTTACGACTTGTTCTGTTGTGATAAGGATATGAAGGAATCAAATTTTAACCGTCTGTAAATCTCGTCGTAATGCAGTACCACCCTCAGGGTATATAAGTTGCTCTGTTTGAGGCAAATTTCCGCTCGTTTCCGCGTTGCAGGTAACTAGAGTAATGTCAACAGTGTTGATTATGGACGCAGACGGGTTCATATCTCGGAGTTTGTTATTTCCAACTTCATTAGTAACTTGAGATTTAACTTGAATTGATGCACCTAACATTTTTAATGTGATACCGTCTTATAAAATGATGAACGACGGCAGCACGTACGAAAAAACATGACTTATTGTCACGTTTTGCCTGAGCCGACTTGCAAGCGAGAGTGCGGAACGAGCGATAGAGAGGCACAATTGCCCTAAGTGTTCGGATCACAAATATAGTGTCCATCCTGTCTCAGTTGTTGATTAAACAATGTTTTCATAAGACATTCACGTGTTGTTGCGTTTCAGCTGTCTTATAATATTTAACGGGACAATAGCTTTATGTTTATTTTGAAATAGTGCCACTTGGTATAATTTCGAAGGACTAGGAATGGAAGTGGCAACATTCCTGGGGTAACACGTGTAACAAACTTTGATTGGTTCCAAGGAGGTTTAAAGTGATATCGCATGATTGGCCGATGGGCGGGAAAATGCGATGATGACATGTCAGATGTCACTTGTCAGTGGTGAATAGAGCTGGTTCGATGGAGGTTATGTGCGAACTGTGACTAGAACGGCTCGAGTTGTGATTCTTGATAAAATGGTGGCAGCGTGCTTTACGCTGCGGAACGCCATGTCCTTCGCTTAAAGTTTTCTCTATAATTGTAATCATACGTAATCTTCTATGAAATAAACTGATTGTTCGTGACGTCGCATATGTATATCTCCTGGCCCGCTAAACCCACCCACGCTAGAGCATTGTTGGGTTAGTGGTATAAAACATTACCACATTGAAGCACCATAACTGATGCGGATCCTTTTATGGATTCGACATATTAATATTTAAACATTAATGAACTTAACCATTGAAATAGATCAACAAAATTAGAAAAGACCAGCTAATTTTCCCACAAGCTTTGTGCTGGCAATTTAGTGGCCTAAATGAGGACATCTTGTTGTAATAGAATGTAAATTACTTCATTAGGCTTCCAAGCACAAAAATGATGAAAATCAGGCGTAGCCGTCTAATGAACTGAATATCTAATAATGTAACGCCATTTTTATACACTTATATACGTATCACAACATAGGATATCTAAGTGTATTTTTGTATTATACTTATTACTTAAGTGCAGAAAAGTATTACCCCTAATCTATTCAAACTTACTTTTAATATTATTAAAATGGCTCACATAGCATTATTTTGACAAATTGCTCTAATATATTTAGTTGCTGTCAATTAATATTCAACAGAAGTTCCGTGTTCGTCAATTTTCCCGCTGGCTCTAAAGTTGGGAACCGTAACAACGGTAGACATGATTCGCACGCAAGTCTACGTTCAAATTGAGCGACGGCCAACAAAATAATGTTTGACGCACACTTACTACAACATGGTACCTACAAAATTATTTTAAAGGACGGACAAGAGGGTCGGTTACTAAAATAATGTGATTAGTCTGTAATTTAGTCAATCAAAAAATATTCGACAGATATTTGTTTTAAAATCAAATTATGACGACAGCCCGTTGAAGTTTTGCGTGACGTCACGTCTCCACTACACATTTTACTTATAAGTAAGTGTCACTTTTTATTTTTTTCTGCATAATAAGACTACATTTGGCCACTAACTCGCTTGATGGAAAGCAAAGTTGTAGCCGAAGATGGAGCATGTAGACCTAGAATATACCTATTCACTCTATAAGAAGCCCTTAGTCAAGAGAATTCACTATGTACAGAACTTTGACGCCCCTTATCTTTGATAATATCTTATTTGATAGACGGAACAAAAATAAAAATACCTTTTTCTAATCATGAATCATACTAGCAGCATTCGAGATACAGACTTCTCTTGTTTGAATGCTAACACCCCTTATAACTGTATCGTATAATTTGCTCAATAATCGTTATTTATTTATCCTTCGTTTCAGTATATTCTAAAGTTGTTTGCCCGCGACTTGCACATAACGAGTGCCTCTATTTATACTAAATGACGGCTGACGCGATTAGTTTAGACTCATACTTATCACAATGATAATTAAATTTTACAAAGTCCTCCTGAAAGCTTGACACACACTCGCAACAATAGTATTGCCGTAACTACGGCAGGTATGAGTCCCAAGTTCCTGTTCAGTCAGAGTGATTGATATGTTTGACGCACTTTCTCTAGAATAAAATAAATGACGCTTCACACTAGTAGTAGTCGCAAGAATGGGCATGATAACTAAAAAAATATAATAAGTCCGTCAGATAGATTATTCAAAAACATTAGACACATTTTTATGTCAATTAAACAAAAATTGATGAAGATATAGCCAGTTGAAGTTCCGCATGACGTCCCTTGTAGACCAAAAACGTATAGACTTTTGACAGAGAAGTGACGACCTCCACTCCCAAACTTTAACAAGGTTTATCTTTGTCATTTTGTTGATTGATTGACAAAAAAATACATGCCCAATATTTTTTGATAATCTAACTCCCAGACTTATTATTATAATTTCTTTAACCCGGTCATCATGCCTCTTCTATGGAACATTCCTACATAGTCAAGTAAATCTAAAACGTTAACTCAGAAATTTAGACTTCAATATTTAAATGCTATAAGAAAAAAAATAGTACGTGGAGTGAAACTTCGGCACGGAAGAAGTGAAACTTCCGCACGGAAGAAGTGAAACTTCGACGCAACAGTGCTTTCATACCCCCTCCATGGTAGCGTTATACGTTTAACGCAACCTTGTTAGAAGTCGCATTAGAAGTTTCATTTCAATAAAACAATCTCCAGAGAACATTCTCTGTACCAGCCTTTTTAATAGTCCACTGCAGGACGTAGGCTTACCCACGAGGAGTGATTGTGCCATATCCACCACGCTGGCCCAGTGCGGATTGGTGGATTCACATACGCCATAGAATTTCTTCCTTGGAAATATGCAGGTTGCCTCACGATGTTTTCCTTCACCGAAAAGCCAATGGTGTGAAATTCCATACATAAATTTCAAGGAATTCATTGGTACGGGACTGGGTTTGAAAGCACGACCTCACGATTGTAAGGCGTTGTCATTACCACTAAACCACCACGGCTAACCTGTAAGGCGGGTGTCATTACCACTAGAACATTCTCTACATACTTGAAAATTTAACGTGAATCAATTTAAAGAAAAATGTGTTTGTCCCAAAAAACAAAAAAGTCACACCTTCTCTATTTTGAAAACATGTTAAAAAGCTCTACAAAAGCAGCGAGTCTGCGCGAGGTCTTCTCAACGAATTCAAGTCATGTACTATTTGTTTGAACACGAACCTGGGAGGGCAGATAAGGAGGGCAATTTGTTTTGATGTCTTCATGAATGATAACTGTGGGCTGTAGGTACTAGTCGTACATTAGTTGGCAAAACTCGCCCTTGAATCACTGTTTAGTTCTGTCACGTGGATTTTCGGGTCAGTATTTTTATAAGCTTTACATTAAAGTACTTGAACGGAGTTTCGTTTGATCCTATTTGAATATGTTTTTGAAGTGAAAACTTTTTTGGCAGCGTTGTGAACTTTTTGGAATGGGTAAAAAATGTTAGACTCGCGTCAGGACACGTGACTTGATCGAAAATTTGTAAGACGGCGCAGGCGCTTGCGCGAGTGTGCGTGTGTGATATTGTATTATCGCATAAATAATAGTACTTTATATATATCGTTGCTTTGGTGGTAAAGAGAGCTAACCCACAAAATCAAGTTTTGTGATAATGAGCAATTAAGGGACAAGGGTCAACTACAAAATATATTTTTTTCAAACCACAGACTCAAGGGTCTGTGCCCTTTGTTAACTAAAATTACAATTGTTAGATTTTGCTGTACAAAGAGAGTTAGTAGGTACTTGAAATTTTAGCCTAAGTTAGTTAATTGGTGCAATGCGTGAATACCACGAGCAGACCGGTGACCCGCCAGCAGCACCCGATCACGAGTGACACATGTGCCAGCCATCGTTCTCCTCGACCATATTTGAGGGAGGAGAGCGACCCGACACATGATGCCACCGCAAGAAGGAGCCTTCGATGGCAAGCATGAATGCTTGGGGCATGCGCGCAATGCTTATTTCTTATAAATTACAAATACACATTTCCCACATCCTATGCCATTTTTTTGCCTTTTCCCGGCCCAGAGCCTCCATCACCGCCTCGTTCCGATCCCTGACGGCCATCTTTATAATATCTTCTAAACCATTGGTTCAAATTTGATCAAAATTGAGTCATATAAGGAAAATAGGCTTATTGAATCCCCGTTTAAATACAATAATAGGTCATTATCTATGTAACTAATTTTACTAAAAATGTGGGTTGACCTCTGTTCACCACCAAAGCGACGATATATGCTCAAGTTTTCACTTTTGCCGGCTCACGGACGGTGCAACCCGTTTTACTATGGAAATTAACGTGGTTTTCACACATTTTATACTATATATAACGGGAATGAACTCACGTGTGGGGATAGTCGTAACGACTATAGTTTCGGTCGCATTCGGCGACCTTTCTCAAGTTGGCGAGTGCTAGCACGCGGAGCCGTCTCGCAATGCACTGGAGAAAGAACCAACCAACTTGAGAAAGGTCGCGGATTGCGACCGAAACTATAGTCGTTACGACTATCCCCACACGTGAGTTCATTCCCGTTATATATAGTATAAAATGTGCAACCCGTTGTTTATTTTTTCCAAAATAATCTTCGATCCTTGTTTTGACGTTTATCTAAATGAACGAAGAATATTATTGCATGTTCACCGCACTGTTATTAGAAAAGTTTATAAAATAAAATAAAAAAGATTAAATTTTCTCTAATAACGATTCACAAAATTTACGAAAATATAATATTAATCAATCATCTATGGACCACCAGTAGTAGTAGAAGCCTCTTCCAACAGTTTTCATTCTTTTCTCTTCCATTGCAATTTGGACCAGAGCTTCCCAGCAACTTTTACAATGTCGTCATGCTACGTTTGATAAGAGGGGCTTACAAGAGATGATAAATATTTATTTTATTTTAATTTACCTAGTAGTCCGCCCCGGACTTGGACTTCGCCCTATTCCTATTTCATGTCATAAATACTCACTGGGATTTAAAAAAAAAGGATACCATATTTGTATGAAAGTCAGCGATTTATTTTAAACTAATGTTGAAAGACATAGATAACATTCGGTGAAATGTTTAAAATAGTCATCCGCAACTCCCCCAGAAAGTGGCACCGTTTTGCCTCTTTTCACCACGGTCTTCGTATCTTCGCAACTACTGAACAGAAGATGCTCATATTCGAACTTAAAATTTTCATAAATATAAACTACGTTTATGCTAAATTTCATGGAGATCGATTGAGCGGTACTTGAATTATCGTCGAACAAATATGCATACAAACATACACCCAAGTGCCGGCTCGGCCCAGTAGACTCTGAGACCTCACTTACGCTCGTTCAATTGTTTATTTATAAAGTAAATGTTTTACTAAATATTCTGTGAAAAAGCGAGCGAAAACGGCTTAAAATTCAGGTATGTTGTATTGGAGCCCCCTTAATATTTATTTCTTTTCTATTTTAGTAGACATTTGTTGCCACAGAAATACATCATCTGTGAAAATTTCAACGTTCTAGTTATTTCAGCCTAGTGACAGACAGACAGACGGACGTACAGCGGAGTCTTAGTTACAGGGTCCCGTTTTTACCCTTTGGGTACGAAACCCTAAAAATTATAATCTCATTGTACTAGGTAACTAAAAAATTATAACAAGGCATTTAAAACAACATTTCGTTCTAAGTAGACGCAAAAAATATATGGCATTTTTGTTTGTTATAAATATCATGGAAGCACATTAATAAAATCGCATGCCGTTGACGTATAAAAACTCCATTATAATAAACTTCCTTTTGTTAAACATAAGTTTTACTGTAGTTAATTCCGGTAGTAAATATAAAATTGTACGGAAACCCATAGAAATAAATAGGTACTTTTCAAAGCAACGGGCAAAATAATAATTATAAATGAGGAGCTGGTGAATAAAAATTGTTATGTCTACAGTGGGATTTTTTGTTTTTGCCTTTCTGGGTTCTTAGTGTGTGTGTCTATAAATAAGCTAGCGATCAAAATCGGTTCTAAAACATCAAAAACTGCATTTTTAGCAGACATGTCCCAGAAAAAAATAAAAAATTTGCTTTAATGGGCCCCAATTAAAAATAGGAATTTGATAAAACTGAAAATAAAAATTTGAGTATATATTGATGCAGAATTCATATGTAAAAAAATTGGAATCTAACTCATTGTTGTATTTAAAAAATTGAACTTTAGATTTTATTCTCATTTAGTTTTTTATCTCTCGTGTAAAAAATATTAATGAGACCTATCCGCTTTTGTTCGTCAGCTCCTCAAATATTAGTATAACGTATAAAATAACCTACAAATTTCAAGATAAATTGAATTCCAAAAAAATCAAGTAGTACTTAATATACTCTACGAAAAAATGAAATAATAAAACACTTGGGCTCTTCCATCGTACGTACAGTTCCTTGTTACCAAGTAAACAAGGACCTACAAAATGTTAATATAATGCTATTTAAAGCAATTTCTACACGTGAAGAATAACAAGCAATTACGACGTTAAGTTAAATCGCTCGTGTGTAGAGACTCCTTCATTTTTTAGGAGGACGGAATTTTCTCAATAATATCACTTTTCGAAGTAACCGTAAAGAAGTATTTTAATTTAACCGACGAAACGGAGGAGGTACTTAATTCGACGCGTATATTTTTAGGGTTCCGTACCTCAAAAGGAAAAAACGGAACCCTTATAGGATCACTGTGTTGTCCGTCTGTCCGTCTGTGTGTATGTCAAGACTCTTTATCTCGGAAACGCGTAAAGATATCGAGTTGAAATTTAAACTGTTTACGTATATCTATGGTCTCTTGCAGTTTTGTAAAAGAAAATCTTCTCAGTTACCGTATAAAAAAGTAAGGGCCGTTTATGTCGCAAAAAACGCATTTTTCGACGCTCACAAAAATCAAAACCTACAGGGTACTTCACGTTGACATAGAACTATGAAATTTAGCGAGAAGCATTGTCTCAGAGTAGACATATAGGAATAAATCTGAAAACTGTACATTTTTATTTAATTTATCCCCCGATGTGCGAGCCTGACTTGCACTTGTCCGGTTTTTTGTGAATTACCACGCATACCTTTTTACAGAGTTGTCAGTTTTCAATAATATTTTTTTTTGTTTGGTAGAGATTATTTAAAAAATTGTTTTATTTAAATTTTATTGAAATTAGATGAGCCATTATTGATAAATCAACAATAATGTGAAATATTACCACATCGATCCGCGCTAACTATTCTAATTATGTACGAACGGTTGAAGACGATTATGCAATTTTTCCCGAAAAATAACTATATATAAATATAGACCTACAATGATTGGGGTATACAAATCTCAGAGCAAATAAAAAAATCAAGAGAGAATGTTCTGAACAAACAAGTGAAGCCAACCGAAACTACGCCTCGCCGTGTACATACAATTACACACACATCCACGAACAACGAAACTACGCCTTGGCTTGACAGCCGAACTATGGCGGCGCAACACCGACGCACTCACACATGTATAAAAAACCGGCCTCACTTGACTGTTCAACGACGTTCCCTCTTGATTTTTTTATTTGCTCTGACATACAAATATAGACCAACAATGATTGGGGTACGTTTCATTGCACCATTTATTGAAATAACAATGATTGAATTAATTTTACCAGGTGACTTAGCGTTTTGCAGTGAAATTGTGCACTAGATGGCACTACCAATTTAATTTAAAATCGCGCGACAGCCCTGGTGGGCAGATTGAGCAAATCCCACTGGTATAAAAAGTGAGTGGAATCTGTCCCACCAAGATGAAACAGGTGGGGCAGATTCCACTCCAAAACACAATTAAATTCACAATTAAAAATTGTGCTCGTCTGTTGTTTTAAAATTGTCATTTAAGGTAAAAAGCAGTTTGAAAAATATTTCCGCAACGAAAATAATAATATAAAGCCGAGGGAAAAAAATTGACACACCCTACTCGAGCTAAACTAGATGGAAACACGAAAACGAAAACCTAAAAGAAAAAACTTGTTAGGCAGAAAACAATGCGGGTAGTTGAAAAAAAGGTGTCTGAAAATTCGTTGAACTTTTTGTTTTTACTTTTTATACCTCTAACGTTTGCTTCGAAGTTTAAAATTGTTTTAGTAGGCTACCGATGTTTGGTTTAGTTTAATTTGGAATTAGGGTTCGGTTGAAAGCCAGGAATTGAATAACTGAATAGATATGACGGTTAACTGTATGACGTCATTCCCTTTGGTTTCGGTATTCAAAAGACAAACTGACATATGACAAACTTCACAAAAGTGACAGATGTCGTCGAGTCCTGTCATTCTCAAGAATCGACGAATGGAGATAAATCATTTTTCAGTTTGACAGCTGTCACTATGACACCGGTCATACAACTCTAGTATGACCGGTCATATTTTGTTTATTTTTGTTATTTTAGTGTTACGGTAGTAACACGCGTAATTTATTATTGCTGTTCTAACAACTTTCAACTGAATTAGTAAGAACAGTAATTCATTTACCGTTCTTACTACTGGTAGTATGGTTAGTAGTAATACTAACAATAAACCGTAGGCAGTGTGTTGAAGAATAATCTTGGGCCCAGCAAAATTAAAAAAGAGGAAGGCACTATCTACTTAAAATTAGGTCAAACATTTTATTTATATTGTTAATTTTATTTTTAATGTTAATTTGTACAACGGCCATGCTCCAATTTCGCGCTTTATTATTTTTAATTACTTTAAAAGAACAGCCATTCTCCGATAATCAAGTTTTTTTTACGTATTCCGAGCTTGCGTAATCAGTAATACTATCAAATTAGAGTTTTCAGTTTGAATCAAATAAACGAACAATAAGAGTGTACGGTAATTAGGGTAAAAATAGCTAAATTGAAGAATTACCGACATCACGAAAGCAAAAGTCCGCTAGAAAATATATAACCAGAAAATCACAGCCTTACATTAATATTAGTTTGCACAAAAAGAGAAGCGTTGTAAGTGAGGTCGCCCGTGTGCCATTTTATTAATTTTGTTACGTTGACAACACTGCTCTGTCATTGCTAGTACAACTAAAAGTGTTTGATACGTGTTAGACACCAATTCGGATCTCATCAGTAGACTCGCGTCTACCAAATAGTCGGTACCTTGGCTACTGATTAAAATCGTATTGTTAGTGCACCGTAACTCCACGACGTTCTCTTTTTGCACTTACTCTACTGACGGAACAGATTTAGGTAGAGACCACATGTCAAATCAAATCAAATCAAAATATATTTATTAGCATTAAAGAATGTACTATTACAATGTAGTGCTAACGGGCCCCAAACTAGGCAAAGCCTGGATCTTGGGCGCCCTGTGGCCGGTTCCCATAGTTCGCTGTCTCGCTGAGCGTTATACACATTGAGTTGCACTTTATTTCAATGCTTTTTACTTTATTTCTTTCAATTTTGTATACCTAATTTTCTTAAAACTATTAAACATGCACAAAAATAGCTCGACGTTCTAGATTATCTGATGTCTGATGTAATATCAATTCTACGTATAATGCTCATTATTTTTCTCTTTCGTGTATTTATAAGCCAGGTTTTAATTTTGTCTGAGCGTTCGTGTCCGGCGCGGATTAAATATAATACCCGGGAATGGTAGTAAAAATTCCAGGTCACTGTTATTGTCGTTTAGCTGCTTTTTGTTTATTATTTGTTGAGTACGTTCGTTATGTTTGGGAGAGACTGTGGCGAAGCTAGGCAAAAAGTACAAGTTGATAGAGTCGCTGGTGGAAATGTACAGTATACGGAGAGACTGCGCCTTTATCAGCAAAACTTTTGGATGTAGTTTAGCCTTGTCAGTAGACTTTAGGTAGCATATTAATTATTTTTCGCAAAAAATGGCAAAACAGACTTGTATCGTGTACAAAATTCAAGTAGTTTGCTGGAATTGATACATACAAAGTTTACCACATTCTTCATTTTTCAAAAACGTCTAAGCCGATTTCGATAAAATTAGAATGGGGCCATTTCGGAAGTATACCTTTTCGAACATTTTTAGAGTTCCGTACCTCAAAAGGAAAAAACGGAACCCTTATAGGATCACTTTGTTGTCCGTCTGTCCGTCTGTGTGTATGCCAAGAACGCGTCAAGATATCGAGTTGAAATTTAAATAGTATACGTATATCTATGATCTCTTACAGTTGTGTAAAGGAAAAACTTCTCAGTTATCATATAAAGAAGTTAGAGCCGTTTATGTCTTAAAAAACCGCATATTTCGACACTTATAAAAATCAAAACCTACAGGGTACTTCCCGTTGACATAGAACTATGAAATTTGGCGAGAAGCATTATCTCAGAGTACACATATAGGAAAAAATCTAAAAACTGAACATTTTTACTAAATGACAAAAAAAAAGTGCTTCGAAATTCTCAAAATATGGGTTTAAAATTCAAAGTGCGTAAATCGTATCATGTAAGGTATCATATAAAAGAGCTTCATTAACACATGCTAAAACAGGGTTTTAATTATTTTAACAATTTTCGATGAATGACGAGAAAAGTAAAAAAAAAAAAACTTTTGTCGATGATGATGATGAGTATAGAGATTTTAACAACGTACTTCCCAATTTTGTGAAATTTTCTGGATTTGTACGGAACCCTCGGTGTGCAATTCTGACTCGCACTTGTCCGGTTTTTTTTTATTCAGTTCACAATTGGCGAAAATATCGATAAACATACACAAAAAAATACAGACGAACATTGCACCTCCTCTTATTTGGAAGTCGGTAAAAATACTTTGACACCAGGGCTAGTATTAAGGCTTTAAGCTAACTTAGTAAGAATGTAGTTGTGCTCGTCCTTTCTTCGACATTACGAAGAAAAATCAGATGTTCCATACATTTTACCTAATTTTGGAGAATATTTTTTATGAAATAGGTAGTTGATCTTTTTGCAAATTCTGGTTTAGTCCTACGGTAATTTTTTTGCATAAAGACGAGTTTTTACCTTTTTTTTGAGACGGGGAAATCTTCGTAAGATGACCGACTGCTCTAGGGTGCAGTCGGGTTATGTGGGATTGTACCCATTATAACCCCCTCGGTGGCCAGCCGTTGTGCCCTTTTGGGAGCTCCGGGATCTCCAAAGGGAACGCACCGGTGCTCCCAGCACTTTGTACGACTATTCGACTAGTACTAGGCTTGTGCGATCCTCTACGACAACGTTGCCACACACGCTGTCGTGCACCCCGGGCCCATTTGAGTAGATAGCCAGAGCCCCATCTCTGACCACTCACGGACTCAGCGGTCCCAGAGTTTAGTAGGCTCTTACTACAGGCAGGGGATACCGATGCCGTATTCTAGTGCCCCTGCATTAGGGTAAAATACGTTTATACCTAAAAAGTTCCCGCAATTTGCAAAATAACAAAAAACACAGGAATCGTTTTGCTACTGACAAGGTTCCCAACTGTTTGGAATCCTTTTAGTAAATTTAATCAAGTTTAGTGCAAACCATTACGCTATCGGCGGATAAAAATATAAAAGTACCATTTATTTCGTCAATAATCTTTTACGACCTGAAATATTATAAACCCTAGACATTATTGATGGATTTACCAATTTGCCTGAAAAATGTACGCATCCGTGAGATTTATGAGCTGATGTTGATGTCTATGAATATTTATGGAGAAAGATACGCACGTTGATATACTTACTCAGTGTCTACATGTTCCAGTGTAAAAAGTTTATTGAATCCACAGAAGGTACAATGTAATATTTTACATCGCAATAATAAAAATTTATTTTAAAGAAATTAAATACTTATACTAAATTTTACTATGGAAATTAACGTGGTTTTCACACATTTTATGCTATATATAACGGGACTGAACTCAAGTGTGGCGACAGTCGTAACGACTATAGTTTCGGTCGCATTCGGCGACCTTTCTCAAGTTGGTGAGTGCTAGCACGCGGAGCCGTCTCGCAATGCACTTATACTAAAGCTCTTTTTAAAGCATTTTGTTAATGTTTTTACACCGGTAATCTATGGGTTATATATACGCTTAAGTCCCTAAATGCATTACGGGTGCAGTATAATAACATATTTAGGATGTTAATATGGGCTGCCTCCATACTGCAGTGCTTCGGGAGTGTTTTCAGATGCAAGAACCGATGGTTTTGCTACAATTATGCCCAAAAAAATATTATCGTTACTGATATGGGTGAGAGGCAGCCAGAATAGCATTTTAAATAAAATAAGTAATAAGTATAATTGTCCAATTATAAAGCATTGGATACGATCTATAATTCCCGATTTAAATAAAGCGTATCTAATTAGATAATTATATAAGTTCAATTAATAAACTAATTATTGTAAGTTGTGGTCCAAGTTGTTAAGATGATTTTAAAAACTCGTTAACAGATCTTCAAAATTTCATATCCGAAGCAAGCAGTATTAAAATTTACTGTCAGGCCCGAACTTAACGACTTGACAAAAATGACAGCACACTCGTAATGGAGAGTATTTTTTGTTGCTACCGACATTTATCGGGATAGACGAGTTTACCTACAAGAGTCAATTTTAAAAATTGAGCCCGAATATTCGTCACTTCAGTAATTATTTTTCCTAAAAAATGGCATGACCTTCAACCGTGTACAGAATGCGCGAATAGTTCGCACGGAATAGTACGGTTTTGGTGAAGGAAAACATCGTGAGGCAACCTCCGTCCGCATACGTCCGTAGAAGAAATTCGATGGCAATGTGAATCCACCAACCTGCACTGGGCCAGCGTGGTGGATATGGCCCAATCACCCTTCGTGGGTAGGCCTACGTCCTGCAGTGGACTACTAAAAAGGCTGGTACGCACGGATTGATGTAACAATTTCACATTATTGTTAAAATTTAAAATTTAAATGGTATCAATTTTGAAGTAGGTATAACTCTTTCCAACAAAAAAAAAGAATTTTCAAAATTGACTTGCCATGTAAATAGTTATGCTTATACATATGAAAAAAAATATACGCGTCGAATTGAGTACCTCCTTCGGTCCGGTTCGTCGGTCAATAATACCCTACAAGCATACGATAAGGTTTAGATCGATGGAAAGACCTTCAAAACTGAAATTAAGCCGTTATTTTATCAATCTAGAATTTGGTTTATTATTTTACCGTACAAGGAGAATGAAATTAAAAATATTGATAGCCTCAATTTCAAATTTCATTGAATCACTACTGCTTAGAAAATTTATCAGTCAGATTTTAGATGTTTAGGTACGTTCCCTGTCCCGGATGATCCCCGGATGCTCAGTACCTTTCTAATCTACGTAAACGTACGAAAGTGCACTGATTACAGTTGCATGGTAATTAGATCTGGATATTTTGCAGAATCGTCGTATGAGAGACGAAAGGTTAGTGACGCCGTAACATTTCTAGCACTGTTACACTTTTATAAAGTATAATTTATTATTATTAATTGCTATGAAAATGGATTAATATTTTTGCTATTACCTATATGTAATATAAAAAATGCTTTTGAATTGCTAGTTATATTTTTTTAATTTAATACTGTATTCTAAAATTTTACAGTGTATTATTCATCATCATCCTCATCATCATCAGCCTGTGTCGACCCACTGCTGGGTATAGGCCTCCTGTCTTATGTTCCATTCTTCCCTATCCTGGGCCAATCTCATCCACGCCTGACCAGCGATGGGTCTGATGTCATCGACCCATCGGGCTGGTGGTCTGCCTATAGAGCGCTTATCTTCTATTGGAAGCCACTCAGTCAGGGATCTACTCCACCGGGCGTCAACACGTATTATTGTATGTTCGAAATTTATTTTGTTATTACAGTTAATTATTTGACATTCGGAAGAATTTTTTTTGCAGTTATTTGCTCAGTTTGATACAGAATCTCTATTGGATGTTCAGCACCAGTAATCAGACTCTGAAAAAGATAACATGGAAACAAAAGTCCATATTAATATAGAAGAAAGGGTTCCGTCTGATGATGACTTCTTTGTTCCATTTGGCGGCCAATGACAATAGCTAGTCATAGATATTGACGATGAAATGTTACAATTACCACCTTCTAGCACTTAGATAGAAGCTGGACATGACCAACTACAACATCAGTAGTCTCATTCAGCAATTTTTCGACTGAACCAGAAGAACGTACGGTACGGCCAAATCAGACACGAATGGTCATAAAAATGTCGAAATCTACGTACTCAATTCATGGTAGTGTTCGTAATATATTACACATTATATCTATGTCTACAGTAGGGACAAGATAGGTCACTTTTGACAGATGTCAGTTTTATATTCATAGTGAGGTGACCTGCTTAAAAACATCGATTAAATGAATGAATCGATACAGACTTGAAACATATGTGAATTTTAAAAATGATCATGCGAATCCCTGTCCCATTATTATTTTTTCTTTCATAAATTAAAGGAGCAAAATAAGACAAGTTCACAAGTAATCATTGCATTCGATTCAACTTACAATCCTATCAGCTTTCGATTTTTAGAGTAACATCCCTAGTGTTTAAAAAGAAAAAGGGTTGACTGACGCAACATTGTAACGACGTTCAGTTCTTTAGATCAGAAATTGTTTATTATGTTTAGAATGGTTTATTAGTGAAAGCAAATCGTAAAATTACTCGTATCGCTCATTATTACAATAAATATGTAAACGTAATTGAAAAAAGTTAAGCAATTGTGCAGTTCTTATTTTATGCCCGCCGTTACAAGGTTACGTTGTTAAATTTTGATGAAATGTCAAAAGTGACCAATTATCTTGTCCATACTTTAAGTCTAATTATATTTGGATATAAACCCAAAAAAAGACGTATTTTTGCCTCAAAAATGGCGGACCTATTTAGTAGGCCTTGGTTACGAGAACGATATTACGCGGCAACTTTGCAAAGGAATCTGAAGCAAATCATCGCTGCAATCCTGCATAACGATGATTAACAGCAAAGTTCCTTTCAAAAAGATCTGAAATCTTGAAAAAAATACAGTCTTTGTCCTAAAAGAAACGGTGCATAACGAAATATTCTTGCAAGGGTTGCAAAAAGGCGATTTACGAAGAACATGCTGTTTCTATGTGTAGTTACTATTCTGATTAGTTATTTGTCTAATAATTATTGTCGCTTGATTACCTCATCATAAACTAAAATATCAATATCATTTTATTTTAATCTAAAACTCGTTGATTATTTTTGTCGATTTTTTATTCCGTCGTCGTAATTTTAGGCCGCTTAAAGGCCTTTGACATGACTAAACGGTTAAAACAACCGGGACCTACAATTTATCGTGTCACCCGAGCCGCGGTAGTGCTCAGTTGGAAAATGCCTCCCGCGGTTACTCATCCAAATACTGACCGTGCGCAGAACGTCGTTTAATTTCGGTGATTGCTGACAATCATTTAGTCAAACTACGTTACGAGCGCTACAGATGTCAATATAAGTATATATTTAACAATATTATAATATGTAGTATATCAGTCTCTGGCAGCTATTGTTTGCACAAACTATGCTTAGTGCTTTAGGGTCAGAGACCGTGTGTAAGATTTTCTTTAAAATTTATAATCATTTATTTTATTTACCTAGTCAATCTATGCTATAAGCGCAACATGAGGCATTAAGTTTGTAGAGTGCAAAAATGTACAAACATAAAACGCTTTATTAAATAAACGCAAAGATACATCTGAGTAATTAATCCATGTTTTGCTTTTTATAAGTGAATTTAAATTTGAAGAAAGAAAATGACAAAACACGGACTAACTACCGTTCAAAATAACTCGTTTGTTACTATGGCTGAGAGTTATTATAAGCAATACGTGCATAAACTCTAATAATCTTAAGTCTACAATGTCTCACGCAATTAGAAAAGCAAATTAGTCTACATATCTAGTAAGTAGTAACTTTAAAATAACCAAAACAAACAGAAAACGTAGTGAAATCCGACTCAATAGTTGGCCAGGTAAAGTTCTAAGTAGGTAGCATCGCGAAACAAAACACTACGGGCTGAAAGCTTAGTTTCGTGCAAGCTCGCAACTAAGCACACTTTTTGAGTAAGGAGGTCAACCTAAGCTTGAGAGTGGAGAGGCCATAATTTGGAAAAATATTGGACAGATGGTAAATGTTAAAAACCCTTTTGTGGTTAGTCGCTGTTAACATTGGAAAATATTTAAACTCGTAGTTTACAAATAAACAAGAAAGATTAGATACTTAACACAATTTTTAATCTTAGGTATATTTTTTCGCTAATTATTTAAAATACTACGGGTTTAAAGCTTAGTTTCGTGCAAGCTTGCAACTAAGCACAGTTTTTCACTAAGAAGGTGAACCTAAGCTTGAGTGTAGAGCGGCCATCATTTTCGGAATACTCAAACAAGAGAAAGAAATAAATACAAAAAGTTTTGAAGTAGATACCTCAAAGCAAATAAAAAAACCGGACAAGTGCGAGTCAGGCTCGCACATCGAGGGTTCCGTACAAACACATTGTTAAAATAATTAAAAACCTGTTTTAGCATGCGCTAATGAAGTTATTTTATATGACACCTTACATGATATGATTTACTCACTTTGAATTTTGAACCCATAGTTTGTGAATTTTGAGACCATAATTATATTTTTGAGATTTAAATAAAAATGTACAGATTTCAGATTTATTCCTATATGTGTACTCTGAGACAATGCTTCTCGCCAAATTTCATAGTTCTATGTCAACGGGAAGTACCCTGTAGGTTTTAATTTTTGTAAGTGTCGAAATATGCGGTTTTTTTACGACATAAACGGCTCTAACTTTTTTAAACGATGAGTGAGAAATTTTTATTTTACACAACTGCAAGAAACCATAGATATACGTATACAGTTTAAATTTCAACTCGATATCTTTACGCGTTCTCGAGATAAAGAGTCTTGACATACACACAGACAGACAGACGAACAACAAAGTGATCCTATAAGGGTTCCGTTTTTTCCATTTGAAGTACGGAACCCTAAAAATTAAGAGAGAATGAGGCCGACCAAAACTACGCCTCGCCGTGTAAAGACAATTACACATACATCAACGTAAAAGGAAACTACGCCTTGGCTTGTCAGTCGAACTATGGCGGCGCAGCAGTGACGCACTCCCACATGTATAAAATACCGGCTTCGCTTGACTGTTCAACGACGTTCCCTCTTAATTTTTTATTTGCTCTGAGGTAGATACTAGTTGCTTTAGTGGTTTAGTTTATTGATTAGTTAAAATAATTATAAAATCTCATATTTAAGGCTGAACACAATCCGTTTCGTGGGTTGGGCTACGTCGTACAGTTGACCTGAAAGTCTGGTACTGCTAAGATTGTGTCCAGTCTTATCAGATATCCATATGAGAGGTATATGAGAAGTAGTAAAGGTTTTACTGCTGTTATTATAATGAACTATTTCTTTAAGTTCTTAAATTTACTCTCCCTCTTGTCTTGCTTTTTTGATAATATTAATAGATAAAACGTGAAAAGTTTTTTTTTAAATCTGTGTGCTATATTTTCGACCATATCTTTGCTTATTAAATTATTATCAACCTAGCTTGTCGTCAAACGCAAACTTATTCAAGATATGTAATTATTTTTCGTAAAATATGGCAAAACCGACTTCCATCGTGTACAAAAGAATAGAATAGTTTGCTCGAATTGTCGTGTACAATTTTAATATACATTATTGTTGATTTTTCAAAAACGTCTTAGCCTATTTCTATCCTACTAATATTATAAACGCGAAAGTTTGTGAGGATGGATGGATGTATGGATGTTTGTTACTCCTTCACGCAAAAACTACTGAACGGATTAAGATGAAACTTTGCAATAATATAGCTTATATATCAGAATAACACATAGGCTATAAATTATCCTACTAATATTATAAACGCGAACGTTTGTGAGGATGGATGGATGGATGGATGGATGGATGGATGTATGGATGTTTGTTACTCTTTCACGCAAAAACTACTGAACGGATTATGATGAAACTTTGCAATAATATAGCTTATATATCAGAATAACACATAGGGTATAAATTATAATGATATATTGCGTATGCGGGCGAAGCCGCGGGTAAAAACTAGTAAAATATAAATGGGACCACCTCGGATGTATAACTTTTTCGAACAAAAAATAATGTTAAATTCGGTTCACAATTGGAGAAAATATCGATGAACATACGCAAAAAATACATACAGACGAACATAGTACCTCCTCCTTCTCAGAAGTTGGTTAAAAAGACAGGTCGTGACTCAGTTAACCACAAAATATGCACAAAAGAGGGACATATGTTGAGACTGCCAACAAATCAAGTCTACCATTGTACCGTCGAATTGGTTACCTTTGACATTTCCGCCCTCCTAAAGACTGTATCCGGGAAAAACGGAAGACTTGGCTACCGAAGCCAGCGCTACATCAAGCATGAAATAGCGGGAAATGGTTCGTCCTCAATCGCTATTATGTCTTGCCCTTATCTGATTTGTCACCCTATTTTATTTTTGGGGTTCCTCACTCAAAGGCTGATAAATAAGTATCATCATATAATCATTAGCAAAAAAATGGCATTATGGTAGCGTAGTTGAAATCTCTGGCCAAAGATTGCCATTGAAAAAAATAAAACATAAAAAACAACAAACTTATAAGGAAAATGTAATAATCCATTTTAATGAATATAATTATGTATACATGTACAGCCCCCCGACCGCCTAACCAATAGCAATCGTAATAGCAATCGTTTACGACTTTATTTTAGTAATTTGGCACCGCCTTTGTGACGTTAGCCATCAATATATATGACTGCCTCGGTGGCTCAGGGGTTAGTGATCCTAACTTCTGGATCAAAGAGGCGTGGGTTCGATCCCCACCCAAGGCAAATATTTGTGTGATGAACATAAGTGTTTGCTCTGTGTCTGGGTGTTATTTAGTTACTATCTACATAAGTATGTATTTAAAATAAGTATATGTAGTATATCAGTCTCTGGCAGCCATATCACAAGCTTTGCTTAGTTTGGGGTCAGAGGCCGTGTGTGAGATGTCCCAAAATATTTATATTTATTTATTTTATAATAGCTTTGCGTGGATTGCGAAGAATGAACAACTTTGATGGCTAACGTCACATAGGCGGTGCCAAATGACTAAATTGAAGTCATAAACGATTGCGGGGGGCAGGTATTTGTTTTGATCTATGAGCACCTAGTCAATGTCAAAAAACATTCAAACTTGGTTCTGAATAAAATGCAAATCGCAACAAATAACAAAACAGAAAGTAGTAAAAGCATATTTAGTGTAAGCTTTGGTAGTATGTGACACATGATTTTTGTTTTTGTTGAGTATTGACGGATGGAGATGATATTAGTTTAATTTATCAAAAAATCTATGACTACCGTGTGCATTAAATTAATAGATGAAATAGAAGTGAAAAACTTATCTTCATTATCAAATACAAAAACACTAAAAATTTGATCGCTTCTAAGTGTCAAATAGGTGTCGTAAGGAATAAAACGCCTATTTATGCAAGACCCTTTACTTCGGGAGTTCAACTGACACTTGGCCAGTATTTTGCTGATGCACGGAGCCGCCAAATGGACGTACGATAAGCAGTGGTCAGAAAATTGATGTTTGCATGGAAAACCTATTGGGAAAGGGTTTTGACGAATTGCAATAATTTACTTTCGATACGTGAGGTTTCAGCAGAAATAATATTACTTTTGTCTAAGCTTTTATCGGAATCAAATTATTTTTGTAAATATGTTATTTTAGCGTCCACTATACTGCCGTCCTTATGAAAAGTGCAATAACTAACTTTGAGTAACTTTTGAGAAAAACGCGATAGAAAAATTTAAAATTGTTTTAAGTGTATCTCTGCCCTTAAGAAAGGTATCAACTTGAAACTTGCACAAGATTGTAGATAAAAATGTTGAGCATATTACCAGGTACTTCAAAACTGAAAATTATGTTATTTATGCTACTTAAATCACAACATTGTTTTTCTGTTTAAAACAATACATCAAAAGTGTAAACGATTACCAGTCATAACCACAATAACTAACATAGTTATCGTACTTTTTGTTAGTAAATCAACATATTTCAATTTAGATTAGCAGGTGCTTCTGAAGAGTCTGTATGGTAATTCTAAGTATAAGTGCAATATTTGTCTGACTTATTGCAGTGTTCATTAGAGTTTAATAAATTTTATTGAATGTGATTCAAATAAAAGGTGTTATTATGTAAGACAATGCTTAGTGTTGCACATAAAAATGAGTGAATATATTTTTAAAATGCTACAAACATCACTGTAAGATTTAATGACTGTAAAATAGTGATTTTAAGTACTTAATCTAAACTAATTGTCAGTCATAATTTTTTATTAATTTAACAAAGTCATCTTCATACTTATATTTAAAACAGTGCACAGTGAGATCAATCTTTCAATCAGTTTAAAAAAATTATGTACGACAATCTTTTTACCCGACTGCATGACGCAAAGGAGTAGTAATGTGTTTATCAGCCTATGTATTATGTATGTATGTTTCTTTGAAGCACTACACAGACCAAACGCCTGGGCAAGTATTATTATTTACACGTCAATCGATTCCTCTTAGTCCGAGTGTCATTAAAGATATCACGTTAGAGAAAATTTAATATGGCGACTACTGCCCCCCTACCGCCTAAGCAATAGCAATCGTAATAGCAATCGTTTATGACTTCATTTTAGCCATTGCAATAGCAATTGATGACTAACGTCACATAGGCGGTGCCAAATGACTAAAATGAAGTCGTAAACGATTGCTATTACGATTGCTATTGCTTTAGGCGGTAGGGGGGCAGGACGCCATAACGTTGAAATGAAAAAAATGTAAATCAACAAACTACTGATGTAGTTTGTTACCCCACTTGATTTTGGATAGGTATTTAAAAATCAATTTTAGTTTTCTCTCAACATTTTGGGATTCAGCTGACCGTTTAGGATCTATATCGATTTAAAGTTTCGTAAAACAATTCTGACATACAAGTTTTGAACAGTAGAAAAGTACAATGAAAAGACGAAAACTTTTACGTATACAGTCGGGTTTTTTGGGTTGATTTTTTATCTATTTTTTTTTTTTTTAATTTATAATTATTAATAAAACAGAGACTTCAGGTAAATTTAACCAGAACTCTCGTCTCGTTAAAGGCACTAAATCTGCTATGATTCTTTGCTTACGCCCTTTGGCAATACCTCTTACAGAGGTTTTGCTTTCAGCATCAACAATTGAAAAACATGGTTTTTTTATTAATTTTACTTGAAGGAAATCCAGTTCTATCCAGTCACAATCGTCATGCATCTCTTTATACCTTAAAATAAAAGATCCTCTCTCTGCCCTAACCATCACCACGTGTTTCAAATACACCCTTGGTTCTTTATTTTTTATTTTATGTTGCGATGAAACATCTTTATAACAATAGAAATCAGATATTTTCATGCCTTTTACTCTGTTTTTGTTCGAGTTACTAATTTTCACCGCGTCTGCGAAGTCCTCAAAGTCATAAACCTTTTTCTTCTTTTTTACGGATTTTTTGACTTGATTGTGGAAGTGATCGGCAGACATGTAGATTCTGCAGAAATGAGTTCGCTGTTTACTATGTTAAGCAAAAAAACTCATGAACGCATCAACTATGTAGTTGAAATATTGTGATTTAGTTTGTGTAGGTATATTGTATCGCTTGTTTTTTCTAAAAATAAACGCCATAACTTTACCTTTTACTCTAAAATATTAGTGAACTTTCAAATAACTCGCCAACTTTTCTTAATATAAGTGCAATAACTTGTACTTATTGCACTTATGACAAGGAGACGGTATGACAAAAAATAAATTAATCTATATAAAAATGGTATATAACTCTAAGTTATTGTATTTATGCCTAGTAATTATGACCTAAATAATAGAATTTAGACTTTACCTTACCCCAACTCAAGTTATTGTGGTCTTGCTTGGTAAACTAACACAAAGTTCCTAATATATTGCAGTTATGCTTAACAAAAACTCGAGATTTTCAATAGATGCGTCAAAAATGTCTAAGAAGAAAATGTAGAGCTTTTTTTTCTGATCACGAATATGTATATAACTCAATTTGGCCAAAAAGTCGAGTTATTGCACTTTTCATAAGGACGACAGTATATTATGGCTATATTTTTTTTTACTTAACTTCTTCCAAAATGAGGAGGTTCTAAGTTCGTCTGCATGCATTTTTTTGTGTATGTTCATCAATATTTTTGCCGATTGTGAACCAAATCAAAAAAAAACTTTTTAGTTCAAAAGGGTTTTTTACTTCCAAAGTGGTCCCATTTAAATTTTATCGATATCGGCTAAGCCATTTTAGAAAAATCATCAATAATATAAAAATTGTATATATCAATTCAAAATATTCGAATTTTGTACACAATGGAAGTTGTTTTTGCCGTATTTAAGCCAGCGAAAGTTCTTCGCGTCTTCTTAAAGGCCATGTTTTTGAAATAAAACATATTTAGTTTTGAATATACTTTACTTCACATAAATTACATAAATTATTTTAGGAAAAGTACATGTCTGTTGTTTTTTATAGACTAGTTTTTTGCTCAGTATTTGTTTTTTGCTCTCACTCTATGAGTTTATATTAGTACTTTATTCTACTTTTTTGAAAAAGAACTTTATTGTACATTTTACTTACTCATTACTAGCAACTCTGCTTTCAATTTTTTTGACGTAAGATTTTAACTTTGACATTTAAGTATGTGTCATTTAACTTTTTTTTTTTTTTCTTTTGGCATCATATGGCTTTATTATTTTACAGCCAAACTTTTAGTTTTGTTTATCTGCGTATAATAGTTTTTGTTACTGTACCTGGTAATATGTAATTGTTTTAACCGTGTAGCTTCTGCTAGTATTAGTATTGTATTATTTGTGAGTTTATTTTGCTACACGAAGTAGGTATTCAAGTCCTAGATAATTAAGATCTCTTTTTATTTATCATCAGGTCATTTAAGGATACTGTGTTCCTACTCTTCCTTCGTCTATCCTTATTCTACACAACCGACAGGTATATTATTATATTGTTTTTCTAAGTTAATTACATAGTTTTAAATCTATTATTATTTTATAGTTATATTTAGTATATTAATATATATATATTTTTGTTATTAGTATGATTAATATTTTTAGTGAACATGACTGCAACAGCGATAATGAATATTTATCTGCTTCTTCAGCTGATCCGACGGTCAGCTCTGATGACAGTTTTAATAGCTTACTTCCACTGTCTGATTTCTTGGAATCTAGCTTTTCCGATGTATCCAAAAATTTTAATGTTGTTCACATTAACGCACAGAGCATTCCGTCTAGTTATCCCGAAATGCTGGCGTCTCTGGATCACAAAAATCTACACGCTATCTTAGTTTCCGAAACTTGGCTTCGCCCATGTCATCCGACTGCATCCTATTCGCTTCCCGGTTTCGTACTCATAAGAAATGACCGCAGCTCCCGCAGTGGTGGTGGCGTGGCTATCTACTTAAAAGCTAATATTCCTTACTCTGTCATAAACCAGTCGCCACAACCACCTCCGGAAAATGCCGGCGAGCATCTTTTTATCAAAGTACTTCTTTCTCATACCAAACTTCTCCTCGGGGTTTACTATTGCCCCTCTAAAAATATCAACTATTTCCACTCTTTTGAAACCATGTTACATAATCTTATTCCATCTTATAATCATTCTGTCATCATGGGTGACTTTAACACATGTCTTCTCAAAAATGATCATCGTTCTCTCTCACTTGAATCTATTATTAAATCATGCAACCTGCAAATTCTTCCTCTTAATTCTACTCACCATTTTCCAAACTGTACACCTTCTCTTCTCGACTTAATGATCGTTTCTTCTCCTCACAATGTTGCCAAGCATGGTCAATACTCTGCTAATGATTTTTCATACCATGATTTAGTTTTCTTATCATATAAAATTCGTCCTCCTAAACTAAAACCTAAAATCATTCTTCAGCGTAACTTTAGCGGTATAGACCGAGAGGTTCTTCTTGAAGACGCGAGAAAAATTGATTGGTCCCCCGTTTTTGATGCTGAGTCAGTAGATGATCAAGTAACTATTTTCAATACATTTATAACGGATTTATATGATGTGCATGCTCCTATTCGTGCGATCAAATTAAAACATCTCCCTGCACCTTGGCTTAAGGATGACATCAAATCCCTGATGCATCAAAAATCTGTTGCTAAATCTAAATTTAATATGCGTCCCACCGATGATAACCATGCCAAATATGTTCAGGTGCGTAATCGCTGCAATAGAGTGTGTAGGGATGCTTTTCGTCGCCATGTCCATGAATCTGTTAGCGATGAGAATCCAGCTAAGGTCTGGAAATATCTTAAATCTATGGGAGTCGGCAAGTCACGTCAAAATGCGGTTTCTAACAATATTGATATTAATGCCTTAAATAAACATTTTTCTTCTGTGCCTGCTATGTCGGATGCGGATAAAAATAAAACAATCGATTTTCTTTCTGCCACTCCACCTCCCAATTGTTCAACTTTTATTTTTAATCGTTTTACCGAATGTGATGTTAGGAAGAGCATGTTGTCGATCTCCTCCAATGCGGTGGGCGGTGACAATATAAGTCGGAACATGCTATTGCCCATCCTTGACGTCATCCTTCCCGTCCTTTGCTCCATTTTTAATAACTCAACCCAAACTGGAGTATTCCCTGCAATCTGGAAATATGCACAAATCCTGCCATTGCCGAAGAAGCCCAATCCAAAATCATTTTCTGAGTACCGACCCATTTCAATACTTCCTTTCCTTTCCAAAGTCCTGGAGCGTCTTGTTCACACACAATTAAACAATTTCCTGACTAGTCATGACCTCCTTAATCCTTTTCAATCCGGATTCCGTCCTGGGCATAGCACTGTATCTGCTCTTATTAAGATTACCGACGATATCCGCTTGGGTATGGATGGCGGCCTGCTTACTGTTCTAGCTCTGCTAGACTTCAGTAATGCTTTCAATGCCGTCAACTTCGACATCTTGTTGGCAATACTAAGCTCTCTTAACATATCTCCATTGGTAATCGATTGGTTTCGCAGTTACTTATGTGGCCGCCGGCAGCGTGTTCGCCTCGAAGATATTTTCTCTTCTTGGTGCAGTACAAATGCAGGGGTGCCACAGGGCGGCGTATTGTCTCCGTTACTTTTTGCAATTTTTATAAATTCTATATCCCAATACCTCACTTCTTCCTATCACCTCTACGCAGACGATCTGCAAATTTACTCGCAAGCCTCAGTTAAAAACCTGAATTTGGCAATTACTTGCATTAACAATGACCTCCGTCGAATCACTGAATGGAGCTCATCATATGGCTTGGACGTGAATCCTACTAAATCACAGGTCATCGTCATAGGTAGTTCACGTATGATTTGCAAAATTGATTGGACAACAGTTCCTAGCGTAGTTTTTGGAGGTGTCACAATTCCTTTCAGTAATTCTGTTAAGAATTTAGGAGTGATGTTTGATCGGACCTTGAGTTGGGATACTCATATTAAAACAATCAGTAGCAAAATCTTTGCTTCTGGCGGTTCCCTTAGGCGTCTTCGAAATTTTCTACCCACTGCCACTAAAGTTACGCTCGCTCAGTCTCTTCTTCTTCCCATCTTAGACTATGCAGACGCATGCTTTATTGACCTCACCGAGATCCAGCTTGAGAAGCTTGAGCGCCTTCAAAATTATTGCATTAGATTTATATTTGGTCTACGCAAGTATGATCATGTATCTCAATTTCGCGCAAAGCTCAAATGGCTTCCTATTCGACTTCGCCGGAATGCTCATGTCCTTTTCCTTCTTCACAATATCTTGTTTAATCCTTCTACTCCACGTTACCTAAAAGAACGGTTTACCTTCTGGCAGTCCGCCCACTCCCTTCCCCTCCGGTCCAAAGAAAACCTTACCCTCATGACTCCTTCTGCCCGCTCCGAATTATTTTACGGCAGGTCCTTTGCTTTCCAAGCCGTTCAGTTATGGAACGCGCTACCTGTTCCTATTCGACGTGCTCCTTCTCTTGCTGTCTTTAAGGAGCAAGTCATGGAATTTTATTTGTCGCAGTTGCCTCCATGTTAGAAAGTCATTTTCAGTTGATTTATAATATTTATTTATTATTATATTTATTAATGTGTGTTTAGTATTTTTATTTATTTAAGTATTAGTATGTTTTTGTATGCATTATTATTATTATTGTTGTAATATTAAATTCTTGTGTATGTATATTGATATGTATGTATATGTATGTATGTATATCTTATGTATATTTATGACTGTTTATTCAAGTGTATTCATTTTTGTTTTAATTAATTCGCCATTATTGTACACCCCGTCCCTTACCTTCCTCTATAATCCTTTCCTCTCTTAATTAGGTTGCCTGGAAGAAATCGCTTTAAGCGATAAGGCCGCCGGTTGTCGCACTATTTTAATTATATTGTATTCTTTTATTGTTAAATTGTAAATTGTGTGAACAATAAAGCGTTTTCTATTCTATTCTATTCTATTCTACTTCAAATGTTTTCAAAAAGACACTAAGCAAAATTGCACCGAGCACAGTAACTACCAGTCTTAGTAACTCCTGGAGAATGTCTTGTAACAAGTGCAACATTGAATACTATCATAATAGAAGGACAAACTTCTAGGTGATATCAAATAAAATAAAAGGGCACAGCCAGTTTTATCAAGTCATGAGACCAATTATGAAGGCGCCATCGTAAATTTAATAGCATAGTGAACAGTTTTCTCAGTGTCAGTCAGTGAAAACAATTTTTGACCAATCTGCATTTTTTTGGCTTCGCTTAAAAATTCGCATCGAGCGAAAGCTACGTCGCGACGCTCCATCAATATTTTGCGTTTGTCCGATTTTTTATAAGTAAATCCAATTTCTTTCAAGACCTTTGCCAATGACGATTGTTAGCCTCGAAACAAAACACATTCACGCAAAGAAGCAACATGTTTTTTAAGTGTTGGAACTTCTTTACGTAAGTAATCACATCTGTGTAAGTAATAGTTATATATATGATGGCGTATAGCGTCTGCGTCAAAGTTGTCAACCGATGTCACACGACGTGGTTGGCGTTTTTTCTTCGGCGTACTAAGCTTATTCTCTTGCATGCCGCTTGTTCCGTAGGCTTCGGTAGTAATTTTTGTAACCGTAGGCGCACTAATACTTAACGCGGCCGCAACGCGCTCTCGCACTTGCGACAATGGTAAAAGCGGGCGGCCATTTTGATACTCTGCTTCAAAGTAATTACGAAGCTTGATCACCATTTCTCTCGTCTGTCCTTTCAGCACTGATCCTTTCGGCATTTTATAGTTCGAATATAAAACAATACAAAACTCAGCAAACAATGACTAGCACGGGCGTCTTGTTGCGAGTGACAGATGACAGTGACAAACACAAAATGGCGGTGGACCATTGAGTGTTGGTACCTTGAAAAAATACTACTGCTTATGCACAGACAAAAAATGGGGTAAGTAATAGAACGTTTTAAAAACCCCGCTCTAATATTTAGGAAGATTATTATTACGTGTCAATGTAACAAAAGTGATAATAGAATGACGTTCTACTACTTACTAGCGCCATTCCTACGACTGTTCTCTTTCCGCACAGACTCGATAGAAAAATGAATCGATATCGTGTCCACTATTATATAATCACTTGGTCACAACACTATAACTGTCAAATTAGATCTGTCAAATAAAAAATAAACGGTTGGATCTATTATAGTCATGTATATATTTTTATAAGGTACAAAATAGTGCTTCCACAGACTGTCGTACAGCGGGGTAAGGGTAGGTATAGCGCGAAAATTGTGTAGCTGGATATTCAATAGTGAACTTTATTAAACTGATAATAGATCTATCCAATACCTGGATATGTTCTCACGATAGAAACACTGATTTGTCTGTCTTTCCGTCCTTCCGTGTGTCACCTTCCATCTCGAGAACGCGTAAATATATTGAGTTGAAATCAAAACTATATACGCCAATCTATGGTTTCTTACAGTTGTGAAATATCGAACTTCTCGGTTATCATCTTAGAGCCGTTTAAGTCATAAAAACCGCATATTTCGACACTCACAAGGGAATCAAAACCTACAAACCAATTTCCGTTGACCTAGAACTATAAAATTTTGTAGATAACGAGCATAGGAATAAATCTGAAAACTGTACATTTTTAGGTAGATCACATAAATATAGGGCCTAAATGCAAGAAGTGAGGGTCCAAATTTTAAAAGGAGTTAATCATATCATGTACCTATCATATGAAAAAACTTTACTAGCAAGGAGTAAAACAGGTTTTAATTCTTTTTAAGACATTTGACTTTCCATTTATAATGAAAATAGTAAAAATAATCATTAATTTTGACCTTTTGGTGCGTTTTAAAGGACTAACTCCATGTAGTATATTTTCGCGTTAACAATCGATGACCAGCTTCGCCCTAAGGTTTCAACTAAACTTAGTTCCCGATTTTCAGGATTTGTATGGAACCCTCGGTGAGCGAGCCTGACTGGCACTTGTCCAGTTTTTTTTCGGTTAACTTTGCACTAAATTTCCGATCTAATTTTTTTAAATAAGGTTCAAGATCACTAACTGAGCATAAAATCACAAAATGCTGACAGATGCAGCCCCCCGGAAGCTCCACCAGGCTCGGCTAAAAACGTTTTTTTCAAGATGGCGCTGGAAGCTCCACCAGCCCCCCGACCGCCTAAGCAATAGAAATCGTAATAGCAATCGTTTATGACTTCATTTTAGTCATTTGGCACCGCCTATGTGACGTTACCCATCAATTGCTTTGCGCGGATTGTTGCGCGAAGCAATTGTTGAATGAACAACTTTGATGGCTACCGTCACATAGTCGGTGCCAAATTACTAAAATAAAGTCATAAGCGATTGCTATTACGATTGCTATTGCTTAGGCGGTCGGGGGGCTGGTGGAGCTTCTAGCGCCATCTTGAAAAAAACGTTTTTAGCCGATATCTCGGAAACTATGCACTTTAGGGCAAAAGTAGCCCTGAGTACACTATAATTATTGTAGAAAATGTTTGTAAAACTTACCGATTACGATTTATGGCCCATTTAATGAACCGGATTTTCTATCTTAGTCTTATTTTCCTGAGGTATGTGTTGACAGCGCTCTCTATCTGAGTGTCCTGCTGTATTTGTCGTATCCCAGCACACTTAGACAAAAATATTAGTATTTTGTGTCTTCCAACAATCACTAAATAGATAACACTCAATTCTTATATAGAAATAGTACATTACTGCAGCGGCCAGCAACAGTGGCAACGATGGACATATGAGTTGTTGGCTGAGGCGAAACCGAGGCACACATACGTGAATCCATTAATGCCTAGTTGTGGCCAAGGCTTGTATAGTATTGATCTCAAATAACGTGCGGAAATTACTTAGGTACTAAAATAGTTTTCAAAATCAATCACAAACAACGAACAACAATAATTTTACACACGCAATTTTTTATTTTTAATAAGCAGAGCTTTATATTTGCAAGCGAGGTCGAAATTTAAATAAACTTTTTATTAGTTGCGTAATTGGTAGCCATGTTTCAGACTAAAACATCGTTCTATTTTTAAATTATACGATTGATATAACATTACGTGGTAATTTATTTGGCCGTAAATCACGATATATATAGATTTTTATACAACTTTTGCCGGCTGCTCGCATGTATTTGGCCAGTACAGCAAATTCGATTTATCTCGAAGAAGGTTGTCAAAATAATGCTCAAATTTCCAAGCATGGTTGAGAAAAGTCATTTTTCTCTGTGATAGCAAACGAAATGAAAGGACACAGCCAGTTTTAGCAAGTCATAGAGAATGTAGGCTGCAGTCACGCGCACTCTACAGCTAAAAGCTGGCCTGAGTCGAGAGCTCCCCGTCTGAGTGTCCTTCTCGCGACCCGACACACTTGCTGCTTACTGCGGATTGTTTTATAGAGTTTAACTAAGTTAAAGTTATGTTTGATTGCGTAATATCCGAAAACAGAGCGCCGCTTTTCCACTGTTCCTAAGATGATATCGAATGCTTAGAGCTGACTGCCTTCGCTAGTCGGAAAAATACAAATATTCTTAAGTTCATTAAATTCATTTAAAGTATAGAGATGCAACCTAAGTGACTTGTGTAAAATTAAAAAAAAAACAAGGGTTTTGCTGAACTACCATATTGATAAAAAAAAAGATTATAATATTGTTAGACTAATAACAAGTTGGGCAGATGACATAATTACGACAGTAAACTGAATCGAAGTTGCACAAAACAGGAAAAAATGGAAGAAATTGTAGGAGGCATGGGCCTCCTACAATTTCTTCCATTATTATAGAAACCCTTGCTGGGTATGGACCCAGCAAGGTTCCTATATAAACATATTTCATTATTAATCGCTGTATACACTAACACTAGGTTTAATTTAAATCTAATAACATTAGGTTGATTATTGTTTAAAATTGTAAATATGTTTAGGTTTATAGGAAATAAAAAGGCTTTTTTATTTTTTATTTATAATCGGCCCCCTTCTTGACTAATTTTTTTCTTGAATGCATCTAAAAATAGAGATGAGAATTTTTATTTTAAGCAAAGCCCGATAACCGAGTCCGTAATACGGAAATCCGACGACGGACGAAGGTTGCAGATTTTGAAAGCCGTATTACGCGACTCAAATGGTGTTGAGCAGGACACGTGGCCAGGCCTGATGATGGAACGTGAGTGGCTTCCAATTATAGACAGGATTTCCGTAGGCAGAGTCCGATGGCTCGACGACATTAGATCCATCGCGGGACACGCGTGATTGATATCAGCCCAAGACAGGGAAAACTGGCACAAGGGAGAGGAAGCCTATACCCAGCAGTGGGCCGATATAAGCTGATGATTATGATAATGATTTTAAACATTGAAGAAGGAAACTAATCATAGTTCAGAGCTCTGATGTTTTATCCATAGACAACGCGGGCGAATTTTTTTTACCATATACAACTTAAGAGGTTTTTGTCAATTTAGGTATAATATAAGAAACTTTCTGAAGTTCAAAAACCCCATATCACCTTCACTAAAACAAAACTGCTGACAAAACAGCACTCACAGACAACAATAAAAACCACACGCTGATAATGCAGAAATCAAGGAACAAATTCACTGGAGTCCAAATTCTGTGAAACCCAAACCCATTAACTTATCCGAACCCATCGAAACCCTAATCAACGATCTCTTACGACCACTCCATACAAACTGAAACAGTTTCTCTTCAACAATTCTAAAACTAACACTGTTCTAAAGATAAAAACAATAAAAACGGCGATTGTGCTCGGACAAAAACAATATTCGGACCAGAGATGGGTCCAAAAGGCCAATAATGGGTCAGAATGGCGTGAAACGGCCAGGCGACCATAGCAGTAACGTCATGACGCCGCCACGCGGCCATAAGCGCAACATGTCACGAACTATGTAATAAAATGTATTTGGTGATATTATTATACACAGTGGCTTGTAGGATGGCAAACAAAACTTCAAATACTTAGATGTCAGAATCTTCACTAATATTATAAATCTGAAAGTGTGTTTTTTGGTTTGTTTCTCTTTCACGCAGCAATGGATCAACTGATTGACTTGATTTTTGGCATGGACATAGTTTGAAAGACGAAAATTGACATAGGGTACTTTAGTCCCCAAAAATAAAAGGTTCCTATGGGATGGCAAAAAAATCAAAATATAACGCGGGCGAAGCCGCGGGCAAAAGCTATTACTGTGATAAAATATCCAATATTAATCAGAAATGAGTTCAAAAGGCCAATAATGGGTCCAAATGGCGCAAAACGGCGAGGTAGCCATATCAGTAGCGTCAGGACACCACCACGCGGCCATTAGCGTAACATGTCACGTACTATGTAATAAAATGTATTTAGTGATATTATTAAATGTATTTATTCGACTGCCGCTGTGGCTCAGTGGTTAGTGATTTCTGGATCAGTGAGGCGTGGGTTCGATCCCCACCCAGGGCAAACATTTATGTGATGAACATAGGTGTTTGTTCCGTGTCTTGGTGTTATTTAGGTACTAATTATAATGGTTTAAAAACCAATTATATAATTACCGGATACCTGGAAAATATCGCTCTTATTGATAAAGCTACCAGCCATGTCACTCTATATTTTGTACTTTTAGCTGTTTATTTAACCTTTAAGTACCGACGTGCGGTCTGTGAGGGCCCAGCCGGCACTTGACTTGCTAGTTTACCCCTTTCCTCGTAAAATTCCGACCCTCACTTTTAAGTAGCTGGAAGGACAGTGCCCACGTTGACATTGAAACGGGAAGTGGTTTCGTCACGCACACTGTTCGTGAGTAATTTCAATATTAATTTCCGATGCGGCCTCTCAAGCCTCACGTCGGCACTATGTATGTATTGAAAATATGTATATTATGTAGTATATCAGTCTCTGGCAGCCATAATTTTCCGTATGACTTGGTTATTGTGTCGCTTACAATTAGAGAGTTTATCTAAAATTTAATGGTTTATCAAAGTTAGTATTATATACGTACAATAAGCGTAGCTGACTCACAATTTTTTGTTAGAGTAGTGGTGGAGCGCCTTAACATCTATCACTGAATATTTCCGCATTTATATAATCTTTTCTTTTTATAATTTAAATTTAACCCGCTTTCTGGTGTCGTCGGTACAACGCTGGGACGATCTGTCAATGTTCCGTTGACATCCCGGAGTATTCCGAGAGATGGTGCCAGTCGTCTTGAACCTAGGACCATTGCAATTGGTCAAAAATGGCGCAAAACCATCGAGTGTCGCGTCACCGCCGTTATTTTTTGAATGGCAGGAAGGCGGTCATTTGCAGGTTAGTCTTAGCTTAGTTGCTGTTTATACGTCGATACCAAATTCCTTCATGTATGATCTTCCCGCCCTTTCTTTTCTTTAATTTTTCTTCAAAAACGTTCGTGAGCAATCACACCCAGGAGTTGGCTATTTACACGCCATTCCAAGTAGTATTTTCCGTATTATGAAGTCAGAAAAAAAATAATGGAAATATATACAAGATACTTTGTCTGGCAGTGAAATCATATACATTTATTAAAAATGCATATATTGTTTTATTTGTATTGATTTATTCCAATTAATACCGCATACACGAATTACACTAATGACAATAAAACTTGAGTATTAAATTAACGAGCATATTCATCCTACTTAACATACGTAGCCTTAACATGGTCCAAAAAAGATTTTAATAAAGAATCGTTTGATATCAATTCTCTAAGCCCGTGAGTATCAGTAACCGGCTCTCCGTGCTGTATACTTTTACGATCACCACGTCAACGTAGAACGTTATTAAGACGATGAAATCGTACCCAGTTCATGATAAAAGCAAATAACGTTCCAGTTAACGTTGGCGTATGACAAAGCCGTTATAACGCGGATAAACCTAACAAAAGAGTTATTGGAGGGTAGTCGAACAGAAATAAATAGACAGATGTTTGGGAAAACGACGGATATAAAGATTTGTGTAAAGATATTGGAATGGTTGTAGTTGTCGTAATAAAAAGACTATGAAATAGTAAACATGTCTGGAATGAGATTAGATTGGACGTAAAAATAAGACGTTTGTCCAGAAAAGTTATGTGTTTTGACTTTTTGATGACAAACACGTTACAACAGACATTAATATGATTACGAGTACTATAGGTACCTAGATGACGTCTTTCAGTTATAATGGTCTAAAAACCAATTATATAATTACCGGATACCTGGAAAATATCGCTATTTGTGATAAAGCTACCAGCCATGTCACTCTATATTTTGTACTTTTAGCTGTTTATTTTACCTTTAAGTACCGACGTGCGGTCTGTGAGGCCCCAGCCGGCACTTGATTTGCTAGTTTACCCCTTTCTTCGTGAAATTCCGATCCTCATTTTTAAGTAGCTGAAAGGACAGTGCCCACGTTGACATTGAAACGGGAAGTGGTTTCATCACGCGCACTATTCGTGAGTAATTTCAATTTTGTTCGGCCTCCCAAGCCTCACGTCGGCACTTACGTAACTTTTCTGTTTTATTTGTAGCTTTGTTCTATTGATTTTTTTTACAGACATTTTGAAAAATAAACACACTAGAGTCATCAGGTAATAAAAGAAATAGTTCTGCGACTAATTTACAGCAGTCGTATACGTCACAAAACAAGGGTGTCCTTAATTTGCTTAGAATTAACGTGTACTGGCTGTGAACATTTTTTTCCAGGAGGTTTATGTACCTATGTATTTTTTTGTGTTAGTACATTTGTTCCAAGTAAGAATTTTTTTGTTTTTGTTTTGAAAGGAGCATTTTTTAAGTATTCAAGTTTTTAAGTCTAAGAGTTCTTTTTCGCCTAAAAATTAAGCCTATTGTTACGAAATGGGTTCTTGGATAGTCAGTTAAAACGCCGATTATTTACTTTGCACTTTATTGCACACAATCACTTCACAAAAATCACAAAAACACACGACACAACTGGTTCGCACAAACACTTTACACTGGCACTGATATTCACACAAGCTAGTCACTTCACAATCACTGGTATCGCACTCTAACCCGAGTAGTTATCGTTTCGACGGTAAACGAATAAACTGAACTCCAAGGGTCGGCCGGCGTATTTATATCCGTTATTTCCTACAGTCTCGAACCTACGAGATATTTCGCAACATTACTCGATCTTAATAAACGCTATTGTGTTAACAAGTAAACAACTTGAAAGTTCGAGAATCCCCTATTGTTTTTCATTTAACGTAAACACCCAACAAAAGACGAGATACAAAGACTGATCCCGCTCGAGTCATTAAGCCATAAAACCGAATACAAAAGGCACCAATAAAAAGACGCAAAACAATAGAGCTTCCCAGAATCGTATACACCGCAGATTACACCGCATAGTTACTGCATACCTACAAAGGGCTCCTACTGCGTTACACTACCCCCTCCTAAGACATGCTCGTCCCGAGCATCGTTGCACCCGTAATATCGCGCCAATCGATCCACATGAACTATCTTGGGAGCACCTCGATGTCCCTTCTGTATGCGGAACGTCACGTCGTTGATCTTGGTCACCACTCGGTATGGTCCATCCCATTTGGCTTGTAGCTTTGGAGATTTCCCTTTTTTGCGTATAGGGTTGTGTAGCCATACTAGCGAGCCTTCCTCGAACCCAGGGTTGTTAGTCCTTCTGTCGTATCTAGTCTTCATTCTTTCTGATGTTTGCTGGCCATACTCTCTAATGTGCTCATAGATGTCGTTCATCTTGTTCCGGAGGTCACTGGCGTACTCAGTTATGGGTTGTGGAGAATCCGGTGGGACACCAGTTATTAAGTCGGCGGGTAGCCGTAATTCACGTCCAAAATTGGCAAAAGCAGGAGTGACATTTGTGCTCTCATGAACAGCACTTCGGTATGACAACAAAAATGGCTGGATATGCTTGTCCCAATCCCGTTGTTTGCTTTCGACTACTTTTGCCAGGTATCTCTCCAGAGTTTGGTTGAATCGCTCCACCATTCCATCCGATTGCGGGTGGTATGACGTTGTCCTTGTTTTGTGTGCACCCATTAGCCGACACGTCTCTTGAAACAGTTGAGATTCAAAATTTCTTCCTTGGTCACTATGGATTTCCAATGGTACTCCAAAACGACAGAATACTTCATGGACCAATTTGTCTGCTATCGTCGATGCCTCTTGGTTTGGAATCGCGAAGACTTCCGGCCACTTGGTGAAGTAATCCATGACGACAAGGAAGTACTTGTTGCCACTTTCGCTCACAGGAAATGGTCCGGCCACATCCAGTGCGATTCGCTCCCATGGTGCTCCAACATTATACAGCTTTAGTGCTCCTCTGCTGCGGGTATGCGGACCTTTCACTGATGCACAGCTCGTGCATTTCCGTACCCAGTCTTCTACGTCATCTCTGCAGTTGATCCAGTAAAACCTTTCTCGAATCTTCAACAGTGTCCGTTTCACACCCAGATGTCCTCCCGAAAACCCTTCGTGGTACAGCTTCAAAACTTCGGGAACTTTTGCTCTGGGTACAACCATTTGGAGATGGCACTGGTTTCCTCGAGCATTTTCCCATTTTCGGCACAGCACTCCCTCTTGAAGCACCAGGCTATCCCATTGCGCCCAATAGCTCTTTGTCGTAACACTCAGTGAAGCAATAGCACTCCAGTCAGGCTTACGGGCATCTGATTTCATCCATTCAAGAATCGGCTTGATGTCGACGTCTTCTTTTTGTTCAGCCTGAAGGGTTTCTTTCCATTCGTCGCCGATGTCAGATTTGAGCATTCTGACAGGTACTGGATCTTTCGACTCTTGTCTTGAGCAATGCTTGCAGTCCTCTGAGCATGGCCTTCTTGACAGTGCATCTGCGTTGCCATGAGATTTTCCACTGCGATGTTCCGTGATAAAGTCGAACTCTTGTAGTTGCTCAATCCATCTTGCCACTTGGCCTTCGGGATCCTTAAACTGCAGTAGCCACTTTAGAGCAGCGTGGTCGGTCCTCAGATGGAATTTTCGCCCGAGCAGGTATTTGCTAAAGTGACGCAATGTCTTCACCACTGCAAGTAGCTCCTTTCTTGTCACACAGTAGTTCCTTTCTGGCTTGGACAGGGATTTGCTGAAATACGCAATCACCACTTCTTGGTCTCCTTTTCTTTGCGACAATACTCCTCCGATGCCGGTGTTGCTGGCGTCAGTGTCCACGATAAACTCGTTCTCGGTGTCCGGAAAGCCGAGAATAGGCGTATTACAAAGTCGCTCCTTTAGTCCTCGAAAAGCTGCGTCGCAATTTTCATCCCAGAGAAAGGGCCGTTTTTCCTCAGTCAGTCTATGCAACGGCTTAGCGATATCAGCAAAGTTCTTCACGAATCGCCTGTAATAGGAGCATAAACCCAAGAATGCTCTGACTTCCGTCTTGTCTTTTGGCACAGGCCAATCCTTCACAGCACTGACTTTACCTGGGTCCGTCTGTACGCCAGCTTCGGAAATCACATGTCCCAAGAAATTCACTTGCCTCTTGAAGAAGGAACATTTCTTCGGACTCAGCTTAAGATTGGCAGCACGTATTTTTGTTAGGACTCGTTCCAGGTTTTGCAGGTGGTCTTCGAAGGTTTTTCCCACAATTATGATGTCTTCTAAGTAGACAAGGCATGCGTCACCAATTAGTCCCGCAAGAACTAACTCCATTAACCTTTCGAACGTAGCGGGGGCGTTGCACAACCCAAACGGCATCACTTTAAATTGCCACAGGCCTTTTCCAGTAGAAAATGCGGTCTTCTCCTTATCTTTAGGGTCTATTTCCACTTGCCAGTACCCGCTCTTCAAGTCCAGCGTAGTGAACCACTTCATGCCCGTCAGTGTATCCAACGTGTCATCAATCCTCGGCAGAGGGTAGCTGTCCTTCTTCGTTACGTCGTTGAGTCGTCGATAATCAACACAAAACCGCATACTGCCGTCCTTCTTTTTCACTAGAACCACTGGGGAACACCACGGGCTGGATGATGGTTCTATCACACCGTTGCGTGCCATGTCTTCGATCATTGACTCAACTTCTTTTTCTCTGGCAACTGGTATCCTTCTTGGCCGTTGTCGAATCGGTGGCACGCTTCCTGTATTTATTGTGTGCTTTACTAATCCAGTTTTCCCGTTGACAGCATCATCGAGGGCAAATATGTCGGTAAAGCGCTGTAGCGTCTTCTTCGCCATCAGAAGTTCTTTTTCGGAGAGATCTTTACGGGAATCTTCTAATAGTGTTGACACGTTGTAACTCCCAGCACAGTTGTATTCCTCTTTTGGTTTTTCTTGGCATCTGCGCATCCAGTCTACTTCTTCGCATGTACCAATCGGGGTTCCTCCTTTGATGAGTTGTTCCTCGTTACTTGTGTTGAGCACACGCACCACAGCAGTATTAGTAGTCCTCACCAAAGTTGGAAAAGGCCTGTGGCAATTTAAAGTGATGCCGTTTGGGTTGTGCAACGCCCCCGCTACGTTCGAAAGGTTAATGGAGTTAGTTCTTGCGGGACTAATTGGTGACGCATGCCTTGTCTACTTAGAAGACATCATAATTGTGGGAAAAACCTTCGAAGACCACCTGCAAAACCTGGAAGAGTCCTAACAAAAATACGTGCTGCCAATCTTAAGCTGAGTCCGAAGAAATGTTCCTTCTTCAAGAGGCAAGTGAATTTCTTGGGACATGTGATTTCCGAAGCTGGCGTACAGACGGACCCAGGTAAAGTCAGTGCTGTGAAGGATTGGCCTGTGCCAAAAGACAAGACGGAAGTCAGAGCATTCTTGGGTTTATGCTCCTATTACAGGCGATTCGTGAAGAACTTTGCTGATATCGCTAAGCCGTTGCATAGACTGACTGAGGAAAAACGGCCCTTTCTCTGGGATGAAAATTGCGACGCAGCTTTTCGAGGACTAAAGGAGCGACTTTGTAATACGCCTATTCTCGGCTTTCCGGACACCGAGAACGAGTTTATCGTGGACACTGACGCCAGCAACACCGGCATCGGAGGAGTATTGTCGCAAAGAAAAGGAGACCAAGAAGTGGTGATTGCGTATTTCAGCAAATCCCTGTCCAAGCCAGAAAGGAACTACTGTGTGACAAGAAAGGAGCTACTTGCAGTGGTGAAGACATTGCGTCACTTTAGCAAATACCTGCTCGGGCGAAAATTCCATCTGAGGACCGACCACGCTGCTCTAAAGTGGCTACTGCAGTTTAAGGATCCCGAAGGCCAAGTGGCAAGATGGATTGAGCAACTACAAGAGTTCGACTTTATCACGGAACATCGCAGTGGAAAATCTCATGGCAACACAGATGCACTGTCAAGAAGGCCATGCTCAGAGGACTGCAAGCATTGCTCAAGACAAGAGTCGAAAGATCCAGTACCTGTCAGAATGCTCAAATCTGACATCGGCGACGAATGGAAAGAAACCCTTCAGGCTGAACAAAAAGAAGACGTCGACATCAAGCCGATTCTTGAATGGATGAAATCAGATGCCCGTAAGCCTGACTGGAGTGCTATTGCTTCACTGAGTGTTACGACAAAGAGCTATTGGGCGCAATGGGATAGCCTGGTGCTTCAAGAGGGAGTGCTGTGCCGAAAATGGGAAAATGCTCGAGGAAACCAGTGCCATCTCCAAATGGTTGTACCCAGAGCAAAAGTTCCCGAAGTTTTGAAGCTGTACCACGAAGGGTTTTCGGGAGGACATCTGGGTGTGAAACGGACACTGTTGAAGATTCGAGAAAGGTTTTACTGGATCAACTGCAGAGATGACGTAGAAGACTGGGTACGGAAATGCACGAGCTGTGCATCAGTGAAAGGTCCGCATACCCGCAGCAGAGGAGCACTAAAGCTGTATAATGTTGGAGCACCATGGGAGCGAATCGCACTGGATGTGGCCGGACCATTTCCTGTGAGCGAAATTGAAATAGGGATTTCAAAATACATGATGAAAAGAATCGATTCCTAAATTGATTCGAGTCTAGGATGACGTCATGTCTTATCACATGATAAGTCCGACTGGCTGAAATTTCGATTAATCTATTCACATCTTGACTCTTTTTAATAGGTGGACTTCTGTAATTTTAAATACGTTTTTATCGTTAATTCCAGAAGTTATAAACAAAAGTCAAGACCACTATTAAATAACAGCTGGCAGCCTTAAGTACCGCTAAATTCGATCTTTTCTCTTCTAGAAATAAATAAAAAAAATACATACAGACGAACATAGAACCTCTTCTTTTTTAAATCGTTTAAAAATGTGATAACATCACGTGATGCTGCTGCATATTGTTAAATCGATCTAAAACTAGTAGTTCGACCCACTTTGACCTTGCGACCTTATTCCTTTACATGGCCGGCCGCCCGGGTCAAAATCAATTTTGACCTTAAAGTTAATCGACTTGACGAGTCAATATTCGATCTCATACATTATCCGACATTCCTAACTGACCATAGAGAAATTTTCAACTCTGTTTACATTGTCAAATGATTTCATTTTCAATATTTTGCTTTTGCTTGTAAATCACATAGAAAGATATTTATTACTTACCGGTGGTATGTGACAATGCCTTTCGTTATTTCTTTTGAAACCGAGTAATTTCGGCAAGATGGAATGACGCAGTTCACCATATTTACCTCGTTGCTTTGAGACGCGACCGCAACGCCAGTCTAATGAAGCCTAGTTATTAGATTGGTGGATTTATATTGATTGGTTGATATTGGTCGGCGACATTTCATTTTGTACGATTAGGTGTCTTCTTGAAGGTCGCTGGATAAAATGTATTGTAATTAACGTATTGCGTTCTAAAATGTTCTGATTTTAATATTGGTACGTAATTATTTTTGCAATACAAAAACTGTTTTTTCATATTAGTAGAATCTACGCACGGCCGCACATATGGCGCTTGAATAAATAATATTGCTAATAATTTAAGCCGGAAACATACTAACGGACGCGGCTTACGGACGCGACTGACAGCCGCGATTATGATAGGTATCTAGACTATGAAAGTACACTGAGCCGTGCACACTATCGGACATAAGCCGCGGACGTCACCTTCGGACGACCTTGAGCGTTCCGACGTCCGAGAGCGATCTGGCGCGCACACTTCTAAGTCGCGGCTGTCAGTCGCGTCCGTCAGCCGCATCCGATAGTATGTTTCCAGCTTTATGCAAAAGTCGTCTTTCTGCTTGCTGCTTAATATTTTTATACGTTGAAAAATGGTGAAAAATGGGCTGTAGTATTGAAGCTTATGCTAGTTGTGGAATTTATTTTTTTAGGTAAGTATCTTAATGGCTTGTCCAACAGACGTTTTATAGTAACCAGTCTACTTCTTCGCATGTACCAATCGGGGTTCCTCCTTTGATGAGTTGTTCCTCGTTACTTGTGTTGAGCACACGCACCACAGCAGTATTAGTAGTCCTCACCAAAGTTCGGGCCACTAACCATGGTTGATCACCTTCCGATTGTTCTATTAGCACACATCGTTGTTGATGTCCCAACTTTGGCGGTAATCTAACTGCCACAATGGTTTCCGATCTAGGTGGAAGGACTGTTCTCTGCAGACAATAAACCTTTCCTGATATGGCGCCTTCCATGAAGATTTCTTCTCTTCCACATTTCAAGATTCCTTGGTTGACGTCAATCTCACAATGATGTTCTCGCATGAAGTCAAGACCCAGAATGCAATCGTCAACTATATCTGCCACAATTACTTTATGTTGGAAGGTTTTCTCACCCAACTTTAACTCCACCAGTTTCTCTCCTTGGACGGATATGTGCTGACCGGTCGCTGTCAGAAGTTGAACTGTTTTGCAGCTTTCGAAGTTCAGAAGAAAGCGCTTAGCCAATCGGGAACTGATGACAGTGCGAGAAGCTCCAGTATCCAATGTCAGCTTGCACGAAGTTCCGTTGATGGCACCATTGATGATCAGACTGTTCCCATCGTGAGCTTGTGAGATCAAAATCTTTGGGGCCTTTTTTAGACCGGCCAGCACCCGCCCCTTGGTCCTGGCGCTTACTCGTTTCCCTGCTGCTGTGTGGTGTCACGGTGCGGCCGTTCCTCCTGTTCTTCTAATGGTCGATCCTCCCTCGGTCGACGTGGCTTTGGGCAATTCCGCCATAAATGGCCTCTTTCGTCGCAGTTGTAGCATCTAGGGCTAAACCTTGTACGAAGTGATTCGTCCTTTACCTCCCTTATATGTTGGATATCCTTCGCTGGATTTCGTACAGCCTCGACTTCTAAGGCTTGAGCCAAAGCTTCCTTTAGTGTTTTATGATGCCCGAGTTTCACTGCAGTTCTTACTTCGAAGTCTGCTATCCCGTTAGCAAACGCTTCCACTAGATGTTCGTCGTTGGGTAATGGCGCGGACTGATAAGCCTTCCGGAATAGTTTCTCTACCTCGACGGCCCACTGTTGAAGACTTTCATTACGACGTTGCACCCTGTTCTTCAACTGCGCTCGGTACACACGTTCCAGGTGCTCATCACCATAGCGACTTTCCAGCGTTTCCATTAATTTATCGTAGGTCACTTCCTTACCCACGGCATCCAGAATACTCAGGGCTTCGTCACGAAGGCTCATGATGAGGGCGTTCTTGGCTTGGTCCTTGTTCCATCCATTGGTTTGAACGGCGGCTTCAAATTGAATTTTGTAAGCCGACCATGATGATGTCCCGTCGTAAGGCGTCACTTTGACCTTTTGTGAGGCTGGCGAGAAGTTTGTTAATGGAATGGCTCCACTTCCAGTTTTAATGACGTTCAAGGTCTTTCTTACGTCGGCGATTTGTGTTTCCGCTTCGAAGATGCGAGATTCATACTCCTTCATCTTGGTATCGTGCTAGTCCATTTTTTCTTTCATTTCTCTTATTTCCTTTCCCATGGTCGCTTGTAGGCTTGAAAGCAGACCCTCTTGTCCACGATCCAGTTTCTCCTCTAGTTGGCGAGCCTGTTCTTCCAGTTGACGAGCCTGTTCTTCTCTGTTGTTGCGGGCCTGTTCTTCCAGTTTGCTGTTGTTGCGATCCAACATTGACTGCAACATCGACATCATTGCAGCCATATCAAATGCCGCAGGGGCAGCAGGTGATGTAGCAGGTGCCACAGCAGGTGGTGCAGCAGGTACCACAGAAGGTGCCGCAGCAGGTGCTCCTGGGTTTCTGGAGTCGTCGTTGGTTGCCTCGGAATCACTGCCTTCCATTAACAGCGAATTATTTCCAAAGCGCCTCTGGTCGATCTCCTCCTGGCGGCGCTCCTGCTCCTCTTGTCGGCGCGCTTCCTCCTGTCGGCGCTGACTCCTTGTGCGAGGGGTCTCTTCGTCGTATGGTGTTACCGGCATTTTCAACTATCCCACTTCTGACACCAAATGTTACGAAATGGGTTCTTGGATAGTCAGTTAAAACGCCGATTATTTACTTTGCACTTTATTGCACACAATCACTTCACAAAAATCACAAAAACACACGACACAACTGGTTCGCACAAACACTTTACACTGGCACTGATATTCACACAAGCTAGTCACTTCACAATCACTGGTATCGCACTCTAACCCGAGTAGTTATCGTTTCGACGGTAAACGAATAAACTGAACTCCAAGGGTCGGCCGGCGTATTTATATCCGTTATTTCCTACAGTCTCGAACCTACGAGATATTTCGCAACATTACTCGATCTTAATAAACGCTATTGTGTTAACAAGTAAACAACTTGAAAGTTCGAGAATCCCCTATTGTTTTTCATTTAACGTAAACACCCAACAAAAGACGAGATACAAAGACTGATCCCGCTCGAGTCATTAAGCCATAAAACCGAATACAAAAGGCACCAATAAAAAGACGCAAAACAATAGAGCTTCCCAGAATCGTATACACCGCAGATTACACCGCATAGTTACTGCATACCTACAAAGGGCTCCTACTGCGTTACACTATTATATGTAGTCTTATATTAAACAATAATAATAAAAGAATTATCTTTGCATTCTTAGTTTTCTTGAATGCCTTTTATATTTCATCATAATGCAGAGGCAGATATCTAAATCATCACTTTCTTTAAAAAACTTATCATGATATAGACGGTCTGTCAAGCCTCACGTCCGTACTAACGTTACAAAAAATGCACGTCGGTACTTAAATGTTAATTATTTCTTTAGTGTGCACAATAAATAGCCTTTAACTACGTATGTTACAAATAGGTGTTGTTGCATGAGTTAGAACAAAATAATTATAGTTAATTTAAATAAAAATATTTTTATTTATGCCGATACGATATATTTAATTAATTTATACAGACTCTAATAGGCAAGGTTTCAAAATTTTACATTAAAATATTAAAACAAGTTTGACAAAACCTAAATTGCTTCAAGTCTAGAAAGTTCGCAAGTCATGAGTCAAAAGAAATCTTCAGAGAATTGCAGAAACAGAAAAGTAAAATAAAGCTACTTACAGCGAAAGTGTTTTGTTAATTTATTTAAAATAATGATCATTACACTAATTGGAATGAATGTCATGACTTTCAACTATAAAAATTAGAGTTTATTAAATTCTACTAGCTCAGAAATATTATTATACCAACATAGGTCGTGCTTCAGACGTAAACAAACACATTTTAAAGATTGAAACAAAATGGCACCCATAACGAGACTAACCCACGATGGGTGGCAAGATATTTACATACACTGTTATACTGTACCGCCCTTTTTGATGGGTAGCCACTACCATTAAATTTGAATTCATCGAGGTAGCGTCTACAAATAATCACAAACTGACATAGATAAAGATAGAATGCCTCTGAGGCTCCAAATATTTATAAATTTTATAAAGTCTCAATGTTTAAAACTATATAACTAGATATTAGATAAGCCATAGTGGTCTAGTGGTAATAATACTCGCCTTACGATCGTGAGGTCACGGGTTCAAATCCCGGTCCCGTACCAATGAATTCCTTGGAATTTATGTACGGAATTTCACACCACTGGCTTTTCGGTGAAGGAAAACATCGTGAGGCAACCTGCATACGGCCGTAGAAGAAATTCGATGGCGTATGTGAATCCACCAACCCACACTGGGCCAGCGCGGTGGATATGGCCCAATCACTCCTCGTGGGTAGGCCTACGTTCTTTAGTGGACTATTAAAAAGGTTGGTACATATATTAGATACCCATTACCCACTAACTGCGATTAGAAGTATAGTGTCGTAGTGAATACTTTTCAAGTATTCAAAATACTATTTCAAAATACTTGAAAAGTATTCACTACTACACTATACTTATAAAAGCTAATATATAATATTAGAAGCACAGCATTAGTGTACATAAATGAGAGTTTAGATAAATTCAAGTATTTAGATAACACTCTATATTTCAAAATTATATTAAACCTGTGACTCGTAATATTAAGGCCCTAGTAATTTAGGTTATATAAGTTTTTAAGCTACAAATATTCTTTGTAACGTAACAACTACTAAGATTCTGTCTCCGATATCATTGAATTTATTTTTTTCTTTCTGATTACACTGTATGGTACAATTAGTATAAAATTATGCCACACCCTATCAAACATGACGTATATAATTAGAATAAGTTTCTATGTACATGTGTTTCGCATTAATAATTAAATAAATAGTTCACTGCTGAACGTAGGCCTACCTGATAAGGACGATTGGGTCAAATTCACCACGCTGGCCCAGTGCGAGCGGGCTCACAGACGCCATGAAATTATGAAGGTGCCATCCTAAATTTAATAGCAATTTAGAACATTGCTTTTTCTGTTTCTCTGGATGCATTTAAAAGAGAGAACAACATCCTAAATTGCTAATAAATTTAAAATGGCGGCTTCATTATTGGGCCCATTGTTTTGATAGATAATATTTGATTGGCAGGTGAATAAAAGCGGAGCAAGACTAACGACCCATGGGGTCAAAAAACCCATGGTTTATCAAGTGGAGACCACGTACTGGGAAGCACAGCGTAAGATATTCACGGCAACTACGTTCATAAGGCCCAAATAAACATTTCTGAGCAATTATCACTACATAGTATAAAACAAAGTCGCTTCCCTATCTGTCTGTATGCTTATATCTTTAAAACTATGCAATGCATTTTGATGCGGTTTTATTAATAGATAGAGTAATTGAAGAGGAAGGTTAATAATTATGTATAACTAGTTTTTACCCGCGGCTTCGCCCAAATACGCAATATATCATTATAATTTATAGCCTATGTGTTATTCTGATATATAAGCTAAATTATTGCAAAGTTTCATCTCAATCCGTTCAGTAGTTTTTGCGTGAAAGAGTAACAAACATCCATACATCCATCCATCCATCCATCCATCCATCCATCCTCACAAACTTTCGCGTTTATAATATTAGTAGGATAGGATACTCCTGCGCAAAGCCGGGGCGGGTCGCTTGTTATAATAGTTACCCTTAGTTATTAATACCTAGTAAAATACTATAATATCTAGTAATTACATAAAGCTATGCAGTATGCATCACCAATGCGCATCGCGGCAACCCTATCGCACTTTGCGTATTAACAGCTTTTACCGTGATGAGGAAAAATGCATTTTAATTTTAAAATGCAGGGGTGGCATCGATTGAAGAAACTAGGTCAGTAATAAAGTTTACAGCTAAAATTATTAATGGATCCGTAATTTCACAGCGTTTTGATGGAAGGGAATGGTTTTGTTTTGAATGGTCCCTCCAGCTGTGGTATACAGGATTGCGGAAGCTCTTAGTGAAACCTGACAAGATTATAATTGATTAGGCACGTGACAAAGGAAATTCAGATTGATCGTGGTATGTTGAGGTAAATGACGGATAATGAGATGAGAGTAAAAATAATTTTATATATTTATATAACGTGATTTTGATACTACTTACATAACAGACATGATGATTAAAAATATAATTAGTCCTTCAGATAGACTAGAGTCTGGCTAACGAAAGTTGATACTGGAATTTTACGCAAAATTTTTAAAAGACAACACACGGTTCTACTACCTTCGCGGATTTACGAGTACCTTTAAATTGGGGTATTTTACCTTGTATTAAAAACATTTTTCAAACCCACGTCATTAACTAAACTGAACAAAATGATTTGTTATACATATTATTTTAGTCTTCATCGTAATGAAGTAGACGCGTTAAAATCATTTGGATTATTTGGAGAGCAATGCAAAGCCTCAGTTAACGTTATTAGTAATAACGTCAATAACCAGAAAATAATTAACGTAATAATGAATATAAAACTCCTACACGACAAGTTAAAGCTTGAAAAAAAGTTTTTTTTTTTGCGATTCCCCCAAAGATTTTGAAGAATCAAAATCGCCGTATGGTAACAATACTACATAGTGTGAGTGAGAGAAAACGTTTCCCTCTCAGTTTAGGGCTGCCATGCTGATATTTTTTAAAGGACATGTCCACAAAATGTATGGAGGCTGGTATAATAATAACCAAAAATTCTAACCACAACACTCGTTACATTTCGAGAAAGTTCATATTTTTCTGAGTCTATTACAACAGTTAAAAACAAAAAAGACCCCTCCGATTTTTTTAAAATGAATTTTGAATTTATTAGAAAAAAAAATATATATTTCGCTCAATAGGTAGTTTATCTCTAGCAGCCCTGATTAAGTAACCTCCAAATTGTTAAATAAAAGCATTTTTACCAATTAGACACACTTTTAAAGTGATTTTTTGTCAAATTGTACCTAATAACTGGTCACACTGGTAGGTTATAATTTTTATTTTTAGCAAATTAAGAGAAAATTTGGAAGAATCAGCTACAAGTGCAAGTAAAATAACGATAGAAGCACTTTATTATTGCTAAACTAGAAAAAATAATAAGCTGTATTGTTATTTTTCATACAATTTATTTTTCGCATTTAAAAAAAATTGGAGGGGTGAAAAAATCTAAATTAAATATTTTTGGGAAGCCCATATAACAAGCTTTCAAATGATGTATATATCAACTTGGTTCGATTGTTCTCTGAATAATATACCACTTGTGGACGTCTCCTTTGCCGCGCTTTGTCAGTATCAACTTTCGTTAGCCAGACTCTATTGAAAAATATTAGACACGTATTTTTTCTTTTGTCAATTAAACGGAAATTGATGGTGATAGAGTCCGTCAAAGTTCCGCGTGACGTCATAAGTGCCATACAAATGTATAGAGTTCTGTAAGAGAAGTGACGTCACGATGCCTACTCCCAAACTTTAACAAGATGTATCCTATGTCATTTGTTGTTTGATTAACAAATGAAAAAATACATATTAATTTTTTTTTAATCACGTACTAATTATAATGTTTTTTTACCCTGTCATCATGCCTATTAAAATGGAAATAACTCAACGCTATTCAGATCTTATTGCTACTTTGATACCTACTTTGATTTGATTTCATGAATGTACAATTATACACAGATACCAACAAAAAATAAAACAAAGAAACTTATTTATCGAATTAAGTAATTTATTAATTGTAATTACGGAAAAAAACCATTAATAGTAGATAATAATGGTTCCTATAGGATTAGATTCGTTTATTTTGTGTGGTATTGTAATTGTTTATGATAACAAATATTTAGAATAGTATATACTTAGCTGAAATTTAAATTAGACCTATTGTAGTAAAAATAAAATTTAGATAAGTACTCGTAACATAAGTATGTAAATAGATATAATTTGTCGTTATTATAGGAGAAGACGCTGGTTCCCGTAGTACAGCCCCGGCTAGTTCGGGAATCAGAGGCTTCAATCATTTTCATGTACCTTATTTATGTCAATGAATCTTTTTGATTGATTGATTGAATTGTTATTTATTGACTGTAGCTCCAAGTAGCCCAACGAGCTATGGAGAGGGGTATGCCCGGAGCCTCCATGCGAGATCGAATCGGATGACGAGATCCGTAAAAGAACCAAAGTTACCGACGTAGCCCAGCGGATAGGCAAGTTGAAATGGCAGTGAGCAGGGCACATAGCACGAAGGACTGATGAACGATCAAAAAGTTCTCGAGTGGAGACCACGCACAATGTTATCAAGCGCAGCGTAGGACGCCTACACACAAGGTGGACGGATGACGTCATTAGGACCGCAGGATCACACTGGATGCGAGCCGCTACCAACGAGTCTTATTTGAAATCTTTAGGGGAGGCATATGTCTTGCAGTGGACGTCTTATGGCTGACACGACGTAGTACTCCATACCATACTCCATCTTCGGCTACAACTTCGCTTTCCATCAGGCGACCAGCGGGACGATTCTATTAACCGATCTCGTTGCTGAGGTGACTCGTTTTTGGACTTCTCTGGTTTTTTTGACAGCTTTGAGCTGTCAGATCTGTCAGAAAAGCGACAGAGGTTCAGGAACGTGTCGCCTTAGTGACGGTATCGGTTAACGGAATTGCCCCGCTGGTGGCCAATTGTAGCCCTATCTTGCATAAAAAAGTATATACCTACTTATAAATATAGAAGCGCACTGTTTCTTCGACTGAACGAGACATATTAGCGAAAATGAAAATTTTTTTACCGAGCTAGGCCTGTATCGCGAAATACGACTTTAATAACCAGTCAATTATGAACTTCTAGTTGGTTTCAATGGTATTTAAAATAAACGAATTTTCTCAGAAAAACAACTGAGTACCTGCGACTTACTTGTAGTTTCAGTTTTTGTGATCATTTGACGGGTCGAATAGTATAAGCCGCGACACACAAGTTGGCGAATGTGAAGTTGGTTACAAGTTGCGCAATCAACGTTCGGCTTTATGTGAGCTTTAGTCAGGATTGGATATTGCTTACAACTTCACATTCGCCAACTTGTGTGGCGCGGCCTATAACTAGCCGCGTAATTACAAAAGCCAGTTGATTCCGGTCAAGTACCGCTCCGGTTTTTGTATAGTAGCCTAACACAAAGTATAAAAGGTAAGGTAGGTAAGTAAGGTTAAATTTAAGAAGCAATGTTAGAAAAAATCAACTGGTGACTCCTTCTCATAGGCTGGCGAAATCGGAGAGGTCTGTATATTTTGGTGGGTCCGCTATATACAACCGAATACCCGTAGTAGTTCGGGATGCACCTTCCGCTGGGTCGTTTAGGAATAAATTAAAATGTTGGCTACATGAGCAACTATTTTATAACTTAAATGACTTTTTGACTTTTTAATTACCTGAATTGTTTTAAGATTTTGTGACTAATTTGGTAATTGTCAAGTTATTTTTTTTTTTTTTCGTGCTATATTTTATAGTGCCCTAATGTAATGTTTACTTATTGACTTGTAACAAATGGTGTTATGAATAAATGACTATATGATTATATATTATTATGATCGCAACATTAATTTGAAAAAAAAGTTGCATATTTTTAATGTATTAATCGTTTTTGATGGGTTGCTTAGGATCAGCTTTTTGGTCTCCATCAGTGATTCCAATGATGCCTTCCTCCAAAAATCTATCTTCAGGTTTAATTATATAATGGACGGTGATATCAAAGTTTAGGGTACCCCTATCACTGAGGCCTTCCATTCTGTTTACATAAATTTGCTTGGATTCGTAGGATATCTCGACTAGGGAGGGTAAGCTGACTGCGCATGTCCTCACTTCCACAGTCGCCACGTGAGTACCCTGTTGAAAAAGTAAATTATTATTTTCCAGAAAACATGGCACAATTGACTTTTACTGTGTATAGAAAACTGTAGTAGAAATTACTAAATATTATCATTAAACTAGAAATAACCTACATTTAATTACCTATATGTGCTAAGGTTTAATGTAAACTTTTTGGTAAATAAATCTTTTTGTATTTTATATTTGTATATAATTTGAATAATTACTCGAATCAATATATCGCTGTATATATTGACGTCGTATTTTTAAATATTTTTTTCAGAAACGACTCAGTGGATGTTGATAAAATTCATGGGACCAAATAAAAAAAAAATATTGAAAAAATTGTATCAAATAGTTATATTTTTGGTGTCAGTCACTTGAGTAAGAAATATTGCATGCTCTTACTTTATTTTTTTTTTCAGAAAAATGTTTTGTTTATGTTTACTTTTTAGCCAAAGTTTAGCGTAAAAATATAACTTTATGGACAAGTGCAAGTCAGGCTCGCACACCGACGGTTCCGTACAAATCCAGAAAATTTCACAAAATTGAGAAGGAACTTGTTAAAATCTCTATACCTACTCATAATCATCATCGTAAATAGTTAAAATAATTAAAAACCTGTTTTAGCCTGTGCTAATGAAGCTCTTTTAAAATTGATACCATACATGATACGATTTACGCACTATGAATTTTGAAGCCATATTTTTTTTGTGATTTAAATAAAAATGTACTGTTTCCAGATTTATTCCTATATGTGTACTCTGAGACAATGCTTCTCGCCAAATTTCATAGTTCTATGTCAACTGGAAGTACCCTGTAGGTTTTGATTTTTGTGAGTGTCGAAACATGCGGTTTTTACGACATAAGCGGCTCTAACTTTTTTTGACGATAACTAAGAAGTTTTTCTTTTACACAACTACAAAAGACCATAGATATACGTATGTAGTTTAAATTTCAACTCGATAATTATCTTTACGAGTTCCCGAGATAAAGAGTCTTGACAAACGGACAGACGGACAACAAAGTGATCCTATAAGGGTTCCTTTTGAGTTACGGAACCCTAAAAAGTACCGAAATTTCTATCGATGAAAATGATGACAGAAAATGCGAAAACCGCTAAAATAGTTGAGAACTTAGATAGCTCTCAACTACATTAAAACCAGCGAAATAAATAAAATATGATTCTAACAGTAATTTTAATCATCTAAGAATATGTGTTTTGGATTAGGTAATAAATGAATATTTTCAACTTACTCTAACTTTTGGAGTTACGTCTACAGTGATTAAAGAAGCGCGTTCTCTCAAGGTGGCAGTAAAATACTCTTTTTCTATAGGGCCTGTATAATTTCCTAAAAATAATAAAAATATGCTAGATATTATGTTATAAAAACTATTATTTTAATTTTAAGTCAATTAATTTTGAAATAAAAATTATTTCAAACTAGTGACCCGCCCCGACTTCGCACAGGTGTATTTGACATAAATAAACATTTCTCTTGAACCACTCTATTAAAAAAAGCACATCGAAAAGGACATACAGACAGGAAAGCGACTTTATACTATTTTATACTATGTAGTGATTACCGGTCTTATTGGAAATCTATAGGGGAGGCCTATGTTCAGCAGTGAACGTCTTATGGCTGATGGATCTTTTTTTCACATTTGGATAAGTTAGATAATTAGTTCTTGCACCACTATTCTGTATAAAAAAATCATTTAATTTACAGACGCATAGTAGATCCACCAGTTGTGTCCACTGCCCCAGCTTTGGCCAAAATGTTGCATAAATAGATTATAAATACACAAACTTTAAAAATAAAATTGACCAAAATTTACACTGAGATAGCCACAACTGGGGCATCTACCGTATAATAAAATTATGTTTTACCTTTTCGTAAATAAGTGCACGCGTCGATAACGTGCACTAGTGTCAAGTACAGGAGCAGAAGTGGGATGGACGTCATCTTACAAGAAACTATAGGTAAATGCAATTTCAAACTCAAGTAACCTAACCTGTATAAATAGCCGTGATATCTCGTAATAATTGTGATATCTTTACTGTAACTAAAATGATTAATAACAATAAGTGCACGCTAAATTAGTTTAAGGAAGCATGTCGAGCCCAATGGTACCTATTCTGTATTCATATAAACGGTTGGTACGCGAATCATAACTACGGAGCTCGATATACACTCGCAACACCAACAGTCGCAGATGAGCTGTATTGACGAACTAACGTGTGGTTCTGTAAAAAATCAGTAAGCGTTCGATTTACCTGCCATGCGGACATCCCTAGCATGTGTTACGTACTGCGTGGCCAAGTGAGGATGTATACTCTATAAAATATAGCTTGATCTCTGCGGCAGCTGTCAGAAAAATCACGATTCGATCGATAGTTTATACTAACCATATCTATATATCTATATATATATTATACATTATATATTATCTTATTATCTATATATATAAAAGAAAGTCGTGTTAGTTACTCCACTTATAACTCAAGAACGGCTGAACCAATTTAGCTGAAAATTGGTGCCCAAAAAATCGGGAAACCTCGAGCGCCGCCTTCTCAGCTGTCTCAGAAGAAACCCAGAGAAGCGGATCTTCTGGGATTCCCGCGCCGCCCATAAGCCTCGGCTACTAAGTTCCCCCGCCACGACAAAGCGGAAACCCGTATACTCTAACCTTATCTTAATCAACAGAAGCATTTATAAGTATAAGGTATTATGATGTCAGGTTAGGTTTGGACAGTGGCAAGGTGCAAGGGTACTTGACTTTTTTTTTATAGAGCAAGTGCTTTTATTAACTACCACTAAATACAAGACTTATTATGTAAAACTTCATAAACTACTACTACATAACAACCAATTGGATCATCCACAGACCCTTGAAGGTCTAAAGATAATCCAAATACTCAAGCCCACTGCCAGTTAGCAGCGTGCCCAGCATGCTAGCAGCATTGCCACGCTGATTGGCAATGCTTATACGTTGAGCCAAAATTAAATAAACACCAGCATTTTGGTCACACGTCACCGTCGTGTACACCAGACGCTCAGAAAGACTATTGACAACAAGACCGGCCACCACGGGCACAATGCCGCAATTTCAAACGGCTCAAATATGTAACCACTGCCGAGGTTAGCATATTTGCGCCGTTTGTGCTGCTCCGAATCGGCCAACGCTCCAGCCCTACTCTGAGTCTCAGAAAGATGTGACGGCACCAAAGTATCGACGCAATTCGCGTCTCATACTAAGTGCCATCTACACTTCGATGGGACCAGCGGCCTTATTTTGTAAGCGCTCTGACGTTCGGCTTCGCTTTTTCTCCTGCTCGCGCCAGTTACTCACACCGCGAGAGCGAGCGGGAGGAAAAGCGAAGCCGAACGCCAGAGCGCTTACAAAATAAGGCCTCAGCTTCATACTGTCAGGCCTGTTGAAATGATTGTTTGCTACAATATTTGTGTACCGTTTCACATTGAATTGGGGCTAATATTTTGTGGCGCACTTACTATTACTTACTTCGTATCTGCCGATTTTAGACCATTACTGTCTTTACAAAAGTGAGATAGCTCAACCAGATCTATATTTTGTACTAGCTGCCCGTCCATGCTTTGCCCGGGTATGATTGGCTATACATATACTTACCACGTAATGTAGGTAAGTATGCGCCACACACATGCTAGACATACCGGATGAACCATTATGATGAGTTAAAACCTACCCAAATCGCGAGAGTTTCCGTAGTCTTAAACTGTTCGAAGTTTATGAAAAAGAGATAGTAGGTATTGGCATATCTAAATAAAAGTGAGTTCGTATGTGTTGGGTGGCTGTACATAATATATAGCCCTGATTTCAGAAAATGACAATGATGAGAATGAAAGCGACGTTAAAATATTACAGACCCACAGTCTATACATTCTACCCATGTAAGTTAGTTTCTTGATCTTGTCTTCACTCGAGAATTTTGAAAAACATTGGACATCAGTTCTACTTCTACGAATTGTGTGCCCTACCTAAGGCCTCTTCAACTTGCTAACCCAAAGAGCTGTGATAGAAGGAATCGAAGCGCTGGCATCCAACGTGTTCCAGACGTCACGACCAGATCTTAGATTCACGTGAAGACCTTCGCTACACTTGCCAATACATTGTCTACATTCGAGAACTTTAAGGTCGACAATTCGTTTTACATACTATGTGCAGGGGCGTAGCTACCGCAGTATCAGCCGTGTCAATAATACGGGGCTCCCGGGCTACAGGGGCCTTAACGTGTGTAAGCAAAACCTAGTAAAATGTTATCCACAATGTCACTTAATCTCGTGCTTCCCGAAAAAAATCATCTCTTTTTTTCCCGGGTTAAGCATTCTTCCAAAAGTTGTCCTAAGAGGCAGAAATTTTATAACAACTGAAATCGTCTTCAGCTAGACTTACTTAGCTGATATAGGTAATTATATTCTACTAGCTTAAAACCCGCGGCTTCGCCCGCATTGTCTTAGTACATAGGTACTTACTTAAATTGAAAATAGCCCGCGGTTAGATCTACGTTGTCATTGTACATGCTTATAATAATATCTAATAGTCCGCGATTTGGCCCGCGTTGTCTTAATACTTGCTTAAAATTACTTGCAAGGATAATGCCCACGGTTTGGTCAAAATTGAAACAGTATTTGCCTATAATGATAATAGGTCACGGTTTGGCCCGCGTATTGTTAGTACTTGCTTAAGATGGTTATTTATAGCACGCAGCATGAACTGCGATGTCTTAATACTTGCTTAAAATTATAAAAGCTTGCCGTTTGGCCTGCATTGTCGTATTACTTACAATGATAATAGCCCATGGTCTGGCCCGTATTGTCTTAGTACTTGCTCAAAATGATAAAAGCCCGCGGTTTAGCTCGCGTTGTGTTAATAATTAGGTCCTTAAAATGATAATAACCCACAGTTTGGCCCATGTTGTTTTAATACTTACTTAATTAAATTAACAGCCCGCGGTTCAACCCGCGTTATCTTGGCATTTGCTTATAATAATATCTAATAGTTCGCGGTCTGCCCGTGTTGTCTTAATAAATCCTTAAAATTATAATAGCATGCCGTTAGCCTGCGTTTTTGTATTACTTGTAATGATAATAGCCCACGGTCTGGCCCGCGTTATTTTCTTAACTGCTTAAAATGATAAAAACCCACAGTTAAGCCCGCGTTTTCTTGGCACTTACTTAAAATAATAGTAGCTCGTGGTTAAGCCCGCATTAGGCTCGATTATGAAGGCGCCATTGTAATTATAATAGCTAATTATCATAATTATATCTGTTTCATTTTCACTTTAAGCATTCGATAGAGAGAACACTTTTTATGTTGTTATTATATTTACTATGGCGTCTTCATAACTGAGCCTATTATTGTATTACTTGCAAAATAATGCCTACGGCTTAGCCTGAATTGTCTCAGTATTTGGTTATTTAATTTACTTGTATCTAAAGCTTATTACGGAGTACGTGAATTTTTGGATGATAAATTGCCGAATTTCTGAAATTAGCTCAATAATAAATAAATATATAAAATAAATATTGGGGGACATCTCACACACGGTCTCTGATCCCAAACTAAGCAAAGTTTGTGATTTGGCTGGCAGAGACTGATATACTACATATACATGTATTTCAATGTATGTACTGTATTGTATACACCACCGACCATACTCCTATTTTTAGAATAATTCCAGTCCATCCAAAAGTTACTTGGTAGAAATCGCCAAAGGCGATAAGGCCGCCATTGTACAGCATATTGTATAGTTTCTGTACTGTGTTTCTGTGTACAATAAAGATATATTTATTTATTTATTTATACATGTAGGTTGACTGGCAGATAATGCTGTTTAGCGTTAAGTCCTCCTTTTGTACAAATAGTGTGCAATAAAGTGTTAAATAAATAAATAAAAATACTTTAATAACACTCAGACACAGAGCAAACACATATGAACATCACATAAATATTTGCCCTGGGAATCAAACCCACGCCTCTTTGACCCAGGAGTCAGGGTCAACCACTGAGCCACCGAGGGAGCCAATAATAATAATTGTATGAGTAACTATGTAAGAAATTTCACTTTTCTTTGCTGGAAAACATTGAGGCAACCTGGACGTACGTAGAAAAAATCAATGTCGTATGTGAATTCAGCAACCCATGCTCGGCCGGCGTGATGGATATGGCCCAATTACCCTTCGCGGATAGGCCTATTTTCAGTCATCCATCAGCCGCAGGACGTCCACTGCTGGACATCTCCAATAAGACCGGTTGGAAGCGGCTTGTATCCAGCGCGATCCTGCGGTCTTAATGAGGTCATCCGTCCACCTTGTGGGTGGACGTCCTACGCTGCGCTTGCCGGTACATGGTCTCCACTCGAGAACTTTTCGACCCCAACGGTCATCAGCCCTCCGCGCTATGTGCCCTGCCCATTGCCATTTCAACTTGCCAATCCGTTGGGCTATGTCGGTAACTTTGGTTCTTCTACGGATCTCCTCATTAATGATTCGATCTCGCAGAGAGACTCCAAGCATAGCCCTCTCCATAGCTCGTTGGGCTACTTGGAGCTTACTAATAAGGCTCATAGTGAGAGACCACGTTTCTGTGCCATAAGCCATCACTGGCAACACTCACTGGTCGAAAACTTTCGACTTGAGGCACTGAGGTATGTCGGACGAAAAGACACTACGCACTTTTCCGAACGCTGCCCAGCCGAGTTGAATTCGTCGATTGGCCTCTTTGTTGAAGTCGGACCTACCTAACTGGACTACTTGTCCTAGGTAGAAGTACGAGTCAACGACTTCAAGAACCGAGTTGCCAACAGAAATCGGGGTAGGTAAAACATGGGAATTACACATGACTTTCGTCTTGTCCATGTTCATCTTAAGACCCACCTGTTTCTATTATCCGTAGTGCTATCTGTAGTACCTATTTTCAGTAGTGCACTATTAATTAAGGCCGGTACAGGTATTCGACATGTTTCATTAAGTCATTAGAAATTTAATTTTCTAGGCAAATGAAAAAATGGCACACAAGTCGTAATTCTAGTCAGGCATATTCTAGGATGCTATTATACTCATAATTTGATTAACTTTTACAATGGTACCAACCCCAAAAGCACGTGAATAAAATCAGCTGTTCAACACAAAAAGTTCATCGACCCGCGATAAAATGTATGGAAAATGTAGGTAATTTTCGCTTGTCAGGGTTGATCCCATAGTAAAATACCTAAATTGATCCATATGTGCGCTAAGCTTACGACTATTGGCTCACAAAAAAAAATCGTAAACTTTTGGGGACCCATTTTGCCCCATTTAAAGATAAACTATCATTATCATAAACCTAGATACTACATTATTTAAAAAAGCGCATTGAAGTTTTGGGACGTATCTGACCCCTAAGAATTTTTTTAAGGAAAATTTAGAAAACAGGTACAGCCATATTTTTTATTTAGTCTCAAAAGCATCTATACAAAGTTTCATGTCAATCGGTACAGGGAATAAGAAGTTACATGCAAACAAAAAGGGCCCGTTTTACCCCGTAAGTTAGAGTTGGGTACGTTTTTCATCCTTAGTGCTTCATTATGTCGTACGATGTACGTATATTCCAAATTTCAAGCTCGTATCTGCAGCGGTTTGGGCTGTAGCCTAAACTTATTAATTTTGCGTATCCCTAAGGAACCTTATAGATTTTCCTGGATTTTATTAGTTACTGTATTAAAACATGCTGAATGCTTCCTTCATACCAATTTTCAACCATAACCGTTCAGCTGGTTCGATGTAATTGACGCTTTTTTCACCAACTTTGGGACCTTATTTGACCCCTTAGATGAGGAAAATTTGGAAAAACAGGAAAAAACGTGACTTTTATTTTGTTTGGAAAGCATGTATACAAAGTTTCAAGCCAATAGGTACAGGGAATAAAAAGTTACATACAAACGAAAAGGGCCCGTTTTACCCCCTTAGAGGTCGAAAGTTCAAAATTTTTGTCCTTAGTGCTCCATTACGTCGTTCAATGTACCTATATTCCAAATTTCAAGCTCATATCTTCAGCGGTTTGGGCTGTAGCCTAAACTTATTAATTTTGCGTATCCCTAAGGAACCTTATAGATTTTCCTGGATTTTATTAATTCCTGTATTAAAACATGCTGAGTGCTTCCTTCATACCAATTTTCAACCATAACCGTTCAGCTGGTTCGATGTAATTGACGCTTTTTTCACCAACTTTGGGACCTTATTTGACCCCTTAGATGAGGAAAATTCGGAAAAACAGGAAAAAACGTGACTTTTATTTTGTTTGGAAAGCATGTATACAAAGTTTCAAGTCAATAGGTACAGGGAATAAAAAGTTACATACAAACGAAAAGGGCCCATTTTACCCTTTTAGAGGTCGAAAGTTCAAAATTTTTGTCCTTAGTGCTCCATTACGTTGTTCAATGTACCTATATTCCAAATTTCAAGCTCATATCTTCAGCGGTTTGGGCTGTATCCTAAACTTATTAATTTTGCGTATCCCTAAGGAACCTTATAGATTTTCCTGGATTTTATTAGTTCCTGTATTAAAACATGCTGAGTGCTTCCTTCATACCAATTTTCAACCATAACCGTTCAGCTGGTTCGATGTAATTGACGCTTTTTTCACCAACTTTGGGACCTTATTTGACCCCTTAGATGAAGAAAATTCGGAAAAACAGGAAAAAACGTAACTTTTATTTTGTTTGAAAAGCATGTATACAAAGTTTTAAGTCAATCGGTACAGGGAATAAAAAGTTACATACAAACGAAAAGGGCCCGTTTTACCCCCTTAGAGGTCGAAAGTTCAAAATTTTCGTCCTTAGTGCTCCATTACGTCGTTCAATGTACCTATATTACAAATTTCAAGCTCATATCTTAAGCGGTTTGGGCTGTAGGCTGTCTGTCAGTCAGTCACTCAGGGAAGCCTTTTATATAATAGATTCATTATCAATTATCAATTTCCTGATAAAAAAGGCAAGAAAAGTGTATATTTCATTTGAATAGTTTGGCTAGCTCAATTTCTAGGAGGAAGTGACAGCTTATAAATAACCGTCTTACCACTAAAGTTTTACGCAGGCTTTAGACAACGTTTAACAGTACAAATTGTACGGCTAAACAGTGTTTAAATCTTTTGCGGTAAGGCGGTATATATTTATTTCAATTTAATGCAAGGATATTTGTTTCTTTTGTGAGAAATGAGCGATTTGGGCTCCCCAACTATGTTTGATTCTGGGCTCCTCCAAGGCACGCTACGCCACTGCATACCTATTTACTACCAATAAAACATAAATCGACACACTAATGGCGGAGATATATAACTTTGGTGGTCTAGTGGTAGTAACGCCTGTCCTACAATCGTGAGGTGGTGGGTTCAAATCCCGATCCCGTATCAATGAGTTTCTTTGGAACATATGTACGGAATTTCAAATCATTGGCTTTTCGGCGAAGGAAAATATTGTGTGGCAATCTGCACCAACCCACGCTGGGCCCTGGCACTGGTGGTGGATATGGCCCAAGCACCCTTCTCAATTCTCAATGACCCGTTTCCTCGAATCTAGACGTTATGTCACCTAATAAGTGCCTGTAACCGAGCACTTTGGCATCGCGCGGCGTTGCAGTCGGCTTGTAATCGCCTTACGACTAACTAAAAAGACTGCCCACTACGTAGCTTGGGCTGGATTTTGGCTCGGACACTTTTTTCACGATTGTGACTCTATAAATATTTACTCGAAGTGAATTTTGTATTATGTACATTGTACAAAGTACATGAATTGCCAAGCGGAGTGAGCGGCGAAACGAAATTTTTATAATACTTACATTTTTGAACTCGTAATATCTTTGTAATAAAATGTCTGAATTAAATAGTTTAAAAAGTTGCATAAAGCTATTGAAACAGTCTTGAATATGAAATAATTTATTTTGATAAGGATTAATATCAAGATACAAATTAAGATCCTTTTCCTGCGACGGTATTTCAATTAATTTTTAAGAATAAAAGAACAGTTATTACGGCTTAACTATAATAGTTAGATATATGCTGTCGCGACATTTTTTGTAAATTATGGTGTGTTCTATAAAGTCGTAGTACATTATTTTATTCCATCATCAATAGTTTTCTCGGCGCACGCGACGTAAGGAATTTTTCAGGTCTTTTTTTACACCTTTTGTTACATTATTGGAGTTTTAGTAAGGATCCCTAATTTTTTTTAAATATAATATAGCCTATGTTACTCGGGGATAATGTAGCTTTCCAAAGGTGAAAGAATTTTTGAAATCGGTCCAGTAGTTTCGGAGCCTATTCATTACAAACAAACAAACAAACAAATCTTTCCTCTTTATAATATTATATAATATATAATATATATATATATATATATATATTATATATATATATTATTTTTTACACCTTTTGTTACATTATTGGAGTTTTAGTAAGGATCCCTAATTTTTTTTAAATATAATATAGCATATGTTACTCGGGGATAATGTAGCTTTCCAAAGGTGAAAGAATTTTTGAAATCGGTCCAGTAGTTTCGGAGCCTATTCATTACAAACAAACAAATCTTTCCTCTTTATAATATTATTATTAGTATATTAGTATAGTTATAGATGACAGCTGTCGAACTTAAAAGTAGTTTATCTCCGTAACTTTTAAGCAATGCTATCTTTACGAAAGTGAGATAGCTATACCAGATCTACATTTTGGATGACTGCTATCGAACTTAAAAGTGGTTTATCTTCGTATCTGCCGATTTTAGAACATTACTGTCTTTACAAAAGTGAGATAGCTCAATGAGATCTACATTTTGGGTGACAGCCATTAAACTTAAAATATCATAATGTAGATATCTCCGTAAGGTTAGCTACCTACATTCATTAACTTTTGCGGTACAAAGTTCGCCGGGTCCGCTAGTTTTAAATAAAAACATAATTTATCATTAATTTTACTGTGTATTTTAATATCGTAACATTATTATATTTTATTTAATTAATATCATAACATTATTTACATGGGTACATACTTGATCTTAAATAATAGTAATGAAATAAAATGCAATTTCTCACCTACAACTACTCATTCGATTTCATTACAACATTGTTTGATAATCGTTTTTTTCCACCACTATTCTAACTCTAAAAATGTCAATCTTCTATGTCAATGTCACTGTCGCAGAGATCAAGCTATCTTTTATGCAGTATAGTTAGGTATTTATTTAAAGGACAGAGCCGAGTCCCATTAACGTGCCTGTATATATGTACTGTAGGCTCAGAGCAAATAAAAAAATCAAGAGAGAATGTTGTGAATAAACAAGTGAAGCCAAGCAAAACTACGCCTCGCCGTGTACAGACAATTACACACACATCCAGGTAACTATGAAACTACGCCTTGGCTTGTCAGTCAAACTATGGCGGCGCAACAGCGACGCACTCACACATGTATAAAAAACCGGCTTCACTTGACTGTTCAACGACGTTCCTTCTGGATTTTTTTATTCGCTCTGAGACTGTAGGTAATAATGTAGGTACATTATTACCATCTGTTGTAGTTGTATCACGGTAATGATATCTAACAGTATTCCGTCTTCATACAAACGGTCGAAACACGATTCAAACCTACGCTCCTCGGAGTTCGGTATGCTGTCAGTATGCTAGTCAGTCGCGGCGCGCCTTAATGACGAACAAACGTGTGGATTTGTAACTAATAAGCGTGTGATTTACATTTTTAAAGTTCCTATTACAACGGCAGCCTAAAAACACAATAGTTATATTATGAATTTTAATAGAACGCTTCCCATTTCATTAACGGATTTCGTTTTTGTAATAAATAAAATAATTTATACTACACCTGCTCGGAAAGTACTTTGATACTTTATCAAATTTACGGTAGAAAGTAAGTTGCATATCGAACAAATATGCAGCGAGAAAACGCATCTGAGCGGGAGAGAAAAGTGTATGAAAATCCATTTCTTACGTGGTTTTTCTTTTTTAATTTTGGGTAAGACTATGCGCTGGTAACCTAAATATCAAAAGCCAAGAGAGAAATGAAAATACTAAAGGCGGGCAGCCCTAGAGCGTGATACGTTCTGCGTGACCACGTGGCGCTGTAGGAATATATTTTCAAGAATAGAGCCGAGTCACAATACTTGTTAGATACCATTACCATGGCGGTGTGCTTTTCTGCCCTCGTATTCTCCCGTATTGTCTAAACGCGTACACAATACGGTCGCTGTAAGGAGTATTAATTTTGGTACCACCTATTTTGAATCTGGCTTTTAACTACAAATTTTAGAAAATTTTCATCCTTAAATCCAACACCCCCACCACCTTCTGGCGCATTGTTTATTTATTTATTTATTAAGGCTTCACATTAATAACTACATTATTACATATGTTATAAACACTTACAATATAATTTAACTGAATGTGCTATTTTTTTAAGGAAGCACAGCATGCATTTAACTTTACATAACAATAAAGACTATTAGTAAAAATAAGATTGTACTAGTATTTCATAATCTTCAGATAGTTTACTAGACTAAACTAATCTAAAAAATAAATTAAATTAACATTTTCTATTTGGCCATATCGGCCTGAATGGAATTCAAATTAATTTTAAATTTAGACAAACTGTCTCCATATATATCCAAATTACGATTATGTTGATATTCGTTAACGAGCCTACTTATTCTGGGTACTGGAGAGTTTGCGCCTAACACGGTTCTACGGAAGATAGGAGCGAAAGGAGTTATGGGTTTGCGCGGGTACCTAAATGGAGCTCTGAATTTAAATTTGGCTAGAAGAATTGGACTATTAACCCTATTGTGCAGTAATTTGTGAATGAAAATTAAATCCAATTTTTTTCGACGGTCTACCAAAGTTTGAATTTTGAAAAAGAATTGTTGCTCACATCCCCTGTTTTAACTTATGAATATACTGCTACTGCGCATCCACTTGCTCCGTGTTCGACGATTTTAGCTTCATTTTATTAGTTAAATTATGATAAGCAATTTAGAAGTTACAGAAATTTATTTGCCAAACATTTCAGGTACAACACAGAAAAGAAACAAAATAAATATAAAACTCTTATGATCAACTTATACTCATACTTATTTATTATCAAATTGAAGAAGTCATTTTAAAGAAAAAATATTTTAAGCAAAGCTAGATGCTATAATTACAATATGAATACAGAGTAATTATGAACTAAAAATATTTTTTATTCCAAATCAATAAATATACAATTACAGTTACATATAGTAACATAATTACAGTAAAATAAATAAGCAACATTCGCGACTAACTTCGCTACCTGATGGCGCCACTAACTACGAGCACCATCTGTCAGCCAATCACAAGCCGTATCGCCGCGCGTCAGCCAATCACAAGCTGAATCCTGCATCGCGCAAACAAAATTCACAGCGACGGCCGAACCATACCGAGACCTAATGTTACAATGTCGGATTGCTATACCCAGGAATAACACTTCGCCCAGTGGAGTACCTTTGAGGACGGTTATCCTTTCATCGTCATCGTAATGGACCATACAATCCAAATAGGTGATCTCGACGCCCAGCAGTGGACATACTATGGCTAATGGATGGATGACAAAGTTCGTGAGTATTCCACAATTATTTATTAGCATCAATTTGATACTTCCATGGCTCCGTGCATCTCTGAGAAAAGGGATTTTGACTATATTATCGAAAAACGTACATACTATGTACTAAAATCCGTTATCATTTAAAACTTGTGTACCAAGTTTTGTCTAGATTCATTGAAAATTACGATCCTGTAGACAAAAAACCGGACAAGTGCGAATCAGGCTCGCACATCAAGGGTTCCGTACAATCATATTGTTAAAATAATTAAACTACTGTTTTAACATGTGCTAATGAAGTTCTTTTATATGATACCATTTACTCACATACCTTACATGACACGATTTACTCACTTTGATTTTTGAACCCATATTTTGTGAATTTTGAAGCCCTATTTTTTGTGATGTAAATAAAAATATACAGTTTTCAGATTTATTCCTATATGTGTGCTCTGAGACAATGCTTCTCGCCAAATTTCAAAGTTCTATGTCAACGGAAAGTACCCTGTTGGTTTTGATTTTTGTGAGTGTTGAAATATGCGATTTTTTACGACATAAACGGCTCTAACTTTTTTATACGATAATTGAGAAGCTTTTCTTTTACACAACTGCAAGAGATCATAGTACATACATAGTAGTCGTATACAGTTTAAATTTCAAGTCGATATCTTTACGCGTTCCCGAGATAAAGAGTCTTGACATACACACAGACGGACAGACGGACAGACGGGCAACAAACTGATCCTATAAGGGTTCCGTTTTTTCCGTTTGAGATGCGGAACCCTAAAAATCAACATCCTTACAGACAAAAGCAAAATCTATAATTATTATATACTACGGGACTAATCGCGCACTGAAATTACGAGATAAATAAATACCTCCTCATCCCGACGTTTCGTAATTTCAGTGCGCGATTTGTCCCGTAGTATATAATAATTATGTGTTCAAATCTCGAAAGTTTAAAAACAACAAAAGCAAAATCTTTGTAGCATAAAAGGAAGGGAGCTTAACCTTCGCTTCGCAATGGTCAATATAATAAAATAACACAGTGATACCAGAGGGATAATTTGATCGATCGAGAGTAGCATAGCAACAGTTAAATATTAACAGTTAAATAACTTTGTTCCAAAACTTTGTTTTAACATATGGTTGTCAAACATGGCCATTAACAGAAAAATTAACAAACAAAATAATGACATGCCAAAACGGAATGGAGAGAAGTGTAATTGGGGTAAAAAGACGAGACAAAGTTAGATTTAAAAATATATAACGTGAAACTAAATTCAAAGATGCGAGGAAAGTCTGTAAGACTTTAAAATGGCAATGGACAGGATGAGTCCTGTCCAGTCATGTTAAGAGAGAAGACTAAAAAATGGACAAGAAGTATAACAGAATGGTACCCTAGAGATGGGAAAAGAAGCAAAGGACGACAACATAAACGATGGAAAGACGAATTAGAAGAAGAGTTGCTTGCCCAGAATGGATGCGAATCGCAAAAGACAGAAGGACCTGGAAAGCTTTAGAGGACGCCTTTGTCGAAGGTCAAGCTGGGGAAAATGATAATACCGACCGTCAGTAATTAGTTAAGGAAACAAAATTGTAAACTCAGCAATGAAGGTTCATTTTATTTTATTTTATTTATTTATTTATTTTTAACTTTGTTCCGGCCTACGTTTGATGTTATAAGTACGAATTGCATCACTGCCGAGTGATGCAATTCGTACTAAATCGATAAATGTGTATCAAAATAAGACATCAGACAGTAATCCCTTTACTTTAGTGACTTATATAAGTTTAATCTTATGAGCTTTGTATGCACACTTAGTGCAAAACATTTGGTAGTTATTCACTTACTAGCTTAAAACCCGCGGCTACGCCCGCGTTGTCTTAGTACATAGGTAGGTACTTGTTTAAAATGAAAATAGCTTGCGGTTTGATCTACGGTGTAATAATAATTCATAATAATATCTAATAGCTTGCGGTTTGATCTACGGTGTAATAATAATTCATAATAATATCTAATAGTCCGCGGTTTGGCCCGCGTTGTCTTTATACTGTACTGTATCAGCCTTTTAATAGTTCACTGCAGAAAGTAGGCTTACCCACAAAAGTTGTTTCTAAAATGATAATAGATCACGGATTGGCCTGCGTATTCTTAGTACTTGCTTAAGATGGTAATTTATAGCAAGCAGTTTAACACCCGCGCTGTCTGTCCGTCGTTTCATTACGTCATTAGAAATTTAATTTCGATTACTTGTTTAAAATTATAAAAGCTTGCCGTTTGGCCTGCATTGTCGTATTACTTGCAATGATAATAGCACATGGTCTGTCTCAATATGATAATAGCCCGCGGTTTCGCCCGCGTTGTGTTAATACTTAGATACTTAAAATGGTTCCCTGATTTCCATCAAATTATGATAACCTGCCGTTAGCCTGCGATGTTGTATTACTTGCAATGATAATAGTCCACAGTCTGGCCCGCGTTGTTTTTGTAATTGCTTAAAATGAAAATAAGCCACATTTTGGCCCACGATGTTACTTAAAATAATAATAGCTCGTGGTTAAGCCCGCATTAGGCTCAATTATGAAGCTAATTAGCATAATTATTTCTGTTTCTTATTCACTTTAAGTATTCGATAGAGAAAACATTTTATGTGTTGCTATTAAATTTACGATGGCGCCTTCATAATTGAGCCTATTGTCGTATTATTTGCAAGCATATTGCCTATGGTTTAACCTGAATTGTTTCAGTATTTGCTTATACCATTCACTTGTATCTAAAGCTTATTACGGAGTACGTGAACTTTTGGATGATAAATTGCTGAATATTTGACATTATTTCAATAAAAATAATAATTGTATGAGTACCTATGTTAATAATTTCACACTACTTGCTTTTTATTTATGGAAAACATTGAGGCAACCTATATTAGTTCGATCGTAGAGAAAAATCAATGTCGTATGTGGATTTAGAAACGCGCGCTCGGCCGGCGTGATGGATATGGCCTAATCACCCTTCCCGGGTAGGCCTACGTTCAGTAGTGCACTATTAATTATGGCCGGTACATGTATTCGACATGTTTCATTAAGTTATTAGAAGTTTAATTTCGATTATTCTGAACTCATTTTTACCGAGAGATACGAGTTTGACTATCTCGCCCAAAACCGTTCACCCAGTCAAAAGTGTTCGAGACACTTGTAGGACTTTCAGACGTCGTCTGTCCATAGGCAGATGAAAAAAATGGCTCACAAGTAGTTATATTTTATTTAAATTGAGAAACACATAGGTAGTGTACATCTAGACGACAGGCATGTTTTAGGATGCTATTATACTCATCATTTGACTAACTTTTACTATGGTATCAACCCCGAAATCACGTAGGTAAATAAAATCAGCTGTTCAACATAAAAAGTTCATCGACCCGCGACCAAATGTATAGAATAGGTAGGTAATTTTCGGTTTTCAGGGTTGATCCCATAGCAGTTAGTACTTTGCCCCATTCAAGGATGAATCATTATCTTAATTTTATTCCAGATACTTCACTATATTATTATAAAAAAGCGCATTCGAGTTATTTTTAAGCTTATTCAGGGTTACGATTGGTCTAGCGGACAAGGAATCCGGGACTTATCCCAGGACGTCAATAGTAATTTATTAGTTGAAATGGTCGGCTATTTTAAAACAATATTGCATTGATTTTCGAACAGTTTTCAGTATTTTCTTTAAGAAATTGATATCCCGAAGGACCTACTCAAATTTTCCGGAATAGCAGTACCTTAAGTGGTAATTTGTGTTATTGTCTAGCTTTGTACTTTCGTTGGAATTCATTTACTCTAGCTTTATATTATAAATGTATATAATATGAACTAGTATTTCGGGCGGTGCGCGGGCCGCAAGCGGCCCGCGTGGCCATTCTTCCATCTCTATACGAACTATTATTGTCATTGAAGAGGCCTGCGTGGTCATTATTCCTTCTTTATACAAATTGTTATTGTCATTGCAAATAGTTGAAAAGTACCAATGTATGGCGGCCATCTTTAAAAAAAACATTCCAAAATTTTTTTTCGCCAATGAAATCAGGGACCCCAAAAACCCCCGTATGCAAAAAATCTTCTTCCATCTTGAATTTTCATCGACCCCACCAGGTAGTTCTCTCGATTCCCTATGACATTTGGTTAAACACTTGTTATTCAAGTTTTACCGTGTCCGAGCTATTGACGTTTCAATTTTGTATGGCGGCTATGTTTTTTTGTTCGGCGGCCATCTTTTTTTTCAATTCTCCAAAAAGATCCCAGGGTTTTATAAAATTTTAGTTCAACTGCTTTTTAGTAAAATTATTTACCGTTTTCGAGATACCAGGGCATCTCACCATCAGGGTACGACTTTCTTCCAATTTCGGATTTTTCCCAGAGGTTTTGGAACATCCCCTATATGAACCTATATTCACTTTTTTTACACCCCCCATATAGCCCAAACATTTCTCTATGTCAGTCAGTCAGTCAGTCAGTCAGTGGTAATTCAGCTTTATATAATATAGATTAATTTTTGCTATCCCTTAGAAACCCTGTAGATTTTCCAGGATAATAACAGTTCCAGTATTGAAACATGTTATGTGCTTCCTACATACCCATTTCACCTGTAATCGTTCACCTCGTTGGCTGTAATCGATGCTTTTTTCACCAACTTTGGGACGTATCTGACCCCTAAATGAAAATTCGGAAAACCAGGAACAACCATATTGTTATTTTCTCAAAAGCATCTATACAAAGTTTCGTGTCAATCGGTACAGGGAATAAAAAGTTACATGCAAACAAAAAGGGTCCGTTTTACCCCGTAAGAGGTCGATTTTTCAATATTTTCATCCCTAGTGCTTCATTATGTCGTACGATGTACGTATATTCTAAATTTCAAGTTCATATCTCCAGCAGTTTGGGCTGTAGCCGAATCAAATTTATTTTGGCTATCCCTAAGGAAACCTATAGATTTTCCTATTATTAGTTCCTGTATTGAAACCTGCTGTGTGCTTTCTAGATTTCAACCATAACCGTTCAGCTGGTTGGATATAATAGACGCTTTTTTCACCAGCTTTGGAACCTTATTTGACCCCTTAGATAAGGAAAATTCGGAAAAACAGGAAAAAACATAACTTTCATTTTGTTTGAAAAGTATGTATACGAAGTTTCAAGTCAATCGGAACAGGGAATAAAAAGTTACGTACGTTTTACCCCCTTAGAGGTCGAAAGTTCAAAATGTACTTCCTTAGTGCTCCATTACGTCGTTCAATATACTTATATTCCAAATTTCAAGCTCATATCTTAAGCGGTTTGGGCTGTAGGCTGTCTGTCAGTCAGTCACTCAGGGAAGCCTTTTATATAATAGATTTAATTTAAAACATTTAATAGCGATTTCATTAACTCGGAGAATTGTGTCAATTTATAATATGACTTATCCGTTGTCATCATAATATATTGTATACTTACTTGTGTTGTTTTAAAATATACAATTGGTTGAAGGAAGTCTGTTCTCTAATTTTGTCCTTAAAAACTGCTCCAAATATATTTGGTACGGTCTCTCGACTTCAGAGGTTCATTGTTTTTCCGGAAAAAGTTATATCTAGGTAACTTCTAGCTTATCTCCTTTATGATTGACCTTTGATTCACTCCAAAGGTATATCTAGGATCCCCTTAATGGATCCCTGGAAATTAGTTTTCCCTAATTTCCATCTGCCACTATATTCCCATTTGGAACTTTTTTCCGTCTGGAATCTATTGATTTTAAATTTTATTCCAGATCACATTCTATTAATAACGTTACAATAATTAAATATCGTTACACAAGTTGTCCAAAAAAAAAGTCTTTTTTTCCTAAGGTAGTATAAGGTTTCAGAACCAAATAAATTTAATTATTCGGACAAATAATTTATATTTTTTTTTATTTAAAGTGTATAAAATTTCTGACAGTTTGAGCCCTTATTCAATTGTTTAGGTCTAAAAATAGGTCATACGATACAGGGTTGTTTTGTTGAGGTATCTCAAGAAAAATTAATGAAAGGTGAAGTGTAGCAAATTTAATACCTTCATTTTGACACTAAAGGTGCGTCAATAGGTGTGATAGTTTGTTCAATGACGACCATAAATCAAACACGTTAAAATCGAAATTAAACTAAAATTATTCATGTCACTTTCTATAATTTTTAATTGAAAAGGGACCGAAGTACGTCGGTTTTGTTTATTTTTGTTTTTCCGTTTTCAAAATTGTGTATTTTAGAGGTAACTCCCATACATTTTTTTTCAACACCACCCCTCATATGGAGTATCGTTGAATAAGGTTTTTAAAATAAATGTAAAATTTTCTAAATCCTATTTCATTTATAATACTGCTCGATTTTTCTGACTTTATTACATTAAAAACTTGCTCTGAAAATTATTTTGAGCACTTTAAAATTATAACTTTTTGAGTTATTAAAAAAAAAGACATTATAAGAATTGTTTTTATCATTATCATATTTATTGTCACGATCTACGGACCTACGGAACTACGAAAGCCTATGATACACGTGTATAGGATTTAAACATATTGTAGTCAGTAATACAATGAAGTTTATTAAATATTTCTCCATAATTCTAATATACCGCATTTTTCCACATCTCGCTCTATTTTTACAACCTCCATCGTTCTTTGTTTATTCACCTTCATTTGAGTCCCACCAAGAGGTGTGCAACTTTCTTCTTCTTTTATGTTTTGGCGTCGCATGGTTAAGCATTTGTTAGTGTCAATATTCAACCTTCATTCCCATATATTTTTTATTTAAAACAACCTATTCGACCCAACTTGTACTGCTGATCTTAACTATATCTGATCTTCATACACCACTATACGAATAAAGTTCTGTGTTGGCGAGACAATTTATTTCCAATAATTCACAGCTTGTTAGATCCATTTATACAGAAATATTGATTACTTTAAAGAGAATATAAACCTCCGTTAGGAGTAAATATTTGCTTTGATATAAACAACCTTACACGTGACTCAGCACGCACTGAGCAACTTGTATCTGATGAAAATTACTATTATTATTTTTGTGATAATTAGGTAGGTATGTAATTGATGTTTTTTTTAAGTTTATAGCTAATGCCGTTTCTAAAATGTATATTTGTACATACACGTGAATTGAAAACCATAATTATGTGTTAAGAAAAATACACGCACAATTTTAGAAAAATATCATATCATTTTCACAATCATCGAAATGGGGTGTCTCTTTGGTGGATCACGTATTCCGTCAGTAATTCCAATGACACCGCCTTCTAATACTTTAAAATCACGATATAAAGCAATAAAAAATGAAGTAATCTTGAAATCAAAAGGCGCAGGTGTAGCACCAGGTGCGTAAGATATTTTCACAGTATAGCCTTCTAAGGTTATCTTAACTAAAGATTTTCTGCCGCGTGCGCATGCTTCCACCTTTACACCTGCGAGAATAGAGCCCTGAAAAAGTAATTTAAATATTAACAATCTTACAAACCACATAACTATTTTTCGCCAAAAATGGTACAGATAACTTCAATCGTAGCAAAGTTCGCTCGCTTCGCTTAGTATACTTAATACCTTTTTAGATGATCACTACTCAACAGATTATTATTATTTCGTTTATCCAAACATAAATAAATGTTCTCATCGCAAAAATAAATGTATCATATTTTTATCGCGTCAAGTTTTTAAATATTATTATATCGATGAGAAGTTTATTTTAGCCCTATAATAAAATTGTAAACTATGACGAATTATATCTCATTTATTGTTCAGTTATTAAAAACAGGAAGTAAACATAATAATATTATTAAAAAATATTTTTTTCATGTACAATCCAAATTCCAATTCATCATTTAATTTTATATATCCATAAATTATATATAAAATTAAAATATACACTTCAATTTATTTTATGAAAATTTGAAAAACACTAACGCTATCATCAGGATTTAAAGTCCTATGAAGAAAGATAGTAAGGTTTCTGAGATAAAACTATGTTAAACGATTACTACACATTACCTTAAGATAAACTTGCACTACGAAGTATAAAAGACGAATTGATTTGTGCCCTTTCATAAATGTTAGGAACGCAAAGTTAACGTTATAAATATTTGTAAAATTCGACGTACTGATTGTTTTTCACTTCATCATCATACTACATAAGTATTAGTATTACCAAGTACCTACTCGTAGTATAATCATATTAGTTATTCTGCCGATTTTATTTGTTTCATCTAAAAAACGTTATTTTTCGAAATCCACTTAATCGATTACGATATAATCATCCCATAAAAAAATGTTAAGTACATCTAAATGGGGCCAAGACGATACTACAGTTCGCACTATCAAAAAGTTATCAGATCTCAGGTAGAGACTAGTTTCTAACTCTACAAGACTTAGCTTTACAAGCTCTTACTGCACAAACTCTACACCTTATTATTTTTATATACTACGGGGCTAATCGCGCACTAAAATTACGAGATAAATAAATACTTCATCAGGGCGAGGGCCTCGCCTCGCAAAAGTGTGGACATACCATATGATACTTTGGCATTCCAACATAAACTCTGACTTCGGGTTGTTTTCCATCCATTGAGACAAGGAATGTTTTGGTAAAGCCACCGTCCACAATATCTCCTGTAAATGTAAAATACAATAACAAATTTATTTTTTGCTAAAAATGGCAATTGTTGCAATTTACGTACAGAAATAAAATATTTTGCCCGAATCTACTATATGTACCTATGCCATTTTAGACTATTCTTGATTTTCAAAAACAACTCGGCCGATATCAATAGAATTTTTACCAAAAAAAAAGAATTCATCAAAATCGGTTCTTTGTCGGAGTAATCGCGTAACATTTATATACAGGGTGGGCCAATAATTTTTGCACTTTTAAAACATGAATAGAAATAAAACTACAACTGTTATTTTGTTGATTATATTTTTAACGTTTTGAAAATTTAATGAAATTTATTTTTTAAAAATGACATCGTCGAGATGTGCACCGTCTCGTCGTTGGCACTCTAGCAATCGACTACGCAAACTTTGGAAAACTCGCTGACACATGCTGCGGGGGATCGCGGCTATCTCGTCGTGGATGTTTCGTTTTAATTGGGATATATTCGTCGGTTTATTAAGGTAGACTCGACTTTTCAGGTATCCCCATAAGAAAAAATCGCATGGTGTAAGATCCGGGCTTCTCGGAGGCCATGGAATATCACCTCTGCGAGAAATCAATTTATTCGGAAACATTTCTTTGACTACCGGTAAAGTCACATTTGATGTGTGGCATGTTGCTCCATCTTGTTGCATCCAGGTCCTGCTGTTGTATCCTTGAAATTCATGCAACTGCGGCGTCAAAAACTCTCGCAACATCTTGACGTATTCCGCTGAATTCACAGTTACATTATTTCCTTGATTATTTTCAAAGAAATACGGACCAATTATGCCCTTTGCCGGCTTATGGCCGGCCTGTTTGTTTAATATTCGTTGTCGATCCCGTTTGCTCGAACTTCACGACCCAAGCTTTGATTAAATTCACACTTGGACACTCGCTTACACGGCGTAATCCATATTCAATTCGAAACAGGCGTCGTACAGTAACGTAGGAATCGTTGTTTTTGTAAAATTGTTTAACACAAAAAGCACGCTGTTGTCCCGTGAAGCGCTCCATTGTGACTAAAATTGCATGTAGCGACGCATAGTTTCCCGCCACCCGCGCACCCCTTCCTCCAACGGTATTCGAGAAATTTAGTGTTGCAATTTGCAAAAATTATTGGCCCACCCTGTACATACGCGTAACGTATATGTACATACAAAGATTAAAATAAAATAAGTATTCAGTCCAATCATTGGCGACACTTTGGTACTCGTTTCAAATTTATGTTTTTGATGAGATTTAACTTTTCTAAAAATGCTTAACCGTAGAATTTTCGAATGAAGACCATGTACCGGTAAATGTTATAATAAATAATATAATAAACAATAATAACAAACTCTTCAATTCCCCAGGGAAGTGTGACGGCATGCGTTCTCTTCCTTATTTATATAAATGGATTGCCAAATATAACAAACATTCCTTGCATATTATTTGCCGACGACATATCTTTCTTATTCCAATGCACCACTGACCCTAACTCACTTACTCAAATCAAAACAACCTTTTCCGATATAAAAAACTGGCTATCAGCCCACAATCTTGAAATAAATATCAAAAAAACCAAATTAATTCAATTCTTACCTTACCAAAAAAAAACTATTAAACTAAATAACTTAAAAAAATACCTTAACATTGACGAAGTAAACGAACACACTTTTTTAGGCCTTAAAATAGACTCTCACTTAAATTGGAAAGCCCACATCAAAAAAATTAAAACAAAATTATCCCAGTTCATATATGCTTTGGCAAAACTGAAATCGAATACGAACGAAACGACAGCCATCACAGCATACTATGCCTATGCATATGCGTGGCTTAGATATGGCGTCCTTTTATGGGGCAACAGCACCGAAGCAAATGCTTTATTTATAACTCAGAAAAAGTGTATACGAATAATTGCAAACATAAAACGACGATCCAGCTGCAGGCCGCACTTTATTCGCCTAAGTATCCTTACTCTTCCCTGCATTTATATATTAGAAACTGCAACATTTGTCCGGAAACACATACACCTTTACAACAAAAGTAATAACCCACGAAGAAATGAGCAATTATTACTTCCCGAACCAAAAATGGAAATTTTCAAAAAAGGCCCTGAATATATGTCCATAAAAATTTACAACCAAATCCCTTATACCATAAAACAAGAAAAATCTGACAAAACCTTTCAAACCCATTTAAGACACCTTTTAAAACAAAAATGCTACTATTCGTTAGATAATTTTTTTGATGATAAATTGTAAAACTGAAATAAATTAAATAACTTAGTTAATAAGATAGATATGTAGTAGTTTTTAAGACTACATAAGATAAAAACTATCTATAGCCATCTCTAGCCAGATAAGTTACTAATACCATTACTAAACATAATTTTGTCATTAGAAATTGTGAACTGTTACCAAAATTACTGTTAGTATTATTTTCCTAGACTCTATTAAATGTTTTCTTTCCAAGTTTCTATTACACCATTTAGCATAAATATTTAGCTAAAACTTTGCTATGCCCTATGAAACAGGGTGACATGTACCTAAGTTAATTAGTCTTATATTAAGATTTAATTGTAACTTAATGTATGTGATCTTGCAAATAAATGAATAAATGAATAAATAATGCATTGTAGAATGTCCACCAACTAGGTGAACTGACGATTTAATTAAAATCGATGTAAAGCTTGGTGCAAGCCACTTCAAGCCGGTATTATTGGAATTTTATATGGTTAGCGATGGAAAATTTACGCCTAATATTAAAATAACAAATATACAGTATTAATTACCTTTGTGTAGATGCGTACACGCGTTGACGACATTCAAGAAAGCTGCAGAGCCCAGGATCAGAAGTGGCATTAGTATTGAAGCCATGTTGCCACCCGCTACAATAATTATGGTTGAAAGCAATGTCGAGTTTCAATAACAGCTGGCTGTAAAAGTGTATAAATTAACCGTGAAAAATAATCAGTTGCACTAGCCATATCACTGGGTGCATGGCAGTGCACCCAGACAAGTTGAGCAAAAAAAAACACAACCGTATTTATTTTTTTCGGAAATATTCAGGCCATTTTTAACCCTTGTTACTTCGCTGTCAATAAATTAGACATCTGAATTTTTTAGTCCTATGAAGACAACATGACATTTTCTGTAAATGTCCAAATATCATCTAAATTGATTGTAGGTACTAAAGATTAAAAAATTTTTGCTGGTAACAATTCTTCAATTTAATCACTGGACTCACACAACAATCACCAAAAGTATTTCTAGCAGACATACAAGCTTGTAATCTCCAATTATTATTTAGCTTAAATAGTGAAGAAAATCGGTAGTGTAAATTTAATCGTCTTATAATTTTAATTGTTATTTTGGTCTACTGTTCTTGTTTTAGAATCTACACAAATCCTACGTGTAGTACGTGATATACCGTGGTGATTACCGATATAACTTTGCCGTTTTCACTATGGATTTCAGATCTTGAAGAAAAGTCTTAAATGGACTAAGTAACACGCGACCTGCAATCGTGAGATCGTGGGTTCAAATCCCGATCCCGTACCAATGAGTTTCTTTGGAACTTATGTACGGAATTTCACATCATTGGCTTTTCGGTAAAGGAAAATATCGTGAGGCAACCTGCATACGTCCGTAGAAGAAATTCGATGGCATAATTATGTGAATCCACCAACCCGCACTGGGCCAGCGTGGTGGATATGGCTCAATCACCCTTCGTGGGTAGGCCTACGTCCTGCAGTGGACTATTAAAAAGGCTGGTACAGTACAATACAGTATACATCAAGGTCAATGATAGCATCAAGAGGGCATATAGGGAGGCAATATTAAAGGGGCACCAAGAGGCAAAGGGGTTTCTTGGAACCAAAGGGGTACCAAGAAATATCAAAGAAGCATTAAGGATAATATTAGGAAATAGAGGTAGTATTAGGAAAATTCTTAATTCTGGCAACTTGGGGACATCGAAGGAGTCTGTCAGGGATGAGGAATTGGTTGGTGAAAGTTCATTATCAACAAAAAGAAATGAAGATCCATCCAGAATATAGCATGTAAAAAGTAAAATAAGTAGACAATAGTTATTCTAGAACAAAATGTTGTAAGATCAAATGTGAACACAAATCGGTGATATCTTACATTTTTAAAGAAAATTAAAAAAATAAGTGCCATTTTAAATTATTTAGAGATAAAACTAATATATCTATACAAGGTTATTTCTATGCAATTAGCATTCTTTCAGGGGCTTATTCTGTTCATCAAAACTAAACTTTTGTTCAACGACTTCTATTAATTATTTTAAAAAAAATATTGTTCTGCAAAATGTATGGAACAGCTGATTTTTTTAAGTTTAAACAAAATGTCGTAGAACAAAAGTTGTTATTTTTGATGTACAGAATAAGCCCCTAATAGGATGCTAATTGATTAGAAATAACCCTTTATATTAAAAAGTAACAGTACCTAAAAAGGCCCCTGAAACCAAAGGTGGTACAATAAGCAAAGGAGGGAGGAGGAAAGACAAAAACACCGGACAAGTGCGAGTCAGGCTCGCACACCGAGGGTTCCGTACAAATCCAGAAAATTTCACAAAATTGGAAAGTAAGTTGTTAAAATCCCTCTATTATAACCATCGACAAAAAAGTTCGTCATTTATATGTATTTGCACATTATTATAATAATGAAAAATATGTTTTAGCATGTGCTAATGAAGTTCTTTTATATGATACCTTACATGATACGATTTAAGTACTCACTATAAATTTTGAACTTATGTTTTGTGAATTTTGTGGCCCTATTTTATTTTTTGTGATTTAAATAAAAATGTACAGTTTTCAGATGTATTCTTATATGTGTACTATGAGACAATGCTTCTCGCCAAATTTCATAATTCTATATCAACGGGATGTACCCTGTAGGTTTTGATTTCTGTGAGTGTCGAAATATGCGTTTTTTTACGACATGAATGGCTCTAACTTTTTTAACGATAACTGAAAAGTTTTTCTTTTACACAACTGCAAGATACTATAGATATACGTATACCGTTTAGATTTCAACTCGATATCTTCACGCGTTCCCGAGATAAGAGTCTTGACACAGATGGACAGACAGACAACAAAGTGATCCTATAAGGGTTCAGTTTTTTCAGTTTGAGGTACGGAACCCTTAAAACACAAGTCCGCGTATTTTTAAACAGTAGGTACTTGTCTATAGGAACAGGGTGCATTCAATTTTGATGCTTCCATAGATAAGTACCTACTGAAAAATTAAATCAACTAGTGTTTACATTTGAAAACATTTTATTATAGAAACACTGTTGGTTGACTTGTTGTACTTTTTATGAGCCATGTTTATAATGGGATATTATTTACATGTATATTTTACGCTAGATTATTGAAATTAGAGAATTTAAAAGGTACAAGTGTGTTAATTTTGCACGGTATACGTACGCTTACTGTAATTACGACTATTGGGCAAAGCAGGCAATGATGGAAATCCTGATACTAATAATTTGCATGTACAGTAATATGGCCACATTTTTGATAGGCCACTGCTGAACATATGTGAACATAGGGAAACCCATAGCAGGAAATTAGGCACTGGCCACTTGGGATAGTTGCGTTCATATACACGTTTGAGTTGATTCTAAGGACGTATGCAGGTTGCTTCTTGATGTTTTTTTACATCATCATCATTATCAGCCGTAGGATGTCCACAGCTGGACATAAGCCTCCTCTGTGGATTCCCAATAAGGCCGTTTGGAAGCGGCCTGCATTCACTGTTTTCTTTTACTTACATATTATGCCATCTCGTTTGAACTAAGTATCTAAAACAAAATTGCAACATACTCGTATATTCCTTATTAGTTTACATTTGATATTTCCATGTATCATCACCTTAGCTTGTTGAATTACTTGACTTAAATCCTTAGAAATCCCCAAATGAGGCAGAAGTCGTCTAATTACCTATAGATATTTTCTATTGAAGCCAGTCTTGAGCTTCTTGCTTCACGTTTTATCAAAATGTTTGAAATAGTAAAAAAATTGTTGTAAAGTCTGTTTACAGACCATCATTTTACGTGATATCTTCATAATTATTCATCACAAGCCGAACGTTTAGATCGATCATGCCTCTCTATCGCTTGTTCCGCGGTCTCGCTTACACGCTCAACTCAGGGGAACGACACACATTTTTTTTGTGCGTACAGTCGGCATTCATCGATTTATAAGATGTTATCAATATAATAAAACAACATACTTAATGCTTTGTGTAGTTTATTTATTCATTGTTAAACGATTGTGTTTTTGCACGATTTGAGATGTTTATTCAGAAAAAAGGTCTTACTTAAATCATGACATCAAAGAACTTTGATAAGCACGTTCTCCATCAGCATACCCCAAGAGAGATGACTTTAACGTTTTAACACCAGAAACTATGGCAGCAGGAGCGTAATAGGCAGTTACTTGGAAATAAAGGGCATCAGAAAGGTATGAATACATTCTTTCTATATGAAGAGTATTCCCTTGTAAGGCGATCTTGACGAGGGCAGGCCGGCCAACCAAGCATACTTCCACATCCAAAGCTAGGAGAACAGAGCCCTGTTGAAAAGTAAATAGTAATTTTACTATGGAAATTAACGTGGTTTTCACACATTTTATATTATACTATATATAACGGGACTGAACTCACGTGTGGGGATAGTCGTAACGACTATAGTTTCGGTCGCATTCGGCGACCTTTCTCAAGTTGGCGAGTGCTAGCACGCGGAGCCGTCTCGACGAAGACCGAATGCGACCGAAACTATAGTCGTTACGACTATCCCCACACGTGAGTTCAGTCCCGTTATATATAGTATAAATAGTAATTGTTTTTCGTAAAAATGGTACCACTGACTTTCCCTGTGTACAGTACAGTATCAGCCTTTTTTAATAGTCCACTGCAGGACGTAGGCCTACCCACGAAGGGTGTTTGGGCCATATCCACCACGCTGGCCCAGTGCGGTTTGGTGGATTCACATACGCCATCGAATTTCTTCTACTGACATATGCAGGTTGCCTCACGATGTTTTCCTTCACCGAAGAGCCAGCGGTGTTAAATTCCGTACAAATTCCAAAGAACTCATTGGTACGGGACCGGGATTTGAACCCACGACCTCACGATTATAAGGCGGGTGTCACTACTACTAGACCACCACGGCTTCATACATTCCCTGTTACGTGCAATTATTGGTGCGCGAATCTAACAAACCATATTAAACAGGATCCTCAAATAGACTTATAATAAGCATAGGTATATAATAAGTTGTGTATTTTAATACTCTAAGTTACGAGTACTTGTTGGTGCAAATAAAAATTTTCTGATTCTGAATCGATGTGTACAATGTACATTATTATTATTACACAAATATGCTCATTATTGTTACTTTATCAAAACCGGCCAAACCAATTTTGATAACATTTAGATGGGACCACTTGAAATCATAGCCGTGGTGGTCAAGAGGTAGTGACACCCGCCTCACAATCGTGAGGTCGTGAGTTCAAATTCCCGGTCCCGTACCAATGAGTTCTTAGAAATTTATTTACGGTATTTCACACTACTGGCTTTTCGCTGAAGGAAAACATCGTGACGCAACCTGCATATGTCAGTGGAAGAAATTCGATGGTGTATCTATGTCTTTCAACATTTGTTTAAAATAAATCGCTAACTTTCATACAAATATTGTTAATTATTTTTAAATCCCAGTAGGTATTTATGATATAAAATAGGAATAGCGCGAGGTCCAAGTCCGGGTGGATTACTAGTTATTAGCTGGTAGAACGTACGTATACTCACGTATTACAAACTAACGCACAATATGTGGTTGTAGGTTTATGTTCTGAGTCATCTAGCTTATTAATTGTACTCGTATGATATATTTTATTTAGCCCACTTACATCGTTTTCGGGTCCAACATAGATATTGCCACTCTTTTGAGAAGCATCCAAAGTGTAATAGTATGTTTTGCCTTTTGCTCCATACGGCACATTTCCTTTAAGAAAATAATAAATTTAATTAAACGTCATCATAAATAACATCAGAAACGAAACAAACCAAAACGTTTTTGACCGACGAACCACTGGAGAAGGTACTCAATTCGACGCGTATTTTTTTATCTATAACCAGGCATAACTTTTTTCCTAGTAGTCCGATTTCATAATTCTATTTTTATTTGAAACAGTGTACTTTGAAATTCATCATCATCATCATCATATCAGCCATAGAACGTCCACTGCTGGATATAGGCCTCCCCTAATGATTTCCAATAAGACCGGTTGATAGCGGTTTGCATCCAGCGCGATCCTGCGGTCCTAATAAGGTCATCCGTCCACCTTGTGGGTGGACGTCCTACGCTGCGCTTGCCGGTACGTGGTCTCCACTCAAGAACTTTTCGACCCCATCGGTCATCAGTTCTCCGCGCTATGTGCCCTGCCCATTGCCACTTCAACTTGCCAATCCGTTGGGCTATGTCGGTAACCTTGGTTCTTCTACGGATCTCCTCATTCCTGATTCGATCTCGCAGAGAAACTCCGAGCATAGCCCTCTCCATGGCTCTTTGGGCTACTTGGAGCTTACTAATAAGGCCCATAGTGAGAGACCACGTTTCTGTGCCATAAGTCATCACTGGCAACACACACTGGTCGAAAACTTTCGACTTGAGGCACTGAGGTATGTCGGACGAGAAGACGTTACGCAATTTTCCAAACGCTGCCCAACCGAGTTGGATTCGGCGATTGGCCTCTTTCTTGAAGTCGGACCTACCTAACTGGACTACTTGTCCCAGGTAGACGTACGAGTCAACGACTTCAAGAACCGAGTTCCCAACTGAAATAGGGGTGGGTACAACATGAGAATTACACGTGACCTTTGTCTTATCCATGTTCATTTTAAGACCCACCTGTTGAGAGACTTGATTAAGGCCTTCGAGCATCGTGCTGAGTTCTTCCATCGATTTTGCCATGACCACGATATCGTCGGCAAATCGAAGGTGAGTGATGTATTCGCCATTGATGTTGATGCCGAGTCCTTTCCATTCCAGGAGCTTAAAGGCGTTCTCCAGAGTAGTAGTAAACAGTTTCGGAGATATTACGTCTCCCTGTCTTACGCCTCTCTTCAAAGGGATCGCCTTGGAGCTATCTTCCTGTACTCGAACCGACATAGTGGCGTTATTATACAAACACTTCAGCACTTCAATGTACCGATAGTCAATACGGCATCGTTGAAGAGACTCAAGCACAGCCCATGTCTCAACCGAATCAAAGGCTTTCTCATAGTCCACAAACGCCAAGGAAAGTGGCATGTTATACTCCTCGGTCTTCTGTATAACCTGCCGCAGCGTATGTATGTGGTCCATGGTGTCAAAGCCCTTCCGGAAACCGGCTTGTTCGGGAGGCTGGAAGTCATCAAGCCTGCGTTCGAGACGATTCGTAATGACCCTTGAAAACAACTTATAATATTTATTATTTATTGATCTCGTCCACCGACGCAAAGTTATCCAGGCAAGCAAAGCGATTCGAGAGCTCGAGCTGAAAGTTTTCGGGGTTTTGTATGTGAGCACGAGTAGGTCGGAGCGTAGACTTCACCAGGCGGGACCTTTCGAGTTTAACTTTGAAATTAGTCCCATGAAAATTATATCGAAATAGGCTGAGCCATTTTGATAAATCAACAATAATGTGAAAATGCTACATTGATCCGTGCGAAATATTCGCAAATTCTGTACACGGGTGAAGTCGGTCATGCTAATTTTTGCAAAAAAATAATCTTTTATTTTATTAAATGAAAGATAAAAGAGATTCTCATAGCCAAAAGCTACCACTCAATACAGGACTTTTTAGACGCAATAAGTTTCGATACCGCGAATCAGACAAAGTATATTAGATCCTAACACAATAGTGTTTAAGTCAATACCCTAAAACAGGGTCCATAAATATGTAACTCTAAGTTTATACTACGCTACTTATACGCTGTTATATACGTTTATAAATTAGACTAAGAGAGGTATGTATTTGTGGTGCAATAAACGATTGAATATTGATAGATATAACACAACGATGGTGTGGTTCCGGCAGTCAAAAGAGACAATAGAAAAAAAATTGTTTATAAGCTTATGGCAATTGTGAACCGTGAACTTAGCCATTCATAAAGAATAAGCTGTTATATTCGCTTCTAATAGTATCCAAATTGAGTGTTTTTTGTTTCATGTAGCTAGCTAGTTAGCTCTCATTTGCAAGGTTTAAACGTCTCAGTTTTTGCAGATTTTAAATGACTTTAAAGTTATAAGCCTCCATTTATACGCAAAATCTTGGCTGGAAAGTATTGACTAATTATACAGAAAGAAAAACTTTTCTGATAAAAAATTAGATGTTAGAACGTTTAATATTTCTTACTCAAGCGATTGACACCAAAAAACATGACATTTTGTCACAATTTAAAGAGTGAAAAGAGTTTTCTCTCGGAACATAAATTCTATCAAAAATGTGCCGAAATTATCTCAAGCTGCAACAAAAAAAAGCGAAAACTGATCATACTCGTACGACACAGGTGCCACAGTGCCTCAATTTAAAAGTTTTCGACCTGTGTGTGTCCTCACTATGGGCCTTATTAGTAAGCTCCTAGTAGCCCAACGAGCCAAGGAAAAGCCTATGCTCGGAGATTCTCTGCGCGATCGAATCAGAAATGAAGAGATCCGTATAAGAGCCAAATTTACCGACAAAGCAAAGCGGATTGGCGCGGTTGCGCGGTTGAAATGCAATGGGCAGGACACATAGCGCAGAGTGCTGATGACCGATGGGTTCAAAAAGTTCTCGAGTTGAGACCACGTACCGGCAAGGGAGCGTAGGACGACCGCCCACAAAGTGGACGGATGACCTCATTAAGGCTGCAGGATCGCGCTGGATGCAAGCCGCTACCAACCCGTCTTATTGAAGATATACAAATATAGGTATATAGAGATACTAGCTGCGCCAGCGTCAGCTCGAGATAAAAAGTAGCCTATGTGTTAATCCAAGGCTTAAGCTACTTCTAGGCCAAATTTCATCTAAATCGGTTCAGCTGTTTATTCTTGTAAGAGTAACAAATTATGTGAGTATGTATGGATATACATACTCACAAAATTTCGCGTTTATAATATTAGTAGGATAGGATTATAGCGATTTCAACAACTTACTTCCTGATTTTGTGCAATTTCTAGGTTTGTCCGGAGCTCTCGGTGTGCGAGCGTTACTGGTATTGTCTGGTTTTATTCTTTATTTTTTAGCGCGAATAAGTATTGCGCTTGGCCACCAACTTACCTGACAGTAAGCGACGTTGTGATCGAAGATGAAGCAAGCATACGTAGATGATACCTATTGAACCTGATCTTGAAAAGCTTTAGATTATATCTCTAAGGAAACAGGAAAGCTGGAAGACTGTTCCATTCCCTGGCGGTACAAATCAGAAACTTTGAGTCAAACCGCTTCGTACGCATCGAAGGAAAATCGACAGTGTAGGGGTGGTGTAGTGAGCTGTCTTTCTACTTGTCCTGTATTAAAAAGAGGATGGTAGGATAAGACCGTTACGGTCTTTCGATATAAAGATAAAAAAAATGTTCTTATAACCTGTCCGTAGACGTGTGCACGCGTTGACGACGCTCAAGAACACTGCAGAGCCCAGGATCAAAAGTAGAATACGTGCAGACGCCATGTTCCCACCGGCTGGAATGATGATAGTTGAACACGGTGATATGAACACACGCGGCCTATATATAAGTGTATAAACTAGCCGTGAAAAAGAATCAGTTGCACTATTCAAGTAGCCACATCATTATAATATTTAAAACCCTATCTAATGACGTGGCAATTTGAAAGGTCGACCCACGCGATATAGCTGCACTACTCTGTTATAATTGGGGCAAATCGGATCATTGATAATTTCTTTACTGTACTTATTACCCTTAAGCTTTGACCCGTAATTCACTGCTGAATACTATTACGCTGGCTTAGTGCATGTTTATGGGATTATATATTTCTAGGTTTTTGTATTTTTTTCTATGAATGTAGGTATTTTTAGGGTACCTCAAATGGAAAAAACGGAACTATGCTTGTTTCTGCTTTCACTTGGTCTTGTGACTTGTAATCAGAAGTAAGGAACGATACGATTGAACATTCTACAGCTGTCTAGCCGGTTCTCAAACTCAATCATTTATGATTAGACTACTCCAGAATGTCACCACTAGATAACTTTTTGTATGGTACCCACAACACGGGCCTCGAGCTTAGTGTAGGACCAAAGGATATTTCGCTTATGAACCCTGAATCTAATTATCTTGCCAAATTTCATCTGTTATTCATGTACAACCCGGTCAGAATATCTGTGCACCTCGCTGGAATGCGGCGCCTCTCCCGCTTCCCCTGTCACTCTCCGCGCACTCCCCGGTGCGACAGTACGGTTAGCATCTTCGTTGCCGATACACGTCCCGATAATTTTGATATTTTCGCTTTGTTGTTGTTTTGTTATTACAGTTATTTTTGTTATATGACGTAACGAGGTCGGGTGCACAGATATTGTGACCGGGTTGTATTCGTGTATTTCAATTTTAGTAAATAAATAACTTTGATTTTTGACTTCTTTTGAGACATATGAAAAGAGAAGCCGACAAATTGCATTTTATTCAGAGAAAAATCTAACCTAGATGATATAGCATCATTTGAAAACTTGCTATATGGACTCTTCAAAAATATTTAAATTTATTTTTTTATCCCTCCATTTCTTTTAATGATAAAAATAAATTGTATCGTAAACGGAAATACAGCCTATTTATTTTCGTTCTTTTGCTTGCATTATTACCTGATTATTCCATATTTAAAATAGCTTTAGAACGTGAAGAGTGGAAGGAGAATAGGGAGAATAGGCCTGTTCCGTCCCACTGCTGGGCCTTTGCCCAGCAGTGGGACGGAACAGGCTTATAATAATAATATATGTATATCATATTTAGCTAAAATTATGGAATTCATAACAAGTTTGTACATCAATATTTCAAAGGAATCGTTTAAATCTGAGTCTGATTAATATAAATGCTTTTATTCTAGCTATTTCAAGGTTGCCTACTCCGAGTTGCCAGAAATAATCTACTCATTCTGTCAAATATATCCTAAATGGATATATTTCTTAAGATATTCAACATTAATTTAAAAAATCTGGACGGCTCTTTTTCATTTTAACGGATGTAATAGACTTAGTATAGAAATAGGTATTTTCTCGAGATGTTACACATGCTGTAGTTAGATTTTCGATTATTACTATACCAGCCTCCATATATTTAGTGGACGTGTCTTTTACATGCGATTCTTAAAAAACATGTGTTTTATATAATAGTTATACATATCACCCATTAAATGATGGCAATTATAGTATTTGTATTAGGATTACTTATTCTTTTGTTTTCTAGATTATCGTTAAAAAATCGTCTAATGTGTAATAGCATTTCGCTCAGTTAATAATCCGTAGAGTACACAGGGTTATATGTTTAGTCTGTAGATACTAAGCTGAAAAGGGGGTGATTAGGACTATAATTATGAACAAATTTTGCTATGAGGCCAACTCAAAATTCGAGAATAAAATTATCTCTTTCGTACAAAATTGTAACTCAAAAATGACAAAATGTATGAAACCGCTGATTTTTTTTCTCGAATTTAGGATTGACCCCATGGTATAAGTTATTAATAACGATGATCTTAAAAACCTCCTTATGGTTTATGGTTATTACACTAGTTCTAGTTAATCCTGTGGAGCAAAAACCCGTGACGGGCGTGACTTTCGTCATTTTGTTCAGGCGTCCCCAATACAGATAAGAACGATCCCCAAATATGAACTTGGGTCGCGAAGGCTTTCAGGTAACAAGTAATAAGGATGCATAAAATTGTCTTTCATATTCGTTATGGTATAAACCCCACTTTATATTAGATTTTATATGAAAACTCTTGACGTGAATAAAGCCAGTGGCCCTGATGGTATTCCTACTCTGCTGTAATAATAATTGTGCGCCTAGGTTATCTATGAGTACTATATTTACCCGTCTCTTTTTGAGAACTGGCATATTTCCGGACTGTTGGAAGATCGCAAACATGTAACAAATTCCAAAAAAGGGTAGTCGTGCCAAGCAACTATCGACCTATTTCTGTAACTTATGTTATTTGTAAGACAATGGAGCGTGTGGTAATATGAAACTCCTGAAATACCTTGAAGATCAGTAAGCCCCTCATCCATTATTTCCAACTTTGTGTATGTGGATTGAAAACTTTTTGAGGAAACAATCTATTCGCGTAGTAATCGATGGGTGCTCATCTAATCTGTTGGAAATTAATGCTGGCGTTCTTCAAGGACCCGTACTCCCTTCCACGTTATTCCTGCTATACGTCAATGATATGCTTGTACCCGGAATATCAAATATGCTGGTGACTGCACAGTTGTGGAGAGATTTACACTATACAGCCAATCCTCGAGCCAGTAAGTCAGAATGCATATTTAATAGCTAATACTGAATTTTATAAGCATTAATATCTCAATTTTATGTGCCACTGCAATAATGTCGTGTTATAAACTTATAATTTTATTAGCTTTTACTTACGGCTTTGTCATCGTGATACTTTGAAATTTATCCTAGGGAACTTTTTATTTTTCCGGGATAAAAAACCTGTGTCACACTTTACCCTTTGAACTATATTCATGACAAAAATCAAATCAATCCGTTGTTCTGTTGCTGATTGAAGGAGCAATGAACTAACAAACGCACTTCCTGATTAAATTTACAATATAAGTAAGTATTTAAGGTACAAAGCGTTAAAAATAAAATAAAACCAAATATTTTTACCAACTAATTATTTATTGATTAAAACTACATATGTGCCGCCGCTTACGCCGCTTCTTTACTATAGTAGAAGAGTGATATTTTACAACTAAAATTAATAAATTTTTTGTCCATCAGTATAGCCAATGATGGAATCCTCTAAAGATTTGTGTTCAGGGATGGTAGCAGCGTAATGCGCAGTTATTTCTAACTTGAGAGGATATGCTCCTGCATATCCATTGCCGAACAATCTTTCGACTATGACATGCCCCCTTTTTAAGTAAATCTTAACTAGCGAAGGTTGGGTGACAACGCATGTTCTCACGTTTAAGGAAGCGAGTTCAGAGCCCTGTTGAAAAGTAAATAATATAATTATTTTTCGCAAAAAATGGCATGATGTAGTATTTTTCACATCATTGTTGATTTATCAAAAATGGCTTAGTCGATTTCGACAAAATTTAAATAAGGCCAATTTCAAAGTATACTATTTCCAATAAAAAAAGAATTATCGAAAATGAATCGCTTAGTTGGGAGAGCGTCGGGTTAGTGACCCGAGAGAGGCAGGTTCAAGTCCTGCGTTCGTGGATGATTTTTGAAATGTTTATCTCAAAAATAACTCTTTGGTAAGAAAATCTGTTTTTTTTTAATATACAAGTTTATCCAAAACTGGTGTACTAAAACGAAATGGAGTGAAACAGACCATTATCCTGAACAATTTTTACTACAAGGCCAACCCAGAATACGAGAGAAAAATACTGCTCTTTTATAAATATGGTTCCGTACCCAAAGGGTAAAACCGGGACCTTATTACTAAGACTCCGCTGTCTGTCCGTCTGCCCGTCCATCTGTCTGTCAGGATGTATCTCATGAACCTCATGATAGCTAGACAGTACAGATACTGTATTTCTCTTGCAGCCTTCGAGCATATACCAAAGGAGATGTTAACGTAAGGCGTACCCCTCAGCTGGCCATTTGCCGCTCCTCGGCCATACACGTTATATAAAACTATTTCACTCGCGACCGCGGCCTTTATGTGTCGTTTCTTGTCGCGAAGTAGTGTTCCGTGAAAATAGTGAAGTGTGCAGTATTTTTGTGTAACAGACGATCAGCGACATCAAACTCACGGAAACACGGTATTTCCTATCACAAATAAGTCTTATTTTTGTTAATCGTGTATGTAGTTTTGAATAATTGTGATTTAAAAGAACTACCAGTTGCGATAGTTTCAAACTAAAACTGAGTTGCGATAGATTAGCGACAGTTTTACGACGCGACGACGTCTTGGTAGAAGGCGTAGTGCGGGGACATGAGGTGATTGAAATTGATTGAATGAATTTTAAATTTTCAAAATGCGATGTGTTAGTTCCTACCTATTGGATTATTTGGCTAACGTTTACAAAATCACCAATCACTTTCGCGATTTGTATTTTTTTTTTCATAAAAAGATCGTACCTAATATATAAACATTATATTCAAAGTCACAACCTGCGGAAATAAGTAATTTTAGAAATATTGTTTTCTGGAATAGCAAAATAACCCAATATTTTGTTAATTTCTGTATTCATTTTTTTTAATAAGTTATTTCATGACCTGGATACAGCGAACTTTGGTCGGAATGTTAGTAAAAATCATATTCTTAGTATGTTATACACACAGTAAAGTGGATGGTAACTTTACTGCAAGTTTCAACGAGAGTCTCATTTATCAATGTTGTATCATTTGCCTACACACGCACGCATGCACGTTCACTAGCACTTTACACTTAATAAACCATCATAATAAGGGAAGCAATTTTCGGAAAAAATACAAAATCATCTTAAGAATGCCCATCACTAGATATTATCATAGTGTGCGACGAAGCATTGCGTAACTACGTTATATAGGTATTTTATAATTGTGTGCGGGATTGTTTTAGTGTGCGTTTACTCAAATAAGCTTTTTATTTGCGCGTGTGCAATGCATGTGTTCCCCGTCCCCCGTAAACATTGGCAGACAATTATGTTCGTGGATTTTATCATTAACATCTCCATTGGTATAATATGTTCGAAGCTTGCCGCTATAAAAACAGATACTAAAAACAAAAGGTACTAAATAGGTATTTACGGCGGGCTCCCATACAACAAAAACCGGACTAGTGCGACAATCAGAAATTAGGAAATCCGTAGAAGAACCAAAGTTACCGATCTAACCCAACGGATTTGAAAGTTGAAATAGCAGTGGGCAGGGCACATAGCGTAGAAGACTGATGACCGATGGGGTCGAAAAGTTCTGGAGTGCAGACCACGTTCTAGCAAGCACAGCGTAGGAAGTCCCCCCACAAGGTGGATGGATGACCTCACCAAGACTGCAGGATCGCGTTGGATGCAAGCCACTTCCAACCGGTCTTATTGGAGATCCATAGTCCTATGTCCAGCAGTGAACTTCTTATGGTTGATGAATGGATGGATGGATATTTTAATTATTAAATTCTAAGAAGACTTGCCAGTATAAACCAATTCGCTCGGGAGCGATTTGAGATATTTAGGTTTATGAAAAGCCGTGGTGGTCGAGAGGTAGTGACACCCGCCTTACAATCGTGGTCGAGGTCGTGGGTTCGAATCCCCGGTCCCGTACCAATGAGTTATTTGGAATTTATGTACGGAATTTCATACCACTGGCTTTTCGGTGAAGGAAAACATCGTGAGGCAACCTGCATACGTCCGTAGAAGAAATTCGATGATGTATGTGAATCCACCAACCCGCACTGGGCCAGCGTGGTAGATATGGCCCAATCACCCTTCGTGGGTAGGCCTACGTCCTGCAATGGACTATTAAAAAGGCTGGTACAGGTACAGTTTTATGAAGATTCACTTAAAGATATGTGTCTACTTAGCTTATAGAATGATAGATGTTAACACACTTACCAAAATGCCAAAGGGTATGCTCACATCAGCACTTGCTCTCATTTGGCTTTCATTCAAATCGATAAAGAAATTCTCCTCAGAACTATATCTAAACAGTATTCCTGTAAATAAACAATGTTTTTTAATATAATTGGCATCAATTACCAAATATCAATACCACTAATCTGACGTCCGTCGTAAACATAATCACAAAACTGAAATAGATTTGGGCAGAGCACGTTGCCGGATACAAGACTGAGTTACAGTTTCGCATAGCATTTTCATATTAGTGAGATTTTTGCCATTTGTTGTTCGACAGTGAAGGTAATAACTGTTTAGGCAAGAACTGTCTGTAGCCTTTAACAAAGGAAAGACATATGTCTGTAGCATTTAATGAAGGAAATATAATAATAAAAACGTAATTATATCAAACGTTAGACGTTAATTGCTGGATATTGCTGGATTCTAGACAATGATAAAGATTTAGTAACCTCTTATTAAATTCGTGCACGCGCTTACGACGTGCAAGAAAACTAAAATGCCCAGGATCAGAAGTGAGATTCGTACGGACGCCATGTTACCACAATCTAGAATAATGAAGATTAAAAACAGTCGACCTTCACCACCAGCGGTTTTTATATTATTATATCAGCGGTATAAATCAGCCGTGAAATACAATCAGAAATACCCGTATAATTGTATTATTTACATCGAGATATATATTTAAACTGTATTACTCAAATGAAAAATATCAAGGGTACAAATGCACTCACCACCCGAAGTACCAGCAAGAATCATGTGGCCCCAAAAAAAAAATAGTTAACATGTTACAAAAAAATGGTTTCTATTAAAATAACATCTTAAAGCCAAATAACTTGAAGCAGCCAATAGGTGAAGAATCTAGGCTATACGAGTATTAGCTTGTTGTGTATTTTTGGTGGAATTTATTATTAGTCACGACACACTTTTTTTTCACTTTATAACATAGACAACCGCGCATAATTATCTAGTCCTAACATACCTAACATCTTAAACAACAAAGTTTCTTATATGAGTACATATTAAAAATGATCCATTAAGCCGGTGGCAGACCAAGAGCTAATAAGTTAGGTCAGCTTACCTCGCATAGCTAACGAAGTTTTCCATAGTTCTGGCAAATAAAATGAAATGAAATGATATTTATTTCACAAAAGCAGGCAAAGCTCGCAATCTGCACAGATCTATGGAAAACTTTTTTATCTAACCCGAAACAAATGCGAGCTAACTTAAAACTAACTTAGCTTATGTTGTTCTTTAACTTTCGCAATTTCAACACATTATTATTATATACTACGGGACGCACAAAATTACGAGATAAATAAATACCTCATCCTCATCATTGTGTATTATTTAATGTAAATATCTAAGTCGGTATGTATAACGGCGCTCGGACATTTTTTTACTAATCTCATTTAAGGACTGCGGCTCTGAAGATTTTTGCTCGAAGTCCGTAAACATAAGTATGCGTCCGAGCTGTTGAAAGTTTAAAAATAATACCCCTGTGATCGACGTGGCATTTTTTCTGCATTCCATTTTAGCCCCTGTGCTCATTTGCTCAACTAATTCCAGTGCACTGCCACGCACTTTGGTTACACAATGTATATCTACCAGCATTGTTTTACAGTACTAAATAATGTTTAGTTTGTATTTTAGAACTAGCGACCCGTTCCGGCTTCGCACAGGTGCATTTTATCTACATGTGAACCTTTCTCTTGAATTACTCTGTCTATCAAAAAAATCTCATCAAAATCCGTTGCGTAGTTATAAAGATATAAGCATACATAGGGACTGACAGGGAGGCGACTATGTTTAATACTGTGGAGTGATAGTATACCATAACACCTAATCACAATTTGATACTTTCATGCATCTTTTGGAAAACGGATTTTGACAAAACTATCAAAGTGATCTTATTCACTTTTATATTCTAATTTAAAATGTTTCTTTGAGCCGATTCAGACAATCGGCTCAAAGATACATTTTAAATTAGAATGGATACGGATTGTCTTCATGACGTCTGTGAACACGAGGCAAGTTGTAGTGCAGTTGCAAATTCGTATGTCAGAGGCGGTAAGGAGTAAGGATTTTGTGGAGTAAGCGCGGTTTGTAGCTGACTTCGCAACCGAACGTTAGAAATGAAATAAAACAAAATAAGTCGAACACGTTATAATTTATTGGTTGAAACCATTGTATATTTATGCTTAAACTTAGGCGCGAAAATTTTTACTGCAGATACAACATTTTCTACAAAATGGATCTAAAAATATTCTTAGAATCTTTTTGCAGATGCTTGAAGTAATACATTATCACTTCGTATTCCATCAGTTTGACCAATGAAACATTTGTGTAGAGGTTTAGTTTCAGGAATTGTAGCAGCGTAATGCCCAGTTATTTTGAATCTGAGAGGATATGCAACACTGTTGAACATACGGGACCTTTTTATACGTACGACCCCCCCTTCGTAGGAAATCAAAACGGGGGAGGGTCGTGTCACCAAGCACGTTTCCACGTCCAGAGCTGTGAGAGTACTGCCCTATTGAAAAAACAAGTAAATCATAATATAATTTTATTGGCGTGCATATTTAAAATTGTATCATTTCTTCTCATTTGTCCTTACTTCTATATATCGTCGCTTTGGTGGTGAAGAGAGCTAACCCACAAAATCAAGTTTTAAGATAATGAGAAATTATGGGACAAGGGTCAACTACAAAATATATGATCTATAATATCTTCTAAACGGTTTTATTTAGCTCACCTCGTTTGTTTTATTTATATATTATTTATTCTTGGGTCAAATTTAGTAATTCAAATTTCACCCTCTTCCTGTCAACCGATTAATCTGAAATTTTGTATATACTTTGGATTTTGGTGACAATACAATTATGTTTATTCATTATTATTATAAATTCAAGATGGCCGCCGCTACAAAATGGCGGATAATTTATGTTATATTGGTCCGATTTTGATGAAAATTGAGTCGTATAAGGAAAATCCATCCATCCATCAGCCAAAGGACCTCCACTGCTGGACATAGGCCTCACCTATGGATCTTCAATAAGACCGGTTGGAAGCGGCTTGCACCCAGCGCAATCCTGAGGTCTAAATGGGGTCATCCGTCCACCTTGTGGGTGGACGTCCTGCGCTGCGCTTGCCGGTACGTGGTCTCCACTCGAGAACTTTTCGACTCCATCGGTCATCAGTCCTCCGCGCTATGTGCCCTGCCCATTGCCATTTCAACTTGCTAATCCCTTGGGCTATGTCGGTAACCTTGGTTCTTCTACGGATCTCCTAATTCCTGATTCGATCCCGCAGAGAGACTCCGAGCATAGCTCTCTCCACAGCTCGTTGGGCTACTTGGAGCTTACTGATAAGGCCCATAGTGAGAGACCACGTTTCTGTGCCATAAGTCATCACTGGCAACACACACTGGTCGTAAACTTTCGAATCCCCGAATAATATTGAAATAATAAATAATATTGAATCCCCATTTAAATATAATAATTGGTAATTATCTATGTCACTATTTTTACTAAAAATGTAGGTTGACCTCTGTTCACCACCAAAGCGACGATATATTGTACAGAATATAATACAATTATATTCTCCTATTCAATCATACTAATTCATTTCAGTACAGTTCAACATTTTGGTTTGGCAATGAACGTCTTAAAACAACACTTGAGAGTCATCGAATTTTAGAGAAAAATCGAAAGTATCCAATTTAAGCAAAAATTACATAACTACTTAGGTACATTGCTGTGAGCGAAGTAAAGCAAATTATTACTTATTTTTTAAAATTAATTGATTTCAATTTGATAATAATCATCCTTACATTACATAAGCGAGTGCAGAAAGGTAAAGAAATATTTTAAAGTGCAAGGGACTCAGAGTCGCCAGGCCCTAGGCAGTGCTGTACTTTTTATGTAGAAATGACGTTATGCGGAACTTAACCGACTATAATTTCATCAACTTTTGTCTAGATGACTAAAGAAGAAATGCATTTCTTAAGGTTCTTACACATTGGTGCCGGCGGCTGTGCTGTCGGTTAATGCCGAGGCATCAACCCTTTAAAAACTGTGCCGCAGGCGACCGCCGGCAACACCAGCAGCCAGGCCGCCGGTACTGCTACCGGCATTGTTTGTAGACAGCTTTACATTTTTTTGAAAAATAATTAATCCGTCTGACTGACTTATTATATTTTTTTAGTCATCTAGCCTAACCTAAAAAATAAATATGATAGATGTTAGCCCACTTACCACATTTATGGTAGATCCACACGGACACTGGCTGCCATTGTGCCTTTTTGCATTTCAACAGAGTAGTATTCCTCAAAGCCATACTCATACACTATTCCTGTAAATAAACATTCAATATTTAATGCAATGAGGGTTTCTCGTCTTAGCTTTTATAGTGTTTATAAAATGCTATACACTGCATTATTAATTTAGAAGACCAAGTGAGAAATACCAAAATCTACGCCGTACTTAGGTCCAAGACTTCGGAATAGTATTCCAAAACTGACAAAATTGATTATAATTTGGAAGCTAACGTGGTTTTCACACATTTAAAAATAAACGTGAGTAAAATCTCGTGATATATATAACATTAAAAATTGATTTGTATCATATTATACTCATTTATGTGGTTCCTGCTATTTGATACTCAGTTATAAAGTACCTAAATCTAATTATTTCAGCTAACCTACTAGCAATCCAAAATCGTAATCATATTAAACGAAAACTTCAATTGCTACATCTAAATAAATAAAAATTATGAAAATCAAATTAACAACCTTTTCTTAAATTCGTGCACGCGTTGACAACGTGCGAAACAACTGAAATACCCAGGATCAGAAGTGGGATTCGTAGAGACGCCATGTTACTAATAAATGGAATAATTTATATAAAGCAACGTTGAGCTCCACCACCAGCGGGTTATATACCTAATAGTGTTTAAATCAACCGTGAAATACAATCAACAACAATAGCCTTATTATTGTATTATTTACCTACTTTATTTTTGTAATGCTACATTACTCAAATTAGACAATTTTATAAGGTCTACTCCACTGACTACACGTCGCAGCGGCAAGGTACATGTCGCCGTCAGCATGGGATATGTGGCCATCAGAGATTTATATTAGTAAAATCTTATCAAACGTGAAATACAGCAAAATTCATATTTTTAGTATTTAAATGCATTTTAATAGCGCGTGGCTGAGCTTACCTACTATTTATATACACATAATTTTGAGACGTTATTTACACGTGACGGCAAGATTTGGTGCAACGCGTATTTCCGTATTACTACTTAAACTCCAAAGAAGCTCGTAGTCAACAATTTTAAAACTAAAAAAATACCAAGTTGATGCTTGTAGTAAAGTCTCGACAACTGCACTGAGACGATGACTGAAGAAGAGGAGTAGTTTTCTGGAGTAGTTTTGCCTACCCTTCGTTACTGAACTGACTTTCATACTTTCTCAATTGACTACAGCAGTAAACACAACAGATAGTAAATTACCATATTTTAATTTCAGTTTGATACTTCCATGCATCTTTGGAAAATAGGATTTATCAAAATATCAAACTTTAATGTAATAAAATAAAATAAAATAAAAATTGTTTATTGGGGCATAAGTTTACAATAGTCTGAATAATTGACCCAAAGGCTCCTGAACTAGTTAGAAACTGTATTTCAGGAGCCGATGGACTCTCCAATAGGTACACAATTTAAAAATTTAAAAATTACGCCAGTTACACATTTTTATATAATAAAATTTAGAGTTGAAAAGATGAAAGCCAAAGTTATTAACATTAAGAAAAAAAAATCCAAAAATTCTTTACAATCTGATGACAACGTAAGTATGTTTTATGAATATGTGTGTTTGTGTGTGTGCGCGCGCGCGTGTGTTTGCGTGTTCATTGGTATGATCTAAATTTCACAACAAAAAAATCTCTATTATAAATTTTGACTAAAAATAAAAACTTTCCAACATACTCGTACTTTCAATACTATTATAGTCAAAAGTATTAAGCCACTGAAGAATTATTTTTTTATAATGTAAGGTCGTTAGAAATAAAATAAAACAAAAACAAATTCGTAATAGTTTATTAATTGTAAAGGCATTGTTTGTCCAATTGGCACTCCGTTTCTATACTGTATACAGAAAGACGAGTGATCTTCTACAATTAAGAAAATTGTTAACCCAATCCATTAGAACTGAGTACTCCGTCAGTATATCCAATAAGGCAATCCTCTAAATCTTTGTATTTGGGAATAGCAGCAGCGTAATGGACCGTTATTTTGAAATTGAGAGGATACCATGGATCAGCGGCGCTGAATCTTTCTATATACACGACTCCCCCTCTGTAGGATATCGAAACGAGGGAAGGTCCGGCTACTAAGCATGTTCTCACTTTCACGGCTTTTACTGTAGATCCCTATGGAGAAGTAAATAATGTTAATTTAAATCAACCGTGAAATACAATCAACAACAATAGCCTTATTATTGTATTATTTACCTACTTTATTTTTGTAATGCTACATTACTCAAATTAGACAATTTTATTAGGTCTACTCCACTGAATAAACGTCGCAGCGGCAAGGTACATGTCGCCGTCAGCATGGGATATGTGGCCATCAGAGATTTATATTAGTAAATTTTTAGACCAATTTTTGACCGACGAACCACCGGAGGAGGTATACAATTCGACGCCAATATATACATATTTTTTTATGTATAACCACGCATAACTTTTTTTATAGTAGTCCGATTTCAATAATTATTTTTTTATTTCAAAGAGTATATTTCGAAATTAGTCTCATTTATATTTTATCGTAATTGGCTGAGCCATTGTTGATAAATAAAAAATAATGTGAAAAATGTTACATCGATCCGTGCATAATATTTGCGTTTTAGCGATACGCCCCGGCTTCGCACAGTTGTATTATACATATAAACATTTCTTTTGAATTACTCTATCTATTAAAACAAATTACATCAAAATCCGTTTCGTAGTTTTAAAGGTATAAGCATAAATGGGGACAGACAGCGGAAAGCGACTTTGTTTTATAGTATGTAATGATTCTGTACACGGGTGAAGTCGGTCATGCTATTTTTTGCAAAAAATAAATTATTAGATTATGTAATGACAATTTAAAAATTATAATTATAATAAACCGTTCCGATGTAAAAAATAAAATTGCCATTTATTAATAGCGATATGCTACTATCTACTATTATAATCTGCATTTGGCTGGAACAGGCTCGCCTCCCATCTGAACAAGGCAAGGCTGAACAATTTTGTAATTTAATGTTGCAGACTAAATGCTCAGACCAAATATAAAAACCGGACAAGTGCGAGTCAGGCTCGCACACCGAGGGTTCCGTACAAATCCAGAAAAAAAACATAAAATTGGAAAGAAAGTTTTTAAAATCTCTATACTATAACCATCGACAAAAAAGTTTTTTTTTTCACTTTCTCGTCATACATCGAAAATTACACACGGTTAAAATAATTAAAAACCTGTTTTAGCATGTGCTAATGAAGTTCTTTATATGATTCCTTACATGATACGATTTACTCACTTTGAATTTTGAATCCATATTTTGTGAATTTTGAGGCCCTATTTTTTGGCATTGAAATAAAAATGTACAGTTTTCAAATTTATTCCTAAATGTGTGAGATAAAGCTTCTTGCCAAATTTCATAGTTCTACGTCAACGGGAAGTACCTTGTAGGTTTTGATTTTTGTGAGTGTCGAAATATGCGTTTTTTACGACATAAACGGCTCTAACTTTTTTAAACGATAACAAAAAGTTTTTCTTATATATAACTGCAAGAAACCATAGATATACGTATATAGTTTAAATTTCAACTCGATATCTTTACGCGTTCCCGAGTAAAGAGTCTTGACATACACACAGACGGACAGACGGACAACAAAGTGATCCTATAAGGGTTCCGTTTTTTTACGTTTGAGGTACGGAACCCTAAAAACCAAGACGGAACGTCGTGAACAAACAAATGAGGCCGGTTTTTTATACATGTGTGAGTGCGTCGGGGTTGCGCCACCAAAGTCAAGACATAGTTTCTTTGTACGTGTACATGTGTGTGTTGTGTTTGTACACAGCGAGGCATAGTTTTGCCGGCCTCACTGGTTTGTTCACAACATTATGTCTTCATTTTTTAATTTGGTCTGAGACTAAATGTTGTTGCATACACTCTCCACTCACCAAATCAGGTGGAAACACATGAACACTGGTATTTTTTTGATTTTCTTTTAAATCGAGAAAGAAGTCATCGTCGTGACCTGGATAGTCTGGATACACTAATCCTGAAAATAAAAAAATATATTTTAATGTAATTGGGGTGAGTATTCGTATAAGTCGTTATAGAGTTTATTGTATTGCCAAGTACGGCATTAAGTTGCAAGACCGAGTGAGAAATATCTAAAGAAGATATTGCAAAAAGGGCTCTGACTAGGTACAGTAGCTCAAAAAATCCGATAAACTATGATAAATAAATGCGCAGAGTAAAATAACCGCATTAAATTCTTAATTTATGAGTACTTTCACATTTTCCAATTTGGTTTTTGTTCAGTCATTGAATTACTGCCATTTTAGTCACATGTAACCTTTTTGATATAACCTACATAGAATTAATAGCCTACATGTAAAAAATGCACTGAAGAGTTTAATTTTTTTTAACAAAACTTTTCAGACGTTAATTGTACATCAAATTGACACGTTTACTTATATGTACTTAATACTTCGATTAAGACTTTATACGTTCCTTTTGTTTCATTTTGGCGCGTTTTTTTCGACTGTAACTATTTTGATAAAATACCAAAAAAGGTTCAATACTTATACTTAACACTAGCAAATGCATAAACCATGCGACACCAAAATATAAAAGAAGAATAATAGGGCCGCCTTATTTTCAAACAATGTCAATGTAATTTTCAATCCGAATACAAAAAAGTACTTTTAATAGACACTGCTATTGTAAAAAATAACTGGAAATTCATTATCCGGAAGAAACAAAGCAAATTATGATATACTGTCCCTTTGGTGGCCCAATTTCTATATATTTTTGCAATATCTCCTTTGACGTCATACTTAAATCCGAAAACTCTAAAAGGTTACATAGGTAATTATTATTCGCTAAACAATGGCAAAACCGATTGTCATCGAGTACAAAAATCGAATACTTTGCGCAAATTGATGTTTTTACATTATTGTTGATTTTTCAAAAACGGCTTAGTTGATTTCGATAAAATTTAAATAGAACCACCTCGGGATATACTTTCTTCTAAGGAAAAAAGATTTTTTGATTCAGTTCACAATGGACGAAAATATCCATGGTCAGACACAAAAAAAAACATGCAGGCAAACATAGAAATTCCTCTATTTTTGAAGTCGGTTCAAAACTAAAATTATGTTGAAGAGGACACGTTGTCAGACAGTGGCGACATGTGAACTAAAATGTTGACGAACACTGGGGAACCAACGTCGAAGATCTCCGAATAACAACATAATCTACCCGCCACCGTCCCCACACCCACACCGCGATCGCTGTCATCTTGAGCGCTACACTTGCTAGTACTCCAATAGATTATACGCTACTAGCGACCCGCCTCGGCTTCGCACAGGTGTATTATACATTTCAAGATTCAAGATTATTTATTTGTTAGACACATGGTAGTGTAGACAACATACAAAGTTGCATACAGATCTTACAAAAGTTATAAAACGCATGTTCTTGCCGTCGTGGCGTACAAATATGAAAAACACAACAGCTAAATACAATTCATAAAAAAAAAATTCAGATGTAGTCTAAAATGTCAAATATAATCTAAAAAATGTCACAGATAAATAATAAAGGTACTAATAAGCTATACAATGTCAAAAAAAAAATAATAATAACAGAAATGAATATAAACAAAAGAGTTCGAGATATTAATATTGTTGTCAGAAATTAATCACTCAGTCTTTAAAATATTTTTGTCGTTTAAGAATTCCCATATTTCATAATAACATTTTTTGGCTAGCAAGCCCTTCAATTTATGTTTAAACATACCAATGTCCAAGTCTCTTATGTCTTTGGGAATTTTGGTATATATTATAGGGGCCATACAAAATATACTTTTTTGCATTAATGCAGTTTTAGCAGGTCGAGGGCAAAGTCTCATCTCGTCCTGGGACCGGGTACGTGTGCCTTTAAACCTTTTTCTCAAATCACTCTATTAAAAAACCTGCATTAAAATCCGTTGCGTAGTTTTAATGATTTAAACATACATAGCGAGAGCAGTCAGCGGGAAGCGACTTCGTTTTATTCTATGTCAGGACGCTTTTGGTCAAACACGGAAAGCGACAGAAGTATGTAAGTTTTAGCTAAACACGCGTATTGTTAAGCAAATGTCAAAATCGTAAAAAATGCTATCTAATGCTAGAGCTCGAAAAAGATCGGCAAGTTCTGAATCGCCATATCGCTAGTTCTACTATTAACCAAGGAAAAATAATACAACACCGTTATCATATCAAACGTAAGACGACATTGCACTTGAGACTAGATTGTCCGTATTTGCTACATTTCTAGATATAATTTGATAAAAAAAAATATGAAGTTTTAATGATAACCTTTTTCCAAATATGTGCACGCGTTGACGACGCACAAGAAAACTGCAATTCCTAGGATCAGAAGTGGGATTCGTACGGACGCCATGTTGCCGCTGGCTAGAATGATGACGATAAAGCCGCTCACGAGTTATATACTAGTGTATATGAACTAACCATGAAATACGATCAATAATATTAGTACCTATTATTGTATTATTTAGGTACATGTATGTTATTTAATGTTAGATTATTCAGATTGAGGAGTTTAAAATGTAGAAATCATAAACATTTTACTATATTTTTATTATTTATTTATCTATCAGCCATACTTGTTCTCGTACTTGAACTTGTTCACTTGCTTTAAAGTATTTTCGCCTAGTCATTGAGTCTGGAAGCAGTGTCTGACTGGGGTGAGCTAACCTTGTTAAGTTTAATGTCACGTAGATTCAAGGCTGTTTGTTTTAGGCCAAAAAGAGATCCTTACAATTGTCTCCCGCTTACCGCTGTGTCTCCGTTCCTGTAACTGGCAGCTTGGAACTATTAGGAGTTTCGCTCTCACCAACTCTCCATCCTAAGATTGCCTGGCAGAGATCGCTATCAGAATACATACAAGCGCTATAAGGCCGCCCATTGTTACACTGTTTATGTATCTTTGTTTCTTCTTTTTGTTTATTTCTTGGTGAGCAATAAAGAGTTTATCTATCTATCTATCTCTTAACTTTGGCTCTGACATAGAGTCAAAACCCCAATTAGCCTCCAAAAAACTTAGTGTTCTCTATAAGGTGTGACGGTATTTCACACCTGAGCAACTACTTAGCCTTTATAAAGCACAAGTCAGGTCTTGCATAGAATATTGCTCTACCTTTGGGATGGCTCTGCCAAATAGCAACTGGAGGCTCTGGAGTCGATTGAGCGGCGAGCCAGGAGGCTGATTGCAACGGCACCTTGACTAAGTCGCAGCTGCAAAGTCTTGAGCATCGACATAAGGTGGCGTGTTTGTCACCCTTTTATCGGATTCACTTCGGAGAGTGCGCTCAGGAGTTGCACAATCTGGTCCCACCTGCCCCTTTCTTCTATCGTACGGCTAGGCAGACGCGAGCAAAGCGCCACCCTTTTACGGTGGACATTCCGCGCGTTAGAACAAAGCGTTTCGAATCCTCATTCCTCATACGAACAGCCAGAATGTGGAACGCCTTGTCTGGCTCTGTCTTCCCGCTAAAGAACAACGTGGGTGACTTCAAATCCCGAATAAATAGCTATCTTCTAGGTAAGCGCTCTACATCCTAGACCGCATATCTGCTCAACATCAGGCAGCATGTAGTAAAAACGCAAACTTACAAGGAATAAAAAAAAAAAACATAGATTAACAGGAGCAGGGTCTGAAGCTCCAGTTGCCATCACCCCCGTCTTAGTGACGCTTATTATTAATTCGAATCTACGACACGCTGCGTACACGTAGCAGCAGCATCCGTAAGGGCATACGGGGTTACTTCTATATTTATCATAGGTTATAATAAGTATAAAAGTAAGAATAATGACATATTATGCTGAGCAGTGGGTGGAACAGGCTGAATAGAAAGATGGGTTATAATATAAGTAGTTGTAAATAAATTAGCCTTTTTAACCTTTTTAGTTTATTGTTTTGTGTTATTTAAGTTTTATAAATAAAACTAGTTTTTACCCGCGGCTTCGCCCGCATGATATTTTGATTTCTGACGCAATAACATTATAATTTATAGCCTGTGTGTTATTCTGATATATAAGCTATATGATTGCAAAGTTTAATCTGAGTCCGTTCAGTAGTTTTTGCGTGAAAGAGTAACAAACATCCATACATCCATCGATCCATCGATCCATACCGAAAGTTTGTTAGGATGGATGGATATCCATCCTAACAAACTTAATATTAGTAGGATAGTAATATTAGTAGGATTATAATATTGGTAGGATAGGATATAACGATTAAATAAAAGTTGTAGGAAGTATATATAAAGGTTGATTTCTTTGTAATTTTCTGTTATGTGGTTAAGTTGAGTTGAGTTAAATGTATGTAAGAAAATAAAATGTGTCAAAATTTTTAGGTTACTTTAATTGCTAGGACTGTGATTTTTTGAATGGAAATAAAGTGAACTGTGTTTTTTTTATTCAGATCAAACTCATAATAGACATGTAATGAAACACTTTTGAGTCAAATTGTTTTTTTATTTAGCGGATAAGATGCTTTGAACAACTTAACTGTTGTTCTATGAACTCTTCAGTGGATTTGGGCATGTGTAATTGTATTCGCCATCAGTGACGCCAATGAGACCACTTTGCAAATAAATTGGTCCTGTTAGTCCAACGTAACGAACGTTGATTTGTAAACGGAGTTCAGCTGGGCGTTTGTCCACCAGATTTGCCAAACTTTGTGCATTCACGCGTCTCGAGTCAAAAGCAACGGCAACAAGAGAAGGAGCATCGACAACACACGCTATGACATCTATACCTCCTATCGTAGAACCCTGTAAAAATAAATAATATAAAATTACAACAAGTTGTCCAGTGCGTGTCGAGACACGCGTTGATTGGCTTCCGTAGATGGTGACAATGATTATGATGATGATAATAACCAATTTTTATGATGTCATTAGATGGTTGACGTACCGTAACGTAATTAGATATGAAATATGTTTGTAAGCTGTTTAAAAAATTCAAATTTCCTTTAGAACTCAAAAAGTTATGATCCCACAATGCTCAAAATATTTTTTTTCAACTTTGTCGATCTACACAGGGTTATTTCTAATCAATTAGCATCCTTCTAGGGGCTTATTCTGTAAATTCAAAACTAACAACTTTTGTTCTACGACTTTCGTCAAAACTCAAAAAAAAAAATCTGCTGTTCCATACATTTTGTTGCGGGTAAACTATATTTTTCTATGGAACAACAAACATTTTTTTGAGTTTTGATGGAAGTCGTAGAACAAAAGTTGTTAGTTTTGATGTGCAGAATAATCCTCTAGAAGGATGCTATTTGATTAGAAATAACCCTGTATACCAATGGTCTAGGTGACAAAAAAATCGATTAGGAAACCTAACTTTATTTTAGAAATCCTACTCAACGATACCCCACAATAGGGGTCATAAGGGGGTGGGGTTGAAAAAAACTTTTCATACCACCTGCTCGAAAATGCCCCATTATATGTCGTAGAATCTCAACGTAAAACGAGTCAATAATATCTTAACGCAATCTCGAGGGCTATGGCAGGTCAATAATGTTGTATGAAACTCCCTAGGGAGAAAAGTGATTAAAATTTGGAACGTCTAATTCGTATGAAAATTTTAAACTTAGAACATATTTTAAGGACATCGTAAAGTGGTTTCATTTTGCAAAATCGAATATAACCTCTTTACATTGCACGGCAACTTGTATTGTAAGGAGGTCTACTAGACTTCACAGAATAAAACCTCTTTGGTGCCCGTATCAGTTTGATTTTATAGAATAAATCCTCTTTGCAATGCCCGTGCTAAGCCATGCTAATCGAGCTGGCCATGGTCTTATATTTTTCATGTAGTACCTATTTACATTCTCTGTTTTATTATAAATTGTATGCGATTCTAATTTATTTTAATTTATTGTGAACAATACCGAGTTGCCTAATGAGTACCTACACTTAGTGAGTTTATGACTCATATTTACGAGGTTTTATTTTCTCGCCGAATGTATGAAAAATAGAGTATGTCCCTATTACTAGAACCAAGTCTGTCTTCGTCTAGGGCGACTTGAACCCCTCGCTTCACTCAGGACTCTAAATAATTCCCTCGCACGGGAATTAAAACACTCTCGTTGCGTCGTGGTGGTCTAGTGGTAGTAACACCCGACCTGCAATCGTGAGGTCGTGGTTCAAATCCCGATCCCGTACCAATGAGTTTCTTTGGAACTTATGTACGGAATTTCACACCATTGGCATTTTGGTGAAGGAAAACATTGTGAGGCAGCCTGCATACGTCCGTAGAAGAAATTCGATAGCGTATGTGAATCCACCAACCCGCACTGGGCCAGCGTGGTGGATATGGCCCAATCACCCTTCGCGTGGGTAGGCCTACGTCCTGCGGTGGACTATTAAAAAGTCTGGTACAGTACAGTACAGTACCCTCGTTGCGCTCGAGAGTTAACTATAGAGTCCCTCGCTACACTCAGGGTCCAATTGTCGCCCGTGACGGAAGACACCACTTGGTTCTACTGGTACATAATTTACTATTTCATTCCCACTTTGGGAACTATACCCATTAAAAACGCAGTTTTGATTTTTTTAAGTTAAGTTGGCATTTTTTCTTTTTATTTGTTGGATGTTATTACATACAACCTCAAGAATATGAGTCATAAACTCACTAAGTGTAGGTAATCGGTATTATTAACAATAAATTAAAACAAATTAGAATCGCATACGATTTATAATAAAACAGATAATGTAAATACTACATGAAAAATATTTAAAGACCATGGCCAAGATTATCGTGGCTTAGCACGGGCATTACAAAGAAGATTTATTCTATAAAATCAAACGTATACGCCCGTATAAGTTTGATTAGTATTTGATTAGTCGTTGGTGCCCACCAAAGAGGTTTTATTCTATGGAAGTCGAGTAGACCTCCTTACAATGCAAGTTGCCGTGCCATGTAAAGAGGTTATCCATGAATCATCTACATGAATAAGATTAGAACCATCGACACGAAGAAGAAGAATATTCGATTTTGCAAAATGAAACCTCTTTACAATATCCTTAAAATATTACATACGCGCTTATAAAGTTGAGGTACACTTACATCTTTAAATGGCGTAACATCTACACTCCCTGCACTCTGTTTTTCATCCAAGGTCATATGAAAAATTTGATAATATCCTGGCATCTCGGCTAACTCTGCAACTTAAAAATAATTTACTCGTAGGCTTGAGGAATTCTTTTTATCATTCTAGACATTTTCGTCGCTGGCATCATAAAAATAACTCAAATAACATTTTGATTTCGTCGGGACACTTTATTTACTAACAATAAAAAATCCACGAGGAAAAACATTACAAAAATATAAAATATGCTCTACTATTTTGTCATTTTTGTTTCAGCTATAAGACATTCACTGCTGGACATATGTTTCCTCTAAGATCTCCGCTTGACGTCTCTAAAAATTAAGTCTTCAGTCTCAGTCATGAGTGGACAGTATAATCCACAAAAGAACCAAAATTACCACAGGTTAGCAGATAGGTAAGTTTGAATGGCAGTGGGAAAGCCACACATAGTACGCAAGGCCATTAGAGTCAATTAAGTTGTCGAGACCACGAACCGAGAAGCGGAGCGTAGAACTTAACCATATAAGTATTATTCTGTACAATATATTATAAAGTAAAAATTGACCTACCCAAGTTCGCTTAACACTAGAAGCGCGGAACATCCTGACACCCCTAGAAGCGCGGATGGGTAAATTTTGGCCATTTTTATTTTGCTACAAATAAAACTCGTAATTATAATAAAATGCTTTTATTATAGAATACACATATTTTTGGTGTACTTTGGCTTAAAATAGAATAATAATAAATCACAATTACAAATAATTCCGGCGTTTCCCTTTTATGTTAGAAGGCGGATCGTGCCCCAGCACTGGGGACGTAAATGGGCTATTGATCACAAATAATTCAAGTTAAAAATTAGACAAAATTATAAAAAAGGCAGTGCAATTACTCTTCCGAATTACGAGTACATAATGAGCATTTTGAAAACTCTTTCGATGTGCATTTCTTGCAAACAGTTTTTTTACAAGCATTGACATCCATGACTGGGTCAAAATTGACCCAACCGCGCATGAATTATGATTAAAAAAATATATTTATTGCAATTACGTGGTTGAAGTCTCGTATAAACAAAAATGATCACATTCCATAAAAAGTCATAAAAAAATAGGATTCTATGCATAATAAAACATTAAATAAGGCAGGAAGAACATCGAAATGGGTCAAATTTCGGACGCCCGCGCTTCTAGTGTTAAGCCATGTATTCACTGAGCAACAATAGTTTATAATTTTTTTATCAGAAACAAAATCTAGGTACCTACTTGTTTCGGATACATTTTCGGTAAAATAATGTTTCAGAGACAATTATTTTGTTTCTGTAAACAACTACCGTGTGAATCACGGAAACAAATCAGTGGAAAGATCTACGTGATGTTTCAGAAACTGTGTATCCGAAACATTGTTTCTCAGAATAGTCACAAAATAATTAAAAAGGCATACAACAATTTCTGATTTGAAAGTAAAAGATATCAATATATCTTGACGATGTCATACGCAGGGCTGTTGTCACCGCCAATATCGCAGCCGTACTCGAACCGAGTGGGTTGGCGCGTGGTGATGGCAAAAGGCCTGACGGCATGACGCTAGTCACGGTGCCAAAGTAGGGACGCAACTTGCGTCGATACTTTGGCACCGTCATATCTTCCTGAGACTCAGAGTAGGGCTGGAGCGGGCGGCGGCCAATTCGGCTGAGCAGCACAAGCGGTGCAAATATACTAACCTCGGTAGTGGTTACATATTTGAGCCATTTGGAGTTGAGATTTTGGGTCCGTGGGGGCCGGGAGCTCATCTCGTTTTCAAAAGTATTTCTGAGCGTCTGGTGGACGCGACGCGTGACCAAAATGCTGGTTTTTATTTAACTCAACGTATAAGCATTGCCATTCAGCGTGGCAATGCTGCCAGCATGCTGGGCACGCTGCCAACTGGCAGTGGGCTTGAGCACTTCGATTATCTTTAGACCTTCAAGGGTGAATCCAATTGCTTTCTATGTAGTAGTAGTGTAGGTAGTTTATAAAAAGATATAAGACATTCTAAGACTTACTCGGTAGACCGATACGCAGCTTAGTTTCAGATTTACAAGCATCTACAACGTTTGTTCCAATTGAAAGTAACACAATCAGAAGTGGAAAACGGATGGACACCATATTGAAAACAAATGCCATATTACGGACGTAAGCTATACCTATCACAAAAGATTATGACGACAGTAATGCAGAGCCAATAACATTATAACTGCTTTTATATACCTTCTCAATAAACTGATCGTAAATAAGTCACTTTTATATTATTTGACTTATTATTTACAAGAAACTAAGCGCGTATTAAATTGAAACATTTTTTTTTCGATTTGTAGCTAATTTGCGCACAGCAGATTGTAAAGAAAAACTGATATTTTATAGGTGCAGTTTTTCCAATCCTTGCACATTATTTATTTTGTATATTAGCAGTCGCATTTAGGGTATCGTAATCTTTTTAATTATTAGTTTATTGAAATTTTTCGTTGTGATAGTTTAACTATTATAGATCTCAATTTTAAATACCAAAAAATAGGTAGCTTTCACACATGGAGAGTAGGGATGAAGAATTTTATTCACCCTCTAGATTTTATAGATATCTATATCGTCATCAGAATCATTGTCATCATCTACGGCAGCCTATCGTACGTGTATCTCGACACGCACTGATATACTTTTCAAACAGAACTTTCTACTGCACTTGATTTCGTAATTTATATGTAATGATGTTGTTAAACCAATCATTGAACCAATTTGATCCAATTTTCTTCGATAGTTCTTTATAGCGAATTGATTAGCCTATAGAGAGTTCTGAATTGATCTGGAATGGTTCCGATAACAACATTTTAAATAAATTGTAGAAAATATTATTTTTTATAAAATAAGTACATGAAAAATATTAGAAATAATATTTTGAATTAGTTATCACTAACACTTTCTAACATATTAAATAAATCGTAGTAAATTTGATTTTTAATAAAATTAGTAGTTAAAAATAATAGTTTCAAATAGTTATCCCTTTTAACACCCACTCTAATTGACATATATATGTATTTTTTTTTTATTTTTTCATTAATATTAATGTACATTGAATTTAATATCCTACTAATATTATAAACGCGAATATTATAAATTTATATGTATAATACATGCATAATATTGTAGAGGAACACTGATAAATTTACAGGTTTTTAATGTGATGTCGTAAATAAACACATTTTTTGCGCTTACATTGCAAACGCTGACTGAACCCCACGAGATAAATCAAAATAATGTACCTACTACGGTATTGTACACTTTAAAAAGGTCAACAAAAAAGTCCGCGAGGGTATGTGTCTATCTCTTAAGGATAACCCACAATAACCATTTTTTATCCCTTACATTTTACGGGAAAAAAATGGCTTATTTAGGAAGTTATTTTAAGCAATACAGAATTAATCCTTATCCAATTAAGTACCTTAAATACATTGTGCATTCAATATAGATCAATATGGCCCTTTACAGCATGTAATTTAAATGAATATTCCCGAAGATATTATAGATTTAAAATGCAGGGACATAGCGGTGCGGCGGCAGTACCGGCCCGGCCGGCGGCGCGAGATCTCTAGCGAGGAAAATAATCCTTACTAATATTATAAATGCGAAAGTAACTCTGTCTGTCTGTCTGTCGCGCTTTCACGTCAAAACTATTAAACCGATTTCAATGAATTTAGTACACGCCTAAAGAGCACATAGGCTACTTTTTATCCCTAAAAATATTCGTGGTTCCCGCAGGATAGAAGAAAATCTGTTTCTCACCTACGTAGTAACGGATTGACTTGATTTTTGCCACAGACATGGTTCCTGTAGGATAGGACAAAAACTGTTCTCAGCAAGGGATCAACGGATTGACTTGATTTAATACACGAATATAAGTACACGAATATAGTTTGAAAGGCGAAATGTGACATTAACTCCTTTTTATCTCGAAAAATGTCATTGTTCCCGTAGGATAGGGTAAAAACTTTTTATCAGCAACAAAGTAACAGATTGATTTGGTTTCTGCTGTAAATGGCAAAACAAGCCCGATTACAGAGGCGCCAGCGTAAATTTATTAGCAACGTAAGAACCGTTCTATCTATATCGAATGCCTAGAGTGAAAAATGAACAGAACAGAAAAATGTACAACTACAGGAGAGGTACTGTGAACTCTCTTTTTAGATGAATAGGTGTGACGTCATTGCGGGATTTTAGCAGGCTATGACTACATAATATATTTTAAAGCAAAGTCGCTATTTCTGTGATCTGTCTGCCCATCTGTCTATTTAATTATGATGTGTAATCTTCCAAACTACACAACTGAATCGAACGCGGTTTTCACCGTCTCTTAGTGTTTCAATGAGAAGGTAGGGAATAACAATCGTACCTGGGCGAAGCCGGGACGGGCAGCTAGTTAGTAAATAAATTACACATTTCATGACTATAAAATGCAAAGTAAGCAGGATGACAATTAATGAGACAGAAAAAAAATTAAGTGACAGGTACAATGTTAAAAATTAAGATAACATCGGTGGTAAATAAAACGCTTGTGAAAGTATAATGCTAGTTCGTAAAATTAACTTTATAAATAAATAGATATGGTTAGTTCGTCATAATTATGCGCGAGTAGCACATTCCTCTAGCTCCATCTAGTTTGCGTCAGGGCAAATGTTGAAAGGAAAATAAGAAGTCGCTATTGGTTATTAAGCTGTTCGATCACACAAAAAAGCGTTAAAAAAAGACTCCATCCAAAACCCCGATGACGGTGTTCTTCATCACATAATTAGAATAGTGGACAATGACCACGATGTGTACAGGGACGGCTTGGTCACCATAGCTGAGTCGGCGCACGCGCAGTAAGCTGCCCTTTTTCAAATAAAATAGTTCTACGGGCGCGGGAGAGCCATCGGTACACTCTTCCACTTCTATGCCTGATACGCTGAATGTTCCATCGCCATTCTGTAATTAAAACATGAAGGTCTATAATAGAACAGCCCCAGATAGTAAAAGGGTTTTATCGATTTATCGACTGCTCAGATATCATAATTATAAGTTTAAACGCTATATGCTGTGAATGGACATTGAAACAGGAAACAACACAATTTTCCCTCTTTTTGAGGGGAAATTTGCTGTTGGTTGGAATAAATCTGCCCGAATGTTTCTTAGTTTGTATGTTAAAAAGTAAGTAAGTAAGTTCGTATAGGCCGGGTGGCTAGCCCTGGTGTCAGAGTTTTTAGGCCGCCTGAAGGCCTCTGACATGGCTAAACGTTTGTATGTTGCTTCTCACGAACAGGTCGCAATTCTCAAAAAAAAATGACGAAACTTGGTATGCAGTTTCTATTTATTTTTACAACTTCTTATACATATTTCGTTGGCTCAACCTGGTGAACGAAGAGGAACCCGTTGTGGGGCCGCCTCTCCAGGTCTTGGCCCTCAACAAGCCCGTGCGGAGGCTGGCCAGTAGGTCGGTTCACCGACTGAGGTGGACTGCGGTGTCGCGCTTGTCGTGATGCTGCGGCCGAGCCCATCGAGGCGGGGGCGGCGAAGGGATGGATAGGCGGTGAGGAAGCCGCTGCCTATCTATCCTGCCAGCGTGTTGGCGGAGGCGGTGGGGCTGCAGGGGAAGAGGAGTGTCGGTATGTCGTCGGCCGTTCTCTCTATCCTCTGCAGCCGTAGTGGCAGGCGCGGGGCCACTTTAATTGACCCGTTGCATCGGGACCAGGGCTGTCGGATACGGGTGCTATCCGACGCCCAGTGCTGGTTGGTCCCAGGTGTCTGGTGTTTGGCATATCGTCAACCTCGAGATGGGGCCCGAGTTGGGCCAGCGCTGCCGGGTGCCGCGGAAGAGTGCGAAAGTGTGCCCGTAGCCCTGACACCAGGCGCAGTGGTGAAACACTCAGGAGTTTTGGTGGGTATTCCATCCAGCACTGGACGGGGACTCTCACATAACCACCTGCCTTCAAGGTGTGGTGGTATCTTTAAAAGATTTCACCGGGTAAAAAAAAGGTATATTCATCTTACTTACAGAACCTGGCTTCGCCGCGTTGACAGCAAAGTATCTTTGATAAGGATCTAGCTTTATAGCAAAGGTGTAAATATTGTCACTGCTTAAATCTCCTGAAAAGAGAAGGAAAAATAAGAAAACACATGCAACGAAAAATTCGGTATTGCGTAATGAAAGTTACGCAATATATGGAACTAGAATGACCTGCGACGGGTCTGATGTCGTCGACGCATCGCATCGGAATGTTGGTCTGCCTATATCCATCAATCAGCCATAAGACGTCCACTGCTGGACACAGACCTCCCCTACAGATCTCCGATAGGACCGGTTGAAAGCGACTTGAATCCAGAGCGATAATAATCGGCGCAATAACCGCGTAACATATTTACAAAAATATTATTATATAGTCGTTTTGCAAACCTCCTTTTTTAGATTCGGTTAAAATCAGTTTTTTTAATACCTTTTTTTAGTCTTGTGCATGCTGTTGTAACGTATGCTGTAAGCGCAAAGCATAGAAGTAGTAGTAATTCTCGCATAAATACCATTGTTTCAGTGACTATAAAATTATAAATGACTGTAATAGAACAAAAATAATACAACACAGCAGAGAAATGATGAAAATCAAACCGCACTGCCTGTTATATTATTAGGTGCCAGTAAAACTACTGAAGAAGTTAATATTTGTACAAATAAATTGGTTTCTGTAATATAATAAAATATTAAATGTAAATTGTTCAAATAAATAGTTTATTTTAAATTTGATCAGTCGCGCTATTATGGAATTGTGTTCAATTTTAAATTATTGTCCAAGTTATATTAAACTGAGATTATTGTATTTATTATATTCTACTAGCTTTTTTAATAGTCTACTGCAGACCTAGGCCTACCCATGAAGGGTGATTGGGTCATATCCACCACCCTGGCCCAATGCGGGTTGGTAGATGCAGCAGCGCCATCGAGTTTCTTCTACGGACGTATGCAGGTTTCCTCACGATGTTTTCCTTCGCCGAAAAGCTAGTGGTGTGAAATTCATATAGTCATTTATTCATAACATCCTTTGTTACAAGTCAATAAGTATAATATAGTTCCCTAATGTAATGTTTACACGTTACTTTAGGGCACTAATATATAGCACAAATAAAAATAAAAATAGAACTTGACAATTACTAATATAGTCACAAAATCTTAATACAATTTAGGTAATTTCAAAAAGTCATTTACATCATAAAATTGTTGCTCATGTAGCCAATATTTTAATTTATTCCTAAATACATAAATTCCAAAGACCTCATTAGTACGGGACCGGGATTTGAACACACGATTTGAAGATTGTCAGGCAAGGGTCTCTACCAATAGACCACCACGGATGACATTTGTGATTGTGTTCAAAAACAAATTTTATTCTGGGATGATCATTATATCATTGAAATTGTAAAAAAACGCAATTCCATAATATTTTGTCGGAATCTCTGAAATCAGTTTAGGAAGCTATAAAATTAATTATTTATTTTTTATATACAGGGTTATTCCTAATCAATAAACATCCTTTTTGGGGCTTATTCTATACATTAAAACTAACAACTTTTATTCTGCGACTTTTGTCATAACTCAAAAAAAATTGTTCCATAGAAAAATATCATTCGCCCGCGACAAAATGTATGGAACATCTGTTTTTTTTTTTTCTGAGTTTTGACAAAATACGCAGTACAAAAGTTGTTAGTTTTGATGTACAGATTAAGCCTACCTAAGTCTTATGATTTTTTTAAATAAAATCTATCCTTCACACACACACGCTTACATATTAACAAGATATGAGTGACGTGACATAATTATTTAGGTGCGCTTATGTTAATTTAGCTTATTTACATACATATTGCAACACAAACTACCATCTGAGCTGTCATTAGTATGTAATCAGTAGCTAAAACTGACGTAAATTGGGGTAGTTAGGCTATCTCTATAGAGATCTAAAGAGAAGTCATATCTTTATTAAACTGCGGGATACTTATATGTAGCAAATACTCATACTCATACAACACAAAATGTGTATGACATGCTTACCCAATGTACGTTGCAGTATGTAATAAGTGTGTCTAAGGCCCTTCGCACACGAGGCGCAAGCGTAGTCGTATCGTAAGCGTATCGTTACGACGCAACGCGTACGAGAAGAGTTGTGTTCCACACACGAATCGTCATTCGTCGTGTAGGCGTATCGTTTTGTAACATGAAATCATGGCTTTATATTAGCGTTTTATTTAATCAGTTTATTTTAGAAGATATTTCTGCCTAAGCTTTATCTGTTACATTTTGCCACGAATATTTACTCATTAAATAATTATATAGACAAAGGAGTGATTGCAGTTTGTAGGGATGCAGGGAGTAATTTGGCTCTGGCGACATGTTCTAATCAATTAGGTAGGTACTTATTGTTCAAGTCCGTTGATGGTATGTTGTAGTGGGCATGGTAGCGTGTTTTTTAAATTATTTTATTTCGTAGAAGTTTGCGTTTGACTACATACTTGCAGATATGCGGTCTAGGGTGTAGTACGATTATCTAGAATATACCAATTTACTCGTGCAGATACCTGTTTAGTGACGCAGTACGTGTAGTGCGAAATTAGCGAAATCAAATCTTTACTACATGGAGACGACATGCACTATCTCGTGAGATCTATGGGTATCACGTAGCACTTCAATATAACGAGGATAACAGTAGTAGGTACCCACGTATTTATCATACAATACAATTGCTAACGATAAAAATTTACGGTAATAACTATGTACTTCGTTAAACTAATATTCTAACACCTGTTTATAGATATCGCCACACAAGTCGGCGGTTGAGAAGTTAGCCGCAGATGACACTTCGCCGTGATTCGCTAATTACTGCGCATGTGTGCACAATGCCTACACAAGTGAGCGCGCGGGAGGCATGAGGTTAAATAATAAATAAATGCTTTATTGAACCAAAAGATTACAAGCTGTACAATAATTTGATTTAAAACAATATTTTAACGCTTATAAAATGAGAGACAAGTTAGGTACAAATTCTTGTTTTTATAAATGAGGTTGAAGGCCGGGTGTGCACCGATGTCTTTAGACATATAAAATTTTAGCGCATACCTATATTTTGCTTTTTGCGTAGCGTTCTGGGCCAGTTTATCCGAAATTCAGCTACTGTGGTTTACGAGTAAATAGGTATGCCAATTGCAACGCAGTCAGGTTTGATAAGCGCAGCTCATTTTCCTGTTTGAATATGTTGTGAAAACAATTAGCTGGCAATCAGTGCGGAGCGGTTAGCGGTTGCGCCAATTAAATGGGATGTCTACAGTTCAGCTGCGTGTATTGAGCGAAATCGGTTTAGATGAGTGTTTTGATATGTACTCGTATTTCACATAAATTAACTTCAAAAATATACAATTGAGGAATGCGATGATTTGTTCGCTTGACGATAAATAATCACTATTTGTATTAGGTTTATCATCAGGTACCAATTTCCAGATTTTCTCAGTATTTCAGACCTATACTACGAGTAGTCGAATCAATTAGGATATGAAAATCTAAGATCTGAATTCAGTGATATATGCGTAACATTGCTTGGAACTTATAATAGCTAACAAATCTATCTATATACTGGTGAAATATAATTAAATAAATAAATTTTATGGGACATCTTACACACGGTTTCTGACACCAAAATAAGCAGAGCTTGTGATATGGCTGCCAGAGACTGATATACTACATATACTTATTTTAAATACATACTTATACAGATAGTCTTAACTCAATAACACCCAGACACAGAGCAAACACCTATGTTCATCATGTAAATTCTTGCCCTGGGTGGGGATTGAACTCACGCCTCTTTGATTCAGGAGTTAAAGTCTCTAACCACTGATCCACCGAGGCAGTCAATTATAGGTACTACCTCAGGCGGGTCCAGCGTTTACTATCCAAATTTACGATTCAAATACATCAAAACCAAAAACTTACAGAAATTTAATTTCACACTTGAAATTAAGGTCAATACGTTAACAGAGTCGTAGTGTTAAAAACAAGGACTACCCTCATTTTACGAGCGCCGCCAAACACCAGCTCTCAAGATAAACTAAGTATAAACCTTATATAAACGTATTATTACAAGTAAGCGTTGAATAAGTGAAGGATACATCGGCTATAAACCTTCAAACCGGTCTTCCCTATCTTCATTCACTATCACTGAAAGCAGTTTACTAAGACGTTCTCAGATATACAGCTACCCACATACTGAGGGTAATGTCGGCTACAAAAGTGCTGTACAATATCCGCCTTTTCAATAATTCACTGCTGTCATAGGCCCACGAAGGCCATTTAGGCCAAAACCATTCGTATTGGCTTAACGCGGGAAGGTTCCACATGCGGCAGTATATTTTTTTACGGACGAACATATACATGTTGTTTCGTGGTATTTTTCTTAGTTAAAAAACCAGTGATCCATACTAATCCGTAGGTACTAATATGGAGATGGATTTTAGTCAACGAATCCCGCAAATTTTGTTCCAAATTTTTAGCTTATACTTACGTACAATACAGTTTTTGTAGTCTGCGAGTTTGGGTCTGGATACTGATAATTATAAGGTCTCCTTGTTATAAATAGTAAACACGTACTTTTTCATAATATTAATAAATCGACCTCAATTTCTAAAACTTGGAGTCATGCTAGATATTGTTATGTAAAGTTTGTGAAGTAAAGGCATGCAGAGTTAAGTTAGGCAGAGTTACAAGCTTGGCTGGCTCTACATGAGATCTAATAAGTTTTTGACAGTGCAAGGTGTAGTCTTGTCAACATTTTACGTGAAAATGTATATTTGTGGGATTTGATTTTCAATGAACCACTTTTCTCTGTGACAGTACTTTCCACTCACACATACAGATCGAATCGTAAAAGCTACATCGCAAATGGCTCGCCGCCGCCGGCCGGAAATCGGAAAGCACGCTACACATATCACGGGCGGCGTGCAAGCCCTAACGTTTATGGGCGGGCAATACTGCGATTGAATTTCGTTCGGTTTTAATAATGACAAGTAGTAGATTCTATTCGTAGGTACATAAGTTTTGTTGGGAACCCAAAAGGAGTTACATACTCATTTGAGACAGTAAAAGTCCGTACGCGTGCACGCTGCGTATGATATTTATGGGCGAGCAATACGGCCATTATTATTGAATTTAGTTTGGTTTTAATAATGACAAGTAGTAGATTCTATTCGTAGGCATAAGTTTTGTAGGGAACCCAAAATGAGTTTTGGGACAGTAAAAAGTACGTACGCGTTCCATATCATACGCAGCGCTACACGCTGCCTATGTCATGACATTTATAGGCGAGCAATACGGCTATTATTATTGAATTTAGTTTGGTTTTAATAATGACAAGTAGTAGGTAGATAGTACGATGTGGAAAAAAAAATTCTGTTTTGGTGGAAATCCAAAATAATTACATAGACATTTCAGTCAGTCAAAGGACGCTACAAAAGTATTCATAATACGTGTGGCATGCGAGCCCTAATGTATATGGGCGGACAATACTGCAATTGAATTTTTTCGGTTTTAATAATGACAAATAGTAAATTTCATTCGTCGGTGGATAAGTTGTTTTCTGTTTTGTTGGAAATCCAAAATAAGTTACGTTTACACAAGTACACATATCATGGGCGGCATGCAAGTCTCAACGGTTAAGGGTGGGCAATAAGTACTGCGATTAAATTTCGTTCGGTTTTGGTAATGGAAAGTAGTATGTACTATTCGTAGGTGGATGCATATTGTTCTGCTTCAGTTTGAAGTAGGTGCCTTCGTAATTTGGTATACTAAAACGTAGGCTAGATATACACATATTGCAAAGAAAGTGTAAGCCTTTCGTCCATTAAGGCTTACACTTTCTGTGCAATACTGTGATAATGAAAGTGCAAATTTCGTTTGGTTTTAATAATGACAAATAGTCGATGGCATTCTTACGTGGATAACTTTAGTTCTGTTGGTTTAATTTTTTATTTTTTTATTTATTTGTACACAAAGCAAATCACAATCGTTACAAAAGTTTAACCTAAATATATACATATACAGATCTGGATTGTTATTCAAACACATGTGTACACAGAAAAAGTAATTGAATGAGAAGTCTTTTGGTTTCTTAAAGTTTTGCAAATAAGTAAATGAAAAAGAAAGTAAAAACTGGATATAAAGGAAGAATAACTAACAAATATGAAGTACGCACTCAGCAAGCGGATGTGCGTACTCTTTGCAATCTAAGTATCAGACATATTTTTAGTAGCCAGGCACAACCCAGTGGTTGCACTCGACTTAACGGGTTGGTATAGAGGATATCTTTAACAAATTAATTAAATAAATAAAAAACAACTTTAAAAAATTAACTAAATAAAGTTATGTAGTGTTATTTGCTATTTTAGGAAGGCTAATGGATGCTTTATAATTAGAAAGGGACACATAAGGGACGGGCCCGGACGAGGCCCGTACGGGGCCCGGTTGACGCACGTACGGCGTACGTTCACGTCCCGTTGTAATATAAACCAATCCTAAAGCGTGCTATACATATCAAGGTACAAACCCTGAGGTTTTGAATGGGCGATATCGGGATTGGATTCCGTTCGATTTTTGATAATGACAACTTTAGTAGTGGTAGTATCATTTGTATGTGGATAGGTTTTTTACAGAATACAGAAATTTAAGTATGGAAATTTAGTGTAAATTACGCTGATATATTAGTTTATAGATACCTATATTATCCCGGACATTTAACACAGTCACATATATGATATAGATATCCTGTCAAAAGTACAGTCCTAGTTTTATGGGCTACCCATACTACTTCAAAATTTTGTTGAATTTTAACGATACAACAGACAGACAAAACTCTTTATTTAAAACCACACTATGAAAAATAAACACTATTCACACATATGCGACAAAAATATGATTATATAAAGTGGCGGCCTTATCACCCATGGCGATTTCTTTCAGGCATATAACTGTTTATTTATACTCATATACAGAAATAGACGCGCAGTCATACAATTACACACACGTGACAATTATATCAGCCATTTCTGCGGTAGAGTTAAAAACGTGGTATTTGATGCTCTGGAAACCATCCCAGTCATTCCGACTCGTTAAAAGTTTCCAGAGGAGCGTAGACCAAACATTGGGACAACTTGTTAGGGCTCTACAACATTACATTGGTTAGCTGTTTCGACAATTGTAAAGTCTGTTACCAAGCAATTAAACTATGGGATAAGATTTAATTTTTATAGTCATAAATAATTGATTGAGCGATCGAAATGAGCGAAGCGTCTTATTTTGACTTGAAGATTTTGCTTCTATCTGTTTTGGTCTGGATTTTGATTTTCCTTTACAGATCACATTTTTCTACAAATTATGGCGAAACTTGGTGTACAAATATTACCTTTACATCAATGGATTTTTATTCGTTGTCGCCGATTTTTCATTTTGGGGTATTTACTTCAAAAAGGGGTACATTTGCTGGCACGCTATGCATCAGTCAATTTCAATATTACTCAGTGAAATGCTTTTATACCAAAATCATAACAAGATTTGCAATTATAAATAAAATTGGTTATGAACGAGACAAAATATAGGCTTATGACGATTCTGTTAAACAGATGCGAAGTCTACTGTTTGGAGAACTGCTAGTTATTGGCTCTGGCGCTGCAAGTTAGTGAAATAGAAACTTTTTAACTATTATTTTATAATATGGCCTAGGTTAATAGGCAATGCTTCGGAACGTAAAATCGAGTATCAGTTATACAGGGTTATTGGCAATCAATTAGCACCCTTTTAGGGGCTTATTCTGTCATCAAACTAACAACTTTTGATTTGCGACTTATGTTAAAACTCAAAAAAGAAATCAGCTGTTCCATACATTTTGTTGAGGGTAAACAATATTTTTTTCTATTGCACAAATTTTTTTTTGAGATTTGATAAAAGTCTTTGAACATGTTGTTAGTTTTGATGTACAGAATAAGCCTCTAATAGGATGCTAATTGATTACCAATAACGCTGTATATTCAGATTAAAATCTAGCGATCATGGCAACATTTTTAAATTGTATACTTTTCGCAAAATACTCTCTTATGCATTATAAGTAAAACAGTTACATTATAGGTATCAGTTTTCAGAAATCGGAGCACCAAAGTGCAATAAGCTCCGAGAAATAGCTGCCTCTAACAAAAGCTTCTGCTAAAATAGGTCATATTAGCAGGTACCAAGAACCAGTTGTATAATATCTTAGCGATCACTATCAAATAACTAGAATTCTGGGAAGCCACTGCGCTTTCACAAGTAACTGAGATTGGCTATTTCCAAGACCTTTGACCATTGTATCTACAAGCCCGACATTGCATCTACCAAAATGCAGTGGTATATTGCAGTATTTACTAATTGGGAGCGTTATTGAATTGTCCTTATATTTGTTACAATATTCATAGTCACTTGTGAAACACTAACAACCTTGCAAGACTGGATACCTAACATCATAAGAACATCATTTTTGTTCTGCAACTTCATATAATATGGAAGATTTACTTTTAATAAAAATAATAATGTAATGTTCGAAATAATTTGTATGTACTGTATCAGCCTTTTTTTAATAGTCCACTGTACGTAGGCTTACCCACAAAGGGCGATTGGGCCAAAACCACCACGCTGGCCCAGTGCGGGTTGGTGGATTCACATACGCCATCGAATTTCTTCTATGGACGTATGCAGGGTGCCTCACGATGTTTTCCTTCACCGAAAAGCCAGTGGTGTGAAATACCAAGGCATTCAATGGTACGGGACCGGGATTTGAACCCACGACTAGACCACCACGGCTTCGAAATAATTTAAATTCTTAGCTCTATACAAATCGCGTCCAGGGCGGCGCCTTAGTACCGTACTTATGTAGAAGTATAAATATAAATAAGATTAAAATATATATATATATTAATCACAAACAGTATGATAAAAATTTGAAAATTTATTACAATTATTTTCATTTCTGCCGGCACTACCAGAGTTGTTAGTTTTATTTTTAACTAGTTTTTACCCGCGGCTTAAGATATTTTGATTTTTGTGCTATCCCATGGGAACCCTTTATTTATCTGGGATAAAACTAGACTATGTCACGTTCCGTCTTCTAAACCCGAGACCCTACCTTACCACCCTGAATAAAGGAGGTGGAAAATCCAAAAAATTAAACAAAAAACGATTTGACGGTTGTTCGATTCGACAGTTGATTTTTTTTGACATTTCTTGAACCGCACTCTAGAGAATAGCTTCTCAGAGTTCTCAGATCTTACTTAACACTTACCGTTATATTATGAAAAATTTACGCAACATCATTATAATTTAGCCTATGTGTTATTCTGATACATAAGCTATATTATGGCAAAGTTTCATCTCTATCCGTTCAGTAGATTTTGCGTGAAAGAGTAACAAACATCCATCAATCCATCCATCCTCATAAACTTTCGCGTTTATAATATTAGTAGCATAGTAGCATATTGCCGCTTCACATAACCTTATATATACAAAACTTAATCACTAGTTATTACATCTGTGTTTGTGAGACTAGTTATATATGTAATAGACATCAACATATAAGAGTAAATGTTTTTTTCTCATTTATATTGTGTTGGATGTTTTCCCTAAAATACAAGACAAGTCTGAAAATCATTTGTATGTATATCCGCGGGGCGCATAAAAACACTCACTTTATCAAACTTAACGGAATATTCGAAGGACGTTTGTCCCAATTCTATTAAAAGAACGAAGGGCTGTGTTACAAAACGTATATTGAAAAAACCTAATCTAAAAGTTCACATTTGTCCTACCCTCAGGGTATCAGAAGTAAGATGGAAACTGGACATGGGCATGAGTAAAGTGGAGAGTTATGACGTTTTCATGGTTGAAAAGGCTACGGATGTTTTGTTTGAGATTCTTTCTGATATTGTTGCAAGCTTTCATGCAAGCCTTTATCGCTGCGAAGGTTAAAGTATTAATACTTTCCAAAAGCGATTAAGTTATCGGCTCAAGTTTTAAATATGAAATATGTTCTTGATTGATAAAACTATCGAAGTGAAACTGGTGTTTTTCTTTGATCTGTCTAAATACTACAAATAAATAGACTTTTTTTTGGTCAACTTTGCACTAAATCTCCGATCCATCCGATTTTTGGTTAAAAAAGTTTTTGATCACTTACTGAGCATAAAATTACAAAATGCTAACAGACCTACGTGGAAATTCCAGCGCCATCTTGAAAAAACGTTTTTGGCCGATATCTCGGAACTTATGCACTTAAGAGCAATAGTTATTAAGATCATTATTGTAGGAAATATTTTTTTTCATGTTTTGTTCCTGGTAAACTTTTTTGTAAAACTAACCGTTTACGATTTATGGGCCATTAAATGAAACTAAACCTAAACCTTATAAAAAAAATGGATCGGAAATTTACTGCTATGTTAATTTCTTTTTTTCCTGTACTAAAACGACATCGAAAATGTTTGCGCTCGCTCCGCTCAGAAAAACCCGTTATCAGTAAATATTGTAAAGTTTTTTAATTATGTTTTTATACTAAATAATTCTGTATGTAATCTTTACCCACCAGCAGTGATAGTGATAGTTAAGCAGTGATGTGTTATCAATATTCTTTTTACATTTTCAATCAACTGAACAAAACTAACCGCTGCCTCCTCACACGAGGACGTTTCGCCGAGCGTCTCGGGACATATGGACGGTAAAAGGGAATTCCCACACGCATTTACTTTGAGAGCTCTCTAAACACATTATGGAATGCGGTTTGGTGGCAAGCGGAGCGGATTAAAACTGGGAGAAAGGATTATGAGATCGGGAACAAAAAGATACACGACCTTTACATTTGTGTAGCTGGGAAATTGATGGGCCCGTAGGTATTTGATGTAGGTAAATTAGGCAACGTTCAAAAGACACAAAAACTTTTATCTCCGATAGGATTACATTAACAACTAATGTATTATATAATGTTAACTGGTGGCGTTATAGGTTAAAGCTACTTTTGCTAGACAACTAGGCTAAAAAAGATTGTATTTAAAGAAAAATAGACAGAATAACCAATCTTCTTGGGCTAAGAACTCTGCCAATAAATGTTCCGTTTCATTTATTCACTTCATTTACTTGTTTTAAATGATAAGTAGGTATAATATTATACTCTTTTTGGTTTCGTACAAGGCAAGTTTATACGATAAAATATCTTATAAATCACAACGCAAGTCTTACAATTCTTTATCAAATTTAATCATCATCATTTCAGCCCTTTAAGATTTCTCCAAAATATGATGGAATGCAGTTAGGTGGCGAGCGGAGCGGATTAAAACTGGGAGAGAGGATTATGAGATCGGGAACAAAAAGATACACGACCTTTACATTTGTGTTGCTGGGGAATTAGTAAGCCTTTATGTATAGTAGTGCGTTATTTGTTACTTGAATCCACTAGCGTATAAATAAGCCAATTAGCGTAGAGGATTCGGTCGAATTGGCCTTAAAAGGTAGGCATATAGATTGCTTTGATCTAAATGGTTATCCAAAACCAGAAAAAAAAGCAAAGATATTATGAACGGCCAAAAGGAGGTTATTCAGATCAACATCATTATGAACAACTTTTAAAACGGGGCTAACCCAGAATTTAAGAAAAAAACAGCTGTTCTATAGAAATTTACGTGGTTTTCACACATTTTATACATATAACTGGACTAAACTCACGTGTAGGGATAGTCGTAACGACTATAGTTTTGGTCGCATTTGGCGATCTTTCTCAAGTTGGCGAGTGCTAGCACGCGGAGCCGTCTCGCAATGCACCAGTGCATTGAGACGTCTCCGCGTCTTGAGAAAAGTCGCCGAATGCGACCGAAACTAGAGTCGTTACGACTATCCCTACACGTGAGTTTAGTCCCGTTATAAATAGTATAAAATGTGTTCCGTAGAAAAAAGCAACCCTAAAAAATACCACAAAAAGAGAAGCTTAGTAGGTTAAAAAAAAATTCAAAATTCAAAATAATTTATTGTCACAAGATACAAATTATACAACTTCTACATTGATACACTATTCCCCAAACTGAGTACAACAAAGCACCCGTATCGTGGGGCCTAGGCATTCTCGCTATGTGCATGTAACAACAGAATTTATTAAAATAAAGATTTGATTAATTAATTAAATTGGAATCAACAGGTGAGGTCGCCCGTGTACCATTTTACTAATTTTGTTACGTTGACAACACTGCCCTGTCATTGCTAGTACAACTAAAAGGGTTTGATACTTACGGTTGACACCAATTTGGTTTTCATCAGTACTCACGTCTACCAAGTATTGTCGGTACCTTGGCTGCTGATATTGTTAGTTCACCGTAATGCCACGACCACTGTAGTGATATCTAAAAGTATTCCGTCTTCATATAAACGATCGGGACGCGAATCATACTCGTACGTACGCGCCTCGGAGTTCAGTATGCTCTCAGTATGCTAGTCAGTCGCGGCACGCCGTAGTAGTATTGAACGAACGTGCGGATTTGTAACTACTATTAAGTCTACGTTTTTAAGTTAACATATCAAAAATCACAATAATGTATTTTTATTAAACGTTTTCTTACATACATACATTGCAAGTTAAATAAAAGCTTCTGATAATAATTTTACATCGTAATAGATAAAAACTAGAAAGAAATACTCAAGTAGGTAAGTACTCAAAATAATAAATAAATAAAATCAAGTAAATCAAATTAAAATACTGAAGGCGGGCAACCCTAGCGCGTTACGTTCTGCGTGGCCACGTGGCGCTGTACCTATATTTTAGGATATTTGACTAATTTTTGGAAATCGTTTTAAATAATTCGTTAGCACAAAATAAGTACACTACATTTATATTCCCGAGAGATTTAATGTATTAACAATTAAAATCAAGCGTCAAAGAATAGATATTCAAGATCCCGCCAAAACAACATTATGTAATGGCGCTGGTTTGTGACGTCACACACTAGTTAATAACGTTAGTTAATACTAGTAAATACGCTAATTCACATCTAAAAATTGACAAAAATACTTGTCCAATAATATTACTCCAAAAACACAAAACACAAATTACACAAACAACAGTCAATCAAGAAATTCTTGTTTGCTAGCATGAAACGTCACCAGAGTTGCCGCCCTTCTTAGAGCGTTCACGTCACAGATAAAATATCCAAAAAATATTGTTTTTTATTTCGTGCTATTTGCGAAAAATAGACGTACTCGTATTTTAGTTTAAATTAAGAGAAATATGTCTTTTTCAGGCTATTATCTGTATGGATAACCACAATCAATAGTATATTTTCAATATTGTCAAATAGCCTTACGACGGCTTTCTTATTGCACATACGCTACCTACTTAGTGCTAAAGATGAAAATTGCTATACTCGTACCTAGTATTAGATCGCTGTTAGTTGCTCTAGTCCACTCAGCCCCCTGTCTAACATAGAGGTCGCATCCTGCTATTCTACATAGGAAATCGACTTGCGCACTTGTCGTGGACTGCCTCGTAAAGTTCCTCAAATATTTTTATTGCAAATACGAGATCGAAGGGAGCCATTTTGAAAGCATTGGGTGTTGGGTGCGCATTGATATTTGAGGATTGGAGTTTTGGTTCGCTTTCTTAGAAATGGTTTAGGAATATAAAGTAAGTATATTGTGGCAAAGTAACTGACATACCAGCGCACTGACTACGAGTATGTTGCCAGTGATCACTTATGGCACAGAAACATGGTCTCTTACTATGAGCCTTATTAGTAAACTCCAAGAAGCCCGACGAGCGATGGAGAGGGCTATTCTCGGAGTCTCTCTACGAGATCGAATCAGAAATGAGGAGATCCGTTTAAGAACCAAAGTTACCGACATAGCCCAGCGGATCGGCAAGTTGAAATGGCAGTGGGCAGTGGACATAGTACGTAGAACTGATGATCGATGGGGTCGAAAAGTTCTGAAGTGCAGACCACGTACCGGCAAGCGCAGCGTAGGACGTCCACTTACAAAGTAGAAGGATGACCTCATTAAGACCGCAGGATCGCGCTGAATGCAAGCCGCTACCAACTGGTCTTATTGGAGATCTTTAGGGGAGGCCTATGTCTAGCAGTGGACTTCCTATGGCTGAAACAACGAACTGACATACTTGTATGAGCCAGTGGACAAAAGTATAGTACTTATTTATAAAATAGTAGCAAATTATCATTGAAAAATCATAACAAAATTATTAGGAAACCTTTTGAACCGCCCTTTGCATCTTATCAGGATAAATAATTTAATCAAGTTTCAATATTACATTTATTTTGTTTTTGAAGCGAAGTCAAAATGTTTCAATAACGTATCAAGGTGAGTTTTTCTAATTGTAACTACTCTAATGCAGAATAAATAAATAATCAATTAGATTTGTTGTTATTTAAGAATTATTGTAAATGAAAACCATCGTCAATAAATCAAAGTGCACAATGACGTTCTTCACAACCATTATTTTAGTAAAATTATTGTACAAAATCACTAAAGTTGTATAATATAAAGTCACAATCGTGCAGGTCCCGACTTTGATTGATAATTTCCCTGTGCGAGCGGTTTCTGCGACAAATGCAGACAAATTGTGGACGGCGCGGCGGTCGGTTCCATCCCCTGGGGACGGCGCTTACCACCGGTTTGTAACCAAATCTTCGTTTTGAGGTCAACGAACTGTTTCTATGGCGTGCTGTTTTAGGTTCTATCGTTTTCCTATTTTCTAGAAGAACTTAGATAGTACTATATCCATATTTTTGAGACTTTAGGGTTAAACACTAGCCAGCTTGATAAAAATGGAAGTAATTTAAAACGAATAAAACGCTATGATATGTTTGTAGAATAACTTAAACTAAATAAAATGTAACAAAATCTAAAATCTTAATCGTTTAGGTACCAACGTTGATTGATAATTTCTTTGTACGGGAGTTTCTACGACAAATGCAGGCTAATTGTGGATGGCGGCGGTCGGTTCCATCCCCTAGGGGAGCGGCGCTTACCACAGGTTTGTAACCAAATCCCCGTTTTGAGGTCAAGTAACTGTTTCTATTTGGTATTGTATTGCATTTAAGACTATATATTAAAACCATAGATGTGTATTTATTTATTTTTATTTTAAAGTATTCATTTATCAAAATTGTAACAACATAAAGTACAGTACCAGTGTTCATGCATCCTGGTAGTACAGTAATAATGGTATATATTTAATTTATATTTTGATCTAGGTTGTAGGCTCATAATATAACGTTTTAATATTTTAAAGTGTGTATTTCTACATACATACATGACATATAATCTATTCATCATAGCAACCATTTCTTACAGCAAGATCAAATGTCAAAAATATAAAATCGCAAAAACCAGCTGCTTTTTAGGGAAAAAAAAGAAATTACCAAAATGAGAACAAAATGTACGGAAAATCTGTTAGGAAACCAAAATTCCGTTTTGAGATCAACTAATTTTAAGAAGTATTGTTTTGAGTTCTTTCAAAATGATCAAAGTTACATTAATAAACTTTGATTTCGTTTTAAACAGCTTTTACTGTATCCAAAATCCGTAAAATAATAATATTCCATTTTGTTAAATTAAATGGAATATAGTTCCTTTGTGCCGCTCCAATACTTTGCAAAAAAGCATCTTATATATCTCCAAACACGTGTACTAAAATGGAATTAAATTTATTAATCATACAAGATAAAAAACTTCCTAACCGTATAAGATACCTGACTGCCTCAGTGGCTCAGTGGTTAGTGACCCTAACTTCTGGGTCCAATAGGCGTAGGTTCCCCACCCAGTGCAAATATTTATGTGATGAACATAGGTGTTTGCTCTGTGTCTGGGTGTTATTTAGTTACTATCTGTATAAGTATGTATTTAAAATATGTATATGTAGTATATCAGTCTCTGGCAGCCATATCACAAGCTTTGCTTAGTTTGGGGTCAGAGGCCGTGTGTAAGATGTCCCAAAATATGTATTTCTTTATTTACCTACCAAAATTACATAGCATAGCGGATTTGCAAGTTGGAATGGCAGTGGACAGGGCATATTATATAGCGCGGAAGACTGCTTACCACTGAATTAAATCGAAAAGTTTAAGCGCAACGTAGAATGTCCACCGACAAGGTATTGAAATCGAAGGACCAGGCGTTGGATGCAAACCGCTTCCAGCCAATTTTATTGGATACTAGTTTTTACCCGCGGCTTCGCCCACATGATATTTTGATTGTTGACGAAATATCATTATAATTTATAGCCTATGTGTTATTCTGATATATCCTACTAATATTATAAACGCGATAGTTTGTGAGGATGGATGGATGGATGGATGGATGGATGGATGGATGGATGGATGTATGGATGTTTGTTACTCTTTCACGCAAAAACTACTGAACGGATTGAGATGAAACTTTGCAATAATATAGCTTATAATATATCAGAATAACACATAGGCTATAAATTATAATGATATTGCGTCAAAAATCAAAATATCATGCGGGCGAAGCCGCGGGTAAAAACTAGTAAACTATATAAACTATATTATTGCAAAGTTTCATCTCGATCCGTTCAGTAGTTTTTGCGTGAAAGAGTAACAAACATCCATCCATCCTCACAAACTTTCGCATTTATAATATTAGTAGGAAGTAGGATGTGTTATTTTGATATATAAGCTATATTATTGCAAAGTTTCATCTCGATCCGTACAGTAGTTTTTGCGTGAAAGAGTAACAAACATCCATCCATCCATCCATCCTCACAAATTTTCGCGTTTATAATATTAGTAGGATCTATAAGACAGGCTTACTCGTATATACAGTAGTGTACGTCATATTACAGTCGAAAAAAAAAAAACAATGATGTACCCATCAGACTTTAGGGCAGTAGCAGTTTCCAGTAGATACAAAATCACGCAGTGGAAAACAAATATTCTAGCTTCCCGTTTTCATAGTATTTGTCATTATTTCAAAAGCCATTGTTCAGAGTTTATTTATTGTGAAATCTCGCGGTACCAGCTATCGGTGGTTTGAATACGATTTATTTTTATGCAATCCATTCTTGACTCAATAGTCTGGGTGGTAACGGTTGATAATATTTACTGATCGCTAGACATGCTGTTATATTTTGTATGCTATATCGTTTTTAACACTATTTTGTGTAATACGAAATCCTTACTTCCTCACTAAATAATAAATCCGAATACATAAATATGAAATATGTTTGATGATTTGTTACTCTTTCATGCAACAACAAAGTAATAGATCAACTTGATTTTGGGCAAGAGTATAGTTAAAAAGGTTGGAAAGTGACTTAGCTTAACCCGGAAAAATAAAATATTTTTTTTCAGTGCCAGTGTACAATAAATATAAGTTTATTGTATAAGCATATCAACATAATAATATAAGCATTGTAATTCAGCGTGGCAATGCTGCCAGCATACTGGGCACGCTGGAAACTGGCAGTGGGCTTGAGCATTTGGATTGTATTAAGAACTTCAAGGGTCTGTGGATGGTCTAATCGTTTATTGTAGTATAAATTTGTAGTTTAATCCTATACAAGCGACTTGCCCCGGCTTCGCACAGGTGTATTATACATATAAACCTATCTCTTGAATCACTAAAAATTTATTAAGTATATAAAAATATTCTATCTATTAAAAAAAACGCATCAAAATCCGTTGCGTAGTTTTAAGCATACATGGGGACAGACAGCGAGAAGCGACTTGGATTTATATTGTGTAATGATAAGTAGTGTTGTTTTGTTGTAGTTAATAAAAACATTTTCTATTTTAAAGTGTGTATCCAAAAGGTGACTGAGTCGTATTCTCTACGCTGGTTTAGTGTTCAGTACTTCACCAGTAACTAAATCATCCAAGTCTCCTTGCCTAAACTTTTGCATCCATTGCTAGTACCGCTTCGAAGTAAAAGCTCTAGAGCTTCACTCAGTAAGAATGCCACCGCCTGCATTATTCAAAGAATGGGAGCTAGTTAGCCTGAGCTGCAGTCAATAATGTTTGTTGGGTATTCACGGAAACTCTATAATATCATCATTATCGTATTATTCATAATTTGATTACAGATCTCACTTGTAATTTTTCAATAGGACCTGTTAGAAGCACGTTGTACAATATGGAATGTTCTCATACAGTAACATTTTTTTAGGTTTTAGCAAATAAGCCCTAGTAGCAACTAAGCGCCGCACAAATCGGCGGATGAGATGTTAGTCGCAGATTACACTTCGCCGTGATTGGCTTATTATTTAAGATAAGATAACGTTTATTTTGCTCAAAAAGTTACAGGTTTTGGAGTTAGTAAATCTTGATGATTCTTAAAGTAATGTTAGTAGGTAGGTACTTAGATTAAATTTACAAACTTCCAGAGTGGAACCCTAAATCTCACACTAGGGTGGTCCTGTGTCGTGAGATTTAGTCTCTTCCGCTTTTAGATAAGACATCTCATAATTATTACCTAATGTAATGAAAAGAGTGACTTAAACAATGAGTTCTTAGTAATTGACTTAAATACGAGTACAAGTAATTTCCATTTTTCGATTGCGTAATGTTTGTGTGTAGCGTGCATGTTGGTGTATGAGTGGATGTATGTTGCGAGTGTGTCTGTACAGTGAGGGCTTTGCTGGATTAATAGTTTGAAGCAACTGGCGTGTTTATTATTTCTTTTTTTTTTCTTATTCTTTATTTTAATAGATATGGATATAGTGGGACGAGTTTTTAGTGTTTTTTAAGTGTGTCTAATGTGGCAGATATTCCTATGGAGTCATTTATTACCTACGCATGTGTGCACAATTCCGACGCCGCGTGTTTTGGTGCGTAGGGAGCATGCGGGAGGCATGAGGTTGGCGGGCGGGTGTGCCCCGGCGTCTCGTCTCTCTGGCTCCCACGTATACCTATATTTAGGCTTTTGCGCAGCGTTCTGCTCATAACTTCCCGATTATTTTTCGCAAAAAATGGCAAAATTAACTTCCATCGTGTAAAAAATTCGAACAGTTCGCTGGAATACAACTAATTTTATAAACGCGAAAGTTTGTAAGTATGTATAGATGTTTGTTCCTCTTTCACCCAAAAACTACTGGACGGATTGAGATGAAACTTTGCAATAGTAATACTTACATATTAGAATAGCACAAAAGCTATAATTTATTAAGATATATTGCGTGAAACGAAATTCGCCGGGTCAGCTAGTTGATGTATACAATTTTTACATTATTGATTATTGTTCAAAAATGGTTGAGCTAGTTTCGATAAAATTTAAATGGGACCTCTTCGGGAGTATATACTCTTTCAAACTGAAAAAAAAATGTTTGATTCGGTCCACAAATTGGAGAGAATATCCAGAATATATACACAAAAAATATTGTATACTATACATTGACGAACATATGTAGTACTGTACTAGCCTTTTTTTATAATCCACTGCAGGACGTAGGCCTACCCACGAAGGGTGATTGGGCCAAATTCACCACGCTGGCCCAGTGCGGGTTGGTGAATTCACATACGCCATCGAATTTCTCCTGCGGTCGAATTTCGTATGCAGGTTGCCTCACGATGTTTTCCTTCATCGAAAAGCCAGTGGTGTGAAATTTCGTACATAAATTCCAAACAATTCATTGGTATGGCATCAGGATTTAAAACAATGACCTCACGATTGTAATAAGGGTGTCATTACCACTAGAACACCACGGCTTTTCACAGTTTACCTACCTAATTGTTATATTGCCACTTAGACATTTTACTCAGTACTGTACCCAAAACAATCGTGAGCTGCGCGGGTGAAACCGCGAGGCGCAGCTAGTAGTATAATAAAATTAATCAAATGAGATAAAGATTGACTAAGAAAATTAAAACAATATACGCCACGCTTGTGCTGGGTAGGTATTACTTAATGCGTTTGTGAGACTTCTACAGCAGCACATTACAGTGGTATTTTACAGTAGTACATTAGAGTACATTTTCTTTGTAAAAATGTACTTTAGAGGTATAACAATTTACTCAATCAAAAAAACAATATTTATGTCGAAACCAATCCCAAATTTTTAAAAAAACGTGTTCAAATTTACTGAATTTTCAAGCGAAATTTGGAAGAGCTCGTGTCGCTCGAGCGCTGGTAGCGGGTATTCCCCAATCACCTTTGGACTGACATCACTGCTCAACCTTACTTCCCGAGAGAAATAAAGAACGGGACATGAAACAAAGAAGCAAGTTTGGTGTTTTAGTGTATGCTGTGATTGTTCAAAATATAGAGTAAACAGAAATTCACTCTATTGAAACTCGAGTCATTAATTCATTCTTTTTAGGGTTCCGTACCTCAAAAGGAAAAAACGGAACCTTTATAGGATCACTTTGTTGTCCGTCTGTCCGTCTGTGTGTATGTCAAGACTCTTTATCTCGGGAAGCGTAATGATATCGAGTTGAAATTTAAACTGTATACGTATATCTATGATCTCTTACAGTTGTGTCAAGGAAAAACTTCTCAGTTATCATATAAAGAAGTTAGAGCCGTTTATGTCGTAAAAAACCGCATATTTCGACACTCACAAAAATCAAAACTTACAGGGTACTTCCCGTTAACATAGAACTATGAAATTTGGCGAAAAGCATTGTCTTAGAGTACACATATAGGAATAAATCTGAAAACTGAACATTTTTATTTACATCACAAAAAATAGGGCTTCAAAATTCACAAAATATAGGTTTAAAATTCAAAGTGCGTAAATCGTATCATGTAAGGTAATATATAAATAGCTTCATTAGCATAATTTTCGATGAATGATGAGAAAAGTAAAAAAAAAAACTTTTGTCGATGACGATGATGAATTTTTTGAATTTTTCTGGATTTGTACGGAACCCTCGGTGTGCGAGCCTGACTCGCACTTGTCCGGCTTTTTTATGATTCATACTAGTCCAATTTAGATCTGCCAAACGCGAACCTATCTAGAAAAAAAATACGAAATTCCTATAGCATGACTCATGATAATTTTGTAGTCAATAGAAATTATCGCGACTTTAAGATTTGACGATTATTTGCGTACCTACTTATTTGACGGAGTATTTAAAGGATAATTCTAAAAAATATATAGATCAATCATCATACCTACTGTAGTTGTATTCATAACCCGCTCTTATTACAAAATCAACCAGAATTTCACAGAAGAAAGAAAAATACCTACGGTTCCGAACAAAAAGTACATTGATTGAGTGGTTAAATGATAATAATTTAAAAATCAACTTGGATAAGACAAATATAATGCATTTTAGGCAGCGTACAGTACCAGATAAAATTATGATACATTATAATGAAATTGACGTGAAAGAAGTAGAATCTACCAAAATTCTAGGTCTAACAATTGATAGCAGGTTAAATTGGAAAATGCAGGTTGATGTGTTGATTAAAAGAGTCAATTCTTCGGCGTATGCATTGTTTAAATTGTCATCTATAATGAACCAAGAAGCTCTGTTAACAGCCTACTATGGTATAGTTGTGTCAGTACTCCGATATGGCATTATATTCTGGGGGAACTCTACTGATAAGGAAATTGTGTTCAAAGCCCAAAAAAGATGTTTAAGATGTATGTTTAATCTAAAAAACTGATAGCTGTAGACTTTTTTTCCTAAAATATTAACTTCTAACCTTACCGTCCTTATACATACTTGAAATAGCTATGTTTGTTAGAACGAACCCGGACTTGTTTGAACGATGGGCTGATAGGAACGACCGTAGGAGAAGAGATCATACTAGACTTAGTATTCCACGTGTAAAAACGACGTTGATATATTTATTTATTTTTATATATTTATGTTTATTTATATATTTTAATATGTGTTTAGTATATATTTTTTTTATTTATTTAAGTATTAGTATGTTTTTGTATGCATTATTACTATTATTGTTGTAATATTAAATTCTTGTGTATATTGATATGTATGTATATATCTTATGTATATTTATGACTCTTTATTCAAGTGTATTCATTTTTGTTTTAATTAATTCGCCATTATTGTACACCCCGTCCCTTACCTTCCTCTATAATCCTTTCCTCTCTTAATCAGGTTGCCTGGAAGAAATCGCTTTAAGCGATAAGGCCACCGGTTGTCGCACTATTTTAATTCTATTGTATTATTTTATTGTTAAATTGTAAATTGTGTGAACAATAAAGCGTTTTCTATTCTATTCTATTGATGTTCAAAAGTGTCTTCTGTATGGCCCCAATTGTATACAATAAAATACCGAGATGTATTAGGGAATTAAGTGACGGCTTGTTTAAAAACGAACTAAAAAAATTACTATTGAACAAATGTTATTATACTTCTTGGATGACAAAATTGAAAAATGTTTGACATGACTAATTCTTGTGACATTTATTTAGTTAAGGTTATTAAATTGATTTATCACATTATTTTATGATTTGACATTATTTAACTTTTTACATGAAATTATTGTATTATGACAATCTTGACATCTTATAAATCATTAGTATTCTTTATTTTAATTTGACATTACTATTTTAAAATTTTGCTTTTAAAATTGCAAATATTGGCTTCTTTTTAACGTGCAACTATGCTATTTACATTTGTACGCCATGATGGGCAAGAACATGCGTTCTCTACTCTCCGAACAACTGTATGAGACTTTGTATGTTGTTGTACACTACCATGTTTCTGACAAATAAAGTATCTTGAATCTTGCAAAATGTATGAAACAGGAGTTTTTGTTTCAGCAGCGATTGTAGATATTGGTCCAGTAGTAAGAGGAAACCCGGGCAAAGTGGATACTTTAAGGTGTTTTTGATAACTGTCGTTTAGTTATAAGGGGCGGTTTAAGTATTACGTAAGCACTATAGGGGGGTGGAGGGGTCTCTCCGATGCTTATTTTTGATGATGTCGGGGGTGGGGGGTCTATATGGTGATTACGTCAGCAATAGTTATTTATTTCCTGTTAATGAATCAATAAAAAAAACAAAATGCATTTAGGTAGAGGTACCTTTCATTACGTAAGAATGAGAGGGGGGGAGCTTTGCTTACTTTTGTTGACAAGGGGGGAAAGGGGGGTAAATAATTCTAATAAATCTGTTTACGTAATACTTGAACGGTCTCTAACTTGAAAAGTTGAAATTATTATTTATTTTGTAATCAATCTTTATTTCAGGTACTTACAGTATTTAGTATAAATATTAATTATGGTATTAGTTAAAAGCCAAGTTTACAACATTGCCTTACTATCCACTTTGCTTGGAATCCCGGGTAACGCTGTCGGCTAGGGAATAATTTGGAAGTACTGGGCACTATTCGCTTTGCCGGGGGTATTCACTTTGAGCGGGTTTCCCCTAGTCTTATATGAGAGTACTCGCAACGATAAGGTGTATTTTGTAAACTCTCTACCTTGTTCGAAATAAAATCAGAAAATTAAAATTAACTATCACAAGCTGCACCTAGATTTAAATTTATTTTTTCATGTCCTCTTGTTAATTCGTCTATGTTCTTCACAACACGGCAACACGAATATGAAATCTCAAAAAAACTGAAAAAAGATGCTGGAACTATGAATTCATGCTTCAAACCTTCTAGCCAAATCAAACTGGTTCAGAAATCCAAACTTCCCGGGTATTGACTCGAAAAACTGACTTTCGAGATGAAAAAATCCTGGAAACATTTTAGTGATGGCTTTTTGCTCAATTCCGAAAACTAAATGAAATGGCTTTATAGACCGAAATATGTAGGTATATTTTTTTTTTCAAATGAAAAAAGTCGAAATAAATCTATCCTTAAATATTTTGCCTTACTTAGTTTTGATAAAGGTTTGTATTATATATAAACGAAAAATAGCACAAAGAGCAAATTAAAAAAAAACCGGACAAGTGCGAGTCAGGCTCGCACATCGAGGGTTCCGTAAAATCCAAAAAATTTCACAAAATTGGGAAGAAAGTTGTTAAAATCTCAATACTATAACCATCGACAAAAGTTTTTTTTTTCACTTTTATCGTCATACATCGAAAATTACACATTGTTAAAATAATTAAAAACCTGTTTTAGCATGTGCTAATGAAGTTATTTTATAATGATATCTTACATGATACGATTAGTCACTTTGAATTTTGAACGCATACTTTGTGAATTTTGAGGCCCTATTTTTGTGATTTAAATAAAAATGTACAGTTTTCAGATTTATTCCTACATGTGTACTCCAAGACGATGCTTGTCGTCAAATTTCATAGTTCCATGTCGACGGTAAGTACCCTGTAGATTTTGATTTTTGTGAGTGTCAAAATATGCGGCTTTTTACGACATAAACGGCTCTAACTTTTCGAAAGAATAATTTAGAAGTTTTTCTTTACACAACTGCAAGAGACCATAAATATACGTAGGTATACAGTTTAAATTTCAACTCGATATCTTCACGCGTTTCCGAGATAAAGTTGTTGCCTTGACATACACACAGACGGACAAACGGACAGACGGACCGACGTACAGACGGACAACAAAGTGATCTTATAAGGGTTTCGTTTTTTCCTGTTTGAGATACGGAACCCTAAAGAAGGGACTGTGACTTATACTTACCTGTTAAAGTAAACTTAGGTGAAATAACAAAGTAACTGGTCATTAATTTTATCACCAAACCTTTGAAAGATTTAGCCACAAATCCTCCAAGCAAAAACTTAATGATTATTACTCGTAATTACACGACGTGACGATGATGATGTTTAATAACTAAAATTATGGTGATGATAACAACTACAATAATGCTAAGTATTAAGTGAATCAAAACTTTTTTTTATTAGAAGTCTACAGACACAGCTTCGTGTCTAACTTTATTTTTACGCTCGACAATTTTGCAACATTTTTTCCGTACATGTTTTGGTACAAACCGGGTAAACTGTAACAAGCCCGTGTACGGTTGTAAGTTTTAATGAGCTGGTTCGTCCGGAACCCGGTGAGCGTTGGCGGTATCCGTGAAAAATCCTCGAAATGTCAGCTTTCTAAGTCAATTTTATGTAAAGAAATAAAAATCTAATAGCTAGCACAATTTCCTTTCTGTAGTCTTTTTCAAACTATGCTTGACGTCTACTGCCTTCCTTGTATCTTACTGTCGTGAGTAAAATCAAAAAAGGCAGTAAATAAATCTCTTTATTTCGAAGACACACATTACATTTACTTGAAATCGTCCGATAACATTGGCAATAGTTAAGTTGAAATAATTATGTCTTACTAGTTTTTACCCGCGGCTTTGCCCGCATACGCAATATATCATTATAATTTATAGCCTATGTGTTATTCTGATATATAAGCTATATTATTCCAAAGTTTCATCTCAATCCGTTCAGTAGTTTTTGCGTGAAAGAGTAACAAACATCCATACATCCATCCATCCATCCATCCTCATAAACTTTCGCGTTTATAATATAGGATAGGATAGTAGGATTATCTAAAAGTAATTTACAAAATTAATATTAACTAGACAAAAATAAAATTAATTTCATTATTATACTGAGATTAATCAGAAAGATTTTGATGCAATTTACGTTAAAATGTCATCAAGAAAGAAAAGTACAGAGAAAAAGAAAGTAGCATGTAGTAAATAGCATATACGAGTAACAGTTAATTTACGTTTGAGTGACTGAAATACAATTTTACCGGATAAAATTTGCTTGAAATTTGAAAAGATATTGCGTGTATCAAATTGCCTGTAATTTAGCTGAACATCTTTTAATAACTTTCAATTTTAAAATTTATTTTACAATTGCTCGTTGTATATAAGTCTATTACAGAAGACTAATAAAATACCGATAGAGTACATTGCCTCCAACAATTCTTGTATCCATATCGATATATTCCAAGTTTTATTTTTAAAAAAATCCGAATTCCAATCAGAGGTTATCTTGCATCTGTCCCACTTTCCAGTACTTAAACGTAATATCAGCTCAATATACATAGCACACGAGTCCAGGACAAGTTTTAATGATCCGGTGAAGACTGAAACCGGTTCCATCGGCTTATATCCGGTTTTACCAAATACAGGATTGGAGTTTCCGAATTTAATGATTCTGTACGAGCACGAGAGGTTTCAAGTGAGATTTCAAATTGTATCCATGTAGATTTTATTGATTTGCAGTTAAGCTTATTGAGAACGTGGAATTTAGTGATATATTGTGTTCTGTGGAAGGAGATGCTAAAAATAAATTTTTAAAACAAAATAATCATCTTAACTATGAAATTAATAACAAAGAAAGAAAGAGAGAGAGAGAGAAAGAGAAAGATAGTGAAAGAGAAACCTTGGTTTAACAATTTTCTAACTAACATTTTTTATTCTGGAACTGGCTCTAGTTTGGAAATGGCTCAAAACTACTACAGTAAATGTAAAATAAGTAGCGCTATTTTGCAAAAACAAATCTTTTAATTAAAACAAAGTAATCACGTAATACAAAAATACAAATACAAAAAAAAAATATTTTTCTAAAAATAGTTTTGACAAACATTGTTTTGAAATATCAACGAATGAGATAAATAAAATCAAAGAAATATTATCCCGGAAAACCAAACAATCCCAGAGATGGCGTGATGAGTGATGATATAAAATAATCGGTAAAGTGTGAGTCAGACTCGCGCTCGAAGGGTTCTGTACGGTATGGAATATTTTGGTATATTTTTTTTTCAATTAACTATTTACTCTCGAAGGTAATATAGAATTTAATATTCTGTGCATATTTCAAGCAGTCCTGTTGCCATCGCTTCATTAAAACTACCGTGCGTATTCATCATAACTATTATAGAATACGGCTAAAACTCACGTTATAATTATACGGTCGATTCGCTGGGAATCCGATTGGTTTCGAAGTATTCAGTACTCCATCCTCAGGGAATACGCCATTCCCAGATTCCCAGCCCAGCCCAGGGGATTCCCAGCGGATCGATCGTATAATTCTAACGTGTGTTTAGCCGTATTCAGTTGCCGTTATTAATTACGAGCAAATAAATCACATTTCTTGATTGGGAGGTCTCTAAATATTTATTACGAGTGTAAGTCAAATGTTACCAGAAAATTCCAGCAATACCAGAAGGCTTCATTCATAGTGCCCGTTACTAAACGAAGCTCCAACTATGCCAGTAAAACTACTTAAGTCCCGTACATATCGCGATTGTTACCGCGTATTGCTTCATTAAAACTTTCCCCAAGTCTGTGTTGCCAGTAAGTTGGTAGCATTGCACGCTGATGGGGAAAACTGCAATTTAGTCACAGAGTTAGGGGATGGGTGCAAAATGCAATACTATTACAAATGTGCTCTTGGTTACTATGAACAGAAATCTGATTTTTGTACATTTTATTGACGTGTTGTTATAAATCGATGATGCCGACTGCACGCACAAAAAAATGTCACGTTTCGCTGGAACCGAACGTGCAAGCGAGAGCGCCAAACGCGAAACAAGCAATAAAAAAGCACGATCAGCCTAAGGGTTCGACTTGTTTCAGTTGAATCAACAATGTTTTCTTATGAAGTTATCACGTAAAATTTGTGTACGCAAACCGACTTTACACTCAACCAATTAATTTTTAAATTTAATCTATGATTAACTCAGGTAAGGCTTTGCAGTCTTCAACTAAAGTCCTTTTCATCAAAGAAGTCCCACGGAGAATTAATGGAACTAATTTTAGCCTTAGATAAACTTTGATAGGTCGGCCATGCGATTGTGCTGCTGCTTCTGCGAGACTTCGTGACATGATCTTTAGGCATTATTTCAACGAAGAGGAAAAACTCGTACGCTACCAGTTGCGAATATTAGTTGCGTACGCGGCCAATAGCGCTCAGTTCTAAATGCCACCAACCCATCCGCAGACTGACCATGCCGAACGTTGCTTTTCTTTGGTGATCGATGGCATACACCTTGTCAAACTACACTATTAGTGCTATCTAATTATCATAATGAATATATTAAAAGGCTTATGAGATTAAACTCTTCAATTTGGGAGAAATTTTAATTCCGACAAGGATTTATAATACCGGCAAATTGCGGTTAAGAGGGCAACGCTCAGCTAATCCTTTACAAATTTCATTATAACCTACAAAAAGAGCGCCAAATAAACCCAAGTATGTGGCGGAAGTCAGTTAATTCCATTCTAATTTCCAAACCGCGAATATGAACGAAATAAATTTTGTGAACCGTCGGGAAGGTAGATTTCGAAAGGAGTGAAATTTATTGCAGATCACGCAATAGAAAAAAAAACTTGTGCGAAAGTCGATTTTCTGAACCGACTTGTAGATTTTTTCACTGAGCAGATGGGATAGTGCACATTGTATTACAGATGCGCAAAATGCGTCATATTTGGTGCTAGCTGTGCTACATTTGGACTTTGCCTGAACCCACTAAAAGCTGTTACAGCCTCCGATGTAACTGTGCGCAGTTTATTATATCGGTTACTGTACCTTTGTTTTCTACTTAAAAAGTCCAATACAATTATGTACTGTACTGTACTGTACGGTACGGTACCAGCCTTTTTAATAGTCCACTGCAGGACGTAGTCCTACCCACGAAGGGCGATTGAGCCATATCTACCACGCTGGCCCAGTGAAGGGTTGATGGATTCACATACGTCATCGAATTTCTTCTGTTTTCCTTCACCGAAAAGCCCGTGGTGTGAAATTCCGTACCTAAATTCCAAGGAATTCATTAATACGGGACCGGGATTTGAACCCATGACCTCACGAATGTAAGGCGGGTGTCATTACCACTAGGCCACCACGGTTTATATGTTCATTTCTGAGATGTTGTCAATTTTAACCAAACGATTCTGAGCAAAGATGAGCCCCCACAAACCACAAACTCCAGATAGTTTTATACTGGTACTTACTTGTCTATATCAGGATTATGTGAAAATTCAGATGGTTAGTGTTCGCAGCGTCGAACGGTAGGTGAACAAGTACATTATGCTCAAATCTTTTTGAGGTCTCTGAAGGTCGGCTGCGTAGAACGCAGGATAATAAATCCTTTATGAAAATGATGTGTGCAAAAATTATAAATATTATTGTACATTTGAGTTCGACAAATTATATAATGTCCTGAAAACTACGTTTTATATTTAAATTTTGTACCGCGTTTCTATCATAAATAAATAAAATTTGTCCCTAAAATGTACCAACCCTAAAAGTGACTAAATGAACTTATTTTAAGATGATTTTAAGAACTAGGCCATCCAATTATATCACAACCTACGTCTGCCTGCGCGACTCGCGACTCGTGTCTAACTTTACAGACATCGAAAAGATTTGCGCGTATTATATGTAAAAGTATAGTGAGTGGAAATCTACCTTTCGGAAAGCAATACCTACAAAAAAGAGTGGTGAGGTGATTAATTATTTGTTTCCTTTTCAGCGGCCGCGCGCTAAACAAATAGGAGGGTTCACGTAATTTAAGGACTCGAGTATAATATAATTTATACGTTTTCTTTAGTAAATTGAACTTTTTTATTTTATGCACTGCCTTGCGTGCAGTTCCAACTTGTTAACCCCTTGCAAAGAGACTAAGCTCTCTCCATAGAGACGACTATGCTTGGAATCTCTCTGCGAGTTCGAAAATGACATGAGAAGATCCGTATAAAAGCAGTGAATGATATAGTTCAAAGCAAAGAGCACTGATGACCGATGGGATCAAAAAGTAGAGACCATGTAGACTGCAGGATAGAGCTGGATGCAAGCCGCTTCCAGTTACTGGTCTCATAGGAAACGTATAGAAGAGACCTATGTCCACATAACGATGATGATAATATTTGAAACTGAACTAATAAGTTATTTCATACTAGTACAATGTTTAACACCACTGGCTTTTCGGTGAAGAAAATCAACGTGAGGCAATCTGCGTACGTCCGTAGAAGCAATTCGATGGCATATGTGAATCCTCCAACCCGCACTAGGCCAGCGTGGTAGATATTACCCAATCACCCTTTGTGGGTAGGCCTACGTCCAGCAGTAAACTATCAAAAAAAGGTTAGTACAGTACAATGTTATCTTTTCTACTTTTCCTCAGTAATTATAAATAGAAAATGATTGCATAAAAATCGAAATATTCCTTTATTCGAGTCGTACGTGAAATGTTCCAGAAAGCTCTCGATTTAACAACAATAGTAGAAATATTCTATTACTACGAGTATTGTGTTATTATCTCGCACGAATCGTTTTATTTTCAATGCAGTTAGTAGAGATGAGGATAGTGCTGAAATATATCGTACGTACCATAATCGTACGTATATTTTAATTTTATTCGAATAACAAGATTAAAAATAATTACTTAATAGCATTATACCATTCAAAAGATTTAAAAAAAAATTGCAATGCAATAGCTTAAATCATTACATTACCATTGATTACATTAAGTTTTGATGGGTTTGACTAAAACGACTGATGAAAGAAGATTAAGTTTATTAACCACAATAATATGATACAAGATGGCTAAAGGCACATACTATTTAATTAACTCACTAACAATATATTATAACGTAATACGAGCACGGTCACAGGTGACAGGAGAAAGAGAACGAAACGTCAAAACGTCAGAGCTTTTATAATAAGACCACAGAGTATACAATCATAGAGTAATAAAGGCTCGCACTCATGGGCAGGTACAAATCTAAAGAGAGACATTCACAATCCACAACAAGTTTCATGGGATAAGTAAATCCTACTAATATTATAAACGCGAAAGTTTGTGAGGATGGATGGATGGATGGATGGATGTATGGATGTTTGTTACTCTTTCACGCAAAAACTACTGAACGGATTGAGATGAAACTTTGCAATAATATAGCTTATACATTAGAATAACACATAGGCTACAATTTATAAAGATATTTTGTGAATTGTCCAAAATATAACGATAAATGTTGAGTAAGTAGGAAAATTCTGCCATCTGCGAGCTACTCTAGCGTGCGCTGCAAGAATGTCAAAATAAACAACTGTCGATCGAATATCTGTCAAATCAATCGATGAGCAGTCTTTGGATATCATCATACTGATAATATATTATCCTTACTTTAATATTATAAATGCGAAAGTAACTCTGTCTGTCTGTCTGTCTGTCGCGCTTTCACGCCAAAACTAATGAACCGATCTCAATGAAATTTGGTACACAGATAGTCTAGAGCCTGAAAAAGGACATAGGCTACATTTTATCCCGAAAATTGCATAATTCCCGTAGGATAGGACAAAATCTTGCGTTAGCTATACTCTCACCTATCACAACGACGCTAAAAGGCCCAATTTTGAAGACACCATCGTAATTGTAACAGTTAATTAGACTATTTCTGTTTCTTTTTCACTTTCGGCAGTCGATAGAGAGAATACTTTTTACGTTGCTATTAGATTTACGATGGCGCGTTCATAATTGGGTGGATTGGGCCTAACATGGATTCACAAAACGTAATTAGATGACAGGTGACATACATTGACTGCAGACTTTTATAAATGTCTCGCTTAGCATAGCAAAGGGACAAGTTGTCTTTCCATCATTATAGCTCCTCGAAGAGGAAATAAAGTATGAATTGACAATGACAACTGACATTAAAATTGGACAAAATAGTTTTCCCTTTGCCATGCTACATATTACAATGACGTTTAATACTGGGCCGTCATTTCGTCTGACATTAAAAATATTTTTAAATATACCACCATTAGAGGTTAAACATATTTATTTATTCTACCTTTATGGTACAGAATCCATTCTAATATACGAAGAAACGGATCGACTTGATTTTTAAAAGTAGTATGGCATGAGTATGGATATCTTGACACTAAGGTTATTAACCTTGATTCTGAGTTGTGACCTTGACACGAACATAAATTTCTGTTGGTTTGGTTAGGATTGAACAGTGATAAAAGTGCAGCCCGGCTCAGTTGCGGCACTCCTCATGAGGCACGCAACTTGCCGGCCAGCCTCTCAGCTGCTATATTTAAAACCCCAGAAAAGCGGCCCAACCTCGAGTGCAAACTTCTAAACTGCCTAGGGGGAAAAGACCAAAAAGAATCGAGAGACCTCGAGCGCCGCCTTTTCAGCTGTCTCAGAAAAAACCCAGAGAAGCGGCTCTACCTGGGATTCCCGCGCCGCCCATAAGCCTTGCCTACTAAGTTCTCCTGCCATGACAAGGCGGGAACCTATGGGCGGGTACACTCTAACCTTATCTTAATCAACAGAAGCATTTATAAATATAAGGTATTTTGATATCGGGTTAGGTTTGAACAGTGACAACAAGGTGCAAGGTACTTGATTTTTTTATACTGCAAGTGCCTTTATTAACTACCACTAAATACAGACTTATGATGTAAAACTTCATAAACTACTACTACATAACAAGCAATTGGATCATCCACAGACCCTTGAAGGTCTAAAGATATTCTAAATGCTCAAGCCCACTGCCAGTTAGCAGCGTGCCCAACATGCTGGCAGCATTGCCAATCAGCTTGGCAATGCTGCTTATACGTTGAGCCAAATAAACACCAGCATTTTAGTCACGCGGCGGGTACACCAGACGCTCAGAAAGACTTTTGAAAACAAGATGAGCTCCCGGCCAACACGCGCACAATGTCTCAATTTCAAACGGCTCAAATATGTAACCACTGCCGAGGTTAGCATATTTGCGCCATTTGTGCTGCTCCGCTGACGGCGCCAAAGTATCCGACGCAAGTCGCGTCCCATACTAAGGGCCGTCTACACTTCCATGGGACCAGCTTCATACCGTCAGGCTTTTTGCCATCACCACGCGCAAAACCATTCGGTTCGAGTACGGCTGCGATATTGGCAGTCGCAAAAGCCCTGCGTATGACATCGTTCACAAAGGCGTGGCAACCAATTCGACCAGCGCTTCTTGACCAAGAAAGACGGTGGTGACCAAGCTGGTCAACTAGGGTACTTGAATAGATGAGAGCGCTCAGCTATGTGCGGCGCGGCAGCAAGGTGGGTCGACTATCTCGACGATATCATCAATACCGCTGGTCGAGCCTGGTCACGACCGGCAAAGAGCCGAGGCAGATGGCACTGCAAGAGAGAGGCCTATACCCAACAGTGGGTCAAAGAAAGCTGCGGATGATAACGATGACGAAACATATTAGTTGAGATTGGCTGTTTTTTGGGTTTGAATTGATTATTTGCTACAATATTTGTGTACCGTTTCACATTGAATTGGGGCTAATATTTTGTGGCGCACTTACTGTTTTAGATACAATATTTTTTTGACAAGATAAACATAAATTAAATTATATCGCGGGCGAAGCCGCGGGTAAAAGCTAGTAATCTATATTTAGATTACTAAATACCTATTAGCAAACAACTTCACATTGATAAAAAATAGTCCTTGTGAATAAATTGGTAATAATATAATTATTTTTCGCAAATAATGGCATGAGGGACTTCAACTGTGTACAGAATTTGCGAATATTTCGCACGGATCGATTTAGCATATTTCACATTATTGTTGATTTATCAAAAATGGCTCAGCCGATGTTGACGAAACTTAAATGGGACCAATTTCGTATTCTTTGAAATTGGTCTCATTGAAATTTCCAATAAAAAAGAATTATCGATATCGGACTACTACGTAAAAAGTTATGCGTGGTTGTAGAAAAAAACCAATATACGCGTCAAATTGAGTACCTCCTCCGTCCGTTCGTCAGTCAAAAAGAAAAATCCTTATTGCGGTTTTATGCTATTTGCGCACTCTATTATTTCTTTCTTATTAAATATTAAATTAAGTTATTAAATGGCGATAATCCCTATAAAAATTATCACAAATACAAACTGCGGTACGCTACGTCTTCTCGTTTAATACAACTCAGTGCCTCAAGTCGAAAGTTTTAAATAAGTGTGTGTTCCCAGTGATAACATATGGCACAGAAACGAGGTCTCTGATGCATGGGTCTTATAAGTAAGCTCCAAGTAGGAAGAGGGCTATACTCTGAGTGTTTCTGCGAGATCGAATCAGGAATGAGGAGATCCGTAGATGAACCAAAGCTATCGACATTGGCCAGCGGACTGGCAAGTTAAATTGGCAGCGGGTAGAGCACATAGCTCGGAGAACTGACGATCGATGGAGTCGAAAAGTTCTCGAGTGGAAACCACGTACCGGCAAACGCTTGAGTTGGATAGATGATCTCATGAAGACCACAGGATCATGCTGGATGCAAGTCGCATCCGACCGGTTTTTTGCAGATCTATAGGGAAGGCATACGCCTTCCCTATAGATATATATCCAGCCAGCAGAGGACATAATATGGCTGTGTAAAGGATGGATGAAATATAAATACGAAATACAAATTTCTTTATTGAGGTAATAACGAACTTGTTCAATAATATTTGCCTCACAATATTAAAATGAAAAATAATGGCTAGTTAACAGAAAAAAAGTATTTAAAAATTATACAATCAAAAATCAAAAAATAAGATTATAAATTGAAAAAAACATGAGTTAACTATCATTATACAATGTCAATAATAATAAAATAATAATAATAATGTAGCGCTCGTAGCGTAGTTTGACTAGGTGATTGTCAGCGATCACCGAAATTAAGCAACGTTCCGCACGGTCAGTATTTGGATGGGTGACCGCGGGTGGCATTTTCCAACTGAGTGCTACCGTGGCTCGGTTGACACGTTCAATTGTAGGTCCCGGTTGTTTTAACCGTTTGGCCATGTCAGAGGCCTTCAGGCGGCCTAAAAACTCTGACACCAGGGCTAGCCACCCGGCCTATACGTACTTACTTAATAATAAAAAGTCAAAAAATAGCAGATACCTACAATATCAAAATTAGGTTCTCTGTCACAATTGAATAAGCATGATTAAATTATGATTACACAATGTCAAAAAATACAATTATAAAACAAAAAAAAAATATAAATAAAAAACAGCAAATACAATGTCAAAATAAGGTTTAATGTCACAAATTCACAATTTTTTTCATTTCATTACGTATTTTCGTTCGTTTGTAACCGAAGTACAAACGAACGAAAATACGTACTGTAATGAAAACAAAACGACGGGTTGCACTCCGGGAGTATTGGTAAATGTGAAAACTTGAACATTACATCATCTGTTTTACGAATTTTCGAATCTGACGCGAGTTTATCATTATTTACCCATCCCGAAAACTGCACAACGCCGCTAAATAAGTTTTCACTTCAAAAACCGGACAAGTGCGAGTCAGGCTTGCACATCGAGGGTTCCGTACAAACATATTGTTAAAATTATTAAAAACCTGTTTTAGCATGTGCTAATGAAGTTATTTTATATGATACCTTACATGATACGATTTACTCACTTTGAATTTTGAACCCATATTTTGTGAATTTTGAGGCCCTATTTATATATGATTTAAATAAAAATGTACAGTTTTCAGATTTATTCCTATATGTGTACTCTGAAACAATGCTCTTTGCAAAATTTCATAGTTCTCTGTCAACGGGAAGTACCCTGTAGGTTTTGATTTTTGTGAGCGTTGAAATATGCGTTTTTTTACTACATAAACGGCTCTAACTTTTTTATACGATAACTGAGAAGTTTTTCTTTTACACAACTGCAAAAATTCATAGGCTTACGTATATAGTTTAAATTTCATTTCGATATCTTTACGCGTTCCCGAGGTAAAGAGTCTTGACATACACACAGACGGACAGACGGACAACAAAGTGCTCCTATAAGGGTTCCATTTTTTCCTTTTGAGGTACGGAACCCTAAAAACAGTAATAATTTCAAAAAGCGTCAAAGCGATACATTCAATTCGAATATCAACCTATTCGAACATCTTTTGACAACACTAACAGTACATTCCGCAGTACGTTTTATGTTCCCAGTTGTTTACGTGTACGTTTCACGTGAAATGGTTGGCGCCTTTTTGTGCGATTTCTGTTTACTGTTTGAGTTTTATGCCATTGTATTTTTATCGCGAGAAGTTGAAGTTGCTTGATAAACAGAAAAGTTAAAATAAATTTCTATGCTAAGTAAATAAGTTTTACTATTTTCTAACTGGCTGATAAATTTTTAGAGTATAAAGCTGGAAACATACTATCGAACGCCGCTGCGAACGCTACTGACAGCCACGACTTAGCAATGTGCACAGTCTTAAAACATCCGGTGTGCCAGAACGTCCGAACGCTCAAGGACGTCCAAAGGTGACGTCCGCGACTTATGTCCGATAGTGTGCACGGCTCAGTGTATTTTCACAGTCTAGATACTTATCAGTCGCGGCTGTCAGTTGCGTCCGTAAGCCGCGTCCGATAATATGTTTCGAGCTTAAGTTATATCAAGAACAAAAATTAATCAATTGTTTTTATTTTTGATCTGTGCTCAAAACCTGTCCGACCGGTTTCAGAGTAGTTAGTACTCTTTCTTCAGGGAATACGCGCGCCCCCGACAACAGTCAACAACAATCAGTACGCGGGCGTCCGTTGTCGGGGGCGCGCGTATTCCCTGAAGAAAGAGTACTAACTACTCTGAAACCGGTCGGACGCATAGCGGTTCGACCGCTCAAATAATCGTGAGTTGTATCCGGTGTTCATATAAATTTTGTACGACTGATGTGTCTAATACTGAATCATACAAATCGACGGATGTGAAGTTAGCTACAAGCTGCGAAAAACTCAATCAACGCACAGCTTTATGTGGTCTTTTAAAAACTTCTAACCGCCTTACCACAAAATATTTAAATACACTTTAAACACTGTTTAACCGTGCCATTTGTACTGTTAAACATTGTCTAAGGCGTGTGTAAAACTTTTGTGGTAAGACGGTAAGTGTGCATCTATTTTTCAACACACTTGCTTGTAAAGTGGCTCTAATTTCACCGCAATTAGGCACACATTGATACCTGTAATCAAACTGTAACTTTTTCATTGGTATTATGCATAAGTGAGTTATGGAGATTTTTATTTAATTTATTGGTTGAGTTGCTTTGTTCTTAAAAAAGTTTCGATACAAAAAAGATCGTGTTCAATATTAGGTACAAATAAAATAATGTAGGTACCTATGAAACCTCATACTTATAGTCTATGGCCGATTGCCATTGCGCGCGCATAGGAAAACCGATTAATTGTTCCCGCCATTTCAAAACATTTCTCTCATCTCGTTTTCACAGTTATTTTTTTTTTTTCTTTTCCCATTTGGGGCATTTGGCTTCGCGCGATCGGCGCATTTGCCATATTCGAGTTCAAATGGATGACGGAATTATTTTTTATTTACAAGGTAGGGAAACGAAACACGGAAAATATACAAGCAAAATTATGAAACAGATCTGTAGAGTGGGTTAAGAAAATATTTCTTTAGTATTATTTTATTCACAAGTGTGTTGAGAAACGTCGTATGCTACACGTGGTGTTGATGATTACCGTTCTCGGCTCTCTTAAGACCATCGCTTATGGCTCGGGTCTCAATGGCGCCTCAGCGGTAATCACCAACATTACACACTTGTACCATAATGTACTATTATTTTATAGTGCTTCTCACACTAGGTTTATCTTAGAGAACTATGTTTTACTTACCGACTTACAAAAAAGAAGGTGGTAGGTACTATGTTCGTCTCTATGTATTTTTTTGTGCATGTTCATCGTGATTTTCGCCAATTGGAAACCGATTTAAAAATTATTTTTTTATTCCAAAAAAGTATGCTTCCGAGCTGGTCTCGTTTAATTTTTATCGAAATCGGCTGAGCTGTTTTTTATAAAACAACAAAAACGTACAACATCTTATCGATTTGTACAAATTATTCGGATTTCGTACACGGTGGAAGTTGTTGTTGCGATTTTTTGAGAAAAATAATGATGTGACAAACGTTTTATAAATCTGTGAAATCTTGTGGTCTCGACATATTTTTGAAATATTTATCACAAAAGTGTGAGTCTTTTTTAAAATCTCTAAGTAGCCAATACGTCGAAAAGCGCAAGAATGTCTGCGGCTGATATTACATCTAATGATGATAGTGATGATTATGACAATATCAGGCATTGCCCATTGCATTGATCCACTACGGTGATTACGATGTATTATTTTTAGTTCACCATATAAAACTTTATATTCATAACAAACCACAAAATTTAAATTCTTATTCGCAAAAATGTCCATAAAAACATATTTTTAAGTTGTTTCCAAACAAAACACATTTCATACTTTAACGCTCATCAATGCCTTTAGTACAAAAGCCGACAAAACGAAAGTTAAATAGTCTTAAAGTTCCAAACTGTTTTACATTTTGAACATAAAATATCTCGAGATGATGATGGCTGGCTATAAAGGGGCTCAATTCATTATGAACGCTCCGAAGTGGGATTAAAAGTTATTTATCTTTGAATATTAGATTATTACTTAAAATATCTTTGTAGGTACTCAAAAACTCAGTGTAGACACTTGGTATTTGAGTTAAGTTCTAAACACATTAATCCTGCACCTATTTTTCTGTTTCTATCTACTTGTAACGCTATAAAACATATTAATCGTGCACCTATTTTTCTGTTTCTTGTTTCTGTTAGCTGAAATGTTTTTTCAGTTATTTTTGACGATGCTATTGCAGATATTTTAGAGTACCTACTATTACGTTATTTTTGAAATGTAACTGGTATTGTGTTTTTTAGTTGGTTTAAACTGTTATTTTTGACGATGCTATTGCAAATATTTCTAACTAGCTTTTACCCGCGGCTTCGCCCGCGATATAATTTAATTTATGTTTATCTTGTCAAAAAAATATTGTATCTAAAACAGTAAGTGCGCCACAAAATATTAGCCCCAATTCAATGTGAAACGGTACACAAATATTGTAGCAAATAATCAATTCAAACCCAAAAAACAGCCAATCTCAACTAATATGTTTCGTCATCGTTATCATCCGCAGCTTTCTTTGACCCACTGTTGGGTATAGGCCTCTCTCTTGCAGTGCCATCTGCCTCGGCTCTTTGCCGGTCGTGACCAGGCTCGACCAGCGGTATTGATGATATCGTCGAGATAGTCGACCCACCTTGCTGCCGCGCCGCACATAGCTGAGCGCTCTCATCTATTCAAGTACCCTAGTTGACCAGCTTGGTCACCACCGTCTTTCTTGGTCAAGAAGCGCTGGTCGAATTGGTTGCCACGCCTTTGTGAACGATGTCATACGCAGGGCTTTTGCGACTGCCAATATCGCAGCCGTACTCGAACCGAATGGTTTTGCGCGTGGTAATGGCAAAAAGCCTGACGGTATGAAGCTGGTCCCATGGAAGTGTAGACGGCCCTTAGTATGGGACGCGACTTGCGTCGGATACTTTGGCGCCGTCAGCGGAGCAGCACAAATGGCGCAAATATGCTAACCTCGGCAGTGGTTACATATTTGAGCCGTTTGAAATTGAGACATTGTGCGCGTGTTGGCCGGGAGCTCATCTTGTTTTCAAAAGTCTTTCTGAGCGTCTGGTGTACCCGCCGCGTGACTAAAATGCTGGTGTTTATTTGGCTCAACGTATAAGCAGCATTGCCAAGCTGATTGGCAATGCTGCCAGCATGTTGGGCACGCTGCTAACTGGCAGTGGGCTTGAGCATTTAGAATATCTTTAGACCTTCAAGGGTCTGTGGATGATCCAATTGCTTGTTATGTAGTAGTAGTTTATGAAGTTTTACATCATAAGTCTGTATTTAGTGGTAGTTAATAAAGGCACTTGCAGTATAAAAAAATCAAGTACCTTGCACCTTGTTGTCACTGTTCAAACCTAACCCGATATCAAAATACCTTATATTTATAAATGCTTCTGTTGATTAAGATAAGGTTAGAGTGTACCCGCCCATAGGTTCCCGCCTTGTCATGGCAGGAGAACTTAGTAGGCAAGGCTTATGGGCGGCGCGGGAATCCCAGGTAGAGCCGCTTCTCTGGGTTTTTTCTGAGACAGCTGAGAAGGCGGCGCTCGAGGTCTCTCGATTCTTTTTGGTCTTTTCCCCCTAGGCAGTTTAGAAGTTTGCACTCGAGGTTGGGCCGCTTTTCTGGGGTTTTAAATATAGCAGCTGAGAGGCTGGCCGGCAAGTTGCGTGCCTCATGAGGAGTGCCGCAACTGAGCCGGGCTGCACTTTTATCACTGTTCAATCCTAACCAAACCAACAGAAATTTATGTTCGTGTCAAGGTCACAACTCAGAATCAAGGTTAATAACCTTAGTGTCAAGATATCCATACTCATGCCATACTACTTTTAAAAATCAAGTCGATCCGTTTCTTCGTATATTAGAATGGATTCTGTACCATAAAGGTAGAATAAATAAATATGTTTAACCTCTAATGGTGGTATATTTAAAAATATTTTTAATGTCAGACGAAATGACGGCCCAGTATTAAACGTCATTGTAATATGTAGCATGGCAAAGGGAAAACTATTTTGTCCAATTTTAATGTCAGTTGTCATTGTCAATTCATACTTTATTTCCTCTTCGAGGAGCTATAATGATGGAAAGACAACTTGTCCCTTTGCTATGCTAAGCGAGACATTTATAAAAGTCTGCAGTCAATGTATGTCACCTGTCATCTAATTACGTTTTGTGAATCCATGTTAGGCCCAATCCACCCAATTATGAACGCGCCATCGTAAATCTAATAGCAACGTAAAAAGTATTCTCTCTATCGACTGCCGAAAGTGAAAAAGAAACAGAAATAGTCTAATTAACTGTTACAATTACGATGGTGTCTTCAAAATTGGGCCTTTTAGCGTCGTTGTGATAGGTGAGAGTATAGCTAACGCAAGATTTTGTCCTATCCTACGGGAATTATGCAATTTTCGGGATAAAATGTAGCCTATGTCCTTTTTCAGGCTCTAGAATATCTGTGTACCAAATTTCATTGAGATCGGTTCATTAGTTTTGGCGTGAAAGCGCGACAGACAGACAGACAGACAGAGTTACTTTCGCATTTATAATATTAAAGTAAGGATAATATATTATCAGTATGATGATATCCAAAGACTGCTCATCGATTGATTTGACAGATATTCGATCGACAGTTGTTTATTTTGACATTCTTGCAGCGCACGCTAGAGTAGCTCGCAGATGGCAGAATTTTCCTACTTACTCAACATTTATCGTTATATTTTGGACAATTCACAAAATATCTTTATAAATTGTAGCCTATGTGTTATTCTAATGTATAAGCTATATTATTGCAAAGTTTCATCTCAATCCGTTCAGTAGTTTTTGCGTGAAAGAGTAACAAACATCCATACATCCATCCATCCATCCATCCATCCTCACAAACTTTCGCGTTTATAATATTAGTAGGATACAGTATTTCTGACATTTTAATTTTTTTTTGTAACATTGTATTTTTATGTAATGTACCGAATTTTAATTAATTTATTGTAGTATTATGGCTAATAATTCAATTCAATTGTTATTTTGACGATTCGTATATTTCTTTGTATATTTTTGTATACGAATGTATGTAATGATCCCTATTGAAAATAAATTATTATCTATCTATCTATCACTGTTAAAGAAAAAAAAATGTTACTAGTTTTTTAGCAACTAAATAGTATAAATATATCATCATCATCATTATTAGCCGGACGTCCACTCCTGAACATAAGCCTCCCTTGTGGATTTCCAATAAGCCCGGTTGGAAGCGGCCTGTAGTCCAGCGCGTCCCTGCGGTCTTAATAATATCGTCGGTCTACCTGGTCGGTGGGCGTCCTACGCTGCGCTTGCCGGTGCGTGGTCTCCATTCGAAAACTTTACTGCCCCATCGGCTATCAGTTCTCCGAACTATGTGTCCTGCCCATTGCCATTTCAACTTACTTATCCTCTGAGCTATGTCGGTAACTTTTTGCGAATCTCCTCATTCCTGATTCGATCTCGCAGTGAGACTCCGAGCATAGCCCTATCCATAGCGCGTTAGGCTACCTTGAGCTTATTCATAAGGCCCACAGCATAAGACCACGTTCTAAATATGTTCTTATTTTTTTTCCTTGTTATGGTAAAACGTATGCTACAATTTATACCAATAAATATCGCATCATAGTAGAAAGCGGATAGCAAAGGTATGAAATTGATGAATAATACTTTCTTCTTAAAAATTGGCAAGCTTGAATCGATATATGCAATTTTTAAATTACAGTTGATTTTTAAAAAACGGCTTAGGCGATTTAGACAAAATTTAAATGACACCACACAAGACAAACATAAAACATCTTCGTTTTTAAAAATCGGTTAAAAAGTAGAAAATAACATGTTGAGACGTATTTGTGACTGTTTTTTAAACGACTTCCAAAAAGGAGGAGTTTCCATGTTCTTCTGTATGTATTTTTTTTGTGTATGTTCATCGATAATTCCGCCAATTGTAAACCGAATCAAAAAAATCTTTTTTAGTTTGAAAGGGTGGTCCCATTCCCTTCGCAAATTTTACAGAAATCAGCTGATTCACTTTTGAAAAATCAACCAATTTTGTACACGATGGAAGGCGGTTCTACCATTTTTTGCGAAAAATTATTATTAATGCATACATTGTAGGCGGCCTTCATAAGAACGGAGAAGCAATTCGATGGCATAATCTAGATCCACCAACCGTTTCCAAAGCCAAACCTAAATTTACAAATCTAAATTGATTTCCGATAGCGATAATTAACTAATTCACTTAAACACATGACACAGTTTTCGTAGCGGCTCTACGAGATGTCGTAGCTAATGCCTACGAATGTCTTACATAATTTTGTGCTACAGGAAACGTGATACATAACACGAGACGGATTTCTAGAGTTTTGTAAAAAGAGACAAAATACTAATAGACTACTGTTTTAAGGTGGTTTTTAGCTATTTTTATATTTGTCAATTTTAAAGATGATAGCTCTTTATGTGTGTTTCTTTTCGAGTTTAGCTTGTTTGAAGTTTTCAATATTTTGGTACAGTCACAAAAACTATATTGACGAGTAATCTCAGACATCCACATCATTTTGTATTCCATTTATTTTCTCAAATATTTATCTATTTTTCGCAAAAAATGACATAACCGACTTCAACCGTGTACTGAATTCGAATAGTTCGCACGGATCGATGAAGTAATTACACATTGTTTATTTATCAAAAATGGCTCAGTCGATTTCTATAAAATTTAAAAAAGACCCCACCCTACTTCTGAAATATGATCTGATAAACAAAACGAAATGTAATTATCGTTATTGGACCACTCTGCAAAATGTTATGCGTAATTTATAAAAAAATACGCGTCGGCTTGATAACCTCGTCCGTATTTTTGTTAAAACTTACAATTGGTAATTTATATCATACTTATATTATAAATCCGAAAAAATAATATATAATTCCTCTTTCACGCACGAACAGATCGGCTTGATTTTTGGCATGGATGTAGTTTAAGGGCCGGAAAGTGACATAGGCTACTTTTTATCCCGAAATAGGTTCCTGTGGGATAGCACAAAAGTCAAACCCACGCGGGGGGAGCCAAAGCTAGTCAAAATTGAGGGCCGCGGGTTTTTGTTTTTAAAAAGACAAAAATGAATTTTCACTTATTTAATTATGTCCGATTACAATGGGAGTTGAATTATAACTAACTTAAAGCTAAACTAAAAGCTAACGGGAGCGGTCTTATCTATCGACTCCCACGCTAATGCATACCGGACCACCGTAGAGCCAGACGCGTACTCAGCGGTTTTGCCGTCCGGCTATTCTGGGTAGAGCTGCTAATGAACAACTGTTATTGTTGCTGACGGTGTTCCAGCATGCATGACTCCTCCCTCCTTAAGATCGAAATTATCGCGCAGATTTTCTTTGCCACGATAATTTCGTCGATAAAAGTAAAATGAAACACAAAATGTAAAAACTATAACTAAAATTACGTATAAAATTAGTGTTCCTATGCTTATTCTCTTCATGTTAATCGCACTATCACGCTCACTATATTGACCCATTTCACTTTCACTTTTCACTAAAATGCTGGCTAGTTGCTGTAGGTTGGTGAGGTCTATGCCCTTCACGTTCAAGGGCTCCACGAAGCGCGTCCTCTCTAGCGGCACCAATGCAGGCAGGTTTATAATGGGTAATGCAGGTAGAGACAATCTTCCTGAGTACTCTCGATGTTTTCTCATGACTAAGCCTTCGACTTCGGCTTCGCAATCGTCGTCTGTAGTCACGATGTAGGTCCCTCGCAGGTGGTGATGGGTTATCTCGTTGCCACAATTTTGAGTGAGGAGGACGTCCGTCCTGGCAAACACCATCCATCGGTTGTCCTGTATTTTCTGCACTTTTACCTCTTCTACGTCAACTGGTATCTGGTGGCACTGCGTTGTATCCGTTGCGAATCGGAGCAGGTTGGCAATGCAGGTATCCTTGACCAAGGAGGATGAGTTATCTTCTTCACAGAGAAATAAGGATTCTTCTATTTCCTTACATGCGCGTGCTAGTGACACCGTTTTCAACCTTTTCGTCAGTAAATAGGGAAATTTTGGCAGGATAACGTGAGTTTGGCTACGGGAATTTGAGACAGGTAGGGGGAGGACCTTGTAGTATGTATATGTGTCGTTTTCTACAAGGGGTATGTCCATAATGAAAGTTATTTGATTTTCCTTCGCGTAAGCTTTTAACTCTATACATTGCTCTAATTTCAGTAGATTTTCGAAGTTTGCCGTGAACATAAGTTTACCTTTTCGTTCTACATCCTTAAGTATTGACAACAATTCGTTAGAGTCTAAAATAGCTTGGTGTAACATACCTAACTTACTGAAAGCTACAGTAGTTTCAATTTCGTCCAATATGGTATAGAAAGTTTGGAAATTATGGAAAAATAAGTGATACGTGTTAATGATCTTGAGAGTATCCTTAGTTGCGTTATCGCTAATTAACTGTTGCTTAACTTCCCAAATTGCCTTATCCAATTGAACGAAATTGTTTCTAGTATCGTTTGTAATGTTCACCAATGATTTCAGCATTTCTACGACCACTGTTACTCTTTTATTTTCCGTGATTTGCTTAGATTTTATATTTTGTATTAACGTGTCATATTTCATGGCGTCGTCATTGTCTAAATTTCCGGAAATTAATTTGATTATCGATCCCAAGGGATTTAGGAGGCCGCGTTTAACTCTTTTAACTGGCATTAGTTGGTTTAATTTCTGCATAGTAATATTTTTGATAAAATCTGTCTGAGTCTTTATGTCGTTGATGCCTGCGTTAATAGGTTTGTTTCCGAAATGGTTCTCTACATGCTTATTCAAATCTAAATATCTATCAAAATTAAAATCTAAATCGTCTCTGATTAAACTTAAATCTAGAGTCTTAATAATAGACCACTTATCACTACTTATAAGAGCTTGACCTTCTTTGATCGGGAGGATTCCGGGGTTATCCCTGATCTGCTGAAGTAGAAGGGCCAGGGCAGCTGACGTCTGCAGCAGGACCAAGGCGCACCTGTGAAGGACGTTTTAAATCCTTAATTGGTGCTTTAGTCTCACGACCTTTCATTTTAATCGGTACTATGTTCCTGTCTATTTCTCCTACGACTTCCGCCTTTTCGTACCGCGGTTTATCCTTTCCTCTTCTAACGTTTACGCCTTTTACGAAAATAGTGTCTCCCTCCTTTACTTTGAACTCTTTTTCCCCTCCAAGTTTCTCCTTGATTTTCTTTTTAATATTTATAGCTTTATCTGTTAAATACTTGTATAGGAATTTAATGCGGTTTTTGTGGTCTTGCACTAATTTTTGTGTATATTCCCTGTTAAATTCGACATTAAATGGGTTCTTAGAGTCGGTGTGACCGAATACTACTTCGAAAGGCGTTAGTCCTGTGGTGGAATGGATTGTATGATTATATGACATGAGCGAGTAGGTCATTACTGACGCTGCATCTGTGAGTTTGTGTTCATATTTGGCTAGCCTATAAATTTCGATAAGGGTTGAATGAAACCTTTCGACCACCCCCATTGAGTTCGAATTGTGTGGGGTACCAATATGTAAGTCTACCTTATAGAGGCTTAAAGTTTCCTTGAGCAGGGCATTATTGAATTCTGACCCGGAGTCAGCACTGATTCTATGTGGTACTCCATAGATAGAAAAATACCTAATAAGAGCCCTAATTATTTCAGGTGTGGTTTTGTTCTCAATCGCCATGGCTTGTCCGAGTTTACTGAAAGCGTCGACTAAAGTTAGATATGATTTTCCTTCTATGGTGAAAACATCGATGAAAATCTCTTGGAATGGTTTTGTTTGTGTCTGCGTGAGTTGTAGTTCCGGTTTCAGTGGTTTCCTGTCGTACTTCATGGTTTTACAACCGTCGCACGAATTTATTATGGTGGCTACTGTAACCTCCATGTTATTCCAATAGTATGTTCGTTTTAGATGCGTAGTCGTCTCTTTTATTCCTCGGTGGCAGGTTTTTCCAATATGGTACTTTTTCGCAATTTCTACCTGCTCATTTTCATCTTCAATATATATGACCCTCTGCGTACATTCGATAATCTTTACGGTATCCTTTTTGAATAATGTGGTAATTACTTCGGCGAATTGTTTTCGGTGTCCTTTATCTTCAAAATAGATGAAATATTTCACTTTTGGTTTAATGTATTCTTTTAAGAACTGTTTTACTAAATCTAGTCTTTCCAATGGTAAGTGGACTTCCAAAATTTTTTGTTTTGGCCTTGATAAGTTCTTTACTGCCAGCTCTCCTCTGAACCACGTGTGTATTAATATTTGGTTCGGCTTAGTATCGATGGCTTCGTTCATAATGGGGATTCCGGAAGAATCCGTTTCGTAAACTGAATGTTCCGTTTCCGAGTGTTCCGATGCTGTCAACGTGCCGCTTGTTGCGGATGGAATAGAAAAAGGCGACCTTGGTTCATATAGAGGGGTAAGCGGGGCGTATTCCGATTCGGATGACAAGATGATTGTGTCCTCGCTTTTATCTTCTTCTGATTCTGACGGTATTATCTGGTAGACGGTTATATTGTCGTCGTCTGGAGTGTCTCTATCTGTTTCCTTTTCTTGGTTTCGCTTCTGTTTCTTTTCTACATTGACCTTCATAGAGTCGACGTCTTTCTCTATCGCGTTGACCTTGATACGCGATAAGGCATCCGCTACACAATTTTGTTTAACTTTTTTATAGACGATGTCATAGTCAAATTCTGCCAAGCGGAGCTTCCACCTGGTGAGTTTGCTGTTATGTTCCTTCATATTATTGAGCCAGGCAAGGGGTCTATGGTCGGTATAGATGGTGAACCGCCTACCGTATAGGTATGGCCTGAAATGCTTCACGGCCCAAACAATGGCTAATAGCTCCTTTTCTACGGTACTATACCTGGTTTCAGCGTCGTTCAGGGTGCGACTGGCATAGGCTATTGGTTTATCAGAGCCTATAGGGCCCTGGGATATTACTGAACCGACCGCGAAATCCGACGCATCAGTTGTGAGTATAAATGGTTTTGTGAAGTCCGGGAATTGCAGGATAGGCGCATTTACTAACAGCTCTTTACATTTCTCAAAAGCGCCTACAAATTCTTCTGTGAGTTCTATTTTGTTTCGCTTTTTTAAACAGGATGTTAAGGGCCGGGTGATTTTGGCGAAGTCCTTAATGAATTTACGGTAATATCCCACTAGTCCCAAAAAGCTTTTAATTTGGGTAGTCGTTGTTGGAATTGGGAAATTCAGAACGGCCTGTATCTTATCATCATTAGGTTTAAGTCCATCTTTAGTTATCATATGGCCAAGGTAAAGAACCTCTTTGCGGAAGAATTCACACTTATCCAATGTCACTTTTAGGTTTGTCTCCCTCAATCGGTCAAAAACCATACGCAATTTTTCGACGTGTTCTTGCAGGCTAGATGAATACACGATTATATCATCTAAGTACACGAGGCAATGCAGTCCTTGTAATCCTCTGAGCACGTTGTCCATTGCGCGCTGAAACGTAGCTGGTCCCGTTTTTAGACCGAATGGCATTCGGGTAAACTCGTAGTGACCCGCTTGCGTGGAAATCGCTGTCTTGTGTCGGTCTTCTTCCCTTACTTCAATTTGGTGGAATCCGCTCGCTAAATCGATGGTACTAAAATACACTGATTTCCCTAATTTATCAAAGAGATCAGCGATATTAGGCAGCGGGTATTTATCATCCGTGGTCATTTCGTTGAGGCGGCGATAATCTATGACCATTCGGTATTTTCTTTCGCCTGAAGCGTCCGTCTTTTTGGGTACCAGGTGTACTGGTGCGCTCCAAGGTGAGTGCGATTCCCTTATGACGTCATTTTCTAAGAGTTTGGTCACTTGGTTCCGGATTTCTTCATTATAAAGGGGTGGATGTCTGTACGGTCGAATGAATATAGGGTCCTCGTTTTTGGTTCTAATTTCGTGTTTGACCTTGTTTGAGAAAGAAAGTGGTATACCTTCGCAGTGGAAAATGTCTCGATATTCAGAACATAATTTTTCTATAGCTTCTCGTTCTTCTTTATTGGTGTGGTCTAGCCGTAACTTTTTTAGATTTTCTTTTAAGAGTTGGTCGACCTCGTAACTACTCGAGGTTACGTTTATGTTACATTCGTCGCCTTCGTGTTTGGTTACTTTAAGCGGCTTAGCAAATGCCATTGAAATAGTGTCTTCGGAAGTATTTTGAATCACCGTGTACGCGAATGAATTTTCGCACGTGACAAGGGCACTTGGCATTCTTACTCCTTGTCCAAAATCGACAAAATCTATGATGGCCTCACCATTTTGTAGGTCGGTGGGGACTTTGACTCTTGATTCCGTTCGGGGCTCTAGTAGTATTTCGTACGGCGGGTTGTATATAATTGGTATGGTTGTGTAGGGTGTTTGTAGGATCTGGTTTTTCATGTCGATTGTAGCTTCTAGTTGTTTCAATAGATCGCTTCCTATGAGGCCGTCGTAACGATTATCGACGTCATACACGTAGAACTTGTGTTTGCCTACGCATCGGAAAGTTTTTAGTGGCGGTATGCAAATGGCCTCACTGTGTTGGCTACGGGCGTGGGTACTTATCACCTCGAACGGCTCGTAGTATTTGAAAGCGGTAAAATATTCATCCGCTTTTGCAGGACTAATGAAGGACCTTGTACTTCCGGTGTCAATCATGAAGCGTGCTTTGATTTCAGGTATTACTATGTGCGGTAATTTTAGAACAGAACTGCAATTTAACTCTATTATTTCGGGTGAAAACTGGAGGCCGTTAACTGAAAATTTTCAGTACTCGTCATATCTGCGTAATCGTACGCCTCCGCGGGCATGTCATGGACTTCTGGGACCTCTGTATTGTACATGTAGTTTTCGTCGTAATATGCGGCATCGACATTTTGCTCGGTTGTTTCCTCTACAATTTCGTTATTGTAGAATACGTTTTCTGTGTCAGCTGAGGCATTCAACATGTTTTGTCTCAATGGTCGGGCTGTCCTCATCGAGACGTCCGGTTCTTCTAACGGTTTGGGGCGGTTCGTGTTTGGCGGGATGCCGAATTTAAATCCGTGGCCAAAAGGTTGCTGTGGCATAGGTGGTCTTGCAAAATTTGAGTTAAATGGTGGTCTAGGACCTTGTCCGAAATTGAAATTTGGTCGTGGAGCGCCGAATCTAAAGTTCTGGAGCCCTGCATTTTGATTAAATCTGAAACCTGTTGGTGGGGTGCTCGTTTGAAAATTGGGTCTAAAACCAATCTGTGGGGGTGTGTTTTGGGGCTGAAGGCCGAATCTGAAACCTTGGGGTTGTTGCGGAATACCGAACTTAAAGCCTGGGTTAGGCGCAACGAATTTGTTTTGAGTGTTGGTTGGTAATCCGAATTTATAGTTATTATTTGGGATGGTGCTTATTGGTTTACTGGGTGCGGCCGAGGCCTGTCGCTGTTTTTGTTTGGCGTTAAACTGAGTCATAAAGTTGACCTCCTCCGTGACTATACTTAGCGCGGCCTCTAAATTGGGGCACCCTTTCAGGCGTACGATGCGGATTAAGTCCTCAGTCAGATTGTATAAAAATACATTTAATGCCATATTATTATACACTATCATTTTAGCCGCTTTTACTCCTTCGTCAGTTAAAAGATTAACCTTGGCAAAGAGTGTGCTACGGGTCTGCTGTATCCTGTGACAAAAATCTATGTAACTTTCCCCGTTGTTAATACGCATTTGTTCTAATTCAATCGCGATACACTCCTCGGAACGTGGGTCGCCGAAATGCTGAATTAATACATCTCTGAGCGCGGGCCATGAATTTATATCTTCGCGCTCACTTAGTAGAGCAGCGGCTCTACCATGCAATCTACTGGTAATTGCGTGGAATACATATTGTTGCTGTACTGCATTAGTTGTTGAGCCATACCCGTTATATATATAGTGTGCTTTTCTTATAAAAAGATTTAGCAGATTTTCTTCCCCCTCATATTTAGGTATTATACATAATAAATCTTTGGGTACAATTCTGATTGGTTGGTCTACCATTTTGTTATATTTATCTTAATTAAAATCTTAACACAATTTATAAAACTAGTTTAACTAAGTAAATGAAATTATAGCGACGATGTCAGTACGCAAATAGAAAATCAAATAACGATTATTTGGTCTAACCAACGGAAATAAATGAAAACAGGGAATGGAATGCGAAAAGGTTTACTCACATAACGCCCGTCTTCATCCTTCTGCTGTAGTTAGTAATGCCTTGTAAAAACTGCCGCGTCCAATGAAGACAAATTTATTTGTTGGTTCTGATTGCTGCGAGCCCGGTCACTGAATTTAAGAAACCGTAACTACGTGTACGCGCGAATAGCACTTTACGACTTTACGCGACGTATCCCAGCAATCCTACCGGCTGCGCCAGTCAAAATTGAGGGCCGCGGGTTTTTGTTTTTAAAAAGACAAAAATGAATTTTCACTTATTTAATTATGTCCGATTACAATGGGAGTTGAATTATAACTAACTTAAAGCTAAACTAAAAGCTAACGGGAGTGGTTTTATCTATCGACTCCCACGCTAATGCATACCGGACCACCGTAGAGCCAGACGCGTACTCAGCGGTTTTGCCGTCCGGCTATTCTGGGTAGAGCTGCTAATGAACAACTGTTATTGTTGCTGACGGTGTTCCAGCATGCATGACTAGCTAGTAACTAATATTTACAAAACAAAACCAAAAAATATTCCGATCAAACAACAAAATTTTCACAAATTTTACAAAATATGCCGAAGCTGTAAAATTTAATCTAACCACATTTCTTTCAACGTTTAAATAAATTTAAGTAAAATTTTCCACCCGCCCTCTACAAAATCACAATAACGGTTTTAAGTTAAGATTATTGCTCCCACATACCGTTTCGTAATTAAATTTAATTTGGCGTTGTTGAACGAGTTAATTGCTAACCACTATTTCATTAAGTTAACTGAGAAAATGCTTTAAGGGGATTGCATACGCTAAGTTCCATCTCACCCGCGCAATTTTTTATTTGACGGCGAACAACGAAGTCTTAGTAATAAGCTCCCGTTTTTACCCATGGTACTGTACTGTACTGTATCAGCCTTTTTCTAATAGTCCACTGCAGGACTTAGGCCTACCCACAAAGGGTGATTGGGCCATACCCACCACGCTGGCCCAGTGCGGGTTGGTGGATTCGCATACGCCATCGAATTTATTCTACGGACGTATGCAGGTTGCCTCACGATGTTTTCCTTCACCGAAAAGCCAGCGGTGTTAAATTCCGTACATAAATTCCAAAGAACTCATTGGTACGGGATCGGAATTTGAACCCACGACCTCACGATTGCAAGGCGCGTGTCACTACCTCTAGGCCACCACGGCTATATATACTCATGGTACTGAACCCTAAAAACGACAAAAAGTAAATTCGATAGGCTGGATGGCTAGATCTAGGGTCAGAATTTGTAAACCACTTTAAAGCTTTCGGCTTTTAAAAAATTACACAGATTATGTGGTATTTCCAGTTATCGATTTTTTATTTTAACAAAGCAGGTAAAAATACAAAAATAACAGTTTATTTAATCTCTTTTTTAACGACTTCCAAAAACTCCAAAAAGTCTTTATGTACCTATGTTTTTGTGTATGTTCATCGATATATTCGACAATTGTGAACCGGTTTAAAAATATTTTTGGTTTAATAGAGTATACTTTCTAGGTAGTCCCATTTAATTTTTAAATTTTATGGTTGTTCGGCTGAACCGTTTTTGATAAAAAAACAAAAATGTACATGGATGTCACATCGATTCGTGCAATTTACTCGAATTTTGTATACGGTGGAAGTCGGTATTGCCAAGTTTTGCGAAAAATAATTATAAATTAAGAGGTATCAAATCAATTTTTCTTTACATTGCGTAATTATGATATGAAAGATGAATGCAAATACTTTCTTTTTAGAATTTCATTGCCAAAGTACTATTACTTGCAGAAGTGCGAGTGAGACATCTGTCGCCGGTTGGAAGGCCAATAAGTTAACTAGGAAATACTTTAACCGTTCACATGATGTTTAATGCCGACTGCACACTGGCGCCACATGTGGCAGTTAGTTACCGCTTGCACTGGCTTTAATTTTAGAAGGTATAATTTTTACGATTTTATTTCAATTGTTTGTCTTCCCAAAATATTTAACTATTTTCCTATGGCAAAAATCCTTACTAATATTATGAAACCGAAAGTGATATTCAGTTGGTTTCCTCCTTTGCAAAGTCTTGAGCATCGTCCCAAGGTAGCGTGTTTGTCGGCCTTTTACCGGATACACTTCGGAGAGTGCGCCCAGGAGTTGCACAATCTGGTCCCCCCTGCCCCTTTCTTCTATCGTACGGCTAGACAGACGCGACCAAAGCGCCACCCTTATATGGTGGACATTCCACGCGTTAGAACCAAGCGTTTCGAATCCTCATTCCTCATACGAACTGCCGGAATGTGGAACGCTTTGCCTGGGTCTGTCTTCCCGTTGAAATACAACGTGGATGTCTTCAAATCCCGAGTAAATAGGTATCTTCTAGGTAAGCGTGCTACACCCTAGACCGCACATCTGCTTAACATCAGGCAGTGTGTAGTCAAACGCGAACCTATTCGAAATAAAAAAAGGCCTTTTCCAAATGATCTATCTACTGTTATGTCACTTCATCTTGCAATTTATAACCAACTTCAAAAAAGAAAGAAAATAAGTAAAAGAAAGTTCCCAAGGAATAGCACAAAAATTAATATACCACGTGGGCGAAGCTGCGGGTAAAGGCTAATAATTATATAACAATTTAACGTGCAATGCTTTAATTTAATTACTTGGAATCTGAACAGGAAACAAAACAAAGCGCTCTAGTAAAATAACTACAAAATACACTCACAAGCCGCATTACCTTCTATCTGGCCTGTACATAACACGTTATCAGTCTTATCAGTACCCGGGACTTGTTTCTAATTTCCAACCGTATAGTAATTTAGTTAAGGTCTAATTTTGACCCGTAACTTTGTTCCGTGTTGCGATACAATAGGGTTGGTAATGTAATGTGTAAGCAGTGTCTTAGTTTCAAAGGACATGTCCACAAAATGTATGGAGGCTGGTATAATAATAATCAAAAATTCTAACCACAACACTCGTTACATTTCGAGAAAGTTCATATTTTTCTGAGTCTATTACAACAGTTAAAAACAAAAAATAGCCCTCCAATTTTTTTAAAATTAATTTTGAATTTATTAGGATAAATAAATATATTTGGCTAAATAGGTAGATTATCTCTAGCAACCCTGTTTAAGTAACCTCAAAATTGTAAAATAAAAGCATTTTTACCAATTAGACACACTTTTTAAGTGTTTTTTGTCTCATTGTACCTACTAACTGGTCACACTGGTAGGTTATACTTGTTAATTTTAGCAAATTAAGCGATGAATGTAGAAGAATCAGCTACGAATGCAAGTAAAATAACTATATAAGCACTTTATTATTGCTAAACTAGAAAAAATAATGAGCTGTATTGTTATTTTTCATACAATTTATTTTTAGCTTTTAAAAAAAATTGGAGGGGTGAAAAAATCTAAATTAAATAATTTTGGGAAGTCCATAAATCAAGCTTTCAAATGACGTATATATCATATTGGTTCGATTTTTCTCTGAATAATATACCACTTGTGGACGTCACCTTTAGAAAAATAAATTAGCTATCTGTAAAGTCGGCTTGCGGACGTTAATATAATTTTCGTAATCACTACATAGTATAAAACAAAGTCGCTTCTCGCTGTCTGTCTGTCCCTATATATGCTTATATCTTTAAAACTGCGCAACGGATTTTGATGCGGTTTTTTTTAACAGATAGAGTGATTTAAGTGGGAAGTTTATATGTATAATACATCTGTGCGAAGCCGGGGCGCGTTGCTAGTAACGTCATTAGAAAACATTGTTCAATCAATAATTGAAAAACAAGGGAAAGGCTTAGGTCGATTGGCCTTTCTACCGCTTGCATTCTCAGCTCAGGCAGAACGTGACATTTTTTCGTGTGTGCACCCAGTGTTCATCGATTTTTAAGATGTAATCACGTAAAAAGATCTGACAGTGAGCTGTTTTAACTACGTTACAATTTTTCTAGGCTATTAGTAGATTGTTCCCGTGATTTTTTTGGTCCAGTAATAATTAAAATTACTTGAAAGACAAAAATGTTTCTGACTCGCAGAAGTAAGCAGATGATGAGTGTTATAGTTATAAGTTTCATAAGTTCCTTTTTGTTTTATAGCTTCTGTAAGTGTAAAACTTATTGTATAATAATTATACTTGCGACGCCCTTACAGGGTTGAATATGTAACTAGTGCTAAGTGAGCAAATTTTTACATATTTATAAATTTAATGCAAGGTTTGAAATCTATACCAATATTATAAAGAGGAAAGATTTGTTTGTTTGTTTGTTTGTTTGTAATGAATAGGCTCCGAAACTACTGGACCGATTTCAAAAATTCTTTCACCTTTGGAAAGCTACATTATCCCCGAGTAACATAGGCTATATTATATTAAAAAAAAATTTGGGATCCTTACTAAAACTCCAATAATGTAACATAACGTGTAAAAAAAAGACCTGAAAAATTCCTTACGTCGCGTGGGCTGCGAAAACTATTGATGATGGAATAAAATAATGTACTACGACTTTATAGAACACACCATAATTTACAAAAAATATCGCGACAGCATATATCTAACTATTATAGTTAAGCCGTAATAACTGTTCTTTTATTCTTAAAAATTAATTGAAATACCGTCGCAGGAAAAAGATCTTAATTTGTATCTTGGTATTAATCCTTATCAAAATAAATTATTTCATATTCAAGACTGTTTCAATAGCTTTATGCAACTTCTTAAATTATTTAATTCAGACATTTTATTACAAAGATATTACGAGTTCAAAAATGTAAGTATTATAAAAGTTTCGTTTCGCCGCTCACTCCGCTTGGCAAGTCATGTACTTTGTACAATATACATAATACAAAATTCACTTCTAGCAAATATCTATAGAGTCACAATCGTGAAAAAAGTGTCCGAGCCAAAATCCTGCCCAAGCTACGTAGTGGGCAGGCTTTTTAGTTAGTCGTAAGGCGATTCCAAGCCGACTACAACGCCGCGCGATGCCAAAGTGCTCGGTTACAGGCACTTATTAGGTGACATAACGTCGAGATTCGAGAAAACGGGTCATTGAGAATTGAGAAGGGTGCTTGGACCATATCCACCACCAGTGCCAGGGCCCAGTGTGGGTTGGTGCAGATTGTCACACAATATTTTCCTTCGCCGAAAAGTCAATGATTTGAAATTCCGTACATAGGTAAGTTCCAAAGAAACTCATTGATACAGGATCGGGATTTGAACCCACCACCTCACGATTGTAGGACAGGCGTTACTACCACTAGACCACCAAAGTTATATTTCTCCGCCATTAGTGTGTCGATTTATGTTTTATTGGTAGTAAATAGGTATGCAGTGGCGTAGCGTGCCTTGGAGGAGCCCAGAATCAAACATAGTTGGGGAGCCCAAATCACACATTTCTCACAAAAGAAACAAATATGCTTGCATTAAATTGAAATAAATATATACCGCCTTACCGCAAAAGATTTAAACAATGTTTAGCCGTACAATTTGTATTGTTAAAACTTTAGTGGTAAGACAGTTATTTATAAGTTGTCACTTCCTCCTAGAAATTGAGCTAGCCAAACAATTCAAATGAAATATACACTTTTCTTGCCTTTTTTTCAGGAAATTGATAATTGATAATGAATAGAATATAATTACCTATATCAGCTAAGTAAGAGAGATGCCAGACGGGCGGTGTCGCCGCGACATTGCACCGCGGCGTCACCGCCGCTGCACCGCCGCGGTGCAGCGGCGGTGCTGAGCGTCGTCGCGGCGACACCGCGGCGCCCAGTGTTGCCTTAGACACTGATGACATCTAGACAGTTAGCGGAAAAAAATGGTTTTAGGGATAACCGTTCAACCTTAAGCTGAAGATAAGTAAAATCTCTCATATACATTCTGATTTTGTGTGAGCTAACCGCGAAATCGGATCGTGTGTAGCGTCAGCGGTCCAACTTTGTCCTCGCTAACTCTTTCTAATATTATAAATCAGAAAGTGTATTTTTTGTTTTTCGTTTGATCACAGATATATTAGAGGAATAATGTGATTTTTCACGAGTGTCACAGTAACAGCTGTTCAAGTGACAGCTGTCAATTTTCAAAGTTATTTATCTTTGTCATTATCGGTTCTACACTACTGCTGTCTTCACAAAAGTGATAGAGCTCAATGAGATCTACATTTCAGATGACAGCTGTCAAACTTCAACGTGATTTATCTCGGTTATTATCGATTCTAGACTACTGCTGTCTTCACAAAAGTGATAGAGGTCAACGAGATCCATATTACGGATGACAGCTGTCAAACTTCAACGTGATTTATCTCGGTTATTATCGATTCTAGACTGCTGTCTTCACAAAAGTGATAGAGGTCAACGAAATCTACATTTCGGATGATAGTTGTCAAACTTCAAAGTGATTCGAAATGTAGATCTCGTCGAGCTTTATTACTTTTGTGAAGAAAGCAGTAGTCTAGAATCAATAATTACCGAGATAAATCACTTTCAAGTTTGACAGCTGTCATCCGAAATATAGATCTCGTCGAGCTCTATTACTTTTGTGAAGAGAGCAGTAGTCTAGAATTTATAATAACCGAGATAAATCACTTTTACGTTTGACAGCTGTCATCTGAAATGTAGATCTCGTTAAGCTCTATTACTTTCGTGAAGTCATCAATGGTCTAGAATCAATAATAACCGAGATAAATCACTTTTAAGTTTGACACCTGTCATCCAGAATGTAGATCTCGTCAAATTCTATCACTTTTGTGAATACAGCCGTAGTCTATAATCGATAATTACCGAGATAAATCATTTTTAAGTTTGACAGCTGTCATCCGAAATGTAGATCTTGTCGAGTTCTATCACTTTTATGAAAACAACAGTAGTCTAGAATTGTTAATGACCGAGATAAATCACTTTGAAGTTTGACAGCTGTCACTTGGAAAGCTGTTACTGTGACATTCGTCGTGACAAATTACACGATCTGATTTCTAACGTGTACGAGGGATTTTTCTCATCTTCAGTTTAAGATTGAACGGTTGTCGTCAAAACCTTTTTTCCCGCTAAAAATTCATAGAATACTCGAATACTCTAGATTTAATGTCTAAATCGCTACCGGCAACACTGGTCGCCGCGGTGACGCCGCGACGACGCTCAGCACCGCCGCTGCACCGCGGCGGTGCAGCGGCGGTGACGCCGCGGTGCAATTACGCGGCGTCAACGCCCGTGTGGCATGTCTGTAAGTCTAGCTGAAGACGATTTCAGTTGTTATAAAATTTCTTTCTCTTAGGACAACTTTTGGAAGAATGCTTAACCCGGGAAAAAAAGAGATGATTTTTTTTCGGGAAGCACGAGATTAAGTGACATTGTGGATAACATTTTACTAGGTTTTGCTTACACACGTTAAGGCCCCTGTAGCCCGGGAGCCCCGTATTATTGACACGGCTGATACTGCGGTAGCTACGCCCCTACACATAGTATGTGAAACGAATTGTCGACCTTAAAGTTCTCGAATGTAGACAATGTAATGTATTGGCAAGTGTAGCGAAGGTCTTCACGTGAATCTAAGATCTGGTCGTGACGTCCAGAACACGTTGAATGCCAGCGCTTCGATTCCTTCCATCACAGCTCTTTGGGTTAGCAAGTTGAAGAGGCCTTAGGTAGGGCACACAATTCGTAGAAGTAGAACTGATGTCTAATGTTTTTCAAAATTCTCGAGTGAAGACAAGATCAAGAAACTAACTTACATGGGTAGAATGTATAGACTGTGGGTCTGTAATATTTTAACGTCGCTTTCATTCTCATCATTATCATTTTCTGAAATCAGGGCTATATATTATGTACAGCCACCCAACACATACGAACTCACTTTTATTTAGATATGCCAATACCTACTATCTCTTTTTCATAAACTTCGAACAGTTTAAGACTACGGAAACTCTCGCGATTTGGGTAGGTTTTAACTCATCATAATAGTTCATCCGGTATGTCTAGCATGTGTGTGGCGCATACCTATATTACGTGGTAAGTATATGTATAGCCAATCATACCCGGGCAAAGCCGGGACGGGCAGCTAGTAAATAAATAAAAGAAAACCGACAGCAAAAAATCAACAAACAAAAATGTAATAACTAAACTGAGTGTTTTTTTTTTCATAAATTACTTCCAATTTATTCTTACATAAATTATATAATTATATTTACTTGTAATCCCTGTATTTTGATAACCCACTCAAAACGTTTGGTTATATAAAATTTTTGAACTAAGTACTCACAATTTAGCTCCGAAAATCCGCCATTTTGTTTATTGTTCCAAAATACTTCTCTAAGCGCACGGGAGTTTTTGAGACAAATCTTACAACACTTTAGTAGTCGAAATCCATCCAACCTTACGAAATATACGAGAAATACAGAAATTTACAAACCAACATACAAGATCCGCGCCAAAAACAATACTCTTCCTTAACAGTCCAGTCAAAAAGCCAGTACATAAGTTTACGTACATACGCAAAATCAGTACAGCGAATTAGCTCAGTTAGTAGAGCGTCGGGCTAGCGATCCGAAGACGAAGGTTCGAGTCCTGCATTCGCAACAATTTTTTGAAATGTTTATCACAAAAATAACTCTTTGAGTTTACGTACTGTTTATATTGCTCCGTGATAGAGCGATAAGCAAGACTTAGACGAAGTCTAGCTTATTGAAACCTTGCACGCGAATTAAACCTAGAAGGGTACTAAACTACGCACACAATCTCGCCCGCCTATACATGCCAAGTTTATATTTAGTTATTACCACAGAGCTCTCAAGATGGGATTTTTCATCGCAAAGAAGACAGCGCTTAATCACCAAACACCTGATAGTGAGCAACTTTATAATGGAAGATAAATCACTCATATTTCAAAGCTTTTACTATAGATCTGGTAGACTTATGAGATTAATCCTGTCTCTGAAAAGCTTTAAATTATATCTTTTAGACTCTAAAAAGCCGGCGGTATGTTTTATTACCTGAAAAAACGAATTAAAAATGTTGAGTCGAACCGCTTTGTACGACAAGATAGGATATCATGGCGAAAAAAATTGTTTCGATCTAGCGAGGACCTAATTTTGCACAAATTAATCCGCTGTCATGTATCTTAAGTGGGGTTGGGCAGAACACGTGGCCAGGCGGTGTGACGATAGGAGGAGTAGGACAGTGATGGAATGTTGGCGCGGTTAAGGCAAGCGGAGCGTTGGTCGTCCAGCTGCAAGGTGTGTCGACGATATATTGAAAATTGCGGGTCGAATTTGGACACGATTAGCGCAGGACCGAGGCAAATGGCACCGTAAGAGAGAGGCCTATGCTCAACAGTGGGATAGAGAAGGCTGCGGATGATGATGAATCTCATGTCAAGTCTACAGGATCGCACTTGGTCCAAGCCGCTTCAAATGAGTCTTTTTGAAGATCCATAGATGCTCTCTCTGACCGGCAGTGAACGTTATATGGCTGATAGATGGATTTATAGTATCTCTCTCTGTCTTGAACAACGCTACGGGTAATGCGAATAGTTACATATTTTCTACCTTACAAAACACAATAGGTATGTTATATCATTCATAATTATGTGTCATCAACCTGATTTTGTTTGGCATGCGATCACACAACACTACGTTCTGCAGTGTGCGTATGTATTTGGTACATTATAAGTGTCTAAGTGTCACGCGCTCCAGGTAACGATAGAACCTCTCTCTATGTCTCTATGATTTTTAATTCATATTGCTGCTTTTGTAGAAATAATTAGGTAGGAAGTGGTAAAGTTGTGTTTATTTTTTAAAAACTAAGCTCTAATTTGTGTTTTCTAAGTATGGGTTTTATTATAGTAAGCTTCAATTAGCCCAAAGAGTTATATATGAATTCTGAAATGAAGAGATACGTAGAAAAACTAAAGTGACCGATATGTTTCACCGAAATGGCAAGTTGAATTGGCAGTGAGCAGGGAAATTAACACGAAAGGCTGATGGCTAATGGGGTTGAAAAGTTTTTGAGCGGAAACTACGTACTGCCAAGCATAGCGTAAGACGTCCACAGTCTACACAAACACACGTGCCCAATGTGGTCGGATGACCATATCAAAACCACAACTGGACAAACACGCTGGATCTAAGCCGTTTGCGACCGGTTTTATTGAAGATTTACTGGGGAAGCTTATGTCTAGCAGTGGGAGCTAAATAGCTAAGAACCTTGGCTCTCGTGAGATCTCGTGTATTGCAGTGTTACACATACACACCCAATAACACACACATCATCTTTCCAAATTGTATGATTGTACTGTTGATAGTAAATAATGTTAAGAGTAAAATCAATTCAGCTAGTATAATTATCTTTTAGCCTTCATTTAAAGCAAAGCGATCTCTTTATCAACTATGTAAGTATATTATAATTTTATTTAGTAGTATGCTTGGTCTTTTTTGTGCCTACTACCTATGTTTTGGTTAATGTTTCTAAATTTCACTCATCAAAATTTTATGTCAGTTATATCAAGATCAAGTTTTGATATGGTATGATAATAGTCTAAAATCGCGCCAATTCAGCTCTTGGCAATTAATTTGGAATGGGCCACCAAGAGACCGGCTTAGCCGAGTTTGGGGCCCGCTGTTAATCCAACTGATGTGAATGAATCTAAAAGAATAAAAAAATAAACGTCAGTTCTGTGCCTGTAATTAAATGATAAAAATATGTTTTGATTATACATGTATTTCAAACTGATTCTTTTTGTAGCTAAGATATTTTCAAACTACTATTATTTATTTTTCTTAAAAAATGGTATAGTCTACTTCAACCGTGTATAGAATTCAAATAGTTCGCTCGGATCAATCTATCATCGATGTAGTAATTTTCACATCATTGTTAATTTTTCAAAAATGTCTCAGTTGATTTTAATGAAATTTAACTGGGACCACCTCTGAAGTATCTACTAAACAAAAAATAATCAGCAAAATCGATTCATGCCTAGCGGAGTAATCGCGTAACATAGACTAATTGACAATATCCTTTTATGTATAAAAACCACGTGTTAACTTTGTATAGATGCTAGAAAATAATCTGATTTTTTAACTCTACTGTATAGATGCGATTAGAAAATAATCTGATTTCTAAACAGAAATGTATCATTTAATGTATAATGTATATTCGAAGTACTGTACTTCGAATATCCATTAAAGGTAAGTACTGTACTTCGAATATCCATTAAATTATACATATCTGTTTAGAAATCAGATTATTTTCTAATCGCATCTATACAGTAGAGTTTAATATTTACTTGTTAAAAAGGTAAACCGTAAGCGTATCAATTACTAACTAGATTTTCAAGGTAGGTGGCACGAACTGAGGTAGGCAATATTCATTGAGCAATCCAATATCCCAGATTAGAGATGAGCTGACTCTGTGTTGGACGGATAGTAGAAAGTGGCCGGATAATTATTAGGTTATGGTTACAAAATAAATGTTATGTTTTGTTATACATTTGTGTAGAAAAATACAATAAAATATTTATTCGATCTTCGAGAATCATCAATATTATTCGTGCAAGTAATGATCTGATCTGTAATAGTCAGATAAAATTATTAGCGCTCATTACGTCCTCTCACTAATTTACTCTACGTCCAAAGTAAAACGTCACGGCTAATGATGATTACCTCTATGCATTATACTGCACGTTTGAAAACGTGCATCATCATCATTTTCCGGCATAACAATAGTCTGGAGCCTTCATTCCTTTCAGCTCTCAATCCATTACCCTGATAGGTATTATTGTACTGTCACCAAACGACCTGTAGTACGCACATCTCGTCAATGCGAGAAATTCACCGGAATCGAATTTCCAATTTTCGACCCCACCTCGTTTAGGTTCGGGTAGGGTTACCATATTTCAGACTCTGTCCTCAGTCCCTAGGATTTACAAGCGTTTCTGAGAATTGTGGCTGGAAATTTCTAGAATTTCTGATAAGTGATTGTTTGCGACTGGTCTTTAGATGTTTCAGAGATTCTTGGAGTTTATAGAATTTCCAATTAGTTGTTGGTATTTTAAGATATTGGAGGAGATAATCACGGTTCACAAAAAGAGAGGGTCAAACCTGGACTTTAGGTGGCAGTTTCTAACCACTGGGCAAAACTTGTGTATTTAGAAATACTAGAGCCATCTAATAAGAATGGACACTATTAGCAAAGGCATAGAGAAAAGGATATAGGAATGTCCGCAACAGGCAGGAAAATAAAAAAAAATTGAAAGGCAGTATAATTATGATAATATTCGTAATTTAGGCTACTTTGAAGAAGTTTAACTGAATCACTAGGGGATAAGGTAATTAGCTCTAATCTATAATAATAAAAATGTAGACAAAATCACTGATTATACTCGTACCTATATATCACTGATATCAAAAAAGTTGTACAAAATATTTGTTTATACAGATGTCCCAGATAAAGATCCAAAATAAGACCAGTTGGAAGAGACTTGCGTCCAGCGCAATCATGAGGTTTTAATGAGGTCAAAAAAAAAAATGTAATTTACAAATAAATAAAAATCTGGACTTTTTTTATTTCATATAGGTTTGCGTTTGACTACATACTACTAATGTTAAGCAGATATGCGATCTAGGGTGCAGCACGTTTAACTAGAATATACCTACCTATTAAATAATAAATTATCTAGCTGGCAACCCTGGATGCGGGATTTTCTTTCGTCAGATTTAACCAGGTAGAAACTGGCGCTGTTCGGTCGTGGATTGTGTTTGGAATACAATTATAATGAGTAAATAAACCGAGCTGTACGGTGTTTGTAATAAGGGTGGGTTTGGCCTGGATTTTCTGATAAGTTTCCGTTAAGGAAAGGGGTTGATGTAAAACCAGTTATTGTTCATTGAATATTTGAGTGATTAGACGTCAAGTATGTTATAAATTGTATTGTTAATAGCATAAATATAGTAAATAATCTCCTATAGGTACAAATAGTTAAATTCTTAACAAGCCGTTCTGGTGTTTAGCGTACATAAATTGACTATATCTTGAAATCAAGCAATAATAAAAAACTAGCGTGAGGATTCATTATTAAATATGAACACCGGATACAACTCACGATTATTTGAACGGTCAAGCAGCTATGCGTCCGACCGGTTTCAGAGTAGTTAGTACTCCTTCATCAAGGAATACGCGCGCCCCCGACAACGGACGCCCGCGCATTCTGAAATCGGTCGGACGCATAGCGGCTCGACCGTTCAAATAATCGTGAGTTGTATCCGGTGTTCGGTGTTCATAAGATGCAAACGCCATATAATAGAAAAAAAAATAATTAAATATTAACTCTAGCATGACAGGTCATATTTCTTGTTGCTATTTTAGTTATACAGTAGTAACACGGGTAATTTATTTTTACTGTTCTAACAACTTTCAACTGCAGTAGTAACACTGGAAATAAACCACAATATCAACGTCATACGTTATAGCCTAGATTTATAATTCAACATTTCGGAACAAAACTAATTACAAAGACGTACCAGTTCAACCGTCTTTAAGATTTCCCAAATAAAAAATGAGAATCATCCCACTTTGCACCCTTCACGTTTCTGGGCGGAAGCCATTATTTTTTGGCATACAAAACGTTTAACAGAAAGCAAGTCATTACTGCATTGTACGATAAGCTTGCTAGCTAAGAGGTAGAAAAGCTCTTTTTATGCCATCCAGATTTATACTTGGAGATTGTGACTCGAGTTTTTTAACCCCAATGCAAATAGGAATAGGTTAGAGGGAAAAGTGGGGGTCGTTTATCATGTGGTATAAGGCGCGTCACATACTTATCTGACGCTAACTAGCTACAAGCTGCGCAATATCCAATCCTGACTGGCGCTTGCTTGTGCGCAGCTTGTAGCTAACTTCATTTCCGCCAACTTGTGTGACGCGGCCTATAACTGAAATAAGTTGCCAAGTGCGTCTCAAAACACGTGTATGATAGTCTTCTGTAGGTGGTAACGATGTTAATGATGATGATAATAACCAATTTTTATGATGTTATGATTTTATTTTGAGTGCTTTCCACACTAAATTGTATCTCAAAGAGTTATCTTTGTGATAAGCATTTCAAAAATCTGAAGCAAACGCAGGATTCGAACCTGCCCCTTCGGATCTCTAGCCCGACGCTCTAACCAACTGAGCCAGCCCGCCTTCCAAGCAAGCGTCAAATTTTTGAAGTGCGTATATTACACCAACTTATAGCGTTGGTGGCGCCACCTGTGATACCCGTATTAGACAGGTTATCACTCAACTAGAAGATATTAGAACTTCTAAAGATTGACGAGAGATGACGCACTGCTAAATCAATGTTATGATTTTATTTTGAGTGCTTTTCACACTAGATTTTATCTCAAAGAGTTATTTTTGTGATAAGCATTTCAAAAATCTGAAGTAAACGCAGGTTTTAAACCTACCCCTTCGGATCACTAGCCCGTGCCAGCTAGCTCTTCTTCTCGCTTCGGATCACTAGCTTAATCGTGCACAAAAACAATAATAGATTTCAAATAAAAACTTTTCAATTAATCTCAAAAAAAATACTTCGTAAAACACGTGACACTTTCTACTTCGCACGGGTTATGGCAGCGAACTGACAGAACTGTGGCCACTACGAGCTTAATGATTAAGAGTAAATTACTTAGGTGTTGTCACAACTTAATTTAAATCTCACTGTGCTTCTAGAATAATAAAACGAGAATTTAATGGTTGCGAAACAAAAATATCGTATATAATCAGTTTTCGAAAGTTTTTAAAAAATCTGCGTATTAATATGTGTTTTCTTAAACAACACGTAAAGATATTAAAACTGTGGATAATTGACTATAACTTTATAACGTCAAATCAAACGGATTATCAAAAAGTGTAATAGTTTTTATTTTATAGATGTGCAAAGTTCACTCCTACCAAAGCGGATTTGCGTTTTTTATGAAAATTTTGTCATTTTTCGCAGTCAACCATCCTATAACTTTCACAATTTATGAATTTATTCCATTATTTTTACTGGCCGCTATTAGTTAATCCTTACCAAGGACTTTGTATATTTCGGCGACAGGAACCTAAATAATACAAATAGAAACCATTAATTACAATTTATTGATTAAATACTAAAAATGGAACGATTACAACCAAAAATAAGAAGTTATTTTTCAAGCTCAAAACAATGATCTGCCATTCCTCTTTTTTTTTTTTAAATTAATTTTACATTCAGCTTATGTTTCAACTTACGCAATATTTTGGCGATGATGAAGCCCCTTGTCTTGTCATTAGCTCATGTAATTATTATTTTCACACAAGTTTCACCTAAAATAAATTAATACTAATGTTTTATTTCAATAAGTTATTTACCACTTCAAAGTTCTATAGGTTTAATTATTATTTTTTAAATGAGATTGTAATTTAAATTGTTTTATGAATGTACGTCGACAGGAACGACAACGCTAAGTTACTTCACTAGCGCCACTTTGAACTAGTTTATAATTTAAATATTTGGCGCTAAAATTCAAACGACCGTCTTATAATAGATTGATTAATTCATTAGATTATGTCTAATAATATATTGATAAAAGTAAGTAAGTAAGTAAGTTCATGTAGGCCGGGAGGCTAGCCCTGGTGACAGAGTATTTAGGCCGCCTGAAGGCCTATGACATGGCTAAACGGTTAAAACAACCGGGACCTACAATTCAACGTGTCATCCGAGCTACGGCAGCGCTCAGTTAGAAAATGCCACCCGGTAAAATACAGTAAATCGTCCGTGACGACCACACGGCCATTCTGCTCAAATCGCGACTCTGCGATTTTAACAGAATACGTGAAAATAACATGTCAAATGCATCGACAAGGACCATCAACACCTTAACTAAACAATTTAAAACAAAATTAAAACAAATAAAAAAAGTCTAAACAAAGAAAGAGCGTAAAACTATTACACCTTACAAAGTTACAAACACAGACAGTACTGGAAAGTTCTAATATAATATGGTTATAAATAATGAATTTTTCCATGATTTTTCTATTTGTTTTTCATAATGTTCAATTAATGAATAAATTTACAATGTCTTAGATTTAACTTCATTTTTATCCTCTTTATAATTAATAATATTCACATGTCATGTTTGGTACCTACGGAATTTATTCGTAAATGAAACGTTACGCCAAAACTGCATTGTGTGAGACACAAATAAATTTCGGAAGAGAATCTGTTTTTTTTTTTTGTTTTTTTTTTGTTTTTTGTTGTTATGTTTTTTTTTTATTTTAACATTTTACGACCACACGGTCATATGAATCTGAATTTGTTGTTCAATAAACAATGCAAGAAATAATGTAGCGTTACTGTCTTAACCCATTAATACATTTTACTTTCTAAAGCGTATGCAACCAAATTATTACGTTAACAGCTTGATTGAATAATGAAGAAAAACACAAACATCAGGAAATGTGTCTAAATAACAATATAACTCAGCCCTAATATTAATTAATAAGATTGCATAATAATTATTCACAAATGGGGTAATAGTAATAACAATGTCAGTAAACTATCACTACCATAACGTTACATTATATGTTAAAACATTTCAAAATCACAGTTATTATTTTAACTGTGAAACATCAAGTGTAATAATTAATAGATAGTTCAATGTTAATTTCTCAGTGCGAACAATAGATTAATTAGTTAGTTTTGTTACGAAGAGAATAAGGAAATTTAAGATGCATGGAGTTGTAATAGAAAATCAAATAATGTTCGATACAACAAATGGAAGTAACACTGCCAGTTCTGTTGTCTTGTTGTAAGTTTAAGTAACAAAAAGGAAAAGTAAAACACGGCTAGATATATTCAAAACGCGGATAGATATATTCAAATTCAAATCAGAAAGAATAAAGGAAGTGAACCACCACTCCCAAGCTTACACCATTCCGGTGTCTCGCTCATCAAACCAGTACAAAGGATGAAGGAAAAGGTACCACCAATCAAGTCAACGACTCCAAGCTTACACCATTCCGGTTTCTCGCTCATCAAATCAGTAAAGAGGATGAAGGAAAAGGAACTACTGACCCCAGGCTCATCACATGACATCTTGCCCAGGAAGCCCAAAGTTCAACCATTCCGATCTCTCACTTTGGCGAATCAGTAGGAAGGAATAAGGAAAGAAGACAAGGATAAGGAAGTAGTAGAATCACGTAAAAAAATCATACATATATCAGCGCAAGCGTTGCGAAAATACGTTAAATATTACCGGAAAGACAACAGATATGGCATGTCTATCTTATTCAGCCGGCTGTTCTCGATATATTAAAGATTATAACAAAGACATCCAAAGGCATAAGAGCGGGTTAAGATTAGAACGAGATTTATCTGAAATTATCTGTTGATCATTTACAAAATATCATCCGTGTTCTACATTTTAGCTCTATAGGTAATCACTCAATAAATTATCTATATGCTTAGTAAAATCATGGTTGCGAAAATTATATCAGTTTCAAAAATAATCTACGTGGAGACTCGATTAACCGGACTAACTAGTGTCGTTGAGCATTCGGATATTCAAAAATCCGGATATTGGAGTTTCCACTGTATATACTGTTCACATAAAATTTAAAATCAGGGTTTACCTAGAATTTTTACCTACTAGGTTGCATTTAACATAACATCAAAAGAGCGGCAATATAAATAAACAAAAATTACACTTGACACATTAACTTAAAGGACAAGAAAAGTTACATTCACAATATTTGCATTACTGAAATGAAACATCATCTTATCCAAGAATCGAATATCTATCCTAAACAGATTATTTCTGTATTTATTTTAGTATTTTAATTTAGTACAACTTACATGGTTATAAATTTTTTTTTTGAAAATATGAGCAACCTCAAATATTTTGTATTAATCCAACCAAGCCACTAAAACAATTAGAATGTAAAACTGCTCGACCATCCCTGAATGAGTTAAGTCCTTTTAAAATCATTGAAACTTTTGCGACATTTTTTTATTTTATTTCTATTGTTTACATATGTTATAAGGCCAATAATTAAATTCTTACTAAATATAACTGACAGCCAAGAAATGGTTATTAAGTAGATTAAAAGGCAATTATTATCTTAAGGATTTTAGAACGGCGTATCTACAAATAATAATAAAAATAACAACAAAAACAAAATTAATATGTCGCCTTTACGGGAAGGTGACAGATTTCCAACAAACGAACATAGTAATTAAGTCAAAATTATAAAATTCAATAAGTGATGACATAACAATCGCAGATTTATCAGACGGGGTGAGCGAATATAAATATTGATAGAAATTCTGATTTAGATTTGCTTTCCTTAAACTTACTATTCAGGAATCAGTGTCTCATTTTTACTGTAGAGAAGTTAAAAGCAGGTCTAACTCAAATGCCAACTTTAACATTATAATAAGACATAATATGAGCAATAATGGATCTTTGTTGTTGTTGTTCAATGTATATTGCTGAAAATTGCGCAAAGTTATAAGAACGAGCGATTTGAATGTAAAAGAGCAACTTTAAGTTATGTTAAGAATAATAACTTGAACTAGGTAAACAGAAGAACAAAACTCTGAAAACTAAAATCATTTCAAGTACACACCTATATAATAAATTAAATTCTACTTTGGCGTTCAGCCCTACATTGTTTTATTTCTGAAAAGCAAGGCTATGACAGAACTGAATTACTTATTACAGGCATAAACTTCTTATATTTCGACGAAATTACGTATTCACTAAGTTATCTTATTTCTTTTTTTTTACAATATAAAAAAAAATCAAAAATATTTTATCAATTGGTTCTATGAATTATATTTAACCAATTATATTTTAGTGAAGTTTAATAATTTCCTTTTTAATTTAATACATGAAAACACACCCGTTATACTAAGACTTAAAATGTGTAAAAGCCCTGTTAATTTCCAGAGCAAAATTCTATAAGGACCCATGAATTTAATTTAAATCTTATTAAGTACATTGTTAAAGCTTCAGAAAAGCCACTGGCTGAAAATTACATAATGTGAAATCAGTTCACAGCCAGTGGATTTATGTTTTTGTTATCTTTTAACTCATTTGTGTCAAAAATCTAATGTCTCTACGCCTAATAAGGAAATGACAATCAGTACTGTTTATACGATCACACCTTTAAAATATCAACACAGCTTCGATAAAATCAGTTTTTCTAAAGATCTAAGGTGAAAACCTTGTTACTTTATGTGAAGTCGGCTAAACAGAACTCTTTGGTTTCCATTTTACATTTATTTATGAGCATCATAGATGTAGTGATTAGTATTTGATCTTGAAATATTGTATTACATTGTTTTTACATTCAATTATTTATCAATTATAAGGTCTATAAGTTTTTAATGTTTGGGCATTAATATCACGATTTATGATAATGATAATTATGTGCTAGTAATAGTAGACTGATAATAAACATCTTTTGATATTTTCCTCTATTGCATTACACAGTTACAGCTCTATTTACTGAAAACTAAATATCACGGCAGTCTAGGTACTGCAGTTAGTTGACTAGGGCAGTGGCTCCCAAAGTTGACTGGACTACAACTCATCTTAAATAAGTTTACCGTATGTTATAAATATTCTGTAAATGTATAATTTTAATTTTGTTGTAATGACGTATCTAAGCACATGATAATTGAAATACAAACTCGTTACACCACCTCTAGGAAAATTAACCAATGCCAACATGAAATAACATTCTTTTGCTCGATCGGTTAGTGTATTGTTCTACAGACAGGGCCCATTCAAATATTTGCCGACGACTCGACAGTGGGTCATGACCCAAAGTTTGAGAAACCCTGGACCAGGACGTTTCCACTAAATTGATACCAATATATTATATATAAGATTAGAAAGATAATATTATAGCAGTATAGACAGATAGTTCAGCCATGACAGGTTGACCCTATTTTATTAGAGGCACTTTATATCAACATAATTAATTTTCAATTCTTCCATTGCAACAACCAACATAACAGTAAAATTGTAATATTATTCTAGATTAAAAATAATTTTGTAAGATAGTCAGCCAACAGTTACTTTGGCATTATTACAACAATCAAAAATAAACATGAACAAAATAAATTATTTAGCCTTTACCTATTACTTATTCATAACATATAAAATCCACTGTTAAATATCGGCTCTCTGTCCTCGAGGAAAGCGAAGCTGATCATGTTGCACGGGGAATTGAAGACAGTACTCAGCTCAGACAGTACCTATGCTCCGAAGCATTCTTACATTGCTCTAGTGTAGTACTGCAGCATCACTTCCGAGCCTTCAGCGTAGAACTGCATTCATTTTTATTCTCTGCCAGAAAAACAACTCGCATTAGTTCTATAACAATATCACAACATATTATAAAGCAGTCTATATTTCTGTGTCCCTTTATTTTCTCTTATATGGCCTAAACTATACAACAGATAGCAATGCAGGTTCCACTATCTTATAAATTATTTATTTCAAAAGGTTTATACCAATAATTTATTCATAGCTGAGTGGAGCCGGGCCAAGTAGCTAGTTAATTATAACTCTAAATTAGCCGAAAAGAAAATTAGGTCTTCTAGGTTTCATTGTGACTTATTGTCTGTTTGTGAGTGTTATACAAATTGATCAGAGAATGCTTATGAAGGAAAACAAAGATAAATTATATTGTCATAATGTAAAGACCACAGAAGTAAACCTTATGGATTGTCAACAGCATCAACTGGCATTATTATGCCAGCGACTGTGTTCTCAGCTAAAGACCGGCAGAAAACTCTGTAACAAGACTATTGCAATTTTCATACTTTACCTATATCAAAAACATTTCCTCGATGCAACACGAGAGTGTAGCACTTTAAAAGTATTTACAGGCAGCCACAGCGGCATGTAATATTTAGTTTATTCGTTTCTAAATCACAAATCAGATAAAGGACAAAGTTGAGGTTAGAAGTGAAATATTACGATCTCGTCACATTACGTTGCCAATTAACAAACAAAACACATCACCTGGCTTGTTTTCTTGTGAAATAGCTCTGCATTAATATCTTCAAAGGTTTCTCAGTTTTTCCTTAAGTTTTCTCCATGAGAAGTTGCAGTGCAGTAGAAGTACAGCCCTTCAGAGGTCATGATGGATATCCCCCACCGCTGCTTTCGGCGACAGGAACCTAAATAATACAAATAGAAACCATTAATTACAATTTATTGATTAAATACTAAAAATGGAACGATTACAACCAAAAATAAGAAGTTATTTTTCAAGCTCAAAACAATGATCTGCCATTCCTCTTTTTTTTTTTTAAATTAATTTTACATTCAGCTTATGTTTCAACTTACGCAATATTTTGGCGATGATGAAGCCCCTTGTCTTGTCATTAGCTCATGTAATTATTATTTTCACACAAGTTTCACCTAAAATAAATTAATACTAATGTTTTATTTCAATAAGTTATTTACCACTTCAAAGTTCTATAGGTTTAATTATTATTTTTTAAATGAGATTGTAATTTAAATTGTTTTATGAATGTACGTCGACAGGAACGACAACGCTAAGTTACTTCACTAGCGCCACTTTGAACTAGTTTATAATTTAAATATTTGGCGCTAAAATTCAAACGACCGTCTTATAATAGATTGATTAATTCATTAGATTATGTCTAATAATATATTGATAAAAGTAAGTAAGTAAGTAAGTTCATGTAGGCCGGGAGGCTAGCCCTGGTGACAGAGTATTTAGGCCGCCTGAAGGCCTATGACATGGCTAAACGGTTAAAACAACCGGGACCTACAATTCAACGTGTCATCCGAGCTACGGCAGCGCTCAGTTAGAAAATGCCACCCGGTAAAATACAGTAAATCGTCCGTGACGACCACATATACTATCTGGACTGCGCACAGACGAAATTTGGCTCAAAGTTAGTTTAGGAAAATTCAACCTTAATGCGTTGCAACAAAACATATATTCCTTTGAAATGCCATAAGAGAGACGCTGTGCCGAGTGAGACTTCCCAAAGTGATGAAGGTGTCCCGCTCGCACTATTGCCATTTCGAAAATACACTTATATATGGTAGAATTATTAACTGTAAAGCCGCGACTCTCTTAAACATTTTTAAGTTTTTATAGCAATGTAGTTTGATGAGAATTTAGTTAAAATTGCGAATAGATGCTAATAAAACAGAGTTTGATATTTATTTTCTATGAATACCTACGTCTTTATGATTAATGGTTATTTTTTAATTTTGACTAGAGTATCACCGTCGATTGCAAATGGCGTACTATGGTCTATGCAAAGAAGTGTGGTAGGGTGACTATGCTTGACATATTTCTTAAACATGCTGGGTGTACAATAGGAGTATAGTCGTGGGTGTCGTTGTTCATTTTCTTGGGTTGAAGATTTCAAAAATGACATTCATTTTGAAATTAAATAAAGCGGAAGTCACTTTTTGCAAAAAGTTGTCATTGGTGTCGTTTTTTAGGTTTTTGGAGGGGTAGATTTCGAAAATGGCATCCATGTTGAAATTAAAGATGGCTGACGTCACTTTTTTGAAAAAGTCGTCATGGGTGTAATTTTCGGGGTTTTCGGGGGTGTAGATTTCAAATATGGCATCCATTTTGAACTTAAAGATGGCGGATGTCACTTTTTGCAAAAAGTCGTCATGGGTGTCGTTTACTAGGTTTTTGGGGGTGTAGATTTCAAAACTAGCATCCATTTTGGAATTAAAGATGGCTGACGTCACTCGTCAGGCATGTTCTAGGATGCTATTATACTCATAATTTGATTAACTTTGAATTCACGTGAATAAAATCAGCTTTTTAACACAAAAAGTTCATCGACCCGCGACAAAATGCATGGAAAATGTAGGTAATTTTAGCTTGTCAGGGTTGACCCCATAGTAAAAATTACGTATATTGATCAGTAAGTACGCTAAGTTTAAAATTTTGGTTAACAAAATAAAAAAAAATCGTAAACTATCGGGGACCCATTTTGCCCCATTTAAGGATAAATCATTATCTTAATCATATTCTAGATACTAGATTATTTAAAAAAGCGCATTGAAGTTTTGGGACATATCTGACCTCTAAAGAATTTTTTTAAGAAAAATTCAGAAAAACCGGTACAGCTATATTTTTTATTTAAGCTCAAAAGCATCTATACAAAGTTTCATGTCAATCGGTGCAGGAATTAAAAAGTTACATGCAAACAAAAAGGGCCCGTTTTACCACGGCAGTTAGAGTTGGGTAGGTTTTTCATCCTTAGTGCTTCATTATGTCGTATGATGTACGTATATTCCAAATTTCAAGTTTATATCCTCAGCGGAATGGGTTGTAGCCTAAACTGATTAATTTTTGCCATCCCTGAGGAACCCTATAGATTTTCCTGGATATTATTAATTCCTGTATTGAAACATACTGTGTGCTTCCTTCATACCAGATTTCAACCATAACCGTTCAGCTGGTTGAATGTAATTGACACCTTTTCCACCAACTTTGGGACCTTATTTGACCCCTTAGATGAGGAAAATCCGGAAAAACAGGAAAAAACGTAACTTTTATTTGGTTTGGAAAGCATGTATACAAAGTTTCAAGTCTTTCGGTACAGGGAATAAAAAGATACATACAAACGAAAAGGGCCCGTTTTACCCTATTAGAGATCGATTTTCCAAAATATTCTTCCTTAGTGCTCCATTACGTCGTACAATGTACCTATATTCCAAATTTCAAGATTATATCTTAAGCGGTTTGGGCTGTAGGCTGTCTGTCAGTCAGTCACTCAGGGAAGCCTTTTATATAATAGATTATATACCTAAAAACTACATTTAAAAACTACTTCGTGCGTATGGTGCGCCGATTCAGCCGCCTACTACAACTCTTAAAACACGTCTGTGACAAGCACTTGACGATTAATATTGAATTTTCCATGTAATTATAATTATTATACACTGACATTAATAAAGTATAACCATAATAAATTGATATCACTACATAGTAAAAACCAAGTCGCTTCCAGCTGTTTGGCCCCATGTATGCTTATAATATCTTTAAAACTACGCAACGGATTTTGATAAGGTTTTTTTAATAGATAGAATAATTCTAATTCTAATTTCACCTGTGCGAAGCTGGGGCGGGTTGCTAGTTTAAATTAAAAAAACCGGACAAGTGCGAGTCAGGCTCGCACATCGAGGGTTCCGTACAAACACATTGTTAAAATAATTAAAAACCTATTTTAGCATGTACTAATGAAGTTCTTTTATATGACACCTTACATGATACGATTTACTCACTATGCATTTTGAACCCATATTTTGTGAATTTTGGTCCTATTTTTGTGTAACGTAAATAAAAATGTACAGTTTTCAGATGTATTCCTATATGTGTACTCTAAGACAATGCTTCTCGCCAAATTTCATAGTTCTATGTCAACGGAAAGTACCCTGTAGGTTTTGATTTTTGTGAGTGTCGAAATATGCGGTTTTTTACGACATAAACGGCTCTACCTTTTTTGTACGACAACTGAGAACTTTTTCTTTTACACAACTGCAAGAAACCATAGATATACGTATACAGTTTGAATTTCAACTCGATATCTTTACGCGTCCCTGAGAAAAAGAGTCTTGACATACACACAGACGGACAGACGAACAACAAAGTGATCCTATAAGGGATCCGTTTTTTTCCGTTTGAGGTACGGAACCCTAAAAATGAAAGATATTTTCCTTAAAATTAATTAATCATTAATAAATTTGAAATACTTGCAGCCACAGTTAGCAAGGCAACAATAGTTCACTGCAGGACGTAGGCCTAGGTGATTGGGCCATATCCACCACGCTGGCCCAGTGCAAGTTGGTGAATTCACAGACGTCATCGAATTTCTTCTGCGTCCGCATGCAGGTTGCCTCACGATGTTTTCCTTCACAGAAAATCTAGTGGTGTATAATTCCGTACATAAATTCTAAAAAACTCATTGGTATTGGACCGGGATTTGAACCCACGACCTTACGATTGCAAGGCACTAAATCTGTCTAAATTTGCTTTTTTTAAATTGTTCCTAATTTTATTCTAAATTTCCTTGTTATTGTAAATTCCTCATATATTGGCCACCGACTGCTGAAGGTAAACGGAAATATTAACACTCTGACTGCCGGTTATTGTATTGAATTTTCTAATGCAGCAAGCCATGCGGGCGGCCGGCGGCCCGCGGGGTTACTTATCTTAGCAAGCCGCTGTGGAAAATCTGTAACGAATGTTGTAGGCCATACGGTCTGCCAGCGGACTCAGTGGTTGTCTTTGATAGCAGGCCGTGCGATCCGCTTCGACCTCGCAAATTCATATATTTTTTCTAACGTTTGGCCTGCTGTTAAAGAAAAATAAAGTTATCAAATGACGACTTTCTATCTTTTTCTACACAATACAAAAAAAAATCGTTTCTATCGTGAAAATTTGCTGATTTATAGGGGATTAATTAAAGAACTAAAAAACCGTTTTAAATGAATAAAATGTAATTTAAAACTAAAAAAAAAACATATTTATTGTTTAATAATGTCTTTATGGATATTGGCAAAGCATTTGGAGCATACACTGGGATGTGAGGGGCAATCTTCGACGGTACTGGCGGACGAATTTATGTCAGAATCACTGTTTAGTTGATCATCCGATGATGGCTGATAGTCCGGGTCGTCATCGGAGTCCGACATGATGAACATAACTCAGTCAATATACTCAAACAAATAAACTCAATAAAACGCGCGCGTAAAACCGACCGTTGCAAGCCACGCGAGCGGCCGGCGGGCGAATGATTGGTTATTAGACGTGGCGTGACAGTATCGGTAATTGTTTAAATAATAACGACAAACTTTGATTGCTTTAGGCGTGAAAGTTACGGTACGCCGGCGACCCGTATGGCCTGGCAAGCCTGCTCAACGCAGAATAAGGTGGCGCGCAATACTTGAAAACTTACGACCTGCCTGCAGACCGTATGGCGGTGAGAGTGTTAAACAAATATTAATGTGTGCACTGCGACTGTCAAAGCACCATTTTTCTATTTAGTATTTACTTTTGTCTTATGGTTACTAATAGGAGTAATTAAATAATTGTACTGAAGTCAATTTATTCAGTATTGAGTGACTGTATTTTGCTCTATTTGTAAAATTTCCTGTTCAAATACGGACCCATTTTACTCCACTAATTCTCCGATATTTCTAGTTTGAATTTTATTCCTTAGTATTCCAATGCAACCGGCCATTGATTGTATTTGTAATAAATAGGACGTATTGTCAATGATGTTACTAATTACAAATTTTGACTGGCTGAAGTAGTCTATGACACTCTAAACCTTTACCGATCAAGCGTTGTAAGACTTAGAGATTTTTTTTACACAATAAATAAGTTAGGTAAGGATAGGTTAGGTTATTGACATTATAGAGTTATATTATGCACTTATATTATTTTTATTACTAAAATGTTTACCTAAATAGTTTTTGGTTGACTTGTGAACTTTGTTTATTAATTATGTCTCCTAAATTGACTTTGACTTTAATGGAAAAGCTGCTGCGCTATTGATCACAGCCCCGTGTCTTGTGCTACCATTAACACTAGAAGCGCGGAACATCCTGACACCCCTAGAAGTGCGGATGGGTCAATTTTGGCCAATTTTTATTTTGCTACAAATAAAACTCGTAACTAGAATTATATGCTTTTATTATAGATTACACATATTTTTGGTGTACTTTGGCTTAAAATAGAATAATAATAAATCACAATTACAAATAATTCCGGCATTTCCCTTTTATGTTAGAAGGAGGATCGTGCCCCAGCACTGGGGACGTAAATGGGCTATTGATGACAAATAATTCAAGTTAAAAATTCGATAAAATTATAAAAAAGGCAGTGCAATTACTCTTCCGAATCACATAATGAGCAACTGAAAAACTCTTTTGATGTGCATTCCTTGCAAACAGTTTTTTATACAGGCTGAAATCCATGACTGGGTCAAAATTGACCCAACCGCGCTTTGAGGTAAATTTGATTAAAAAAATATATTTATTGCAATTACGGGGTCGAAGTCTCGTATAAACAATAATGATCACATTTCATAAAAAGTCATAAAAAATTAGGATTCTATGCATAATAAGACATTAAATAGGGCAGGAAGAACATCGAAATGGGTCACATTTGGGACGCCCGCGCTTCTAGTGTTAATACGCTACATAATTTTGAAACAGGTATTATTAACTACATGTATCTTTATAACTAATCTAGAAAAATTGCCGTGAAAGAAGCCGTGGTGGTCTAGTGGTAGTAACACCCGACTGGCAGTCGTGAGGTTGTGGGTTCAAATCCCGATCCCATACCAATGAGTTTAATTGGAACTTATGCACGGAATTTCATATCATTGGCTTTTCGGTGAAGGAAAACATCGTGAGGCAACCTGCATACGTCCGTAGAAGAAATTCGATGGCGTATGTGAATCCACCAACCCGCACACGGCCAGCGTGGTGGATATGGCCCAATCACCCTTCGTGGGTAGGCCTACGTCCTGCAGTGGACTATTAAAAAGGCTGGTACAGTATAGTACAGAAAAATTGATTGTTCTAAAACTGCTTTTTTGGTAAATGTAAATGTAAGTAGTAAAAAATGCTATGGACTTAATGAATGTCCATACTGGTTATCCATTAGTCCTCTCTCGATTATGAGTAATCACACACGTCGGAAAGACAAATAACCTCGTAAATTCGACGTCCGTCAAAACGTCTTGGACGGCTGCAGCACCATTGATCACATCCTCGCGTCTTATGCTACCATTATTACGTCACGACAATATTAAAAACGTAATTATGAATATTCATAGTATATAACGTTTTAACCAATACTAGTAATAATATTGACTGCTCTAAATCTATCATTAGTTTTAACTCCTATTGTCTTTCAAAGACACTAAAAACACATGTTATATAAAAAAAAACTTCACTTTCCAAACAATGTCATCGACTCAAATGTGATCAGTTGTCCATACTGAGTGTTGATCGAACCTCTTAGTTTTGGTAGCACAAGTAATCACATACGTCCGAGAGACAAATAACCTCGTTAATTCGACGTCCGTCAAAACGTCTGGGACGGCTGTGGTGCCATTGGTCACAGCCCCGCGTCTTGTGCTACCATTATTACGTCACTACGATTGTTAGGGTTTGGTGAGGAAAGGGTATTTTCACAGCCTTCTAAAAGTTTCAATTTGTAATGCTAAACTCGAGTTTATTTCGTATTGCAAGTGATATCTTTGCTAATTACATACTCATGGTACATTATTTATTCGAGATATTTTTTTTAAATACGTGTATTACTACGCGTTACAAACATAGGAAATAATATTGACTATACAGTTTACGACCCAATCATACTAAAATTACACATCAGGTAAATCATTATTAACAAAATTTTCCTATGAGACTAACCCTGAAATAGCTAATAAAGCTGTTGCATACTTTTTCTCGAGTCAATGAACATTTGAAATGAAATTGCAAAGTTTTATAGCAAAGTATGTCCCCTAGTAAACGTTAAACCTGATAAAATATGCGGTTTCAATCTCATAGGGTCTTTGATACTCGTAGAGATTGTATACTTGACACGTCAAGTATTTGTGTGAAATTAATTAAATTTACTATTATTATTTTCTAATTCAAGCATTATCTTCTCGTCAATCACTAGTAGATTTTAATCTATCTTTCCTAAACCTTACCTGGTCTTCATATTCATAAATAGTTCCAACACCTTACAAGTTTTCAGTAGCATAAGTGATAGCAAGGTAATTGTACCGTAGCAGTGGCGTAGCGTGCCTTGGCTGGGCCCTGTATAAAAATTTGTTTGGAGGCCTTATGTGACCTTATAACGGGTAAAGAAATCTAACAAAATAAAAAAAAAAGTTTGCGTAAAATTAAAAGAAATATTTTTTTATCATAGTTACAGATAGATATATCTGTAACTTTTTCCAATTTTTTTTACAAACAATTCAAATTAAATTTAATCTCTCCTTGCCATTTTTTCGGCAAACTGATTTATTAAATCATTTATAGGTAGCTGATGATGAATTTAGTTTTTCTTAAAGTTACGGGGGCCCCCGTAGCCCGGGGCACCCGTATAATTGATACGGCAGATACGGCGGTAGCTCCGCCCCTGTATCGTAGCAGTATTCCGTCATTACAAACGGACGAAACGCGAATCATATTATACCTAAGCGCTTTAGAGCTCGGTATAAACTCGGTACTGTCACGGTACACAACAGTCACAAATGCGCCGTAGTGAAAAACGACCGTTCCAGGCGGGAAGCCCTAGCGCGTGTTATGTACTGAGTGATCATTTGGCCACGTCGGACTGTTGGTTTTTATTTCAAGCATCGACTTGGCATTTTTTCTATTTTCAATATTGATTTCAAGGAAAGGGCTGAGTCGCAATACTGTATATATATACCATTACCGTGGTGATAGGTTACCGAGGTGATGGGAGAAATGACACAGCATGTAGTAAGTACAATGTGGTAAAGTATTTTTAATAAAGCCATTATTACGTTAAGGTGAATGAGGTAAATAACACGTAAATACGAGCAATATTTTCCTAATCGCTACTACAAAAAAAAAAACAAAATTAATAAACGTCTAGCCATTGACACGAGATGAATGAATCGCTCCATCTATCTATCTATCTTTCTTTAACTCTCTAAGTCCTATCTGCGGGGCTATTCTGTTAATCGATCTCGTTGCTGAGGCGACACGTTCTTCTTCTTTTGTTTGGCGTCGCATTGTTGTGCATTTGCCAGTGTCAAGTATTAACTTTTAATATTTTTTGATATTTTATCAAAATAGTCACTGTCGTAGTCACGTCATAGTCCAATAAAGTCGCGGTCAAGTCCAAACGTAGTCCAAGTCATACCTCAGTAGAGCAGTGGAGACTTTACTAGAGGCGTCTATGGAGTTTTGGTAACAACACGGAACGACATGATACGTCACATTATATCACTTACCTACACTCATGCACGTAAATCAGCTCATAATCAACGAAATACCACAATTTTTTTCACTAATTATCACCGATAACACATTGAGGCTACATGACTTTTCGCGTTCCCGCCAAAGCTCGAGGTGACACGTTTTAGAACCTCTCCCGTTTTTTGTCATCTTTCGGGCTGTCAGAACTGTCAAAAAAGCGAGAGAGGTTCTAGAATCTGTCACCTCAGCAACGAGACCGGTTAACAGAATTATCCCGCAGTTCTCCATCTTTCATATACACTATATATTTTTTATCCAATCTGACGCATATCTTGTAAATTCATACAATATAACTCTAGCACCAGTTACAAGGTTCCAGTAGTAAGTGATAGTTCCACACTACAATATGACAGCATGTAGTACAACACAATTAAGTTCTGCCACCCGCGATCTTACACCATTTACCACAGTTAGTTGATGTCAAACTTCCGCACTGTCTTGAGGTGTTCTCACACGGGAAATCTACATTTATAAATATTTAACGACTACCAGAATTTCGAAGTCATAATTACATAAAGCACGTTAAATACATTTAAATTCAGACTTAATGGACAGAAAAATAAGTAGAGATGTAGTTAACGTAAGCGAGCTTCTGTTAGATTATAGATTATAGGTATATTTCATACTAAACATTGTTAAAACTTTGGCAATATTTGTAATCTGATGTGACAAGCATCTGTCCGGTGTGAAGATATTTAAAAATGCAACTGGTAACACAGACAGATACTCGTTCCCGACAGAAAAGATGGCGGTTGATTTTTCGCGTGTGATATACAAAGTTGAAATACACTAAAGTGGAAGAATATCGTTTAAATCGTTGTTTGATTTCTAAATTCGGGGGCTAAGGCTTTCCCTACTTCTCTTTGATAAAGATTAGACATGATTTGGTCAATCACAAGTGTTAGCTGCGCTTATCAAAGAGGGTACCTACACATGTCGCAACACCTTTCTGACGGTGAGGAGTAGATAGAATGAGGGTAGACAGAGAGATGGTTTGGGCGACGGGCTGGAGTGCCAGTCTGTGATAGTGGTCGGTGGTATATGGGTGAGTGTGATACAACTTCGATAAGCCAGTAGTTTGGAGCAAGCCTAGTAAGTACTTTAAGTTTTATAATGACTGCCGAGATATTGGATATCCGTATTATTGTCCAATGGTGTATCATCTGAGTGTCCTACTAGAATCTTAGTGACGCCGTCGGGGCACTATGCCCTTCAGCTAACACAAGTCTAATATCAATTAATTAGTATTTTTATTCAAGCAGCGGTTGTTTGTACGCCAAGGGCTGAATTTTACGTTGAAAATATAAAAAAATCATTAACAAACAAAATGCAGTCGTTGAACACTTTGTCACTCCGTCTAAAGGAATATTTTATCGTGATATATTTATGCAGCATGAGCTTTTGAACTAAGTTTACTTAGGTTCCTACTACTAAAATCCAAATGCTTCAAACAACTTAATCGACACATGCTCCTATTCAGAGCCATACTTTTTTGGTGTCCAAGCGTTTTGATTTCAACAGATTACCCGTGCAAGACCACCTCTAGTTTTCAATTAAACTTGCATTGTAAATCCAGTTATATCTAGTTTTATCCAGTTACAGGCGGTTCCACACTAGCTCCTGCACTTGGGTGCAATCTGGGGCTTATTCGAGTTGTTTTGCTTCCAAAGCATGTAATCGGGGGTTGGGAGATCTTGATTGTTTGAGGGTGTGGTGTTCTGAGAGAAGTTAGCTGATTTATGAGGCCTAGTTACAAGATAAGGTTAGTTATATACTCAGTTTCACCTTATTAGCCGCGTACCCACCTAGCGCACAGGCTCGCGCGGCAGCCTCGCGAGCCAAATGCCTCGGCTGGTGTGGACGTGCCTCGGGCTGCCTCGGGCGCGCGTTTGCTCGGCTGAGCACGGCTCGGCCCCGAGCCATCTGTTGTCGGTAAACTTGACGCGCTCAAAGGTGCCTCAGTGAGCGCTGTGTGTTAGGTGGGAACGGTTATGTTTCGGCTCGCGCGCGAAGCTACTTCAAGTTTTGTCTATTACCGTGTTTGTCTCTATCTATAATATTGATATCATGGGCAAACGGTCATAAATTTTTCTTATCCAGAAGCGTCTAAGTTTTTTCTTGATACGTGACTGTTTTCGTTTTTTTAAACAATAAGCAGCTAGGAAAATAGCTGCAGCTGAAAATACACGACTGTCCATTTCGAATACTCGCGGACTTATGATGGCTCAGCCTGCCTCGCGAGGCGGCCTCGTGTAAATTAAACAGAACTACTGAGGCTGCCTCGGGAGCCATCGCTCGCGATCCAGACACCGAGGCTGCCGCGCGAGCCTGTGCGCTAGGTGGGTACGCGGCTAATGACTAAGCGTGTTTAAAAATGTTAAGTTTCCTTTCTAAGTCAAAGTCAATGTCAAATTCTCTTTATTTCTTAGATACACTACTTATTTTGAAATCTTCCGATAACAATGCTTTTATAATAATATTATAAAAGCATTGTTATCGGACGATAAGCATATTATGCTTATGGAATTGTTACTTAAAATTAAATTTAATTTCAATTCACTTAAAATTATCAAAACACGACAAATAAATAATAAAACAAGATTAATACAATACAAGCAAAAAAATATATGTCAGTGTCATTTGACAATTTGGATGTAAAAAATGTAAAAAAAAAACACTAGGTAAAGATAAGAAACAAGTAGCATTAAAGCACGTTACGTTATCGTTATCAACGATAACATAATAATTATAATTACGTCATTGACAACAATATTATTATGTTAATATGACAGAAATTACTAATAATTATTAAAAAATATCATGTCAGAATTAGAATATAAAAATAGGTATCTGCAATAGCATGTCAATCACTTTAATCGTCGATTACTTTTAAACGCAAAAATATTATATCATTCTTTAGTACTTTAGTATAGTATGGTGCTCATAGAGTAGCTTGATTAAAAATTTCTTAGCGATGACATGACTTTTATGCGATTTTGCAGTTAGTCTCATAGTAAAAGTCAAAAATATATTGAAATTATGTTAAGACCTTCAAAATTGAAAAATGACCTCTAAAAATGATTTCAACATAATTAGGTATATTTCGAAAACGTATAATAAATCATAATTATGCATAAATACACAGGGTTATTTCTAATCAATTAGCATCTATTTAGGGGCTTATTCTGTACATCAAAACTAACAACTATTGTTTTACGACTTTTGTCAAAACTCAAAAAAAGTTTTGTTATTCCATAGAAAAATATCGTTCACCCGCGAACAAATGTATGGAACAGCTGATTATTTTTTAGTTTTGACAAAAGTTGTAGAACAAAAGTTGTTAGTTTTGATGTACAGAATAAGCCCCTAAAAGGATGCTAATTGATTAGAAATAACCCTGTATAATATGTACTAAATATCTATATAACTATATATTTAAAAAATACACGATGATTCTTAAGTCAGCTTAGCTCCAAACCATTTTAGATATTATTTAGGCTATATCCTAGGCATCAATATATCTCATTGTGCCACTTCCATGAAGTTCAGAGAACCCGCAGTAAGCAGGCAATCAACCGTGTAAGGGAACCTCGACTTATATAAAGTTAGGACTTGGAAAACTTAGCATCTGTTCAATTCTGTGAACTAAATTTTGATTGGGAAGCTCGTCCGATTCTGGAAATGAAATTGTATTAGGATACCACGTTTCTATTTATACATATCTCAATATTACGAATTAAAAACCAAATCTCGTTATAGTGCAGAAGAAGGTATTATAATGGTCGACAAATACGGATGTTGATATCTTTACAGGGATATAATTATTACAAATTTCACTATGGCGCTGCGCCGATTGCAAAATCACAAAAAATATCAGCTACCTCATACAAAACAACCTGGGACACAAAAATAAGTTAAAAGTGTTCTTTTGTCAATACAGTCCAATTATTTTGAATTCATCGTTTTAAAAAGAACTACCGCACAACAGCAAAAATGTAAACCGTCAAAGAGTTCAGTCAAACGTTTAGTTTTGGTCATGCATGTAAGAAAAAAGTGGATTTGATACCTAGTTATGCACCCCTCTCAACTATCTTGTTTATCATAGAGCGAGACAGATAGGGAGCTTACGCGGCAGTTAGCGTTCTCACGCCTCGTTAGAATGCTGCGTAAGGGCCCACCGACATAGAGATACGGTAGCAGTAAGAATAGACTAGAAAGAAGATCATTAGTATTATTATGGAGATGTCGGCAATACCTAAGTTTTATTTTAGTTATTAAAAACATATTTAAGTGCTCCCTAAATTTAACTTTTTACTTGCCCAGACCAAAATAAAAAAATAAAGACACAATGTTGTGAACCAACAAGTGAGGCCGGCGAAACTACGCGTCGCTGCGTACAGACACAATTACATACACATACAATGAAACTACGCCTTGGTATTTCAGTCGCGAACTATGGCGGCGCAACACCGATGCACTCACCACATGTATAAAAAACCGGCCTCACTTATCTGTTCACGACTTTCTGTCTTGATTTTATTATTTGATCTGAGCCTGCTAGTAACAAAAATCTTTTACAAGGCACAGATACAAAAATAGAGACCTAGTATATACATAATTACATAGTTATAGTAGCCGGCAAACAACTTGGACGTTAAACCATAGCTACCTCTCTTTTGTTTTCTCTGCTAACGAAAGGGAGAGAGTGATATTTTTTGACCAACTTACGTGCCGGAACCTATACCGGTAAATAACGCACTACTTCTTATCTGCGGCATATCGAAAAAAAACAGCTCCTCCATACATTTTGCTGGTAGTTACCGTGAATATACTTTTATTTAGGGTTATCAAGAAGTGTACTAAGCCTGAAGGGAGTGTTTAAGACAATCATAATGAACAACTTTTCCTATGAAGTCAGCCAAAAATCGGCATTCGAGAAAAAAAGACAACTGTTTCATACACAACTCGGAATCGATAAAATGAATAAAGCAGAGTATACAGGGTTATTCGTCAATTAATCAATCAATTAGCATCATTTAATTATGCGGGACTTATTTTGTACATCAAAACTAACAACTTTTGTTCTGCGACTTTTATCAAAACTCAAAAAAAATTAGAGTTCCATAGAAAAATATCTTTCTCCCGCGACCAAATGTATGGAACAGCTGTATTTTTTTTTTAATTTGACAAAAGATGTTAGTTTTAATTTACAGAATAAGCCCCTAAAAGGGTGCTAATTAATTAGAAATAACCCTGTATAACAGCTAGATAGTAGACGTTGTTTATGAGTCACTTTCAAGATGACTTTACAGATAATTTTTATGCATCCATGCTTTTGACATAACGTGAATACTGAAGCAAAGGAGCTTTTAAATAAAAATATCAAATACTTTACAATTTGCTTGTAAAATGGCAGTTTCAACTTAACAAGGAAATCTTCCTGGCTGTTTTATAGTTCTTTGATTGACAAAGCGAGCTCTGTAGAACGGTTTCAGTGTCTCCTGCATTTGAATTGAAACATTTTGTTTTATTTACATATTTCTTTCAGTAGAAACGCAAAATACGTTATATATGGTTAATTTTTATCGGTAACTTTAACTTGCATGAATTTTTTGAGAATTTAACGTTTCAACGGTTATCGAAGTTATCTTTTCAATTAACGATTGACGGAGTTAACTTTTGGGTTAACTGTGTCCACCTATGTGTATGGGATGTAATTGTTTCCATCCATCCATCAGCCAAAGGACGTCCACTGCTAGACATAGGCCTCCCTATGGATCTCCAATAAGCGCGATCTTGCGGTCTTAATGAGGTCATCTGTCCACCTTGTTGGTGGACGTCCTACGCTGCGCTTGCCGGTACGTGGTCTCCACTCGAGAACTTTTCGACTCCACTTGTCATCAGTCCTTGGCGCTATGTACCCTGCCCATTGTCATTTCAACTTGATAATCCGTTGGGCTATGTCGGTAACTTTGGTTATTCTACGGATCTCCTCATTCCCGATTCGATCCCGCAGAGAGACTCCGAGCATAGCCCTCTCCAGGGCTACTTGGAGCTTACTAATAAGGCCCATAGTGAGAAACCACGTTTCTGTACCATAATTCATCACTGGCAACACACACTGGTCGAAAACTTTCGACTTGAGGCACTGAGGTATGTCGGACGAAAAGGCGCTACGCAATTTTCCCCATCCGAGTTGGATTCGGCGATTGGCCTCTTTGTTGAAGTCGGACCTACCTAACTGAACTACTTGTCCTAGGTAGACGTACGAGTCAACGACTTCAAGAACCGAGTTTCCAACAGAAATCGGGGTGGGTAAAACATGGGAATTACACATGACTTTTGTCTTATCCATGTTCATCTTAAGACCCACCTGTTGAGAAACCCGATTGAGGCCTTCGAGCATCGTGCTGAGCTCTTCCATCGATTTTGCCATGACTACTATATCGTCGGCAAACCGAAGGTGAGTGAGGTATTCGCCATTGATATTGATGCCGAATCCTTTCCATTTCAGGAGCTTGAAGGCGTTCTCCAAAGCAGTAAACAGTAACGTAAACAGTTTCGGATAAATTACGTCTCCCTGTCTTACGCTTCTTTTTAAGGGATCGCCTTGGAGCTCTCTTCCTGTACTCGGACTGACATAGTGGCGTTATTATACAAGCACTTCAACACTTCGATGTACCGATAGTCAATACGTCATCGTTGGACACTCACTCGAGCACAGCCGAATAAAAGCAGTCTCGACCGAATAAAAGGCTTTTTCATAGTCCACAAACGCTAAGCAAAGTGGCAGATTATACTCGTCGGTCTTCTGTATAACCTGCCGCAGCGTATGAATGTGGTCCATGGTGCTAAAGCCTTTTCGGAAACCCGCTTGTTCGCAAGGCTGAAAGTCATCAAGCCTGCGCTCGAGACGGTTCGTAATGACCCTTGAAAACAGCTTATAAACATGGCTCAAAGTGAGATGGGTCTGTAGTTCTTCAATAAGGCGCTGTCACCTTTCTTGAAAAACAACACCACCACGCCTCTGTTCCATGCTTCTGGCGTGATGACCTCGAAGACGACGGTGTTGAAAAGCTTCTGGAGGACTTTTAGTATCGGTGTTCCACCCGCTCTCAGCAGCTCTGATGTGATACCATCGTCACCCGGCGCCTTGTTGTTCTTAAGCTTATTCAGGGCCATTCTAATCTCGTACAAGCTGATGTCCGGGATATCTTCGGTGAAGTGTCGGGTCAGCTTGGCTCTTGGATCTTTGGCCGCGCTGTTAACAGGCTTAGCGACCGAAGCGTATAGCTGTCCATAGAACCTTAGTGATTGTTTATTGAGTGTAAATATTTACTAATTGAAAAAGCCGTGTTGGCCTAGAGGTAGTGACACCCGCCTTACAATCGTGAGGTCGTGGGTTCAAATGACCCGTACCAATGAGTTCTTTGGAATTTAAGTACCTACAAAATTTCACACCACTGGCTTTTCAGTGAAGGAAAACAACGTGGATTCACATACGCCATCGAATTTCTTCTACGGACGCATGCAGGTTGCCTCACGATGTTTTCCTTCAACGAAAAGCCGGTGGTGTGAAATTCTGTACATACATTCCAAGGAATTCATTGGTACGGGACCGGGATTTGAACCCACGACCTCACGATTGTAAGGCGGACACGGGGTGTCATTACCACTAGACCACCAATGACCACTAGACAATGAGTGGTTTTCCATAATGTGGATTGTGATACAGCTATTGTTGTTTTTATTTTTCTGACATGTTATAGTCTCAGTCTATGCTACTTAAGATTATGAAAATGGGATTCGATCTGAACTTGATTTTGATTAAGAAAAATAATAAAATATTCAAATCTCTAACTTATCTACTAAAAAAATCGGTAAATGTTAATGTGTTATTGTGCACCATGCACATGCTCTGTAGGTTCTGGCCGAGGAAATTAAATTAGCAAACCGATGTTTTACTTAAATAATGTATTTTTACCACTTTTTCTGTTTGGAATTCATTACATCGAATCTTTGACAACTTCAAAAACAAAGTAAAATATAAAAGAGTTTTAATGCTGTGAGTTCTAATACTATCCTGCACAGTTATTTTTATACTTTATTAAGATTCATAATCACAAAGTAAGAAGGGATCGTAGTAGGTATCTGTCACATCTTAGTTTAAATCCAGGAATCCCTCGGTATTAACCGAGATGTCTGAAAATTACGAATTTTGCACGAACGCTCCGATAGTAATTGAACGACGTATTTTACGAAAAATACGACTCGCATGGTGCGGAATCGATGAGAAACGAAGAAATGATTATATTGAGCCTTTTTTAGCAACTTTTTAGAAAGAAAATTACGTAAACCAATTATTTATTATTATAATTTTATTGTGGTTTGTGACTCATAGACAGACGTTAAAATTATTCCAATAGTGAAAAAAAAACACGCTATGGGCAGGTTTATTGAATTCGAAATAATTTCGACATAAAATTACACCATTGTTTGTGTTTTTAATTGTAATTTGAAAATTACCATACAATTTTAAAACACCAATTTGGGTTTTACCGTCATCGTTCAGTAAAAGGACAGACAACATAATTTCAACTTCCATTGCGAAGATTACTCTATTGTCCTTTACAAAGCACTTACAGACATACTTACTCATTGTCACGGCCCGCATTCGCTCCATCCATAGATATATCAGATGAAGATACACCAAAAACAACAGCCGGAATGTGGAACGCTTTGCCTGGGTCTGTCTTCCCGTTAAAGTACAACGTGGGTGTCTTCAAATCCCGAGTAAATAAGTATCTTCTAGGTAAGCGTGCTACACCCTGGACCGCACATCTGCTTAACATCAGGCAGTGTGTAGTAAAACGCGAAACGATTCGAAAAAAAAAAAAATAAGAGGGGCTAGTACGGGTTTACACGTAAATCGAAACTACAGCTGTTTCCGTATGGTTCTATACATTTTTGTACAGCGCCCCTGACGGAAACGAGGAAGATAAAATAAGTAAATAAATGTTTGTGGACATCTTACACAGCCTCTGACCCCAAACTAAGCATAACTTGTGATATGGCTGCCAGAGACTGATATACTACATACATATACTTATTTTTAAATACATACTTTTGTAGATTTATGTTCATCATATAAATATTTGCCCTGGGTGGGAATTGAACCCACGCCTCTTTGACCCAGAAGTTAGGGTCACTAACCACTGAGCCACCCAGCCACCAAAATATAAAGAGACACACGCGGACGCGAAAGTTAAAGTAAACTACGCAAAACCTGGACTAAGAGCTCTGTCCTGCGCTCAACGTTACCAAAAGTCTTAAAAGCGTCTCTTTTTTTTCGTATAGTGCCTTTTCATTACCGAAAGTTGGCAGTTAGCTTTTGAAATTTTCCTTGTCTAGGGTAAACAGTAATTGTTCTGCCAGTCCATTGTCTAAATGCGACACGCGGTGGTAAGTCATAATGTAGGGTGTGTCATAATACCGTGCAATTGACGTCGGTGACGGCGTCAAAGACATTTGAGTGTGAGAGTACCTACCGAGTGCAGTTTTGCAAATCAAATCGAATTACTTTTACGTCGTGTTGTCCGAGCGCGTCGTGCACACACGCGAGCACATTGACACACACGCTTGACTAAGCCAATAACAGACGTGTGCCGCGCTTGTGTTCGATCGGTTTGGTCCTCGTTACATTACCGTAAATAAAACTCACACTTACCAATTCCGTTTTCTGTACGTGACACAATATGGCACTGTGCCATTTCCATAGAAATCATATCAAACGTTAACGCGATCGAGAAGGTTTCGAACACAATCAAAAACTTCCACTCGGCCCTCTGAGTGTAGCATGTCATATTTTATCAGACTTGCCTTGTAAATTGTAGCCTAGTACCTACTGAACTGTAAGTGATTGCCGGTGAATTTAAAATTCATCCAATAACAATTATGCGCTCTCTTAAGTCTTTTTACCGTAACCAAAAACTAATATTATCATATTTTTAGGGTTCCGTACCTTAAACGGAAAAAACGGAACCCTTATAGGATCACTTTGTTGTCCGTCTGTCCGTCTGTGTGTATGTCAAGACTCTTTATCTCGGGAACGCGTAAAGATATCGAGTTGAAATGTAATCTGTATACGTATACCTATGGTTTCTTGCAGCTGTGTAAAAGAAAAACTTCCCAGTTATCGTTTAAAATAGTTAGAGCCGTTTATGTCGTAAAAACCGCATATTTCGCACTCACAAAAATCAAAACCTACAGGGTACTTCCCATTGATATAGAACTATGAAATTTGACGAGAAGCATTGTCTCAGAGTACACATACAGGAATAAATCTGAAAACCGTATATTTTTATTTAAATCACAAAAAATAGGGCCAAGATTCTCAAGATATGGGTTGAAAATTCAAAGTGAGTAAATCGTATCATGTAAGGTATTATATAAAAGCGCTTCATTAGGACATGCTAAAACAGTTTTTTAATTATTTTAACAATGTTAATGTACGTCGAGAAAAGTGAAAAAAATAAAAAACTTTTTTGTCGATAATATAATATAGAGATTTGAATAACTTTCTTACCCATTTTGTGAAATTTTCTGGATTTGTACGGAACCCTCGGTGTGCGAGCCTGACTCGCACTTGTCCGGTTTTTTTTCGTATGTTTTCACATATTTGTTAGTAATTTCTCGTTTCTGGCAGGGGCGCCGTCTCTCTACATATTAGATCTATGCTCCAAGCTCTTCCACATTTGTAAGGACAATGTTATCTCGTAATGTAACGTTTTGTTTACAAAATTAGCATTTACATGTACAATTATTGTCTCGCTGAATGTGCCCGTGTTACTTTATTTAACAGGTGTACGTTTGTAGCTAAAGTATGTTGGCGAAGATTGGAGAGTGAAGCTGTTTAACTGATTTTATCTCAGCTAGAGCTTTAAAGTTTTGGAAAAGTAGGAAATCGTATGAAAGAAATAGCAAAGGGAATCAAAATTTTGCATATACTGGAAATTGTGTAGTAGAAATAACAAATAGGTTCTTCAACCGAAACGTGACAGAAATAGACGAATATGAGATACCATTAAAAAGAAAATTCCTATAAGTCGGATGGCTAGTCCTGGTGTCAGATTTTTTAAGCTGCCAAAAGGCATCTTATATGGCAAAGTTTTATTTTAATTAATTATTTATCGTCAATCCACTGCGCTGCCAGCGCGTAGTCTCTATTTGAGAACTTGACAGCTCCATCAGACTTCTCTAAGAGCCCTGCCCACCTGCAGTTTTAAATTACTAAACCACCAGTCTACATATATCGGCAATTTTGGTTCATTCTGTTTACCATTAAAATAAGCCAAAAATGTCCTGAGTTCTTTTTTTCATTGATGAAATTTCAAATTAAAGTCCACAGCGTTTTTTGCTCAAAAATATACTTTGAAAATCGCTTAGTATTAAATTAATTACGTCATTATTCCCGGTAAAAACGCCCGGAATCCGAACCAATCAAGAAATCAAAGGCGCCCAGTGTTTCTTTGAATCCGAACAAAAAGCTGCTAACTTTATTGCACGAGCAGAAGTGTTGGATGAACTTTAATTAAAACTGGGAGGAAAAGGTAAAAAACGAATGATTTTTCGGTTGCAACTTAACTACGGATACACCTGGCGTTTTTAGCAGAAAAAAATATTGATTCCAACACAAATAATAATATGTTAACATGAAATATTATGAACAGAAAATGATTGAAAATTTTAAATTAAAATAAGACAACCCTTCAATTACCTTTACTACTCGTATTAGCTAAAATTCTGGAACTTTTTTGGAACTGATTACAAATATACTTATTTTCTCGATAATGAACTTACCAAGTAGCCCATTACGTACCTACTAGAGACGCCTACATGACGATTTTTATATATTTTATATTACTACGATATTATACGTTACAATGTTTAGTTAAATCTATTACGATGACGAGCAATATATCAACCTTAAAAATGTCTATGTTCTACGTACATTAGGGCCCTCGCCTACGGCAACTTTTTGTAGCGATGCAGTCATGCACGTTTGCATGGCTACCGTTGCGATGCAGTCGCTAGCTGTGTGCCCTCGCCCACGTCACCACGATTCAGTCGCGATGGAAACGCGCGACATCGCGTGTCTGTCGCGATGCAAACCAACTTCCGTCGCGCGTCTGTCGGCGATGCAATCGCGATGCAGTCGCACGTTTGCATGGCTACCGTTGCGATGCAGTCGCTAGCTGTGTGCCCTCGCCTACGTCACCACGATTCAGTCGCGATGGAAACGCGCGACATCGCGTGTCTGTCGCGATGCAAACCAACTTCCGTCGCGCGTCTGTCGGCGATGCAATCGCGATGCAGTCGCACGTTTGCATGGCTACCGTTGCGATGCAGTCGCTAGCTGTGTGCCCTCGCCTACGTCACCACGATACAGTCACGATGGAAACGCGCGACATCGCGTGTCTGTCGCGATGCAAGCCAACTTCCGTCGCGCGTCTGTCGGCGATGCAATCGCGATGCAGTCGCACGTTTGCATGGCTACCGTTGCGATGCAGTCGCTAGCTGTGTGCCCTCGCCCACGTCACCACGATTCAGTCGCGATGGAAACGCGTGACATCGCGTGTCTGTCGCGATGCAAACCAACTTCCGTCGCGCGTCTGTCGGGATTCAGTAAAAAGTCTATACCTTTACAATCGATAGGTACCTACAGTCGCGATGCTGTAGTGCGTTTGTATCGTATCTGTAGCGCTTCTGTATCGCGTCTGTAACGCGCTTGAACCGCACCTGTCGCGCGTTACATTTGCGACTAGCGCGCGTGCAATCGCGGGATTACGAAACGCGCTTCAGTCGCGCTGCAGTCGCTTCGCAAAGTCGCCGTGGGCGAGGGAGCCCTTAGCCATATCAGAGGTCTTCGGGTGGCTTTAAAATCAGACACCAGTTAGTTTAGCACGAATCTCTTTTCGACGTGTGAATTAGTAACATCCTAGATATAATTCAACCTAACTCTCTCTCGTTCTGAGACGTCGAAAGAATTATTTTGTGATTCGTATACTAGCCCGGAATGGCTAAGCACCCGGCTTACATCAACTTACTTACATAATTGTACATTAGAGTTCTTACAAGTAAACGTTCTAGTTTATTTAAGTTAATTTTATTATAATTATTAAAAAATATTACATTTATGAAATTATCATTATCATTGATGTTGTTTCTTAAATTTATTCAATTTAAAAAACTATTTTCGTATGCTTTAAGCATCGTCTCAAAAGATGGCTTGTCGAGCAGACATTTTACAGCCATAATGAATTTCTTAACTATAAAGTTGAGATACAAAGTTGAGATAAAAATTAGATTAAATTACTTATGTACATACTATGTACTCAACACAGTATGTACATAAGTAATTTAATCTAATTTTATTGACATTTTTTAATTATTGACTTCAAATCAAATCAAAACAAATCAAAATTTGCTTTATTCTTTAGACATATGGAAATGCGCTTAGAATCGTCTTTTTACAAAAGTTTTCGATAACATAATTACTAATTACAGTTGAATTAATTAGGTACATAAAATAATCTATTACAAATTAGAACACCCTAACATAAAATAATCTAAAGAAACAAAATAAAAACAATATAATAGGTATCTGTAATAGCATCGTCTTTCGACTTAATTTAATTTTAATAATATTGAATTCAACCTACTGCTTGAGATTTTTTTAATAATGTATTGAATATGTATGTGAATTTTTTTTGTAAATTTACATTGATAATGTATCACAGATAACACCGACATGTAATAAATATTATGAAATAAATGATTACGTTTTTTTTATGTTATTAAAACAATTGTTATCCATCACTGTTGTCTTTAACATTTTGACCTATAAATAGATAATGATTCAATACAAAATATTCTCATAAAACATGTTTCCGCGAGAAAGAAGCACAATGGCCAATTTCTTCGGAAGTTACCTCCCTGTAAAATCGTTAAGTACACAAATTGAAAGCTTTCCAATCTGAAATTTAAAAACAATTTCGAAAATGTTTCCTTTGAACCGCATTCTTTATTTAGCCGGATTAAATCCCCACTCCAGATGGAGCCTTTTAATTTATTTCCGTTTCCGGTGAAACAATCAGAAAGAAACCTTAGAGCAGTGGTTCTCAAAGTTGTCTGAGGTACGACCTACCTAAAACAAGTTAACAAACCCGAGACCTACTTTTGGGAAATTCAACTGTTACCAATATGAATAAAAGACTTTTCAATTAGCTACTCGTGGATCAAAAAAGTAATTTGAAAATGTTTTCTAGTATGATCCACTATTCCTGTGAATCGATAAATCTAGTTTATTTCGATATTTTAATGGTGGCCAACTGAATATTCACTCCCGACCCACCAGTTGGTCGCGATACACAGTTTGGGAATCCTTGCCTTAGAGTAGGTATTACTTTCATACGCTGGGTGTATGTTGTGAGTGAAATTACGCGCGCTTTCTTATTATATTGTAAATACATAGATAGATAAATAAACACTTTATTGTTAACACTAAAATACAATTCAGAAAAAATACACAGAAAGGAAAAAAAACAAGCGATATAAAATAGTGCAACAAGGGTGGCCTTATTGCTTATAGCAATCTCTTTCAGGCAACCCTTTCTTCTGGAGAGAAATTAATAAAAAAAATAGAAAATACGGAGTGAGTAGCAAAAGAGAGTAGACAAAAAGAAACTTATTACAAATAATAAATACTTACATAACGAGCTAAAATTCGAATACGTTTAGTACCTACATACTAATACATTAATAAAATAATAATAATATATAGATACACTAATACATACAATTTGATATAAATACAAATTTACATAGCAATAAATTAGAACAAAACAACTGCGATGGCACCTGTCAAAGGTAAAACATTTTAACGCTTTCCTTAAAAACATCAAGAGATGGGGCTTTGCGTATTGGAACAGGCAAAGCATTCCACAATTATTAATTAAGTAGTCTTTATTTACTTGCCAAGTCTTTATCGTTATAATTAAATTAGTCACGAACACGTGTATTGTAGCCAAAAGTCTTTATAAGGTATCAAAATATGAATTACAATTACTTAAAGTAGGAATACTACAAAAATTAATACTGAATTGTCTACTGAGACCACAGTCAACTGAAAGTCTAGAGACCTGCAGAGACTCCCAATGCTGTCCCCTTGCACAGCATTTAGGGCCACTAATCACTGAGCTACTGAGACAGTCTTAGTAATTACATAACATGTCTGTCTAATTTTCATGGAATGTGGTTACTTGTCTCCCATTTTGTTTTGCTGTCATACATTTTAGTAAATATTCTATGACAAGAGTATTAAAAACAAGTCGCAAAGTGACAAAACTGTTTTTATTACACATTCCAATGTAAATATTATGCAGTATACATTTTAAGTCAGAAACTTAGGCAATTGTGAAATGCCAACTAATTGCTCATATAAAAACAATAAGCTAATATACGAGTACCTCTCATTATTATCCGATTTGAGTGATTTTTTTTCATATAACCAGCATTTCATTAGCTAGGTTTATTTTGTTTTACAGTTTATTATTATTTATTTGATCTGATATATATTATATCAGATCAAATAAATAATAAAATTATAAGAAAAAAGACTAATGTAAGAGAAATTCAAGATACTATTAGGAGGTTTAAATTGAACTGGGCGGGACACATATGTAGGATGGACAACAACAGATGGACCAAAAAGGTCATTACATGGGTTCCAAGAGGAGAAAGAAGAAAGAGAGGAAGACCGAACAGGCGCTGGGAAGATACGAGTATTTTTACTCAAAGACATGGAGATCAGTGGATAAGGATAGCAAGAGACAGAAAAGTTTGGGCACAACTGGGGGAGGCCTACGCCAAAGAGGCGAAAACTACATTGACTGAATAATTGAATACTGACATACATAAAATATAATAAAAAAATGACATTAAATAATTATACTGTGGACTAAGAAAGAAACAAACTGACGATTGCAAACTTGTCAGGAAGTATAAATAATGTAATGATATGTTTAATAATTTAATTGAAATTGAAATGTTAATCAAAGTCAAAGTCAAAGTCAAAGTATTTATTTGCATGATAGTGGGTATACAAAAGATCTTAAAATTAAACAAATATATATCCATCCACTAACAACCATAAAAAGTGTGCAAAATTCAATAATTGGAAATTAAAATACATTTTAAATTGTCACTGTGAAAAGTAATGAAATTAAATAATTATTATTTTTATGATCTATAAATTAATGTTTACAGCCTCTATTATATGTATGGAAGCGACACGCTGTTTTATTAAGAAATTCGTCAACTTCGTAAAAGCACTCCGTCACTAACCACTTCTTCAACTGAAAGCAAAATCTCCTGTGTGGGAGTTCGAACAACTCCTCTGGAAGCGAATTAAAGATCAAAGCAGCCATGTGTATACAATTTTTTCTAAACATCTCGAGCCTAGGTTGTGGTAGTTTGAGACGTACTTGAGGAGCCGACCTTTTATTTACATTGTCATAGCGCTCAAATAGAGTTGGATTGTTCAGTACAAATTTGGCCATCTCATATATGTAAAGACAAGGAACGGTTAGCAAGTTCTTAGCTTTGAAAACTGATGATAATGATGTAGTTGAAGAAAATGCTTTTTTACTTTAAATTACTTTTACAGTTTATTTTAATGACTTTTATTTTAATTTAGGCAAAATTTTGGCTGAAAAGTGTACAGAAACTAATCACGGTTCTGAAAAAAATATGACGTACGAACGTGCAATATTTCTAACTGAAGCGATTCATACCATTAGGGTAGTTTACTAGTATTTAATTAATTAAAAATAATAAGATTAGTGAATTCTGCACTTAATTATGATTCAAAACTGAAAACATAAATAAATTGGGTAGTCAAGTTCAGAGATATGTATAAGCTTGTGAAGATTTTGGTAGGGATAGAGAGGGGATGCCTTGTCCCTTTCCCAGAAAGCATATCATAATATGGCGAATATATACACTTGCGGGCAGTGACGTTATTGCCTGCCATAGTGCGCTCTTTGTCTAGCAATAATAATAATTATATTATATAAAACGTTCATTTCGAGTAACTAGGACTCATACATGGAACATCAAACATTATTGGCAGTCACTTTACATTACGATAAAATTAAAATAACATTATTACAATTAAATTATAAAATTAAAAATGTCATGACAAAATATCCTCTCACGAGCTCTGCAAGGAGTGTGCATTCTGCAACCGTGAGCAATGTAGGGACAATCTAATCTATCAGCGAGTGCGAGCAGCATGCAGTTTATTTTATTGTTGATTAGGAATTTTTGGTAACTTTCTTTCATTATTTTATTATTATTATTATTTTGTTTTTACGTTTACACCGTCCTTGTCGTTTTTACGTTTCCTCGCATCCAAAAGAGGTTGTCTGGAAGAAATCGCTTTTAGCGATAAGACCGCCTTTTGTGCCTTTTCTGTCTTTGTTTCTTTTGTTATGTTTTCTTGTTGGTGTCAATAAAGTGTTGTTGTATTGTATTGCATGCAGTTAGGACTCCCCCGCGCCCGCCGCACCAGCGAAGCACATCTCTTGCGAATTATGGCCTAAAAACAGTTATGCTTGTAACTTCTTTATTTCTAAGTTGATTTAATTTTTGTTTTCATTATCTGCCCCCCGACAGCCTAAGCAATAGCAATCGTAATAGCAATCGTTTATGACTTCATTTTAGTCATTTGGCACCGCCTATGTGACGTTAGCCATCAAAGTTGTTCATTCAACGATTGCTTTCGCAATCCGCGCAAAGCAATTTTTTTCTTCAATTTTGATTTTCGAACACGCGCAGAAATTGAGAGTGTTGTTGGCCACTAGGGTCGGGGGCGCGCACCAGCCCCCCGTTTGCTGGATTACTGTGTAGAAACGGACCACCAATACCTATGTGACGTTAGCCACAATTGATGGCTAACGTCACATAGGCGGTGCCAAATGACTAAAATGAAGTCATAAACGATTGCTATTGCTTAGGCGGTCGGGGGGCGGATCTGTTTATGGTTAGCTATTACAAGGAGACATCAAAAAAAAATTGTCAACTTGGCTATTTAATGGGGTGAAAAGAGTTTTCTCCCGAAATGTAACTTTTATCAAAAATGTACCGCGACTTTTTTGATGTTCTACAGAAAACGCGAAAACACTGGTCGGTTCAAAATCCTCTTAAATAAAGAAACCAGCAGGAAAAAACGAGTGATGAACCTTTATGTCTAGACGTTAAAATATTAATTTCCTAATAAAGAGTCGTTATAATATTACAGGGTTCTTTCTTTTAGGGGAAGATTGTAATTATTTCGAAGGTTTATGGTTTATTTTTAGCTAATTTTATAATTAATTAATTATGAGTTTGGATTACGACGAAATAAAATAGGTTTTTTTTAATAACTGTAATTTTGTTATTGGGCAATTTGGGAAGGAAGTGTTTTTCATTATTTCTTTGTAGTACATTTTTATTAGCCATGTATTGTATGTATATATATATTTTTGGCGTATGTTTGTCGATATTTTCGCCAGTTGTGAACCGATTCAAAAAAATCTTTTTTTATTTTTTATTTCAAAAGTGTGTAATTCTTGAGGTGTTCCCATTTATATTTTATCGAAATCGGCTGAGCCGTTTTATTTTTTGTCAACAATTTATAACGTACATGTGTCATGATTTTTAATCGTTGCATCCAATTTTGATCTGATTTTTAAATATATGTCGAATTATGTTTTCTAGTATTTGTAAGGTTAACATTTCTCTGGCTTGTGATTGGCCGATTTAACAACAAGCCCGCATTTTAGCCAATAAGAACTGCTTCTGGCGTAGTTTTAAAACAGCCAATCAGGAAACGAGAATACAAACTGAAGAGATGTAAAAATATTAATCTTTGGGTGAGAGCATTCTAGATTTGCGCCTCGAGGCGAAAGCACATATTCTTAGTCAATCCAAGTTGTGATAATTATTTAAGAAACTAATGTAAAATAGTTTATGGTGACCAAATACACATCATAATGGACTTATTAGTTTGATTTACCACACATGGATGTCACAACGATTTGTGTAAACTAATCGAATTTTGTACACGGTGTAAGTCAGTAAGGCCAGTTTTTGTAAAAAATAATTATCGTGATTTTAGGTGAGTTACGTAAGATAATAATCTATTGTTAGATATGGAAATTAAGTACGTTGTAGAGACCTTGGTAGCGAAAGTGTATATTTTTCATTTCATTCCACTTTCGACACCCAACATTGTCAACTTAACGAAAACATAAACAAGGTTATCTAAAACTGGTGTTACTAAGCCAAAATGAGTCATTTTAGATCATATTTATAAACTGTTAAATTGTTTCATAGTAATAATGATGATATATTAATATGGTTTATATAATGGCAATGCCCTTAATTTAATTCAGATCACTCTCTTTCAAATTAAATTTTAACGTTTCCGCCTGGGGCGTTGCATAAAGATATAAAGAGTCACACAAAAAGTACTATAGTTTCATTTTTGTATATGCTCATACTAACCCCTTGATACCATAATAATATATTATTATAATACTTCTTCGTACGACCTCAGAGCAAATAAAAAACTCCGTACTACTAACAATATCATACGATTGCGCTGTATTCAAAACTGAAAGTCCCGAAAATTTCCCTAACCCAAATCAGATGGCGTATTCGAATCATTTCATAAAAAAACCGCTTACACAGTACATCTTGACAGCCGCAAGCGACCCACGTCACAGGAACGTTATTTAATTATATCCCGATCCTTTTTCTCTCGATGATTTATCTGGATTGGATAGTTTGTCGGCCTCCTTTCGGAATGACGTTATGTCGCGATGTGACAGCCTCTACTCGGGTATAATATTTGGTGGTGATAGGTTAGAGCTGGCGGGCGGTCGGAGGCTAGAGTTAGACGGTAAATTTTTGTCGGATATGTAAAACATCATCTAATATTTAGTTAAATACATAATTATTTTTCGCAAAAAGTGATGATCGACTTCAACCGTGTACAGAATTCGCGAATAGTTTGCACGGATCGCTGTAGCATTTTTCATATTATTGCTTATTTATCAAAAATAGCTTAACCGATTTCGATTTCAATAGAACCAGTTTTGAAGTATATTTTTTCCAATAAAATAAGAATTATCAAAATTAGACCACTATGTAAAAAGTTATGGTTAGTTATGGTACTATGTAAAAGGTCAGATTAAATAGTCTCTTTGTTATTATGTTAGAATCAGGGTTGTTACATTAGTTTAAAGTAAGATTTCTATCTTGACAATGATATTTTAATAGATAAAGTAACCGCCTCTTTTTGATAGTGATCTAAAATCAGAAGTGGGATTATTAGAGAACATTTGATAGGATCATATAATCACTTTTTTTTGAATAACATACTGATAAACAATATCGCAAACAAAACTAGCAATGGCCGATATGGTGTCTTGATTTGTCTGTTTATAAGAATGGAAGGTAAATAAATAGCTTTAGGCCAATAAAGGAAGAACGGGCCTACTTCTGAGGCTATTTAAAGTGATATAGAATAATATAATGAAATCCCTAATCTAACACGTGGTTACACAAATTAAAACAAAAATATTATACGCGTCGAATTGAGTACCTCTTCTGTTTCGTCGGTCAACAATTGTATTTATCAGTTAGGTACACAGGTTCTTATTAACAGCCACAGTGAGTAGATTGCTAAATTTTGACCATACACTGTGTAGAACAATGGTTTCCAAATTCGTTTGTGCTACAACCTATCTAATAAAATCTTATCCCTTGAGCAGCCCAACCGCCACGCACCGTTTTCGCACATGAGCCTTAAGCGTAATGGTTTTTTTTTTATTTTTTGCGTATCTTCGCCGCGACCTACTAAAATCGAGATTTCTCGTAACTTTTGTATGGACGACCCAATAAATGTTGTAATGTTAGAACCGTATTGAATTAGCCTATTTAAGTCTATAAATAGAATGTACAACATTTATTCAGTGTATCTTTAAGCTTAGGTTAAAGGCGAATAAATGAATGTTTTTACTCCTGTTACTAAAATATTTGAATTAATAGTGAAAAGCAATTTTTAAGAACTCCTGATTATTTTATTTACATTAGTAATAACTATTACACATTATTAACATAACAAACACCACACAACACAGCTGCCCAAGGGTTATAAGCTCGGAACCCACCTCTACGAAATTTAAACGTTACCAATTGGAATAATGAGCTTTTCGAATAATTAACGTTATTTCATCAGATGCTGTAGTTCTAAAAGTAGGGCTCACTCAATATTTGTTCATCCATCTAACAGCCATAGAATGTCCACTACTGGATGAAGCGGTAGCGGCTAGCAAATACAATAAATATTTGTTCACGACCTACCATTGGGTCGCGCTCGTGACCCATAGGTGTGAAAACCTGGTTTAGAGATATTCTATAAGAATTTAGTCTAGTGTTGATAAAATATTTTTGACATACATATTTTTACTTAATAAAAATAAAGCTCTATACATATATTTCATAATTTCAACGTTTTTTTACGGCTAATTGTAAGCACGATTTTACAAAATGAGCCGGGCCCGTCACATCCCTAGCTCCAGATGTGCTTTATTATGCATCGTATGATGACCAAATTCCGAATAATATTTGGTTTACATGAACTGACGGGAGATATAGGAACCGGGATATATAGGGGCTTATGGATTCTATCAAACAATTTTCTACCTTCTTTCTGTTGTGCAATGACTCCACCGGGATAGGAACTGTCGTATTACGAAATGTTATTATGGCCGTTATTCTGCATTTTTATCGCTTGGATTATGTAGGTATTGACAAAGGTTTTTGTGTTAGTATTTTTATATGTAAAATGTGTACAAGGTGCGCAATATCCAATCAATAATTGTATGTGAGCTTCAGTCAGGATTGGATATAGCGCAGCTTGTAGCCAACTTCACATCCGGCAACTTGTATGATCGACGTGTACCCAATATAGGTAAAATCTAAAGCATAAAACAAAATATTTAATGCCTTATGTAGGTACCTACTTTGGATCTTTTGGAAATAATTTACAAGATTTAAAACAGATATAAAAATATCTGTTTTAAATCTTGGAAATTATTTCTACAAAAAAAAATCCTACCCGATCTCCTGTACTCTTTTTGGACTTTTTAGTCTTTTGTTCATTTTTTTTTTCGATTATTTTTTTCACTATATAATTATTGATTCGAATCGTATGAAGCAAACAAAGCTAACTACAGCAGTACTTCTTGTGTTTCTAACTCTACTTATGTCACATCAATCCGAATTTTAACATAGATACCAAGTATGGTATTTAACACTTAAAATATTACTTGATAAATATTTTTTTCCGATAAAATATAGTAACTATTTATTCCACAAGACAAACTCAACATTTCTCATAACCTGACCAAAACACGTCTGACTATACTCAATAACCATCCTAACACCCAACCCTATTAATTAATTCCTTTTGTACCAAAACATCCATCACTAATTCATGTACAAACTTCAACCAAAATACCTACACTACACCCTCTGCAAACTAACAAGCCGTCGCATTTAATACGTCTGCAAACAAAATAATTAACGCCGATCCTGCAGCAAATATACGTGACAAATTGCTAGCGAGGCGTCCTTGTTAGAGGACGGCCTTGGGACGGGACTTTTCTGACAACGGTATTATACAATAATAATTGTCAACCCAAAAAAATAAAAAATAAAAATACCCTCAGAATAAGGACTAGTTGCATATACCAGACAATTAATGAAGTCATAGCACAATCATACAAAATCATCTAACTAAATGCTGCTACCAGAAACTTCTATACATTATAGGTCTGTGGACCAACGTAAAAAGAAGTGATCGATGCATAGTAAAGTTTTGAAATGCAATAAAACTAATCGCTTCAACGTATATAGTGAGATCGAAGAATAGTATGAGAGTCAGCAGTGCGATGTACCATGTACTACGATTCGTAGCGAAGCTATGGGAACGGTTTAAAGCTAAGCGGTGCAATCATGCATATCAAATCTATGAAACTGAAAAATACTACGAAATGTTACGATGCATAGTAAAGCTGTAGATTAATGTGGGGCCAAACAGTGTGACAATGCGTAGAAAGGTGTGGAACAGTGTGAAGCTAGGAAATGCTACGCGGCGTAGCAAAGCCGCGAAGAGATGTGAAGAGAGAGTGAGTTTAGCGGATTCATTTATTTATGCCAGCGAGATGTCCGATATCAAGCCCAATAGGCTATTTGACAACATTGAAAATTTACTTTTGATTATAGTAATCCTTGCAGATAATAGCCTGAATAAGACATATTTCACTTCATTTAAACTAAACTATGTATGTATAATTTTCGCAAATTGCACGAAATCATATACGATATTTTTATTGATATTGTATCTGGGACAAAAACGCTTTAAGATGGGCGGTAACTGTGGTGACGTTACATGCTAGTAATCGAGAATTTTTCGATTGACTGCTGTTTAGCGTGTGACGTTACAGGGGTCATGTGACCAGCGCCATTACACAATGTCGTTTTTGGCAGGATCTTGGAAATCTATTCGTTAACACTGATTTTCATTGTTATTACAGTAGATCTCTCGGAAATATATGTAAATGTGCTTCTTATGCCCCGCGGAACTTCAATGAGTAGAAGTCTAACTATTGTGTTTGGGCTAATATGATCCATCGTCAAAATGTGCAATTAGCTATAAAGAATCTGTACTGTATCAGCCTTTTTTAATAGTCCACTATAGGACGTAGATCCACGAAGAGTGATTGGGCCATATCCACCATGCTGGCCCAGTGCGGGTTGGTGGGTTCACATACGCCATCGAATTTCTTCCACAAACGTATGCAGGTTGCCTCTCGATGTTTTCCTTCACCGAAAAGCCAGTGGTGTGATATTCCGTACATAAATTCCAAGGAACGATACGACTTCACGATTGTAAGGCGGGTGTCACTACCCCTAGACCACCACGGTTTTAAATAACTAGAGTCATTATTTACTAAAAAATAATTTAAAACGATTTCCAAAAATAGCCTATTATAAAAGCGCCATCGTAAATTTAACAGCAACATAAAAAGTGTTCTCTCTATCGAATGCATGTGTAAAAAGAAGATGTAAAAAGAATTTTTGAAAAGCAACAAGAATATTCTGAAATTGAAATATGTTTATTTGACAAAAACTGTTTAATAGCTGTTGGATGATATGCCATAAGGGATTTACATACAAGAGTTTTTATTTTCTAAATTGCTACTATAAATACGATGGCGTCTATTAATTGGGCCTATTATTTCGGTAACGTCTTCTATACAATCTTAAAATTTTGCCTCTACATGTAGTATAGAAATAGATTTTACCTAACCTCAATAAAAATATCCAGTTTTAATCATTAATCAACTTAGTTAAAATATAATCATTACTTAGGGTATCACGGAAGATTTATCAACCGACAACCATCACTCAATTCCATTTATTACACAATACCAATCGAATTTTCAAATAATTTACAGTATTACATTGTTGTAGCAAAAAGCAATCAGAAATACCTATCGTTCGTTCGTTCGTTTCAGCCATACGACGTCCACTGCTCCCTAAAGATCTCTAATAAGACCGGTTTGTAGCGGCTTGCATCCAGCGCGATCTTGCTGTCTTAATGAGGTCATCCGTCCACCTTGCGGGTGGACGTCCTACGCTGCGTTTGCCGGTACGTGGTCTCCACTCGGGAACTTTTCGACCCCATCGGTCATCAGTCCTCCGCGCCATGTGCCCTGCCCACTGCCACTTCAACTTGCCAATTTGCAATGTCGGTAACTTTGGTTCTTCTACGGATCTCCTCATTCCTGATTCGATCTAGCAGAGAGACTCCGAGCATAGCCCTCTCCATAGCTCGGTGGGCTACTTGGAGCTTACAAATAAGGCCCACAGTGAGAGACCAAGTTTCTGTACTAAAGAAAACACCGGTTTTTACTCACGTGTAATATTGCGGCCGGGCCGCTGGTAACCCGACCGGTTTCGGAGTAATTAGTACTCGTGCGCCAGTCTACGGGAGCGCGCGTGTTTCCTGACGAAGGAGTACTAATTACTCCGAAACCGGTCGGGTTACCAGCGGCCCGGCCGCGATATTATACGTGAGTAAAAACCGGTGCTTTCTTCAGTATAATGAATTCTCACGCGAGTTTTAATGAAGTGACCACATTTTTGTGCCATAAGTCATCACTAAAAACAGCCATGATGTAACAATTATCACCTATCACACAGTCTGAAGGGTCTCTAAGGACGTCATCCAAGGACGGAGCGAGATAGGTTAAATGTCTGAACCGTACGACGCTTATCTTAATCTTCGCTTATCATGCTTGTACCTAATACAGGGTAAGAGTTTAATAAACTCGTATAGCTCAGTGAAAGAACGCTTACTTTACAAGAGTGATTCGTTCAAAACTCGTTTTCGTTCTAATGAGTTCTTTAGGATTGGTGTATGGATTTGAAGACCACTGGCTTTTAGGTAAGTAAGTTTGTAAAAGCCGGGTGGGTAGCCCTAGTGTCAGAGTTGTATGCCGCCTAAAGGACTGTGACATGGCTAAACGACTTTTTGCTGAAGGAAAACGTCGTCAGATGTGGTATAAAAATTTACCAATCCTAAGGGCGGATTAGCATATTTGCCTTCAGTTTTGAAATTTTGCCAATAATTTAATTTAGCTGTCATATTATTTACATGCTGCGGATAACCCTATTCCTCAGAATAGGAAAAACAGTAGAAGTAACATAAAGTAAAAAAGTTGTGATGCTTGATCTCAGAAACACAAATGACACTTGAACTCGTGATTAAATGTCAAATTTGATTTCACAGCAATGGTGAACAAACATCCAACGTCTCTTAGGTATCGTTTTATTTTAACCGACGAACCACCGGTGGAGGTATACAATTCGACGCGTATATATGTATATATTTATTTATAACCACGCATAACTTTTTTTGTAGTAGTCCGATTTCAATAATTCTTTTTTTATTGAAAAGAATGTACTTTTGAATTGATTCTATTAAAATTTTATCGAAATCGGCTGAGCCATTTTTGATAAATCAACAATATTGTAAAAATGCTACATCTATCCTAGCGAAATATTCGCGAATTCTGTACATGGGTGAAGTCGGTCATACTAATTTTTGCAAAAAATAATCTTGTTTTGATCTCTAACATCATATCAAAGATGCTATATCAATTCAAACACCGCCCCTATGCCCAATCCTGACTGCAACATAATTAACAGTCGCGCGTGGATTGAGTTTATCGCAGCTTGTAGCTAACTTCATAACCGTCAAGAAGTTTGATTCAGCCTATATCAGTCATATTTGTGTAAATAGAAAAGTTAGTGCCAATAGGCTATTTGACTAGTTTTTGGAAATTGTTTTAAATTATTCGTTGGTACATAATAAGCACACTACACATAATTATATTTCCGAAAGATCTACTGTATTTTATACTACTATATTAATACGGGACTTATCGCGCAATATAACATGAGATATATTAATAAATACCTCTTTTTCTCTTTCTCCCGACGTTTCAACCAAGTTGCATTGGTCGTGGTCACGGGCAGACTAAATGCGACGCCGTATCACTCAAATTGAAATTGTCACCACGACACACCACACTGACAGTATCTGTAAAAGTCTTAATGCCTACACCACGCAGTTTACATTTGTCGACTACAGGATTCCACGACACTGATAGTTTGAAACAATCCTCTCGGTTGAAATTACGGAGTTTTTTAATTTCTACAGCCTCACGAACTATTCTTGAGAAATAATGTCGATCAGTGGAGAGTACTTTCGGGTCGTGGAGCTCAATCCAATGACTAGTTCCTCCGTCAAGCAAATGCTCGGCTATGGCAGACTTCTCTATGTGGCGGTTTTTGACTGCCAGACTGACTGTTTTTGACTGTATAATGTGCTCAAATCGCGAAAGTTTGAAAATAACATGTACTGTATTAATAATGAAAATCAGTGTTAAAGAATATGTATTCAAGATCCCGCCAAAAACGACATCCTGTAATGGCGCTGGTTTGTGACGTCACACACTAGTAAATAACTTTAGTTGATACTAACTAATTCACATCTAAAAGTGACAAAAAATACTTTAAAAGTAACTTACATATTTGCAGCATAGTCAATATAAACCAGTCTCTCTTCGTGGAAAGGCCTGTGTTCAGTAATGGCAAATTAAAAAGTCATAGTTTGTATGTCGAGATGTAGATTTCTCATTTCAGAAGCCTTTATTAACTCTGCCAAAAGTGTATTAGCCACCGAATTTCCAGCGTACACGAATTGACTTTATTTTCTGAATTCATTTTAATGTGTCCAATTTCGAGGCAAAATGAGTCGCCTCTTTGTTATCTTAATGACCAGTCAATTATTCCGTTCACACACACTTACTTCGAAATACACATCAGACAGTCTAATGGACAATTTTATTGTTTCACACTGAAAGTACGATTCACCAGTCTGTATTCATAAATTTTAGGAAGTGTTTACGCGGACGATTTTATAGCGAACTTTATAACCGACCGCAAAAAGAAGCACGCATACTCAAACATTATTTTTAGGGTTCCGTAGGCAAAAGGTAAAAACGGGACCTAATTACTAAGACTCCGTTGTCCGTCTGTCACCAGGCTGTTGAAAATCTTCAACCTTTGGGCCTTATTCTCTATCGACAAAACGTAATGTAACGTGTTCAGTTTTTTCGCGAATTTCGTTTGGAGAATATTTTTAACAGTATAAATTCGTTAAAATCTAAGTTTAATATTTGAAAAATAAATATATTTCACTCGAATTTTAAAAAGAAATACTTAACTCAGAGCTCATTACGCGCAAATTTTTATAGATTTTCATAGCCTGCTGATTATATTTCTCAGAAAATATGAAAGCCGTGAGTGTTCCAATCTTTGGCCGTACGAATCAGAAATGTGGAATCAAACTGCTTTGTACATAGGTATCGAGTGAAAACAACATTGTTATTAGTGTATTAACAACATGTGTTTAACCAACTTCAAAAAAAAGTGGTTCTATGTTCATCTGTAGGCACTTAATAGAATGTAAAAATACATCAATTCTACTTTTATTTCGATTAGAATTTTGTACCCACACGATTGAAGTCGGTTGTGGCGTTTTTTACAAAAACAAAAAAATATTTTTTAATAACAAATTTAATTTAAAAAAAATGATCAAGCCAAAAAAATTCTATAAAAATAAGTTTTCCTTTGTAATTTTAGTTTTAAGTTAGGTGACAGTAAATTTCTTGCAATTACAATTTCTCACTATCTACACCAGCAAACGGTGGAAGATTGCAGTGCTCTTAAGATAAACTGATGTCCAGCTGTAAAGTAAAACAAAACCAGCTGACCATGCCAATAGGTCTAATTATTTTTCCAAAACGTATCTGTTTTTCTCGCTTTTGGAAATGTTTACTTAAAATTCCATCAAATGGCGCGACACGCGCTCTGCCTGAATATTTTAACCGGGACTAATAATAACCAAGCCGTTTGGCCGTTCGAAGCTAATTTGGACAGTGGTTTTGTTACAGTGTATGTAGCAGCAGAGTAACTTACAATATGATGGAAATATGTTAAGAAAATTTCTAGGAAGGCTCAAGACAATAATAGTACAAATATAAGACTTATTCCACAAATCCCCTTACATGATCTCCTGCGCAGGGGAAAAGTGGAATTTTTTTTCGTCGACAATCTGAATGTTTCCCTCAAAAAAATAGAGTTTGCTATGGCGCTTTTTAAGTATCTTAATCCTAATAATATTTATGAACCAAATCAGTCTAGAACGAGTACATAGGCTTAGAAAGGTTAGGTTAAATAGATATGTTGGGAAGTCTTCTATTCGGAGATCTACTTCTTCTTCTTCATTTTTGAGTGCTTTTCCAACTAGCGAAAGTTGGCAGTCAGTTTGGCATATTTTTTTGTCCTTGGCAAGGTAAAATATTTTGGCGGCACTCCATATCCCCGTCTATTTTCGTAGGTATATACTCCGGCATATACCAAGATATTCTTCTGCGACCGGATTTCCTTCTCCCCGCAACTTTTCATTATTGAAATAGAAATAGTTTATTTTTCCAAAAACTTATAAACTATGTACATATTGGTTAATAGAAAAATATACAAGTAAATAATATCCTAAATTAACATACACATATTATGTGCACTGCAACCACACTAGGTTGACGGTGTCGTAGGCTGCAGGCTCTTTCACTTAAGCTAGCTTATGATTACTAAGATTAATTGTGAGTGAACGTAAAAGTGGTGAGAGTGAGTGAGAGAATTAGTGAATTTTAATACGCGTGTGTGTGTATGTATATTATGATATGAATGTATATTAAGAGGATAGATGCATATATGAATACGAATTTGAGAACTAAACTATACCGAATTATGAGTTGCAGCCGCTCGTATCTGTCATGACGAAGTACATGTCCCAGAAAAACTACTAGTTATTATTCGAGCTTGCACCTCTGCTGTAATTGACTGTGGCTCCAGCAACTTGCCTGTTAATCGCACTGTGACACAGGCCTGACGTCTCGACCCTTTGGGCGGTTCTGTTCTTTCACGCTCGCCCACTTCACCTACAGGGACCGGTTGAAACTTTCATTTGAATTTTAGAACGTTTGTTTTGTTGTTTAATTTCGTGTACAAGTTTTGGAGGTTTCTCATACATCGTGTTTACATTGCATTGCAAAGGTGTTTTACAGGTTTCGCGTAGCAACAATAGCCAATTCTCACAATACAAACCGTAAGGAAGCCGGCAAAAAAACAACACGATTGTAGTATGGGAGCCCACCTTAAATATTTATTAAATTCTGTTTTTAATATTTGTCGCAATTTAACACCACTGGCTTTTCGGTGAAGGAAAACATCGTGAGGCAACCTGCATATTATGTCAGAAAAGAAATTGGATGACGTTTGTGAATCCACCAACCCGCACTGGGCCAGCGTGTGGATATGGCACAACCACCCTTCGTAGGTAGGCCTACGTCCTGCAGTGGACTATTAAAAAGGCTGATACAGTACAGTACAAATACTAACTGTATTTGTTGTAAAACCGGCAACAGAAATACATCATCTGTGAAAATTTCAACGTTCTAGCTATCACGGTTCATGAGATACAGCCTGGTGACAGACAGACAGACGGACGGACAGCGCAGTCATAGTGACAGGGTCCCGTTTTTACTCTTTGGGTACGGAACTCTAAAAATAAGACGGCTATGGATAGGTACCTATTTATAATAATGTAGGTAAATGGGAGTCTATCGCTTAGCAAATTAAAGTGACAGTGTGCAGGACATTTAGCGTTCAGAACGAATGGTGGGTGGAACCAAAAAGTACTAAGAGACTACGTATAGGAAAGCGCAGCTTAAAATGTCAAACGATAAGGACAATCGACATTATTTAGACCCAGAAACGCGCTGTATCTAGTCGCTTCCAACCGATCTTACTAGAAATTATTTGGAAAGGCTTATGCGTAGCAGTAATTGTCCTACCGCTGACATTATTAATGATAATGCAGTTTGATAATATCGAAAACATAGCCTCATATTAAACTTGCCGTACCAAGAAAGCCAGAGTTTAAACTAAGCTGCTTTTAGACTATCTAAGTAAAGCAAAGTTTTGTGAATTTCCGTGCACTTTGCGTGCGCCGCTATAATAATAGTTTCACGGCGCGGCCAAATTGTTAGGACTTGGTATAAAATTTATATGCACTATTTTAGCTCAGAATACTTACGACTATAATAATTTCGGTCGACAAACTACCTGATGAATAAAAGCTAGAAGAGTTTCAAATATATTTTTATGACGTAATAATATTGATAACACATATAATTATTGAGTAAAATGAAATTACAGAAGTATAGGTACTTGTCGTCTAAAAAACACTAGAACATAATACAATATATCCTTCAAGCAAATATCTATAGAGTCGAAATCGTTCAAAAAAGTGTCCGAGCCAAAACCCTGCTCAAACTACGTAGTGAGCAGGCTTTTTAGTTAGTCGTAACTCAATTGCAAGGCGACTACACCACCGCGTGATGCCAAAGTGCTTGGTGACAAGCACTAATTAGGTGACATAACGTCGAGTTCCGAGAAAACAGGTTATTGTGAATTATTTAATGTAAATATCTAAGTCGGTATGTATGACGGCGCTCGGACATTTTTTTAATACTTTCACTTAGAGATTGTTGCTCTGTAGATATTTGCTCGAAGAATATATCCCAGGATATAATTATTCTCAACATTATAATCGTTAAATTGTAGGTCATGACGGTTGTATCCGCCGTTTAGCCATGCCAGAGGCCTTCGGGAGGCTTGAAAACTGTGACACCAGAGGGTAAGTTCTTATTATCACCAACTTTTACTATAGGACCATCCCTGCACTAGCTTGTTTTATTTTCTCTGTCTGAGACTGGCTTTAATTATATATATTTCCCTTTAATCCTTTACAATGAACATCAACATTCAGTCAAGTAGTTTCTGGGGAACCAATCGTAAAATTCTTTCCCCATTGCCCGGGGTAATTTCCCGGCTGGGTCAAGTGTGGGCTTTATTTAACTAGGCCTTTATTACACTGCTATGTAAGGTTTAGTTTTACTTTTTTTTAATCCGTCCTCCTCCACCTATTGTAACCCTTTTGGTTTCAGGGACCTTTTATAGGTATTATAACATTATTTACTTTTAAATTATGTTTTATTTCTAGTTAGGTTCTAGAACCTAGTTTAAATCGCATTTAGTTTAAAAATTTTCATGACAAACTTATCTATTATTAATAATAGCAATTAATTAATTATTTATTTTGCAGCGTTTCAAATAACAATTGTGCTTACTGAGCGTACAAAAAACACTACCACAACCAGAATAACCGCTTTGTCTGGGTCTGTCTTCCCGCTAGAGTACAACGTGGGTGTCTTCAAATCTTGAGTAAATAGGTATCTTCTAGGTAAGCGTGCTACACCCTAGACCGCATATCTGCTCAATATCAATGTACCTACTTACTCTCTCACTTCCCTACTTAGCCATACACTCACTTACACAATATCTCATTCACTCACTGACTCGTCAATTCACTCTTATACAATCGTGTACCTACCACTTATCTATGACTTTCTCACTACCTTCAGTACCTCCATCTCCCGTTATAATATTCAGAGCACCTTACTGCGTCCTTTGTACTATATTGCGTGTTTACTTACGTTTACTTGCTTTATGATTCTGTGGAAATAATGTTATAATATCGATTTAACAGCCTGTGTTGTGTAAATCTTACTCAAATTAAGTTATTTTAATATTGTCAGACTCGTAATTTTAAACTATATCATATCAGATCCTGCATAATACAGCACTGCGCTCACTTACTCCCTTAATTACTCACTCAGTCACTTACTCCATTACACACTCACTCTCACACTAACCCAATCATGTTACGCAACCGTGTAACACTCGCATTTGACTTTCTCGGAACCTCCGATACCTTCATCTCCCGGGATAGTAGCCGAAAGGCCTTACATCGTCTTTATGTAGTGTTCCGCGTGTATATTTACTTAATCGTAGCGTGGTACAAATACCTACATATAATTGTCTATCTGTTGTACATTTTACTCAAATTTAAAAGAACACTGCATAGCACAGAACTGTGCTCACTTACTCACTCATGTAAAGGAGTAAGTGAGTGAGTAAGTGAGTAAAGCAGTCCTTACTCACTTACCCACTCACTCACTCCTTTACAAACTCACGCCCTCATTAACTCTACTCACTCACTAAATAAAACGCGTTACAAAACAGGGTAACACTCGCCCTTGATCTTCCTAGAACAGAACCCTGTATAGTACAACACTGCACTCACGAACTTACTTACTCCCTTACATACTCACTCACCCCTTTACACACTCACTCTTTTACTTATTCATCTTACTCACTACGTCTGTTCAGCACAAAACTGCACTCACATACTTACTTGCTCATTCTCTTACCCACTCGCTCACTAATGCTCACAACACGCAATCAGGGGCAAGTGTTATGTAACGCTTACCTTCCCGAAACCTTCAATACCTCCGTCTTCCGGGATATTAGTCGGAGGGCTTTATGCCGTCCTTTGTACTGTACCGCGTGTTTGCTTACTCTATGATTCTGTGGAAATCATTTCATGGCAATTGAACTATCTATTTTTGTACTTGTTAATAATTGTTCTTATTAAGTTAAGAACAGTTATTAAGTTAAGATCAGTCCGTTATACAAAGGCAAAGGGAAAAAAGCCGAGCCCAAATCTTATCGCCCTATTTCTCTAGTGCCCGCGGTTAGTAAGATATTCGAGGTCGGGCTAAACAAGAGGCTCCTAAACTTTGTCCTGGACCGCAACATCTTGTCAGAGCGACAGTACGCATACCGCGCAGGGCGCGCGACGACCGACTTAGTGCGCGAGGTGGTGTGGCGGGTGCTGAGCGCTCGCGAGGCGGCCCAACAGGTCGCGCTGGTGTGCTGCGACCTCTCGCGCGCTTTTGACACCGCCGATCACGCTCTCATAGCGGAGAAGTTTAAACACTACGGCTTCCGCGGCCCGGCCTCGTCCATTTTGACATCGTTTATGTCTCTTAGGACACAGGTAGTGGTAGGGGATGGAGGGCGCGTCGCATCGTCCGAACTGGAAAACGAGATGGGCGTCCCGCAGGGCTCGTGCGTCTCAAATACCATGTTTAGCGTACTCCTCAACGACCTACCAGGCGCCATCGACAACGCAGAAATATACATGTACGTGGACGACGTCGCAGCGGTCATTACTGCGCCGACGTGCGACCAGCTGCAATGTATGATTAACTCTGTTGTTCATAAATTCGATGAGTGGTTTAGGTCGAACGGGCTAGCGCTGAACAGGGAGAAGACGTGCTTCATGACCTTCAATCTCAATGGTAAAACGGCCAAAAGTATTTCTGTAGCAGTCGGCGATACCCCGCTCCAACAAGTCAACAGCGTGAAGTTGCTGGGGTTTCAAATTGACAGTGCACTTACGTGGGAAGCTCACATAGACGAAGTGTGTAAAGCTAAGTGTAAGGGAAGCTGAGCCGCTCGTGTTTCGCGCTTCGACGGCTCGCAAGCACCGCCACCCGTGATGTCGTGCGCTCTTGCTACTTTGCCACGGTCCACAGTAGCCTCACGTACGGGCTGGAGCTGTGGGGTCGTGCTGCAGACTATCATAGAGCCTTTGTCATGCAGAAGCGGGCTCTGCGTGCTATATTTGGGGTATCCGACGATGTCTCATGCGTAGAACTCTTTAAAGAACTACAGGTACTCCCTCTCCCATGCGAGGTGATTTACCAGCTGGCTTTGTTTACACACACAAACCTGCATATGTTTAAAAGAAGGGGCGTTAACCAGACGCGAAACTTGCGTAGTGATGTGAGACAGAACCAGCTGGTGACACCTCCTCATAGGCTCGTGAGGTCCGAGAAGTCAGTGTACATCTCGGGCCCTGCATTCTATAACAGACTCCCTGAGCAAGTGCGCAATGCACCTTCCGTCATGTCGTTCAAAATGAAATTAAAAACATGGCTATTGACCCAACAGTTTTATGACATAAATTATTTTTTAAAATTAAAAGAAGTGGTGTTGTGAATTATCATTGCAAAATGGATCTGACAACGGCTGTCGACTACTTTTTATTTTTAACAATAAACATAATTGATATTATGTAGTTTAAAATTTTGATGACAATCTGTTTCTAATTATGATTGTTTTTTTTTTATACAATGTTATATTAAATGTAATTAAATTTAATTTTATAATATTATGTAATAAGTTTTAAATGAATTATTATTATTACTATGACATGTAACTGAAGTTACCAATAAATAAATTGTATTGTATTGTATTGTATTGTATTATGAATGACCCAACGTTTTAACCTATACCAGATCAGAACCCTGTATAGCACAGCACTGACCATATTTACTCACTTACTCCCTTACCCGCTCACATACTCATTCACTCCTTTACACACTCACTCCCTATCATACTCACTGACTCAGTCACCAGATTTTGTTACACAACTGTGTAACACTCTCCGTTGACCTTCCCAGATCCTTCAATATCTCCATCTCTCGGGATAATAGTCGAAGAGCTTTATGTCGTCCTTTGTACTGTACCGCGTGTTTATTTACTTCATCCTTGCGTAGTACAAATAGAATTGTCTATTGGTTGTTAATCTTACTCAAACTGAATTATTTTAATTTTGAACTTAATAAACCGTATAGCATAGAACTACGCTCACTTACTAACTTATCATTAATTGCGAACGTTCAAGTAGTTACCGGAGTGAGTAAGTGAGTAAGTAAGTGCGTAGGCCAGTCCTTACTTGCGTACCCACTCACTCACTCCTTTACACATTTTTGTACGCTTGTTCACGGCAATTTATTTCACCGGGCAACTGACTAATTTTTCCACCGGATTCACGAAAGTGTATGGCTTATAATGAACGTGTCTCGACGCACCGGGTATCCATCCGCCGAAAAATGTAGGCATTTGTTTATTGACGGTATGTTCTCCGGTGAAAAAAACGGCCGTTCGCAAGCGCTCTCACTTTTATTTACTCTACTCACTCACTATAAAAATTGCGTTACACAACAGTGTAACACTCGCCCTTGACCTTCTTGAAACCTCCAATACCTCCATCTCTCGGGATAATAGTAGGAGGGCCTTACGCCGTCCTTTGTACTGTACCACGTGTTTACTTACTTTATGATTCTGTGGAAGTAATTTTACAGCGATTTGGATCGGTCGGTACGTACTTTTTATAATATTCTGAAATAGGTTACTTTTCAGGTGTTTGAAAACCTAAACCAGAGCTTAGGCGGGTTGAAAATGTCCTTTTTACAAGTTTTTGTTCTACTTGCAATAACTTGCATGTATGTAAGTTCGGGTGGAATCTTGCAAGTTAAATTTGACTAATTTTTTGGTTTCCGATTGAGCTGAAATTTTACACTCATATGGATATCGCGTGACAATGCAATAATATAGTACCTTGGAGGTGATCTGATGACGGAGTCGGAAGGTGGCTATAGGAACTCTTGTACTAAACAAGATAGACCCGTCGTGTTTGGGCTCGTTTTACTTGTCTTGGTTAGCACTCTGCTCCTACACGATATGCAGGATTTCAAAAACTTGTATTTAAAAAATATATATATATTTTTTATAATATTTTTTTTACTGATGATAATTATGAAAACAGTAGCTACGTAATAGCTAGTTGGCCAATTCAAAAAATCCTGTATTTGCAGTTCAGACTTATAACTAAGTCTGAAAATAAGCTAAACATCCAAAATTATTTTTTAAAACATTTTGATTTATTCATCAAAGTAGGTATAATACCTACTTTCCTTATCTACAGCATCAATCAAAGAACACATAATTTGGGGACATCTTACACACGGCTTCTGACCCTAAACTAAGCAAAACTTGTGATATGGCTGCCAGAGACTGATATACTACATATACATATTTTTATACACATACTTACATACATAGTAACTAAATACCTAACACCCAGACACAGACCAAACACCTAATTTCATCACATAAATACTTGCCCTGGGTGGGGATCGAACCCACGCCTCTATGACCCAGAAGTTAGGATCATTAACCACTGAGCCACCGAGGCAGTCGATAACTGTATATCGTAGCTTCAGCAAGCGTAATAAATCGACATACTTTCATTTGTTGATTCAAATGTCAAGGTACGAGTACACTCTAATAAAACGGTATTTGCTCATTTAGGCTTTACTTAAGCAAGCAAGTCTTTAGCTTTATAATGAAAACCGCTCGCCTGGGAACTGTAAGGTCGTTGATCCAACTCTCAGTTATGAACTAACGACTTCTTAGAAATGTGTGTACCTAACTACGACGAATTTTAACATTACCACTGAGTTATTTGTGATGTAGAACGTATAAAATCTTGAAAACGTACCTACATGTATTTATTCGTCGGTGCTCCAACATGCAACTGTGATGGATTTGGACTTCTTGACACTGATTGTAATCAATTCGTCTTCGAAGAAATGCTTACAATCAGTGAAATGTTCTTTTGAAAAAATCAGCCAAGTGCGAGTCGGGCTTGCGCACGAAGGGTTCCGTAGATAGATAGATAGATAAACACTTTATTGTTAACACTAAAATACAATTCAGAAAAAATACACAGAAAGGAAAAAAAAAAACAAGTGACATAAAATAGTGCGACAAAGGGCGGCCTTATTGCTTATAGCAATCTCTTCCAGGCCGTTCCGTATCGTATGGGACACCTCTTAGACCCATTTCAAGCGTCTAACTGTTGCCATTTTTAATAACGAGCAAAAAAAACGGCAAAAAAATCAAGTTTCTTGTATAGGAGCCCTCCTTGAATATTTATTTTATTCTGTTTTCAGTATTTGTTGCTATAGCGGCAACAGAAATACTTACATCATCTGTGATAATTTCATTTGCATAGCTATCACGATTCATGAGATACAGCCTGGTGACACTGACAGTGTCACTACTAAAAACAGAATAAAATAAAAATTTAAGGGGTTATTTCCTCTACAATAAACTTGATTTTTTTAGACAGACGGACAGACGGACGGACAGCAGAGTCTTAGTAATAGGGTCTCGTTTTTACCCTTTGAGTACGGAACTCTTATGACAATTTAATTATAGACACTAACGTAGTGTCCGTACCGTATACTCACGTATCTACTCAAGTCTATAGGGTCATATGTATATGACTGTCTAAAACATGTCATTTGTGAACTTTGGCATGTAATATCCTACATATGTTGCAAATAAATGATTGAAATTGAGTTTCGTTCGCATCTCGCGGTCGATCGGCGATCGTTTTCAAGACTTTAGTATCAGCTAGCACGCGGGCTCGTCTCGCATAGCTAACTCATAGATACTCTCGACGCGATCTAGTAGAGAACTTTGAACATAGCCCTTTTTAATGTACGTTAAGGTTACTTTGAGCTTTTTAATAAGGGTGCGTACATATCATATCTAATCATAACATGTTGTAAAACATTGTTTAATTAATGAATGGCTTTATTCAGCATCAGTAACACAGTTTAGGATATCTTAAACATTTTTATCTAAAACAAAGGTAAACGTATTTCATTATACTATAATATTTTTAATTTTTTTTGTATGTTCGTCAGGGTTTCTTATGACATAAGCAAGAAACTAAAGGAAAACACATGGCCTCTGACTCCAAACTAAGCAAAGCTTGTGATATGGCTGCCAAAAGACTAATATACTACATATCGTCGCTGTAGAGCGAAAAGTCACTAAGTAGAAAAACCATGTTTTGAGATACGAGCGTTTAAAGTTTTAAAAACTAAAAAAAAAATATTGCTCTGTTTCAGTGTTGGATATTAATGATTTTATCATTTCATATTGTAGGAAATATCTCAAAGTTGAACTTACACCTATTTACTTACTAGAAAAAGCTACTTTTCATGGAAATTTTAAGGAAAACAATAAATTAGTTAATTTTTACTTTCAGTTTCCTGCCCATGAATGTGTTAGTTATTTTTCTTCCTTAATTAATGATTTCTCGCTTAACTGAAGCTCTTGGATACAGACAATAAGTTGACTTGGTTATATTAATTCTTTATGGTAATACAGTACAAATTCTATTTGTACTGTATTACCATATCCACCTCGCTGGCCCAGTGCGAGTAGGTGGATTTACATACGCCATCGAATTTCTTCTACAGACATATGCAGGTTGCCTCACGATGTTTTCCTTCACCGAAAAGCCAGTAGTAAATTACAAGGAAATCATTGGTACGGGATCGGGGTTTGAACTCACGATCTCACGATTGTAAGGTGGATGTCATTACCACCAGATCACCACGGCTTACACACTGTAAATAAAACAAAATGGTACATTTATTTTTAAATTAAACAACAGTTGAAATTCCAAAATACACACGTAACTCTCGGTTCAACAAACCTCATTGATCTCCGCTCTTGAGTTATATTTGACTTCATTCAAATTCAGTTTAGAATTCAACTAAACTGAATTCGAATTGGTTCTCCTTTGATACCAGTATTTGAGACGGGGTGTATTCACATTGGTAAAATACTTAGAATTTTCCATAAGGTTAAATATCTGAAGGCAGGTTGCTTTGTACAATGGAGTCGTATGAAAATTACTATGCAGAGGCGCTATAATTACTCGTAGTATGTCTTTATCTAAGCGGAAACTACAGTAGTTTACTATATTTGTACATTTTACACGGAACGTTCCTGGCGAAAACGGTAAAAGATATATCAAAAACTAGTTTTTACCCGCTTTGCCCGCATGATATTTTGATTTTTGACGCAATATCACTATAATTTATAGCCTATGTGTTATTCTGATATATAAGCTATATTATTGGAAAGTTTCATCTCAATCCGTTAAGCAGTTATTGCGTGAAAGAGTAGCAAACATCCACCCATCCATCCATCCTCACAAACTTTCGCTTTTATAATGATAAGTTTTTGGTTTGGCAGATCATAATTAAGTTTGTTAGTTCCATCGTAAAGGCTAAAGTATCCTGTATGTATCTTCAGTGTCGCGCTAGAGTGATATCGAGCTTCAGTGCGTCGACTGAGCGTGCGAGCGAACTATGGTGAGTCGCAGTTCAGTTTTGTCGAACTAGCGTTATTCGCGCTAGCGAATGTCGATGTCAAGTAGTGCACTCTTTATAATATTAGTAGGAAGTGGGATGTATGGAGCCTGACAAATAACGAACATGAGAAAAATATGGCGGGTTGAGACAATAAATAAAATTAAGTAATTAGGATGAAATTGTACAATATTTAATATTAATTGTTTATGCTGTTTATTTTGTTTTGTTTTGCTGTTGTCCTCATCATCACCTCCGTGTTCCGAGTCCTGCGTCGTTTCGCCCCGCTAGCTGTTGGACCCGCGGGGCGAATCGACCAAGACTCTTTTTGAAGATCCCCCCATTCGGCCCGCTCCAAACAATGCGGGGCGAATGGGGACCTTCAAAAAGAGTCGTGGGCGATTCGCCCCGCGATTCACTTTTTTATCTGTACATTTAAGTAGAAAAGTAGTCAATGGAAAAAATAAACAATTGCATTATATTGAGGGCGTTATTCTATGAGTCTCATGGGGGTGTATGAACAAAAATGCATTAGTTTATTGATGATTGATTGATTGATATGGCACATTGGTTTCACGTGTTTTGTAAACATAAAGATTTCATTTGAAGCAAACAAATGCAAAAGCAAAAACAAGCCTGGAAGAAATCGCTCTAAGCGATAAGGCCGCCGGTTGTCGCACTATTCTAATTATATTGTATTCTTTTATTGTTATATTTTAAATTGTGTGAACAATAAAGCGTTTTCTATTCTATTCTAAACAAATGAACCATTCGTTCCGGTCTTTAATGTACATCTTTATTCTTTTTTATTTTGTGGTTTTGTTTTATTTAATTTTTTTCTGATAAATAACTGTCTATTTTCTATTATCTATTTGAAAGTAATAATGGATTTCGATTACTTTCCAATCTCATGCAAGGCTTAAGGTGTATTTCTAAACAAAAATCAATTAATTAGGATGTTATTAAACTCATTATAGTCTAAGATCCCGCTATACAACGACCTTCACCGAGATGCTTATTTAATGAGACGTATTTTTTATGTTATTAAATATGCCAATAAATATATCCTATATGGGTTGCCTAACAAATTTCAGTCCAGAGTATTTTTAATTAATAATTAAAAGAAAAATTTTTTCTTAAACATTGCACCGGTGTGATTATTAAATTAATTTGATACCAATCGAAAGTTTGAAGCCCATAGAATATGCAAACGTTAGGTTGCCTATTTTTTTCCGGTCACAACCACGGGTTGCCAGGTGTAAACAGGTAAATCTATACTAGCATTTAAAAAAATAGGCAACCTAACGTTTGCATATTCTATGGGCTTCAAACTTTCGATTGGTATCAAATTAATTGAATAATCACACCGGTGCAAAGTTTAAAAAAAAAATTTAAATTATTAATAAAAAATACTCTGGACTGAAATTTGTTAGGCAACCCATATAGGATATATTTATTGGCATATTTAATAACATAAAAAATACGTCTCATTAAATAAGCATCTCGGTGAAGGTCGTTGTATAGCGGGATCCTATACTATTATGACACTAATTCCAAATTGAAAAAAAGCTGTTAGTTAGACAGAAAAAAACCTTTTCATTTCGGTAAAATGCACAACTGTTTTTCTCTAGTTTAGGGTTGGTGGGTTATAACAGCTAGTAAAATTATTTCGAATAGTCAGTGTGAATAGAACCTTAGAGTGTTGTTAGAGTTTGTTTAGTTGGTAACTTCAACTAGTACCTACGTAAGAATAGGTTTGGGCTCCTTTGATATAGACTAAGTAACTACTATTAAAGTTGTTACTACTGTGCAATCGTTTCTGTCAAAATGTTAAAAGAAATCATTCTTCGATAGCAAATTTTATAGATGTAAAACATAATGTATTTCACATACATACGACTATGATACGTAAAAGTATAGCTAATAAATTGTTCGATTGTTTCAATTTTTTTCTAAATCTGTCTATTTTCTCGAGATTTATGATTGTACAGATAATTATTTTTGTATTTTATACTAGTTTTTACCCGCAGCTTCGCCCGCATACGCAATATATCATTATAATTTATAGCCTATGTGTTATTCTGATATATTTATAAGCTATATTATCGCAAAGTTTCATCTCAATCCGTTCCGTAGTTTTTGCGTGAAAGAGTCCATCCATCCTCACAAACTTTCACGTTTATATTATAATATAATATATAACATTAGTAGGATAGAAATTATAAGTTATTAACAGCTATACGATATTATCATTAGTTATTATTTTTAGATTTTTCATATACACATTTATTTTCTTAAATCAATTTTTTTTTTACAATATTATGTTAAAATTTAAATACCATAAAAATTTATTATTATTAGTTAAGTTAACTTACAACCACATCTTTGTTTAGTCGGGGTTAAAATATATAAAAATATATTGGTACAAATCGTTTTAATCACTTTTTAAAGCTTGTATGTGGAACGAACTGCTGGTTCAGTAAAAGAGTCCCCAGAAATAAATAAATTGAAAAAAAAACATACTAGCATATAACAACAAGACATTAATGCCGGTAAAATGCCAGTATCACCATTATATTACCATAGTCAATATAAATTTTCCATAAAAACTCCCTTAAGCATAAATCGTAGCATTTACCTTGCAGTAATTCATAGCCCAAATTGACGTGGTATCGACTCAGCATCCAGTTACTTACAAATGGACCCAGTATCGAGGGTTCGCGGTAGAGATGAGACAATGTCGATGAAATTATTATTATCGATATAAACAACAAAACAGATAATCACACGTTATGTCGCACCAAGTCATGAAATCTTTGAGAGTTCATCGTGACGAGAAACTTTGTTCTAGCTATAATAATAACAACTCTTTAGTGGTAATTGAATAATGCAGCAAAAAATAACAAAAAATAGAAAACACCTGTGGGTACAAATTTTTCTAAATATTGTTATAATTTTTATCTTTCGCTAATTTATAGTCCTCGGAAATGAATTTTGCGGTAGGAAACTATTTGATATATTGTCGATGAAAAACAAAATATTACTCATACAAAAAAAGAGAATAGTTAACCACATAGTCCTCTTCCTCCCGAACCTTGGTATTGAGTGGACGTCGTAATTTTGTGTCAAATTTAACTTAAAATCTAATTTTACGAAATTTAATATTCATCAAAATAATAGGAGTGCATACAAAGTGAAGAGCTCGCAACTACCCAGCGCTGCACTGCACACAAGTAAACTTCACGCAGCGCCGCACGTTTTCTGAATGCCAGCGCGTACGCAAGTAAGACACGCATACATGTTTACTTCATTCAAGGAAATTCCTACTACGACTTGCGCCGTATTTGTTTTACCCCCCCCACGCACCGCACTAAGCCCGCGACGCCTTGCCGCGCCTGCGAACTCCTTACAGCGCTACGATCCTAGTACCTGGTGTTTGCTGCGGCGATTGATTTGAAAACATTAACACAACAAACACCGCCTTAGACGGTAGCCTGATAAATTTCTACCTACCTACTTAGAATATAATATTATATAAAACAATGCCCACTAATAGATCAAAGCAGCCCCCTACAGACCCACAACAGATGTTATCGGCGTTTGCTTCACCCACCCGAACACGCCCAGAAGAAACAGAATCTGATGAAATTAGCAAAACTGAGATTATGGGTTTGTTTGTGTCCCTGCAACAACGGCAAGATTCGAAACTCGATACACTCCTTACTTCTATAATTGATATCAAGCAGTCCGTTGACTCAATGGCATCTAAGTATGAAGAGGCACTGCAAAAAATTAATTTCCTTGAACGCGAAAGAATAGCCGATAAAAACTACATAATTCAACTTGAAAACAAATTGGAAGCTTTGGACCGCAAATCTCGAAATTCTAGTCTGGAAATGAGAAATATTCCGCAGGGTACCAAAGAGACGAAAAATACCCTCATAAATATTATTTTTGACACGGCAAAATTTTTCGGCATTCCACTGCAAAATAATGAAATCAAAGATGTCTACAGAGTGAATACCAAATCAGCAATTAAACCGATCGTAGCAGATTTCACTTCTGTTCTTCTTCGAGATAAATTTCTAACATCTTATAAAAAATATAACAGGCATAATACACTCAATACTACCAGTATCAAGATCGCAGGGCCAACACAAACCGTGTATATGTCAGAAAATCTTACTCAAAACGAGCGCAAGTTATTATACTTAACTCGAGTATTTGCAAAACAACATGGATATACTTACTCTTGGCCATCTCATGGACGTATTTACATACGCAAAGATGCAAGTTCGCCCCAAATACTGATATCCAATGAAGATGATCTTGAGAAACTACCAACGAAATGACTAATCCCCCGGGCATCGAATATGAGTGATTTACTATGCGAGAAATCAATCAAATTCTCTCATATAAATAGCCTCTTCAACGCTAAACATATTAAACTCTTTTCGACTGCCTACCAACAAATCATTATGATAATTTTCCTAATCTTATTAATAATGTCGGACTACCTATACTTAAGAAAAGTTAATAACAAATCTAACACAGAAACACCTACAACACACACACCCTCAAAATTAAATCAACATACTCTAAGCTACCACTATATATGTATCCATAATAAACTATCTATAATATATCTAACTTATTTAACAAGTATGGTAATATTATCAATATCATACTTTTACTATACTTACCCACTGTTATTATTTATCACAGACTATATGAATAGACTAGATCACAATTTACCTTGTACACCTTGTTATTATGGTCACAAAGAAGTAATCAGTCCCCAAAAACACAAAGCAAGCCCCCGCACTCAACATCATAATTATCTTTTAGCCCTAACCGGTTTATGTTTCGGCCATTCCAATTATTCCATCCATATCATAAACAAAACATACTTCGTGACCTTGATTATACTTGCGGTGCATACATATTTTATCGGAAAGGTTGGCGCGTGCGCCTGCAGTGCTGTCTATGCAGTAACTGGTGAAAAAATTACTCGGACTCGGACCGTCGCGCGCGCCCCGACCGCTTATTGTCTTTTGCACTCTGCCCTTACACATCTCTTTCTAGCATTTGTAGATCGCGGTAATGCTATGTGTCTTCATAGCAGAATGGTAAACCCAACGTATATTACTGATGAAACCAAACTCTATCCCGTAAACTGTTCATTAAATCCTTGCTGTCAATGTTATCTCATAATTATTATTAATATTAAGATTACAACACACAGGAGATCCTGTGTCATTTTTAAAACATTACTAATTACATAATTTGCAATGGATAAATTAGAATTACTAGATAACATTGACAATACTTCCATGTTTGACAGTTTTAGAGTTTGTTTCGCAGAAAAATGTAAGGATGCACTGGGTGATCTTAAGCAACAAATTACCGTTTTATCGCAAAATATAAGAAGCGTTAGGGCTAACTTCGACAAATTTTTGGTATACCTTGCAAGATTGGAATTACTTCCAGACATAATAATACTGTCGGAAACATGGATAAATGACGATTTCCACGGAATAAACTTGCCAAACTATACTTGTTATTACTCCACCCTGCTGCGTAACCAAAACGATGGATTGGTTATTTTTGCTAAACAAGGGATTAATATTGAAGTGTCTGAGCCACAATTTAATGATGCGAATTGTCTTATTATTAAATTGGATAATAAATTAGCAATAATTGCGCTTTATCGTAGCCCGTCAACGGACAACATAACTGACTTTCTAGTATCTCTTGAGAGCACTATAACCTCTATCTCAAGTGAATCTATCCTGATAACAGGTGATCTAAATATCGACATTAAAGCCACCTCCACTGATCGGAAAGCCCCAGGTTATCTAGATCTCACAGCTCATTATGGATTTATTCCAGGGCATACCATGCCCACGCGTGAGAACAATTGTTTGGACCATTCCATGATTAGGAGCAAAAAAACAGCACGCGTTGTCATAAGCGATTCTGATACCACTGATCATGTCACTGTAATCACTGGAATAGACACGAACCCTGTAAAAAAGTCTTCAAAGTCTAAATTTTCCATTAATGTCGATTATGACAGAGTGATTGCCACCTTAAATGGTGTTGATTGGGACAATTTTTACAGTGAACACGATGTAGACATAGCAGCCCAATTTTTAGTTGACAAGATTGGACATGCAGTCCGACACTGTACAACTCAGAGTAAAGTTCGAAGTAACGCAGCTATTATTCAACCTTGGATGACAAAGAGTTTATTGAAATGTGCCAGACGTAAAGACGCCCTTCATCTAGAATCAAAATCTCATCCAAATGATCATATTCTTCAGCTTAGGTATAAAAACTACCGAAATCTATACCATCGATTACTCCACAGTCAAAAAAATAAATATGAATCCAACCAACTAAACACCCATAAAAATAACACGAAGAAATTATGGAGTACGGTCAAAGATATGTGTAATATTAAAGTTGCAAAATCTAGCTCAGAAGATCTTCTTAAAGTTGAAAAAACAGAATTAGAGTCACTTAACCGGGTAAATAGTTTCTTTTCATCTATTGGCGATGATCTCGCAAAAAATATTTTATTGAAAATAGACAAATGCGAACAACAATTAGTAGATTCTACTTTTGTTGATATATCACCATCAAACTCATTATATTTGACACCTACCGATATATTCGAAATTACAAAAATTATCTCGAAACTAAAATCGTCATCAGCACCTGGATGTGACCAAATCACCAATGTAGTGCTGAAACGAGCTAGCCACATATTGGCGTCTCCTATAGCCTACCTCTGCAACTTAAGCATGCTGCAAGGTTCCGTGCCAAAATGCCTTAAAATTGCTGATGTTTGCCCAATTTATAAAACTGGCTCTACGCTGATGGTTTCTAACTATCGCCCAATCTCTTTGTTACCTTCTCTGTCAAAAATATTAGAAAAAGTAATAAATAAGCGCCTTTTAACCTTTTTAGAAAAAAACAATATTTTGTCAGAAAATCAATTTGGGTTTCGAAACAGCAAATCAACCGAAGATGCGGTATTAGGTCTAGTGAATCAGATTACTGCGAACCTAGACTCCAAGAAGAAGAGCATTGGTATATTTTTAGATATGGCCAAGGCATTTGATACAGTGTCTTGGCCGATCTTACTGAAAAAACTAGAGCTTCTTGGAGTTCGGGGAATTGCACTGGACTGGTTTAAGTCATATTTGTGTGATAGAAAACAACGAGTCCGCATTTCAAACAAGCACAGTAACTACTCTTCTGTGATCTGTGGCATTCCGCAAGGAAGTGTGCTCGGGCCAACGCTATTTTTGGCTTACATTAACGATCTTTGCCAGTTAAAGCTCAACAAAGCAAAAATCTACACTTTCGCAGACGATACTGCCATTATTTTCCACGGCAATAGTTGGGATGAGGTAATCGATTTGGCACACCAGGGCCTGGCGCAAGTGGCAAGCTGGCTTTAAAATAATTTGCTCACACTTAATGCCAGCAAAACAAAATACATGGCATTTCGAATAACGAATAAATCACGACCGAAGCCCTTCGCCCTGAAACTCCACTATTGTGGATCGTATAATAATTTACGGTGCGATTGTCCCGATCTTGAAGCTGTAGACTGTTTAAAATATCTCGGTGTCATGATTGACCATAAACTAACCTTTGACAATCACATTACTGCATTGCGTGGACGACTACGAAAGATGCTACACATTTTCAAAAGACTTAGCTCCATTGCCGATCCAATAACCTTGAAAGTAGTTTACACATCATTATGTCAATCAGTAATCAATTATTGTATCGTTTGTTGGGGTTCTGCTGCTGAATTTCGCATGATGAAAATAGAGAGAGCTCAGAGAGTTCTACTGAAAGTCAGTTATAAGAAACCGTTCAGGTATCCGTCCGACAAATTGTACGAAGACACAAATTATCTTCCTGTCCGTCAACTTTATATTCTCGCTGTAGCTATTCGCTTTCACAAAATCGCTTTGAATAAACTGGTGCGTACTAAAAGTAAGTCTGACCGCCGGAACACTTGGGCACTTCCTAAGATGAGAACAGTACTTGCACAAAACTCTTTTGATTTCAAAGGCCCGTTTCTATACCAAATCATAGACAAAAAACTAAATATTCTTCAAAACTCTCGATATATCTGCAAAAAAAAGTTAACTGCATGGCTCTCTACCCAGAGTTACGCAGAAACTTTAAACATAATTAACATAAAAAAATAACACCAAGGGGCCTGATAACTGGCCAGTCTATGTGTTTGTAGTTACTTTTTCAATCTGAGTATTTATTTGACTATCAACAAATTTTTGTTTACCTAGTTTGAAATTGGAGTAAAATTAATTGGATTGACCAGACATCGGGCCCCTATCTGACCTGATTAGCCAAGCCACAGCCCTTCAGATTCAATTCTTTATCACGTGCGTAGGTAAGTATAACTGGGAGGTGACATTAAGCTTAGTCTGAATATTTATTAATTTATTTATTCAATAATATTATATTTTTATTCGTTTACATAATCAAGTATACTGTATAATTATATCATTTATTTAGAGTTACTTAGTATACCTTTTATATATATATATATCTATAATAATCAACTATGTAAGTTCTCGAACTCGTATTCATAATATCTCTATACCTATTATTATTTATCTATATCATTTACATACACGTACACACTCACATTCACTCACTCACTATCACATACACCCACAACTTATCACAACTAACTTACCATAAGATACCACTAATATTATACCATAATATTGTTAGTATAGTGGAAGAGCCTGCAGCCCACGACACAGGTCACCCTAGTGTGGGTTGCAGTGGACATTTGTATATTGTACAATCTTTAGAATAAGTACTAATTTTGCTTGTTGTATACCTAATGTATATATCTGTAAAAAGATGTACATAGTCCCTAAGTTTGGAAATAAACATTTATTATTATTATTATTATAGTAAAGGTTCGTTATAGTAATTAGACATATCACACCACCTTGCATTAATTTTGTAAAGACTTCTCACAATTCATTGTTTAAAAAATTGTTCTAAAAAGGAACGATTGCATACTACAAATACAACGGTACAAATTAGGTACAACAAATGCAACTATACAAATTTTATTGCTTCTATATATTCTCTATATGATCACAAAATTCTTGAAAAAACAAAGTATCGATATTTTTCACATCCCTAGCTCACGGTATCACTGGGGTCACGTAAAGCTCATAATTTATTGGACCTCATCAGAACACATTCGATGTGGTATTTACTACTGTTTTGTATTACTTGGACCTTGTTAGTGTACTCCTAAAATTGATGTTAGGAACTAAGAGTGGCTTAAGCACTTCGAAAGTAATCTTCATTTTACTTAATTGGCAGGCGCTAGCATTGTTATGAAGAGACAAGTTTCCAAGTAATAATTATCATCAGTTTAAGCCGTAAGACGTTCACTGTTAGACATAGGCCTGCATCCAGCGCGTTCCTGCGATCTTAATTACCGGTGCGTGGTCTTCATTCGAGAAGTTTCCAAGTACCTAAGTAATAAGTAGTATTTTATTCAGAATTGTATTTTTAAAATAATATAATTAGAAAACTTTTACTTCATTATTAATAAGCTTAGATTTACTTCGGAGTCATGTTTTATTCTTTCTTATATAATATAAATTCACTTGTAAGAGATAAAACTCGAGATTAACTATTTCAAATTAATTCTGTTTTTATTAATAAGAGAGGAAAAGAACAAAATTGGAGCTAATTGGAATGTTTATTTTATTAATCTCAGGTCACAAACACCTACGTCCACAGACAGACTGTTGGAACAGCAAATTTAAATGGCAGTGGGTAAAGCAAAACATAGCTTGAAATATTGATGACCAATAGGATCAAAATATAATACAGAGAATTTTTTATTAAGTACAACTACGAGTACTTGACAAAAAAATTAAGAATAGAAAATTAAAGTGGCAGTGGGCTCTTAGTTCGAAGAACGGATCGTTGATGGGGCCGAAAAGTTCTCGAATAGACGGCAACCGCAGCGTAGGACATCCACCGACTAGGTGAACTGATGATAAAGATCGCAGGAACACGCTGGATGCAGGCTGCTTCTAACTGGCCTTGCTCAGCCATGAGGGAGGCCTATGTCCAGCAGTGGAAGTCCTTCGGCTGATAGATATAAATAGATACCTACTAAATTATGGCTTTATCGCTTTAAGCGATTTCTTCCAAACATATTCTCAAGCGATGATCACGTATCGTCAAGCGTTCAACCACAATATAAATATACATAAATGTCCTGAATAAGACCGCAAGATTGCGGTGGATGCAAGCCACTTCCAACCAATTTTATCGAAACTCTGTGGTGAACGTATTATGGGAGGAGAAAAAAAAACAACGGCACTCCGGGAGTGACGGTAAGTGAAAACTTGCTCCCTCCGTCTTACGAATTTACGGTCACATGTCTTGACGCAAGTTTAACATTTTTTACTTATCAAAAAATTGCGCACCGCCGCTAAAAAAGTTGTTACTTAAAAAAATAGGTTACAAACTGTTGAAAATAGACTTACAGATTTCCGATTTAATAGGATGAAAAGGACTAGCATTTACGTTATTACGGTCTTAATCAGGTCGTCATGGTACGATGTAATGTGTACACCGCTCTTGCCGTTTTTAGTATGTATGTAGATACGAGTAAACAGACCATAAAGCCTAAATTCCTTAAAAGCTAACAAAACGGTGCTGAGCGAAGCGATGAAGCTTGATAAGTCGACTAAAAGTCCAAAAGTATATTATTTACACAACTTTTTTGACTTTATTTGGCTCAACGTATAAGCATTGCCATTCAGCGTGGCAATGCTGCCAGCATGCTGGACACGCTGCCAACTGGCAGTGGGCTTGAGTATTTGGATTATCTTTAGACCTTCGAGGGTCTGTGGATGATCCAATTGCTTGTCATGTCGTAGTTTGTGTAGTTTTAGATTATGTCTGGTATTTAGTGGTTGTTAATATAGGCACTTGCCCATATCAACAATAATGTGAAAAATACTACATCGATCTGTGCGAAATATTCGCGAATTCTGTACACGGGTGAAGTCGGTCATGCTATTTTTTTTGCAAATAATAATTATTATCTATTGTAATAAAATAAATAATAAATATTTTGGGGCATCTTACACACACACGTTATGAATTAAAATTATTATAATATATATTCCAAAAAATAAATTCGTTGTGAATGAAAGAGGAACGTTTAATAAAAATACATATACCTACTCCACGCCCGAAGGAAGCCGTGGTGGCCTAGAGATATTGACACTCGCCTTGCAATCGTGAGGTCGTGGGTTCAAATCCTGGTCCCGTACCAATGGGTTCTTTGGAATTTATGTACGGAATTTAACACCACTGGCTTTGCGGTGAAGGAAAACATCGTGAGGCAACTTGCATGCGTCCGTAGAAGAAATTCGATGGCGTAATGTGAATCCACCTACCCGCACTGGGCCATCGTGGTGGATATGGCCCAATCACCCCTTCGTGGGTAGGCCTACGTCCTGCAGTGGACTATTAAAAAAATGGCTGGTACAGAACAGTACAGTACTCCACGGCTCCACCAAAGCGGAATTGGGTAAAAACAGCGGAAAAGCGCAGAAAAAGCCGAAATAGGTTGAGAGAAGAAGAAAGCGTGCGTAATCCTTTGCCTGCTGAACAAATGCTATGGTTATTTACTTGGCGTAAACAAAATCTCTCCTAAACACAGCTATGTTTACGACTGTATTTTGTTCTCACATCTAAGGGACTATGTTTAACAGTAGACGTCAGACGATGGAGAAGAGAACGAGAAAAGATACAAATCTGGCAGTTGAAATAGACAATAGACAATTCTTTATTAAGACAAAAATAAAATTAAACATAACCACAAAGTAAACAACACAGCAAAACAAAACAAAATAAACCTCATAAACAATTACTCATAATTATTTTACAATGCTATCCTACTTAATTTTATTTTTGTCACAACCCGGTCCCACCTCAGCATATGCTGGTTGTGTACCAGCGCTGGTCTTCCGGCAGGACCGGTAGTTGACGTCTCATACTAATATTTGAAAAAAAAAATATGATGCTATTTTTGGAGCAACAGCGTGCAAACATAATTAAAAATAAAATAAATAATATATCTAATTTGGAAAATATGATGTTCGCGCCACGCCAAAACCCGATGCGACGCGTCAACTGACATTAGCTGAAAACTGACAGTGACGCACCCTGACCATGACGTGACGCGAGTCGCAATCAAACAGATCTAGGTATTTACAATTTTACATTCTCCGTGAATCAGAACAAAGAATCAGATTTTTACAACAAATTAACAAAACAAATAATAAATAATTTTAAGGACTATAATGAGAAGCATGTTTTTTGTTACAAACAAAAAAGGCTACTTAATTTTAAATAAAATAAAATTAAAACCAGAAAAGTTGCAGTGGTAAGCATTGAAGTATAATACACTAAACATCATTGGTGGTAAGTAAGACATCATTTTTACGCTTAATTCTCGTTATTGTCTAGGTCTAGGTTAGGTCAGCACAATACGTCTCTCATATAGCGCTCGTGTCGTTTCTCAATTGTTCCTGGCTCTTTTGATGCTCATTAAATAATTCTTTAGTCTGAAACAATGTATACTTTGCAGGTTCCGAATGGGTGGAGGAAGGTTATTCCATATTTTACTGGCTAAGTACTTGAAAGAGCCTCTAAAAGAAGCAGAGCTATGTCATTGTATGATAAGCTGCGTAGTACACTAGCGAGGTTTCCGAGCCGTCTTCCAAGATAGCTTTTCATGTAAATAAGGTGGGTTTTTATACTTGACAATGCCAAACATTAGACACGCCATGTGAAGTTTAAATGACGGTGGGCAGGGCACATAACGCGGAGGACTTATAATCGAAAATTTCTCAAGTGGATACCACATACCGGCAAGCGCAGTGTAGGGCGTCCACCCACAAGGTGGAAGAATGACCTCATTAAGACCGCAGGATCGCGCTGGATGCAAGCCGCTTCTAAACGGTCTTATTAGAGATCCATAGTGGAGGCCTATGTCTAGCAGTGGTCGTCTTATGGCTGATGGATGAATAGATGGATAATTGTCTACAGCATTTCTTTCATTTAGTTACGCTCCGTTGTAGTGGAATTTAGCCTTTAGTCCTGACTACCGCAGTAATAATACTAAGCTAAGCTATCATATTTTACAACGCATTTGACCCAGGATTAAACCTAACGGGAGGTTTAAACAGTTTAAACGTTTAATTGAGGTTTAAAACGGGTTTAAATTATTTATTGCCTGAAAAGCGCTGGTTACGGCGTCTTAGTCATTATTACGGTATCGGGATTCGAGCGTTTTAATTGGGATCGAGTTGTGATCGAATTAACTAAATCGAGTCAAAAATCGAATTAATTTTGGGGTGGAACAAAGAACTTTATTTAGACGAAATAACTTTCATCGTCATCATCTTCTTGCCCTTATCCCACTAGGTGGGGTCGGCACAGCACCTTCCCTTTCGCCACTGACCTCTATCATTCGTCATCTCATCATCAACTCCTCTCGCATGTCAATTCATCCACACTTTTCTTGGTCTTGGTCTTTCTTGTTACGCGAAATAACATTAGGTATTATTAGCGATACATAAAGCCCCGTATAAGATTATTGTAGGTCCCGGTTGTTTTGCCGTTCAGCCATTTCGGAGGCCTCTCAAAAACTCTGACACCAGGGATCCACCCGGCCTCTACAAGCTTACTTAATTTACGTGTATTTATTTGCTAAATGCATGCTTGTGAATTTATTAAACATATTCACACTTGAATTTTTAACTTGAACAGCGCAGGTACTACTAGAAAGTTACATATCGAAAAAAAAATGAGAAAATTTAGTATATAAACCGTTTTATTCCAGGATCGATGCTGACTGAGATACTGCTGATCTTGTCACCATAATCCTCTGTTTTAAACTTTTTTAGACTTCGATAAAAGAGGTGCTCGATTCGGATCTATGCTTTTGTGTGTACGAGTATATTACGTAATTACTCCGCCAATTATGAAATTATTTTGATGATTAATTTTTTTTTACTTCAGACAATTTATTATTAATTTATTATATACTTAATTTATTATTATATAAATTAATATTTTAATGCCATGTAATCGATTATATGGTTTAAAATAAAATAAAAATTGGATATATCGATTCGAGGGATCTATAAATACATATTCTAATTTTGTATAGGTGCGATTGAACTGGTTGTAACATTTTTTGGTGAAAGATGTTTTTTTTTTTAATAGACTAGTTTTTAACCGCGGCTTCGCCCGCATACGCAATATATCATTATAATTTATAGTCTATGTGTTATTCTGATATATAAGCTATATTATTGCAAAGTTTCATCTTAATCCGTTCAGTAGTTTCTGCGTGAAAGAGTAACAAACATTCATCCATCCATCCATCCATACATCCATCCATCCATCCATCCATACATCCATCCATCCTTCCATCCTCACAAACTTTAACGTTTATAGTATTAGTAGGATAAATAAAATAGTTCTCGGATTAGTTATGCGGGCAAAGCTGTACGAAGAAACTAGTTTTCTGAGCGGACCATCTCAACCTTCTCTTAAACAAATAGCCCGCCCCAGCTTCCGTATCCATCGCCGTTAACGCACCGTTACGCCGTTATCCGTTACACTTAGCACTTCCGCTAATCTCAATTACGACTACAGAGAACTAGGAATTTGTTTTGTTTTGTAAGCTGAGACTTTAATGTCTGAAACTCAACAGCTATTCTGGGATGATACTATACGAACTTACCTATACTATACTTACTTAGACGAACTTACCACAATAAGTAAGTAAGTTCGTAGAGTCAGAACGTTTAAGGTCGTCGTCGTTTCAACCATAAGATGTCTGTCCACTGCTGCACATAGGCCTCTTATATATCTCCCATATTCTAATTCTGACATGATATTTTTTAATAATTATTAGTAATATCTGTTATATTAATATACTGTTGCCGATAACGTAACTATAATTAATATGTTATCGTTGATAACAATAACGTGATTTAATGCTACTTCCCTTCTCTAATCTAAGCTTGTTTCTTATCTGTACCTGTTGACATCCAAATTGTCACCTTAAATGACACTGATATTTATTTTTTTTGCTTGTATTATCAGAGCAAATAAAAAAGTCAAGAGAGAACGTCGTTGAACAGTCGAGTGAGGCCGGTTTTTTTTACATGTGTGAGTGCGTCGCTGTTGCGCCGCCATACTTTCCTTGTACTTGGATGTGTGTGTAAATGTCTGTACACGCCCAAGTAGCACAAATAGTGGCAAATAGCTCGTATATTATATCTACTTGCAGACTTGGGTGAAATTTTCAACCATTATGAAGTTCTATATAGGTGGAGAGAAACCCTTATGCAAACATTATAGAACCAAGTGGCAAAAAATTGCAGCTTATTTTTAGTTCCAAATGGAATCTATAGCAGTTCTCAAGATCACCATGAGTGGCAATTAGAACTATGAGTGTAAAATGTGCGCAGTGAACGATTCATTGAACTATAGTGCGTTCGTTCATTCAACGCGCTCGGTCATTGAGTGATAAATAAGACGTCAAAGTTATTCAGAGTAGCGACAGTCCGCGATAGCTGTAAAATTGTATTTTGTGTTACGGACGGTATTTCGATTGAGATTGCGCGGCCATAGTGCATATTATACCTCTGTTTGAGTTTATTGTATTTGCTTCCCTGCATTGAAATATCACAAAAGTCATTGGGATTGTTTTGTTACTGTGAAAACTATACATTGTTTTCTTTGTAAATTTCAACGGGCCTTCGATTTGATCAAGACTTATTGAAAATACTGTGCTATATTAATAAACGAAATAATACTATTGAAAAGTAAAACTGTTAAAAACCTGATATAATAGTTTTAGGTTAAGTATGATGTTAAAGTACATCAAATCAAAACTATAAAAACTCTGTGTTTACGCATCAGTGTGATAAAAATCATGTTCAAAACAAAACATTTTCAAGGTCTCCATTTTCTAAACATGGCGACGTAAAACTAATTTATGCTCTATTTGCACCTACAAGATGTAAAAATCACGTATTTATATCTCTCGAGTGGCAAAGCAGTGTATCTTATTACCAATAGTAATTATTTTATCTTTATGTTTTATTTCTATAACATTGACAACAACGTTTTACTTTTTTCAATGTTATGGAATTCATTTTAAAAAGGTACTGATGTTTTAGTACTTTGATAGGCCTAAATCATTAATTCTATCACAAAGTGAGCGTAAGACAACAGCTTAAACAATATATATACACATATGCGTTATTATAGTAGCAATAGTTATAATAATATATAATACCTAATTTTGAAACTGTTAGATCTTTGGTGGTTTCAAATAAATTAAAATTGCTGCTTTTGGTATTCCAGAACCCCTATAGAAACTTAGTTACGCGTTGAAGTGGCGTGGCAGAGTACACTAGCCCTTAAAGCTGCAAATATGACAGGTTTCAAAAGAGCTGCAAAATGATACCTTTAGCTACTACAAGAGACATATTCCTCTATTGTAGTACTTATTTGGAACTAAAAGTGCCAAATAAGAGTACGATAGCGCTTAGATTTAGGAGTTGCATATATGTGATTTAGAGACCTTATATACAACCAATACTTCTGTATAAGTGGAAATTAAAACCTGTATGTTACTTTAGGTAACAAAATCGGTTTTATGCTACCGTAGGAAACAAAGCAGAAACAAAAATCTTTCCTATGAAACTACGAGCGACAAGAAGTACTCATATACAATTATGAGTTGTGTTTGAAGCTAAAGGTTTTATCAAACACTGTAATACAACTAATTTGCAACTTAGAGCTATAATATAAGTTGCAAAATTCACTAGTGTGCTACATGGGCGGCGAGGCGTAGTTTTGGTCGGCCCCACTTCTTTGTTCACAGCATTCTGTCTTTATTTTTTTATTTGGTCTGAGCTTGTATTGTATTAATCTTGTTCTATTACTAATTTGTTGTATTTTGATAATTTTAAAGTGTGTTTTGAAATGAAATTTAATTTTAAGAAATAATTCTATAAGCATATTATTAAAAACATTGTTATTGGACGATTTCAAAAACATGCAACATGTCTATGAAATAAAAAGAATTTGACTTTAACTTTGATTTTGACCCATAATACTGGTTTGAGGCAGCTATGCTTGCTTAGTAAATATCGTCAAAGATATTTTAGTCTTTTTTCAGGAATAATAGTAAAAATAATATTTACTCGTCACAAAATAGATAACATACTTTTTTCAAGATGCTTTTTATCGTAATAGATTGTGCAGTAAGTATTCGAATTGAATAAGTTTATAAACCAAAATATAGACTTAATATTCAACTCGTAACTTTTGTATGCCACTTACGAATTGATAGATCGACGAGAAAAGTTGGGACACAAAATGATGCTCTAGAGGCTCAAGTCTAGACTTTGAGGATCGTAATTTATAGAAATATATTTGCACATTTCAATATCATTTATATGTTGTCATTTTCATGTTTTAAACCAATTTAATAGGAAAATTTTAAAACATTTGAAATTCGTTTATTGAATTCCTCCAATACGGCTTAACAAGGTTTTTATGATTTTTTGTATATAAGTATTTGGTAAATTTGATAGGTGTACCAAAATCCGTGTAGGTTTTTTAACTGTCCTGTTGCATAGGCTGAGCCTACGAGTTATCCCTACTTTTGTGTAAAATGTTTTTAAATTTATTGTTCAAAAATATTTTTTCAAAGGATCTTATTATTTAAAAAAACTTTGTAAGTATATAAGGTAGACTTATCAAATGTACGCATTGTATAATTAAGTACTAAGTAGTTTTTGATACAGTTTCTCCGTAAATTATAATTAATCCTATCAGAGTTAAAGACATGCTCTTATTAGGTTGACGTGTAATCTATGTAATATAATACAGGGTTATTTCTAATCCATTAGCATTCTTCTAGGGGCTTATTCTTTACATCAAACTAATAATTTTTGTTATACGACTTTAGTCAAAACTCAAAAAAAATTTTTGTTGGTACATAGAAAAATCTAGTTCACCCGCGACAAAATGTATGGAGCAGCTGATTTTTTTTTTAGTTTTGACAAAAGTCGTATAACAAAAGTTGTTAGTTTTAATGTACAGAATATGCCTCTAAAAGGATGCTAATTGATTAAAAATAACCCTGTATAAGGTAGTTACCTTAATTTAACCATTTTCTAAGGGTCGTAGCGTAATGAAAATTGGCAGCTGTATGTAGTTCTGATGACAATACAATAATATGGTACTGTCGAACTGATCTGGTGATGGAGCCGGAAGATATAAACTGGAACTTCATGATGGAAAATCGTATCAAAGCTGTTTTGGATTTCTTAGAAAATTCTTGTAATGAACTTTGATAACTTTAGGTTTCAAGGTCTGATGATGAAGCCGAAAGATAGGCACTGGCATTCCATGATGGAATATCGTATCATAATCGTGTTTGCACTTGTGAGAAAGGCCAGGTAAAGCGTTTTTTAAGCATTGATCAAGGGTTTTTTAAACTATTAAATTATTTTTAGTACGATTGAGAAATACGAGTATCTTACTCAATCCTAGCCAGTCTTATTAAACCATGTTTTGCAAAATCGCTAAAAAAATTGCGACTAACACGATAAAGTTATATAACGCCCACTGGGCCATAGATACAATTCAGACAGAACAATAGGGTAATTGCGGCCGATCCTAGCTATTACGGGGAAATGGCAGACAGATTAGTGGTATGCCATATCCTGCCCAACATTGACTATAAAGACTTCCACTGGGTCATTGTTATATTGATAAAGGTTTAATTTGAGCTATTAGAAGGACTCTGGTACCGTAAAAAAGCGCTAGATGCAAGCTTTTTCAACTGGCTTTATTGAAAATTTATAGGGCAAGCCTAAATCCAGCAGAAGATGATGACGAACCGTTTGCGAACACTTTTTATGGCTCGTGTAAGAAACAATTCCCAAGAAATATACATGACCCACTTAAAGTTATTTGTTTAATGTTTAGCAAGTAACGTGAGAACAGAGTGTAACAAATATTCTATAGCAAAGTTCAACTATAACTGTTGTTTGTTGTTTCAGAATTCTTTATTATCAACATACATTTTTTAACTACTAAGTACAACACAGTCTAATACTAGTAGCAACTTAAAAATATAGTTTGACTCTCAGGCTAAATACACCTATATGGTCATTTTAAAACAATATAATTGTTAAAAGGGTACATAAATTTTGATAACATGACGGTCTAAAAAGTAGGACTATATCTACCTGCAATTGAGTTTAATTATGAGCATTTTGTTCCAAGCTCATATTTAAAAGTTAAATTAATTGACGTTGTGTGCCCTAAAGCGATCATTACATTAATTTACGGAAACAAACATGATGTTCTATGGCTTTAAAATTTACATAATTAGGCACCTACCTACGTAGCAGTTAGAATAAGGTATTCATTTCACTTGACCACAACAATGTACTTAATGTTCAACTATAACTGTTATTTAATTCCTACTAGATCCTACTAATATTATAAACTTATATACTTCCATTGGGTTTTTGCTCTATTGATAAAAAAAATAATTTGAATTAATTACACGGGTTGTAAATCTAGAGACGCTCTCCGTTCTTAGAGCAAATAAAAAAATCGAGACAGAACGTTGTGAACAGTCAAGTGAGGCCGGTTTTTTTCATGCATGTGGTGAACGCGTCAGTGTTGCGCCATAGTATGACTGACGCCCCAAGGCGTAGTTTCCTTGTGTATGTGTGTGTAATTGTGTCTGTACACGGAGAGGCGTAGATTTGCCGGCCTCACTTGTTTTGTTCACAACATTCTGTCTTGATTTTTGGTCTGAGTTTCTGTTATGTCATTGTTCCTTATGATGTATGATTCTTATGACAAACTTTTACTATGATATCTCCTCGGAAATTAAAACAAAATCAGCTCGTTGATGGAAAAAGTTAACTATAGGAAAAATGTATTGAATCCAAATAAAGGAATATATCTCTTGACTTAATATTATATACATTCTGTATACATATTAAAATAGCAAGAGCGTGCTGGACGCAAGCAACTTTCAATTGGTATCATTTTTAAGGCAAGATTAAGTCCAGCAGTCATCGTCCCGTAGCTGATAACAATGAGGATGATGTAGAATACTTTTCACTAAATATTTGTATTCTAACACATAAAAAAGTGTCAGTAGATATGTATAGAAAAATCTATATATTCTGCCATGTGTTCTTTCTTTGTATCTTCTAAGTGCCATTTGGAATCAAGCTGCTAATAGACATGATGACTTAAAAACCGAACAAGTGCGAGTCAGGCTCGCACATGGAGGGTTCCGTACAAACATATTGTTAAAATAATTAAAAACCTGTTTTAGCATGTGCTACTGAAGCTATTTTATATGATACGATTTACTTACTTTGAATTTTGAACCCATATTTTGTGAATTTTGAAGCCCTAATTTTTGATGATGCAAAAAAAAGTAAAGTTTTCAGATTTATTCCTATATGTGTACTCTAAGACAATGCTTCTCGCCAAATTTCAAAGTTCTATGCCAACGGGAATACCCTGTAGGTTTTGATTTTTGTGAATGTCGAAATATGCGGTTTTTTACGACAAAAACGGCTCTAACTTTTTTATACGATAACTGAGAAGTTTTTCTTTTACACAACTGCAAGAAACCATAGATTTACGTATACAGCTTAAATTTCAACTCGATATCTTTACGCGTTCCTGAGATAGAGTCTTGACATACACACAGACGGACATACGGACAACAATGTGATCCTATAAGGGTTCCGTTTTTTCCTTTTGAGGTACGGAACCCTAAAAATATAATAAGTCCGTCAGATAGACTATCAAATAATATTAGACACGTATTTTTTCTTTTGTTAATTAAACAAAAATTGATGAAGATATAGCCCGTCAAAGTACCGCGTGACGTAACAAGTGCCATATAAATGTATGGACTTCTGTAAGAGAGGTGACGTCACAAACCCCACTTCCAAACTTTGACAATGTTTGTCTTTGTCATTTGTTGTCTGATTGATAAAAGAAAAAATATGCGTCCAATATTTTTTGATAATCTAACTCACGGATTAATTATAATATGTTTTTTTTTACCTAGTCATCATGCTTATTGCGACATGCAGCGGCTGATATAAACTAGTAGTGCAGCAGTATCAAAACAAATGAAGTCGGCCACAGCTGCACTACGAGTAACAATTACTTAATTTGGAAGCATTTTAATAAAAGTAACCGATCTACTTTATTTGAAAAAAAAAATATCAAGAGGAAGTTACCAAATAATGTAAAATAAGTTCCATTTACTTATCCTTAGATGAACAATAAAATTTCTTCTTTTTTTACGTATTATTGATATTCAACCATACACAGCACAAGTCTTCCCTATAGTCATAGTCTAGGTATTTTTTATTATAAGATCTACCGGCCAGTGCAGCCCGCGCGCAGAGTACACGATCGGTACGTGAAACGCGGGGTGGAAGTGAGGAAGATTCAAACGGGTGGGGGGTAACGAGTGACCGTTCTATACGTAGTATTGTTATACTCGTATCTTCTTTGCTACGAGTTAGAATCATCCGCTGCTCGTGCGGCAGTTGCAGTTGGCAGCTCTGTTCTAAGAAGCAACTTTAGAATAATAACGTAGTTGTGAGTAGTACTTGCCATCTATCCATGCATCAGTCGTAGGACTGACATATGCTGGACATAGGCTACATCAATGGATTTCCAATAAGTACCGCTGCAAGCGGTCTGTACCTATCCAGCGCGATCCTGCGATCTTAATTATATCGCCAGTCTACCTAGTCGGTCAACGTCCTACGCTGCGCTTGCTGGTCCGTGGTCTCTATTTGATAACTTTACGTCCCCATTGGCCATCCGTACCTGCGATCCGCACTAATTATGGTTGTGTTGGTTATTATGCCGCTTTTCTTGGCCTACCCAACATTAGCTACAATATGTTGCATGATAAAAGCCCACCATGTCAGCCGTGTATTGAATAGAGCTACAAAAATGGCTGAATAGGATAAGGTAGAGAATAGATTATTGTGAATACATTTGCCTAAAATTCTGATTCTTCACGGATCGTTACAAGTCTAAAAATATTTATACTTATACAAGCTTTTATCCGCAGTTTCGTATATAATTATTTATTTATTTGTATGTAATAATTATAATTTGTTTTTGTATCTGTGTATTTGGTCTATGTAGTTTATGCTATTGAACAGCACCGACCGCAACATAGTTATCCTAAAATTATTTCATTTAGGTTGCCTGGCAGAAATCTCTGCAGGCGATAAGGCCACCCATTGTTCTACCGGAATATTATTTATTGTTCTGTAATGTATGGTGTGAAAATAAAATAATTTTGTATTGTATTGTATTTCGTTCGCGCCATGTTTTAATTTTTATGTTATTCTATAGGATTTTTTTTTGTGTTTATATCTAGTCGATTTTTTACGTATTATCGATGTTATTTTGCGGTGATCATGTCATAGGATAATTTCTTTTTCTAGCTTCTTCTACGGATGGAAGTTAGCTGCCAATGTCATTTATCAGTCAAAAACGTTTCGTCTATCTGTAAGAAAGATAAGTTGGCGAGCTAAAAAAGAGTTCAGCTTAACCCACGGGAACCGCGACATATTTCGGGATCAAAAGTATCTAGCTTATGTCACTTTCCGTCTTTCAAACCATATTCGTGCAAAAATCAAGGTAACAAACATACTTTCGGATTTATATTATAGTAAATAAGTTCGTATAGGCCGGGTGGCTAGCCCTGGTGTCAGAGTTTTTAGGCCGCCTGAAGGCCTCTGACATGGCTTAACGGTTAAAACAATCGGGTGCCGCCGGCAGCGGTGCAGGGCCCAAGCTACCGATGGTTGGGGCTACAGCGAGAGGAACCTCCTGACAATGCGTGCCGTTTTCAGGATGACCACCTTCTGTCTTTGACCCTCGATCCAACCGTCTAGCGAGAGCCTCTTAAGATGGCGGTTGAGACTCGTCGCTATTAAGACGTTTATCGAAACGACTATCGGGACAATGATCGTCGAATCAACATCCCACATGACGGTAACCTCGTGAGCCAAGTCAAGGTACTTGCTGAGCTTGTCCTTTTCGGCGTTCATGAGGATCTTGTCATGTGGGATGGTGACGTCGACGAGCACTGCTGGGTCCGGTCGACCACCACGATATCAGGCCTATTGGCGACAATAGTCCTGTCCGTGATGATAGAGCGGTCCCAGTAAAGCAACGCACGACCATTCTCGAGAACTGATACTAGATACTAATAATAAGTACATATTACCTACGAATAAATTAAAGTATTATTTCTTGATAGCAAATGTACTTATTTTAATACATTTTTCCTTTTAAATACCGTTTCACGCTCAATTAATAAATTAAAATTAAAGTTTATTATAAAAATCTGACTACATCTGACGATATTTTTTCCTATAAAGTAAATTAGAGCTATTTAGTGTCATATAGTTATGGCGCTACATAACTCCGATCTACATACAAAATATCAATCTTGTGCATACATACAATTCTGATATTTTTTTAAATTGGTATGCTTACGACCATAATATATTTTTCCAAATGCTTTGACGTGATGAAGTTCTTTACTGATCCGGTCATTTAAGCTTAAATTAGGTAAGAATCTCGGAATTCGAGATACCCAGCTATAAGTCTGTAAATACTTGTACATATTGACACCGTTCAGGGTGTCAAGTAAGTTAGTCAGAGTGTTAAGTAAGTTAAGTCAAGTTGTCTCAAAACCTACATATGGTAGGGTGTACGAAACTATTAAATTTCAAGTCACAAAAATCGTTTTTTTGCGCTTTTTTTGTAAATATATCTCATTTCCTATGGGTTTTTTGCTATTTGTATTTTTTGTTAACAAACATTTTTCATACGTTCAACCATTTTCGAGATAGAGGGCGGAGAGCGCGCGGTCACAGCATCACTTCAGGTCAACCGGTGCCTCCGGTCGAAAACGCGCCATATATAGTTTATTATTCATTATCGATAAATCAATGATTCTCAAAATTTACCGGTATATAAATATATTTACATATATTTATATACCGGTAAATTTTGAGATGTAAATACGGTCTCTTTAGGTTCGGTTTGCTTTTGTACCATGCACGTTGACCATTGTATTCACAATATTTTGTTTTTAGATAAAATCAGGCATACGCACAAAATTGGAACAGTAGAAAAAATGTGCCTGCTCTGTACAAACATATTCTGTGCCGCGTGTCTGCAAGTGACGTAGGTCATTTCGCGTGTTTGTGTAAATGAATGATTATAATATTATTCGGGGCGGCATTTCAAAGCCGAGCTGATGTAATGACCCGGCTTCGTTGTAGGCACAATTTCACGGAAGGTGTGTCTGTTTTATTTAGCTATTCTTTGACGTTATTGCGTATAAATTACGTTTTATTTTGTTTGCGTTGTTTTTTGTAATTGTGTTTTGTTTTTGTGAAAACCAGTATAGTCTAATAATTGTTTTTGCTGACTGTTCTTTTGTTAAACGGATGCGAATTAATTATGTTTCCAAAAAAAAAACCGGACAAGTGCGAGTCAGGCTCGCACATCGAGGGTTCCGTAAAAACGCATGGTTAAAATATTTAAAAACCTGTTTTAGCATGTGCTAATGAAGTTCTTTTATATGACACCTTTCATGATACGATTTACTCACTTTCAACTCGATATCTTTACGCGTTCTTGAGATAAAGAGTCGTGACATACACACAGACGGATAGACGGACAACAAAGTGATCCTATAAGGGTTCCGTTTTTTCCTTTTGAGGTACGGAACCCTAAAAATGGTTACACTTGCTTCCATCGTGTACAAAATTCGAATTGTTCACTCAAATTGATGTATATTATTACCTATTTTAGTGTTATTTTTATTTTATTAAAAATACATTTTTGAATCGGTTCTCAATTGGCGAAAATATCGATGAACATACACAAAAAAATACATACAGACGAACATAAAACCTCCTTTTTTGGGAGTCGGTTAAAAAGAGGATTTCAATTTGTCTTCGTTGTGTTTTTTTCTTTTTGTTTTTAGTTATTTCGATGTTACATGGATTTTCAAAGTTTTTACAATCTCTAGAGAAACATTCAATTCGAACTATCCTATCGCCCTTCGTGGGTAGGCCTATGTTCAGCAATGGACTATTAAGAATGTTCTTTCGGTAAAGTACGTGCATTTATGTTTACACCACCGTTCAAGTCAATTACATGTTTCCACACAGTAGGTTGTCTGGAAATCGCTTTTAGCGATAAGACCGCTTTTTGTACTATTCTTCTGTCGTTATTTCTTTTTCTGTTATGTTTTACGTGGTGTCAATAAAGTGTTTTTGTATTGAATTGTGTTGTATTGCTTTTTGTGAGATAGCCTAGATAGATATAAAATTTATTTACGATGGTTCAAGAGACTTGGAGCAATTCTAGAAAATTCGCTCATTATTTGTTTTTGGCCTGCGATTGAATGTAACAATGTGTTTATTACGTTTTTGTCAAATAATAATTATGTTTTGTCTGCACTTGCCTGGCCAATTAATAAAATTCAGCAAAAGTTCGCAGAGGTCAGTCGGACTTGGACAACTACGGGATCGAGGTTAAATGAGAGGTCATTCTATGCGTATAGTAGGTATTTCGGTATATATTTATCGGGGTATTGACTACAACACTATCACATTATAATAATCCGAAACTGTAATGCGTGAGTGATCCGCCGAGCACGAGATGCCCTTTTCGGGACCCGCTCCACTGTACGTGGATACAAGTCCGCCCGTGGTTCTCGTAACACTGCTGGCTGGGCGTTCCGCTAGAGTGGTTCATCACTCTCAATGCACTAGATGGCGCTATAGTCAATACCCCGATATATTTTTTGGTAGCCAATGTTTATTTTCGTAATTATATTATCTGAAGATTATAATAATTAATATTGTAGAGCAAAGTGTGTGCCGTGAAAGCCGATTGGAAGAATGTTGGCCTTTATTAGCATGAGGTGTTGAGTGCCAACACAGACCCGTATCAATTCAATGAGTTCTTTGGTATTTGCGTACGGATTTTCACATACTTTTTGGTGAAGTAAAACTTGAGCATATCTGCAAACGTCCTTAAAAGCGACCTGAGGGCTAAGTGAGAGATTTTCGCTCGAGCTCGAACGCGTTAACGTTTGATATGATTTCTATGGAAATGGCACAGCGCCATCTTGTGTCACGTACAGAAAACTAAATAGCTAAGTGTGAGTATTTTTTACGGTAATGTAACGAGCGCCAAACCGATCGAACACGAGCGCGGCAACGTCTGTGATTGGCTAATTCAAGCGTGTGTGTCAATGTTCTCGCGTGTGTGCTCGACGCGTTCGGTCAACGCGACGTAAAAGTAATTCGATTTGATTTGCAAATCTCCCACTTGACACTCTGGTGTGTGTATGTCTACCAACCCGCACTGGCCCAGCGTAAAGTATAAAACGCAGTTGCCTTTTAAGGAGACAGTAGTAAACTAAAAAAGCCGACACAGTACAGCATAAAGAGCTTAAAATCTAAAACCTAAAATCAAAGAAAAATTTACACCTACTCCTAAAGCCATCCTTTTAATTTGAACCGCCATAGATTACGTCACACTCCAAAAACGGAACAAAGTCAAGAAATCCTAATTCTTAAGCTAAACTATCTTCTTAAATCTGCCAGGCCGCATAAAATGTGTGAAAAAACATGCATATGTCTGTAAAATAGATTGTATGGCATACCTACACCAATAATATGTAAACTAACGTAGTTCAACCGTTTGATAGCACCAATATAGATTTAAAAAACCGGACAAGTGCGAATCAGGGTCGCACATCGAGGGTTCCGTACAATCATATTGTTAAAATAATTAAAAACCTGTTTTAGCATTTGCTTATGAAGTTATTTTATATGATACCTTACATGATATGATTTACTCACTTTGAATGTTGAACCCATATTTTGTGAATTTTGAGGCCCTATTTTTATGTGATTTAAATAAAAATGTACAGTTTTCAGATTTATTCCTATATGTGTACTCTAAGACAATGCTCTTAGCCAAATTTCATAATTCTATATCAACGGAAAGTACCCTGTAGGTTTTGATTTTTGCGAGCGTTAAAATATGCGTTTTTTAACGACATAAACGACTAACTTTTTATACGGTGATTAAGAAGTTTTTCTTTTACACAACTGCAATAATTCATAGGTTTACGTATATAGTTTAAATTTCAACTCGATATCTTTACGCGTTCCCGAGATAAAGAGTCTTGACATACAGACAGACGGACAGACGGACAACAAAGTGATCCTATAAGAGTTCCGTTGTTTCCTTTTGAGGTACGGAACCCTAAAAATGCCAAGTAGATGGTAGATGTATATATGGTGGATACATAATAATATATCCATCTACCAGCAGTAGACTATGAAATAAAACTGGTACACTGTAGAGAGCTAAAAAGTGCAGTATATTAGGAAGACTTAAAAGTTAAAATAAAAGTAAAATGATATCTACTCCCAAAACCATCCCTTTGATTGGAACCGCCCTAGATTACGTCACACTCCAAAAAGGGAACAAAGTCAGGCAATCCTAATTCCTAAACTAAACTATCTACTTAAAACTGTCAAGCGACATGAAATGTGGGCGCTTGCCTAATGCCCTACCCTTTCTGCCCCAAGTTCACAGGCACATTATGGAGGATTTACATAAATCAAGCTAAGGTCCAAGGTATTATGAGTTGTGCTTGTACGCTGGATTGGGTGGAAAAGTATTTTGGAACTAGGTTTCGGTCAGCTTTTTAGCTGGTAGAGTGAACTGAATGATTACCGTGTCAGCTGATGAGAAACCCAAGAGGACAATATGACGGCGAGACTAGATCGTTGTTGTAATATACACGCTATAAGTATCGGCTTTTGGGCCCGAATATTCCATAAACCCATTATACACCCATTATTTCTATTATTAGATGGTAATAATAAGATAATTCTTGTGTGTACCTGCAAGTGGACTCACTTTAAAGGTACTCACAAGAATAGACATGATGATTAAAAATATAGTTAGTCCGTCAGATGGACTATCAAAACATTTTAGACATGCATTTTTTAGGGTTCCGTACCTCAAAAAAAAACTGAACCCTAATAGGATCACTCTGTTGTCCGTCTGTCCGTCTGTGTGTATGTCAAGACTCTTTATCTCGGGAAAGCGTAAAGATATCGAGTTGAAATTTAAGTTGTATGCGTATATTGATAAACTCTTGCTGTTGTGTAAAAGAAAAACTTCTCAAATATCGTATAAAAAAGTTAGAGGCGTTTATGTCGTAAAAAACTGCATATTTCGCACTCACAAAAATCAAAACCTACAGGGCACTTCCCGTTGACATAGAACTATGAAATTTAGCGAGAAGCATTGTCTCAGAGTACACATATAGGAATAAATCTGAAAACTGTACATTTTTATTTAAGTCACAAAAAAATAGGGCCTCAAAATTCACAAAATATGGGTTAAAATTCAAAGTTAGTAAATCGTATCATGTAAGGTATCAAATAAAAGAACTTCATTAGCACATGCTAAAACAGGTTTTTAATTATTTTAACAACGTGTTTGTACGGAACCCTCAATGTGCGAGCCTGACTCGCACTTGTCCGGTTTTATTTACCAAGTTATCACGTCAATTATAGCAGTTCCGATTATTCCGATTCTTATTTTCAGATTCCGATTACTAAGTAGAAAAACGCCTCACTACCGTACCCGTACCCGTACACTGTCGATTTTCCTTTGATACGTACGAAGCGGTTTGACTCGACATTTCTGATTCGTACCGCCAGGGAATGGAACAGCCTTCCTGCTTTCCTGTTTCTTAAGACTTATGTTTATAAAGCTTTTCAAGATTAGAGTGAATAGGTATCTTCTAAGTCTGCGTGCTTCATCTTCGACCAAAACGTCGCTTACCATCATGCGAGTTTGTGGTCAAACGTGGACTTATTCGCGTTAAAAAAAAACATCATAATTATACTAAGCGCCACACAAATCGGCGGATGAGAAGTTAGCCGCAGATGACACTTCGCCGTGATTCGCTAATTATTGCGCATGTGTGCACAATGCCGACGTAGGCGTAGAGAGCGCGCGGGAGTCATGATGTTGGCGGGCGGGTGTGCCTCGGCGTCTCGTTTCTCTGGCTTCCACGTATATGTGGTCGTCACGGACGATTTACTGTATTTTACCGGGAGGCATTTTCTAACTGAGCGCTGCCGTAGCTCGGATGACACGTTAAATTGTAGGTCCCGGTTGTTTTAACCGTTTAGCCATGTCAGAGGCCTTCAGGCGGCCTAAATACTCTGACACCAGGGCTAGCCACCCGGCCTATACGAACTTACTTACTTTTATCAATATATTGTAACGCAGTAGACGCCCGTTGTAGGTATGGAGTGCGGTGTTTACGTAATCCGGTTCTGGGAAGCCCTATTGTTCTGTGAAGCTTTATTGTGTTTTTATTGGTGCCTTTTGTATTCGGTTTTATGGCTTAATGACTCGAGTTTATTTGTTTGGTGTTTACGTATTTGAAAAACAATAGGGATTCTCGAACTTTCAAGTTGTTTACTTGTTAACACAATGGCGTTTATTGAGATCGAGTAATGTTGCGAAATATCTCGTAGGTTCGAGACTGTAGGAAATAACGAATATAAATACGCCGGCCGACCCTTGGGGATCAGTTTATTCGTTTACCGTCGAAGCGATAACTACTCGGGTTAGAGTGCGATACCAGTGATTGTGAAGTGACTAACTTGTGTGAATATCAGTGCCAGTGTAAAGTGTTTGTGCGAACCAGTTGTGTCGTGTGTTTTTGTGATTTTTGTGAAGTGATTGTTTGCAATAAAGTGCAAAGTGAATAATCGGCGTTTTAACTGACTATCCAAGAACCCATCTCGTAACATTTGGTGTCAGAAGGGTGGATAGTTAAAAATGCCGGTAACACCATACGACGAAGAGACCCCTCGCACAAGGAGTCAGCGCCGACAGGAGGAAGCGCGCCGACAAGAGGAGCAGGAGCGCCGCCAGGAGGAGATCGACCACAGGCGCTTTGGAAATAATTCGCTGTTAATGGAAGGCAGTGAGTCTGAGGCAACCAACGACGACTCCAGAAACCTAGGAGCACTTGCTGCGGCACCTTCTGTGGTACCTGCTGCACCACCTGCTGTGGCACCTGCTACATCACCTGCTGTCCCTGTGGCATTTGATATAGCTGCTTTGATATCCATGATGCAGTCGATGTTCGATCGCAACAAAGAAGACCAGGCTCGCCTACTAGAAGAACAGGCCCGCAACAACAGAGAAGAACTCCTTACAAGCTTGCAGGCGACCTTGGGCAGTGAGATAAAAGAGGTCAAGGACACGGTTAAGCAGCTTGATACCAGCGTAAAGGAGCATGAATCCCGAATTGTTGATGCGGAAGCACAAATCGCCGATGTAAGGAAAGCCCTCAACGTCATCAAGTTAGGAGGTGGAACTGCTGCATCTACAACCTACTCGCCAGCCCCACAAAAGATTAAAGTGACGCCTTACGACGGGACATCATCATGGTCAGCCTACAAAATTCAATTTGACGCCGCCGTTCAAACCAATGGATGGAACAAGGACCAAGCCAAGAACGCCCTCATCATGAGCCTTCGTGACGAAGCCCTGAGTATTCTGGATGCCGTGGGTAAGGAAGTCACCTACGATAAATTAATGGAAACGCTGGAAAGTCGCTATGGTGATGAGCACCTGGAACGTGTGTACCGAGCGCAGTTGAAGAACAGGGTGCAACGTCGTAATGAAAGTCTTCAACAGTGGGCCGTCGAGGTGGAGAAACTATTCCGGAAGGCTTATCAGTCCGCGCCATTACCCAACGACGAACATCTAGTGGAAGCGTTTGCTAACGGGATAGCAGACTTCGAAGTACGAACTGCAGTGAAACTCGGGCATCATAAGACACTAAAGGAAGCTTTGGCTCAAGCCTTAGAAGTCGAGGCTGTACGAAATCCAGCGAAGGGTATCCAACATATAAGGGAGGTAAAGGACGCATCACTTCGTACAAGGTTTGGCCCTAGATGCTACAACTGCGACGAAAGAGGCCATTTATGGCGGAATTGCCCAAAGCCATGCCGAACCAGGGACGATCGACTATTGGAAGAACGAACGGATCGTGAGGCGACGCATTCACTATGGAGGAATAAACGACCTGCTGAAGAAAACAGAAATTGGCGAGTGTTAACCGGGTCAGAAAAGCCAAAGATTTTGATATCACAAGCTCACGATGGGAACAGCCTGATCATCAATGGTGCCATTAACGGAACTTCGTGCAAGCTGACATTGGATACTGGAGCTTCTCGCACTATCATCAGTTCCCGTTTGGCTAAGCGCTTTCTTCCGAACTTCGAAAGCTGCAAAACAGTTCAACTTCTGACAGCGACCGGTCAGCACATATCCGTCCAAGGAGAGAAGCTGGTGGAGTTAAAGTTGGGTGAGAAAACCTTCCAACATAAAGTCATTGTAGCAGATATAGTTGACGATTGCATTCTGGGTCTTGACTTCATGCGAGAACATCATTGTGAGATTGACGTCAACCAAGGAATCTTGAAGTGTGGAAGAGAAGAAATCTTTATGGAAGGCGCCATATCAGGAAAGGTTTATTGTCTGCAGAAAACAGTCCTTCCACCTAGATCGGAAACCATTGTGGCAGTTAGATTACCGCCAAAGTTGGGACATCAACAACGATGTGTTCTAATAGAACAATCGGAAGGTGATCAACCATGGTTAGTGGCCCGAACTCTGGTGAGGACTACTAATACTGCTGTGGTACGTGTGCTCAACACAAGTAACGAGGAACAACTCATCAAAGGAGGTACTCCGATTGGTTCATGCGAAGAAGTAGACTGGATGCGCAGATGCCAAGAACAACCAAAGGAGAAATACAACTGTGCTGGGAGTTGCAACGTGTCAACACTATTGGAAGATTCCCGTAAAGATCTCTCTGAAAAAGAACTTCAGATGGCGAAGAAGATGCTACAGTGCTTTACCGACATATTTGCCCTCGATGATGCTGTCAACGGGAAGACTAGCTTAGTGAAGCACACGATAAATACAGGAAACGTGCCACCGATACGACAGCGGCCAAGAAGGATACCAGTGGCTCGAGAAAAAGAAGTTGTGTCAATGATTGAAGACATGGCGAAAAATGGTGTGATAGAACCTTCATCCAGTCCGTGGTGTTCGCCAGTGGTTCTAGTGAAAAAGAAGGACGGCAGTATGCGGTTTTGTGTTGATTATCGACGACTCAACGACGTAACGAAGAAGGACAGCTACCCTTTGCCGAGGATTGATGACACGTTGGATACACTGACGGGCATGAAGTGGTTTACTACGTTGGACTTAAAGAGCGGGTACTGGCAAGTGGAAATAGACCCTAAAGATAAGGAGAAGACCGCATTTTCTACGGGAAAAGGCCTGTGGCAATTTAAAGTGATGCCGTTTGGGTTGTGCAACGCCCCCGCTACGTTCGAAAGGTTAATGGAGTTAGTTCTTGCGGGACTAATTGGTGACGCATGCCTTGTCTACTTAGACGACATCATAATTGTGGGAAAAACCTTCGAAGACCACTTGCAAAACCTGGAACGAGTCCTAACAAAAATACGTGCTGCTAATCTTAAGCTGAGTCCGAAGAAATGTTCCTTCTTCAAGAGGCAAGTGAATTTCTTGGGACATGTGATTTCCGAAGCTGGTGTACAGACGGATCCAGGTAAAGTCAGTGCTGTGAAGGATTGGCCTGTGCCAGAAGACAAGACGGAAGTCAGAGCATTCTTGGGATTATGCTCCTATTACAGGCGATTCGTGAAGAACTTTGCTGATATCGCTAAGCCGTTGCATAGACTGACTGAGGAAAAACGGCCCTTTCTCTGGGATGAAAATTGCGACGCAGCTTTTCGAGGACTAAAGGAGCGACTTTGCAATACGCCTATTCTCGGCTTTCCGGACACCGAGAACGAGTTTATCGTGGACACTGACGCCAGCAACACCGGCATCGGAGGAGTATTGTCGCAAAGAAAAGGAGACCAAGAAGTGGTGATTGCGTATTTCAGCAAATCCCTGTCCAAGCCAGAAAGGAACTACTGTGTGACAAGAAAGGAGCTACTTGCAGTGGTGAAGACATTGCGTCATTTTAGCAAATACCTGCTCGGGCGAAAATTCCATCTGAGGACCGACCACGCTGCTCTAAAGTGGCTACTGCAGTTTAAAGATCCCGAAGGCCAAGTGGCAAGATGGATTGAGCAACTACAAGAGTTCGACTTTACCACGGAACATCGCAGTGGAAAATCTCATGGCAACGCAGATGCACTGTCAAGAAGGCCTTGCTCAGAGGACTGCAAGCATTGCTCAAGACAAGAGTCGAAAGATCCAGTACCTGTCAGAATGCTCAAAGCTGACATCGGCGACGAATGGAAAGAAACCCTTCAGGCTGAACAAAAAGAAGACGTCGACATCAAGCCGATTCTTGAATGGATGGAATCAGATGCCCGTAAGCCTGACTGGAGTGCTATTGCTTCACTGAGTGTTACGACAAAGAGTTATTGGGCGCAATGGGATAGCCTGGTGCTTCAAGAGGGAGTGCTGTGCCGAAAATGGGAAAATGCTCGAGGAAACCAGTGCCATCTCCAAATGGTTGTACCCAGAGCAAAAGTTCCCGAAGTTTTGAAGCTGTACCACGAAGGATTTTCGGGAGGACATCTGGGTGTGAAACGGACACTGTTGAAGATTCGAGAAAGGTTTTACTGGATCAACTGCAGAGATGATGTAGAAGACTGGGTACGGAAATGCACGAGCTGTGCATCAGTGAAAGGTCCGCATACCCGCAGCAGAGGAGCACTAAAGCTGTATAATGTTGGAGCACCATGGGAGCGAATCGCACTGGATGTGGCCGGACCATTTCCTGTGAGCGAAAGTGGCAACAAGTACTTCCTTGTCGTCATGGATTACTTCACCAAGTGGCCGGAAGTCTTCGCAATTCCAAACCAAGAGGCATCGACGATAGCAGACAAATTGGTCCATGAGGTATTCTGTCGTTTTGGAGTACCATTGGAAATCCATAGTGACCAAGGAAGAAATTTTGAATCTCAACTGTTTCAAGAGACGTGTCGGCTAATGGGTGCACACAAAACAAGGACAACGTCATACCACCCGCAATCAGATGGAATGGTGGAGCGATTCAACCAAACTCTGGAGAGATACCTGGCAAAAGTAGTCGAAAGCAAACAACGGGATTGGGACAAGCATATCCAGCCATTTTTGCTGTCATACCGAAGTGCTGTTCATGAGAGCACCAATGTCACTCCTGCTTTTGCCAATTTTGGACGCGAATTACGGCTACCCGCCGACTTAATAACTGGTGTCCCACTGGATTCTCCACAACCCATAACTGAGTACGCCAGTGACCTCCGGAACAAGATGAACGACATCTATGAGCACATTAGAGAGTATGGCCAGCAAACATCAGAAAGAATGAAGACTAGATACGACAGAAGGACTAACAACCCTGGGTTCGAGGAAGGCTCGCTAGTATGGCTACACAACCCTATACGCAAAAAAGGGAAATCTCCAAAGCTACAAGCCAAATGGGATGGACCATACCGAGTGGTGACCAAGATCAACGACGTGACGTTCCGCATACAGAAGGGACATCGAGGTGCTCCCAAGATAGTTCATGTGGATCGATTGGCGCGATATTACGGGTGCAACGATGCTCGGGACGAGCATGTCTTAGGAGGGGGTAGTGTAACGCAGTAGACGCCCGTTGTAGGTATGGAGTGCGGTGTTTACGTAATCCGGTTCTGGGAAGCCCTATTGTTCTGTGAAGCTTTATTGTGTTTTTATTGGTGCCTTTTGTATTCGGTTTTATGGCTTAATGACTCGAGTTTATTTGTTTGGTGTTTACGTATTTGAAAAACAATAGGGATTCTCGAACTTTCAAGTTGTTTACTTGTTAACACAATGGCGTTTATTGAGATCGAGTAATGTTGCGAAATATCTCGTAGGTTCGAGACTGTAGGAAATAACGAATATAAATACGCCGGCCGACCCTTGGGGATCAGTTTATTCGTTTACCGTCGAAGCGATAACTACTCGGGTTAGAGTGCGATACCAGTGATTGTGAAGTGACTAACTTGTGTGAATATCAGTGCCAGTGTAAAGTGTTTGTGCGAACCAGTTGTGTCGTGTGTTTTTGTGATTTTTGTGAAGTGATTGTGTGCAATAAAGTGCAAAGTGAATAATCGGCGTTTTAACTGACTATCCAAGAACCCATCTCGTAACAATATTATTAGACATAATCTAATAAATCAATCAATCTATATAAGACGGTCGTTTGAATTTTAGCGCCAAATATTTAAATTATAAACTAGTTCAAAGTGGCGCTAGTGATAAGTAACTTTGCTTTGTCGTTCCTGTCGACGTACATTCATAAAAAAATTTAAATTACAATCTCATTTAAAAAAATAATAATTAAACCTATAGAACTTTGAAGTGGTAAATAACTTATTGAAATAAAACATTAGTACTAATTTATTTTAGGTGAAACTTGTGTGAAAATAATAATTACATGAGCTAGTGACAAGGGGCTTCATCATCGCCAAAATATTGCATAAGTTGAAACATAAGCTGATTGTAAAATTAATTTAAAAAAATAAGAGGAATGTCAAATTATTGTTTTGAGCTTGAAAAATAACTTCTTATTTTTGGTTGTAATCGTTCAATTTTTAGTATTTAATCAATAAACTGTAATTAATGGTTTCTATTTGTATTATTTAGGTTCCTGTCGCCGAAATATACCTATATTTCGGCTTTTGCGCGGCGCTCTGCGTATAACTTACCATCCGCCGATTTGTGTGGCGCTTAGTATAGTACATTGACGTCTGTTTTTAATCGAACATATAATTATAATTAATTGAATTACACCTCCGTTACGCCTGGAACTGACGTTCTAATGACACAGTGATTATGGTAATCACTTTATACAGCGTGTGATTAAGTTTATTAACGCTGCGGCATTCGGGATGTAGGTTGTAAATGCAAATTACTTGAGGGTCAGTGGACTGTAACGATGCTCAGGTAGACAGTCGATTAGTTGCTTGTTACTGGTTTATATGGTTACAAGCATACATGAAGGTAGGTGTGGTGGTCTAGTCCTAGTGACACCCACGTAACAATTGTAAGGTCGTGGGTTCAAATCCCAGTCCCGTATATGTGAGTGCTTTGAAATGAATGTACGGATTTTCAAACTACTGGCTTTTTGGTGAAAGAAAACCTGAGGAAACCTGCATATAGATATATCCAATAAAGAAATTCGACGGCGTATGTGAATCCAACGACCCGCACTGGGTCAGCGTGGTGGATAGTCCAATCGCCTTTCGTGGGTAGGCCTATGTCTTGCAGTGGACTGCTATTAAAAAGGCTGGTACAGTACAGTACAGTATGTCGGTAGATAAAGAGTTTAGAGGGTCACTGTGTTTGCTGTTCTGAGATATCGAATTTCCTGAAAACCTATTTTTGTGAAAGCATTGCCATCCAATCCAGAATAATACTCGTACCTACGAGAAGCTTTTATCTTTTTGTTGTTGTTTGTTTATTTCAATGTACGAACGTATGTGTGAACAATTTAAGAAGGCAAATAAATATCCCTAAAATTAATAAAATAATTTTCCCAGGCCCTTTTGGTGGTTAGCTCAAAGCTCTTCTGTCATCCACATTATTATCAGCCTCTAGTAACCTACAAGACTTCATTGACTTGACCACCTCTGTGGCGCAGTTGTTAGTGAAAAATCAAAAATACTTAACCAATAACTGAGTGCTTATCTTAAATGACTTACCGGGGTCATATATTACTTCTTAGAATATCAAGAGGCTCTTTGTTAAGGTCATAAAACACCTGGTAACCGAAAACAAAGGATTCGGTTTTCTTTCGGTCTTATCAGTCAGTGCTTGGTCACTTGTGTTCTGGACTCTAACAAGTAAACAAGCTTTCATTTTTGGTGATGTGATTAAATTGACACTTAATTTTGTTAAAAATGACAAATAGGAATGAAATTAGGATAGAAGATAGAGTGCCTAATACTTTTGGCCAAGGTTGTACATACGTATGTGTCTTTGGCAGCTATGAGACCGAGTATAAGATATCCCTAATATTATTTATTTAGGTACTTGTTTATGTCATTTACTCTGATCCTATACAATTCCATCTACTTTATGTCTATTGCGCGTTTAATACGTCGACCCATAGCATTCTTTTGACATACTTACCTATCACTGATATACCCACATCGCTTAGCTTGGAGGATTGTAAAAAGAATATTTATCTTATCCCGATATTACTCTGACATTTTTACAAGTACATTTATCAAGACTATTATAGAATGAAATGAACTTAGAGAGAGGAGTTATAAGAACAGGTATTCACAAATACATTGAGTCTTCATAAATGTTATTGTAGGACTAAGAGGCTTATAAAAATGCGCTTATATACATATTTGAGACTAAGTAATAAAACCGAGAAATCTTTACTTCGTGCTGGCTTATCTAATGCTAATATGAGAGCAATAGAATAGTACGCTCTTATTATTTTTATGTTATGCTGATATTAGTCTGACATTCATAAAAGAGCTTTTACCAAGAACATTATAAAATCAAATGAACTTACAAAACGATGCTATAAGAACAAATATTTTAATTGCAATGAGTCTCCGTAAATGTTATATTAGGAGCAACAAGCTTATAATAGTATTATAAAATGCGCTTATATACAATTATACATATAGCACTTGAGTCCAAAAAAGCTTATTTAAGAGTAATATAAGAGCGATAATATGTTCTAAAACTATTATAAGAGCGCTAGAAGCCCACCATTCTTATACAAGCGAAATCCAAGACATTTTGCTAGTTGGGAACCATCCGGTATTCATTTTAAGGAGCGTGGATCACAGATGATGATAAAAAATAATGGATAAGCTCTAGGTATCTGTGCTAATCGAGTCCAACTAGCTTAGCATACAAGACCACGACAAGAGTTTACCGACGTGTGCAAAGGTGACAGATATATGCTTTATCATAACTCTGTCACGTTCTGTCACGTCGATAGTATTATTCTATGGTCCATATGCTAAGCCCGCAGGTTCGACCCGCGATTTTCAATATATCGTCGACCCATCTTGCCGCCGCACGACCAACGCTCCGCTTACCTTGCTTCGGTCACCATTCTGTCACTGCCCTACTCCACCTGTAGCCACTTCGCCTGGCCAAGCATAGCACAGGAGCGAGACAAATGGCACTATAATAGAGAGGCCTATACCCAGCAGTGGGATAGAAAAGGTTGAAGATGATGATGATGATAAAACTCTATCTTCCTTCAGCAGATTAAACAGGTACCAAAATAAACTACACCCTTTTAACGATGACAGCTTACGAAGTTATTTCTACAATTCTAAGAGGGTAAATATTTTGACAGGCTCCCTGACTGACTCGGTTCATTAAACCTACAAGGGAAACCACTTTGGAGTAGGAGCCAATGCTAATTATTTTGCATCAGATTAAGTTGACCCTTTTAGGATATCTGTTCCGTGGGACGTAAGGACGTATGCTTTAATTGGAAGTTAGGGAGGAAAAGTTTACTGTCAATCACGTCCTAGAATTTTCACGGAATTCTCTCAAACGAATGTATCAACTTTGAATGAAAATAATTTATTAGATCAAGTAACAACTAAACATAATTAATACCTTAAACCTTACTTATTTACGTTTTATCTAAAATATTTCTAAATATACAGTAGTGTATTAATAGTAGTAGTGAATCAAACTTAATAGTGTATGTGCAGTTGACTACAAGCTGCAAAATTTATCTCTACTACTTACGCTTCTGACATGAATAAATTTCTACTGCCCAATGATTCAGCTTGTGTGCCCAACATTCTCCGTTAAGTATTTCTTTTTATTTTTAGGGTTCTGTACCTCAAAAAGAAAAAACGAAACCTTTATAGGATCACAATGTGTCCGTCTGTGTGTATGTCAAGACTCTTTATCTCTGGAACGCGTAAAGATATCGATTTGAAATTTAAACTGTATACGTATATCTATGATTTCTTGCAGTTGTGTAAAAGAAAAACTTCTCAGTTATCGTTTGAAAAAGTAAGAGCCGTTTATGTCGTAAAAATTGCATATTTCGCACTCACAAAAATTAAAACCTACAGGCTACTTCCCGTTGAGATAGAACTATGAAATTTGGCGAGAAGCATTGTCTCAGAGTACACAAAGAAAAAAATTCAAAGTGAGTAAATCGTATTATGTAAGGTATCATATAAAAGAACTTTATTAGCACATGCTAAAACAGGTTTTTAATTATTTTAACAACGTGTTTGTACGGAACCCTCGATGTGCAAGCCTGACTCGCACTTGTCCAGTTTTTTTTTCGCTGTTTCTCTTGTACTTCCTCCAACATAAGTCGGAGACATTGTCAAGCTGAACATTTGCTTACGCAGTTTTCTGTTTTAATTATGAACGGCCAATTTGATTGCCTCATGCAGTTTTGTGTGAGCATAAATATGACATGCATATATAATTAAACATATGTTACACAATAGAACAGGTACATATAATATGTTACAAGGGATAATAACTTACGTTAGTTTAATTCAAATTAAAATTATAAAGCAGTAAGCCTAAAATTAAACACTTACTGTTATTACCACTACTAATTATACCTAGCATACACTATCTCTACAACTTTCTATTCGATGTTTTTTTATTCATTTTTCTTGTCTTCTTTTTCCTTTTTTTCTGTTATATATTAATTTTCTTCCATATTTTTCTTCTCACGTACATATTCATATCAGATGCTTATAACTAGTACAGTATAAAATAAATTATTCAAGTTTCTTTTATTTAATTCGCCATATAATTGTCAGTGTAGGTACTTACCTTGTACGGCGTGCCAGCGACCCGAAACCACGTTCTTTTATTTTAGATTTTTTATTTTGTCAGGTAACTACTGGAGGGGGAAAATGCACAAAACGCCTCTTGCAGGACATCAGTACTTGCAAGAACTAATTAATCGCTCTTACCAGGAAAACGATTAAGAATATCTATATCCGAAGAGGCAGGTTCGAGTCCTACATTCGCGACAAATTTTCGAAATGTTTATCAGAAAAATAACTCTTTTAAATATTTATGTATGTACTTGTCCAACCTTAAATCATTGAACGCCCAATTATTTACTAATAGCTGACCCAGAAAAGTTCGTTTCACGCAATATCTTTATAAATGTTAGCCTGTGTGTAATTCTGATTATAAGCATCACTATTGCAAAGTTTCATCTCAATCCGTTTTGTAATTTTTGAGTGAAAGAGTAACAAACAAACTTTCGCGTTTGTAATATTAGTACTATTAGTAGGATTTGGAAGTTTAAAATAAATATGAAAATATGAGAAGACCTATGCTGAGTAATAATGTTCAGGACGGACGTCCTAAATCACTAAGATAATGATAATTATTATATTCATAGAGTATTATTTCATATCTCCTACTAAATTTTAAGTTATAGAATAAACTTTTTAAATGTTAATTTAATATTATATGCAAAACGCGATTGTTTTGAAATTCTAGGTAAATACTTAAAAAAATGTGCCAGTGAGATAGCTAAGATTGGTCAAAAATCGTTAAAACAATGGTCGTTAAGCATTCAACTTAAAAACTGCCATTTACGAGTAAATTGCAATGAATAAATTAATTAAAAAATTTGCAAAGGTTGCCTGGTAGAAATCGCCAAAGGCGATAAGGCCGCCCTTGTATAACTAATGTATTTATATTATTTGGTATAAAATAAGGATCGTTATTGTTGTTAAATAACTTATTATATTGCTTTTTAAATACAAGTTTTTATGATCCTAGATATCATGCAGCAATAGAGTGCTAGCTAAGACAAGTAAAACGAACACGACGAGTCTATCTTTAGTACAGGAGTTCCTATGAGCACCTTCCGACTTCAACGTCAGATCAGCTCCATGGTACCATATTGTTGCAATGTCACGCGATATACATATATTATGCGTGCATAATTTCAGCTCCATAGAAAACCGGGAAATTTGTCAAATTTAACTTTTAGGATTCCACACGAACTTACATACATTGCAAGTTAAATAAAAGCTTGTAAAAATATAACTTACAAATAAAACAATTACTTATTTTGACGATCAATAAGTTTTATTACTTAACATCTTATCCTAAATTATTTACACAACCGTATCCAATTACAATTAAACAATACAAAAACAAAAAATGTTTTTGTTAATGTTATTCGATAACATTCTAGATTTTAAGTATAATTTTTAATTACAATTTAGACTATTACATTTTATACTTTTTAAAGTATTAACATTAATTTAATTTATTATAATTATTCTATTTTTAATGTTAAGGTGCGATCACACTTGTAAGAAATCGTAGTTTTTCATGAAATAAGAATACAGAGTATTACTATAAAATATACTTTAACTTAAACATCACAATTAATTTCAGATTTATTCTGAGTATCTAAAAATTAAAGAAAATACAGTCAAAATATTACAAAAACAAGCTCTCAATATGTATGTTAAAAATAATAGTATCCATTTTACTTCAATATTCTAAAAATACAGTTTTTAATATTTACAAATAATTAAGTATAGCAAATCATTATTTAATTACCTTTATTACGCTAGTAAGTACAATATTTTACTTAATTTGTTTATTTACATTCGTATTTTTCTACGTGAATAAAAATTAAAAATATTTAACCGAATGCGATAAAAATCAAATAAAAGAATATCAAGGAATAAAAAAATTACATTGATAAATGTATGTATTTTTGTGATTTTTTTTTTATTCTATTTGATTTTTTGTATTTTAAGCGAGCTTGTCATTTCAGATTTTTGGACTTCAGGATTATACTCGGATTTAAACTCTGACACCAGGGCTAAGTAACCTGCATAATATACAAATTTTCTAGAAGTTATAGAACTTTCAAAATTATTATTATTTCCTGACTTTCAAAAAACATTGGTTGTCTGTAAAGTCGTTTATAACGTCATAGAAGACACATAGTTGAATTGACAACTAAAACAAGCCCAACGTTTTTACCGAAGGTGCCTCTCGGTCGCTTGCTCCGCGCTCTCGCTTGCACGCAGGCGGAACGTGACACTTTTTCGTGCGTGCAGCCGGCGTTCATCTTCGTCAACAAATAACCGATATTTTAACCGTTTAGCCATGTAAGATGCCTTCAAGTAGCTTAATAACTCTCGACGCCACCCTCTACGAATTTACTTACGTTAACAAAGAAAACCGCTAGCGCAATATGTTCAGTAAACAATGTCCGTAACTTTTGTTGCAGGAAGAATAGACAAAACAACAAAATATAAATAATGTTTTTCTCTGTAATTCGCTACGTAGAACAAATTTTGCCGCGTCAATATGTTCAGTATAACAATGTCCTTAACTTTTGTTGGAGGAAGTATAGACAAAACAAAAAAATATATATATCTCTGTATGCGCTATGTAGAGCAAATTTTCCCGCATCAATATGTTCAGTAGGGTGGGCCGAATTTTTTTTTTTTTTAAATTTGATTTGTACTAGTAGTAAAAAGTTGTATTTGCATTCAAAGATTCAATATTTACTAGTTTTTTGCTATAGAAAGCAGACCTTTAGGTTCCGCAAGTACTTTAAAGTTTGAAAATATTAGTAACATTTCGCTAGTTTTCATCCATTGATATACTGAATTTTATGATATTTTTCTGATGTTTTCTTACAATACTAATGACGAAACCGTGTGTAGCTTTACATTACATGACCTTGAAAGAGAGAAATCGCATCAGTGTGAAAACAAATTTTGTATGGAGAAGTCGCGCAAGTTTAATAAACTGTTGTGTCGCAAATACTAGTAAAATTAAAACTAGACAGTTAAATACGTGCCTTATCATCGGTACTTTTACCGTACATCAAGAGAACGTATTGCCAACATATGAAGATGTCCTAAAATGATGTGAGTGGGAACGATTGGAATGGAAGTCGATTCATGGCGCCAAAGATCCTTCACTACGTGATATTGTAGAGAAGATAACTGAAAAAAATATTAAAATATGGGAAAAAGCTTCTTTACCTACAGTTTCAAAAATCAAGATAACTACAATGATTAAAGCGTATCATCTTATGTACAAAAAGTTGTTAAAAATAGACAAAATACTGCATCATTTCAAGAAAAGATATTACTGTTTAAAGTAGCAAGTTCACGCCCTGTCGACGTCTGTTCTTGTAAATGCCAAGACCTTTGTACTTGTTTAAAAACAATGAAAGTGTCTCCTGAAGAACAGCTGTCTTTGGTAGATCAACGAACTGATAGAAAGATGTTTATTTTTCATTGATTTATCACTGATTTTATTTCGGATCTAAGTACGGACCAAAAATACTTACATGCGATTGTAAAAGCTGTTTCAAGTGGATGTTGCTATCTTGAACTTGCCAGAAAAAACCCAGGAGTGATGTCACATGCAAGGTGGCTTACTACAGCTAATCGAATCGTAATACTCTACATAGCAACTTAGTAAACAACTTAGTTACATAGCAACCTTCAGAAAATTTGATCATTTTAACTACATTCATCCAAAAGGTTTACGCTCGTGTGTGGTTTGATAACAAGCAGCATTCGTCATGAGAGGACGGTGCAAGGCATTTTTTTAACATGATCAAATATTCACGCTACCTTCCTAGTCAGCTAAAATCCGTTATTAACCCAGTAATACAACGAAATGTGTATTTTGCGCATCCTGAAAAGATAGTGTTAACAATGATAACCGATCCATCGCCATCGACAAAAAAATTGGAAGAGTTAACCAGAGAGCAGCCACGATTGTTCAAAATTCCAAAATTAAACTTTGATGCTATGTCTTACATTGACATGATTGCATGGCAAGACATACCTACCCCTCACTTACCCACCTATATTAGAAGACGTGACGAAAGAAGAGCTCGAAGCGTGCTTGTTGTCAGACATCAGCACAATGCTCATAAAATTTGACCAATTCTACTGCAATCAGTAGAACGTTGTGTGAAAGTTGTAACTGAAGCTGCTGCAAAAGTATGTGGTAAAAATAACAGAGAAGGACTTATCGCTTCAACCATATGTTCGAGGGAAACTATGCCTAAGATGGAAACAAAACAGGATTTTGTACCTGAATAATAATGTTTATAGATGAATTTGTTTGAGGTGTTCTATGTAATTTTTGGAAATATTTGGATAAGTATGTGTTTGCCAATATTTTATTGTAATAAAAATTATAATAACTATTTTAGTTTTCTTTATAATCCCATCACCAAGCTTACAGATTTTGCCTTTACTTTTAAAATTTCAATTGGCTTGCGGAACCCGAAAAAGGTATTTTTTTAAATTGTTTTTTGAATGTCTATTACATTGAAGGCTATACGCAACTTTTACGCATTAGAACATTTTGATACACGAGTTTTTTTTTTCCACCATACTAACGCGGCCCACCCTAATGTTCAGTATAAATGATCAGTACAATGCCCGTAACTTTTGTTGGAAGAAGTATAGACAAAACAAAAAAATATAATATATTTTTTCTCTGTATGCGCTATGTGGAGCAAATTTTGCCGCGTCAATATGTTCAGTATAAATGATCAGTACAACGCCCGTAACTTTTGTTGGAGGAAGTATAAACCAAACAACAAAAATAAAATAATGTTTCTCTGTAATGCGCTATGTAGAGCAAATTTAGCCGCGCAGCGCAAATCCGTTAGTTAATATTTGTACGATTTCAGATTTGCCGAATCACAATATTTACTGACCGAAAACTGTGTGCGTGAGTGGAAATCTTTGCTAGTGTAAATAAAGCCTAAGGACTTTTACTCAAATTTTCCTTATGTTATTAAGGTGCGTTTTCACTTAAGTGTCGGTCGTGCATAAAATGTCTAACCAGAATAAAGATTTAAGTAAAAAAAAAAATATTTTTGAGAGAAAAAAATATTTGTTATTCTGAAGCATATTTTCTATTGGCAAACTATATTTGATCGCTCAATCGAAAAAAAAAATCCAAAGTCACCGCAGTTTTGAACGAAGATCTTATTTCTTGACGAGTTTATATAATTGTAATATTTTTAAAATTATGTTTTGTGCCTTAAGTAAAAGCTAAAATAATAGCAAAGAGGCACTGTAGTAGTTGGTAAAAATGATAAACACTTTCACTAATTTGGCGTCTTCGCAGACAGCGTTCTAGCTTAATTGGATAAAGCATCTGGGCCGAAGTCCCAGTGAGATGGCCGGGTGACTTGCTCTAGTGTCAGAGTTTTTAGGCCGCCTGGAAGCCTATGATATGGCCGAACAGTTAAAAAAACCGAGATCTACAGTTAAAAGTGTCATCCGAGCCACGGTAGAGCTCAGTTGAAAAATGCCACCCGCGGTCACCCATCCCAATACTGACTGTGCGGAACGTTGCTTAATTTCGGTGATCGCTGACAAACACCTAGTCAAACTACGCTACGAGCGCTACTGTACTATTGCATTAAAAATGTATTTATCTTTTTTGTTACATTTTTCAGAAACTATTGTTTTTAACCATGTATCTAGCCTTAGAACTTCTACCAAAACAAAATCCACAGCATTTTCGTAGAAAATAACTTATTCGATAACTGAGTCATCGAAGTTTTTTCCAATAAACAACTTATTTTTCGGTTTGGTTTGACTTTGGCAACTTTTCTGAAACGTCGCAATGTATTATGTATTGCGGTTTTTTTTAACCTTCACGGTTTCAATTGATTATTTATGAGAACGTGATTGGACTGTATTTCGGACATTCAGCGTAAGGCTTGGTATACACGAGTTGTTATAAATTATGACTTATAACATTTTATCGCTTAGCGGAGGACCGCAACACGTGGAAGTTGCTTATACAAAATATGCTTCGAATTCTTATATTATGTAATAATATGGTCCAAAATGATACGTCCTTGTAAAATACGAAATAACCTTGTACATTTATTTCATTTCTAATAGCAAAAACTAAAAGTATAATGATAAAAATTTCAAAAAATTTCAGTGACTACTGAACTGAACCTAGTTTTAAATATGAGCATAATACATAATTCAAAACTGGCGTTGATTACAGAAATAAGTTCAATATCCGAAATTTGAGTAAAATAACAAAATGGCTTTTTTATTACAATATGCAGTTTTCTTATAAACCAAACGCGTGTGGTATTGCTAAACTACACACGTCAATTATTTTTTTCAAAATTTAAAAAAATTAATTTACTTAATTAAAAAAAATGAAATAGTTGCTTATGTGAAATAATAATATATTTATATACTTATAACGAAAATGAACTCACGTGTGCATGAAAAATGTCTAAAAAACCACGTTAGTTTCCATTGTGAAATAATACAACTCGCTACACAATAAAATCAAGCTATACTCGTAACACTTTAATAAAACCCATTTGAACTCAATGAATCAAAAAAATATGAGAGTACTACAAAATTACATTAATGTTAATAACACGCACTCATAAAATTTTATTTCCCATAGTCATAAAAATGAGTTAATATCATAAACTTGACCAACGCTCGTGTGTACCGAGCCTTTCAATATGAGAAAAGCTTCAGCTCGATGAAAATTGCTGAAATATTAACGCTAAGTAACTTTTAAAGACCTTCTCAGACTTCGCTATGAGCAACTAAATGTAAAATTTTGGCATTCTATGCACAAAGTATTCGTTATTTTGTCTCAATTTGAAACTATACAGGGTTATTTGTTCTACAACTTTTGTCAAACTAAAAAAAAATCAGCTTTTCCATACATTTTGTCAGTGAGTTTTGACAAAAGTGACATAACAAAGGTTGTTAGTTCTGATGTACAGAATAAGCCCCTAAAAGGATGCTAATTGGTTAAGAATAACCCTGAATAGGTATTTGTATAATTTTTAGAATGAGTTTTCTAAACACAAACTTAGTTTATGGTTGGTTTTACTCAAAATATAAATCAATGTATCTCTTGAGTGATAAATAAGGTACAGAGATGATACTCGTACCTATTGACCAAACATTCATTCAGAATTTAAGAAACGGCTCTTGTCGGTGGAGCTTCTTCCACGTCTCACAGTCTTCCGCCAGTGTCTTTATCTCCTTGTAGGACATGACACTTACCTTCTCTTTGATCGTTGACTTTGTCTTCCCCATTACTAAACAAATTGGAGTAAAAAAGTGCAAAAACAGACTACTACCAAAAGTCACGTACATTGGACTGGCAAGATGGGCTAACAACCGTTTTAGGACAGTTCGCTGTAGGACAGTCATTATTATCCTGCCCTTATCCCACTAGGTAAGGTCGGCACAGCACGTTTCTTTTCGCCACTTCACTCTATCATACGTCATCTCATCATCAACTCTTTTCTCTCGCATGTCATCTTTCACACAATTCATCCACCCTTTTTTTGGTCGTCCCCTCCCATTTCTGCCGCTTACCACCATGTTTAGGGTTCTTTTCGTGACATGACTCCCTTCCTGTCTCTTGATATGCCCATACCAAGATAACCTGCCACTCTTTAATTTCTCAGTCACTGGCGCTACTTTCAGACTTCCTGTAATATACTCATTTCCAATTTTATCCATCCTCGTCACACCACGCATCCATCTTAGCATTCGCATCTCCGCTGCATGCAATTTCTTTTCATTCTCCCTTTTGGTGGTCCAACACTCTGATCCATACAATACGACTCGCTGTACGACAGTATGTCATTCAATTATCATACTAAAAACTGCAATTCAATGTTCAAAAAATATACGTAAAGTTTGTTTTTAACTGACTTCCCAAAAAAGAGGTTTATGTTCGTCTGTATGTAATTTTTTGCGTATGTTCATCGATATTTTCGCCGAAGGCGAACCGAATAAAACATTATTAGTTTGAATGGGCATACTTTTAAGATGAGAGACTCCATTTAAATTTTATGGAAATCGGCTGAACCGTTTTTTTTTTTAAAATAAAGAATAATGTAAAAATTGTATGATACATGAATTCGAGCAAACTATTAGAATTTTGTACACGACGGTAGTCGGTTCTGCTATTTTCTGCGAAAAATAATGATTTATCCTTTCTAATTCCATTACATAAACCTTATGATAAACTTAATAAGCTGGGCTACAAACATCACAAAAGTTACAAAGATTGTTACAGTTAAAATAGATGTACCAACATGCAAGTACCTATAATTTGATAATAACAAAGGCAACATAATTAATATTTAGTGATGTCTGAAAGGGATAATCCCCAAAAGCAGCTCAACAATTTTAAGCCAAAATGTTGAAGTTCCATCGTGGAAATCTGCTCATGATTTTTTTAATTTACGAAGCGAGGTATTGTTGTTTCGAGAAGTTGGCAGATATTCATATTTCGTCGAGTTTTATACGATGGTTTTTTTCGTAAAAATAGTCGACGAGAACCGAGTTTTGTGCCATGCGTGTTATCATAGTAAATAAATAATAAATTCTAGGGGACATCTTACACACGGTCTTTGACCCCAAACTACGCAAAGCTTGTCAAATGACTGGCAGAGACATTAGTATGCTACATATACATATTTTTTCATCACATCTATTCGAAAAGGACTACTTGGTTCGCCTTTAACTGCGCCCAAAGGAGGTGTTTTCTATAAGGAACTTTATAAGTGCGACGGAATGATCTTTGCCGCGCACTTTTTGATTTTGGAAGTATTTGTAATGTTAGTGTTCAGCACCAAGAAAATGAATGAAAAGAATGTAAATATAAGTTTTCATTTGTTTTATTATTAGATACCATTTATTTTCAATTTAGTTGTTACTCTACGTTTTATTAAATATTTATATTATAGTAAAATATGAGGCGCTTTTTGTTTTCTCATAGAGGTGATGAAAAGTAGAATGTACCACTCGGGCGCAAAATATATTTTTGGCTCGGGCGACGTACTTTGAATCCCTAGCTACGTTCAGGATTCTACTCTAGAATCCCTCACTTCGCTTTGCTCCCATATGATACAATCTACTATTAAATACTTAAATATATAGTCTATGTTCATCACATAAATGCTGTCTCTGGGTGGGGATTGAACCCACGCCTCTTTGATCCAGAAGTCAGGTTCACTAACCACTGAGCCATCGAGGCAGTCATGCAGATAATAATCATGCCAATAATACTCAGTTTCAATTAAATTATCATGAAATAATGCCTGAAATCAAGAAATATAGTGATAACGTGCTTAACTTAGTTTGTTATCGTGTACTCGATACACTTAAGTTTGTATAAGCTTGTCGACAACCCCTGGTGTCAGAATTTTTAAATCACATGAATGACTGGAGATATTTTGTAAAATATCATGATCTTTTTTCTAAGCCATAATCATCATATTTTAAATGTGAATTGATTTTATATTACCACAAAATATTATTTATAGGTGGTTAAAACAACTAATAAAATAATGACATTAGGTAATAATAATTAAATGCAATGGTTACAAAACTGTCTAGTAACATTAAATTTAAGTAGTTTTCTTAGCTAATTATATTTATAAAAATTACAACTGCGAGTCTAAATTCGAATCATATTTACAAGAAACGATAATAAAATTTAATAATAATAATCATTTATTTAACTAAGGCTTACTACATTGCCTAGATTTTCTATGATCAATGCTGAAGGTAAGGACTCGTAAAGCGGTTTAAGGCCGCGCCCGCCGCGGTTGCGAGCCCGCATCTTCTGCAGAAAGCAATTATGACCAAAAACACTATGACCATAAATGTATAATTATGCAAAAAATTAAAGCAGATCTCACGACGCGTTTTACGCCCGCGGTGCGTGCGGTTGTTTGCGGTTCCCGCTGCGCTGCACCGACTGGCAATTAGTAGAATCATGCGGGCAGCGGTCAACCGCAGCCTCGGCGAGGTGCAACCGCGCGCTCTGCGGTTGGCGGTCTGATCTTCAACTGATCGTTTAACCACACGTCTTATAAACGCTCGTCTTGCGTTCATTTCCCGCCACGTTTGCGCGCGATAATCTCAACCGCAACGACTGTTTAACCGCACAAATAACCGGTCACGTGAGTACAGAAATAAAACTGCACCGCGTTCTGCCACCGCGGCGGGCACGGCAAAAAACTGTTCGGTGAGTTCTTACCCTTTAGGATCTTAAACTCGTCATGCTGTGCTGTTTATGTCTTAAATTTATGTTCATACTATGTTGCGCTGGTATGGTCATAATGTTTATGGTCATAATATTTATGGCCATAGTGTTTATGGTCATAATGTTTATGATCATAATATTTATGGTAATAATGTTTATGGCCATAACATTTATGGTCATAGTGTTTTTGGTCATAATTGTTTATGGTCATTATTATGAACACAAACATTATATATGTTGCGCTGTAGAGGTACGTTCTTACAATTTTATTATAACGGTTTATTTTATTACAATTCAATGGAAAAAATATAATTTAAGTAATGAAAGTTACGATTGCAACTTTGGTTAAGAGGTAAAATTAAACTTAACCCTAAAAAAAACAATTCAATAAAAAACTGCAATTCATAAAACATTTTTCGTAAACATTTATGATCTTGTGTGTATTTGTTATACAGATATAATAAGTTCGATTCAAATAACCATAATATCTTTCGGTTCAGTTTTGTTACATACCTATTTGTACCTTTTGTAAAGTACATGATGATGTACATTTCGTCATGAATGATCAATTGACATAATATATCCTGTTTTTCATTCCGTTACACATACTTATAGTCAGTAAGTAGTGTTGATTTCTGTTTTATATAATTTTTATCCTGCTTATACCCGAAATAAAACTGCCTGTCATTCCCGTTAGGTTCAGTTAGATTACATATACGTAGGTACTTTTAGTTACGAATGTTTAGGTACATACAATTCCATTCTATAATTTATTGTAACATTCGAATGCAGATACTTTTCTCCAGCATTGTTGGGTTCAGGTTTATCTTTTGTCATAAATGTTAAGTTACATATAGTTTATGTTATGAATGTAGAGTGACATATACTAGGAGCCCATGAAAGTGACGATGACACTTATTAGGGTCGCTGACAGCGGGTACTGCAGGCAAAACTGACCGCCGTGCTGCATATTGCCAACTCGACAGCTCCTACGTATACCAGTGTATCTGCAAGATACACACTTATACATCTGATGCATTTTTGCAATCTACAAATGTGATTCTATAATATTGAGAAAAAAAAATCTATTTTTATAGTCAAAAAAAATGTTGGCCAGAAGTATAAGTAAGTAACTAATTTTTTTCCTATGATTCTCCGCTGAACAATCAAGAATCTACCACTTACCAACAACTCATAATAAATATCGAAACTCTAGAACAAGTAACTGGTTTTTTATATTGCTGTTGTTGTGTATTTGAAGTTCAGGCGTAAAAGTATGTAACTACACAGATACTTACTTATACTTCGAGATTTCAGTAATTGATTATGTGTATCTAAGCATTTACATGTTTGTCAGTTGTAAAGTTGTAAGTTCAATATTAGGTATGTGGTATATAAAGAGTTTTACTTTTGAATTCACAACTTTATTTACTTTTATGCGTGATAACACCAAAACTGATAAGTATCAGAGCATATTGTTTTCTTCTAAATTAATAAATTCCTATTATAAAACAGCTTACAAAGTTTCAATACTTCAGTCAATTTGGGAAAAAAGTTATGACGATTTTAAGTCTTAAAAATCTTGAAATGGCTCTCCTGAAAAAATTGGTTTTTGCAGATACACTGGTATACGTAGGAGCCGTCGAACTATTCTTGTAGTCTAATAAACGAGGACTAACAAGAAAGAAACCTAGAGTGTACATTATACATCTCTCATACTAACCCTTGTTCATTAGATTAAGCTGCGCTATATACCAAAGGACCTAAAATGTTTGATAAAACATCGACTCAAGTTTAAATCGTGAGTAACTCTTTCCTATATTGGACATAAACTGCCTGTCATGAACGTTAAGTTCAGTTAGATTTGTAATTATTATTTGGTTCAGTTATATTACATACACGTATTTTTTGTGATTAATGTTAGGTTCACTTTTAAGTACTTTTACTTACATATCCTTTCTATAATGAATTACATTTGATTGCAAATACATTTTTCCAGCATTGTTGGGTTCAGGTTTAACTTTTGTCATAAATATTAAGTTACACATAGTTTATATTACGGATGTAGAGTGACATGTACTAGCAGCCCATGAGAGTGACGATAACACTGAGGAGAGCCGCTGACAGTGGGTACTGCAGGCGGAGCTGACCCCCGTGCTGCATAGCTGCTGGATGTTCTCCTGTGGACAACGGTCGGCACTTGAAGATTTGGAAAAGTATTTAAAAGTAAACTAAACTCTATGATAATACACTCAAGTGTGTAAGGCAGTAAGGACTATTGTTTTAAAAACTACAGTAATGAAACTCATCGATAGATGTGGACATAAGACCCATAAACATGTGGACATAAAACAAGAGAAAGAGACCAGTTTTTTTATCCTTCTGTGTGAATAGAATTGTTAAAGATTTATTTACTTTGCGTTCATTTTGGAATACTCTGTGTATTTCGCAAAGTAAAAGGTCGCTCCCTTACAAATGTGAGACGTCGTTTCAAACCCGGACCAGTAACCAATAAGTTATTTCGAATTTATACACGGATTTATACACCAGTGGATTTTCGGTGGAAGAAAGCATCGTGAGGCAACCTGCATACATCTATTTAAGATATTTTATGGCGTATGTGAATACACTATCCCGAACTGGGCCAACATGGTGGGTAGGGGCCCTATCACCCTTCGTAGGGTACTACAAAAGGTGATTGGGCTATACGTTCTACAGTGGACTGTTAAAAATGCTAGTACAGTACAAATAAGAAGTAGGTATGTGAAGGATGTAGGAGAAATTTGGTGGCATAAGTGAATCCATCAGCACCTTTCAGACCAGCGTGACTGATCTCACCAAATCGCCTTGCATATAGGCTTTTGTTCAACAATTGACTATTAACATCACATAACAGCTCATTACATTACTTACAAGAAACTAAAATGTGTAATGCGATATTGTCACAATCCGGCACTAATACAGTTCTTTGCCATCTAGGTCGAAATCTCGGGACCATCTAAAACCCTAACTACAATCTTATAAATCTCGGGACCATCTAAAACCCTAACTACAATATTATGAATCTCGGGACCATCTAAAACCCTAACTACAATCTTATAAATCTCGGGACCATCTAAAACCCTAACTACAATATTATGAATCTCGGGACCATCTAAAACCCTAACTACAATCTTATAAATCTCGGGGCCACCTAAAACCCTAACTACAATTTTATAAATTTCGGGACCATCTAAAACCGTAACTACAATCTTATAAATCTCGGGACGATCTAAAACTACAATCTTATAAATCTCGGGACCATCTAATACCCTAACTACAATCTTTTAAATCTCGGGACCATCTAAAACCCTAACTACAATCTGATTTTATTAAGTCATGACAACATACTTTTAATATAAAATAAGGAATGAAATAACGAATGAAGAACAGATAGTCATGTTACCTGTATAGACTATCAAATTTGTTTTTATAGATATTATTGCTCTTTAACAAAAATAACTAAAAATAATATAGTTAAAAAAAACTTTTAAAAAGTATTCATGAATTTAAAATAAAAACTTATTTTTTGCAGATTCAGTAGTATAATACCCGATACATAGAATTTTCAGATAGTGACGGGTACAATGATATTCATAAATATATTCTTCGCTTAAAAAACACATATAAATGGAAACAAATACATCAATACACATCAGTTAAAACGTTGCCGATACTGACGCCAAAAAAATCCATTACCATAAGCTTTCATGACAAGACTTAATGTATTCCAATGAAACGCGCTTCTTACATCCCTTACTTCCTTTTTACTGCTGATACAAAAGGGGTCATACATAGAGTACGTCACATTAATTTAATGATTTTTGACTCATCCCCTAATCTTGTCACATTATATGTCGCATTTACGAACCAATTTTCCAAATGGCTCATAAATAAACGACATTTGTCACTAGTAGAGCGCGTGTAAACTCGACAACTAAACAATCAAAACTTGTTACAGTTGGAAATACTTTTGGCATATTCGTGTCAGAATACATAAATAAAATAAATAAATTAAAATAGCATTTATTCCACTTTAAAAATTAAAAAGTTACATATAAGATTTTAGAAGTATTTCAAGTTATGTGTAGGCAGGTACTTAATTAATTTATCATTTTAGGGCACCCATGTCTGGGTAAAAGCCTACATACAAGAGTAAAATTTTGAAATAAATGTCACTAAACTTAGGAACTTTTTTAGCCCTTGTCACACAATGTCACACTTTTCCGACCCTCTCCTTAACGTGTGACATATTTTATGGATGGTCCCGAACAGAAAGAGGGTTAAAGTAATTTTTCTTGCGAAAACAAACAACAAACAAAACGGCTAGATGCAAATAAGCCGCCACGAGTGAGTGAAGAGGGTGGTTCTGCATTCCGCCAGTTTAATTAAGCTGTTGTCACGTTGCAGGGTTGGAAAGTATTTTTAGCAAAATTTGTGAGATTTTGCGGTACGAAATTGAATTTTTGCGGCTAAAAGTTTGTCGTTTCAGTAGTGATGTAGAGCTTAAAATTGGGTTAGATTTTTTTTCTGTGCGTCGAATAAATTTCACCACAATATAAGTAGGTGTGTACACACTTCTATGTATGGCTGATAGTTGTTGATGTTTTTACTGATTTTCATCGGCTTTTGGTTGTGTTCCTAAGTAAATTTTAGGTCTATGTAGACCTACTGCAGACTACTGACACTCATATAATCGAATATACAAGGTTATTTCTAATCAATTAGCATCCTTCTAGGGGCTTATTCTGTACATCAAAACTAACACTCAAAAAAAAATCAGCTGTTCCATATATTTTCTCGCGGGTGAACTAAATTTTTCTATGGAACAACAATTTTTTTTGAGTTTTGACATCCCTAGAAGGATGCTAATTGAATTGAATTGATTAGAAATAACCCTGTATATCATGATGGGCGCATATAGGTACTATAAGTATATGAAATACTTAACCTATGTGATGCTCACCATTGATCACCTTATAGGTATGGGGATGAGGGTTTTTGGACAAATTATCCTAAAATCCCTATTGCAGGGATCAGCTGGTGAAATATCAGCGCATTCGGACACCAAAGGCACAAAAGGAGATGCTAAATAGTTTGCCCTGGCGCTTCGCAATTGCACTTACGGCTGCGGTGTCTGAACATCTCCACTTGGCCAGGTTATACTACTCGTATTACAAATTATCCTAAAACCTTTTTTGCAGAGATCAGCTAGTGAGATTTCAGGAGCTTGATACTTACCACTAAGAACATGGACTAGCACTGATCTAGGATTAGCATTGGCTGGTGCGCAGGTGTAGCGCCCGGAGTCAGGCGCCTTGGCCCGCTGCACCAGCAAGTGGGACGTGGTAGTCTCTCCCTTCTCTGTGATCACCGACACTCCACCCCGGGGAGAGTCGTAGTTTATCTCCTGTTGAAGAAAATCGATCACGTAAGTACAGTCACATATTATTAGTATAATAAAAGTAGTATCGCTTGCAGCGTAGTTTGACTAGGTGTTTGTCAGCAATTGCCGAAAATTAAGCCACATTCCGCATGGTCAGTATTTGGATGGGTGACGGCGGGTGGCATTTTCCAACTGAGTGCTGGTGTGACTAATGATGACATGTTAAATTGTAGGTCCCGGTTGTTTTAACCGTTTAGCCATGTGAGAGGCCTTCAGGTGGCCTAAAAAGCTCTGACACCAGGGCTAGCCACACGGCATTTACGAACTTACTTAGTAAATTGAAAGAGAAAATAAGCATCTTTCTGGTAATCAACCCCAAATCCGTAAACATCGTGTTTGTAATTGTGCCAACAAATCGGCAACTTCACACATAAAAACCTTGGTGACATTTAGGTAAGCTTAGTCAGCTTATAAGTTAGTCTTAAAAATCTTATGCTGAGTCGGCCTCTTTTGACTTAGTATATTTAATTATCTATCAGAATAACTCTAAATGATTAAAAAAGGTACATTAACAGAACTTGACTTGTTATTACACATATTTAGAGATGAGGTGTGCAATAAATTTAGGGTAGAATAAAAACCCTTTTTGTTTAATTTTAATACTCCTGTATTTTCAATCATTGACCTATATGTTTTGTAGTATTTGTGCACAATTTAAACCTTCTAAGTTAATATCCTAAGGTGACGCGTTGCACTTAAAGTATAAAAAATTTGAGTATTTGGAAAATATACAGATATTCAGAAGTTTTGTAGCATAGGTTTATATGTGTTTTTAGACCAAATAGAAGATAATGTTTTCACTGATTTCAGAATATAAGCTTCGAAAGCACATCTTGTGATACAGTATAACATTTTGTCTTAAAGCTGTCAAAACTAAGGTAAATTAATTTATCACTTAATTAATTAGAATATAATTTTTATAATTATTTAATGTTTGTTTTCTATAGTTACATACTTTATGAGTATATAATGTCAATTACGTGATAATATTACCAGTAATTAGGTTCTGGGAATGTGCCAAAAACTATTTTTTTCAAACTTCAAGTGCAACGCAAACCTTAGGATATTAAATTAAATTTTGCACAAATACACCTAAACATAAAGGTTATTGATTGAAAACACAGGAGTCTTAAAATTAAAAAAAAACGTGTTTTTCACTCCACCCTAGACTATGCATCTCTAATTGCTTGGAAATTGTTCATCATCATATCAGTTTTAAAACATCCACTTCTCTTGGATTTCTTTTGTCCTTTTCAATCATCATCATATGCATCCTTATCTTTCTCAATGCTCGGTATAGATCTCACTTACGGTGCCATTTGTCTCGATCCTATGCTAATCGTGTTCTCTTTCTCCATATCTTTCTTCTTTAATATATATAAATCTCGTGTCACAATGTTTGTCCTCAATGGACTCCTAAACCACTTAACCGATTATAATAAAATTCGCACACCATGTGCAGTTCGATCCAACTTGAGAGATAGGATAGTTTAAATCTCAAATTATAGTCGCAATTTTAATTTATTTAGCCACAGCAACGCGTGGCCGGGTCAGCTAGTGTCTCTGTATAGAGATCGACGCGCGCGACTGATCTTAAACAACCGACTGCAAAAAGAGTGTGTGATTTTTGTGTTGGTTTGTCAAAGGTAACAGGTCGACGCGCGCGACTGATCTTAAACAACCGACTGCAAAAAGCGTGTGCGATTTTTATGTCGGTTTGTCAAAGGTAACATGTGCACGTGGAGACCAATTTGCAAGCCCACAGGTGGGGGTACAATCAGTCGTCGCTGCGCTCCTCCACGCGCACGACGCGCTTTGCCTGTACAATATTTATTTGATACTGTAACTTAACAGATAATAAAGCCCAAGTTTAGTGTTTTCGATATTTTTACATTTTATTTCGAGGTAGTTTTCATCCCATCTGCTCCAGTCTGCTCTACAGATTTCCAACTATTATTTTTCAAATAATAATAAATTTAAAACCGTATCAACGTTGGTACCAAAATAAATGATCAAACCGACTTAGAAACCAAAACAAATCCAACTCCTCACGCGTCACAATTTGTTAAAAAGCATGTAATAAAATAAGCTCTCGGGAGAGTAACATCAAAATTTCTTTGACGATGAATTAGACTTTTAGTAAGCATAAATAAAACGTTCCATATATTCTGAGAAAATCTAGATTTTTCTGATGAAATGTCTAGTAGCAATAACATTTTATTATTTCAAAAAGAAAATGAGCAAGTTTTATCTATCACGCCAAAAGCTCATCATGTTTTTGTTTCTCTTTATTCGAAACGTAATTGGATGAGATAGTAAAAATATTAAGATATATTGGATAGGCCTGAATATATTTTTACATCATATGATGTTGCTATTGAAAAGCGTACTTAACATATTTATGATCTAAACAAAGTTAGAAGCTATCAATTAGCCTTAGTAGATTTGGGAATTTAAAAAGATGTTTACTATTTTTGATTACTTTTGATTTGTTTTAAAATTCTTGTAAAAGTTCACATTTAGAATTATTCATATTTAAAAAGGTATTTTACTAATTTCCTTTAAAAATTCTAACACATTGTGATTGTGATTAATATTGCAAATGACGATCACTATGGGTCAGCTCCAATATCAATTTTTTTTTTTTTATTTGTTACACTCCACATGCTCTAGGGTCTGTGCTTTTTAGGATATACATTAAGAAAAAAAAAACATTTGAACAATATTGCTTGGAAAGGCTTAACAAAAGGACCCTAATTCTAATAAAATTAAAAACAAAAAAAAAATATGACTTTAAACTACGTTGATTTTACATAATATCATTTTCCAAATTACTACTTATACCGCGCAGAGCCTCCATCACCGCCGCGTTTCGGTCTTTAATGGCCATCTTTAATCATCTGTTTCATACAACACGTTCTTTTACTCTTACTTATGAGAGAATATTATAAAAAACAGCTAATTTTATTTCGCGACGTTGGGGTTGACGACTAAAAGTTGTTCATAATTATTGATAGCCAAATTATATCTTAGAATATTTGCGTCATCTAGAAAAACATTATTTATTTTCAGTTGCTAATTGCAATTGTCACATTTTAACCTACCAAATGAGAAATAAATTCGACAATTAATTTTCGGACTTCATTTCCGGCATGCAATTTAATAATATTCGAGCTTCAACTGAAGGCGTTTAAAATTGAGGTCAATCAAAAGTATTCAAACAATTTTGATTCAAAATATTCAAAAACGAGTCATCATAAGGTCGCAAATTCCATCCCTCAAAAAACCGAGAGCACGATGAGATAGCTAATGAGCAACCCAAAAAAACTTCATTTGGCCGAATCCCAAAACTGAAACGGGTAAATAACGGCCATTTACTTTGATTTATACCCTTTTGTATTGAAATTAAGGTCGTTTAAGTCGTTAAGATAAGAAAATCAATTCCTTTTATTGTGAAGTGATTTCTCAGGAAATAACTTTCATGGCTATTTGGATAAATTAGATTTTAGATTAGTCGACTTTGGGATTCCGGTTCCGGTCTGTAGTTAAAATCTAGCGTCTATTTGTTTGATTATCGTTGAATATCCGTTTTGCTCTAAAACCTGGGTTACTAATGAATTGGGATGACGAAGCATCTAGAGATTCTACAGGACCTAACTCAAGTAAGTAAGTTCCCGAGAAGTTTCAAGGAGGCTCTTATTGCTTTTAGAGTTCTTGCTCTTGGAGGGTTTTGGGCCTAACTGGAAAAAAATGAGTCATACTTATGGAACTCCCAGGGTTATTCAGAACTGTAGTACTAAGCCAAAAACCACTAATACAGGGTTGTCTGATTGCCCAAATGATGATTAATATCATCATTAAGAACAACTTTTACTATGGAACCATCGCAAAAATCGAAAAAATATCGTCTGTTTCATACATTTCGTCGATTCCGAGTTGCAATTTTTGACCGACGAACCACCGGAGGAGGTACTCAATTCGAATCGTATATTTTTTATGTATAAGCACGCATAACTTTTTTTACAGTAGTCCGATTTCAATAATTATTTTTTTATTGAAAAGAATATACTTCGAAATTGGCCTTTTAAATTTTATCTAAATCAGCTGTGCCATTTTCGATAAATCAACAATAATGTGAAAAATGCTACGTCGATCCGTGCGAAATATACGCGAATTCTATACACGGGTGAAGTCGGTCATGCAATTTTTGCAAAAAATAATTATGTATAGAACAAACAGCTGACTTTATTCTCGGATTCTAGGTTGACTCCATAGTAGGTAAAAGTTGTTTATGATGGTTTTTATCTTATTCAACTTAGTGCAGAAGAGCAGAGTATAACAAAGAAGTGTTACTCACACGATGTTTTTATGGCAAACAGCAATTCTACAAACACTTTCAGTAAACTACAATTTAGATGTGTATTCTGAGTGTAGATAATAGTTGTCGTTGTAGTAATGTGGACTCATAAATAATACGTCTCATGCTAAGTTTCTTAGTGAACCATAAGTGTAAAGCGATGATGATGAGGATGAAACCTACGTTCATACGCCAATGACCTTCTATTACCAAAAGATTTATCTAAATTTGTATTTCAAGGAAATCAGCTTAGCTTTCCAAGTATTTTAAAATCAAATTTTTATTTACAGTTGAATGGTTGCCCGGATGTTTACATTTTGACAAAATATCTGTGACCATATCTTTGGTTCAAAAAATATCATTATCAAAAAGATATTGGAATCGAATTAATTATCAAGCTTGGTTTTGTGCGTTAGTGATGATTATTTAAAATACGGATTGGCAAGTTGAAATAGCATGCCCATTGCTATATCAACTTGCTAATCCGTATTTTAAATAATAATTACTAACATACTACAGAATAGGGCACATAGCGCGGAGGACTGAGGAGTTAGTCCAGCGGGGAAATTCTGTTAACCGATCTCGTTGACCTGAGGTGACACGTTCTTGACCGTTTCTCGTTTTTCTGGCAGTTTTGAGCTATCAGACCTGTCAGAATAACGTGGGAGATTCAACAACGTATCACTTCAGTAAAGAGATCGGTTAACAGAATTGTCCCGCAGGTTTACACGTAAGTTTCCGTTTGGCTCTATACATTTTTGTACAGCGCCTCTGGCGGAAACAAGGCAGAACTAACCAAAATATATTGTTATGGAGCCACACGCGAACGTGAAAGTTTGTGTAAACTACGCAAAACCTGGACTAAGGGCTCTCATGACCGATGGGGTCGAAAAGTTCTCGAGTGGAGACTACGAACCCGCAAGCGCAGCGGAGGACGTCCACCCATAAAGTATCCACCTGACCTTACCACGGATGACCTTATTAAGACCGCAGGATCGCGCTGGATGCAAGCCGCTTGCAACCGGTCTTATTGGAGATCCATATAGGGGAGGCCTATGTCAGCAGTGGACTTCTTATTATTGCCTTTGGATGGATGGATGATTTTAAAATACCAATAAAATCAACATAAAACATTGGCGTCATTATGTCATAATTATTTAAGTTAGCACAAGGAAACTTGAAACGACACACCAGCAAGAAGTCCCTAGTCAGATTTAAAAGTTCTAACCAACTCTCGTTTTATTAATCATTGGCCTTGTTATAAGAAATATTATCCACCATTATTACCAAATTTCATTACATTTTTCGTTCCTCAAATTCCCTCAAGATACATCCAAAAAGAAGCCAAAAACTTTGCAACACTGTACGTTGTTATTTCAAGCTCAAACCTACAAACCCAAGCTTGCAGTAGGTGAATTCTTGAAACTTAAGAATTTCGTCAGTTTTGTTTAAAAATACGATGGTGGCTCTCGTTTCGATTTAATCACAAGTTGGTTTTGTTGAACAAAAATCTCGAGGCCAAGAGAAATAAAGTAGATACTTTATCTTCCAAGTTTTGGCTCCGTAACAATCAGGTAGCCAATTTTTGTCGCAAATAGAATTTTGTATCGAAACAAATTTGCAAGACGCTGGCAAATGAGCAATTTAGTATTCTTTGGCTGGCGTGTGTAAGATATGGGTCATACTTACGCAATCGACGCGATGTCGTAAAATTTTGGACTTTTTTGTAACCAAATTATTTAAATGTCTGAAGGCGCGGATAAATATCTAACTATTTAAGATTTTTAATTACTCAATATTATAGACATGTGTGTTATTTTAAGTATCTATTATTACTGTACTTGTGTAATAAGTTACTGTACCGTAACAAACATTGCTAACCTGTTTACGCAGATAAGACTAGTCATAGTCATGACTTTGCGCAGTAATGTAGTCGCCAATCTCGTCGCTGTTTAACGTACTACATAACTTTGAAAAGTAAAGTGACGGCACATCTGTATACCAAGTGAATGCATAGGTAAAGTAACCGTATCAGCCAGGAAACAGGACTAAAGAAACATATTATGTCAAAAGTTCTGAAATTTTGTCACCACCAATCTTTGTTGACGTCAAGATACGAATAAAGCAGTAACAGTCACAGTCATCATTTCTCCACAGTTTCTACTCTTGGGAAATTGTTGCTGTACGGTAACCTATATTGCCAACCTTTCACGCAAACAAGACACATATCCAGTCAACCACTTAATAAGTCTAGTCATAGTTATGGTGCTCAAAGTAACTATATCAGCAAGGAAATGAGATCCACTGCCTGCGGGATGTTACCTAAGAATATTTTTTTATTAAAATTATGTCTCCACTAATCTTTCTCTAGGTTGACCTGGAGAAAGCAACTAGTCAAGTAGTCAACATGTAGTCACAGTTGACACATCCCCACAGTTTGCAGTCAAAGGCGATTGTTGCTTTTACCCTTTCTCGCAGAAAAGACACATCGTACCTAGTCAAGAATCTAGCCAAGAACTCAACCCTAATCACAATCACGACTTCGCAGAATTTGCAGTCGCCCATCTCGACTCTGTTTAACGTACTGTATAACCTTGTAAAGTAACGCGACGGCACATCTGTGCACCAAGCGAATGCACAAAGTAACCGTATCAGCAGGGAAATGAGATCCACGGGATGCGGGATATTAAGAATATTGCCGCGCGAGTGAATACCTAATGAGAATTTATATTCCATATTGTTTTAAGTGTTGTTGAATTTGTTTCAATGCGGTATTGCTGTTTTATTGTAACGTTCAACGTAAAAGACGTGTATGTTTGTACCTTTTGCAGCATATTCACGTATAACAAATCTAAATTTTCTAATGATCATGGATGAACATGGAGATCAGACGTAGGACGAAAGTCCTGGACGTCGGAACCGTAGTAGCGAATCTTAAGATAAGCTAGGCAGGACGCGCCAAGACAAAGTGTCGACAGTTGGAGCAAGGCAATAGAAGAGTGGTGGCCTAGACACGGTAAGCGGAGCGTGGGTCGTCTGGCAGCAAGGTGGGTCGACGATATCGTCAATATCGCGGGTCGAACCTGACGGGCTAGGCACAACGAAATATTTCGTTCGAAACGTTTCTCGTTGTCAGAACGAGACAGAGTTATGGCGAAGTATATATCTGTCACTTTTTCACACGTCGAAAAAGAGTTATTTTCGTGGCTTTTCGTTGTCGCATGCTAAGCTAGCTGGACACGATTGGCAAAGGACCGAGGCAGATGGCACTATAAGAGAGGGCTATACCGAGCAGTGCGATAAAGAAGGCTGTAGATGATGATGAAGGTTGGAAATTCTTAGACCCTCCTAGATAAAGGCAATCAAAAATACAAGTCAAAGCATGACACGATTGATTCAGAATTGAAATAGGTGGATCTGCAAAAAAGTCATCTATTCAGGATCTTCTGCTTGCCTTTTACTAAACAGAGAGGGAGTAGCTAAGATCATTATTATGAACAACTATTACTTTGAGAACAACTCGGAATTTAGGGAGGAAAAAACAGAATAACTTATATCTCTACACGTCCTAAAACTACTAGCCCTTACTTTACAAACTCATACACCTTAGTCAATATATGCGGCTTGGCTGTTTCGCTACTATCTTATAAGCGAAGGATGAGGATTTATTCACAGTTTATTACTTCTCGGTTTTACAAATAGCTATATTAGTAAGGAAACGGCCAAGTCGTATGTGTGTGTTTACTGACTAACTACTGTGAAGTAAGGGTTTGTAGTATTATGTCGTGTGGAGTAGAAGCTTGGCTCTACATGAGATCTGATTACTTTTTATAATGCAAACTGCAGTCTCGTCTTGGCAATATTTTACATGAAAATGTATTTCTGTGTGATATAAGTACCTGACTTGAAATTGAAACATCGTATTTTTCGTCACCAATATCTTGAAAATTCAAAGCCAAAACTTGACTTTGTTTAACAGATAACACTGGCGACATCCATTTGGACTACAACCATTTCACATGCCTATCGTCAACGAAGACCCTTAACAACTAGACCCATATAAATTTACTCCCTCTTCACACACTTTCGTTTCGCCTAGTCATACGAGATAAAACTGAACTTTTCAGTGGTTACTGTAGCGGCAAAAGTACCCGTAAACCATCTAACAATCACCCGACTTGGCCCGAGACGGCGGAACTTTTCATTTTATTTACTGGCTAACTTCAGATTTGAATTCTTGCCAGCTCTGAGCGATTGTTAGCGTTACTTGAGTTTTATGATTATTTGCGAGTCGTATGGCAAGATACAAAAGCTTTGTATGTGACTGGAATTATCATTTGGCTAAAGATCTTCAATGTTTTGCGAACGCTCAATGGAGATCTTGAATTTTTGGAACGGAATTTTTAGTGTTTTCTGAGATATGGTTATTCTGAGGTCATACTAATATGCAACCTCATTTTATGACTGTTTTAATGAGATATAGTTCCCGCGTTGTTATTTTTTTTATTTTATGTTTTGGCGTTGCATTGTTGTGCATTTGCCAGAGTCATACTTGACACAAGTTTTAGTATTGATAATATTTTCAAAAAAGTCACTCGTAGTCACGCCGTATTCTAATGAAGTCGCGGTCAAGTCCAAACATAGTCCAAGTCATACCTCAGTAAAGCAGTGATGACTTAACTAGAGGCGTCTATGGAGTTTTGGTAACAACACTGAACAACATGTTATACGTCACATTACATCACTTACCTACACACACGCACTTAAATCAGCTCATAATCAACGAAATGCCACAATTTTTCAATAATTATCACCGACAAAAACACAAGTTTATCAAAATAATACAATGCGGCGACATGATTTTTCCACGTTCCCGCCAAAACTCTTCCCGCGTTGCAATTTCTCAACAAGCTGACAGGTTTTAAAATTAATTTGACATTTCAATTCTTGACAGTTTTGAACCATCCATCCATTCATAAACCATAGGACATACACTGCTGCACGATGGCCTCCCCTATGGATTTCAAATAAGGCCGGTCGGTCTTAATGAGGTCATGCGTCCACCTTGTGAGTGGACGTCCAACACTGCGCTTGCCGGTACGTGGTCTCAACTCTAGAACTTTTCGACCCCATCGGTCATCAGTTCTCCATGTTAAATATTCTCTGTTGTTGTTTTTAATACTCTATATATACTCTGCCCGCCATTTAACTTGCCGATCCGCTGGGCTATGTCGGTAACTTTGGTTTTTCTACGGATCTCCTCATTTCTGATTCGATCTCGCAGAGATACTCCGAGTATAGCTCTCTCCATAGCTCGTTGGGCTACTTGAAGCTTATAATAAGGCCCATAGTGAGATACCACCAGTTATGAACGATTCAGTATTGGGTTTGATAGAGCTCTTAATGGAAACAAATGTCGTCTTAATAAACTAAGATTTAGTTATTGTGAAGACTACTAAGCAATTTGATGATACTTTGACAGACAGTTAGGTATGTCTCAATATATTTTGAAGAAATTCATTTGACATTTGAAATCTCGATAGTGCGTTTGATAGAGCTCATAGTGGAACAAAATTTTCTACTATTTTTTTAAATATGGTTACTACTAAGTCATGTAAATAAAATGACAAAACACTAACAGGTAGGTAAGTGATTAAAAAAATATATGAGCATTAACTCGAGATTTGAATTCTTGCCAGCTTTGCGCTATTGATAGTATTATGTATTTACTTGAGTTAGTAACGTTGATAAAGATCTTGAGTTTTTGGAACGAGATTTTATACTACTGTCTGAGATGTAGTTTTTATGAGATTGTATACTTAAAGCTTGATAGAATAGAAGAAATTTAATTACCTTCAGCAAGTAAAGCTTATATAACTAGATATGATTAAAGCTACTCACTTAAACAAAGTGAACTGAATATTGTGAAAAAAGACTGAGGTTCAGGTAGGTAGTTAAATAAATTATTAAGTGGAAAAATATGCACATTTTGTTTATTATTACGCTGAAAAAAGAGGTAAATGTCTAAATCGCTACCGGCAACACTGATCGCCGCGGTGTCGCCGCGACGACGCGGCTACACCGCCGCTGCGCCGCGGCGGTGCAACGGCCGTGCGATGTCGCGGCGACACCGCCCGTGTGGCATGTCTGTAACTGAACACCTTTGATCCAAATTGGCAGGAATCAACACAAGACCGACAAAACTGGAAATCTCGAGAGGAGGCCTATGATTATCACATAGGCCTCCTCTCGAGATTTCCAGTTTTGTTTTTCAAGGCTCATAAACATACTAACAATTCTTTTTATAGCGTTGCACATCTGTTGATTTTTTTAATCGGATTTTTATTTTTTGTCATGTAATTTTATGCGTGGCTGTACCATAAGAAATACATAATACTGATGCGGGAAATTGATCTTTATCAACGTGGGCCCAAACGACCACTTCCTTCATAGTTCTCTGCGTTTCGCCCCGCGGGCCCAATGGGAGCCTTCAAAAAGACTCATGGTCGATTCGCCCCGCGGGACCAACAGCTTGCGGGGCGAAATGCCGCAATACCCAATAAAATAACGTGTATGGAACACTTTGCAGAAAGAAAATACGTTGCAAAAATGATTAATTATTGAGTCGAGGTAATTTTGATTTTCATTGAATTTTACTGATTTATATTTATATCAGTCGTTAAATGTTTGTTGAAGGACAATTGGACTTAGGCCTTCTTTATATATATCATCTTGCATGCAGCATCCTCCGCATGCAAGATGATAGATACTGTCTTGATCAAATCATCAGTTAAGTAAGTTCGTATAGGATGGGTGGCTAGCCCTGGTGTCAGAGTTTTTAAGCCGCCTGAAGGCCCCTGACATGGTTAACGTTTAAAACAACCGGAACCTACAATTTCACGTGTCATCCGAGCCACGGTAGCGCTCAGATGTAAATGCCACCCGCGGTCACTCATCCGAAGACTGACCGTGCTGAACGGTCATCAGTTTATTTATCTTGCTGGAAGACTACACATAGCCCTAGTTATTGTACTGTACTGTACCAGCCTTTTTAATAGTCCACTGCAGGACGTAGGCCTACCCACGAAGGGTGATTGGGCCATATCCACCACGCTAGCCCAGTGCGGATTGGTGGATTCACATACGCCATCGAATTTCTTCTAAGGACGTACGCAGGTTGCCTCACAATGTTTTCCTGCACCGAAAAGCCAGTGATGTGGAATTCCGTACATAAATTCCAAAGAACTCATACGGGACCGGGGATTCTAACCCACGACCTCACGATTGTAAGGCGGGTGTCACTACCTCTTGACCACCACGGCTATATTACCCTAGTTATTACGTGGTCTCAATTTGAGAACTTTACGGTGCGGGCGGTAGTTGACTGGTATAAGAGTTACTTATAATTAATTATAATATTTGGCGTACGCTGTGAATGCGGCAAGCAATTGATAAATAAATAAATATTAAATTAATACAGAAATACAGAAAATTGTATTCGGAACAAAACAATTAGGTACACAGAAACAAAACACGAAAAACAACTAAAAATAGAACAATTCATACCCAATGAGTTGCCATGAAACTGATATTGGTATTAGCAAATTGTGCATTAGTTATGATTCATAAATTGAAAAAAAAAAAGACTAATCATATTCAGAGATATAAGCTTGTAAAGATTTTGGTAGGGATAAAGAGGATCCCCTCTTTATCCCTACCAAAATCTTTACAAGTCTTGTCTCTTTGCCACAAAGCATAACATAGTATGGCAAATGTATGACACTTACGGACAGTAACGTCATAGCCTGCCATCGTTCGCTCTTTTTCTGCCAAGAAAATAAATATGATTGTAAATTTTTTTTATGGTAAGCTTTTACAAAAGGCCTTCAAAAAAATATTGTCAACTAGCCCATTCTACGACTTGACATTTTACACGTAAAATACTTCCAAGAAGTGAATTTCACCATTTTCTGAAGCATTTTTAGCCGGATTATTTCAACAGAATTCAAATCCCAAATAGAAGAATTGAAAATTCAATTCTACAGACTCGATTTTCGTTGTTCGAATTCACGTTCCTCGCAAAAATGCTGAGTTATCGGTTTTAAATTTAATGTTCTGGAATTATTATTAATAAAATATAGTTATAATTTTGATAGCGCATAAAGTTTTTGGCAAAACTGCACGGCGAAGTATAATTTACGTCGACAATTGGATTTCTGAAAACGTATAATATTTTATGGGGTATAATAAATTTAATCTATTTGGAAATTTATGTAAAGAATATTTTAAAGGTGGTATCATATAGATATGAATGCAAATTGGCGGAAGACCAGAATGCAACGAAAAATAATCGGCCAAGTGCAAGTTGGGCTCGCACACCAAGGGCTCCGTACTGCATGGAAGCCCCTCTTGATACATTTTATTTTAATTTAATTATCTGTGTATGAGGACCTTATTATTGTGTGCAATCAAGCATCTTTCTTGTAGCCGTTTTAATATCGACCAAAAAAATCACGATACTTGTATGGGAGGCCCTTAATTATTTATACTACATTAAGTTTAGAAGACAGGCTGACAAATAAAGCGAAAGTACAATTAACGCTTGCAAAATAAGATTTGAACTACGCTGATCCTGCGCGGGTTTAACTAAGACAGTTAAAATAAATAATAAAATAATTACAAAAAATATCAAATAAATCCCTATAGACGTATTGAAAATTGCCTCACTTTTTTTCTTCCCCGAAAAATTTTTCTTCATATACAGTGTCATAGGTATTAAATTCAAAACCTCTTAAGTGCGGGTCTAGAATATCTAGACAAACAACTTTTGTTCTAGGACTTTTGAAAAATCAAATCAGCTTTTTCATACAAAAAGTTCGTCAGCGCCGCGGCAAAATGTATGGAAAAGCGATTTTTTTTGCGAATAAAGCACGTAGTACAAAAGTTGTTTGTACTAGATCCACCCTTAAAAGGTTTTGCATTTAATACCTATGACCCTGTATATAAATTACGGGTCAAGTTGTTTGTCCGCGATGAACTACTTATAGACGGCACGGTGCCATTGGTACAGGACCAAATTTGAACCCACTTCTTACGTTTTTCCATTAGGCCACTAAAGCTTAAAATAAGATACAAAATTATAAAATAAATTAACAACGAAACAAAATTGACTCTAAAGCGAAAAGCTAAACACCAACAGATGATCGGCAATAACGCGACTTCTGTTCATGAAATCTGCTAGTAAATTTTAACAATAACAGCTCCAAACGTTTATGTTACGGGTACACAAAATAAAATAAAATGTAACGGACTTATTGTGCTCGTTCCGGCCCGCTCCGGAATCGGATTGTCAATAACTGTGTTATTCGCGGAGGGAGTATGAAAAGGAGGTGGCTTTCTTAAATTGGTAACCTGTAAATATGTATCTCAATTTACAACCGATTTTTTGACGCGATAACGTATTATAAATCGATGAACGCTGGCATGATCGGTGCACGCATGAAAAAACATAACCTATTGTTACAGCTTATTGCAAGCGAAAGCGCGGAACATGCAGTAGAGAAGCACGATCTACCTAATTTCTACAGTACATTTCACAGTTCTAGTCCAAATTCCATGGCTATAAAAGTATTCAATAAATTGCCAAATAATCTAAAAGATATCTAAAGACAAAACTGTTTCATAAAGCAACTAAAAAATATCCTACTATCGAAATGCAAAACATAATAAATCGTTCCAATACTAATAATAAAATTGTATACCCATAAAGGGTCATGTATACTATACAAAACATGTTAACTAAAAACCTCATGTAAATTTCATATAAATGATTTCAGTTTGAGGGTTCGGTTTTGACACTTATGACGTTATCACGTAAAACCAACTTTAGAGTCAACCTATTTTGTCTTTGTATTTAGTGTGACTTGACTGTGACTTTCTCTTGGATTTGTACTATGACTATGAATAAGAATTAGAACAGAAGACAAATAATTAAGAAGCGGTCTGAAAAATAGCAATCTACCACATACTCAACCTGATCTGGATTCTTCTCAGTCCCAAGTCTAAATGAAAGACAAAGTCAAGTCCAATTAATTTCTCGGTAAAGCAGTGGACACTTTACTAGGAGTGACTATGGAGTTTTAGTAGCAACTTGAAAAGACATGCTGTGTTGCAGCTCGTTGAAATGTGTTAGATATATCACGATTAACTAGACGTGATTTAGATGGTTTACGTGATATAGATAGCGCATACCTCATAGATATGATTTAGTATATAAGCTGTCGTTATTCTTTAATAAATGACTCATTACACATTGAGAGAGAGACTCTAGTATCTTATTGTCTTCCTAACGCCACCCCGGCAAATGCTGCACCGTATTTATAATATCACTTACGCTTTTGCACGTACCTACTTAAATTCTGTACATAATTAATGAAATACTTTTATTGCAGGTATTTCCATACAGTTATGTTTGTAATCAAAATAGATCTTCTTAGCTACTACTAAACTTAAAGTTATTATGATATGGCAGGGTAAGGTCAAGAGGAAGAAATTAACAATAGATTTAAACAAATGTTATACCGTGTCCTTCCGACATCTGCTTCTTGGTCAATAACAGTGTCGCTGACAGCCATTGTGAAATAATACCTACTGTTGCTGACTTGACTGGTCGATTTGTCCCAGCACAATCTTGTGACGCAGCGGAACAACTTGTGAACATTATAACCCATAGAACGTGGTGATACATGGTGAATATTTTTTTAGTACGCACAACATCTTTTGATTCCTAATTCCTAAACCAGGTTGCTAATATTTGGAACCCTTTGCCTGAATTCATTTTTAATTTTTTAAGGATTAATTTGAGTGTAAGTATTAAAAAATTAGAATTGCCCTGATGTTGTCCAACCTCCGATAGGAGTGGAACTATAAGAAGAAGAAGTAAGTATTGAATTCTATTTTATGGACTTTGTCTGAAATAAAATTCTACATGAAAATTTACTGATTTCCAAAAAGGAGGAGGTACTATTTTCGTCTGTATGTTTTTTTTTGATTTCATCGATATTTTCGCCAATTGAGAACCGATATCAAAAATATTTTTTTATAAATTCAATTTATTTACTAATTCAAAAGTTCAATTCATTTATTTACAAATTCAAAAGTAATTCATACTTCCGAGGTAGAACCATCTATTTCAATTTTATCGAAATTGGCTGAGCAGTTTTTTGATAAATCAACAAAAATGTACATTGATGTGACATCGATTCGTGCAAATTATTCAAATTCTGTACACGGTGGAAGTTGGTGTCGTGATTTTTCGCAAAAAAAATTAGCACCTACTAGCTTTATTATTTAGGTATACCTACTTCTGTTTGACATCAGTGGAATGTAGTCATGTTATGAGGAATTTTTTAATTAAGTGTTGTCTTAATCCAAAAAATACAACAGAATATGATGAATGCAAGCTGCGTTTTACCAAAAATTTGAAAATTATGATCATTGATTATTTATGATTTGAGGAAGTTTTTCTAATTCTAAGAATAGCAAGACCCAAACACACGCTTTAAATACATAGGTACCTACATCCACTAAAAAGCATTTAAAAAGTGGCATACGTCTCTAATACTTGAATGTTTTTTAACACATATTCTGAATTTATTACTGATGTGGAAACTATAAAATAAATAAAAAATATTTTGGGACATCATACACACGGTCTCTGACCCCAAACTAAGCAAAGCTTGTGATATGGCTACCAGAGACTGATATACTACATAATATATTTATTTTTAAATACATACTTATATAGATAGTAACTAAACAACACCCAGACACAGCGCAAACACTTATGTTATCTTTGATTCAGAAGTTAGGGTCACTAACCACTGAGCCACCGAGGCAGTCTAAGACTCTTACTAAAACCATTACTGTAAATTAAAATAATAATAATATGTAAACATGCGTATGATAATAACGCCTACTTTATTTACTCCAGATGTCTTAACTATGACCAGTATCTAAGCTAGTACATTCGCTTATTATTTCTCTATACAAGTATCACTATCGTCTACAGTCGTTATGAAATTAATACCTACTCTAGATGACATAGCTCAGTTTATTTGTTCCTGTATTGCAACCCACTACTACTTACAACTAAAGAATTAAAGACGATTACGTCATAACGTTTTCAAATGTAAAGTTCTGATTGGCAAGTGAAGAAGAAATCCAGCTCGTTTCGATAGTTATATTAGTGGTAAGCAAAATTTAAAAATTAGTTAACAATTTTCAAATTTAAACGAGTTTACAAAGTGGCTGTTTTTTTGCTTAAACTATTTTAATCATCACTTCATTAAAACTGGGAGTAGGAGTGCGCGTGCGCCAGTCGACGGGAGCGCGCGTATTCCCTGATGAAGGAGTACTAATTTACTCCGAAATCGGTCGGGTTCCCAGCAGCCCGGCCGTATATCATACGTGAGTAAAACCGGTGTTTTAATATAATATTTTAATCATATTTTTAACATTACTTGTTCTTTAGTCAATTTTAAAACTGTACCATAAAAAATATAAGGTTTCAGTATCACAAAATTGTATCTTATTATATTTCATAATCCTCGTACAACATTTCATTGTTTGATCAAGCCAGATATACAAAAGTTATCCTCGACGTCTATTTGGCAAAGAGCATAGAAACAAAATATGTGCACAAGTACACCCTTGACCTGAAATATTTGTGTCTGGCTAATCCCTGCTCCCACTCCCCCTTATCCCCCCAAATAGAAATCGAGGTCGTCAAATATTGGCCTAATCCGATTAGCCTTTGTAAGAGCCGTAAGCGAGAACTGTTATTATTTTTCTCATTTTTTTATATAAGGCGTGAGAATGTTTTAGGACGTTGAGTTCATAAAAAGAAAGAATAATTGTGCGTTCCTAACTAGGTTCCCGTTAAGGTTGATTCACTATGTCAGCGCGCGAAATTTAAATATTTTGGGTTTTTTGGCATTTACAGACAAACTTTACAAAAACTCATTTAACGGCCATGAATAGGTAGTGTTAATGAATTATATACACATGGAAACCAAAATAGTGATCAGTTTATGCACATGAGTCCACTAACTAAAAACAGAGGTGAAAATCAGTTGATGCACTTTCGTGAATAACCTGACCACTAATTTGGTTTGTAAGTGTATATAACTCGTCAATGCTACCTATTCTTGACCGCTAAATGATTTTTCGTAAATTTAAAATGAATAGTTTGACTGCCTCGGTGGCTCAGTGGTTAGTGACCCTAACTTCTGGATCAAAGAGGCGTGGATTCGATCCCCACGCAGGGCAAATCTTTATGTGATGAACATAAGTGTTTGCTCTGTGTCTGGGTGTTATTTAGTTACTATCTATATAAGTATGTATTTAAAAATAAGTATATGTAGTATATCAGTCTCTGACAGCCATATCACAAGCTTTGCTTAATTTGGGGTCAGAGGCCGTGTGTGAAATGTCCCAAAAATATTTAAAATATATATTTATACTAGCTTTTACCCGCGGCTTCGCCCGCGATATAATTTAATTTATGTTTATCTTGTCAAAAAATATGGAAACAAAAATAGTAAGTGCGCTACAAAATATTAGCCCTAATTCAATGTGAAACGGTACACAAATATTGTAGCAAATAAGTTAAAAACCTCAGGGTTTTTAACTATAGCAAATGTCAAAACCCCAGGGTTTTTAACTATAGCAGCTGAGAGGCTGGCCGGCAAGTTGCGTGCCTCATGAGGAGTGCCGCAACTGAGCCGGGCTGCACTTTTATTACTGTTCAATCCTAACCAAACCAACAGAAATGTATGTTCGTGTCAAGGTCACAATTCAGAATCAAGGTTACCATACTCATGCCATACTTCTAAAAATCAAGTCGATCCGCTTCTCCGTATATTAGCATCTGTACCATAAAAGTAGAATAAAGAAATATGTTTAACCTCTAATGGTGGTATATTTAAAAATATTTTTAATGTCAGACGGAATGACGGCTTAGTATTAAACGTCATTGTAATATGTAGCATGGCAAAAGGAAAACTATTTTGTCTAATTTTAATGTCAGTTTTCATTGTCAATTCATACTTTATTTCCTCTTCGAGGAGCTATAATGGTGGAATGACAATTTGTCCCTTCGCTATGCTAAGCGGGACATTTATAAAAGTCTGCAGTCAATGTATGTCACTTGTCATCTAATTACGTTTTGTCAATCCATATTAGGCCCAATCAACTCAATTATGAACGCGCCATCGTAAATTTAATTGCAACGTAAAAAGTGTTCTCTCTATCGAATGCCAAAAGTGAAAAAGAAACAGAAATAGTCTAATTTACTGTTATAATTACGATGGTGCCTTCAAAATTGGGCCTATTAGCGTCGTTGTGATAGGTGACAGTTTCGCTAACGATAGATTTTGTCCTATCCTACGGGAATTATGCAATTTTCGGGATAAAATGTAGCCTATGTCCTTTCTCAGGCTCTAGACTATCTGTGTACCAAATTTTATTAAGATCGGTTTAGTAGTTTTGGCGTGAAAGCGCGACAGACAGACAGACAGACAGACAGACAGATAGACAGACAGACAGAGTTACTTTCGCATTTATAATATTAAGTAAGGATTAGTAAGGAAGTAAGGATAGTTTATCTGTAAACGCCAAAAACCCCAAAAATACTCGAATTTCGCGCTGTGACTGAGACGATCACCCTTTAACAGTTTTCTTTGTAAATCAGAACAGTTATACAAAGGCAATGAGTACTTTTTTGAAGTTTAAAATAAAATTTTCAGCTTTCAAAGAATCAAAGTTGCAAACAACAATTACAGTAGGCAGGCCACATAATAAGAAGACCAAATCGTTGAGTAGTTTCTGATGACGCTCTGCGCAACTGTTATTTTTTAACCATAATCTCCGTACTACAATAAGGAGCTGACATATGGGGAGATTCAACGGAGAGACTGCGTGCATTCAGGATGCAAAAAAGTGCTATAAAGGCGATTGCACAGGTCTCCCGACGGACTTCAGCGAAACCATATTTTAAGGCATTCAGGATAATGATGCTACTTTCGCTTGTAATCATGCAATCAGCTGTCTATGTGAGGCTGAACTTAGACTCATTTGTGAAACGACGGATGGCCTTTCTTTCCATTACCTATAACCTCCGCAATGTGGACAAATTCGCGAGTGTTCGCGTGAGGCTGACTCGGTGGAGGAGGCTGACTCGCGTGATGGGACCCACAGTTTACAAATGTCTGACGACTGACGTCACTGAGGCAGTCAGTGACCATATATTTAAAATTAAATGAAAAAATGGGTATTGCGGTGTTTCGCCTCGCAAGCGGTTCGGACCGCGGGCGAATCGTCCAATGCTCGTTTTGAAGGTCCCCAAATAGGCTCATTTCGAAGACTTATTATTTATTGACGAATTCTTTAAACAGGAACAAAAGTGTTAAAGAAATAATAACGGCAGAAATCATGCAACGTAGTTATTCATGACCACACAGTAATTGATTCTTTTTCAATTCATTATAAACTAGCAACCCGCCCCAGCTTCGCACGGATGCATGTATGTACATATAAACCTTCTTCTTGAATCACTTTATGTACTTATTAAAAAAAGAACATCAAAATCCTTTGCGTAGTTTTAAAGATCTAAGCATAATAATATATAGGGACAGACAGATAGCGTATCTTTAATATTTCTTTATTTTAATTTTACTCATAGTTGTTTAATTATTTAATGTTGTAACGTTGAATGTGATACTGTTGTATTCAAATTCATTTTGTGAATTTTATGACATGTTATTTTTTAATTTAAATTACTATCTAGTAAAAATGTTTATCAGTTTAATTAAAAGAGACAAATGAACAACAATTACACTGTAGCAACTTTTTGTTGTTTGTCTTGCAACTGCTAGAATTAAGTATACCTTTCCTATCCTAGTTTTGTCTGTCATCTACAAAAACCCGTATAGCAGATGACTAGTACATATATACTATTATACACTTACTTAAGGTCTCAAGGGCTATCTGTCCATATTGCCCACAATACTCGAGGAAATCAAGCCGAAGCCGCACATTGGCTAGCCACAGCTAATTAGGTCTAACGTTAATTATTTATCTTGGGACGTGCGCAACTAGGTTAATCCTTTCCTAACATTGTGTACATAGTTATTTAAGCTTTTTCCTGATAAAAATGTGTGCGTAGTCTCTTAAGAGGAAAATCTGTTGGTAAGCGCCTAGCTGTAGCTCGAGCGCCTTTTCTGAAAGCCGATTATCGTCCTAAAAGTGTTTATCATACCCGCATTTATTTCTTATACTGTACTGTACTGTATCAGCCTTTTTAATAACCCACTTCAGGACGTAGGCCTACCCCGAAGAGTGATTGGGTCATATCCACCACGCTGGCCCAGTGCGGGTTGGAGGTTTCACATACGCCATCGAATTTCTTCTACGGCCGCGAAGCCAGTGGTGTGAAATTCCGTACGTAAATTCTAAAGAACTCATTGGTACAGGATTAGGATTCGAACCCACGACCTCACGATTGTAAGGAGGATGTTATTACCTCTAGGCCACCACGGCTTGCATTTATTTCTTACTAGTTTTTACCCGCGGTTTCGCCCGCATACGCAATATATCATTATAATTTATAGCCTATGTGTTATTCTGATATATAAGCTATATTATTGCAAAGTTTCATCTCAATCCGAACAGTAGTTTTTGCGTGAAAGAGTAACAAACATCCATACATCCATCCATCCATCCATCCATCCATCCTCACAAACTTTCGCGTTTATAATATTAGTAGGATAATTCTGAGGAAATGGACAAGACAAACTCACTCGCTTATGTGGTGCTTTACTGTGGTAGCGCTCATAGCGTTGTTTGACTAGGGCGATCCGAAGCTATGCACCGTTCGGCACACTCAGCCTTCGGATGGGTGCTCGCCGGTGACATTTTTAACAGTGGACTATGGCTCTGATGACACGTACAAGATGATTTTTTGCAAAAAATAGGATGACCGACTTCACCCGTGTACAGAACTCGAGAATAATTCGCATGACACATAGCATTTTTCACATTATTGTTGATTTATCAAAAATGGCTTAGCCGATTTCGATTAAATTTAAATGGGACCAATTTCGAAGTATATTCTTTTCAATAAAAAAAGAATCATTGAAATCGGACTACTATGAAAAAAGTTACGCGTCAAATTGAGTACCTCCTCTGGTTTGTCGGTCAAAAATTGAAGGTCCTAGTAGTTTTATACGTACTGAAAATGAATTGGATGCGGCGTACACCCAACACTGTGCTGTAGTTATTACCGTGATTGTGATGTGAATACTATATTCGTTTGTCGTTCCATTTTTTAGGTTATTTAATGTTATACTCTCAAAAACATGTTATACGGTCTACATTGCACTACCTTTGCGCTGTCGCCGCGATGACCGCCCAAGCAACAAAAACTATAAATCTCTCGTTTATTCTCCAAGTTTTATCCGACACTTTTATCTCAACAAGGAAAACGCTCCCACATCAAACATACCATTAAAACACTTTATCATGAGACATAACCTTATCCCGTCTGCGTAAAGGCGTCTTCAGATGGCCGCCTTTGATATTGGAATGGTTGCAAGGAAATGTTATGAATGTATTATAGTATGCCTAGAGCAAAATGTTACCTTACAAGCGAAACTAAAAGTATGAAATTTGACCTCTATTTAAATTTTATTAAGGACTATTATATGCGACCTCACGAGTGTAAACTTATGGTCAATAAATATCACTAATATTAGCAAAATTGTATTAAAGACATCGGTGGTAGGTAATGACATGGTAGGTTCGAGATTGTGGTCGAAATCGTAGGCAAGAAATTTTATTTAGGTATAATCAATTATTTACCGAAAAGAACCTGCAAGGCCTATGTGCAGCAGTGTTAGTTATATATGATATTTGGGTACCTACCTCGGTGAGTTGATCTAAGTGCCTGAACGCATAGTCCGTGGATCAACGTCATAATTTATACTAGTCTGCCGTTTCATGAACCCGCGAGATCAAAAAGTATCGCGCTTTATCAACGGTAAATTTCAAAAGATATATATAACTCAAAAAAAGACGACAACGAAATCAAAAGAAGTAAAAAGAGTTAAAATATATTTTTTTGGGTCCCATACACCCGGAACCGGAAAAAACGGAACCCTTATAGGATCACTTTGTTGTCCTCTGTCCGTCTGTCCGTTTGTGTGTGTGTCAAGACTCTTTATCTCGGGAACGCGTAAAGATATCGAGTTGAAATTTAAACTGTATACGTATATCTATGGTCTCTTGCAGTTGTGTAAAAGAGAAACTTTTTTAAACGATAACTGAGGTATCGTTTAAAAAAGTTAGAGCCGTTTATGTCGTAAAAAACCGCATATTTTGCATCTCACAAAATCAAAACCTACAGGTTACTTTCCGTAGATATAGAACTATAAAATTTGGCGAGACGCATTGTCTTAAAGTATACATATAGGAATAAATCTAAAAACTGTACATTTTTATTTACGTAATAAAAAATAGGGCCTCAAAATTCACAAAATATAGGTTCCAAATTTAAAGTGACTAAATCGTATCATGTAAGATATCATATAAAATAACTTTATTAGCACATGCTAAAACAGGTTTTTAACTATTTTAACAACATGTAATTTTCGATGTATGACGAGAAAAGTGAAAAAATGGTTATAGTACCTATTATACCTATAGAGATTTTAACAACTTACTTCCCAATTTTGTGAAATTTTCTGGATTTGTACGGAACCCTCGATGTGCGATCCTGACTCGCACTTGTCCATTTTTTTTAAGTATATCTATCGGTCTGCTGCGTGATTCGCAGACCATGTCATAGAGTCTCAAATGAGCTATTTTACAGTTCCGATAACAAACGAAGATCAAAGTATTGTCTTGTCATCACTTCATCTCTGCCAAATACGTCCCTTCCTGCATGTCAAAAAACTGAAACAAGAAAATTCCCCTTTACTGACCCTTAGGTACTTTTCCAACCCCTGACGTTGTCAGCGAAACTACCCTTGCGTCAATAACAAGTCTTGGCGTGAGATAAAACTTTGAGCACGCTTTCCTATATTTTGGCGAATTTTCTCTTTGGTTAATTCTGAGGGATTTATGACGCGGTTTGGAAAGTTGTTTAAATTTGATAGTTCGATTGAGATAATCAAAGTAAAATTGTTGTTTCTTTGCGTGAATTCTGTTGAAAACCAGTTCCGATGGTTAGAGCACAGTAATACTGAGTGAACTACAGGGTGATAATTAAGCTCGGAGTCCCCCGGACAGCGAGGAGGTTAGAGTAAGTGCTGCACCACGCACGTTATTGTCAAGGTGCTGTGATAAAGTGATGCGTTAATGATCGTCTGGTTATAGTTTCAAGAGGTAACTAAACTGAGTAAATGTAAGCTATTGACTAACCTCATCATTGTGTGTCCACCGGATAGCGGGAGGAGGCTCAGGCGAGTGCTGCACCACGCACGTGAGGTTGATGGTGCTGCCCGTGTTGATGAACAGTTCCGGCCCGCCCAGGATCGTCGTCAGCGGCTCTGCTTGAGGACAACAAAGCGGTTTAGTAGAATGAACGGTAGAGCAATAATTATTTTTCGCAAAAAATGGCATGACCGACTTCAACCGGGACAGAATTCGCGAATATTTCGCACGTATCAATGTAGCATTTTTCAAATTATTGTTGTTGTTTTGTTCAACCAGTTTTTACCCGCGGCTTTGCCCACATGATATTTTAATTTCTGACGCAATATCATTATAATTTATAGCCTATGTGTAATTCTGATATATAAGCTATATTATTGCAAGGTTTCATCTCAATCCGTTCAGTAGTTTTTGCGTGAAAGAGTAACAAACATCCATCTATCCATCCATTCACCCTCATAAACTTTCGCGTTTATAATATTAGTAGGATATTATTGCAAAGTTTCATCTCAATCCGTTCAGAAGTTTTTGCGTGAAAGAGTTCTGAACATCCATCCATCCATCCATTCTTTTGCTACTCACTCCGTATTTTAAATTTTTTTTTTATTAATTCCTCTCCAGAAGAAAGGGTTGCCTGGAAGAGATTGGTATAAGCAATAAGGCCGCCCTCTGTTACACTATTTTATGTCGCTTGTTTTTTTTTTCCTTTTTGTGTATTTTTCCTGAATTGTATTTTAGTGTTATCAATAAAGTGTTTATCTATCTATCTATCATTCTCACAACGAAAGTTTGTGAAGATGGATGGATGGATTGATTATTATGGACGTTTATATTAGTAGGATTTATCAAAAATCCCTCAGCCGATTTTGGTCAACTTTAATGGAACCAATTTCGAAGCATACTCTTTCCAATAATAATATAATTATCGAAATAAAACCACTATGTAAAAAGTTATACACAAAAAAATTTACGCGTCGAATTGAGCAACTCCTCCAATTCGTCGGTCAAAAAATTTCAAATTACGAGATAATGGGTATCTTCTAAGTGGGTTACCTATTTACTTGTTTATTTTTTTGTAATTAAATATAGTTTTAATAATAAATTAATAATTTTGCGTTTGATCACAGTCTGTCTGATGTTAAGCGGAAGTATATTATTTATGTAGGTACTGCAACGAAAATATGTGGTCTAAGGTATTGGTCATATCTATTTAATATCTATTTAGTATCAAAAACTTGGTGTTCTCTCTAAGGTGAGACGGTATTTCACGCCTGAGCAACTGCTTAGTCTTTATAAAGCACAAGTCAGGTCTTGCATGGAATACAGCTCTCACCTTTAAGATGGCTCTGCTAAATATCAACTTGAGTCGATTGAGAGGCGAGCCAGGAGGCTGATTGAAAACGACACCTTGACCAAGTCTCAGCTGCAAAGTCTTGAGCATCGTCGCAAGGTAGCGTGTTTGTCGGCCTTTTACCGGATACACTTCGGAGAGTGCGCCCAGGAGTTGCACAATCTGGTCCCCCCTGCCCTTGTTTTCTATCGTACGGCTAGACAGACGCGACCAAAGCGCCACCCTTTTATGGTGGACATTCCGCGCGTTAGAACCAAGCGTTTCGAATCCTCATTCCTCATACGAACAGCCGGAATGTGGAACGCTTTGCCTGGGTCTGTCTTCCCGGTAAAGTACAACGTATTCAAATCCCGAGTAAATAGGTATCTTCTAGGTAAGCGTGCTACACTCTAGATCGCACATCTGCTTAACATCAGGCAGTGCGTAGTCAAACGCAAACATATTCGAAATAAAAAAAAAATATTTAGAATGTGTTCAAATGTAAGCCTAACGTATTAAAAAAGATGTTTAGAAATTTATATTTAAAATAAGTACGTCATATTATACTGATGCAGATATATACAGGGTTATTTCTAATCAATTAGCATCATTTTAGGGGCTTATTCTGTACATCAAAACTAACAGCTTTTGTCAAAACTAAACGATATTTTTCTTGAGGATGCTAAATGATTAGAAATAACCCTGTACCCTGCAGCTACACACTTAGATACTAAAATAAATAAAAAAATATTAGGGGACATCTTACACACGATCTCTGACCACAAACTAAGCAAAGCTTGTGATATGGTTGCCAGAGACTGATATACATATTTTTAAATACATACTTATATAGATAGTACCTAAATAACACCCAGACACAGAGCAAACACCTATGTTCATCACATAAATGTTTGCCCTGCGTGGGGATCGATCCCACGCCTCTTCGGTCCAGAAGTCAGGGTCACTAACCACTGAGCCACCGAGGCAGTCATAAAAAAAATATTATGTCTAGAATCCAAGATTTCTTATAAAACATTACGTTGTCTATATTTATTTATTTTTTAATTTTTATTCCGTCTAGGTTTGCGATTGACTACATTCTGCCTGATGTTAAGCAGATATACGGTCTAAGTTGTAGCACGCTTACCTAGAAGATACCTAAGCTATTTACTAGGGATTTAAAGACATTCACGTTGTACTTTAGCGGTAAGACAGACCCAGACAAACATACATAAAATATGACATAAAATAAAAAGCATTTACTATTGAAGAGTAGTTCTCAGACATAAATACTCCGATGTTGAGACCTAGTCTTTGTGAAATCAATTATTCATTCCCGAAAATCCAGAATGTTTTAAGGAATGAATAATTTTCTCGTTTCTCTATCACATCTTACAAGCTGTTACAAAATGAGTTTTGAAACACTTTCATTTCACTTGAATGTAGTATAAAGTTACTTTCGTAATCTCATACATTAATCTTAGGTTTCTTAAATTTAAGCCGACACAGTCACTTAGATTTTTGTAAAAGATTTTAGTATTCTCAAGTAAAAATAGCAACTCATTGGTATTTTTTATTTTTTTTTGATATTCAAAGATTTATCGGGGAGATTAAAAGAAAGCACACGTGACCTGAATGCTGGCCTATATTTTGGGCAGAAAGTCAGCCTCGCAATTCAGCGAGGCAATTTGGCCAGCATTTAAGGCACGTTACCTGAGATTAGAGACCGCTTAAACCTTTTGTAGGTTTAAACAGTGTCTAATGTTTAACTAGTTTACTTTAGATAGGGTATTTTAGTTTAGATAAGATATTTTAGTTTAGATAGGATAATTTAATTAAGTTTGATTTTTTATAAGTTTTTTGCCATTACAATATGTAAATATCAACTTTACTTAATCAAGACCACGATAGAAAAGTTATGATAGACATAGCAACAGATAAAAATGTAAAGTAGTTTCTTAAATAGTAATAATTATTCATAATTAAAATAAGATTGAATCCCCTAATCATGTTAGGGAACAGCTTGTTATCACAATAATAAAAAAGTTAGTTTTAGCAACAAGCATACCTACATCCTAGAGTACCTACTGTGAATAAATAGTTAGTGTAAACATATTACTCGTACTTCTATTCATAAACTCAACTTCTTATTTAAGTTGATAGACGTATGCAAATACTTTGTAAGTAGGTATTTGTCGTGAAAGCAAATGTAAAGCCAAGTTTTAAATTTTAAAATTCTGCAGCGGTCAAAGTTCAATATTGCTTTTATGAAGTTCCCGCAAAATTGTTAAGGTTGATTAAATATTCAAAGAGCCAAATGCATTTTGCCCGATAATAGACGAAATGGAGAAACTTTTATAATAATAACTAAATTGAAATATTATAATAGAATTTTAGTCATGAAGGACTTGTTTGATGAAAATACTGGCTTAGGACTCTTAGGAGTAATAGAAAGTTGGGAATTAGGTACTACGTTTCAAAATGGCGTCGTAAGCATAGCTACTAGTATTCAAAATGCTTTTATACTCGTATGTCGTGGTTTCTCGTTCGTATTCATTTTGGTGATCCGGACTGATATTGGGTAAAGTAGCATTTATCATTACCTTCAAATTCAAATTGATCTAATACACAAATGTTCCATAAAATTTTAACAGGAATTATTTAACAAATAAGTCCGGACATTTAATACGTTACTGTTTATTTATTGGTGTATAAAATATATAATAAGTTAATAGATCAAATTGTATGGCTTTTGACTGCAAAATACAAATAATATTTAATAATTTTAAAGTATTTATTTATATAAATTTACAACACAGCTTACAGTTTTTAGTAATTTAAAAACTGTCTTGTTTGTAAAAACCTTCTAAATTGAGCCTAATGAATTGATAATTACCATTTCAACAATTTTCTGTGTGAATGTTATTTTCCATTTAAACCAACATTCTTTCACCCACTTCTCTCAAAGATACTTCACCTCCTAAAAACCAATAGTCTTTAAATACACTTCACGTCAAATGTTAAAACGAAGTCAAAAGCCATTCCATTCCACCGAATATGACAACATTGCGCATCCAAATTTCCCGACGCCGAAAAAACCAATTCTTTCTCCTTCGAAACTTTCACCCATAATTTTAATCCTGAGGGCCTCAAAGGAAGAAAATAAAATTTATTTACAACATCGTCAGTTATGACTTCAGAGGGAAGTAACTTTATATTGCTTCCTTTGGCTTTGAAGTCGGTTCCAATGGTTTGCGAATGAGGGCGCTGGTGAGACAAATGTTACGTTATGGGGTAATGAACCGGGTAGAACCGACAATTTTGGACTTTGTTTTGGACTTTATATTTTTTTGGAAAGTTGTTTAGAATGTTTAAGAATAGAAGAACCTCAGGGGTATATGGTGGAAGGACAAAAATGAGATACCTAATTTGAAATGATACCATGGTGTGGTAATTTCAATGGTTTGCGAATGAGGGCGCTGTAGTATAGGATAGTGAACCACGTAGAGTCGACCATTTTGGACTTTGTTTTGGATTTTATATATTTTTGGAGTATTATTTAGAATAAAAGAGCCTCAGGGGTATTAGGTGATAGGACAAATTTTGGTAAGTAACTTGACATGTTATAAAAAGTAATGTTTCTATAAGGAAAATAGATACTTCACATGGTGTGTTAGTTTCAATGATTTGCGAATGACAGCGCTAGTGAAATACATAAATGTTACGTTATGGAGTAATGAGCCGACTAAAGTCAACAGTATGGGACTTAGTTTATAATAATAATAATAATAAAACGTTTATTGTTCCATAAAAATTTACAAAAACAAGTTGTGCACTAGTTCCCACACTAGGGTGACCTGTGTCGTGGGACCTAGGCTCTTCCTTATTATTAGGTATAACATGTTATCTAAAACTACAATACTAGAAAAGTAATTATTATTAGCTAACTATTGAAGGTATAATTATAGATATACAATAAAAACGACTAAATTTAAAAGCTAGGTTACTAAATGAAAATAAAATACTATTTAAGTACTTAGTAAGTTAATTAATTTTGAAAATATAGTTATTATTTACATATAAAGTCAAAAGAGGGTTATACTTCTTGCTTATTTATTATGAGGGTTATCGCAGTAGCAGAAAGACAAAACTCGCAACATTAATCGTAACATACGTGTTTTAAATGTATACCTATCTATGTGTAAGGTATGTCATTATTGAAGTGTGAGTGTAAATTTATCACTTCCACAAAGTAAGAATGTATGAGAATATGACTATCGTGGAAATACTATAGTGTGAGTGTCAACACTAGGTTAGAGTTGACCGTGTAGTAGGTAGGTATGTAGGTGTGCATGAGCCTACTTGAATGCAGCTGTGATAAATGTTGTACAGCTTTGGACTTAATATATTTAGGAATAGATATTTCCCACGGGGTAGTCATTTTAATGAATTACAAATGAGCGCGCTGTTGAGACAAATGTTACGTTATGCGGTAATTAACCGAGTCGACAATTTTGAACTTTGTATTTTTTGGAAAGATATTTAAAATTGTTCGATAATAAAAGTACCTCAGGGGGTAAATGATGGAATGACAAAAATTAAGCAATTTGAAATGATAAAAAGCAACGATTCTATACAGCGTTACATGCTAAGTCGACCTATTCCCGTTAAGCGTGTGTAGTTTACTACGTTTTTGACTGATTTGACTATGAAACATCATATCCTAAATCTCACACTTTTTGTGATATTTGAATCCAAATACTTTTTATAAAAGGTTAATTTTACGGACAATATTGGGTAGTAAGTGAGGTCATAAAACATTATTTGACATGTAGAAATCAAATAAAAATAATAATACGACTTACACGTTTCAAAATATCTGAGCAGATAGCCGAAAATTGGGAATTTTATAAATACCAATTTCAAATATATGTTTTTTTTTTTAAATTTAGAATAGTGTATTTCATAGTCAAATTAGTCAGAAATAAAGTAAACTACACACACTTAATGGAAATAGGTCGACTTACCCTGTAACCCTGTATAGAGATACATGTTTTCCATAGAGTGATAATTTCAATTTATATTATAGGACAAACCTTGACATCGCGAAAATAAGTAGCTATTTTGTTCTTCATTGAGTTTCAATAAATATCTATGTATCTATCATTAATGTATCAACTAGTTTTCTTCATTTTTAGGGTTAGTCTGAAAGCGAATTTGATCATTCGATTGATTTGATACTCAGCATTACGACCGATTTCAGACAATACTAGTACTAAAGAATATGCTGTTCAGTTAAAGAATTATCATAATTTTATTAAACTTTAACCGACAATAAGAATATAATACAAGATGCTACGGAAACGCAGTCATTATTGGCAAGAAATCAAGGTTGAAAATAGGATTTATTAAAAGATGAAGCTTACCGACGACAGACAGGTACATCCGGTGGCCGATGGGCGGCGTCGTGCCCACTTGGCACTCGTACACGCCCGAGTCCCGACGCTGCGGAAACCTTATCTGGGGAATAAAGTTATGGTTAGTGTAACAGTGAGAAAACGTATGTACCTAACTACTATAAGGCAAGTACTCGTAGAAAGGCGCTTTACTACTATCTCTACACTGTTGATTTTCCTTCAATACGCACGTTTTGACGTTTCTGATCCCTATGGCCTTGGTATGGCCAGAAAATGTAACAAGCTGCCGGCCTTTGTTTTCAGGGAGATATAATCTGGAGATTTTCAAAGTCAGATTTAGTATTATTGTTTTGCGTAATTCATCATCGCTTACCATCGGGCAAAGTGGTGGTCAAACACAGAGTTATTAGCAGAAAAAAGCATTCGCATCGGTAGGTAGTTTTTTTTCTAATACTGGTACCAAAATAAAGACGAAAGATATTTGTGTCAAGAAGCAAGATCAATCACATTTTTAGATTTTTAAAATATTTTTTTAAATCAATCAGCACGACGTCACTTTAACTTGGAATAAGATTTGTTAACTAAATTTTCTTTAAATGAATGAGAATAAGGTATTCTGAAAGTTTTATTATTTATCACTACGATCATCAGACAAATTTTTTATACTTATTTGGAATAATAGCCGCCTGAATTTAATACTCTCTTGCAGTTTGACTACACCTTTACTTATTATACTGTAGCGGTTGCCAAAGCATTCTTAATAAAACTTGGGGTGAAGTTATTAGCTTGTTTTCAAAGTTTTTGAATAGTTTGATCTTGTCGGAAAACAAAGAGATGAAGCTATTTTGCAAAGTAAAGCCAACTTTGATCAGAGTTGCAACGTTTGAGGTGCAATAAAATGATAATAAAATAATTCAACTTAGATTGATGTGAAGTGGCTAGCTCGAGATAAAATCAGTAGGTAGGAATCAGGAATTTACCTACTTTTTATGTTACAAAAAATTTGTTACCTTTGAAGTTGATTTACGAACTATAGTTTAATGTGACAACGTCATAACAAAACATTGAATTATGGCTGTCATCCACATTTTTGGATCCTCAATCGCGTAAAAAAAGAGTTTCTCTAGTGTTTTAAATTCGAACTCGATACTATCGAATTAAAGCACTCAGTGTTTTTTCATGTTTACCACAGATAACTATATAATTTTGGTTTTTACTGCACAGCGCCGTGCGAACGAGAGCGCGACTGTTAAATGACTCAGGCAGTGACGTCATCGGCTAGTGAGCGCCGGCCCGCGTTTTTAAAAATCTTCGGCCGGAAATACGCACTTTGATCGTTAATATCGCAGCGATTTTTTAAGATATGCAAATATTAAAATGATTGCACCGAACGTTCAAGCCGATCGTGTCTTTCATTCGATCGTGTAGTGAGCGTAACGGGACAATGAGTCATCCTTTTCCGTGCGTGCAGTCAGCGTTCATCGCTACACTAGACATTGTAACGTCAAAAATAAAAAGAAATTACATAAACTGTTAACACTGCACTACGTTAAGTATACAAAGAAACTTAACTACACAAAAAAGTGCCAGGGCTGTTATAAATAAAATAAAATTTAAATCTCCCAAAAAGGACGATTAAGTTAATATTTGTACAGTAGATCGTATCATAAGTGAGCAAAATAATATTTTACGGCGAGGGCGCTTTTTTTAATCCAGAGCGAAGTGAGTGATTCTTTAGTACAATCCTGAACGTAGCGAGGGATTCAAAGTTCGTCGCCCGAGCCAAAAATTTATTTTGCGCCCGAGTGGTACACTCTACTTTTCATAACCTCTATGAGAAAAAAGGCGCCTCATATTTTATTGTAATATTATTTACTAGCTTAAAACCCACGGCTTCGCCCGCGTTGTCTTAGTACATATAGGTACTTGCTTAAAATGAAAACAGTTCGCGGTTTCACCTACGTCGTATTTGTACTTGCTTATAAAAATAATATCTAATAGTCCGCGGTTTCGCCCGTGTTGTCTTAATACTTGGTTAAAATTATAATAGCCTGCCATTGGGCCCGTGTTGTCTTAATACTTGGTTAAAATTATAATAGCCTGCCATTGGGCCCGCGTTGTTTTAATACTTACTTGCTTAAAATAATAGCCCGCGATTCAACCCATATTTTTTTGACACTTGCTTTTAATAATATCTAATAGTACGCGGTCTGGCCCGCGTTGTCTTAATACTTCCTTAAAATTATGATTGCCTGCTGTTAGTCTGCGTTGTTGTGTTACTTGCAATGATAATAGCCCACGGTCTGGCCTGCGTTGTTGCGTTGTCTTGGCACTTACTTAAAATAATAATAGCTCGTGGTTAAGGTTCAATAGAGAGTACACTTTTTACGTTGCTATAAAATTTACGATGGAGCCTTCATAGTTATGAATAGGCCTATTGTCATATTTCTTGCAAGGATAATGCCTACGGTTTAGCCTGAATTGTCTAAGTATTTGCCTAAAATAGCCCACGGATTGGCCTGCATTGTCTCTATCCATCCATCAGCCATAAGAATTCCACTGCTGGACATAGGCCTCCCCAAAGGATCTCCAATAAGACCGGTTGAAAGAGGCTTGCATCTAGCGTGATCTTACGGTCCTAATGAGGTAATCCGTCCACCTTGTGGGTGGGCTTCCTACGCTGCGCTTGCCGGTACGTGATTTCCATTTGAGAATTTTCGACCCCATCGGTCATCAGCCCTCCGCGCTATGTTTCCTGCCCATTGCCATTTCAACTTGCCAATTCGTTGGGCTATGTCGGTACCTTTGGTAATAGATCTCCTCATTTCTGATTCGATCTTGCAGAGACTCTGTGCATAGCCCTCTCCATAGCTTGTTGGTGGGCTACTTGGAGCTTACTAATAAGGTCCATAGTGAGAGACCACATTTCTGTGCCATCAGTCATCAATGGTAACACACACTGGTCGAAAATATAATTGTCTTAGTACTTGCGTATTTAATTTACTCGTACTTGTATTTAAAGCTTGTTAAGGAGTACGTGAATTTTTGAATGATAAATTGCTGAATTTTTGTAATTAATTCAATACTAATAATAATTATATGAGTGCCAATGTTAGAAATTTCACACTAATGGCTTTTTATTGATGGAAAACATTGAGGCAACATGTATAGGTACATCCGTAGAGAAAAATCAATGTCGTATATAGATTCCGCAACCCGCGCTCGGCCGGCGTGATGGATATGGCCGATGGCCTAATCACCCTTCGCGGGTAGGCCTAGGTTCAGTAGTGCACTATTAATTAAGGCCGGTATATGTATTTGACATGTTTCATTCAGTCTTCAAAAGTTTAATTTCGATTATTCTGAACTCATTTTTCCCGAGAGATACCTATTGTGACAATCTCGCCCAAAACCGTTCACCCAGTTAAAAGTGATCGAGACACTTGTAGGACTTTCAGACGTTGTCTGACCCCAGGCAGATGAAAAAATATATTTTATTACTGTCGAGAAACACATAGTGTATATCTAGACAGTCAGTCAGTTCAAGGATGCTATTATACTCATCATTTGACGAACTTTTACTATGGTACCAACCCCGAAATCACGTAAATAAAATCAACTGTTCAACACAAAAAGTTCATCGACCCGCGACAACATCTATGGAATCTTCGTTTTTTAGGGTTGATCCCATAGTAAAGTACATATATTGACCCGTATGTACCCTGTTCTTAAGATTATTGGCTCACAAAATAGAAAAAAATCGTCAGCTATTAGGGACCCATTTTGCCCCATATAAGGATAAATCATTATCTTAATTCTATTCTAGATATTTCACTATATTATTTAAAAAAAACTTTGTGATTATTTTTTACGCTTATTCAGGGTTACGATTGGTCTAGCGCACAAGGAATACGGTACTTTTCCCAGAACGTCTATAGTTAGTAATTTATTAGTTAAAATGGTGGCTATTTTAACATAAAATTGAATTCATTGAGATTTTCAAACAGTTCTTAGTGTTTTTTTAAGACATCGACATCCCGAAGGGCCCACTCAAATTTTCCGGGATAGCAGTACCCGTGGTAATTTGTGTCATTGTCTAGCTTCGTTCCAAATTTCGTTAGAATTCATTTAAACATTTTAACTTAGCTTTACATTATAATTATAACTGATTAATTTTGGCTATCCCTAAGAAACTTTAAGATTCTCCGGGATAATAATAGTTCCAGTAATGAAACATGTCGTGTGCTTTCTACATACCCGTTTCCATTAGTAACCTTTCAGCTCCTTGGCTGTAATCGATGCTTTTTCACCAAACTCATTATTCCTATATCTGACCCCTAAGGAAGTTTTTCATGGAAAATTCAGAATAACAGGAAGAACCATATTTTTTATTTAGTATCAAAAGCATCTTTACAAAGTTTCATGTCAATCGGTACAGGAAATAAAAAGTTACATGCAAACGAAAAGGGCCCGTTTTACCCCGTAAGAAATCGATTTTTCAAAATTTTCATCCTTTGTGCTTCATGATGTTGTACGATGTACGTATATTCTAAATTTCAAGTTTATATCATCGACGGTTTGGGCTGTAGCCTAAACTGATTAATATTGGCTATCCCTCAGGAACCCTACAGATTTTCCTGGATATTATTAGTTCCTGTATTGAAACCTGCTGTGTGCTTTCTTCATACCAGATTTAAACCATAACCGTTCAGCAGTTTCGATGTAATAGACGCTTTTTTCACCAACTTTGGTACCTTATTTGACCCCTTAGATAAGGAAAATTCGAAAAAACAGGAAAAAACGTAACTATTATTTTGTTTGAAAAGCATCTATACGAAGTTTCAAGTTAATCGGAACAGGGAATAAAAAGTTACATACAAACGAAAAGGGCCCGTTTTACCCCCTTAGAGGTGTAAAGTTCAAAATTTTCGTCCTTAGGTGCTCCATTACGTAGTACAATATACCTATATTCCAAATTTCAACGTTATATCTTTAGCGGTTTGGGCTGTAGACTGTATGTCAGTCAGTCACTCAGGGAAGCCTTTTATATAATAGATTAAAACGTAGTAAAACTAAATTGAAATTAAATGGTATCGAATAATAAAACAAATGAAAACTTATATTTACATTCTTTTTATTCATTTTCTTGGCGCTGAACACTAACATTACAAATATTTCCAAATTCAAAAAGTGCGCGGCAAAGATGATTGCGGCGCACTTATAAAGTTCCTTACAGAAAACACCTCCTTTGGGCGCACTTAAAGGCAAATCAAGTAGTCCTTTTCGAATAGATGCGATGAAAAATCTATTTTACCATGCTTAAGCTTACATATTATTTTATGTTACCCAAAGGTATTATCGGCTGAGATATGGTTGAACGGTTAGAGAAACCAGATTCATAATTCCACTAGTCATTCAAACCACATTTTATGATACTTTATTCTACTATTTATAAAGTACAATCAAGTTGATATTTGTAGAGTATGTCTACTGTCCAATTTATTTTACCGCACTTTACCTTATATAAATTTTATGTTACCCAAAGGATTTCGATACGATTAAAATGGTTATGGAATCAGGATCCACAACTTTACTTATCATTCAATTCAACAACGCAGAACTCTATTCTAAATACTAGCTGCTATTTCTCATCCAAATACTGACTCTACCAACCGTTATCTAACTCGATAATCTAATGCTACATTCTCTGATAGCTGGCCAAAAGTGTCATCTCAATAAAGTGAGAACAGATATGAAACCAACCACCTGCCACCCTCAACATTTACCTGCAGGAATATGCGGCCACTGGCCACATCTGTATCATAATGTATTGTACATGTGTCAGTCACAAAACAAGCGCTACTGGCTCTTACGAAAATAAACAGGTCACAGATGACCAAATCCTATAAGTAAGTAGTAGCGCTCAAAGCGTAGTTAGCCGAAGTGTTCGCGATCATCAAAGTTAAGCAACGTTCAGCACGGTTAGTTGTCGGATGGGTAACAGCAAATTACATTTAAAACAGAGCGCTAACGTGGCTTGAATGACCCGTTAAATTGTAGGCCCCTGTTGTATAACCGTTCAGCCATGTCAAAGGCCTTTAGGCGGCTTATAAATTCTGACACCAGGGCTAGCCACCCGGCCTATACGAAATTACGTACTTGGAGAAATTTTATCACACCCATAACCAACTAAATGAATCGGTTAGTGTGACAATCATATTATGCTTGTAAGGATAAATGAAATAAATAGCAAGTCTTACTTTCAATATCCAGTCCTCAGTGTGAGGATTGTGGACACTGATGAACCTCTGGTCGGAGGTGTACGTCATTCTGCCCGACGTCAGCAGGTGGATGTCTCTGTGACGGATCCAGGATACCTGTCGACAAAATAGTAGTATCACAATCTTATTATCATCACGATATGGTAATCTATCGAAATGCCCTTTCGAAAGAAAAAAAAATACGTTCATAATTGGAGAAAATATCGGCTAAAAATACGTACAAACTAACAAGAAACCTCTTTTTTGGAAGTATGTGAAATAATCTAACGCGCTGTAGATAGCACAACTCTCTTTGAAAGCACTTCGTGTAATCGAATCATCTTGGCAATATAGCCCAGTAGACTGGCTTACTAATATTATTAATATATACTACGGGACTAATCGCACACCAAAATTACGAGATAAATAAATACCTCCTCATCCCGACGTTTCGGCCGAGTTGCATCGACCGTGGTCACGGGTAGACTCAGAGTACTCGTACGGCTACGACCGTGGTCACAATTAGTAATTAATCATCATACTGTGTCATGCTTCGGCTATGATTAGGTTAAGGTTAGGTTAGGTCAGAAAAAAAAAGAAAACGAGAACAAGAAATAGAGACTACTTAGTCAAGGAATAGAGTACAGTAATATTTCTTAACTAAGTATTTTATCACTATTTTATAACTTTTATAATTTTTAAAATTATTATTTTTGTATTTTTGCAACAAATTAATTAAAATATTATTTTCAGATTTACTATAAAAAAGATCACTAATCACTATTTTTGTGACCACGGTCGATGCAACTCGGCCGAAACGTCGGGATGAGGAGGTACTTATATATCTCGTAATTTTAGTGCGCGATTAGTCCGCAGTTTATAATAATAATGTGTTCAAATTGCAAAAGTTTAACAACAACATTGGCTTACTAATAAGTCGAAATAGCAATATGCAATATATTAAGACTTGCAAGGTGTACCAAAGATCTGAAAAAACCACAGAATAGCGTTGAATGCAAGCTTTCAAGCCACTTAACATTGATCGCTACCGTGGCTAAGATTAGAGGACACGTTAAATTATTGTAAGTTCCGACTTCCGCTTGTTTTAAGCGTTTAACCATGTCAGAGGCCATCAGACGGCTTAAAAAATTTCACACCAAGGCTGCTAGCCATCCGTAAGAACTTATTATACTGAGCGCCACACAAATTGAAAGATGGGAAGCTAGTCGCAGATGACACTTCGCCGTGATTCGCTAATTATTGCGCATATGTACACAATGCCTATACAAATGGCGAAGTAGTGAGCTCGGGCGAAGGGAGCGCGCGGGAGGCACGAGGTTGGCGGGCTGGTGTGCCCCGGCGTTTCGTCTCTCTGGCACCCGCTAGCGTCTTTATTTTGGCGTTTGCGAGCTCTATGCGGCTAACTTCCCATCTTTAGATTTGTGTGGCGCTCAGTATACTTACTATGTTCTCTCACCGTCTAAGCCCTTAGTCCAGGTTTTGCGTAGTTTACTTAAACTTTCGCGTTCGCGTGTGGCTTCATATATTTTGGTTAGATTTGCCTCATTTCCGCCAAGGGCGCTGTACAAAAATGTATAGAGCCAAACGAAAACAGCCATAGTTTCAGTTTACGTGTAAACCTGGATTAACCCCACTGTTCCTGAAAATTGGCAACGTCGGTAACTTTGGTTCATTCACGGATCTAATTTTAAATTAGATTTCGCAGAGAAACCCTGTAAGTTTCTCGCACCTTCATAATTTCTTAATTTTATTGGATTATTTTAGCACTAAGTTTTAAGCTAAAATTTGTTCATTTAATTTGGAAATACTAGTTTCTCGTCTTAAGTTTTAAATTATGCTATTATAAGGAAGAAAAATACGCACCGTAAATCTTACTTAATATTAAAAATGCGAAAGTTTGTATGTTTGTTCCTTTTTCAGGCATGAAATACTGAACGGATTGAAATGAACCTTTGTGAAAGTAATGCTTATACATCAAACTAGCACAGGCTATAATTTATAAAGATATTGCGTGAAACAAAGTTCGCCGGGTCAGATAGTACGAAATAATTTACCTACATTGTATTTTTTTTTAACAAACAAAGTATCACTTTAACTTAATAATATTTTTATCGGGCAGAAGTGCCTTTATTAACTACAACAAAATACAATATTACTGTTACTAGATGGGTTCTAGGATAATCAGTTAAAACGCCGATTAATCACTTTGCACTTTATTGCATAAAATTAAAATACACACGACACTACTGGTTCGCACAAACACTTCACACTGGCACTGATATTTACACAAACTAGTCACTTCACAATCACTGGTACCACACTTGAACACGAGATGTTTTTGCTTCGACGGTAAACGAAAAACTGGTCTCCAAGGGTCGGCTGTCATATTTATATCCGCTATTATCTACAGTCTCGAACCTACGAGATAATTTGTGACATTACTCGATCCTAATAAACGCTATTCTGTTAACGATTAAAGAACTTGAAAGTTCAAGACTTTCCTATGGTTTTCAAATACGTAAACACCCAAAAAAAAACTAAACAATAGACGGCAGACAAAGACTGATCCCGCTCGAGTCATAAAACCATAAATCTCGCACTTAGGTGTAGACAACTCGCCGTCATTTCCGCGCGGCCTACCTACTGCGTCACACTACTTTCTATGCTAAAACTTCATAAAGAAGAATTGGATCATCCACAGACCCTTGAAGGTCTAAAGATAATCCAATAAAATTGCTCAAGCCCACTGCCAGTTGGCAGCGTGCCCAGCATGCTGGCAGCATTGCCTCGCTGAGTGGCAATGCTTATGGGTTGAGCTTAATAAATACCAGCATTTTGGCCACGCGTCGCATCCACCAGAAGCTTAGAAAGATTTTTGAAAATAAGATGAGCTCCCGGCCCCCACGTCTCAAGTCCAAATGGCTCAAATATATAACCACTACCGAGGTTAGCATATTTTCGCCGCTTGTGCTGCTCTGTCGAATTAGCCGCCGCTCCAGCCCTACTCTGAGTTTTAGAAAGATGTTACGGCGCCAAAGTATCGACGCAAGTCACGTTCTATACTAAGAGCCGTCCATACTTCCATGGGACCAGCGTCATAAAGTCTGGTCTATTGTCATCACCACGCGCGAGCCCACTCGGTTCGAGTACGGCTGCGATATTGGCGGTGGCAAAAATCCTGTGTATGACATCGTTCAGACGGCCATGGCGACCAATTCGACCAGCGCTTCTTGAGCAAGAGTGACAGTGGTGACCGAGCTGGTCATCTGCAGTACCACACTGACAGAGATGGGCAAAAAAAAAGAAATTTAATATTTCACTGGATTTCTAAAAGCAAATAATATTCAAACCCAAAAATAAACAATAAATAAAAATAAAAAACATTTTTATTCAGCCTGCAATAGGCTTATCAAATGTTACGAAGAAAAAATATTTTCTGTAGCGAACAAAGATTTAATCTTGCCCTTTTGTAGTGAGCAAAAGATTAAGCTTATTGCGATTAAAGGCTAAAGCTAAAACTCCACCAAATTAAGGCGGTTCGAAGATTTGCGGATCGGAATTTCTCAATTTTTTCCATTTTTGCCGCTCGCTCTCTCCTGCTCGAACAACCTCAGATTTTCAATGATCGCTCCTGATTCCACTAGACCTCGTGACCATGCACGCATACGTTCAGCAGGTTAAAACATTCAAATACAAAGAAGGCTAAGTTGAAGTCGTGCTTTAAAACTTGGCAAGTATATCTCACTAGTTTTTACCCGCGGCTTCGCCTGCATGATATTTTGATTTTTGACGCATTCTCATTATAATTTATAGTCTATGTGTTATTCTGATATTTAAACTATATTATTGCAAAGTTTCATCTCAATACGTTCAGTAGTTTTTGCGTGGCAGAGTAACAAACATCCATACATCCATCCATCCATCCATACATCCATCCATCCTCACAAACTTTCGCGTTTATAATATTAGTAGGATTGTCCTTACAAAAGTTATACACAACGCAATTCTCAATTGTTTCCTAGCATTAATTTGCCTCAGAAGGACCCGCATTGTTATCAAACGATATGTAATGTAGGCGTTTGATGTTTCCGCCGCATTGGGCTTCTATGGCGCTGGCATGTGTGCAAATTATAGGAATGCTATAAGTGTATTTTTTCTTCTTGCCTACTGTAGGACTTCAACTGTTGGACATACACCTATCCCATAAATCGCCAATATGACCGGTTGGAAGCGGCTTGCATTCGTCGCGAGATCTTAATGAGGTCATCCGCCCACCCTATTGGAAGACTTCTAACTATGCGATTGCTGGTACGTGGTCTCCACTCGAGAAATTTACTACCTTATCAACCAGGAGATCTTCGTGTTATGTGTTTTAACTACTCACTATCATTGGAACTTACAGATCTCCTTAGAAAAAAAAAATAAAACATCCGTTCAAGTACGACTGTATTTTTCAACCAACAATGCAAATTCCAAGAAACCAAAATTAATTTCAATTGCAAAATACACTAAATAACAATAAAAGCCGTGGTGGTCAAGAGGTAGTGACACCTGCCGTGACTTACAATCGTGAGGTCGTGGGTTTGAAATCCTCGGTCCCGTACCAATAAGTTCTTTAGAATTTACGTACGGAATTTCACACCACAGGCTTTTCGGTGAAGAAAAACATCGTGAGGCAACCTGCATATGTCCGTAGAAGAAATTCGATGGCGTATGTGAATCCACCAACCCGCACTGGGCCCGTGTGGTGATATGGCCCAATCATCCTTCGTGGGTAGGCCTACGTCCTGCAGTAGACTACTAAAAGGCTGATACAGTACAGTACAGTAAAATGAATTTATACAATGAACTGACTAACTACAACACTGCCTATCTTAATATATTTCTGCTCCGCTATGGAGTCTGGGGTTAAAAGCTAAAACGCCGAATTTCTTAAAAATAATTCTAAGTCGATGGAAAATGAATAGCAATAACGGATGAAGGGCTTATCATAAGCGTAGGTACGCTCCGCTCATGAATTTTAAACTTAAAACTAAGACGTATAAAGACTAATATTTAAAGGCAGCATTCAAGATAAGTACGCAGTAGAATAAGTAAGAATTTTAGGCAAAAGTTAATGATGCTAGAATGGTAGCCTAGAGGACAAATATTCGTTTAGTTAGTTTTCAAGGGTAAATTAAGGACCAGTGAAATTTTATATGGAACAACTGACATTTTTTACGCAATTTTACGGTTTGATCTGCAGTAAAAGTATAGTCACGATAATAACAGTGTTTATGTACACATTGTTTTTCTACACAGATCATATTCTGGGATATCATTACAATGGTCATATTCTGGGAAATCATTACATTGGTATCCCAGAATATGACCTGTGTATAAAAATCATTAGGAGTAATTTTAACTGCGGAGTCAATGTCGAAATCACGAAAAAAAAAACAACTGTTACTTACATAGGTATATGATATCTTGATAAAAGTCAAATTGGAAACATCCAATACTACTAAATGAATTTCATTAATGACTACTTGGAATCCGGATGCCAATGGTGGAATACTAACGTAATCAATGTTTAAGTCTCAATGAAATTATCGCCAATAGATTCGATCACTGTATTTTCCCTATACAACTGTTTGTACACTTTCCTAGATTTACTTAAACTAAGGTCTAGTCTACCAAGATCCGAGCGCAAACAGAAATCTCTCGACAAATATTTGCGTATCTTGGCAAACTTGAAGCCCGCCTTGTAGAGAAAATTTACTGATACGCCTACGTCTTGCCCAGGCTGTTAAAATTACGTGACCCCTGCAGTAGATAAGTACAAAATTCAGCTAGGAAATAGCCTGGTCTAAAGGTTTGTTGATGTAAGCGTGTTGCTTGCATCGTAGTATAAAACCTTTCTTTTTTTATGATTTTTTTTCTTTCAGTGTCCGAGTTGTAGCTCTCTGGGAATGACCTTCCTGTGACCATCAGACGTCAGAGGCGTTGAATCTTTAAAGACCCAGGTTCAGCAACATTATCTCTCAAAGCTCTCTCTACCTCTCAACTCATAATTATCACTCTTCGTTATTAATTATTTACTTATAGTATATTAGTTTATTGAATCAGGCGTTACTTTGCGGAAGTTCATCTTCAAATCCTTGTTTTGAATAAATATAAACAGTGTATTTCCGCTCTGTCGTAGGCATATAAGTTAAGGGTACCATTCAACAAACCAAATTAAATCACAAACAAAATTAGTAATTAATCATCAAACTGTATCGAGCTTCGGCTATGGTCAGGTTATGTTAGGCTAGGTCAGAAAAAAAAATTAAGATCGAGTAAAAATTGCTTAATAATTCCAGCGATGCGTCGAGTGACCGCGTTGTAAGTTGTTAAAATCTCTGTACTATATCATCGACAATAAAGTTTTTTATTTCACTTTTCTCGTCATACATTAAAAATTACTTATTGTTATAATAATTAAATAAGCTAATGAAGCTCTTTTATATGATACCTTACATGATATAATTTACTCACTTTGAATATTCAACCCATATTTTGTGAATAGATATACGTACATAATAATATATAGTTTAAATTTTAACTCGAAATCTTTACGCGTTCCCGAGATAAAGAGTCTTGACATACACACAGACGGACAGACGGACAACAAAGTGATCCTATATGGGTTCCGTTTTTTCCTTCTGAGGTACGGAACCCTAAGAAGGACTCATTGGTACGGGACTGGGATTTGAACCTCACGATAGTAAAACACGTGTTGCTGCCATTAAACCACTACAGGTTTCTGCTAAGTCTTCCCCACCAGTGCTGTCACATTCATGGTATATACAATAAACCACAGCAAAGTACCTGTACTGTACTGTACCAGCCTTTGTTTTAATATTCCACTGCAGGACGTAGGCCTACCCACGAAGGGTGATTGGGCTATATCCACCACACTGGCCCAGTGCAGTTTGATGGATTCAAATACGACATCGAATTTCTCCTACGGACATATGCAGGTTGCCTCACGATGTTTTCTTTTACCGAAAAGCCAGTGGTGTGAAATTCCGTACATAAATTCCAAGGAAGTAATTGGTGCGGGACCGAGATTTTAACCCACGACCTCACAATTGTAAGGCGGGTGTCATTACCCCTTGACCACCACGGCTTCCTAAAGTAACTGTGTTAGGCTATAATATTATATCAAGCCACGCTGCAAGACCTGACCACGGTAATAGTATCTAACAGCATTGTGACTTGGCCCTGTCCTTGAAATTTATACATCTACAGCGCCACGTGGCCACGCACAACGTATCAAGCGCTAGGGCTGTCCGCCTTCAATATTTTAATTTTATCTACTTACAACCCGGTCAGAATATCTGTGCACCTCGCTGGAATGCGGCGCCTCTCCCGCTTCCCCTGTCACCTCTCCGCGCACTCCCCGGTGCGACAGTACGGTTAGCATCTTCGTTGCCGATACATGTCCCGATAATTTTGATATTTTCGCTTTGTTGTTGTTTTGTTTTTTAATATTTATTGTTAAGATTAGACTATATGACGTCACGAGGTCAGGTGCACAGTGACGGGGTTGTACACTTTACCTACTTGAGTTTCTTTCTAGTGTATATTACGATGTAAAATTATTATAATAATTACAAAAAAGAAATTCGTTGTGAACGAAAAAGGAAACGTAAAATAAAATACATTTGGGTTTTTGATGTTTAGTTACGTAGTAAAACGAGGAACCCTAAAAACATAGATCGAACGCTTACTAGTTACAAATCCACACGTTCGTTTGTCACTACGACGCGCCGCGACTGACTAGCATACCGAGAGCATACCAAACTCCGTGGCGCGTAGGTATAATTTGAGTTTCGACCGTTTGTATGAAGACGGAATACTGTTAGATATCATTTTACTGACTTACTAGTGCCTTCTACATACCGTTCTGTTCCCCAGATCGTGGACCCTGCAGTTCAGCTGCGCAGTCTTCCCCACCAGCGCTGTCACGTTCCTGGAGTATGCGACATCAAAGTGTGGTCCTCGTTGCGTGAGGCCCAGGTCCACGTCCGTGTAGTCCAGCTCTGGGACCCCGTCTGTGCCGAGGCCATTTGTGTTGTCTGTGCAGCCTGTAGAAAAAAAAACATTTTTTATATATTTTTTTTAAATAAGTGCGTGCCTGATGCCTGAATTCTAATGCAGTGGAGTGGAACAAAGATGTAAAGAGATCGGTAAAGCGTTAGGTATATAAGTGTGAGTCCACATCTAGGTCAGAACATAGGTGGAGATGATGAGTATGCTCACATCTCATTAGGGGGTATCCTTACTTCATAATAAATCCAAGAGGTGTTTGTTGGTTTATTGGTTTGTTGGATGATTCCTCTTTTAAGCTGCAATGAACCAACGCGAACGGATTGACTTGATTTTTGGCATGGACATAGTTGGAATGACGGAAAATGATATAGGCTAACTTTTATCTCAGAAAAATAAAATGTACCCATATCACAAACAATTAAAATACCACGCGGGCAAAGCCACGAACAAAAGCTAGTTATGTATAATTCAATACCTATTTTGATTATTCTGTATTTAAACACAACTAGTATATCAGAGCGGAGCGTTTATATTTTATCGAATTCAAAAAAAGATGAGGTTATATTCGTATTCGTATAGAATATATTCGTCTGTTTGTATTTTCTTTTGTATGTTCATCGATATTTTCGCCAATTGTGAACCAATTTAAAAAAATCTTTATTAGTTCATATAAGTTTACTTTCGAGATGGTACATTTAAATTTTACTGAAATCGGTTGAGCCGTTTTTGATAAATCGACGAAAATGTACATGGATGTCACGTCGATTCGTGCAAATTATTCGAATTCTGTTTTCGGTGGGAAACGGTGTTGCGACTTTTTGCGAAAAATAATAATTGATTTTGTGGACCAAAAATTATATCTTTGATAGTACAAATCTGTACGAGATATTTCCTTTACTCAGTGCATGTGATAATTACCTATTTAGCAAACGCTCGTACGTCGCAAAATCGATGTTTACGAAACAGTATTAAAGAGTTACCTTTGTGATAAGCATTTCAAAAATATGAAGCGAACGCAGGATTCGAACCTGCCCCTTCGTATCACTAGCCCGACGCTCTAACCAACTGAACCAGCCCGCCTCCCACGCAAGCGTCAAATCTTTGAAGTGGTTATATATATTACACCAACTTATAGCGTTGGTGGCGCCACCTGTGATACCCGTATTAGACAGGTTATCACTCAACTAGAAGTTATTAGAACTTCTAAAGATTGACGAGAGATGACGCACTGCTACGAGTAAATCAATGTTATGATTTTATTTTGAGTGCTTTCCACACTAGATTTTATCTAAAAGAGTGACTTTGTGATATTTATTTTAAAAATCTGAAGCGAACAAAGGTAACTTTTTGAGATAAAATTTAGTGTGGAAAGCACTCAAAATAAAATCGAAACGTTGTTACACGATTTTATGTGGCCTATAATTAAAAACCGTTTAACTATTGCCGTAATTTTGATAATATTGTGTAAATTGGCCTTAGTTTTCGTTGTAAAGTTTGATACAAAGCGTAGGTAAGGCGACCGCCTCGCCTCTTCACCTAGTTGCGTACAAATGCTTTACTTACAGTCTACTTTTACTTATACCACTTACACAATGTTTGCAAAAAGCTCATAATGAAAGTTTGCTCACGTAAAGCGCGTAAATCTTCTACTGGCGCGGACTAACAAAGAAATTTGAATTTTCAAGCAAATGGTGTTTTAATGAAGCGGACTCTATCTTTTCCCGCTTATGTTAGGACTGGCAAATCTGGACATGGTCATATTTTATTTGTAAAACAAAATCTACGTTATCTTAATTTTCCGTCAAATTTTTTTTTTCTATCTGTCCACTTTTTGCAAATCCTACTAACATTATAAAGGCGAAAGTTCGTTTGTACAAATTTATGTTACTCTTTCACGCACAAACAGCTGAACCGATTTAGATGAAATTTGGTATGGAGGTAGCTTAGACCTTAGATCACATAGGCTTTTCACCTCTTTACTTTTTATCTCGAGTTAACGCGCGTAACGCCGTAGAACGCAACTAGCTATTAAATATGTTTCTAGAAGACTTTATAGCAATTAACATGTTATCTGATTTTTCACTATTTTTTTTCTAACTTCTTTTTTAATCTGATTTATGCAAATATTGCGAATGGTATAGGTCCCGGCACGTAAGTTGAACAAAAAATATCACTCTCTCCCTTTCGTTAGCAGAGAAAACAAAAGAAAGGTAGCTATGGTTTAACGTTCAAGTTGTTTGCCGGCTACTATATTATAAGACTTAATATCAATTTACAATAGTTTACAGTACGTGCAGAAAGCTATATTATAGATAAGACCCATTGACCAATTGAACCATAGAATAAATGCAGCCTTAAGATAAAAAGTATCAAGGAAACAATCAGAATATTATAATTTACTAGTTTTTACCCGCGGCTTCGCCCGCATAATATTCTGATTTTTGTGCTATCTCATGGGAACCCTTTATTTATCTGGGATAAAAAGTAGACTATGTCACGTTCCGTCTTTCAAACCCGAGACCCTACCTTACCACCCTTAATAAAGGAGGTGGAAAATCCAAAAAAATAAACAAAATACGATTTGACAGTTGTTCGATTCGACAGTTGTTTTTATTTTGACATTTCTTGAAGCGCACTTTAGAATAGCTTCTCAGAGTTCTTAGATCTTACTTAACACTTATAGTTATATTATGAACAATTTACGCAATATCATTATAAATTATAGCCTATGTATTATTTTGAAATATAAGCTATATTATTGCAAAGTTTCATCTCAATCCGTTCAGTAGTTTTTGCGTGAATTTTCGCGTTTATTATATTAGTAGGAAGTAGGATAGTCCTAAGCCAAATCATTTTTATCAACAACTGGAAGTGCGCATACGCCACCCCAACAATAATTGGTCGAATAGCCTATTGGGTGTCACAAAGAAATTTTGAGAACCACCAGTGTTGGAAACGGTTTTCATCCAGTGAATCCTTACCGTCGTAACCTGGTCCCCTGTCCACTTATTAAATGTCCTACTATCCTTTGTTACTGTTGCCGGCACGTGGTTTCCACTAGAACACTTTACGAAAATAAAAAAAGTATATTCAAATTTACTGCTGACGTTTCAGTCAATTTAGAACCTCGAATAAATTTAGACCAAAGCAAAAATAAAACTCCATTGACCTATTTTTCATCAATGTTACAAAATTAAATCTCCATTTTATTAGCTTTATATATCTTCAATTATATATTAAAATGTATCGTAAATTGTACGTAAAACAAAAATTGACGTAAAAATTTCTTCGATAAGCATGCAACGCACGACAACAATATAAAATTCCATCTGCGAACGACGTAAATTGTATTTTGAGGCACAAAATGTAATTACGATATTTCCCATAAAAACTAAACCTGACTTGAAAAATAAAATCCGTGAAACAAAATTTAATTTACGAATATTTTGTAGCAACGGTGTTTGGTGAGCCTTTATTAAAATAGCGGTGGTAAAAATGTAAAACTTTGATTAAATTACTATATCAGAGGGTAAGTGAATCAGACTATATTGTCTGAACATAGTAAAATAAACATAGGTACAGACTATTGTCTGTACCTATGTTTATTTTTTATTCTTTAGATAAACAAGATCTAGTGCTCTCACTTAGTTCATGTTGTTGTTGTTATCAAATTTCAAGAGAAAAGTCACAGTATACAATTTCATAACAGGAGTGCAAAATTAATGGAATGGAAAAAAAGTTTGATTTTTCATGTTGACGTAGTGACCCAAAATGTGAGAAATAAATATTGTACATATATAAGGTTCCTATATTTCCTAGGTTCTATTCTCCTTATATTAATGAGGAATTGTAACCCAAATATGTAAACGATGTGTTTCTCTGAGAACAAAGATTTTATTTTAGTTTACAAAAACTATTACTTACATAGAAAACGTATGTACTACAAAGTAAATTACAATGAAATCTTACCTGAGAACAAAGAAACGACATTTAAGCTTATATTTCCGATTACAATTCTTACACAATCCTAAATACATCTTTTTGTAACGTTTCTCAAAAATTCGACAATTATATGCGTTTTTAACAACTTACTTTTATCATTGTTTTTACATGACCGCTGGCAGATCTACTGCTGTTTTACCAAGCATGTTGGCCGCCATTATCTACAGCGCCATCTACAGAATACACATACATACATTGTCACTTTATCGACAATGCTCAGCACTGTTTAAATTAAAGAAATCTAGTACCTAGATTCTTTACACATAATATATGAGTAGATAAGTACATATCTTCCTAAGACCCACGGTATCACCGATGATATCGCGCTCTATGACAAAAAAACTAGTTTTTTTTTGTTTTAGCTTTAGTTTAAGCACGCTATCAAATGTAATCAGAGGGTTGCGCTGTATGAAAACCTCTTACGACATGTGGTTTATACTTTTTAAAAAAAATTATTTCGAATAGGTTCGCGTTTGACTACACACTGCCTGATGTTAAGCAAATGTGCGGTCTAGGGTGTAGCACGCTTACCTACAAGATACCTATTTACTCGGGATTTGAAGACACCTACGTTGTACTTTAACGGGAAGACAGACCCAGGCAAAGCGTTCCACATTCCGGCTGTTCGTATGAGGAATGAGGATTCGAAACGCTTGGTTCTAACGCGCGGAATGTCCACGATAAAAGGGTAGCGCTTTAGTCGCGTCTGTCTAGCCGTACGATTGAAGAAAGAGGCGGGGGGGAATATCTAGATCTAGATATTTGCTCGAAGGGTTTATATAAGAATTATATGTTTCACAGTGACGTCTTTTCAAAAATGATAATTTTCTTAGTAAAAAGCTAAGTTTGCCGCCACGGTTAACTTAATGCGCAACGACAAAATAAATTGTTGTAAGTAGTAAATTTTTTAGGTAAAACTACAAAATTATATTATTATGGTTACATGTAGTTACTAACAAGAAAATTAAATTAGAACTCAGAATACGCTCCGTTTCTCCCATCACCTGTCTGTGGTAGGCTTTACCTATTAGATTCCCATTTCTTTCTGCGTGCATTTACTACGACCTTTTTACCCTTTTAAGAGCCGATTAAATCCTTTTTGTCGTGAGATCAGTTTAACAAAAGGTTATTTGAAATGCCGGGGTTTTGTCTGAATGATGTACTTTTTATTTCGTTGAATGCTATGGCTAGGTAAAAACAATAATATTCCTCATACTTCAAATGCTAAGGCTTGATTTTTCTTATAACCTCAAAAAGAAGAGTGGTTCTCGATTTCGTAATATAAGAAGTGATTAAGAAGATTGTTTAAGTAGATTTATATTATCTTCATACGTAAAATTCAAAAAAATCAATAAAGTATTTTGATTTTTTTTTGATTTGATTTAATAATCCTACTAATATTATAAACGCGAAAGTTTGTGAGGATGGATGGATGGACGGATGTTTGTTACTCTTTCACGCAAAAAATGCTGAACGGATTGAGATGAAACTTTGCAATAATATAGCTTATATATCAGAATAACACATAGGCTATAAATTATAATGATATTGCGCCAAAATTTTCAATAAAATTTATATGAGACTAATTTCGAAGTATATTCTTTCCAATAAAAAAAGAATTATTAAAATCAGACCACTATGTAAAATGTAATGCGTGGTTACATATAAAAAAAAATATACGCGTCGAATTAAATATCTCCTAAGTTTTGTCGACATTTTGAAAGTCCTTGTCTCATATTAAATAACTAAATTTTAAATACCAACGACAAAACGTCTTACTCACGTGAAATTTATTTTAGTTGAGTTAGTTGTACGGAGCCCAAGACATTCTAAGGTCGAGTGCTTATTAACGAACTGGAGCGAGTAGAGAACCCTTCTAATTGGCTACTTGGTAGGCTTGTGAGGCACTTCAGCTTACAAGATAATAATGAATGTAGCAACATCAATCGATCCAGAGAAAAAAAAATCTTAATACAAAACATAGAGGACCCAGTTGGCCCCCTTAGAGGGTTAGAGGAGATTTTTAAAATTTCATTCTTAGTGCTCCATAACGTTTTTTTAAGAAATAACTTATATTCCAAGTTTAAAAAACTATGTTCAGCTATTTGAGTTGTGCGCTGTCTGTCAGTTACTCATAGAAATATGTTTTTGAAGATAATTATCATTACTAAAACATTAACCGTGTACACTGATGTGTCTTAAATGATTCTTAGCTATTAGTTTAAATTTTTACTAAAAAACTTATTGAGATGAAACTTTGCAATAATATAGCTTATATATCAGAATAACACATAGGCTATAAATCATAATGATATTGCGTCAAAAATCAAAATATCATGCGGGCGAAGCCGCAGGTATAAACTAGTACACTAATATTTTAGCCACAATTGATAGATTTTGTCAAGAGCGAACGATTGAAACTAAAACGAACGCTGTAACTTTTCCGAATCAAGAGTAAATTGAAATCTCGATACGCAGCAAAATTAACTCAAAATGGCGGCGCTTCCCCCTACACCCCGCGCGATGTATGACAGTCCTTACACAGCGTATTATTTTTTTTTATTATTTAGCTGTCCAATGGTTTAAATGAATTTAGGATAGATAATTATGATATATATGGAGCTGCAACACCAAACTGTAACCCCCTATTTTGTTATCATTTGTTTTTTGACTTGCCTCCCATACATTGCAATTTTAAAGACGTAGGTATTCACGTGTAAATATGTACTAAGTTCTCCTACTCCCAAAAAATTTTAGCATACCACAAGACGTACCGTAAGCAAAAACGTTGTAAGTAACAAGCTTTGCTATAAGCGGACGGATTTAAAGCGACACATTAAAGCCTAATAGAAAGATAATCCGTAGCGTTACGACCGAATTACTTTTTTAATTTGCAGTTTGGCTTAGCTTTTGAGACCATTATTCCTGAGGATTTTGGTCTCAGAGTTTTGAGTTAAGGAAAATAGAGATAAGCTGCACTTGATATTAAATAAAACGTTTCATATTAATTTTAATAGGATTATTACACGAAGTTATTTGTGTGCAATACAGGTTTATTTCTAATCAATTAGCATCCTTTCATGGGCTTATTCTGTACATCAAAACTAACAACTTTTGTTCTACGACTTTTATTAATTCTCAAAAAAAAAGTTGTTATTCCATAGAAAAATATCGTTCACCCTCGACAAAATGTAAGGAACAGCTAATTTTTTTTGAGCTTTGACAAAAATCGCAGAACAAAACGCTCATATGCGACAAGAACGGGTTATAAGATTTATGTATCGTTTTGGAATAGTACTATAGAAAAATCCGCCATATTGCGCTCTATTTGCTACTAAAACGGGGTATTTCTAGCGCTAATAATGACCTTGTTATGAAGGAAAGAGAGAGCAGGAACCGTTCTAGCACCGTCTTTTACGACTGTAAAGTTCGTTTCAACATCGGTACATGTCAGTTGTCTCCGAGCACTCAACGCGGGAAGGTGCTGTTCGATGGCAGCAAAAACGTGACATAGCTAACGTGTCGCGTTTTAGTCGGCAAGGTAAGTGCATTAATTTAGTTATTTCCGTGTTGTTAAAGTGTAACATCATGGTTTAAACCATTATTGCTGTAAAATAATATTTCATTGATTTATGTGTTGGCTTTCTAGTAACGTTTTTCTTGCAACAAATTTATATTTTTTAGAAATAAAAATATATGTACCGCTTTAGATGACAAATAAAATCTTTATAAGTTTAATTTAATATTAAACATCACTGTGTATCTCGTTGTTGTCGTAAAGTTTGTGTACATTTTGTCGTGATAGCTTAAGTTGTTGCGTTACAGATGATGACACATTTCGGAAACAACCCCTTATTTTTTCAGATGGAGTCACGATACAAAAAAAAAATAGGATTTACTAACTAAAAATACAGGAAAGGATACAGAAACTGACCATTAAATATGAAACTTTGATTCAAAAAGTATATGCGTGTATATTATCATTATTATTTTATATACGATAGGTAAATGTAGCTATATATTATGTAAATGTATATCATTTATTGGTATGTTTGTTAAGTAGATATTAGTATTATTTTTGTTAAGTGTTTTTGATAAGTTAATTTCTTCTTTCTGTTAAGGCAAAGTTTTTTGTCAACTTCTATTTTCTATCCATACTTGGTTGCTTGGAAGAAATCGCTTAAAGCGATAAGGCCGCCAGTTAGAAACCTATTAATTGTATAGTTTTGTCCCTGTAATTTGTTATGTTGTCATGATTTCTATGATTGGAAAATGTGTGCAGCCAAATCAGCTTTGCTCTATACAAAGACGATGAGAACATTCCGGCTAAGATCAGCGAGATGAAAATAATAAAAATAACAAAAAATAAGCCTTGGGCTATTTATTTCAAATACTCTTATGCAGAGGAAAGCTATAAGAGGGCAACAGTCATAAAGAAAAAAAGAAGTTGAAGTAAAAAAAATGTACGAAACAAAACCTGGAATATCCGAGAAAAAAAAGCAAACCTAATGGAATTAGTTAACAAAAACTTAATTCCACGATATTATAAATCGTTTTACGAATCTGTGTAATGTTACGTACGTAGCAGTGTAACTACTACTGCTTGCAGTTTCTCTCTTTTTTTATTCTGATGTCAGTTGATTTATCTCTATTGGTAAAAAGTTTAGTGAGCCGTAGGAAAATGAGACTTCATTATTCTTAAGACTGATATAAATAGTACAAAAAGTAGTTTAAGTAAGTTAGGCTCAACGTTTGTAACGGTGTTTTAGTAATACTTATTTTACAATTACAGAAATGTTGACTGCAAAAACGTATTTTATTTTATATAATATTGTTAGTTTAACAAAAATATTAGCAAGTTAAACGTGATACGTCTGTATGTCTAATGAAAAAAATAGTATTTTTCTAGAAAAACGTAACAAGTGTTGCCGTTTTTTATATTGTACATGATAATACATTGAAATTTGTGGGATATAAGTTTAGCATGTATATTTTCTGAAAATAAAATGTTTAACCCACATACACATTAAAAAACATATTTAAAAATCTCAATAGTTACGGAAACATAGAAATTTAAAAATTTCAAAGTCGTTTTCTGAAAAATCACGTTTTCTGACTTGTCACGTTCTTGTCGCATATGAGCGATTAAAGTTGTTAGTTTTGATGTACAGAATAAGCCCCTGAAAGGATGCTAATTGATTATAAATAACCCTGTATAATTGTCATTAATATAAATATAAAAGTATATTTTATAGGACCGATACAATTTTTTTAAAGAAGATGAATGTTGACAAAGAGAATAAGTAACAAAACAAAACAAACTGTTTTTACGACGATTTTTATTTGGTCTCTCCGGATGTTGATTTTCCTCTACTGGTCGCATCTTTCAACGAATCTTGACAAAAGTTGGTACAAAGTTTATATTATTATTTTTTTGTCGTCAGCAATTTTTGATTGAAATTTCTGTGAAAATTAGAGGAAATCAGCTGTGACGCCATTTTTCTTATTTATCTGCTAATGTTAATACCTCATAGTTAGGAAGATTCAAGCGAGCCAAGTTATATAAATAACCTTAAAGTTTTTTTTCTTTACTACAATAAGATACAATACTACTTTATATGCTAAAACTACCTACACTACTACTAAATAAAAATCAACGGGAGGTAACTTGATGGGTCCGTGGGGGCCGGGAGCTCATCTTGTTTTCAAAAGTCTTTCTGAGCGTCTGGTGGACGCGACGCGTGACCGAAATGCTGGTGTTTATTTGGCTCAACGTATAAGCATTGCCATTCAGCGTGGTAATGCCAGAATGCTGGGCACGCTGCCAACTGGTAGTGGGCTTGAGCATTTTGATTATCTTTAGACCTTCAAGGATCTGTGGATGATCCAATTGCTTTCTATGTAGTCGTAGTGTAGGTACTTTTAGTATATATAAAGTAGTATTGTATCTTATTGTAGTTAATAAAAAAAAGCTTAAAGTTATACAGGGTTATTTCTAATCAATTAGCATCCTTTTAAGGGCTTATTCTGTGCATCAAAACTAACAACTTTTGTTCTACGACTTTTGTCAATTGTCAAAAAAAAAATGGTTTTTCCATAGAAACATATAGTTCACCCGCGACAAAATGCATGGAACAGCTGATTTTTTTGATGAGTTGTAAAGAAAGTTGTAAAACAAAAGTTGTTAGTTTTGATGTACAGAATAAGCCCCTAGAAAGATGCTAATTGATTAGAAATAACCCTGTATATTTATAAGCTTATGAAAATTCAGTTAAAAAGATGTATCGCGAGGTCTACTGTTCGGAAAACTACAAGTTGTAGATTTTAGTCGATAATATTGTGTATTAAAGTTCACTGAAAGCTGTCTCGAACCAAGAAACGTGGAACTTATTCCAAGAACAGAACTGTCTTAACTATCGGCTCCGTAATAGCTCCTTTCGAGTTGGAAATTGTTCTCAAACTGCGCGGTTCAGTAGCGACATGATATCGGAACTCTGTATTAATTAATGCATTACGCTATGCAAGATATTGTTGATGAACTGAGATGCTATTAATTATTATTAATTTATGCGAAATTTACCGCGAGAGTGGAGTGCTGTTGGTAGCGAATCTACATCGGAAAATACATATCTATTGGGAGCTATCATTTAACTTACAAACTACCTATATACATGTGGTATACTTGGTGTAATCAGTAAATGTGGGTAGATTTGGTTTAATGCATTGTGTATAGGTAGGTAAGAAAAACAGTTCTGTCACCGACCTCTTCGTTTCACTTGCTGCTCCACCGAATATTCCCTAAACATAACAGAATACGGCTAAAACTCACGTTATAATTATACGGTCGATCCGCAAGGAATCCAACCAGTTTCAGAGTATTTAGAATTCCATCCTCAGGGAATACGCGCACCCCCGTCGACCAGGGTCGACGAGGGTGTGCGTATTTGCGCGCCGGTCGACGGGGGTGCGTGTATTCCCTGAGGATGGAGTTCTAAATACTCTGAAACTGGTTCGATTCCTTGCGGATCGACCGTATAATTATAACGTGCGCGCGCATTAATTACTGCGCGCGCGCCAGTCGACGGGGGTGCGCGTATTCCCTGAGGATGTAGTTCTAAATACTCTGAAACTGGTTGGATTCCTTGCGGATCGACCGTATAATTATAACGTGAGTTTTAGCCGTATTCTGTTATTATGTTATTCCCTAAATATTCTACTATAGGTACATAGAGTAGGTAGGTATCTTCTTAATGTGAATGTACCAAAGCAGTATACTCAGCAGAGGACTTTTGAAAGTTACAATAAAACAATACAGAATTATCTTGGTAATTCCAAGGTCAGAGTCAATTAGTACTCTTAAGTCTGTCTTCATATGTGGCACTACACTGGTTCTACACAGATTACCTTATTCACGATATAAAGATATTGTTGTAAGGAAATTTAAAAATGATTTGGAACGATTAACAAAACTAAATATGGTTGAGTGAGGAGAGGTTTTTGTTTGACTACATCCTGCACGATGTTAAGCAGATACTTAAGGGAGATCGTCTCGGTCAGAGCGCAAAATTCTTGGGTTTTGTGGCATTTACAGATAAAATACTTATTTTAATTTTACGAAAACTTATTTGGCAGCCATGAATAGGTTGCGTTGACGAGTTGCATACACTTATGAACCAAATTAGTGGTCAGGTTATGCACGAAAGCAAAGAAGATATAATAATACTACGTAACGAAAGTGCGTCAACTGATTTTCACCTCAGTTTTTTGTTAGTGGACTCTTATGCCTAAACTGACCACTATTTTGGTTTCTACGTGTATTTATTTCTTTAACACTACCTATTCATGGCCGATGAATGAGTTTTTTGTAAAGTTACAGTCAGAAGTTTGTCTGTAAATGCCAAAAAACTTAAAAAATATTTGATTTTCGCGCGCTGACCTAGTGAACCCACCTTAAGCGGTTTCTGTTCTAGCACGCTTACCTAAAGATAACTAATTATTTGAGATATGAGGACACCTACGTTGATCCCAAGAGTGACATCCTTACTTCCTTACTAATATTATAAATCCAAAAATGTATTTAACGGAACATCGGATTGACTTGATTATGGCGTGGACATAGGTAATTTGAAAGACGAAAAGAGACATAGGCTACTTTTGTCCCGAAAATATAAAAGATTCCTGTGAAATAGAACAAAATCAAAATAACACGCGAGTGAAGCCGCGGGCAAAAACTAGTATTAGATATAGCGTAAAGCTATGCGTTTTATAAAAAAAGCTTAAAAAATTATAAGAACCGGATCCTCTCCTTCCCAAATAATAAAAAAAAAAACACACGTACACCAATTACAGTTTTCAACACACATGAGGTTCAATTATGAAGGCGCCACCGTAAATTTATTAGCAGCATAAAAAATGTTGCCTCTGTCGAATGCCTAAAGTGAGAATGAAACAAAAATATTCTAAATTGCTAATATAACTACGATTGCGCCTTCATTGTACAGGATATTTAATCTGTCTCTCCCTCAGTCAATTAACAGGCTTGTGCACAAAAACACAGCAAATCAAAATCAAAGTATATTCAGGTTTCCTTTCCACTCCAAACAGATTATTGTACACAGACAGAATATAAGTTTTTGTAGATTTGATTTTCATCCGACTCCCAGCATCGTTTTTCCCTTCATGACTACAGAAAACTGGGTCAAAGAAATAATTTAGTAGCGAAAACGAGATTTCTTATTCTTTCAAAGAGTCGCCAAAAACAACATG